>CM067562.1:1321250-2642500 GCA_034509755.1 Anisodus tanguticus
AGTACATCTTCAGTCTTCTCCTCTTATCCCAGTTGACATCCTCAGGCTCTCGAGAGCGCTTATTCCCACCAGTCTTGGTAGCGGTGACACCATGAACACGTTCATCATCATCACTCTCTTCTACCAGAAAACCATTGCCATATCCAGATTTGGTCATACAACTTTTGACCGACATCTTTCGAACACAAATAGTATTACAATATGATCTTGTCTTAAGTTGTTGGGAGTGCTATGGTACTTTATAGAGCAGTACGGGAAGTAATAACTATTACAAATGTTCGAAAGGATAAATAAATGGTAACTCTTCACAACTGCCGCATGTGTGTTGTGTCTTGAACCTTGATCACCTTGCAAAGCCAATGTTGAGAGCTCGCCGCAAGTTTGTTGTGCCTTGAATCTTGATAACCGAAGTCAAGAAACAACTAAATCGAATGGTTACAACGTTGTGTGTTGAGTCGAGGATAGCCCTCTATCCTTAAGACAAGATTGCCCCGTATATAAGCTTTTACGTTAGCGGGAAATAGTCTCCCAAGATAAAACAATACTTTAATCTCAACACTACAAAGCCAATAGGTTGAGCTCGGCGAAGAAAAAAATATGACCGGACTTTTGAAGATATGGAATAGGAAGGAAGAGTTTCTCAATACTCTTCTCTTTTGTCTCTGTGTATATAGTGTGTCTCTCGTAGTGTATATCTTGTGTATACGTGAAGGTTTGGTCTTTGTTTTTCGTCGAAAATTGCACCGATTTTTTGAATTTCACCGATGTTTTGTGCTATTTATGGTCGTTTTTCGCCTCGTTTGCTGCCTGTTTCTCACTGTTTTTTCGTCTATTTTCTGCCACCGAATTGAGCCAAATGAAGCTCAATATATAGCATAGAGAAGGGGCTGTCCAACTGCCAAAACATGGTTGTTAATGGCCATTTAGGAGGGCATTAAAACAGCCAAGTAATGGCATTAATGGCCATTGAAAGGCCGCCCAATGCCCAAGTAATGGGTTGTTAATGGAAGGAGTTAATCAGCCAAGTAATGGCCTGATTAATTCCTCAAAAAACGATCCCAACGGTAGGCGAGAAAAAGTCTCCGAAATTCGGGGACCAAAGCGTAAATATTGAAACTTCGGGGACCAAAGCGTACATATAAAAGAATTCTGGTCCAAACCGTACATATGAAACTTCGGGGATCAAAGCTCGTATATCTTTCATAGTTCTCTCGGTCCAAAAAGATAATATCGAAAGGCCCACGGCCCACGACCCACGCCCCGCGGCCCGTCCGCACCGTGACCCGAGACCGGGGACCGGACGGGACGGCGGGCGGCGGTGGCGCGCGTGTGGGCTTAGCCTTGAACCCAAGCACATCTAGGTCTTCCTCCTTTAAACACATGGGATACCCCTTGGGGATCCAAACCCTTTACCACATTAGAGACTTATATAGAGAGCAATTCTTCCTATTCCCACCGATGTGGTAGATTTGTCCCACACCACATTTCCATGTCTCAAACACCTTACTTCGTGGACCAATATCTCTTTCATTTCTCAACGAAATTAGACGATTCTTGGCCCTACGGTCATCTACTCACTTCGTAGATCATGCATGTGCGAAGAGACAAGGTCTCCAACATGCGAAACACTAGTGTTTAATTCATCAAAGATGGGTGGACGCATCTCCCCGCCAAAGGCTAATTTCCAACATGTTTTTATTAATAATAAGGAAGTTTCATTGAGCCCCTCGTGGTGGAATTTTAAGTCAGATATGAGTGGTGGAATCGTGGTGGAATCATGGTGGATACATGAACTGTTGGAAATTTGTCTTTGGTGGGGAGGTGCGTCCACCCATATTTAATGACTTAAACACTAGGGTTCCGCATGTTGGAGGCTTAATCTCTTCACACGTGCATAATCTACTAAGTGAGTAGATGACCGTAGGGCAAAGGATCGTCAAATTTCGTTGAGAAATGAAAGAGATATTGGTCCACGAAATAAGGTGTTTGAGGCATGGAAATATGGTGTGGGACAAATCTACCACATCGGTGGGAAAATGAAGAATTGTTCTCTTTATAAGTCTCAAAATTGGCTAAGGGTTTGGGACCCCAAGGGGTAACCCATGTGTTTGAAGGAGAGAAGACTTAAATGTGCTTGGGTTCAAGGCTAAGTCCACACGCGCGCCGCCACCGCCTGTCCGGGCTCGGGTCGTGGGACGTGGGACGTGGGCTTCTTCTGATAGAACCCCAAATTGTTTAATATTTACAGTTTGGTCCCTAGAGTTTCTGAAAAGATGAAATTGGGAACGACGGAAGGGAGAAAGTTTCTACCTACCGTTTGGGTTAGTGTTTGGAACGTTAAAAATCCATTAATCTGCACATAACTCCTCCTTAAAAGCTCCTTTATGTTGCACATTAAATCAGCCATTACTTGGCTGATTAACTCCGTCACTAATGGCCATAAACAATCATTAGTTGGCAGTTGAGAAGTCCCTTCCCTTATATTATATATTGAAGGCTTTTGGCTCAATTGTTGAGACTACACTATATACAACACAGAGACAAACAGAAGAGAGAACAACACAAATTCTGTCCAAAACGTGAGCAGAAACAGTGGACAAAAACAGAAAACTCTTCCTTCCTTTTTCATTCTTCAGCAAGTCATTTCGTGTTTGCTTTCTTCGTCAAAATCAACCTATTTGCTTTGTAGTGTTGATTAGTTGTTGTTTTATCTTGGGAGACTATTGCCCGTTAACGTAAAAACATATATACGGGAAAATCTTGTCTTAAAGACAGAGAGCCATCTCTCGACTCAGCCACAGTTGTAACAATCCAGATTTAGTGTTTCTTGATTTCAGGTTATCAAGATTCAAGACTCAACAACCTTGCGACGGTTCTGAATATTGACTTGTTTGTTTATCCTTTCGAACACTTATAATATTTAGTTACTTCTCGTATTGCTTTACATATCCAACAGGAACAACTCTTACCTATTTTCCTCATGATTTTTACATCATATTTCGCGATATATTTAGAAGTGAAGTACAAATATTCCTATGGCTGAAAATCCAGTATATCATTTCGACACTTGCTACGCGAATCCCGATGATCGTATGCTATTTTTTCTGGTTGTGAAGTTGTATTTCGGCAGTGTAAACATGAGGAACAAATTGGCTCTAGCACAAGAACGACTCGTAGTGAACATTCATGGGCTCTACTGCTTGGCTTTTATTGGATGGAAATCAGAGTTCTCAATATTAGGTGTACATCAACTCCAAGGTGTAGGATTAACTTTTGATACTTCAGCAAATACTTTGTACTTTGACTTAGACAAATGTGATTGAGATATATAATTATTATGTTTCTTCTTTAATTAATGGTCTTTTAATACATGGAAATCAGGAGTATACTCCCTCAATTTCAATTTATACGAGGGTTGACCTATATGGGGAATCAAACAACTTTTGTTTTACTACAGTTTCAAACATACTCTTCGGATATCTATAGTCTGCATAATTAATAATTCACAATATATAAAAAAAAGTTGAAGAAAATCGTAGTTAAAGAAAAAGTTGTTTGACTCACAAAATAGGTCAACCTCATATAAATTGGGATGGAAGGGAGTATACCTTTTTCTCGCTTCTTCAAGATGATTGAATGTAAGTATCAAAACTCGGTATTGAAATATTATGGAATCAAAACGGAGCTTCTGTGATAACGAGATCCATAAAGCCGACCACAACTTAGCAGGAAGACGTACACTTCTTGCTAAAGGTCCGAAACCATAGAAAGCAGGGTTGGAAGTTGACTTTTATCGGATGGAAACAAGACTTCTCAATATTAGGCGTACATCAACTTCAAGGTGTAGGATTGACTTTTGATTTAAAAAAAGGGCAGTCTGGTGCACTAAGTTCCCGCTATGCGCGGGGTACGGGGAAAGGCCGGCCACAAGGATCTATATTGTACGCAGTCTTACCTCACATTTCTGCAAAAGATTGTTTCCACGGCTTGAACCCATGACCTCCTGGTCACATGACAACAACTCTACCCGTTTCCACAAGGGTCTAGGATTAACTTTTGATACTTCAGCAAATACTTTGTCATTTGACATATATGCATGTGATTGAGAGATATATACAAAATTCTTGTGTCTTGCAATCTAAATATTATGTTTCTTATGGCCTCTTAATACATGGAAATTAGGAGTTGATATACTTTTTTTTCCTGCTACTTCAAGATAATTGAATGTAAGTATTCAAAACTCGGAGTATTGAAATATTACGGAACCAAAACGGAGCATTTTGTTATAGTCAGGATCCATAAAGCTGACCACATCTTAGCAGGAGGACATACACTTCTAGCTAAAGGTCCGAAACCATCGAAAGCAGGGTATAAAGTTGTTGCTTCTATGTAGGCGGAAACAAAATTTTTAGTCTATGGATTCGGCAACGCAATTCTTTTTGCCTATTGGGTTCTGATTAGATTATTTATACATATAAAATGATGTTTTTAATATAAATACACGTTTTGAGTAAAAAATACTGATTTTATCGTACTCGTACCTATAACAGGTGACTCCGTCAATGCTTCTAGTCCACATGCAACTGTATTTCAGGGTCCCTTGTTTGGTCATCGATTCGAGCAATCACTTTTTGTTTAATTAGTCCATGTGTTTTATTCTTGACATTATAATATTAGTATAGCTCATTCACCAACCAAATGCCCAAAAGTATATCACTAAATTATCTCGTCAATATTTAATCCTGACATTATTGTTTACTGATCAAACAATCCTTATGTGAGATAACAATCCCAATTCTTTTTTCTCGGGATAAGAAAAATATAATGACACACTCGTCCTTTTTCGAAGCTCTTCCCCTAAAGTCTTAAAAAAAACTATAGTTCATGAGATGTAAATTTAATAATTTTAACACAGTATTGATAAGCAACTGTTTCCTAGTCAATGGATACTTAATTGGTAAGAAATATTCTCTCTTGATTATTTTATTCTAAAATTATGATACATATATTAGAATACAAACTTAATCTTAGTCTATAATTACAATAAGTGATAACTACAACATACATCTACCATATACAAAATATACATAATTATGACTAATTATGACTAAATATAATTTTCCTATTCTATCACACCCCCGCAGTCGAAGTGGGAGGTCGACGTATGCTGAGACTGTCCCGAAAGTCTTCAAATAAAATCAGCGGAAGACCTTTTGTAAAAATGTCAGCAATCTGATAACGTGACAGGACATGTAAGACACTCACTTGTCCACGAGCATCTTTTTCGCAAACAAAGTGAATATCCAGCTCAATATGTTTAGTGCGTTGGTGGTGAACCGGATTTCCTGAGAGATAAATTTCACTAACATTATCACAATAAACCAATGTCACCTTCGAAATCGGACAATGGAGCTATAAAAGAAGGTTCGTACCCAACAAGATTCAGACACCACATTGGCAACTCCTCGGTATTCTGCTTTAGCACTGGATCTGGACAACGTCACTTGCCGTTTTGAGGACCAATAGACCAAATTATCACCAAGAAATACACAATAACCAGACGTGGAGCGTCTGGTATCCGGACATCCACCCCATTTGGCATATGTGTATTAAATAAAAGTGGTTGTCGAGGACGGATATAAATGCAAGCCATGATCGAGAGTGCCCTGAATATAACGCACAATGTGTTTGAGAGCATGCATGTGATCCTCCATCGGGTTATGCATGAATAGACAAACCTTTTGTACATCATAAGAGATGTCGGGCCTCGTGAATGTGAGATATTGCAGGGCCCCTTTAAGGCTGCGGTAATGTGATGGATCGGCATATGGCTTGCTGGAAAAAGCACTCGACTTTGGTTTAGTATCAACCGGAGTGGCGAACGACCTATACGATGACATGCCAACTCGTTCAACAATCTCTGCTACATACTTCTTTTGGGATAAAAATAAATCACTTACATGACGTGTCACAACTATCCTCAAGAAGTAACTCAGTGGCCCTAGATCTTTCATTGCAAACTCAGAGCCAAGCAGTGACATAATAGATTGCGAAGAGCATAAGATGAGACAGTTAATATAATATCATCCACATACAAAAGAATGTAAGCGATATCATTACCCTGACGGTATATGAATAGAGAATGATCAAACTTGCTATTAGAAAACCCAATATGTGAAACATAATCTGCAAACCTCTTGTATCAGGCCCTAGAAACGTGTTTGAGCCCATACAATGGTTTTTTCAGTAGGCACACATGATTAGGATAGGTAGCGTCTCTGTACCCCAAGGGCTGATACATGTACACTGTTTCATTGGGGTCTTCATGCAAAAAGATATTTTTGACATCAAGTTGATAAAGCGGTCATGCCTCCGAAAGAGCCAGATTGAGGACCGTTCTGATAGTTACCGGTTTGACTACCGGACTGAAATTCTCACCGTAATCCACACCAACCTGTTGAGTCTTCTCATCACCTACAAGACGAGCTTTGTGCCGCTCAAATGTACCATATGATTTTTATTTATGACTAAAAATCCACATAGACCGAATCACATTAACATTAGGAGGACGGGGCACCAAATCCCACGTTCTATTATTAATAAGAGCATTAAATTCATCATCTATAGTCATTTTCCAATTCGGGTCATTAAGGGCAGACACATGATTACGGGGCAACGATGACTTAGCAACATGTGGGTGAAGACCGTATTTTTTATTTGGCTTAAAAATCCCGTATTGACCATGAGTGACAGGCCATTGGGCCATAATTGGATTTAAGCCAGACGAGAATGACGGATTGCCTGGCAATTGCCTGGCAGTGATTAAACTGTCGGGCAGTGGGCCAGCGGACGATGGGCTACTCGAGCTTGAAGGTGGGCCGAGACCCAGTGGACTGCCAACCACTGGGCCTCTCGGTAGTGGGCTGCCAACAAGAGGCTCAATTAGGCCAGTAGCCTCTAGGCTCGGTAATTGGGCTGAGACACTAGAAAAATTGGGCCTGTTTAGGAGGCCAATTTATGGATCAAATATAGAGGTATGCTATCGTCAAGAAATTCAAAGATAGAAGGCCCGGAATATTATAATTTGGCAAAAGGGAAATTTGTTTTATAAAAAATTACGTGACGACTTACGATGATTTTATTAGATGATAAGTCATAACATTTGTAACCACGATGATTTAATGGATATCCCAAAAAAAATACACAGAGTAGACCGTGGTTGAAGTTTATTGATGGTAGTTGAAGGAAAGGGATGATAACATAAGCACCCGAAAACCCATAAATGAGAATATGATGTGTCCTTTAGGTATAAAATTTTGAGTTGGGATTGGTAGGCTACTTGATTGCTCGGAAGTATGTTCAAAAGATAGGTTGTCATTTGTAACACATGATGCCAAAATGATGGTGGTAGAGAGGCATGGGCAAGTAAGGTTCTAACAATGTTGTTAATGGTTCGAATTTTTCTTTATGCTTTTTCATTTTGAGATGATGTATGTGGACACAAGATACGAAACGACAAACCATTAGTTTTGTAAAATGGCCAATTATCAAATTTTCTACCATTATCACACTGAATATTTTTAATGTCCCGTTCAAATTGAGTATGGATGTATGCTCTAAAGGATAGAAAGGTAAAAAAAACTTGTGACTTTTTAAACAAAGGAAACGTCCACAAAAAATTAGAGTAACCATCCAACAAAAGAAGATAATATCTATGTCCCGAAGAGCTCAAAACGGGAGATGTTCAAATATCACTATGAATGATATCAAAGGGCATAACAATATGAGAATTAGAAGCAACAAAAGGCAACTTAACATATTTTCCAAGAGAACTAGAGCGACAAACATGACAATTACGAGTTCTAGTACACTCAATAAATTTATTTTGTTTAAGGGAAGCAAAAACAGGTGCTCCCGGATGACCCAAACCTTCATGCCATAAAGGAGCTAAAGCTGCAAAAGTGGATGGTAATTTGGCTTGATGTGTGGTTGTGGTGATTGGATAAAGCTCGCCCCTGACTATCACATCTCATTAGACGCATCCCCGTCTGAAAATCCTTCACGAAAAACCCAAAAGGATCAAATTCAACAGAAACCCAATTATTAGTAGTAAATTTTCTAACTGAAATCAAGTTTTTAATTAATCGAGGAGCATGAAGGACATTTTTTTAAGTTAACGGTGGGTTCAGTAGAGACAAGATTGTAGTACCATAACCTCAAATTGGAATTGAATGACCATTTTCGACAATTATACCATGATTGTTGCTCAAATTAAAATAGGACGAGAGATAACCTTGAGAGGACGTCATATGAGCTATTGCACTGGTGTTCATGTTCCAAATTTCTTTTGCCGGAGTAAGCCGAGAGTATGCATCGCGGCCTCGATATCTGTCGGGGTCGCCACTACCGAGTGGGCCTAGCTGCCACTTGCTCGATAGTGGCCCAAGAATCCCTGGCTGCTGTTGGGTCACTGGCTGTGACTTGGGCCTGGCCCAGTTACCGGCTGGATAGGGGTAGGGCGACACGGCTCAAGGCTATTTACAAGCCTATGGTGCCGACCCACTACCCCATGGTGCCCTCGGCTGCCACTGGGATGGCGATTGATGTTGTCCGCCACCTCTGTCGCCTCCTCCGCCACGGTCCACCACCGCGGTTTTTGCCTCTATTACCGCTATTTCCTCCATTTTGGCCACGATTTGGCAAATTTTCAAATTGTGTAGAAGTATCCTTGGAGAGAGAGGTAACAATGGCAGAATCCGACACGGTGGCCGACTCTTTGTCAAAACCCGCTTCTTCGAGAATGGGCATAGAGCGGGCTTGGTAAATCGGTGGAAGAGGGTTGCTTTGGTGGATGAGCGTACCCACTCCACTTTATGCGTCGGTGAGGCCGACAACTAGTTGTAAAACAAGCCGATTGTTAGTTACCGGCGCGCCGTTGTTCTTGAGTTGGTCCGACAAAACCTTGAGTCATTGATAATATGCGGATGCATTGGAAAATCCGCCATGTCAATGGTGGAGACTTTCTGCTCAAGAGTAACTGCTTGGAAATTTTTATTGTCTTGGAATATGTCGCGTAAGCGATCCCAAGCCTCCATCGCCGTTGAGTCAAGTTCAATAATTGTATGCAGCAAATCGCTAGAAATAGTAGCATAAATCCACTGAAGAACTGTCGCATCGAGGGTTAAACATAATTCTCTTTCATCATCTGTTTTCGGCACCTTCTCCTTGCCTTTTTCCGGCGGAATTATGTGATGAATAACCCGGTGGAAGCGGTAGTGAATCTTGAAGAGCTCCGCTCACGTTGCATAATGAACGTTTTTCATCTCAAGAGTGATGGAAACATGATATTTAATGTTTGAAACTGTGAGGTCTGGATGAAAAGAGAATTTCGAGTCAGACATGGATGATGGAGAGAAGGATGGTGGTCGGCAGCAAAAGAAAAGGGGGGGGGGGGGGGGGCGGCTACGGTCACAAGGAAGTAGGGTTAGGGTTTTAGGAACTTTTCCTAGACTGCTGATACTATGTAAGAAATATTCTTCATTGATTATTTCATTCCAAAATCATAGTACATATACTAGAATACAAACTTAATCCTAGGCTACAATTACGGTATCATAATTAATACAATATGAATATGAATATGAATATGAATATGAATATGAATAGCAAACATACATAAATAAATTTCCTAAATAGCATAGATTCAATGAGATTTATTAATTCTCTGTTTAGGAATGTCTTTCTTGCAAAATTACGTATTTTCCTTCATTTGACCAAAAAAATCAAGAGAATCAGATCTCCATATTTAAATCACTACACATTCATTGATTCATAACCAATTGATGCAATTAGCAAAATACCTTCATGTACTAGAGTCGTATACCAATGGATAACTTCCTCCATTTTAACCGTTTAATGTCAATTATTTTCTCAATTCTACTTATGTTGGGCAATGCAAAATCTCTATCCCCTCTCAACTCCACTTATATTATGGAAGCTAGAAAAAGATTTATGTCTCTCGATCCAACTATGCTTCCGGATCCTCCGATGCCATCTTATACTTTCACTGTTTACCATCGCGACGTATTTGAAAAATCAAAATTCAAGCAATATGACTCGTTGCTTGAAAATAGACTCTCTCGGGGTCATGCTAGAGCAAGTTATTTAGCTTTGGTTCTTGAATCTAAAAATGCACAAGGAAGTGAGATGCGGGAACTGGTACCAAAATCAACGGCTACTCACTTCGCGGGGGCGAGTATGTCGCATCTTTTTTGATTGGCACCCAAATGATAAGAAATTACTTGATAATAGACACTGGAAGTGATTTAATTTGGTGGCAATGTGGACCATGTGAGGCCAATAAGTGCTACAAACAAAATCAACCTATATATGATTGTAGTACATCCAAAACATTTAGAAAATTAGGTTGCATTCAACATGGTTCAAGTTGCTCGGCTACGAACCCAGCCTTTTATTGTAATCTACAAAATTTTGAGTGTAGATATGATATTGTATATGCGGATAAATCACAAACAAAAGGTTTTATAGCAGATGACGTGATTACTTTTGTTTTAGATGAAAGACCAGTTAGGGTCACGTTTGGATGTAGCAAAGATCAAACCGGTGAACAAAATTTCAGTGCTTCCACTTCTGGAATTGTTGGCCTTGGACGCAATGTCAAATATTCTTTACCATCGCAATTTGGAGGGAACCTAATGTCCATGTGTCTACCAAGTTTTTATTCGGGAAAAAGTTCAATTTTGAGTTTCCATACAAGCAAGTGGAAAAGAGCAACATCGGCAAAATTATTACCAAATCACGTGTGGCCATCGTATTATTTTGTCAACCTTTATAAAGTTTTTATTAACGATAGGGAAGTTTCAGTGAGCCCCTCATGGTGGAATTTTAAATCAGGTATGCTGACTGGTGGAATATTTGTGGATACAGGGACAATTCTTACCTATTTTCCTCATGATTTTTATATCATATTCCGTGACATATTCAGAGCTGAAGTACGAGATATTCATATGGTTGAAAATCCAGTCGAATCTTTCGACACTTGCTATAACGAAGGTCCAAATAGTCGTGATTTATACTTTCCCGTGGTGACGTTGTACTTTGGCAGCGTAAACTCGAGTACAATGTTGCTTCTTTCACAAGAACGCGTTATTATGCATTATCGCGGGCTCTACTGCTTGGCTTTTGTAGGATGGGATAGAGATCAATCAGTATTAGGCATGAATCAACTACAAGGTGTAGGATTAACTTTTGATACTTCAGCAAATACTTTGTCATTTGACTTAGATGCATGTGATTGAGTATATAATATCTATCTCTTGCAATCTAATGGTGTGCCCAAATTCACTACAACTACATCTACTGTGTCTTTTGATCTTTAATTCCTTCTTTATTTTTCATAAATCATAAAATAAAGCTAAACTCTGTTTTCTCTCTCTTGAGAATCTTCCAGTTGTATTTCCAACATGTTGTTGGCAACACTAAATGTGTTGAGTCGATGTAACGAGCCAATTTCAGGTGGGATTGGACCTTTTAGATTATTGTTGTCTAATTTTTAGGACATTAAGGAGGAATAGGTTTTAGTAATGTAAGACCTAGTTCCCTTGCTTGTACTTATCCATATTGAAGACTTTTTATTTTCATTATTAATAAAAAGCCGCTAGACACACTGTCTAGAGGTATAAATACGCCCAAAAGTTTTTTTAATGTTTCTAGGGGAGTTGGAGTCTTTGCAATTCTCAATGTTTCTAGGGGAGTTGGCTATGGGTAATTGGTAATCGGTTGGAATGGACATTGTTACCATTGGCCCTAGCGCACGCTGGTTTAGTTGAGATTAGTATTGTGGTTTGGACATCTGGTGGAGTGTCGTGTCAAGGAACTGAGGATAGGAGGGAGATGCAGTAGGGGGGGGGGGGGGGGGGGGGGGGAAGCCCCAAAACTGCGCCACTCCCCTAATGATTCAACAAGTTCGCGGGTGGTCCTGCTTTGCAAGTTTCGACAATGATCCCGCAGGGTCCTTGTTGTGGTATCCAGACAATCTATTGATAGCATTGGCTATAGAGAGAAGTTAGAGAGAAAATTCTTTAGATCAATCAAATACTAGTAACAAAGAAGCATTTGCTATAGCTTTTAATTGGTTTGGTTGCTAATTTGAAGCAATGATACTAGTAGCTACATTTTATATTAAATCAACTTGTGCTTGCAATTGCATTCCCGCTTATCATGGCATTCTACTCTACATCTCGGAGCTGAAGTTGTTAGGGAGCGCTTTACCCCCAATGTGTGACTTCCCCGCATGAATCTGTATTTAGTCGAGCTCCAATGCGAGTACCGGAAACTAGGGTGAGGATGGGAGGGGGGGGAACTAAAAAAGATTTGTTATTGCTCTGCGATCGAATTATAGCTTCTGTATTTGCTTCAGAGGATATTTGACACGTTCCCTTTAGCTTTTTATATATGCTTATTTTTTCTCCTTTTTGGCTTGACTTGTAATATTACTATCTCCAATTCGTTAACTTTTTTTTTTCTTGGCAAATTATATGTAAGTGTTATGGAAGCTGGTTGATTATGACAGGTGCCCTTATATTTTCTTGATACTCAGTTTCACTTTGCTATGATGCTATTTCCTGATTCATGAGTTGTGCTAAGCGATTATAGCTAGGTTTATCAGCATATTACATTATAGAAAACATAAACTTAGGAAGACATACACCTCTTTCTAAAGGAAGAATAAACCATAGAAAGCAGGATTCTAAGTAGCTGCTTCTAGTCAGAGGCGGAGCCATGATTTTTAGTTTATCAGTCTGGAACACAATCTTTTTTGCCTAGCTGATTCTGGATAGATGAGCCAAAACTACCTGGACTTATGACGGTGGCTCTGTCCCAGCTTCTAGTCCTCATGCAACTGTATTTCAAGGTCCCCTATTTGGTCATCCATTCGAGCAATCGCAGCAAGAGTCTGATAAACTTGTCGCATTGTTGGCCTTTGATCAGGAATGAATTTCATGCAGTTACTTGCAAGTTCAAGTAGTTGCATTACCTTAGCATCAAATCCTTGGCCTAATAGTTGTTTATCCACATCAAGAGGACTAGCAAAAGAGCTACTGGAAAAATTTAGATTCGAGCAGCTCAATTGGTAAGATTCTTTCCCTGTTAAAAGCTCGAGGAGCACAACCCCGAATCGATAAACATCTTTCTTGTAAGTTGTAAAGTCTAAAGACTCGACTATTGGCAATAGAATCAAGTTCGAATCTATGTAGTTTTTGCAAGTGTTGCCTCCCAAAAATTGGATAACTTGGGATCGAAATTTTCATCGAGTAAGATGCATTGTGTGCTTATGTTACTATGCACAACATGGAAATTTCCACCATCATGAAGCCAAGCCAAGGCTTTCGCGACGCCAACAACAATCTTAACCCTTAGAGGAAAATCCAAGAGTCTTGCCTTGTCGTAGGTTGAGTGCAGCCACTCATGTAAGCTTCCATTAGGCATGTATTTGTAAACCAGGAGTCGCTCGTCCCTCTCAGAACAAAAGCCGATTAGAGGCACTAAATTCGGATGCCTCAGACTACCCAGAGTTGTGATCTCGGAAACAAACTCTTCCTCCAAATTCTCGTAACTTTGGAGCCTCTTTATGGCAACAGTCCATCCATTTGGAACCAGTGCTTTGTACACTTTTCCCAACATTCCCTTCCCAATTTCATTTTCTAGGCTGAAATTCGAAGTCGCTTTTGATAGTTCCATAAAACTCATTCTTGTAACAATCTTCTCCAGCTTTAAAATCTGAGGAAAAGAACATATCTACCATTAGCACATTATTCATCTTCTCTTTAACCACAATCTTATTAAGTAGCACTAACATTCGTTTCAATTTATGTGACCACAGTTTGAAACATGTGGTCTTACACATGTCATAACACTTGTGTGGCTATAAAAAGCTTGTCATTAAGAAAAGTTTAAGTTAATTAAATTGTTTCAAAATTAGAAAGCTACCATCTGTTATTTTTGTTGGAACGGACTAAGGAGGAAATACTATCACATAAACTGAAACAGATGAAGTACTTTATTTCGGGGGTTCTTAAAGAAGGAAAAAGACCTGAAATTAAGCCAGAAAAATGTTTACCTTCGGGTCATTGTTTACTTCTTTTACTTGAGGCCATTTAATTCCATCAATCACCATTACCTTTGTTCTCTTCTTGATCAATAGATGAATCTTCTTTACACAAGGAAAGCAAAAGAAAAAAAGATACATACCAAGTAAAGTAAAAATCGACCAACCCGTCACAAAACCACTAATAAATAGAGTATGATCGTTCTTAACGAGTGGTGTAAGACATAAGTTCAGAGGACTACCACAAAGGCCTGAATTATTTGCATAACTTTCAGCTGCAACAGTGGCATCAGTAAAATGTGGCACTGGCCCTGTCAACCTGTTGTTGGCAACATTAAACGTCTTGATTCGACCTAACAAGCCAATATCAGGCGGAATCTGACCTACTAGATTATTGTTTTCTAATTTGAGGTTATTAAGATAAGAGCAATCTGCAATGTTAACTGGGATCTCGCCAGAGAATCGGTTGTTCGAGAGATCAATATCTACTATAAATGGAATTAATTTTGATATATCGAAAGGGATGGTACCATACAGCTTGTTGCTTGAAAGATCAAGAGAACTTAAAGAAGTACAATTTTGAATGCCTCGTGGAAACTCGCCGACTAGTTCCATGTCTGGAAGACTAAGGCTTAAAACTTTGTTCTCATCAGGATGCCAGCATTGTACTCCTGTAAATTTGCATATGAAACCTTCTGTCTGATTATCGAATTTCCACGTAGTTGCCAAGTAATTTAAAGGGTCTTCCAACGAATCTTTTATCGATTTCAAGCAATCGATGTCACTCTGTACCGCGTTGCATCTTAGAGAAAAGCTGCAAAAGATGAAAAATGGTACTAAGTAAAGAATGTTGCAGCTGCTCATTGTGAGAGTGAAATAGTATTTTGTTTTAGAATCCATTAACTTCATCAACAGAACCATGAAATTTATTGAGTTGTTTGCTTTGGCAATTGCGGTGTAATTTACAAATTGACATCAGTTGACTTGGGTCAAGCACGGTAAAATATTTCCAACAAGACTGCCAACTGTTTTTCTTCTTTTTTCTTTTTTCATTTAACCTTTTATAATACAATTTTTAGATTTATTTGGTATGTTTGGTATGCCACAAGTCTGAGTCTTCGGGAAAAATGTTAAGGGGAGCCTTGGTGATAGGATATCGGGGAGCACAATTCATTCAAAAACCTTCATTCGAGGACAAGCCGAGGAACTCCAAGCTTTAAAGGCTATGTTGATGCAAGGGGAGTCATGGGAGACCCTTGAGGGCCCACACAAAGAAGCATACGACATTTGGATGATCGCTTGGAGTGAAGACGAAGACGAAGTCGAAGGAAGACCAACACAGTGTGCGACACCATATGTGAGTCGCAGGTCATGTCACAAACATAACTTGTGAATCGCAGAACTTGCCCAAGTACTGAAATTGAAGAAGGCGCCATGTGCGTTTGGTCAGCGAAACGCAAGCACAACCTGCGACATGATGTGCGTTTCGCATACCTAAACGGTGGATGACAACTTAGCCATTTTGGTTATCTTTGCAAATTGGATGCTTTGATCACTTTTGGGTCAAGCTTGTAATAAAGCCTAATACTATAAATAGTAGTTCTCAAGGCTTAAAAGGAGACTTTTGATGATTGATGAATTGAGAGGAAATCTCTTGTTAGCTACTTTGTAGTGTTAGCTAGTGATTAATGTTAATTAAAGTGGTAGATCAATTAGGATGGATTCCTTGATTGTCTATTGAACTTGTTCATGATTCTCACATGAGTCATCTCACTTGTGGAATCATTCAATACTTTATAGATTAGGTGTTTTTGCAGTTCATGTCTTTGAAGTCTTTGATTTAATATATCATTGGTTACTTGGAATAACTATTCTTGTGTTTAATCTCCTATCCCTTTATTTCTCATCCCAATTTCTTCAATCCTCATCCCTAATTTTTTGTTATTTTAGTTTCCACATTTTCATTATTTGAATCCGTGTCTTCCACAAGCTGGATCATATCAGCTTAGGCTAGAGATTTGTTTCTACAAATTTCAATCTTAGGTTCTTCTTATTTTGAAAATCACAAAAATCTGAAAATTTAAAAATCACAAAAAATCGAGTTGTTGTTGGATTTGAGACTGTTTGTTGATAGATTTGAGTTACTAAAGGTTGAATCTATCACATATACGAAATTCAAGTGATTTGGAGTTGTTTGAAAGCATTCTCCATTGTTGAATTTGATGGTCTTTGAAGAACCAACAAGTGGGTCTCTTGATTTAGTATCCAATTGATTCTAAAAACCATTGGGCTTTGTTCTCCTTGTTGAGAGGAAGCTAGATCTGAAATTTGAGCTAATTTTGATTTGATTTGGTGCTAGTTGGGATTTTGAATTGTTCTTCAATTGTTCATCATTGTTCTTGAGGAAGAAGACCAAAGAAGGGGTGTTTGATCCAAAAACCCTAAGGAAATTTTGGAAAAAGTATTTTAAGGCCCAAAATAGCAAAAATCTAATTTAAATGGGTCCAATTCGTTAAAAGTGTAAGGAATATCCAGAAAGTTGGTCAGCCAAACAGATCCGAAGGAAAATTTATGACATCAGCATTTTGGCAGAGAGGCACCATCTGCGAACCGCAGATGCTATCGCAGATAATTTCTGCGGTCCGCAGATCAAATGCAGATTGAGACAGAAAATTTTAGCAACTCGGGACATGGTTCACAGAAGGCCACAGACAGTGTCTGCTAATCGCAGACACTTCTCAGGCGTAGCAGACCGCGCCTTTTCAAGTTTTGTGATTCTATTTCGTTCTGAATTCATTTCTTTTCACTTCTTTGATTCTCTAAACTATTTAACATCAAGTAATTGACCTATTTAATTGTTACTTAGTTCTTGAGTCATATTTCTTACTTCGTGCTAATTTTTCTTAAGTTTTTTCCATTTTTATTTCGGTGAATTTCTTTGGCTCCGTCTGTTAGCTTTATTGAGTCGTCTGTCTTTTGATTTAACAAGAATCTATTCCTCCACATAGGCTAAGAGACCTTGTGTATTGATTGGATAAAGTTTTTTACCAACCTTGAAAAATACTAGAGTGTGGTGAGTTAAGTGAAGACACTAGAGTATGGTAAGGCTTGAGTGCAAATACGAGTGACGTGAAGAGTTTTTACTACTAATTTATTTGTTTGTTTTGTATGTACAAGAAGAGGAGTCATAAGGGAAGGAGGAAATGAGGATATATATTTTCTACTTCGAGAAATATAATGAATCGTGCCTCTTATCCTAGAACAAGTGTGCCATGTTCTCAATATGGCTATGATGTGGGAGGTAGGAGGGAAGCCTCAATATGTAATGGAAGTAGAGGAAATGTAATGTTTCAAGGAAGAAATGACCCGAAGAGGCAAATAGTTGAAACGAGGGTAAGTGTCTTTGGGTGTACGGGATGCTTTCTTGTGCTTGATGATGGTAGTCATGGTAATTACACCACACCTCAAATAGTTGAATGGTTGATGATACCTTGTGTGATGAGATGAGATCCTTACTATGATCAAAGAGGGTACTTGGTTGATAGGCGCGTAAAGGTATTCATTACACATGGTGAGTACCAAGAGGAGGTTTGGTGTGATATGTTTTCCATGGATACTAGTCACATATGTTTGGGATATCCTTTGTTCCAAGAACATAGGATTCCATATGAACAAGAGTGGTATAAGTGCATAGTGGATGCTAGAGGGAAACTTCTATTTCCACCCACGCATCCTAGTCTCGAGTCAAATGAAAGCAAGCGATATTCCAACATAGAGTGGCCAACTTTGTGTACAAAATCTAGTGAAGAAGATTACTTCGAATGGGAACACAAACTAGATGAGATCTTTAAAGTCTACAACTACTTGGAAGATAAGAAAGTGGAGCTAGCTTCTAACATCCTAAAATGAGCTCTTATTAAACATTGGGAGCATGAAAAGGTAAAGCAACATCCAATTGAGACTTGGAGTGCCTTGAAGGAATTTTAGAGGTATCACTTTTTCAATCCATATGGAAAGAAGGAGAGAGCCAAACACATTCTGAAAAGGCAAGAACCACTACAAGAAGAGAAAGATACACCAAGTGAAGCCAAAGGGAAAGATGAAGTGAAGGGTTCACAAAATCCTTCTCACGAAATTCTTAGCACTTGTGCCATCTCCCATGAAATTGATAGAAGGGAGAGAAAAGTGACAACTCTAGAGAGAAAAAAGGAGAGGTTGTGTGGAGCGATGTGAGAGGGTTGTCACAACCCAATTCTAACTTATGTAACTTTTATTTCTTTTCTAGTTGTGTTTATTATAGTGCAGGTATTCTTGGAAGCAAACCGAATGAGGAACCTCAAATTTTGAAAGTTCATGAGGTAGTTGAAGGCTTCCCAAAAGAGCAAATGTTCTCCACCATTGAAAACCACGGTAAAGAAGATACTTTGTGTGAACTTTAAGGTAAAATAACTGATCTCTACTCTCCAAACCATGCGAATGATCATCTTGTTGACCTGAGTATGAGTGATAACTTGTCCTATGTGTGCTTAGTGAGTATTTAGCATGTGTTGAACATAATTCCTTAATGATTATTGACAATGTTATTGATATTGGTGTTCCAACACTAGTTGATCCTCTTGATGACCGAATTGATTCCTCTTATGAGAACAATTTGTGTCCACCTAGTGTTGACACATGTGATAAGAGTGATTATGCGTTGTCATGTGTTAAGATTTCTCACCCACTAGTTGATCCTATTGATGACCGGATTGATTCTTCTAGCAATGTCGATTTGTGTCCAACTAGTGAGGTTACTTGCGTTGATCAACTTGATTGTAATGTTAATACACTAATTGAGGAAACTTGTGATGTGCTTAATGAATCTCTAATTAGTGAATGTGAATGTAGTTAATTATGTGAATGAGTGTGACACCCCACCTTTGTTTGATAGATATAAAAATGAATCTCATGGTCTTGTCCTTGTGTCAAGTGATGAGTTCCAAGAACGTGGTGGAGATGAGTGTCATGAAAATATTCATGTGAATGAATGTTTTGAAAAAGAAGGTTATGCTTATTTTCAAATTACTACTTCTTCCTTGGGTGTTCCAAATTCTTGTAGCATGACTACTTGTGTTCTTGAACCTAATAGGAATGCTACATGTAAGATCACCATAGATGAAGTAATTTTAAGAGACACCTTTCTTTACTACTTATTTGCTTATGATGACACCCGTGCTTATATTGATGGTGCATCTCATGTTGGGAAGGGTCCTAATGGGACATATAGTTGTCTTGAGAGTACATGTACTGTTAAGTTTTCCAAATTGAAGGTGCGTAGTATTCTTGCAATATCTTGTGGCTACGCCCTAGTAAAACTACTAGAGTCCTTGACATAAGTGTTTACGAGTGTTCCTAAAGGATATGCCTATCCTTTTGACCCCGGAGATGTAATAATCTTATGTGATTGGTCTTGTTTGAGAAATGAGGATCGAATGAACTCCATGTTTTCTAGAGCCAATGTAGTATATGCTATATCATTTTGCATCTAGTGGTCTCTTTACCTTATCCTCGTTTCATGATATTGGGAGGACTCAACTTCTTGATGCCTCCTATGTGGATAATTTTACCATGGTATTCATTTATACATGGTTATATCACAAATTTGTGCATCTTTGACATGCTACTGATGTTATTATTGATTGTACTAACCCCCATTCTATGAGGCCCATGTTTGTGTGTATCTTCCTTTGGTTTTTGCAAGGTTCAGATTCGAGGATGAATCCTTTTCAAGAAGGGGATGATGATATGATATCGGGAACCATGATTGTATATATATTCTATGAATGGAATGAAATACTCAAGGGATTCAATTCTTACATGGTATCAAGAATCTAAAGATCATTTGCCCTATATTCTTCTCTTTTCTTTCTTCTAGCCGATTTCTCATCTTCTCTCCTTACAAATATTTTCGGCCCTTAGGTTTAGTACTCCTCTAAACCCTAAACCAAAATAATACATCAACCCTAAAACTAAAATACAACCTAGACGTCTACTACCCTCCACCCCCATCGGCTAGACAATGCTTTATTTTTTCCAACATCTCAGCCTATTGTCAAGAATTAAAGGTACTTGCGGACCAACTATCCAACGTTGGTTCACCCGTGATAAATCAAAGGTTAGTCCTTCAGTTGATTGCGTGGATGAATGAACAATATGATGATGTTGTTACGTTCATTCATCAAAGCAATCCGTTGCCTTCCTTTAACGAGGTCATTTCGAGGTTAATTCTCGAGGAAACGAGGAAAGCAAAGCAGGCATCACCAGGCACAACCACCGCCGAAATGACTCTTGTCTCTACCAACTCATTTTTCACTGATTTGGAGCCCTAAACTTCTGGTTCGGGGGGAAATAATATTCGTCAGAATAATGGCCAAAAACGGGGTTCAAACTGTAACAATAAAGGAAAAAATAATGGTGGAAAGGGTCGAGGCCGGGGAGGTGGACAAACTGCCGGCGGCAGTAGCGGTAGTCAGTAGAGCAGTGGCAGAAATCAGTGGGGGCAGTACCCACCGTGGGCCTGGGCCCCACAGCGGGTTGCCCCGTCATATCCAAATCGAACTTCTTCGTGGGCTAGGCCTCCTCGTTCTTCAAATCGCCACCCGATATTCTAGGGTCTCGTCCACAGTATGTGTTTGCGGCCCAAGCACCATCTTCGATTGGCTATGCACCAAGGGATATTGAACAAGCCATGAACAACATGAATATAAGTGTTCCGGATTAGTCATGGTACATGGACACAGGGGCTACAACACATATGACGACATCTCAAGGTAATCTCTCATCTTATTTTAATATGAACAATAATAAACAATATTATTGTCGGCAGTGGGTAGAAAATTCCAATTTGTGGCATTGGTTAGGTAACACTACCCTCTCCATACCCACCATTATCCTTGAAAAACGTCTTACATGCGCTAAAACTAATTTAAAACTTGATCTCTGTTAGACGTTTTACCATTGACAACAATGTTTCTGTGAATTTTGATCTGTTTGGATTTTCTGTGAAGAATTTTCAGACGGGGATGCCACTTATGAGATGCAATAGCACGGGGGACTTATATCATATCACCTCTATTTCAAAACATTGCATGACACAACCATCAACCTTTACTGCCATTTCTCCTACCATATGGCACAATCGGTTGGGACACCCGGGAGCACAAGTTTTTATTCATCTTAGGAAGAATAATTTATTTGATTGTAACAAACTTTTGGACTCTTCTGTTTGCCAATCTTGCGTGTTTAGTAAACATGTTAAGCATCCTTTTGCATCTTCTACTACTCATACTTTTATGCCATTTGATCTTGTGCATTGTGATTTGTGGACATCACCAATTTTAAGTTCTGCAGGTTATATATATTATCTGCTCATTCTCGATGATTATTCGAATTTTTTGTGGACATTACCAACATCTACAAACCAGCCCACTACCGGATCCCAGCCCAATATCGGTCACCACACACCCCCTCGGCCCATTACCAATACTATACAGCCTCAGACCATTGAAACTCGTGCAATGTACGAAATTTTTAGGCCCAAACGTCAGCTTAACCTTCTATCCACAGAACAACCTTCACCTATATCGAAAAATCCCAAAGCTGCCTTGTCCGACCCGAATTGGAAAGCTGCTATGTTAGACGAATTTAATGCTCTTATTAAAAATAAGACGTGGGAATTAGTACCACGCCCGTCTAATGTGAATATCATTCGATCTATGTGGGTGTTTTGTCATAAGAAAAATTCTGACGGTTCTTTTGCAATATACAAAACTCGTCTTGTTAGTGATGACAGGTCTCAGCAGGTTGCGGTCTATTGTGGTGAAACATTCAGTCCGGTAGTTAAGCCAGCAACTATCAGGATGGTTCTGAGTCAGGATCTCTCCAAATCCTAGTCTATTCATCAGTTGGATGTTAAAAATGCATTCTTACATGGCCATTTACAGGAAACAGTGTACATGCATCAGCCGTTGGGGTTTCGAGATTATTCATGTCCAGATTATGTTTGCATGTTGAAGAAATCCTTATATGGTTTGAAACAAGCCCCTAAGGCATGGTATAACCATTTTGCAGGGTTTGTTTCCAAATTAGGCTTTCTCACAGCAAGTCTGATCAATCATTGTTCATTTATCGAAAGGGCGCTGACATGGCCTATATACTTCTGTATATTGATGATATTATTCTCACAACATCATCCATTTCACTTTGCCAGTCTATTATGTCTCTTCTTGCAGCAGAATTTGCAATGAATGACTTGGGTCCATTAAATTATTTTCTTGGCATTGCAGTAACCCAATATGCAGGTGGTCTCTTTCTTAGTCAAAAGAAATATGCCGAAGAAATAATTGAAAAAGCTGGGATGTCTTCCTGCAAACCATCCCATACTCCAGTTGACACAAAGGCAAAGTTGAGCAATGCAGCAGGTATTCCATACAATGATCCGACACATTATCGAAGTCTTGCAGGAGCTGACCTTTACAAGACCAGATATTTCCTATGTGGTTCAACAAGTTTGTTTACACATGCATGATCCGAAGGAGGAACATATGGGGGTTATAAAAAGGATCCTACGGTATGTGAAGGGTACTCTCCATTTTGGGCTTCATTTGTATAAATCCTCTATTGGGGTGGCTGCACGGAAATACGTCGTTCCATTTCCGGTTATTGTGTATTTTTGGGGGACAATCCCGTTTCCTGGTCGTCCAAACGACAATCTACACTGTCTCGGTTAAGAGCTGAGGCAGAATACCGAGGCATAACCAACGTAGTTGCTGAATCATGTTGGGTTCATAATATACTGTTGAAGTTGCATTGTCCAATTGAAAAGACAACGATGGTTTATTGTGACAATGTGAGTGCGATATACTTATACGGCAATCCTGTTCAGCATCAGTGCACAAAACACATTGAAATGGATATACTATTTGTCCGAGAAAAGGTTGCCTGTTGACAAGTCCGAGTTCTTCATGTACCGTCCCGCTACCAAATTGCAGATATTTTCACGAAAGGGCTTCTGCGCGTTCTTTTTGATGACTTCCGGGACAGTCTCAGCATCCGTGAACCTCCCGTTAAGACTGTGGGGGACTATTAGCACACGATAATTATGGGAGAAATCCCATATTATCATCCTCCACCATAAATCATGTAATTATAATCAACTAGTAATATTGTAATTATTAGACAAATCAATTAGGTAGTAATTAGCATCTTGTAATTTATGTAACCTAGTTTATTACTACATACCATGATTGTATATATATTTTATCGATGAAAAGAAATACTCAAGGGATTCAATTCTTACCGCTATGATATACCATATGAAAGTGGAATTAGATCAATAGGTCTCATGGCATCAGGTGATTACTTTTACTTTAGATCATAAATCACAAAGGATTATGTTTTGGATGTGGAAAAAATCAAAATAGTGGGGTAGTTCAATTTAGTGGTTCATATTCTGGGGTTGCTGGCCTTGGACGTAAAGTCAACACAACAATACCGTGTGGATATTCTTTACCATCGCAACTTAACGCAACGGTATTTTCTTTTTGCCTCCCAAGTTTTGATTTAGGAACGTCATCTACCCTGAATTTCCATAAAGCCCCATGACCAACCTTAAAGGCTCCCCATCTCGCACTTATCATGGCTAGAACCCGTAACTCATAAATCACATAGTGATAACTTTAATTTGCTCCAAGGCTCTCCATCTCGCACTTACCAACCAAATTTTAGGAAAAATATTTTTCGCTAAAGAACTATTCGTGTCATACCAAATAAATCATAAGTCAAAATATTGCATTACAAATGGAGAAAAGAAAAAGAAAAAGAAGAAAAAAACAGTTGGCAGTTGTGGAGTTAAGATATTGAGAAAAAAAGTGTTGAAATATTCTACCGTACTTGACCCAAGTCAACTACTGATAATTTGCATAAATCAATTTGTAAATTACACATCTTGCAAAACCAAATAACTCATTAATTCTGTAAGAATTTTTTTCACTCACACAATGTGCAGCAGCAACATTCTTTACTTAGTACTACCATTTTTCATACTTTGCTGTTTTCTCTAAGATGCAACGCGTTGCAGAGTGACACCGATTGCTTGAAATCGATAAAAGATTTGTTGGAAGACCCTTCAAATTACTTGGTTTCTACGTGGATATTCGATAATCAGAGTGAAGGCTTTGTTAAATATACACAATTATGTGTAATTTATGGTAAATATTTAGTATCCTAGTTTAGGTAAGGTTGTAATATAATTAGTATTGTATTACCATAATTAGTGTATTACCATAAATGTATAGAATAAGGTTTTATGAATAGAATAGGAATATGATTCTCCTATTATGTAACTTGTATATATAGCCTTTCAATTAATGAAAATAATCAAGGGATTATTTCTTTCATGGTATCAAGAGTCTAGGTCTTAAAATCCTCTCTCCACCCTCCTAAATTTGCCGTCGACTTCCCTCCACTTCCGAGATGTTTTGCTCTCGGTTTGTGTGCCGACGGGACCTCTTTTCTTCCCAAAATTTACTCCCTAATCCCTCAATCACATATTGTTCTATCAATATATCTACATTCCGGAACATGTTTCATCTGACCCTTACAGTTTCTAACATCAAGAATAACATCCCTCTCGTTCTTGAAATAGAAAACGTCCAATATGCGACGTGGGCCGAACTGTTCAAAATTCACGCACGATCGCATCAAGTCATCCATCACATAATCTCCGTGGCTCCTGAGGATATGGAGGTGCCAAAATGCGAGGATGATCCTAAGTTGTGGACGACTATTGATGCTACCGTCCTTCAGTGGATATATTCAACAATATCTACCGACCTTTTGCAAACAATTATTGAGCCTGACGCTACGGCACAAGCGACTTGGGATAGACTGCGTGATATATTCCAAGATAATCAAAATTCTAGAGCCGTTACCCTTGAGCAGGATTTCTCCCACGTCAATATGGAAGATTTTCCTAATGTTTCGGCTTATTGCAAAAGATTAAAGGAATTGGCGGACCAACTTCGCAACGTTGGCGCGCCGGTTTCGAACGATTGTTTGGTCCTCCAAATGGTTTCCGGCCTCTCCGACGCCTATAGCGGTGTGGGAACGCTTCTTCGGCAAAGAAATTCGCTTCCGCAATTTTATCAGACGCGCTCTATGCTTACACTAGAAGAAGCAGGCATAGCGAAACGAGCGGCTACCGGTACTAGTCCCGTAGTCATGATGACCGAGTCCACGGTATATCCTACTGGTTCCAACAACTCGAGCCAAAACCGCAACAACGGTGGCGGCAAAAAGGGTGAAAATAAGAAAAATGGCAAAAACCGCGGCGGCAACAAGGGCGGAAGCCGGCAGAATGGTGGTGGCAGTGGGGGTCCTCGCGATGGTCAGCAGCAGCAGCAATAGTTCTGGGCCCACAGTGGCCCCCTATGCAGTGGCAGTGGACCCCACAACAACAGTTTGGACCCAGCCAGTTTACCACCCCGACGGTGGCCGGACCCAAAGCCGGCGGTGGCAAGCCCAAAGCGGCAGTCCGAGCCCACCGGTGGGCTGGTCAAGTTACGCCAACAACGATGCGGGCTAAGACCGCAAGCAGGGGTGCTTGGGCCTCGGCCCCCGCAAGCCTATCACGCAGCAGGCCCCACTCGGACGGATATCAAGGCTGCGATGCACAGACAGGGTTTGACTCAACCGGACCCGAATTGGTATATGGACACCGATGCCACTACCCACATGACATCTAATTCAGGTACTCTCTCATCTTATTCCAATTTGAGCAACCCTTACGGTATAATTATTGGTAATGGCAATTCTGTTCCAATTCGTGGTTATGGTCATAAAACATTGTCTCCCCCTCATCCCCCTCTTATCTTGAAAAATACCATACACGCCCCCAAATTGATTAAAAACTTAGTATCTGTCCGTAAATTCACTACTGACAATTCCGTTTCTATTGAATTTGATCCATTTGGTTTCTCTGTAAAGGATTTCAAGACGGAGAGTCCTCTCATGAGGTGTGATAGTAGGGGAGATCTTTATCCTATCACACCCAGTCCCGGTCCATCGAGTCAAACCCTGCTATCAGTTTTTGCAGCCATCTCTCCTTCCTTGTGGCATGCTCGTCTTGGTCATCCAGGGTTCTCTATTTTGCCAGCTTTAGATAAAAATAGTTTTATTTCATGTAAGGGTACGAGTCGTATTCCAATTTGTCAATCTTGTTCTTTAGGAAAAATTGTTAAGTTGCCATTTGTAGACTCAAAATCTCATACTTTAATGTCATTTGATATTATTCATAGCGACTTATGGACGTCTCCTGTTCCTAGTTCTATGGGTCATCGGTATTATGTTCTTTTTTTGGATGATTATTCTAAATTTTTATGGACATTTTCAATAGCGAAGAAATCTCAAGTTTTTTCATCTTCCTAAAATTTAGAGCATTCATCAGAATCCAATTCGACCGTGAAATAAAAAATATTCAGTGTGATAATGGAAAAGAGTATGACAATGGGGTATTTCGGGAATTCTATGCTACTAATGGGATAAATTTTTGTTTTTCTTGTCCCCATACATCTTCACAAAATGGAAAAGCTGAACGTAAAATTCGTTCCATAAATAACATTATCCGCACTCTATTAATTCATGCTTCCGTACCCCAATATTTTTGGCATCACGCTCTTCAAATGGTTACATATCTACTTAACATAACTCCTTCCAAAGGTTTGACATATTCTTCCCCTCTTCAGATTTTATATAATAAATCTCCTTCTTATTCTCATCTTCGGGTTTTTGGGTGTTTATGTTATCCGTTATTTCCATCCACCACAATTAACAAACTTCAGGCCCGATCTACTCTATGTATGTTTTTGGGTTTTCCTTCTAATCATCGTGGATACAAATGCTTTGATTTATCCTCCAATAAAATCATCATTAATCGTCATGTAATTTTTTATGAATCCCAATTTCCATTTGCTAAAAGTCATTCTCCCATGCCTAGTTCGTATAATTTTTTGGATGAACAAATATCCCCGTATATTATTCAGCATTTTTCGGACATCTCCCGCACCCAAAATTCTCCAGTGGGCCCACTGCCCGCTAGTCCCTCGGCCCGTCACGGTATTTCTGCGCCCGATTTTGTCACTGGGCTAGTTTCAGCAATTGGGCCTGTCCAGCCCAATACTGGAACTGGTCCAGTTTCTGTTTCCGCCACTAGTACTACTTCCCGAGTTGGGCCAGCAGGCCCACTGCCTGCTGGCCAGTCCGTCCCGAGCTCAACAAATTCCCGACATCCACTCAATCCTTCTTCGAGTCATAGACCAGTCACTCGTAGTAGTGGGGTATTGTTACACCTAAAATACATTTTAATTTACATTCTAATGTCTCTAAATCCCCCTTGCCCCGTAATCATATGTTTGCCTTAAACGACCCGAATTGGAAAATTGCTATGACTGATGAATATAATGCTCTTATTGATAATAAGACGTGGGAGTTGATGCCCCGTCCATACGGTATTAATGTTATCAGGTTTATGTGGATTTTAGCTCATAAGGAGAATTTAGATGGTTCATTTGCTCGACATAAGGCGCGGCTTGTGGGTGATGGTAAGACTCGGCAGGTTGGTATAGATTGTGGGAAGACGTTTAATCCGGTGGTCAAGCCGGCTACCATTCGCACTGTGCTTAGCTTGGCTCTTTCGAAGACATGGCCTATTCATCAGTTGGATGTCAAAAATGCTTTCCTACATGGTGATCTCAAGGAAACTGTCTATATGCATCAGCCGATGGGATTCAGGGATCCCAACCATCCTCATCATGTCTGTATGTTGAAGAAGTCCTTATATGGGCTTAAGCAGTCTCCACGGGCCTGGTATACAAGGTTTACTGACTATGTTTCAACTATTGGGTTCACTCACAGTAGGTCGGATAATTCCTTATTCATCTACCGTCGTGGTTCGTCCGTAGCCTACATTCTGTTATATGTGGATGATATTATCTTGACTGCCTCTTCCGATGCCTTGCGCCAGTCCATCATGACCATGCTCAGCTCCGAGTTTGCTATGAAAGACTTGGGGCCCTTGAGTTATTTTTTGGGGATTGTTGTCACTCGTCATTCCGATGGGTTGTTCTTGTCACAACGGAAGTATGCCGCCGAGATCATCAAGAGGGCTGGGATGTCATCCTGTAAGTCCACTTCCACTCCAGTTGATACCAAGCCCAAGCTTGGTGCCGCGCCGAGTCCCTTACGAGGATCCGACCCGCTATCGCGATCTTGCAGGGCCCTTCGTATCTTACCTTTACCAGACCGAGTATTACGTATGCTATCCAGCAGGTGTGTTTATTCATGTATGATCCCCGAATTGAGCACATGAATGCACTCAAATGCATCATCCGGTATATTCAGGGTACACCGGACTATGGGTTGCATTTGTATCCTTCATCGACATCCACACTTGTCTCATACACAGATGCTGATTGGGGTGGGTGTCCAGACACCAGACGGTCTACGTCTAGCTACTGTATGTTCCTTGGCAACAACTTGGTCTCCTGGTCTGCGAAGCGTCAGGCGACTCTATCTCGCTCAAGTGTCGAGGCTGAATATAGAGGGGTAGCCAATGTGGTCTCAGAATCATGTTGGTTACGTAATTTGCTTTTGGAGCTTCATTGTCCCATTTAGAAGGCAACCTTGGTATATTGCGATAATATTAGTGTCATCTACTTTTCTGGTAATCCGGTTCAGCACCAACGCACTAAACATAGTGAGATGGACATTCACTTTGTCCGTGAAAAGGTTGCCCGTGGTCAAGTTCGCGTATTCCATGTCGCGTCGAGCTATCAAATTGCCGACATATTTACAAAGGGTCTTCCCTCGATCCTTTTTGAAGATTTTAGAGACAGTCTCAGCGTTCGAAGACCGCCCGCTATGACTGCGAGGGTGTGTTAAATATACACAATTATGTGTAATTTATGGTAAATATTTAGTAACCTAGTTTAGGTAAGGTTGTAATATAATTAGTATTGTATTACCATAATTAGTGTATTACCATAAATGTATAGAATAAGGTTTTATGAATAGAATAGGAATAGGATTCTCCTATTATGTAACTTGTATATATAACCTTTCAATTAATGAAAATAATCAAGGGATTATTTCTTTCAGGTTTCATATGCAAATTTATAGGAGTAGATTGCTTGCATCCTGATGAGAACAAAATTTTAGGCCTTAGACTTCGAGACATGGGACTAATTGGCGAGTTTCTACGAGGCATAAAAAGTTGGCCTTCTTTAGTTACTCTAGATCTTTCAAACAAGCTATATGGAACCATCCCCACGGATGTATCAAATTTTATCGGATTTATTGTAAATCTTGATCTATCGAGCAACCAATTCTCAGGCGCGATCCCAACTAATAATGCAAATTGCGCTTATCTTAGTGTCCTCAAATTAGACAACAATAATCTAGAAGGTCCAATCCCACTTGAAATTGGCTCGTTACATCGACTCAAGACATTTAGTGTTGCCAACAACATATTGACAGGGCAAGTTCCAAATTTTACCGATGCCACTTTTTCAGCTGAAACTTATGTAAATAATCCAGGACTTTGTGGAGGTCCTCTAAAAGCATGTGTTCTATGTAAGATGATATTAATCTCCCTTAAGGAGTCTTTCTCATTAATATCAATATATATAATGTACAATATACAATCCTAATACAAGAGGAATCCTAATCATAATACAAGAGGAATCCTAATCTAATTATGGATAGGAATTGTAGTGTTATACTTGTACACGTTTACATTCTACAATGCCTATCGAAGGTTGGTCGCTTTTCACTTTACTTGGTATATATCTTGTTCTCTTTTTTTTAATTCCGATTTTTTATGTTAATTATCTACAACAGTTGTTTAATTACTCATAACAACACTATTATTATTGGATGCGGCTCCTGTCCAGTTCATCCACATCCAGTAGTAGATTTAGGTATACAACTTTAGATTGTAATACTTTGAAATTTATTTACCTCAATCACATGCATCTAAGTCAAAGGACAAAGTATTTGCTGAAGTATCAAAAGTTAATCCCACACCTTGGAGTTGATTACTTCCTATAATTGCGACGGATCGGTGCCATCCCATAAAAGCCAGACAATATTTTCCTCTATTGTGCACCATGACACGATCTTGTGCCAGTAACAACAAGTTATTCGGGTCTTGCCTGCCAAAATACAACTTCACAACGGGAAATTTTGGTTCAGGACCACTCGGATCCGCTATATAGCAAGTGTCAAATGCTCCAGTTGGATAATCCAAAGGAATATCTCGTACTTCCTGTCTGAATACGTAACGGAATTCAATATAAAGATCTTGAGGAAAACGGGTAAAAGTTGTTCCTGTATCCACAATGACCCCACCCATCATGTCCTTCTCAAAATTCCACAATGATGGGTTCAGTGGAATTTCCTTGTCATTAATAAAAATTTTATAAAGGTTAACGAAATAAAATGAAGGATATCTAAAATTGGGTAATAGCTCTGCTGATGTTGTTTTTTGAAAGGGTGTTGTGTGGAAGCTAATTATTGATCCTTTTCCGGAAAATAATCGCGGTAGACACATGGACATTATGTCCGCCTCAAATTGCGATGGTAAAGATAATCCACCACCTATTCGTCTACGCCCGATGCCAGCAATTCCAGAATATTCACCACTAAAATGTGTTCCACTCATTTGATCTTTGCCACATCCAAATATAATCCTTACCGGATTTTGATCTAAAACAAAAGTAATCACATCGTCTGCTATCCAACCTTTTGTTCTTGCTCTATCCCCATAGCTCACATCATAGAGACACATATTACCATACGGAGTACATTCATAATTTGAGGATTCGGTTAAACAACTTTCACTTTGTACAATGCAATCGAGTCTTCGATATGTTTTTGAATTAGTTGAAACATATAAAGGATCTTTTTGTTTGTAACATTTATTTGCTTTACATGGTCCACATTGCCACCAAACTAAGTCACTTCCAGTGTCTATTAGCAAGTAACTTTTAATTTGCTGAGTGCCAAGAGTAAAAGATATAACATACCCACCACTTATGAAATTTGTACTTGTTGTTTTCGGAACCTTTCCATGGACCCAACTCTCCTGCGCGTCGCGTGGCCTCGTCAGAGTTCCGTTTGCACCAATTGCGTTGCCATTTTCAAGAAATGATGCTAAATAATTTGCCCTTGCTTGACATCGAGCGACCCTACTTTCAAATAACGAGTCATAATCGTTGAACTTTGACTTTTCAAATAAATTGCGATCGTAAATGGTAAAAGTATATGATGGCATCGGAGGATTTGGAAGCTCAGTTGGATCAATAGACATAAATCTTTTTTTGGCTTCCATAATATAAGTTAAGTTAAGGGATGCATTGCCCAAAACTACAAACCAAATTGAGAAAACAATTGAAATCAAAAAAAGAATATGGAGGAATTTATCCATTGGTATAGAAGTATTTTTTTTATAATCGTCTACTCTGCTTAGAATCATCTATATATACTAGTTTTATTTCTAGTTACCTATTTAATTTTATGTCAACACAGGAAGAAACATCAGATTTAGTTAATTTATAGAGATTCAATAGCCATAGTGTGAACAACTATAAAAGTAATCATTAGTTCTCAGTATAGCCAATATTAAATATTTTCCCCTTCTTACTATATGAAGAGGATCAAATTTTGGCATCTATTTATTTTCTGACAAATGAATAAAGATACTTCTTTTTCAGGAACATCATTCCTAAATTTACAGCATGAAATCTCATAATGAGATCATTTGATAGTTGTCACCTACTATAATAAGATTTTACTATAACAAACAAGTCTTTTTTGGATTTGATTTTTTGTTTTATCAATAACAACTTTTTATTTATCAAAGCATCACCATTATTACTTATTATTATGGTGCACCTTTAGAAAAATCACCTCTTATAAATTCTTACTTGAATTTATAAATTCATTAGCATTCTTCATATCAGCTTGTTGTTCATGCTCTCTACACTTCAATTCCAACAAGGCTTTCTTTGTCACCTCCAAACCCATCCTTTATGGCTGACTAGTGGAGTGCCTAAAGGGAAGAAAAATAAGAATGTGAAGTCGGTTTCTTTATTTTGATTTTGAGGGAAAAAAACATTACGGCACAAGTGAAAACCAAACTATTGCTATCTCAATTTCATCCCAATTATGATTGTGTGAGAATTGTCTTGGAAAGAAAGGGTCGTGTGGTTTGGTCAGGGAATCAACAAAGAGATTAATAGTGCAACAACCGCGGTGAAAGTGCTTCAAAGTGGTTACTATTGGCCAACCATTCATTAAGACGCCTATGATTTTGTGAAAGAATGTGATCGTTGTCAAGGGCATTGAGGCATATCAAGAAAGCATGAACTACCTTTGACACCCATCCTTGAAGTTGAGTTGTTCAATGTTTGGGGGATGGGTCCATTTATGAGTTCGTATGGGAATAAGTACATCCTTGTTGCGGTTGAGTACGTGTCAAAGTGGGTGAAGGCTATAACGCTTCCTAACAATGAAGAAAATAGTGTCACCGCATTCTTGAAAAGATACATCTTCACAAGGTTTGGTACTCCAAGGGCTAAAATTAATGATGGAGATTCCCACTTTTGCAACCGATTGTTCAAATCTCTTCTTGAGAAGTGTGGTGTCAAACACAAGGTGCAATGCCCTATCATCCCCAAACTATTGGGAAAGTGAAAGTCTCAAATTGAGAATTCAAAGACATCATATCCAAGATGGTAAATGTCATAAGAACTGATTGGTCAAGAAAATTGGATGATGCACTTTAGACTTATCGGACAGATTTCAAGACTCCTATTGACATGTCTTCATATTGGTTGGTTTTTGGCAAGGCTTGTCATCTCCCGGTTGAGCTTGAGCATAAAGCAATGTGGGCCTTGAAAAAATTGAATCTTGAATGGGGTGAAGCATCAAACTTGAGAGCGGAACAATTGAATGAGATAGATGAATTCCGTCTTAAGGCATATGAGAGTTTGACACTTTACAAGGCCCCGATGAAGCATTTTCACGATAAGAAGATATTGAAGAGGGACTTTAGCTCAGGGGATCGGGTTTTGTTGTTCAATTCAATGTTAAGATTATTTCTCGGGAAGTTGATGTCCAAGTGGTCGGGTACGTTTGAAGTGACACAAATATTTTCTCATGGGGCAATTGAAATTGCTTGCCCAAGTGGAAATAAAGTCAAAGTGATTATGCAATGAGTGAAACATTACTTGGAAATGCCCGATGAAATCATGATAATCGAGGTGATCTGCCTCAATGAATCGTGATGAATTGGTAACAATGTCGTGCCGCGACGTAAAATTAGGTGTTTCTTGGGAGGCAACCCAATTGTTTTTATTCTTATTTTTCTTTGGCTATTTTGATGTTTGTTGGAGTGTGTATGATGGGAAATTGGAGATACAAGGGAAGAATTGGAAAAGATGCAGACACAAAATTACGGGCATGGTCTGTGGTTCGCCTGCGGACCGCATAAATTGTCTGCGGCACAGTATGCGAACCGCAGACCAAGTCCCAAGTTTCACAATTTAATTAAACTTTTGAGTGCAGTTTGAAGTAATTTCCTGTGGTGGCATCTGTGAATGGCAAGTTGTGCTATCAGGTCAAAATTAGGTATGGGCCGGACCCGACCCGCATCTCATTTAAATGTGTGTAACCGTTCCCCCTAATTCAATTTTCATCCAATTTTTCCTCCTTTAGAATGGTTTTCAATTCCTTTCAACCCTATTCCCATTCCAAATCACTTTAACTTCTCAAAACACTTTAGTTTCTTCCATTTGTGTTCACAATTACAACACACCCAATGTGCACACACTGAGTTTTGGAGAAAAGGGAACAAATCCGTCACCTAAGGCACTAAATTAACCATAAACGATTGACAATTAGGTATGTACACTATTGTCTTCTCTTGATGGTCTTGTAGTCATATACATGGTAATATTCTTCTACTACACGTTCATATGTGTTGGTTGTAAACTTGCCCTAGAGTTAGTTGAAATGGGGATTCTATGGGGCATGTGTTTTGAATTGTAATATCATGTGGGTAACTATGGTAGTATTGTGTAGATATTGTGACTGTGAAAATCGATATGGGTGCATAGTTTGGTTGTTGAAAGTCGTTATCATGATTCGTAATGTGGCCAATCTTATGTGCATTTGAAATGGGGGAAGTCTTAAGTACCCTAGTTGGTAGAATATTGACTTGAATGCCATGCTCGCAAGCTGTTTGATAAAAGTCTTAAATGAACTCTTGAACTATATTTGTGGTTGTCGTGATTCGTTTGACTTGCATGGGGGTAAAACGGGAAATCTGGGGAAGTCTTCAGTACCCAGAGTTGATTGATTTTTTCAAGATCCTCGATTCATTAGTATGCTAGCATAAAAATTGAAGTTCCTGATGATGGATGTCGTGACAACTTTCTTAAGGGAAATTACACGTGTGTGTGTGTTGGTTGTTGGATTAGTAGTTTGTAGAAAATATATGAAAAGTGGGGATAAAAAAGGAGTCATGTGCAAGATCATCATTGACGTAATCTGTGGAATCACATACGAATCGCAGACCATGTATGTGAACCACAGATCACGACAATGATTTTTGGTTCACTGAAGCCATGTTGAGGCAATTTCTGCAAAAAACAAGTGACGTATTTATGTGAGGGTGACAATATATGCGGCACGACTTGCGATTCGCAGGTCATGCCTGCGAATCGCAAGTTGTGTCACAGATATTGGCACCCTCACATAAATGTCACTTGATTTTCGTTTCTGATTTTCTTTTTATTACTTGCTTTCATAATTAAGAAAACCATAAATATTTTATTTCTTTGAATTACAGTATGGACCCAACAAACAAATCCAAATGCACTAAAATGACGACCTCGCGAAAAAGGAAAGTGCTAATGGATGACGTCCCCCAATTTGAAGAGGGGACAACTACTACACCTGAGGATTCTGATTTGCCGAAAGTAGATACTACAGAGGAAATTGTTCGGAAGAGAAATGAGGAAGAACTTTCCCTCCGATTTGCTGATACTAGTTCCAAAGAACTATATTTAGCAGGCCTTGAGATAAAAATGGAAGGCAATCTGACCCGGGTAATACATGAAGAAAAGATGATGCGTTGGAATGGGTTGAAGAGTGAGTGCATCGGTATTATTTGAAAGTTGAAGGAATCAAGGTGACATTGTTTCCCAAAACCCATGGGTAACTACAACCTGGTGATCGTAAGAGAGTTCTATGCCATTTATAGGGGCGATTCTAAATAGCAAGAGGGGCAGGCAACAAGCCAAAGCTTCAATGGATCCTCTCGGTTCCATAATAATTAGAGGGGTGAATGTTGATATTCGTGCCAAAAAGATCAATAATTTCTACTTTATGAATGAGAGGGTGAGGATGACTTCTCCCTAAAGTACACGGACTGTGATGAAATGATGAAGAACCCGGATGATCAGAGAGTGTGGGCCGCATTGGTAATTGCTAAAGAAACACCCGATTGGATTGATCCAGTGATTGACATACATAAGAACACTCTAAAAAGGAGGCAAAATATTTGCTTGGTATCATATCTTTGAGGGTGTTGTCGTCATTCAACAACACCAATACTGGGATAGAGAAAGCCATTATGATTGCTGCTCTCATGACCGTATTGAGGATAAATATGGGAGAGATTATTCAAGACAAGATTCAGGATCGAGCACAACAGAAGAACACCTCTCTTCCATACCCTTGCTTGATCACTGCCTTATGCCAGAAAGTAGGAGTACCTCGGATTAACATGATTGATAGGTACACGGAGCCCAAATAGATGGTGGATTACACTCGATTGAAGTATGGTAATAAAAGGAAGACCACCGTCCCACAATCTTAGACTACACCGATTGTACTTGACACACAGATTCTTAGCGTAGTTGATCAGCCTATCCCATCAGATGCTTCAGTCTCGGCCTCTACTTTAGTCCCAAAGGTTCTAGCCCCGACTACAAAGACTATTTATTCCACATATTTGGCCACTTCTTCTGCCCTAGCTGCGGGGCCAAGCTCATGGTATGAGATTGATTAGGCTTGTTGAGGCTGAGGTTAAGCAATTAATTGGGGAGTTTTCTGCTTATGTCAAGGAAGCTATAGATATAGCCTTAGCGCCTAACAAGGAGAATCTTGAGGCAGTGAGAGAGGAGCAAAAGAGTATTAGAGCCTAGCTTCAGGCTATTAATCTTCGAGTGAGGAATATTGAGGGAGGTGGTAAGAAAGGTCTACCAGCTATCCGAGCAGAGTTGTAGAGGATCACGACACGACTTAGTGCCTTGGATCCACCAGATATAGTACTTGCGGGATTTGTACTACCACCAGCAATGCAGTTATTCTCTACTTAGTCTAGAGTGTGCAGTGAGACTCGTGTTGACCACTTCACCGAACGAGATTATATGGAGGAGGATCAGACCATGGAGGATGATGATGATGATAGGTCAGAGAGGTAGAGTGAGAGTGAGGCGGACATCAATGAGGGTGATGATGATGATAGGTCAGAGAGGTAGAGTAAGAGTGAGGCGGACATCCATGAGGGTGATGATCATTTAGCGATTTCTCACTTGGCAGTGAGAGCAGCAACCATTACTCCTTATGATGTGGATACCATGGTAGCGATGTAGTGGTCTGTAAAGCAGCTACGAGAGCATTAGAGAGCATGGGATGTCAGCAGAGCTAGTTTATCTTCAACTCTACCTATGCATTCTCCCATTCCACTATCACTTAGACCTGCGGTTCAAAATCATATTTGTGGACCGCAAGTCATGTATGCGACATGGTTTGCGGTTCGCAGCCTGTGATGCGAGGGGATTTTTGTTCAATTTAGGAGCACAAATTTTGGAGGCTTTAAATACTTTTCTAGGGTTTTGTGCCTAAGTATTCCATATCAGTTTGTATTCCCAAGACTCAAAACATTTCATTATTCTTGTTTTTATCTATTTAAAAAAATAGTCTGTGCACTAAGCTCCCACTATGCGTGAGTTTCGGGGAAGGATCGGACCACAAAGATCTATTGTATGCAGTCTTATCCTGTATTTTTGCAAGACTAAAATCAAATAGTTAATTTTAGCTATTTGATATGAACAATTCAAGATAAAGAGACAACATAGGTGGTACATATACCCTTTATTGTGATGTACCGTGAAATCATGGTAAATTTGATGTCTTTTACTTACGTTTTTGTTTATCTTAAAGTATATTTTATGTCATTTCTTACGTATATGTGTTGTTTTGTAGGACAAGGAGTGCGGATATGAAATACAAGCAAAAAGGCCAAAAACATGAACTACGAACCGCATGTCATGCCACAAGCAATATGTGCGAACCGCATATGAGTCGCAAACCGATGCAGGGAAGAAGGAAATCTATGCATGAAAAGAGCATTATTTGCGACATGACAGGTCATGTTTGCTAATCGCATATTCAACCGCTAACAAAGTCAATGAAGAGCAACATTTTGGCTTAACCTGCGGTTCAAAAGCATGGCTTGCGGATCGCAAGTCATGTCTGCGACATGGTTTGTGGTTCGCAACCTATGACACGGGAGCATTTTTGTCCAATTTGGGAGCACAAATTTTGAAGGCTTTAAATACTTTCCTAGGATTTTTGCTTGAGTATTCCATATCAGTTTGTATTCTCGAGACTCAAAACATTTCATTGTTGTTGTTTTTAATCTTTTGAGGAGGATTAAACAACATCTTTGAATTCAAATTCATTTTAGTTCTTAATTATTTTGTAAGTGACAATGTATTCATATCAATTTAATGCTTTTATTTTAATTAAAATGAGTAGCTAAATACTTAGCTAGAGTTGTGGACCTCAAAGGGTGTGATTAATGAATTGGGTGTTTTAATGTTTGACTAGATTGGGTATCAATGTTATACTTCATTAATGCTTCTTTATGTATTGATATCAATGATGACCAATTTTGGTAGTGCCCCACAACCATTTATTGCTTGGAAAAGAATAGTTGGTGGGGAAAAGCAATAATAGCATAGATTTAGGACTTTAACTTCTATCTAATACCCAAAGCTAGGAATATAATGGGTAATATTAGAATTGAATGAGTGTAATTATTAGCAAATCCTAGGGCTTGGAAAAGCCTAGTGATGAAATATATCACCTAGGTTAGAAAACAAAGTATAAACCTTTAATTGACCCATCATCTAGTATAATAGGTATCCAATTGAAATCAAGCTTATCCACAATTACATTAATTCACCTAGAGGGAACAAACCCTAGTCCTCTCCTTATTTGAATCACAAATTTGCAATTAGTTCATACTTGAATTGAAAAGTAGATTTTAATCAAAACAAACATTATTTCTCAACACCTTTGAAATATAGACTAAGTATCGAGGTTTACATTTGAATTGTACCTTTTCTCATCGTATTCCTTGTGGATTCGACCCCAACCTTTGTTCGGTTCTATATTTACTTCGACCGCTTTACATCCTTTTCGGAGGGGTAATTTGAACGTATCACCTATGAATAACAACATTTTACAACAATTCAATACATAAATAGAAAGAGAAAAAAAACTCCATAAGCACCAAAGCCTCACTAGTAAGACAATGATATACAAATTACATATAACTATTTGGTATCTAGAATCTACTGAATCGATTAATTCAGATCTCTGTGGCGTAAGTCTCATTTGAGAGGAAAGGCACAATTGATTCCTTCCAAGGGTGTCTCTTTTCCCGGAACTCGAACCAAATTACATAATAAATTACAAAGCTAAATACAAAATTTCTCTTTTATACTTTGCTATACTCAAAATTTCCCTCCAATTCAACTTCTTCTTTATGATTCTTCTTGCAATGAGAGTATAGCACAGTATATGCCACTAATAACAAAAAACTAAACAAAGAAGAAGAAAAAACCAGAAATATAGACATAAGTGTCTGGTTAACTACCCCTTTAGGTTTAATCTTCAAATAACTTTGGTATAATAATAACGAAATTATAGAAGATAAAATATTTAACATAAATCCATTTAATATATTCCCCTTAATGAGTCTTCCAGCATTTGCTATGGCTTTAATTCCATAACAATCTTCTTCAATCACTGAAATAACTAAAGCCAATATCCAAACAACTGATAAATATCGATAAAAGAGGAAAAAAATTATTCCAACAAAAATTCCTATAGAGTAAAGGAAAATATTGCTAGAGGAAATTAAAATAGGACTTAGAAAAAACAAGACAATAAGAAAATATCCAATACTGAACATATACGTGTATAATCTAGTTATAATTGCATATTTAAATGCCTTTGGGATTTTAAAAACAAAATCTTTGAGTAAAATATTTGTATTATTATAAGAAATAGAGGATAATATAATTGTTGCAATTGCATATAGAAAAGAGAGTAAAGATAGAACAACAAGAATTGTAACATATATGCTTAAAAGAATTCTGAAATCCTCTTTAATATCACCACAAATTTTCTTGATTTTTAGGGTATTATGAATTGAAGTAGACAAAAGTGATGCCTTGAATATAATATCATGGATCAAGAATTTAAGTTTGAAATTCAAGATTGAGAAGAGGATAGAAGAAAGAGGAAAATAAAGAAAACTTGATAATGCTAATAATTTTTTATTTCTTGGAAGTAATTGAAGGGATTCTTTCAGAATTGAGAGAAAACCAAAAAGCTTAGAAAACTCCATGCTAGCTCTATTTTCTTCAATGTCCAAATTTTTTTTAGTCTCTAATTTGTTTGGACTAAATAATAGCATCAACAAGCTATTTATATTGCTTCTATGTTTGTTAGTACAAGTTTATTTAATTAGTAAGATAAAATTAGTGTACTCAGTCATCATAGACTGAATCAAAGTGGTACCACTTACATGATGAAAGTACTTGATTGGACATGAAGTTGAAGATTTTTTTTTTAAAAACAAATCATAAATATATGTGTGCTTATAAAGCATCACATTAAAGATAAAATATGAAATTTAAAATTAAATTATTTTCTAAATATAAAAGAATATTATTCTGGGAAAGACTAAGAAAAATAGTGTGCCAAATAAAATATTGGAGATGGAGTAATTAACTTCCTCAAGGAACTTGTCAAACAAGTTGGATATATTTTAAGTACTGAAATAAAACAACTCCTATGTGTTAAAATTTAAAAATGGGTTTATGAAATAGATAATGGCAAAGGATACGCAATACTCAAAGTATTTTTATTAAATATATTAATGTGGAAGTCAACTAACGTGATAGACAAGTTTGATATATATATATATATATATATATATATATATATATATATATATATATATATATGTAAAGTAGTAGAAAAATAATCATGGCTTAAAGATGAGGCAAAGTAGTTGAAAAATATTCACACGTACGAAGTACACGAATTTTTCTAGAGTTCGAAAGTTATACTTGTCGAACTATATATTGTCGAGAAAGTGTCCTAGAGTTTGAAACTTATACAAATCAAAATGATGCAAGTGAAACTTTAGGATAATGAAATTCATGTCAGTATTTATATGTGCCTCCAGAAAGCCTCTATGTGCATTTGGGCTCAAAACAGAAGAAGTAGAACAAGTGCAAAAGAAGCGAGCAGCTGTTTATAACTTTGTTAACTTGTGGAGTAAGTTGTTTCATACACAAGTTATGCCGTGATTAGTAATGTGGCAATTGTAATACAAAAATATGTAATAGATATATTAGTAATGCAGGAATTAATTCTTGTTGAATCATTAATATATAACAAATGTAGAAAACAATTGTGTATGAAACAAGTTAGTTATTCAATGATTAGTAATGTGGGAATTGTAATACAAGAATTTGTAATAGATGTATTAGTAATGCAGGGATTAATTCTTTCTGAATCATTAATATATATAACAAATGTAGAAAAAATTGTGTATGAAATAAAAAGTTAATTTAAGAAGATGCTACTTTAAAAGATGCGTCTGCCACGACTTCCTTGTCGAAGGAAGTGGAATATGTGATGGCGGAACGCAAAGTTAATCGATGTGGTGTCCCAGCTTAAACTTTTGACTTGGTAAAGTAGAAGGGTCTACCGAAGCAGGGAATCTCTAGGGTTTTGGGAGTCAAAGCCGGGTCTATTGCTTGGAAGGCAATTATCCTAACCGTTTGACTATAAACGCTTGTTGTTATGTGACTCAAAATATTATACTATTTAACATGAGTGATCTAATATACTCCCTACATTTGTTTTTGTTTTCCATCCAGACTCTGATATCCGCAGTGGGGCCTGACTAAATCCGGATTCGTGCTAGAAAGTTTTACATTTGTGGGTAAAGCACTCCCGAACAAGAGTGACTTTGTACCTAGAGTTCCCGAGACATTTGATTAAGGATGAAAGATTACTTACCACTCAATCAACACGACATGTCTTATTGAAATATTATTAACGTTCGCTAACAAAGTTGTCTTTCTAACACAAACTATAGTTATAGTATAATCATGGTTTTGAGACAGAATAATATAGGAGTAGCAAGCTATTTTGAATATAAAAATGAGTAATAAACCATAGTAAAGACCAATACAATTTAATTCAAAATTTTACTCGTTCAGATTTGATAGTCATAGCTTGATAATTTGAATGTTTATCATTTGGTAGACGTCATTGTTGATATTAATTTACAAAAAGAAAATAACTGGTGCAGCCATGAATAATCAACCATCGTATTAAAAATTTGAATAGGTTTGATTTTTATAGTTACCTAAACGGATCCCCTTTTAAATAGATCGAGTTGTTTCTGTCGACCTTAATCAATCAATATGTCATTTTTTGAAAATTAAATATTTTGCTTGACTTGCTTAGTTTCATTTTAGACTTTTCAAAGGAGAAGACTAAAGAACTATATTGTTGATATGGTCCATACACCATTTATTACTGATAATAAAAACAAAGTTACACCTAACTCAATACATAAAAAGAAAAAGCCAAATCCAATTGAATCAACGCACTAGTATAAGAAAATGATCTATATATTACAAATTAAATATAACCATATGATATATGAAATTCACTAAACCTACTAATGCATATTTTTGCAGCTTAAATAAGTCTTATTTGAGAGGAAAGCGCTCGATCCCTATCAGGGTGTCTCCATTACCGGACTCGAACACCTCGAAATGTAATGACAAATTACAAAGAGAAACAAAATTCCTCTTTTATACTTTGCTATACTCAAAATCCCCCTCCAATTCAACTTCTTCTTCATGGTTCTTTTTGCAATGAAAGTAGAGCACAGTATATGCCACTAACCACAGTAAATTAAACAAAGAAGATAAAATAACCACAAACAAAAGCATAAGTGTCTGGTTAATTTCTCCTTTAGGTTTAATCTTCATGTAACTTAGGGATACTAAAGATGAAATTGTAGAAACTAAAACATTTAACATAAATCCATTTAATCTATTCCCCTTAATGAGTCTTCCAGCTTTTGCTATGGCTTTAATTCCATAACAATCTACTTCAATCACTGAAATAACTAAAGCCAATATCCAAACAACTGATAAGTATAGAAAAAAGAGGAAAGATATTATTCCAACAATAATTCCTATAAAGAAAAGGAAAATATTGCTAGAGGAAATTAAAATAGGACTAAGCAAAATAAAGATGATAAAAGAATAGCCAATAATGAACATGTTCGTGTATAATCCAGTTATAAATGCATATTTAAATGCACTGGAAATTCTCAAGACAAAGTCTTTGAGAGAAATATTGGTATTTTTATAAGAAATAGAGGATAATATAATTGCTGCAATTTTATATAAAAAAGAGAGTAAAGATAGAACAACAAGAGTTGCAACATATATAACTATAAGAATTCTGAAATCCTTTTTAATATCAGCAAGAATTTTCATGATTTTAAAGGTATCATCAATTGAAGTAGACAAAATTGATGCCTTGAAAGTAATATCATGGATGAAAAATTTAAGTTCTAAATTCAAGATTGATAAAAGGATAGAGGAAAATAGTAAATAAAGAAAACTTGTTAATGCAAATAGCTTTCCATTTCTTGGAATTAATTGAAGAGATTCTTTGAGAATTGAGAGAAAACCAAACAAATCATAAAATTCCATGCCTATTTCTTGAAGGTTCAAAAACAAATTTGGGAGTCTACTTTTTTATTTTTTTGGATTCAACAATAGCATGATGAGCTTGCTATTTATATTGCTTTTATGTTTGATTAGTACTAGTTTTTCTAATTAGTAAGATATTATTAATTTGTGTACACAGTCAACATATTGACTGAATCAAAGTGCAGAATAAAAGGTTTTTCTTTTTTGATTTCCCATATGATGTCCAGTACCCGCATTGGGGCCCGACTAAATTCGGATTTGCGTAAAAAAAATTACATTAGGGGCAAAGCGCTACATAACAAAGCGACTATGTATCCAGGGGGACTCAAACCCGAAAACTCTTGTTAAGGATGAAGGAGTACTTGTCACTCACCACAACTCTTGTTGGTGAAAATAAAAGGTTTTTGTACCATTTTCAGTTGATGAATACAAGGCATTAGACTATCAAACTTTGTTGTGGGATGACTAGGATTTGTCATCCTTAATTAGAAGCCTCGGGTTCCAGCTTTATGTATAAACAAATTAAATCAAGGTGGGAAGTGCTCCTCTCTTTAACAAATTTTACCCGGCATAATTTAAATTAGCCGGGACTGAATACGAATATCGAAAAGGTCATTTTCTATACAAAAAATCAGGTCGTAGTTTACAAATTAGTCAAATATCACATCGTCGTACTTTTCTCACCAGTACTTTGATCATTCTATGAATCAATTGGGAGATTTGGTTTTATACTCTATTGTAATTGTTATTTAGGTATATGATCTTTATCACGTGAGATCACAAAAATATAACTTACGAGATTTGTCAGAATCTCATCGACAACATCACCTTAGATAAGAGAGTATGAAGGACACAAATGTTACTTATGTAGTTTATTATCCTTTGATTCCTGTTATTATCTATTATGTGTTGTGCCGTGATCTCTTTACTTTACATTACTTTCTTCAAACTTTATCTGATCTTCTTTGTCATGTTTTCTTTTGAGCCGATGGTCTTTCAAAAATAGTCTTCTACCTCTCAAGGTATGGGTAAGATCTGCGTACACTCTATCATCTGCAGACCCCATCGTGTGGAATTAAACTGGGTATGTTGTTGTTGTTGTTGTTGCTATTGTTGTTATTTGTCAGAATAATACATGAGAGTTTGAATTTCTTTTTTTTTTTTTTTGGAGTATTCATTAGATGTCCGGTATTTATTTTGAGGTCCGACTAATTCGGATTCACGCTAGAAAATTCTACTTCGAGGGTCATTTTTGTCCAACTTATAAATGGGCGTAGAAGACCATTTTCGATGAAGCAACTCCATACATCCTTTTAATTTGTTAGTAAATTTGATTTTTATCTTTTCAATATTTCCATTATATATTGGCAGAAAAAGATTTTTTTTTTCTAATTTAAGGAAATTCGTCCTTTTAGTGGTACCAAAAATTCGTATGAAGAAAGGAAGAAAGTGCCAAAGTTTCATAATAAAATTCCTCAAGGAACTTGTCAAACAAGATAATTGCTAGGTGAATGCTTAATGCTTATTTCCTAGAAATTACTATAATTGACTATATATTTTTTTAACCTTTTCGTATTTGGCTTTGTCTAAGTCACAATTATTTTTTCAAGAAATTTAAGTCTATTAAACGGATGAACCTAACAAACCTTTCTTTTTCTCTACAATAATGTCGAAAACTGTTAGGGGTGTCAAATTGATGGATTAGGCTTCATTTGAACGGATCAAAATATACTCCGTTAATAAATAATCAGCCTAAACTTGAACCAATTAGGTGGGTCATATTTTTATCAGGATGACATGCCAGTCCGTTCAATAATCTCAGCTGCATACTTCCTCTGGGATAGAAATAGAGCACCCGCATGACGAGTTACAACTATACCCAAAAAATAACTCAAAGGCTCCAAGTCTTTTATCGCAAATTCCAAGCTGAGAAGAGATATGATAGACTTGCGCAGTTTATCAGAAGAGGCAGTTAATATAATATAATCCACATATAACAGAATATATGCCAGAGAAGTACCACGACGATAGATGAACAGAGAATGATCTGACATGTTGTGAGAAAATCCAATAGTAGACACATAATCTGCAAACCTTTTGTACCAGGCCCGAGGAGCCTGTTTTAACCCATACAATGACTTCTTCAGCAAACAGACATGGTTAGGATGATTGGGGTCCCTAAAACCCAAGGATGATGATGCATGTATACCGTTTCTTTGAGATCACCGAGTAAGAACGCATTTTCACGTCCAGCTGATGAATGGTTCAAGCTTTCGAGAGAGCCAGACTGAGAACAATGTGAATAGTCGCCGGTTTGACAACAGACTAAATGTCTCTCCACAATCAACGTAACCTGTTAAGTTTTGCCATCACATACAAGACGGGCCTTATGCCTCTCAAAACAACCATCAAATTTTTCCTTATGAGTAAAAATCCACATAGAACGAATCACATTAACACCAGGCGGACGAGGCACCAACTCCCACGTCTTATTTTCAATAAGAGCATTATATTCATCATCCATGACTATTTTTCAATGCAGGTCATTAAGGGCAAATACGAGGTTGCGTGGTTGTGGTAATTTAGTGACATTAACATTGAGATTAAAATGTCATTTTTGTTTAAAAATACTCTGTTGGCTATGAGTAACGAGCCCTTGACTCGGAATAGAAGTGGGCTAGACTTGGGTCGGTGTGATGCCGTCGGAACTGGCTCGGTTTGGGAGGAACTGGCTCGGGTTGGGAAATGGGCCTGCTGGCAGAGTTGGACTCGGGTGGTGGACATTTGGGCCAGTAGGCAGTGGGTCTGCTGGCGGGAATTGATCACAGGACGAGTCTGGTCTAGGAGGCACTGGACCTACCGGTGTTTGTTGGTCCAAATCCCGAGATGGGGCCGGATCAAATGGTGGACCACATACAGTGAGAGCCCATCATCTAGAAAGTTATAGGAAGTAGGCACAAAATTATGCAACTTCGCAAAAGGAAATTGGATTTCATAAAAAATGACATGGCGATGAATGATGATTTTTTAGAGGATAAATCAAAACATTTGTAACCACGATGATTAGATGATGAAAGAACAAGTGAAGTGATGAGGTTCGGCCGTCGGCCGATATTGAGATTCCGAGGAGGGCGGCGGAAGAGGGTATAATTTGGAGAAGAAAAAGTTTGCCCTAAACTGCTGATACCATGAAAGAGAATAATCCCTTGATTATTTTTATTAATGTAAAAGATATATACATGATATACAATATTTAACTATGGAAATTAAATCTACATTTTCCTACTACAAGACTACTACATTTTTTAATACAAGACTACTATCATAATTATACATGTACAAGAATTCTAATTGGAATATACTGAAGATACACGTATATTCTTTCACTTTTTAACCCCCTCTACTCCAACATCATCAACCAACTACCATACATAGTATATATCAACAAGGTCCTGTGTAACAAAAAAATATCAAGCTTTAAGCACACCCTTTTACCTGTTTTGTTACTTTTTACCCGTTTCTTGAATTTATCGTAATTGATTTAATTTGAAGTTGGTGTTACTAGGATGAGGATTGAGAAAAATGTAGGTGACCGAAGAGGTAGGGAATATAGTGACTCGAAAAAAAAGAGAAGACAAAGGATGGTTTCCCCGGTTCAAAGACTTTATGAAACTTGCAAAGATGTGTTTGACAATTGTGGTCTTGGTGTTGTACCTTCTGCTGAAAAGATGTTCGTCTCGAGGAGATAAGGATGGAATTGGGGAAGAAATGAATTGGAAAATAAACCTAAGCTGCGTGGGATGGGAGGGGTAGTTTCGTTCATTTATTATTAACTTAAATGACCTTAGGATAAATATTAAAACAATAAGATACGAGGGGCAAAAAATTAAAGACCAACCCAAAATAAGGATATTTGTGCTAAGGGTGGCCAACGGGCCGGGTCGGGCTGGTTCCGACCCTACCCCGGTCCCTCCCCTACCCCGCTATTAAAAAAATCGGTACCGGAACGGGACCTGGGCTCGTCCCACCCGGACTCGGCCCGCCCCAGTCCCGCCAGCCCCGCTCCAATCCTTCCCGACCCCTCCCTTTTGCACAAAATAATTGTTGCACCAACAACCATTTTATATTTTGGCCTTTTTGGCCTCCCCCCTCCCCCAACCCCCCTTACCCCATTCATATTTATTTTTAACCCCTAAGTTATTATATTTACACTTTAACCCAATTTTTCAACTATAAATAACTCATTTTCTCTTCATCTTTCTCACAAATCTTCCTACAATATCTCTAATTCTCTCAATCTATCTCTCCACAAGTCTACATTGTGTACTAAATATTCACTTTTATTTATTCATTTGGGAGTGAAGTTGGCAACTAGCTTGAGGATCTTCCATCGAGCAAAGTTTCAATTTTAAACCTCTCGATTATACGTCGACGTTACGTCGGCGTTTGATACATTTGTTCCTTCATTAAATTATTATTGTTTCTTTCTTTTATTTAGCGCACTTAATTTCATTTACTTTAATTATTTATTTGTATAATTAAGATGGAAGGATTGAAACGTCTGGTTACGGGTAAGGGTCAAGCTTCTTCCAGTAGAGGTAACAAGGGCAAGGGTACTTCTTCTAGTCATCCTAGTCCTAGAAAAAATGATTTTGTTGATACTAAATATTTTCCTGAAATACCATTAGATTTAGACGAAGATATATTTTCTGGAACTCAACAAGACTTTAATTTAGAAGATGATCTAGATGACACACCCACTAATGTAGATGACAACACACCCACTAGTGCACCTCCAACTTGAACACCTCTTATTCCCCCTAGTATGAGACGAGGCCCAGCAAAACGAAAATTAAAATCAGATGCATGGAAATTTTTTGATAGGGACGTAGAGAATCAAGTAGTTAGATGTCTAATTTGTAAGGATGTTTTTAAATTTAAAATGGGAAAAGGTCAGGGTGGGACGGGGGATTTAATGAGATACATACAAAACTTTCACCCAGCTAGGTTCGCCCAATACCTGGCTGAAAAACAGGGTGCGCCAATGCCCTCTCAGTCGGGACAAGGTTCACATACTTCCCGGACCAAGTACGGGGTCAAATTAACCCTATGATGGGGGGAATTGTAGGCACTAAATACGATAAACATAGAGATAGAGAAGCAATATCAAAATTAGTTGTTGTGGAAGGTTTGTCTTTTTCATTTCCTTCCTCTCCTGGTTTTATTCATTACATTAGAGATATGTACAATCCTGTTTTTAAGGTTTTCCTAGATCAACTGTTAAGAGAGATGTGTTTAAATTTGCAAATGAATATCAACAGTATTTACGTTATTCCTTATATCATTTTCCTGATAAAGTATCTATCACGTCTGATATAGGTCGTAGTACTAACGGTCATGATTATTTAATGGTAATATGTCATTGGATAGATTATAGATGGTCTATGCAAAAACGTATTTTAGCGTATAGATATATAGATGATAGGCACACTGATATTTTTATTTCAGAAAATATTTATCCAATTTGCGATTATTACGGAATAACTGATAAAATTATGACTATTACATTAAATAACGCCTCTTCTAATAATTAAGATATTAGAATTTTAAAAGATGGGTTAACTCCATCTTTTCCAAATTATTTTCATATAAAATGTGCATGTCATATATATAACTTAGTTGTGAAGGACGGTCTATCACGTTTTGCAGAAATTCTTAGTAAAATATAATTTGCTATAAACTTTATTTTTAAAAGTAATATAATACAACGAAAAAAAGATTATAAAAAAACTTGTCACGATTGCGGGCTAGCTTATAGAAAAATTTCCGAAGAAGTACCCACTAGGTGAAGTTCCTTATAAGAGCAACTACTTGTTGCTTATTAATATAGAAGACCTATAACTCTATTTTTAACGCTCATAATCAAAATTCAACTGATATGGTTGTAGATAGCGATTGAGAAAAAGTTTCCGAACTTATAATGTATTTCTAGAGAAAAAAATTCAAGCAACAAAAGAATTTTCCGGTATATATTATCCTACTATTTCAACTATGTTATGTATATAGATCTAATATTTTTATTACTTAATGAATATATGAAAAAAAATCAGCTTATAAACAACCTATTTAAAAATATTTATCAAATTAAAAAAATATTTTATTCATATTCCCGCTATTTATATTATTGGTGTTGTATTAAATCCGACTATTAAAATAGATGGATGTAAAACACTTATTGAAACTATTTATGATTGTATAGCAGTACTACCACCTCCAAGTCTCAAAAATTCAAATGACCCACCACCTATTGAACAAACTAAAGAAGAAGTGTTGTCTAGCATACAAGAAGAATGCAAAAAAGTATATACGCATTACCAACAAGAAAGTGCTAGCAACCAACCGGCTTCCATACCATCTTCTTCTTCTTCTTCAACACAACCTCAAGAAAGACATGTTGCTTCTGCGGCTAATATTGAAAGCCTTAGAAATAGAATGTGCGGTGGTACCACAATTAATCAAATTAGCGAGTTTGATGTTTTTGTTTTGCAGGGTATTGTACCGTGCCAATCAGTTCTTAATGAAGAAGGACGTGAAGACTTGCTGAAATACTGGAGGGAGAATGAGAAGACCTTTCCGACACTTTTAATGATGGCTCGAGATGTGTTGAACATTCAAGCGTCATCAACAGCGTCTGAAAGCACTTTTTCTGTCGGCATATTTCAAATAGGAGAGGACAGACACTCATTAGCGGGAGACAGCTTGGAGATTGCAGTATTATTAAGAGATTGGATACGAGCGGAGAAGGTGCGGTCAACCGGAGATCAACGAAGAACACGAAACTATGTGACGAAAATCAGGCCCAAATTGGATTGGGAGAGGTCTAGAGGGGACTGCTGGGCTCCAGGAAATAGGGTTGGATTACTGTGGCCCGTTGACTGGCCTGGGGTGGACTGGTAGGCTGCCTGAGATTGGGCCCAAAATTGGTTTCTAGAACTTAGGTTGTTAAGCTGCCAGAGGTTGGGTAGCGGCTGTAGCCCCAACTGCTGATGGGTCGCGACTGTTGACTGCATGTCCCTGAATGTTGTGCAGTGTTGTGTCAACGCTGCCATGAATTATCTTTTTGTGGTGAATGAAGAAAAATAAATCAGAAAATTTGTTCTCGATGAAGCCGCCGGTTATTCTGAAACCGAGGGGGGTTGAAGTAGGAACAAGAAATCAGAAGTGGGTAGAGAAAAAGAATGTTCTTGGGAGCAGAGAGTAAGAACAAGAAATCAAAAGTTGGCAGAGAAAAAGTTGTTCTTCGGAACAGAGTCAGAAATTTGCTCTTTGGAACAGAGAGGGAGTCAGCGATTTTGACAAAATCGAGGAAGAAGGAAAATATGGTTTAGGTTTTGGCTCTTGATACCATGTAAGATTGTATTAATCTCACTTGGGGAGCCCTTCTCATTAATACAAATATATATATAGTGTGTACAATGTGAAATCCTAATAGAATTAGGATCTTATATATACCATAATTATACAACACTAAATATTACAAAATATATGGAGTATATTTTGAGAATATACGTTAATACACACATATATATACATACTTTTTACCGACGTTACTGAGGCACCAACCAAGCAAATCGAATCTCCTTGACACGGCACAACAAGCAATTTTCGTGACTGAAAAAGCGACATCATTGACTTCAGAGAAGTAAGCTGGGATCAAGAGAATTTGGATAGGCATAATCGTGACCCCTATACTCTAGGGAAGGGGTAGGTCCATCTCTACTTCCTCCTCCTTTTTGCTTCAAATCCGGTCCACACCACCTACTCTGCTTCTTCAAGTTCAATTACCACTATGACCTCCTTCCCACCTCTCTCTCACACTCAACTCCTCTTTTTTTTTTTACTGTCTTATTAATGTTGTTTGCTTTTCAAACCGAACCTCAATAGATAAGCTATGGAAGTACTTCTAAGTAGGGAGTGACATGTAATTTGTTTATGGTTTTGCTTGGTACCTTGAATGGAAGTAGCATTCAGATACTTTAGCTACACTACAAGAAAGTATAGAATTGACAATAAAATTTAAGCAAACATAAATGGAAACAAAAAAACAACTTGTTGTTGTGAGAACTTTTCGCATCGCAGGTTATTGCAACGACACGCAACAATTTTTGTTGTTGCGAAACTTCTTTTTGTAACAACATTCAACATATGGCAACAAAAATATTGTTGGCAAATGTCTTTCTTTTTATAGTGCTAGTTTGGATAGATGATATCCATACAGATGAATCTACAAATATGTATTTGATTAAACACATCCATCGACATAATAAGTTCAGTAGATCAAAAATAAAGGTAAGGTATATCTAAATGGAAAATAGTGTCAAGTTAATGAAGCCGTCCATGTAAGAGTACCGTTTTTCTTTCATTCAATTTGAAATTTATTCAAAGAAGTTTATACTTGCGTCTAATTTTGAAGTTCACAAATACGTAACACAATTGAAGACCTTTTCCCCTGTCATCATCATTGAAACTGAAAGAAATAATCCCCTTGATTATTTTCATTAATTGAAAGTTTTATATACAAGTTACAAAATAGGAGAATCATATTCCTATTCTATTCCTAAAACCTTATTCTACCATAATTCTAACTATACAATTATGGTAAATGTATAACACTAATTAAGGTAACATTTACACTACAATATACTACCAATATATATACCATATATACAAGATTGCCCTACTGCCAATCTGCCCGTGATGGGCTCCCGAGATGGGCCGCTACACTGTCGATTGGGCCTCGATATCTGCCGAGCTAGGCCACTGTCCACTGTATTCCTGTGATATACACTTCTGAATATTAAGTGTATATCACGGGTATATTGCATTGTTTAACACACCCCCGCAGTCATAGCGGTCGGTCTTCGAACGTTGAGACTGTCCCTAAAATCTTCAAAAAGGACCGCGTGTAGACCCTTTGTAAAGATGTCTGCAACTTGATATCGGGATAGAACATGGCATACACGAACGTGACCCCGAGCAACCTTTTCACGGACAAAGTGAATGTCCATTTCGATATGCTTAGTGCGTTGGTGTTGAACCGGGTTACCTGAAAGGTAGATGACACTAATGTTATCGCAATATACCAAGGTTGCCCTTTGAATGGGACAATGAAGCTCCAAAAGCAAATTACGTAACCAACATGATTCTGAGACCACATTAGCTACCCCTCGATATTCGGCCTCGGCACTTGAGCGGGATAGAGTTGCCTGACGCTTTGCCGACCAGGAGACCAAGTTGTTGCCAAGGAACATACAGTAGCCAGACGTCGACCGTCTGGTATCTGGACAACCACCCCAATCAGCATCTGTGTATGAGACAAGTGTGGATGTAGATGAAGGATACAAATGCAAACCATAGTCCAGTGTACCCTGAATATACCGAATGATGCATTTGATTGCATTCATGTGCTCAACTCTGGGATTATGCATGAATAAACACACCTGCTGAACAGCAAACGTAATATCCGGTATGGTAAAGGTAAGATACTAGAGGGCCCCTGCAAGACTGCGATAGCGGGTCGGATCCTCGTAAGGGACGCCGGTCGCGACACCAAGCTTGGCCTTAGCATCAATTGGAGTGGAAGTGGACTTACAGGAGGACATCCCAACTCTCTCAATTATCTCAGCTACATACTTTTGTTGAGACAAAATAATCTATCTGAATGACGCTTGACGGCAATCCCCAAAAAGTAACTCAAGGGCCCTAAGTCTTTCATAGCAAACTCAGAGCTGAGCATGGCCATGATAGACTGGCGTAATACATCGAAAGAGGCAGTCAAAATGATATCATCAACATATAACAGAATGTAGGCCAAGGATGAACCACGACGGTAGATGAATAATGAATTATCTGACCTACTGTGAGTGAACCCAATAGTCGAAACATAGTCAGCCAACCTTGTATACCAGGCCCGTGGAGACTGCTTAAGCCCATATAAGGACATCTTCAACAAACAGACATGATGAAGACGGTTAGGATTCCTGAACCCCAACGGCTGATGCATATATATTGTTTCCTTGAGATCAACATATAGGAAAACATTCTTGACATCCAACTGATGAATAGGCCATGCCTTAGAAAGAGCCAAGCTAAGCACAGTGCGAATGGTAGCCGGCTTGACCACCGGACTAAACGTCTTCCCACAATTTATCCCAACCTGCTGAGTTTTACCATCACCCATAAGCCGCGCCTTATGTCGAGCAAATGACCCATCTGAATTCTTCTTATGAGCAAAAATCCACATAGACCTGATAACATTAATACCAGATGGACGGGGCACCAACTCCCACGTCTTATTATCAATAAGAGCATTATATTCATCAGTCATAGCAATTTTCTAATTCGGGTCATTTAAGGCAGACACAGGATTACGGGGCAAGGAGGATTTAGAGACATTAGAATGTAAATTAAAATATCTTTTAGGTGTAAAAATACCCCGTTGACTATGAGTGACCGGTCTATGACTCGAGGAAAAATTGAGTGAATTTTGGGAATTTGCTGGGCTCGGGACGGATGGCGGCAAGAGCCCACACGCCCGCCGGCCCAAATCGGAAATCTGGAGCGACCACCTGGACCGGTTCGGTGGGGATCGGCCCAATCATCGGGACCGATCCGAAGAATCGGAAAATGTGACGGGACAGTGGGGCCAGCGGGCAGTGGGTCCGCTGGAGAATTTTGGGTGCGGGATATGTTCGAAAAATGGTGAATAATATACGGGGATATACCATCATCCAAAAATTTATACGAACTAGGCTCGGGAGTATGAACTTTAGTAAATGGAAAATGGGTTTCATCAAAAATTACATGACGATTAATTATGATTTTCTTGGAGGATAAATCAAAGCATTTGTAACCACGATGATTAGATGGATAACCCAAAAACACACACGGAGTAGACATGGCCTGAAGTTTGTTAATTGTGGTGGATGGGAATAACGGATAACACAAGCACCCAAAAACCCGAAGATGAGAATAAGAAGGGTTCTTATTATATAAGATTTGGAGAGGGAAATAATATGTCAGACCTTTGGAAGGAATTATGTTAAGGAGATATGTGGCCATTTGTAGAGCATTATGCCAAAAATATGGGGGTATGGAAGCATGAATTAAGAGAGTTCGGAAAATGTTATTTATGGAACGAATTTTGCGTTCGGCTTTCCCATTTTGTGAAGATGTATGAGGACACAAAAAACGAAAATTGATCCCTTATTAGCACAGTACTCCCGAAACTCCCTATTGTCATACTCTTTCCTATTATCACATTGAATATTTTTTATTTCTCTTTCGAATTGAGTACGAATGAACGCTCTAAATTTTATGAAGACCGAAAACACTTGAGATTTATTTGCAATTCGAAACGTCCACAAAAATTTAGAATAATCATCTAAAAAGAGAACATAATATCGATGACCCAATGAACTGAGAACAGGAGACGTCCATAGGTCGCTATGAATAATATCAAATGGCATTGAAGTATGAGAATTGGAGTCTACAAATGGCAGCTTAACATTTTTTCCTAACGAACAAGATTGACAAATTGGAGTACGACTCGTACCCTTAAAAGAAATAAAACTATTTTTATCTAAAGCTGATAAAATAGAGGATCCTGGATGACCAAGGCGAGCATGCCACAAGGAAGGAGAAATGACTGCAAAGGCTGATGGCAAAGCTTGACTCGATGGACTGAAATCGGGCATGATAGGATAAAGATCCCCCCTACTATCACACCTTATGAGATGACTCCCCGTCTTGAAATCCTTCACAGAGAAACCAAAAGGATCAAATTCAACAGAAATGGAATTGTCAGTGGTGAACTTTCGGACATACACTAAGTTTTTTAATCAATTTGGGGGCATGTAAAGTATTTTTCAAGATAAGGGGTGGATTGGGGGAGACAACGTTTTCTGACCATAACCCTAAATTGGAATAGAGTTGCCATTACCAACAATTATACCCCGAGGGTTGCTCAAATTGGAATAACATGAGAGAGTACCTGAATCGGAAGTCATGTGGGTAGTTCACTGGTGTCCATATACCAATTTGGGTCCGGTTAAGTCAAACCCAATGTGTGCATCGCAGCCTCGATATCGGTCTGAGTGGGGCCTGTTGTGTGGTGAGCTTGCGGAGGTCGGGGTCCAAGTATTCCTGGTCTGAACTGGGCCGTAGCTGCTGGAACTGGCGTTACTAGGCCAGTGGTCAGTAGGCCGCCACTGCTGATTGTTAGGCTCGAAAGGCCGGCGCCCCACCGGCCGCCGGGAGCTGTTAGAATGTAGGGGTTGTTAGCCCACGACCCACTGCCCCGGCCTCACTGCCATGGGCCCCACTGCTGGGACCAGTAGGGTGGTGGGCCACTATTCACTGGACGGGGCCCACTGCCTGCTTGCTGACCACCGGAACCACCACCAGAACCGCCGTGTTTGCCCCCGCAGTTTTTGTTATTATTCTTGCGATTATTTTTTCCGCCACTATGGGTACAGTTTTGGCCCGAATTATCAACAAAACGCGAAGAATTTGTGGAAGATGTCATTAGGACGACGGGGCTTGCTCCGGTAGCCGTCTTTTTTGCCAAACCGGCTTCTTCCAAAGTAAGCATGGAGCGGTCTTGATAAAAAATAGGAAGTGGGTTGCTTTGACGAAGGAGAGTCCCAACGTCGTTATAGGCCTCAGAAAGATCGGCAACCAGTTGTAGAACCAGACGATTATTTGTGACAGGTGCGCCAACGTTACGGAGTTGGTCCACCAACTCCTTGAGTTTCTTGCAATATGCAGACACGTTTGGAAATTCTTCCATGCGAACTAGAGAGAATTCCTGCTCGAGTGTGACAACACGTGAATGTTGGTTATCTTGGAATATGTCACGCAATCTATTCCAGGTAGCCATATCCGCGATATCCGACTCAATAATCGTCTGTAAGAGGTCAACCAAAATAGTGGAATAGATCTACTCGAGGACGGTAACATCAAGAGTAATCCATAACTGAGGATCCTCCGCGGGAAGAGGTGTAGCGGAAGGAATTATGTGATGGATAACTTGATGGGAGATAGCGTGAATTTTAAACAATTCTGCCCACGTCGCATATTGGATGTTTTCCATCTCAAGCACAATAGGGATACTGTTCTTGACGTTAGAAACCATGAGGGCAGGATGAAAATTGTTTTTAGACATATTGAAAGAACAAAGAAGGAGGGGAAATTTGGGAATCGTAAGAGAGATTTTGAGAGCGGAAGATGAATTTTGGAAGAGAAAACCCGAGGGGGGGTTCAACCGAAGTGTACAAAATTTTGGGAGAGAAAATTTTGTTAGACCTAGTCTCTTGATACCATGAAAGAAATAATCCACTTGATTATTTTCATTAATTGAAAGGTATATATACAAGTTACAAAATAGGAGAATCATATTCCTATTCTATTCCTAAAACCTTATTCTACCATAATTCTAACTATACAATTATGGTAAATGTATAACACTAATTAAGGTAACCTTTACACTACAATATACTATTAATATATATAGAAGATTGCCCTACTGCCAATCCGCCCGTGATGGGCTCCCGAGATGGGTCGCTGCACTGTCGATTGGGTCTCGATATCTGCCGAGCTGGGCCACTGTCCACTGTATTCCTGTGATATACACTTCTGTATATTAAGTGTATATCATGGGTATATTACCTTGTTTAACAGAAACCACAAAATAAACTTTGCAGAAAATTGTATACAAATACACACACACACACTATGAGCAGTTCATAGTTTAAAAAATTCAACTTTTTATGGTATATATATTATTCCTATACATGTTTAAAGCAGACATGAGTAACTTTTTATTAGGGGAATATGATTCTTAAAGGAATTTGGAACCAAAAATATTTGAAACACAATCCAATGAATATGAACAACAACAACATACCCAGTAAAATCCCACAATGTGGGGTCTAGAGAAGGTAGAGTGTACACAGACCTTACATCTACCTTGGTAGGTAGAGATGTTTCCGACAGACCCTCGGCTCAAGACAAAGCCCAAGCCCAAGCAAAGTAAGACAAACAAAGTGCGTAAGTCATGATAGCGAATTCTGAAAAAGAAAAGAAGCAAAAAGAAGCAATAACTAATGCAAGTAAATAAGACAAATAAAATACACATAGCAGCATAAATCGAACGATAAGGGACTATAAGGCAATACTGTGCAGCGAGCCTACAATAATAATATTATAACTACCAGTTTGTAAGCGTAGGTAGGACTACGCTAGAATACCTAATACTCTTCTACCCTAATATGTGTCCTCCATAACTCTCTATCTAAGGTCATGTCCTCAGTGAGTTGCACCTGCACTATATCCCGTCTAATCACCTCTTTCCAATACTTCCTCGGCCTACCTCTACCCCTCATGCACTCGTCCATAGTCAACCTCTCGCACCTTCGCACTGGGGCATTTGTGTCTCTCCTCTGCACGTTCTCAAACCATCTCAACCTAGCTTCCTGGATCTTATCCTCCGCCGAGGCCACTCCCACTTTGGCCCGGATATCATCATTTCTAATTTTATCCCTCCTTGTATGCCCACACAACCATCTTGGCATCCTCATCTCCGCAACTTTCATCTTTTGAGTGTGCAAAGTCTTGACCGGCCAACACTCCATCTCATACAACATAGTCGGTCTAACCACCACCCTATAGAACTTGCCTTTAAGTTTTTGTGGCACCTTTTTATTGCACAAGACTCCAGATGAGAGCCTCCATTTCATCCACCCTTCCCCAATACGATGTGTGACATTATCATCAATCTCTCAATTCCCTTGGATAATAGACCCGAGGTACTTGAAGCTCTCTTTCTTTAGAATGACCTGAGTACCAAGCCTCATCTCCACGCATGTCTCAAGGTCGCTCCCATCACTGAACTTGCACTCTAAGTATTATGTCTTGGTCTTACTCAACCCAAACCCTTTAGGCTCCAGAGTATGTCTCCAAACCTCCAGCTTAGCATTCACTCCGCTGCGAGTTTCATCAATCAGGACTATGTCATCTGCGAATAACATACACCATGGCACCTCCCATTGGATTTACCGCGCCAGTCCATCCATCACCAAGACAAATAGGAATGGGCCAAGAGTTGATCTCTGGTGCAACCCCATCATCATTGGGAAGTGCTCTGAATCTTCTCTTATTGTATGTACCCTAGTCTTGGCTCCATCATACATATCCTTGATTGCCATATGTATGACACAGATACACCTCTAACCTCCAAACATCTCCTTAGAACCTCCAAATTGAATCAACGTAGGCCACGTTCTAAAAGCACAACACAAAAAGACAACACAATAACAACACGTCTAAAGGGACAATACATAAAGTACCTATTTTAAATTGATTTCTAAATAAAAAAATATAAATATATTAGAACCCAAAGGTAGTTTAGAACAAAAAGGGGAAAGGGAAAACATTTTAGTCTAATCATCCTACATTAGATCTATTTTTAAAAAAAATTATCGCCATATGATAGTGATTTTTATATCAATAAAGTAAAATTACAAAATCGAGGAGAACATAAACTCAACCTTCTGTTCCAGTTCGCAGCCAAAAGCTATTATCTTATAAAGCATTTCTTGTTAACACACTTTTGGTCTCGAAACTGAAAATTAAGAATGAAGAAATTTAGATCATTATATCAAGGCAGATACAATGTACAACGTATGCATTCATCTCAACCAATATCTTTAGCTTAGACCCCATACAAACAAAAATTCAATGACATATATACTATTAATAATAAATTTCATAAATGATTGTGATAGAATTTTAAACTCGAAATTACAGGATTCAAATTCTTAATCTGACTGATTTACTCTATAAAATAATTTTTTTGCTTCATCTACAATAATAATATATATACAATTAACGTGCAGGTTAGCTACGTATCACAAGAATTTAACAAAAAAAAAAAGTAAAATTTAAACTAAACTAATGTCATTATCTCTATCACTTTTTATGGAATCTTTTTTCTTAAGATCCAAGTAAAAAACAGTAGTCACGACAAAGCTCCATTGAACCACCAAAGCATACAAAAAAATCAAAACCACATTATCCCACAACAATTTAATCACAACCGTCGATTGAAGTCTCTCGAAATCTGAACCGTCCATCGCCATCGACATCTCCATCGTGCCCCGAATAAAACCCGAAAACAAAACAAACAACCCGGACAAAACCCACCCGCATACCCGTTTCCCCACCATCAAAACCGACCCGACCCGGATTGCATCAAACCCGTACATCCCTTCATTAACCGAAATCACAAGCGCCAAACTAGTAACTGCCATCATATGGAGCTCCAAACCCGACCCGATAGCCGCCAAAACAACCCGAACAATCGGGCAGGTCTCGAAAAATACCATGAGCATCCCGGGCACAATGGTACACGCTAGCATGGTCGCGTAGACGCACACCGTAGTAACCAAGACGCGTATCCAAGCGGTTTTTAGTGCAGTAAAAACGGTTTGGACGGTCGGTTTTCCGTTTGAACAAACGAAAAACGTGACATTTATCGCGGCGACCGCGATAAAAAAGGAGAGTAAAAAAATAGGAAAGAAGAATAATAATTTCAAGTGGAGCAAAGACTTAGCTTCTTTATTTGCTTCTTCTAATACATGTCCGGACTCAACATGTATAGGTGAAAATAGTGAGAGTTCTTCAAGATGTTGAATTCTATTTTCTAAAGGGAAAGTGAGGAAGGAAAATAAGATGAAGAAAAATGAGAGTGGTAAGGAAAGGAAAATGAAAACGAAAAGAGAGATTTTTTTAGTGGAAAGGAAAATATTTAAGGAATCAAAGAAAATTTTAGCAAGAAGAAATATGCTATTTGGTTCTTGGGAAATATGGTCGGAATTTTCTCCGGTGGACATTTTTTTTTTGGTTTTTGGAAGTTATAAGATTTGAAAGAAATGGTGGAAGTGAATTGTGGACCTATTTATAAAATTTTACTTTTATGGGAGTAGTTATATCTATTAAAAAAGGAGCTGGCTTTTTGGAACGTGGAAGAATAGTACGAATATTATTTATTTTTCGTAGAAATATATCCTAAATTGACATGAAGTTACAGTGCTGACTATTGAACACTTGAGGTTTATTTTATTCATTTTTAATAATAACTAAGTATCCGGAATATAGTCACTCAATTAATTTAAATTCGCATCAAGTAAAAATTATTTAAAGAGGAAGGCATTTCTTCCAAGAATTTCTTCATTAACTCGAAACTTTTAGTTAAGGGTAAGAAGATTTCATCTATCCCACTTAAACCTGTCCGGTGGGCCGGTCTGGTAAACCCGATCGAGCCCGATCGAGCCCGGGTCAGGCCCAAGCCCGGCTAAGGGGTAGAGGACTTATTAGTTGGATGGGCCGGACAATATGGACAGCCCGATAACCCGGCCCGCCGATGGCTCGGTTGATGGTCCGGCGGGGCCTCAGTCCAACCCGGCTAAATTTTTTTAGTGTTCTATATTGTATATATTTGCATTGACAATGAAAAATAAGAATTATAAATATAAAATAGTGATAGATTGAGTATCATATGCATGTATGTTGTTTCGTTTCCATTCGAGCAATAGTTTTGGAACATTCACTTAATTACTATAAAAAATATATAACTCTAATTAATTCGGTCATGCATGAAATCATTAAATCATAATTAGCTACATCTCCCAAATTAAAAATGAAATCTACAAGGCACTTTATTGATTGCTTATAGATGTATGTTTAGTTATTAATCGACTGAATATTAACGTGCAATTATTAACATACAACGTACGTTCGTAGTAATTAGTATAATATAAAAAATTGTATATAAAATTTATCGGTTTGGTTCAATTTTTCCTTCGATTTTGTTTTAATAAAATCAAACAAAATCAAACTAAATATTATCAATTTTAAATATTTTAAAATCAAATCAAAACCAAATAAATATCAATTTATTTAATCAATTTGGTTTGATTTTCGATTCGGATCAATTTATAACCAAACCATGAACACCCCTATTCATCGTCATACTCATTAGTTTTACTCTAGCTAGTTGACAATAATGTTTCTTGTTTTTTTCTTTACTCAATTAAGATAACACTTGTGACTATTAATATGTATAATAAGTAATGGCAATTTATTTATGTAAGGTGAGATTACTATATTTATATGGCATACACGTAGGCAGCTCCATGATATGATGATTAATACAATCCAGTTAAAAATTTTAGGCATTTTCTACACTTTATTGTGAGTTCCGAGAAGGAAAATCATAGTATGAAGACAAACTAAACCAATCAGACTATTACCAAAAGAAATCAAAAAACAAACCAATTATAATCTCAATAAGTTGACTCTCTAATTAAATTTTAAGTTTGATGTTTTATATTAAATTTGTGTCTAGTACTTAAAATTAAATATTTAATTTGAAAATTATTTACCTATATCCAATGATTTATAGCCATACAAAATTTTAGGGAGGCTATTTTAGTATAAGATTTTTCTTTAAAAAATAACTAAAACTCGGCCCAGCCCATTAACTAAAATCCGATCTGACCCACTAACTAAAGCGCGGCCAGCCCGGTAAGCCCATTATGTACCCCTTCACGGTAGGGGGCTGGCCGGATACCCTTTCTCCTCCCAAGCCCGACCCACTTCAGAATGGCCCGGCTCGACCCCGAACTGGCCTGATATGACCCACATTAAAATGGTCTGGCCCGACCCACTTGACAGGCTTATCCCACCACATCTCTAATTGAGAGCAAGTTGCTCAATTGCAAATAATACATTGGCAAATTTGATCATTTTTCACGTAATGAAAGTTTAGGCGTAGGCTTGTTGCTATAAGGTAACGGGCAAGTTATACATGCATTATCATATTATATATCTAGGAATTATAATAAGCATGAATAGATAGTTTTTGTTATATAGCACGTCTATAAAAAAAAAAAGTACTATAATGTTTTCTTTTGTTTGTTCTATGTATCGAATGTGAGGAGACGAAAAAACTCTTACGTACCACCACAAGTAGAAAGCTCTTTCCCCTTTATAGAGTCATACATGCACTTACCGAATTCAAATTAGTCGGTGCTCCTACAGGACATACGAGTATTGAACACCGGAGATGGGAAGAACACACATAAGTGGAAAATCACTTTATACAATGACAATATACTTCCAATTTTGACAAATACTCGTACGACTAAAACTACTAAATATTCTTAGGTTTAAATACAGGTATTATGTACTAAATTGATGAAGTGAAAATAATCCCATTTAGATATTTCTGAATGGAGGACCACGTAAACTTTTGAAATAAAGAACATGTTACATCATTGGACCACGTTTGTCTCTTTTGCTTTAATACTAGGATCGTGGGTATCTATTTCTTTCCGTGGCTCACTTTTGCTTTTAGAGCTTAGGTAATCATCTTTATTTATTTATCTATCTATATTCTGCGATAAAATATGCGGTTAACTGAATTGTATAACCATAGTAAGCGATAAAATATGCGGTACTAGAATATTTACCCTAGTAAGTTTTAATTAGAGTACCCTTATATATAGGTGGACTCTATGACAAACAAACAACAAAAATAAATAGATGTTGTTAATGTCGGGTTTGATGTTGTGACATTTGACCCAACATATTTTCTGAAGTACTGATTTGAATGCATAAAAATGTTGGGACAAATGGCATAACATTCGGACCAACATCTTTAAAAACAGTTTTGTCTTACTTCACGGTAAGCAATAATATTTTACTGTGAGGTTAAAACGACTTAGGCGTGGTGAATTGGAGCTGCGTAAAATGTGGGAGAAAGAATCAAAGCTTGGGGAAGAAGTCGAGTAAAGAACAAGTCAAAGTTGTTGAGATTTTCACTCCTTAATCATCTACCACAAGTTGTCCACCTTTCCCTCAACTTCCACAACCGATCAAAGAGACTTTCAAGGGAACTCTCTACTATAAATAGAGAGACCACAACAGTGAATCGATCATCCAGAATCAGATTGCAAAAATACCAAGAGAGCTCTCAGGATTTCATCTCATAAATCTTGATCACAAGTGTTGCATGAGTGTGTCGACAACATTTTGTCCAACATTACAATTGTTGTTTAGATTCTAGATTAGTTTTGTATGGAGCGATTGTAATGAGAGGTTGTCTATGTCTACTGAGTTAGATTTTTCAGGCAGAAGTCATATGCGACTTCAACTTTTAAGTCATTTCCGTTTTATATTATAAATCTGTAAAGAAAAGAATTTATAATTTTGTATATAATATATATACAATACATCTGGTCATTGACCATCATAAGTTATATAATATATATATAACTTATGAAAATTTTAAACCTGTGTATTCTTTAAATTCCGCTACATTTACTCTTTAAAGTTTCTGTTTTGCTAAAGTGTTGTTACTGGTATCAGACGACATAACTGCTGACATTCGGAAACAGAATTGACATTCGATTTATTTCATCTCTTGTTTTTATTTCCCATAACATTTGACACATATCAAGTGGTATCAGAGCCGACACTTAACGCAATAAGTGTTTGGTCTTATTGTCATAAGCTATGGATCCGGCAAATTCAACTATCGGTAGACTTCCTATTTTAGATGGATCAAATTATGCCTATTGGAAGATTTGCCTACGTTCGCATATCAAATCAATTGATATTCGTGCATGGAGATCTGTAACCAATTGGTATGTTGTTTCAATGTTGCCACCGGATGAGGAAGGTGACATTCTTGTTAAACCTGAATCCGAATGGACTACAGAAGAAACCAATAATGTTAGCTTTAACGAAAAAGCCTAAAATATAATTTTTGGATGGATTGATATGTATATGTTCAAACTCATTCAAAACTACTCCACGACTAAGAATGCATGAGATACTTACAAATTCATTGTGAAGGCAGCTCAAGTGTTCGTCGAACAAAGCTACGCATGCTCATGAGTAAATATGAACGTTTAAAGATGGAAGAAGCGGATGATATTAAATCTTATTTTGAAAAGTTGATTGATATCTCAAATGAATGTCAAGTGCTTGGTGAACCATTAACCAACACTCAACTTGTTGAAAAGGCTCTCTGTTCTCTTCCTGAAAAGTTCAATTTAAAGATTTCTGCTATTGAAGAAGCTCACAATCTTGTCAGAATGGACATTCATACCTTGATGAGCATACTCAAAAATTATGAGATGAACATTGAGAATCAAAAGAAATTGTATAAAAGCAAGAATGTGGTACTTCAAGTTCAATCCCCGGAGAGTCAAATTGAAGAAAAGGATAAGAATCTTGAAGAAATTGGTGAACGTGCAAATGTTGCCTTACTCACTCGACAATACAATTCGATGGTGAGGAAGTTCAACAATGAGAGAAGTCAATTCTAAATCTAAAGAGTACCAAAACCAAGCCTTCAATCAAAAGCCCACCAGAATCCTTTCAAATGTACAAAAAGGAAATCAACTAAGAAGAACCAACTCAGATCGTACCAAATTTGATCCCAAACAACTTGAGTTCGTGCAATGTCATGCATGCTCAAGTTGGGGTCATTATGCTAACGAATGTGCAAACACTCTTAGATAATTTGGTAAAAACCTATGGTGTTTCTCTTAGTGATGATGAAGAATAAAAGGAATGAGATTGTGAAATTGAAACATAAGCAATACTGGCCACTATTTTCGAACAGTCTCTATCGGATAATGAAGATGTCGTATATAATGTTGTCTCAGATGTCACGACATTTGCTCCAACATCAGCAACGACATCAACATCTTTAGCCACATCGGAAAGGTATGAATTCTTTAACTATTCTGATGTTAATTGCTTTAGTGGTTCTATTTCTGTTAGTGAGGCTGACTGTATGGATCAAGTTGAATGCAAAGATGATATGATTAATGAATTACAAAGTATTTGTAAAGCCTTAATCAGAGAATCCAAGCAACTTGTCAAAAAGGTAAAATCTTTAACTCATGAGAATTTAGAATTAACAGGCACGATAACCCGACTTGAGGTTGCACTTACCAAAAATGATTCGTGAAAAATTGGATTTAGCCGAAGCAACCTTCCGCAAGCTCAACACAACGACTTCGAAGTTGAATGAAATACTCAACTTTAGTAATCCTTCACATGCAGGTATTGGATACGAAAACTCTCTTAAACCCATATGCTCTAATCTCTTTGATAAGAATGAGAAGATACGCTTTGTAAAAGAAAAAGGGATAAATAATAGGTTCTCATATATGTCAAAGAATATGAAGTTTATATGTCGTCACTGTAACTCCCCTGGACACTTAAAGTTATACTGTTTCAAACTTCAAAATTCTGTGAGCAAAATGTTGCCTAAATTGTTGTCCAACATTCCGGATAAACATCGAAGCAACATTTCTGAGCGAAAAAATAAAAATTGTTTTAAGAGAGTTTGAGTTCCTAAAATGGACTTAACTTATAATGTATGTATAACTGCATTAAGAACTAACATTTCAGGTTCTTGGTACTTTGATAGTGGATGTTCTCGCCACATGACAGGTACAAAAGGCTTTCTAAAGAACTATGAGTCATTCAATGGAGGAAACGTGACTTATGGAGGTGACAGTAAAAGTAAAATAATTAGAAAATGAATCTTGGATGTTCCTGAATTTCTAGCCTTAAGAAATATCTTACACGTTGAGGGATTAATGGCTAATTTGATTAGTATTAGTCAACTGTGTGATGACGATCTTGAGGTAAAGTTTAATACGAATGCTTGTAAAGTTACGAATGAAGCAAATATATGTGTCATGACATGTACAAGAACATGTAACAATTGTTATCTTGTTGTAAGACAAGAAACATGCAATAATGCTAAGATCGATGACACAACACTATGGCATCAAAAGTTGGGGCATGTCAACTACCGCAATTTAGAAAAAATTATCTCATATGAAGCGATTAGAGGCTTACCCAATCTTAGCCATAAAGATCAAACTGTCTGTGAAGATTGTCTGAAAGGTAAGCAAACCCGTATCTCTCATAATGTTGTCCAACACGACGGACAACATTCAGGTATGTCTCACTGATTTCAATTATTGCATATGGATTTAATGGGTCCAATTGAAGTAGACAATCTATGAGGCTTGAGGTATTCCTATGTGATTGTAGATGATTTTTCTAGATATTCATGGATATATTTTTGAAAGAAAAATCACAAACTTTTGACATGTTTAAAATGTTGCACTCTAGAATCAGGAGTTTGTTCTATTCTCCTATATTTCATATTAGATCCGACCATGGAAAAGAATTTGGAAATAGATCATTCACAATTTTTTGTGAGAAAAGGGAAAATTTTCATGAGTTTTCTGCTCCCAAAACTCCTCAACATAATGGGGTAGCAGAAAGGAAGAATTGAACACTGCAAGAAATGGCTAGAGTTATGCTTAGTTCTAAAAGAATGTCAAAACGTTTTTGGGCCGAAGCCTTAAATAATGCTTGTCACATCTCTAATAGAGTCTACTTAAGGCTAGGAACAAAGATGACTCCCTGTGAGCTTATAAATGGAAAGAAACCTAACTTGCGTTACTTTCATGTTTTTGGGTGTATTTGTTACATTTTGAATGATAGAGATCATTTGGCAAAGTTTGACTCTAAGAGTGACAAAGAAATTTTTGTTGGCTATTCCCAAAATAATCATGCTTATCGAGTATACAATCTGAAGACCAGAACTGTACAATAGTCTGTAAATGTTATTTTTGATGATTTTTCTAATCTTACAGGAAATACAATTGAAAATAACACTATAGTTTCAGTGGAAAATGGCCAGACTGCTGAAGAATCAGATGTTGCCCCAAATGTTGCCACACCCAAAGAAACATCTGAACCTGAAATAGAGATCACAAAGGCCATGGATGAGGAGTCACATGCTGAATTATCATATCAAGTTCGAAGAGACCCCTCATCAAGAATTAGGAAGAATCATCCCACAAACCAGGTGATAGAGGGAGTTTTTGAAGAATTAAAACAAGAGGGAAAGAACCACTCAACTACAGAGAAATGGTAAGGTATGTGTGTATATCTACCATATACAAAGAGGTTAGTCTTTCTTGTTTTATATCTACTTTAGAACCAAAAAATATTTTAGAAGCACTCAAAGATAATTTTTACAAGATCCACTAAAAATCCTCTACCTACAAGATCTTTTTTACTCTCATTTACGGGTATTTGGGTGCATATGCTATCCTCTTTTTCCATCAACTACAATCACCAAACTTCAACCCCAGTCTACACCGTGTGTTTTCTTGGGCTATCCATCAAATCATCGAGGTTACAAATGTTACGACCTATCTTCAAATAAAATAATTATAAGTCGTCATGTAATTTTTTATGAAACGAGTTTCCCATTTGCCAAAATACACAAGTCTGGACCCCACACCTATGATTTTCTTGATGATAGCTGACCCCCGTACTTAACCCAAATTTTTTGCTCTCCCGAGCCCATTGTTTCAGGTACCTCAGTTGAATTAGGCCAACTGGGCCCTGAAATAGTGGCCCATCTATAGGACAAGTCAGTCCAACGGTCTGGGCCTCCAGTCCCAAGGCCCGGTGCTTCTAATGTGGTTACCCCAATTCCTGTTGACAGGCCTACTGTCTCGGTACCACAACCTGGCAGTGGCTTGGGCCAAGGCCCATTACGCTCCCACCTGCTTGACAATGCTCTCCCCTCGGCCCAAAATTCAGTCCACTTACCCATTACCCGAAGCCAACACGACATTCTCAAGCCCAACACTAAATATAGCCTACACACTCAAATCTCAAAATCACCATTACCCCGTAATCCTGTGTCTGCTCTTCATGTCCCGAATTAGAAATTGGCTATGAACGATGAATTCAATGCTCTTATTAACAATAGGACGTGGGATTTGATACCTAATCCCCCTCATGCTAGTATAATTCGGTCTATGTGGATTTTTAGTCACAAAGAAAACTCTGATAGTTCTTTTGAGCGGCATAAAGTCCGTCTTGTAGGTGATGGAAAAACACAACGTGTTGGCATGGATTGCGGTGAGACGTTCAGTCCGGTGGTCAAACCGGCAACTATCAAAACAGTACTTAGTTTGGCTCTCTCAAAGGGTTGGAAACTTCATCAATTAGATGTCAAAAATGCATTCCTCCACAGCAAACTAAATGAGACGGTATACATGTACCAATTGTTGGGGTACAGGGACTCTAAATACCCTAACCATGTGTGCCTCCTCAAAATATCATTATATGGTCTGAAGCAAGCTCCCAGGGCATGGTACAAGTGGTTTGCGGATTTTGTTTCACATATTGATTTTTCTAACAGTCGTTCCAATCACTCTCTGTTTATTTATCGTCAGGGTAATAATATTGCTTATCTTTTCTTATATATGGATGATATTATACTGACTACCTAATCAGATGCTCTTCGAAAGACCATCATATCACAACTTGGCTTTAAATTTGCAATGAAGGAACTAGGCCCACTATACTATTTTTTTTGGCATAGCAGTGACACGACATGTAGGTGGTTTGTTTCTCTCCCAAAAGAAGTATGCAGCAGAGATTGTGGAATGAGCTGGCATGTCTTCCTGTAAACCCTCAACAACTCCGGTGGACACTAAATCCAAATTGAGTTCATCTTCCGGCAAGCCTTTTGTCGACCCGACACTTTACCGCAGCCTGGAAGGAGCACTGCAGTATCTAACCTTCACCAGACCAGAATCTCGTATGCTGTGCAACAAGTGTGCCTTTTCATGCATAATCTGATGGTTGACCATATGCATGCTCTAAAACGCATTGTGCGATATATTCATGGTACTCTTGAATATGGTCTACACTTGTATCCATTATCCACATCCACACTTATCTCCTACACAGATGCAGACTGGGGAGGCTGCCCAGACACTAGACGTTCCACCTCCGGTTATGGTATTTTTCTTGGTGATAACTTGGTTTCTTGGTCCTCAAAAAGACAAGCCACATTATCCAGATTTAGTGCTAAAGCATAATACAGAGGTATTGTCAATGTTATGTCTGAATCTTGTTGGCTTTGCAATCTTCTTTTTGAGCTCCACTGCCCGATACCGAAAGCCACTTTGGTGTATTGTGATAATATTAGTGCTATCTACATGTCTGGCAATCCAGTCAATCACCAACGCACAAAATATATTGAGCTGGATATCCATTTTGTCCGTGAAAAGGTGTCACGTGGTCAAGTGAGAGTGCTACATGTCCCGTCACGCCATCAAATTGCAGATACTTTTACCAAAGGTCTTCCGCTGATATTATTTGAAGATTTTCGGGATAGTCTCAGCATCCGTTTACCTCCCGCTTCGACTTCGGGGAGTGATAGAATAATTATTAATATTGGTATTAATAATTATTACCATTGTAATTAAATAGTATCTTGCATATATGGTAGAATGTAAAATATTTATTAGGAAGATTAGCTTTATCTTATCATTATCATTAGGAAAATTAGCAATTTTATTATTATCATTAGGAGATATTTAGGCATGATTTTCTCTCTATCATTATCTTGTATAGTTGTATATTAACCACATTATTGTGGAAGAATAAGATGAGGAAAATATTATTTTTTACATATATTATATTAAAAGCACGAAGGGTTGATGTAGCGGGGAATGTTGCCTACGGTATATGAGGGGTGAGACCTATAGCTATAACGTAATAAATAACGTTGAGATGACGATGATAAAGAAATGCCTGTAAAGAAAAGTTCTACCACTAAAAATTAGGGGTGGCCAGTGGGCCGGGACGGCCCGACCCGACCCGACCCCGTCCCGAGCCCGCCCCGACCCTGCGTAAAAAAAATAATAATAAATAACGGTGGCCGGACTAGAACTCGGGACGGGACAATGTCTCGTCCCGCCAGACCCGACCCCGACTCCGACCCCGCCCGATTTCTCCCCCTTTGCAAATATAGCCGTTGCACCAACGACCATTTTAGATTTTGGCCGTTGGGCAACAACCATTTTAGGCCTCCCCCCTCCCCCAACCCCCCTACCCCTTAATATTTATTTTTAACCCATAAGTTATTATATTTACACTTTAACCCAATTTTCCAACTATAAATAACTCATTTTCTCTTCATCTTTCTCACAAATCTTCCTACAATCTCTCTAATCTCTCAATATATCTCTCTACAAGTCTACATTGTTTGCTAAATATTCAATTTTATTTATTCATTTGGGAATTGGGAGTGAAGTTGGCAACTAGCTTGAGGATCTTCCATCGAGCAAAGTTTCAATTTTCAACCTCTCGAATACACGTCGACGTTACGTCGGCGTTTGGTACATTCGTTCCTTCATTAAATTATTATTGTCTGTTTATTTTATTTAGCGCACTTAATTTCATTTACTTTAATTATTTGTTAGCATATAATTAAAATGGAAGGAATTAGAGGTATGTTTAAGGGTAAGGGTAAGACTTCTTCTAGTAGGGGCAACCAGGGCAAGGGTACTTCTTCTAGTCATCTTATTCCTACACAGGATGATTTTGTTGATACTCAGCATTTTCCTACAATACCATTAGATTTAGACGAGGAACTATTTTCTGGAACTCAAGAAGACTTTAATTTAGACGATGATCTATATGATACACCCACTAATGTTGATGACAACACACCCACTAGTGCACCTTTAACTGAAATACCTCCTATTCCCCCTAGTATGAGACGAGGTCCAGCAAAACGACCATTAAAATCAGATGCATGGACATTTTTTGATAGGGACGTAGAGAATCAAGTAGCTATATGTAAAATTTGTAAAAATGTTTTAAAATTTAAAACTGGAAAAGGTCACGATGGGACGGGGGGTTTAATTAGACACGTAGTAAGTGCTCATCCAGCTAGGTATGCCTAATACCAGGCTTCAAAACCGGGTGCGCAAACGGCCGCTCCATCGGGACAACGTTCACATACTGATACTGTCTCGGACCAAGTACAGGGTCAAATTAACCCTATGACGGGAAATTGTAGGCTCTAAATACAATAAACATAGAGATAGGGAAACAATATCAAAATTAGTTCTTTGTGGAGGGTTTGCCTTTTTCATTTCCTTCATCTCCCGATTTTATTCATTACATTAGAGATATATATAATCCTCGCTTTTAACGGTTTTCCTAGATCAACTGTTAAGAGAGATGTATTTAAATTCGCGCATGAATATCAACAATATTTACGTTTTTCATTATATCATTTTAATGGCAAAGTATCTATCACGTCTGATATAGGTCGTAGTACTAACGGCCATGATTATTTAACTGTAACTTGTCATTGGATAGATTATAAATGGTCTATGCAAAAATGTATTTTAGCGTATAGATATATAGATGATAGGCACACTGGTACTTTTATTGCAGATAATATTTATCAAGTGTGCCATTATTACGGAATAACCTATAAAATTATGACTATTACATTAGATAACGCTTCTTCTAACAATTACGCAATTACAATTTTAAAAAATAGTTTAACTCCATCTTTTCCAGATCATTTTCATATAAAATGCGCGTGCCATATATATAACTTAATTGTAAAGGATGGTCTATCACTTTTTGAAGACATTCTTAGTAAAATACAATTTGCTATAAACTTTATTTTTAAAAGTAATAAAGTACAACGTAGAAAAGAATATAAAAAAACTTGTCACGATTGTGGACTACCTTATAGAAAAATTCCACAAGAAGTATCCGCTAGGTGGAATTCTTTATACGAGCAACTACTTGTTGCTTATGACTATAGAATACCTATAACTTTATTTTTAACTCTCATAATAAAAATTCAGCTGATATGATTTTAGATAGTGATTGGGTAAAAATTTCCGAACTTATTGTATTTTTAGAGAAATTTTTTCAAGCAACAAAAGAATTTTCCGGTATATATTATCCTACTATTTCAACTATGTTGTTTTATATAACTCTAATATTTTTATTACTTAGTGAATATATGGAAAACCAAACTTATAAGGCGCCTATTAAAAAAATGTTTGTCAAAATAAAAAAATATTTTATTCCTATTCCCTCTATTTGTATTATTGGTTCTGTATTAAATCCTACTATTAAAATAGACGGTACAAAATCACTAATTGAAACTATTTACGATTGTATAGAAGTACTACCACCTCCAAGTCCCAAAAATCTAAATCACCCACCACCTATTGAACAAACTAAAGAAGAAGTGTTGTCTAGCGTAGAACACCAATGCAAAAATATATATAGATTTTATCAACAAGAAAATGCTAGTAACTTACCGGCTTCCATACCATCTTCTTCATCTTCAACACAACCTCACAAAAGACATGTTGTTTCGCGGCTAGTATTGAAAGCCTCGTAAATAGAATGTGCGGCCGTACCTCTACTACTAACCAAATTAGCGAGTTGGATATTTTTGTTTTGCGGGGTTTTGTACCGTATCAAGAAGTTATCAATGAAGATGGACATGAAGACTTGTTGAAATACCGGAGGGGAATGAGAAGACCTTTCCGACACTTTCATTGATGGCTCGAGATGTTTTGAACATTCAAGCGTCATCAATCGCGTCGAAAGCGCTTTTTCTCGCAGCAGATATCAAATAGGAGACCACAAACACTCATTAGCCGGAGACGATGCTTGGAAATTGCAGTATTATTCAGAGATTGGATACGAGCGGAGCGGAGAAGGTGCGGTCAACCAGAGATCAACGAAGAAGAAGATGAAAACTACAACGAAATCTTAACCAAAGGTAGTGGAAGCGACGTGGATCAATTTGACCAACAAATACCAATTCCAACCGAAGAACTACAGGAAATCATCAAGCAATTAGAACAGGTTTTTTTGAGAATGTAATTTTTTTAATTGAAATTTTATTATGTAATTTACAACTTTTGGACAACACCACAAAGTTACAATTTAGATTTTAGACAATTGTATTTGTATTACAAAAAAATCATGTCTATTAATATAAGAGGCACAAAAACAGCATTGGGATGTTTTTATTACACTATCTTATCTTGTTTATTGAGTTTTTTTATACATATGTTATTTTTTTAAAAAAAATGAAAACCAGCCGGACCCCGCCCCGACCCGATACCGACGGGATCGGGATCGGACGGGACTGGAGCAAGTCCCGCCAGACCCGACCCCGCCAGACCCAACCCCGACCCCTTCACCCGTCCCGCCCCGACCCCGACCCCGCCAGACCCAAGCCCGGCCCACTGGCCAGGCATACTAAAAAGAACAGAAAGATTGGAGTTCAATAAAATAAAATAAAAATGAAAATTCTTTTGTATTATTTATGTGTGGGGAACACTGTTCATCTCCGGCTACAGACATAACCTTATTAACCCATCTTTCTCTATATTCAAATTCATTTCAAGATGATATCCTTACCCTAAGATAATAATAAAACCTATTTATGCCTTAAAAAAACCATACAAGAGATTACAAGAAAAAGGCACAACCAAATTAATCCAACATGATAGAGATTATGCTAATAGTAGAAACTGATCCAGAATTTTAATTTTTAGGTTCTTAACATTAAATTTATTACACTTCTGAAATTATGAGTTGTTATTTTTGCACACCTCCATTACCTTTTGGAAGGCCTACGCCCCATGGAAACTGTCTATCTGAGACTATCCCTTGGCCCGTAGGTCCTGACAGAAGGTTAGAATACTAGCCCTTTCAGAGTGATATCTCAATGATGGCTCGGGCTCCTCCACTTCCGGAAGGAGGCCTTCTTCGCCGCCTTCCACCTAAGCTGCGCAGGGAAGGTCCAAAGCCAATCCTAGGGAGCAATGAAGCTTTATAGGATCTTTGTTGGACCTTGCATGTTTTCATGATTGATGAGATGAATACACTCAATCAATCATGTGAATGAACAGGGCAACTGATACGTGTTCCATCCTAGAGTTCAGATGTGGCAGGACTCTTGAAATAAAAGAAATCTCGAGATACAGACGTAGCGAATATGATCTAGGAGTCTTTGAAAGAATTATCTAGGATGAACTTCGGACTCCCATCAAGCATATCAAGTGTGATAGCAACGTGGTTGCATCCATCTCAAACACCATTTCTCCTCAAAGTCCTTATCCAAGAAGGTGTTTGTAACCTACCGATTTGCTACTCACAAGTTGCTATATATATGCTAGTCTTCTAATGAAGAAGGTTTATACATAGAGAGAAAAATAGAAATCAAGCAATTAAGCAAGAGCATATTTGAGAAACTTCTTATTGACTATTGAAGTGTTGCCTGATACAGAGGACCGCATTGAAGAACCTGTTTTATAGTCTTATGCTTTACAGTCTTCAAGTCTAGTTATTTTGTATTAGGATTGTTATCGAGTTGTACTTATTCCAGCTTTCTTAGAAGCATTGTTCAGGTAAAAACAATTGTCAAATTCAACTGCAAGTTGAGAGGAACTCAACAATACTTAGATTGTTGTCTAAGGGATTAGAGTTAAGTTAGTTCCTAGGTTGCAATTCTTGTAACCTGAATTTTTTGAGGCTCGCAATTTTAATAAAGTTTGGGACAAATTGTGCAGATGTGTAGGTAGTGTTTTTTCACCTTTATGAGTCGGGTGCTTTCCACGTAAAATATTGTGTTATTACTTTACTGTTCTTTATTATTCCATAAACTAATCATAAGAAACAGATAAAGTAACCTGCTCTAACACTTGGGCGAAAATCAGGCATAACCCAATTCAACCCCTCTTATGTTATTTGGTCGTGCATAATATAAGTCTTTTTATCCAGGAGCAGGTAATCTGCATCTTCACAAATATGTCTATTTCACCGAGCCTCTATCTGAGACAGTGCCCAGATCGTTACGCCTTTCGTGCAGGTTAACTTACCAGACAAAACGTTTTGCTATCTTAGAACCGTTATACTTACGGTCATCATTCATCGGGACTTTGATCGACGACTGCCCCGTAAATTTTAGTGACTATATTTTTTCATACTCCGTGTTAAAAATACTAAATTCATACAAACCCGATACTATTCTCCATCCGCCGCTGAACAGAATTTCAGATGCAACTAGCCAACACAGCAACAAATGTTCAACAATAATCTTCTTCTTGTTTTTGACAAAATAGTTTATCAACACAAACGACACTTACCATTATTATTACCATCTACTGTCCTCTGCTGAAGTTATATTTTTTAAAGGTGAAATTTTATAAATTTATCAAGATAAAGATTATCTTGATAAAGAGGGTTTTGAGCCAAGGGTCTCTCGGAAACAGCCGTTCTACCTACCAAGGTAGATGTAAGATCTGCGTACACTCTACCCTCCACAGACCCCACGTTGTGAGATTTCACTGAGTATGTTGTTGTATCAACATAAAGATTATGCCGAGGAGTTGAGATTCAAAGAATCGACCACCTTCTCGTTTGGATCACTCTGGCTTTCATTGTTTGAAACGAACACCTAAAATACATAGCTTCAACCATGAAGCATAATCCCACGCTTCGCATTGCTTAATGGCTTTTAATAATACTAAGTGAACCTTAGACTGAATGGACCAACCACGGTTCTATCATCTATGTTGCTTGAATCCTCCAAAAAAATGCATAAATTTTGGAGGATTCAACACCCATCCAACGTATAATTGAAGAATCTAAGAATCATATCCACGGTCTATATTGCTTAAACAATCCAAAAATGTTGCCGTACTTGTGTCGGATCCTAAAAATGCATAGCTTTGAATAATCCGACACACAACCGAAGATATTTTTAAAGTGTTTGAGCAACATAAGCCATGGTACATTAGGCTTAAGCAAAGATTAATAAAGGACATGGCTTATAATACTTCCTTCAAATAAGCAAGATTAATAAAGGAAATGACTTATAATACTTCCTTCAAATATGAACTTGCTACAATATTCAGTTATTACCTTAAGAAGATGTTCAAATATCACCAAATGCCATGGCTTAGAAAAACAGATAACAATAAAATGCACTGCCAAATGTAAGAACAAACTTGCAGGAACAGAGCGCGATTGCACGTAGAAAACTAAATTAACAAAAGTGAATTCACATCTGTTAATCGAAAAAACTTGAAATGTTAGATGTCCATTTCTCCATCTAAACATTTGTATCACAGAGATACATTCTTCAGTTTAGAGACGATGCATCAAAAAGTAGACATAATCGAGGGAAGTGTGACACCCTTCCATGTATAATAATACCTAGTTTTAGGCAAAAATTTATGCTTGCGACCCGCTAGAACGGGTACACAATTATATTTATACATACATATGATCATCTCCAAATCATTAATTTGGGAAGAAACTACACTAAAGGAACATCAAGGAAGCTACAGAGTTGATTTTTTTTACACACGAAATTCACATACAAGGTCATTGATTCAATCCTCCATAAGTTCAAGAAGCAACTTTCCAAAGAAACTTAGCCTCTGTGCACTTCCACTCCATCATTCTCCACTTGATCTCAGTATTACTTCTGTAGTTCTGTCTATATTTCCTGGTTTGTGATTTCTGGGTTCAATTCCTAGAATAAATCAAAATGTTTCAATCAACTTAACCAAACTATAATACTTTACGACTTCTCAAAGTTTAGCACCATTTAAATAACAGAACAAAATACAAATTTGCATATACAAGCATGTTAAAAACCTTCTTTTTGGTTTTTAATAATGGTGGTATTCCGGCAGATAGCATGCACCTCGACCTATGTTGGTCAGACTTTCCAAAAATGTTGTTACACCCGTGTCGGATCCTCTAAAAATACACTACTTTTGGAGGATCAGACAAGCACACATCGATGTTTTTTAAGAGTCCGAGCAACATAGACCTCGACTATTTCACTCAGACACTTGCTAACTTCCAAAAGCACAATACTGTACAACTCCGCCTAGTATGTCAAAAATTCTTGACACATACTTCTCAAACATAACTCTATTTTGACAATCTAAGAGGTTAAGACGACATAACATTTGCACAGAAAAGCATGTTAAAAAATCTTCTTTTGTTTAAGCAGCAGTGGTGTTCAGGCAGCTAGAATGCACCTCAACTATTTCACTCGACACTTGTTAACTTCCAAAAGCACAAATACTGTATTACTCCGTCTGGTATGTTAAAAACTCTTGACACATACTTCTCAAGTATCCCTCATGACACAGAATTATGTGACAAAGGTACTACCTAAGTGATAAAGGTAAAATATACCCCCATCAATGAAACGTCATTCTTAGTTGTGTTGTGTGTTGGTGGGAGGTAGCGGGTACCTCGTGGAATTAGTCGAGGTTAACACAAGTTGTCCGAAACAGCACAGTTGTCAAATAATAAAATGGAACCTCATCAACTACAAACTAGTGCAATTCATGGTACTTTAATCTTTTCATCCAAACTTAATGTAAGGTATCTGCAAAATCCTATGGAGGGAGCAATATCTATCATGCCAGAGCAAGCATACACTATACTATCAGTGGCGGAGACAGGATTTTCACTAAGGTTCATCATCTACTTTTTTTTGGTCAAAAAGTTCATCAAATACTATATATACATAAAAAGAAAAAAAAATTAATCTTGTGTACACTTTTTTTCCAGCAAAGGATGACCCCCTTTCCGCCCCTCTAGCTCCGCCACTGTATACTATGTACAAGAAGGATAAAGACTCAATTGGTTCTGTAGGATGATTTATTTGCCTCCCAATATTGTCACCAATAATGTCTAAGGTGTTTGATACACTCTAAAATTGTACAACAATGATAATGAATCAATTGCCTTGGTAGGATGATGTTTTTTCCTACAAATAATATCCTCGGATGGCAAAAACACTAGGTATTTCTTTCAATTTGTCTAAACTATGGTACATAGTTACTCACTACCTATGCTGGTGGGAGGTAATAGGTACCCGTTGGAATTAGTCGAGGTACACGAAAACTGACTCGAACACCATGATTATCAAAAAAAAAAAGTATCAACAAAAATGTCCAAGATAATTGAATAATTAACAAACAATTTTACCATATCCTTAGCTACTAAATATCATTTAGCCAATAATACCATTGCTAATCAACTAAAATAACCCTTTGTGCAAACAATAACATTGAAGATGGATTCACACCATACATTACAATGCTCAACATATATACATATAAACAAAGCATACAACAACATACCCAGGGAAATCCCACAAGTGGAGTACGGAGAGGGTAGGATGCACGTAGAACTTACCTCTACCTTTATGGGATGAAGAGGTAATTTCTGATAGACCCTCGGCTCAAAGAAATGTACCCGATGCATGAATATAGGAAAGAAAAAGAGACAATAAAATAACAAATGTGCAGAACATATATAGTAACAGATATCAATACACACATTGGCGAAAAAAGAAACTACGCCGACTACCTAAATCATACGACTATAAGTACGATATCTCTTATGTCATCTACTAACCATCTACCCTAATCCTCGACCTCCATACATAAACAAAGCATACAACAACATATCTAGTGTAATCCCACAAGTAGGGTATGGGGAGGATAGAATGCATGTAGACGTTAACTCTAACTTTACAGGATAGAGAGATTGTTTCAGATAGACCCTCGATTCAAAAGAAATGTACCCGATGCATGAATATAGATAAGAAAAAGAGAATAAAATATCAAATGTGCAGAACAGGTATAGTAACAGATATCAATACACATTGGCGAAAAAAAGAAACTATGCGACTACCTAAATCACAAGACTATAAGTACAATATATCTTATGTCACCTACTAACCATCTATCCATCGACCACCATACATAAAACAAAGCATTAATTAAAAAAAAAACACCAAAATTAATTTCAAGAAAACTTACAACACAAAATGCAGACTACCCAGAAACACCAACAGCCCACCATCTCTTCCAATCATCATCACATCCCCGACCCGAACCCGTCTCACCTGACCCGACCCGAACCCGTGCTCGACAAACAGGGCAATTAAGTACCCTCATAAGCCAAGAATCCACACATTTGACATGAAACACGTGTCCACAATCAGGCAATTTCCTAACAAACTCATTATCCTTTAATCCCTCCAAACATACAGCACAATCATTAATACCTTCCACATGGGACCCACAACAATAACTCTCACACGGCAGCTCCGGTAAACGGGACCTCGCCGGAATACGGTGGCGACGGCGGAAGGAGGTGGAAGTTATAAGGAAATGAAGGAGAACAAGTGCTGCGAAACCTAAAAAGAGAAGGAATAGAAAGAAAAGGGAAATGAAAATAGACATAACTATACATTTAAGGAAAAGGGTAATTAATTTTCTTGGTTTATTGTTAATATTTGGATGATTTTGATTATTTTGATGAGCTTTGGGGACATTTTGAGTTGATTCTTGATTTTGAATTGGCATAGATGATTATTTTTATTTATTTATTTGGTTTATTTTTGGTTAAAGATTTAGAGAAGGGTGTTTGAGATTTTTGAATTTGAACAATTTTTGAAGAAAAAGAAGAAGAGATTTGTGGGAAGATATGATGAACAGAGAGAGAGTTGTATCTGATCTATGGGTTTGTCGGCTTTTGGGGAGGTGATGATGAAAGAGATATACCACTAAAGATGGCACATTGTTTGGGGAAAAATGATAAAAAAAAATAAAATCTTATGTTAGAAATAATAATACTCCCCGCCGATTTATATTATATAGTTTGATTAGATATAAAATTTAAAAAATAAAAGAAATTTTTAAATATTATAGTCTAAAATAAATATTTATGTGATTATAAATTAACTCGTTAAGTATAAAACGTAAAATTTAAAGTTAAATTATTATTAAATGAAAAATATGTTATTCTTTTTTATATTAACTAAAAAAGAAAGTATGTCATTTAAAATGGAACAGTGAGAGTAAGCAGAAAAAAATAGTGTCTTATAAGTTGGGGCACTGAAAATAATTAAAATAATTTTATAACTTATTTTGTATTAGAATTCTAATTTTGTATCGAATTAAATACTTCTCCGTCTCATTTTAACTCTTTTATATATAAATTTTTTTATTGTTAATCCGTAACTAAATGCTTGTAGCTAACATATATATGTAGCTAATTCGTCACTAAATAGGATTAATGACAAATTTACTGTTTAGCTATAGAATTTGTCCGTCGCTAATTTCTAGTTTTTGTAGTAGTTATAAGGTATAGTTTATTGAGTTATCCCTATTTATTAGATGTTCTTTTTAGAATTGAGCAATATTAAAAAAAGTACTTCTCTAATGTTAATGGTATAGTTGTAAATAATTGCCAATTTTAATTTTAAAATTCTAAATAACTTTTTAAAGCTAATCGATAATTAAAATGAGACGGAGAGACTAATATCATATCAGTAAGAATGAAGAGAGTGATAAATTTTGGTACAAGAAAAGTTCAGTCAAATCCTTAAAATTGCAATACCGTGCCCGCCGGACCCGAGCCCGCCCGACACTTTAACCCAATTTTTCAACTATAAATAACTCATTTTCTCTTCATCTTTCTCACAAATCTTCCTACAATCTCTCTAATTTCTCAATATATCTCTCTACATTGTTTGCTAAATATTCAATTTTATTAATTCATTTGGGAATTGGGAGTGAAGTTGGCAACTAGCTTGAGGATCTTCCATCGAGCAAAGTTTCAATTTTCAACCTCTCGATTACACGTCGACGTTACGTCGGCGTTTGGTACATTCGTTCCTTCATTAAATTATTATTGTCCGTTTATTTTATTTAGCGCACTTAATTTCATTTACTTTAATTATTTGTTAGCATATAATTAAAATGGAAGGAATTAGAGGTATGTTTAAGGGTAAGGGTAAGACTTCTTCTTGTAGGGGCAATCGGGGCAAGGGTACTTCTTCTAGTCATCTTATTCCTACACATGATGATTTTGTTGATACTCAACATTTTCCTACAATACCATTAGATTTAGACGAGGAGTTATTTTTCCGGAACTCAAGAAGACTTTAATTTAGACGATGATCTAGACGATACACCCACTAATATTGATGACAACACGCCCACTAGTGCACCTTCAATCGAAATACCTCCTATTCCCCCTAGTATGAGACGAGGTCCAGCAAAACGACCATTAAAATCAGATGCATGGACATTTTTTGATAGGGACGTAGAGAATCAAGTAGCCATATGTAAAATTTGTAAAAATGTTTTAAAATTTAAAACTGGAAAAGGTCACGGTGGGACGGGGGTTTAATTAGACACGTAGTAAGTGCTCATCCGGCTAGGTATGCCCAATACCAGGCTTCAAAACCGGGTGCGCAAACGCCCGCTCCATCGGGACAAGGTTCACATACTGATACTGTCCGGACCAAGTACAGGGTCAAATTAACCCTATGACGGGGGGAATTGTAGGCTCTAAATACAATAAACATAGAGATAGGGAAGCAATATCAAAATTAGTTGTTGTGGAGGGTTTGCCTTTTTCATTTCCTTCATCTCCCGGTTTTATTCATTACATTAGAGATATATATAATCCTGCTTTTAACGGTTTTCCTAGATCAACTGTTAAGAGAGATGTATTTAAATTCGCGCATGAATATCAACAATATTTACGTTTTTCATTATATCATTTTAATGGCAAAGTATCCATCACGTCTGATATAGGTCGTAGTACTAACGGCCATGATTATTTAACTCGTAACTTGTCATTGGATAGATTATAAATGGTCTATGCAAAAACGTATTTTAGCGTATAGATATATAGATGATAGGCACACTGGTACTTTTATTGCAGAAAATATTTATCAAGTGTGCGATTATTACGGAATTACCGATAAAATTATGACTATTACATTAGATAACGCTTCTAGTAACAATTACGCAATTACAATTTTAAAAAATAGTTTAACTCCGTCTTTTCCGGACCATTTTCATATAAAATGCGCGTGCCATATATATAACTTAATTGTAAAGGATGGTCTATCACTTTTTGAAGACATTCTTAGTAAAATACAATTTGCTATAAACTTTATTTTTAAAAGTAATAAAGTACAACGTAGAAAAGAATATAAAAAAATTTGTCATGATTGTGGACTACCTTTTAGAAGAATTCCACAAGAAGTATCCACTAGGTGGAATTCTTTATACGAGCAACTACTTGTTGCTTATGACTATAAATTACCTATAACTTTATTTTTTAACTCTCATAATAAAAAGCCGGTGATATGATTTTAGATAGTGATTGGGAAAAAATTTCCGAACTTATTGTATTTTTAGAGAAATTTTTTCAAGCAACAAAAGAATTTTCCGGTATATATTATCCTACTATTTCAACTATGTTATTTTATATAACTCTAATATTTTTATTACTTAGTGAATATATGGAAAAACAAACTTATAAGGCAGACTATTAAAAAAATGTTTGTCAAAATAAAAAAATATTTTATTCCTATTCCTTCTATTTATATTATTGGTTCTCGTATTAAATCCTACTATTAAAATAGACGGTACTAAATCACTAATTGAAACTATTTACGATTGTATAGAAGTACTACCACCTCCAAGTCCCAAAAATCTAAATCACCCACCACCTATTGAACAAACTAAAGAAGAAGTGTTGAATAGCGTAGAACACCACTTTGCAAAAATATATATAGATTTTATCAACAAGAAAATGCTAGTAACGTACTATTACCATACCATCTTCTTCATCTTCAACACAACCTCACAAAAGACATTGTTTCGCGGCTAGTATTGAAAGCCTCGAAATAGAATGTGCGGCCGTACCTCTACTAACCAAATTAGCGAGTTGGATATTTTTGTTTTGCGGGGTTAAATACCGTATCAAGAAGTTATCAATGAAGATGGACAAGAAGACTTGCTTTGAAATACTTGGAGGGGAATGAGAAGACCTTTCCGACACTTTCAATGATGGCTCGAGATGTTTTGAACATTCAAGCGTCGTCAGCTGCGTCGGAAAGCGCTAAAAACTACATCGAACATCATAAGTAGATCAATACTAGCAAAAATTACCCCATAAAGAACGGTACCAGATACATAAAATAAACTAAATTATAAAAATTGTACTTTTAATTATGAATTTATAAAAAAAATGATCGTTCAAGTTTATTTCCATTTATCATATTTTTTGTTAAATTTTTTGGATAACCGTGTTATACAAATAATTTGTGTGTACCTTAATTAATTTTACGGGATATCTACTATATTTCATCATCACTTTATCTTCCAAGGTCTGGATAAATAAGAAAAAGCTATAATTTCTTTTGTCTCTTGAAAATTGAATCTGAGACTACATGATTATCAACCCACTTCATTGATCATAAAGCTACACCCTTAAGTGCATATTATTGTTAAATTTAACAACCCAAAATTTGTTATATAATTCTTTCTATGAAAAAGAAAATACTAAGGGTTTGATAAATTCAAATAGTTAGAATTGGTCAAGAACCGTACTTCTCAAAGACATAATATATCGGTAGACATCTTAATTTGGCCTCAATTGACAAATTAAACACTCAAATTTTGAGAATGCACATCTTAGACACCTTAATTTGTTCTCAATATGTCTTGTGGACACCCGATGCTGACGTGACACATAAATTTTAAAACTGTGGAAGATCATTTTGTAAATTAAAGTGATCAACTGATATAATAACGTTGAATTGAGGTGTCTAAATAAATATTTTATAAGATAGAAATGTTCAACTAATAATAAAATCAAGTTTAAATCTCTATCCATGTATTATGACCTTCTCAAATATTAAGAACCATTTTTGGTATTTTCTTATTTGATTTGTTAAGGGAAAGGAAATTTCATGGGAAAAGGAATGGAAAGAGTGTGCGTAGGTGTTTTGTGTTCTGTTGAAATGTGTGCGCTGAAAGCGCATAGTCTTGGGAGGTTGTGAACGGGCTAATGAATTTTCGTGTAATGTTTAATAATATCGAGTTAATGAATTTTCGTTGTTATATAAAATATAAGGTTAAAGTTAAAATATATACTAGTACAATATATTATATATATTCTTTATAAAATATCTAAAGAACCCCCGAAAAAATATAGGACATAAACTAAACATAATAAGATGACAATAATTATGTTCAATTCAAAACCATTGAAGTTTAGTAAGTTAGATCAGTGAGGGGTCCTTTGGTAGCTGGTTTGGAGATAAGTTATGCAAGTATTAGATATGTATAAGTAATCTCACACTTCGTAGCTGGTTAGAAGGTAAGTTACTCATGTATAAAATTCATATTGTGTTTGGTTTGCAATTTAAAACCCTGCATAACTAATACATAGCACGTATTGTCCACTTTGGCACGTCAGGCTCTGATACCATATTTTTGGTAACCCAAACACATAGTACACATTGTCCACTTTGGCCCCTCTAATGTTACGAATCTATCCCTCAAGCTATACACCATCATCAAGTCCAAAGCGCATGTATTGTGTGAACTTGTGTTATGCCTTATAAAACTATTCACTTTCCTTTCTTATTCTTTCTTATTCTTATGTAGAATTTATCTCATGTGTCATGTGCACCTCTTTTTCAGAAGTCTGTCAACCTAAAAGCTTGCTAGTCCTTCACTTTTGCTCGACCTCGTTGGCATGCCTTCGTCACAGGGATTATAGATCATCTCATTAAGGACAATGAAAAGTTTAAAATCAAACTATTTTTATACATCTGTAAAGTAGATGTGTGGGCTGTATATATGAGTTATTTCCCCTTATTTTATGTGGGCTTTCATTGACTAATTTTGGGTTCATCTGAATTTAGCTCAATCCAAATAATAACTACTCCATTTCCTTTGGGTCCAATCCAAAAAGTAACCAGTAACCACTATTGTTTTGTATGGGCTTCTCTCAGAAATAAAATTAATTCTCCGGTCCAATTTTCATCCAAGATAGCTATTAATTGGAGGAGTAATTTCAATATTTGGCAGTAAAATAACTATAATAACCACTACTACAAAATTGCTATTTTTTAATTTAACTTTCCCTCTAAAAAGTATTTATTGGCTATTCCTATAGATATTTGATTGAATCGGTGAGAAAAAAATAATAGTATTGTTTTATACGAAAAATTAGGGAGTCTATCAGCGTTTTAATGGGATTATGTTTCCCACCATGTGTTTTCTCAGTGAGTTGGGTCGGTGGGAATGAGGTGGAAAAATCATATTTTATATCATAAATTTTTCACTGATTGTCGGTAAGAAAAACCTCTGTTTCTAGTAGTGAACATTCTTTACTTACTATGGCAAGTGGAATATTATCTAATAACTAACTTACCTAAATATAAAACTAACAACATCCATTATTAACTTACTATTTCAAGTGATATCTAATAACTAACCTACTTTAAGAAAATTATTTGCAGATAACAATACTATTACAATGTAATCACAAGTTCATAACATGAAATTCTGGCAATACATCTCAATATAGTAAGACAAGAAATGTGTAATAATTAATTTACCCTTTTTCTCTTAACTAGTTACCATATTTTAGTCCGTGGACATCTAAAAATGCAACTATAAAAGGTAGTGTTTTAGTTTAGAAATAAATCAGTTAATTAAATAAGCAATTTATAGAAAAGAAATGGCAGCTTCTAAAAGTATTATTCGTCTAATTTTGGGTGTTGTGGCAACTTTATTTTCTATAGTTATGGCTACACCAGGGACTGCTACATTTTATACAAGCTATGTTCGTAAGTATTTTCTTTTTCTTTCAAATTATTCCTCTCATTAAATTTTATTAGACAAAAAAAAATATTAAATCTCGTCGTTATGGACCTGTAACGCACTACAAAAAACAGGAATTAGATACAAAATTAGCCGCTAATATATTGCTAAATAGTCTGTAGCATAACATGATTTTTTTATAATCCATAGCTAAATAGAATACAATTGATTTTTGTTGTTTAACAACAGAAGCTGTCTATAGTTAATTCCTAGTATTATTTAATGACGACAGAGCCTATTACGACGGGTTACAACCAGATTTTTCTGTTCACTATTTGGCTATATTACAAACCAGATTTAGACTTTTAGGGACCAATTTCCGGTTATTAATAGCTATTTGTTGTAGTTCTCATTTCTGAAGTCAAATGATAGATGTTTAATCAAGAATATTTTTAAAGCTATTTTTTTACCAAAAGGCGAATAGTTTAGCCTCATTGACTTACTCAAGAAAAGTACGCTAATGATAAACAAATACGACAGTCTTTACGTTTGAAACCTTGATTCAAACATTAATTAATTAACCTTTCATATATTCACAAGAAATTCAGCTCAACTGATTTCCTTACTTTTTAATTTGACGATTATGTTTTGAGACGGAATGATTCAAACCACCTAATAGTGGTACCACAAAAATCTGTTCTTTTACCATTTTCCCACGCCCCACTTAGATTTCTATTAAATACTACAATTCAATCGTCTTGTTCATTTATGTACTCGAATTAACTTATATACACTGACAACAAAGCTGTAAAAATATTTTTGCCATCAACAGCCTCGGCGTGTTACGGAAGCACACACAAGGTACCTAATAACAGCAGCAAGTGACCCTCTTAGAAAGAGAGAAAATGTAGATAATAAATTACTACAATTCATATTTGTAAATCTACTGAAAACCTGATGATCTTTATGTAAATCTATATTGCCTATGTCAATATATATAAGTGCAGGATTTATAGATAAATATATAAGTGCAGGATTTATAGATGAATATATAAGTGCAGGATTTATAGATGAATATATAAGTGCAGCTTGCTTAGTCTGATGGGATCACCCCTTTGATCCCCTTACATACTCAAAAAAAATTAACACAAGAACTAGCTAGTAGCTGATGAACTCTGCATATACCATTCTAATGGTTTGGGCCTGTCTTGAATTACCTTTACTAACCTCCAGCAGAAGTTGATACTGCTGCATCCAATTAAGTACCGTTGTCCAAGTGACTTGCAACCACTTCATCAATATCTTCCATATTGTTTGAGTATATGTGCACTCAATGAATGAGTGATCTCTTGTGTCATCTCCAGTGTGCACAACTGATATTTGGAGTCCAGTTGCATATTCCATTTCAGATGTCTAATTCTTTGAGTAAACCCCCAACGGCCTAAACTAACTTCCCAATCAATGGTCAAGAATACTCTCGAGGGCCTCATAAAAAGAACCAACTATCCCACCAAGTCACAAATGACCCTCCGGACCTCACAGAATCGGCAAAATTCCAAAAAAGGTTTGTTTACACAAAAGTCAACTATGAGTCAAACGGTCACACTTAAAGATTTTAATTTCTCAACTTTCACTAAGATCGTCAGACAACTCCGAAAATTAGCTCAACAGGGGAAAAATAGTCAAAATGCATGTAATGACGAAACAGGTCGTTACAGAGAGAATCAGAAGAACTGTATATTAGCTTCACATACCAAAATTTCTATCTTGATATAGCCCTATCTATGCTGGGATATAAGAAATCTCATATTTTGCTGAGATTACTATCAAAATTTTAAAGAAGGTAGTGGGCAAGGAAACTATTGTCATATGGAGGTAAAGTTGTCATTATTCCATTTTCTTTTTGGAGTTTCATTAGTTGGGTTGCAACTTGCAATGAGATTAGTACTGTACCCTAATTTGGCACTATGACTAGAATTGCCCTCGTAAGGCACAGAACGTGAACATGCAAGAACTTGAAGTGAGACTACCAATCGAAGTATAGGGAATAAAAAAAGAAGGCTTTATTCTTGTTTCCAACATTATGTTGGGCTTGTTGGCTTCACATGACAAAATTTCTAATTGATCACGTATTTTGATATAACTCTATCTATGCTGGGAGATAAGAAATCTCATATTTTGCTGAGATTACCGATAGTTGGTGAACTAATGTTCTCTTTATGTAAATCTATATTGCCTATGTCAATATATATAAGTGCAGGATTTATAGATGAACATATTACATGTTAAGTCCTCCCTCAATTCAGCAGCTATTGGTTAGATCTGCGTTGTTTGGTGGAGTCACTTTTTCTTTATAGTCAGTTGTTTATTATTTCTTATGGAGATTTTAGAACTAGCTAGGGAACTCATGTTTTGAGTTGTACATCAATTCTATTAGTATAAAAGCTCCATAAATAGTGTTTGTTTGATTATGATATCATATTACGCATATTATTATTTATCAGTATTTTAGAAGTTTTTTCATAGTTAATTTTTTCAAACCTCGTTTAGTTTTTGTAAAGGAGTCGTTGATATTCACTGAGTACCGATAGTTGGTGTACTAATGTTCTCTTTATGTAAATCTATATTGCCTATGTCAATATATATAAGTGCAGGATTTATAGATGAACATATTACATGTTAAGTCCTCTCTCAATTCAAAAAGACTATTGGTTAGATCTGCGTTGTTTGGTGGAGTCACTTTTTCTTTATAGTCGGTTGTTTATTATTTCTTATGGAGATTTTAGAACTAGCCAGGGAACTCATGTTTTGAGCAGTACATCAATTCTATTAGTATAAAGGCTCCATAAATAGTGTTTGTTTGATTATGATATCATATTACGCACTAAGCATGACAGAGTTAAAACAATAAGTTTTGTTTGATCAAGTTAAGACATCGATTGCCGACCATATCTTATTCAGAATACAGATAGTGATTAGATGAACATAATACACATGGCTTAGTGCATAGGCACTTTCTTTGGAGTTTGCTACAATGTCCACTACTTGTGAATGATTGGTAGAGGTGCAAGGTCAGAACATTTGCAAAACAACAAGCAAAACATTCATCATCAGAAAAGCTTGCAAAAAGGAGAAGTTTACTGATGGACATTGTAGCAAACTCCAAAGAAACTGCCTATGCACTAAGCCATGTGTATTTGATGAGAATATTTCAAATGAAGCTAAGTTGACTTAGACCGAGGAAGAAAAATCTCTAAGTGAAGCTTTGCTTGAAGAAGAGATCATTATGGAGTAATTAAGAGATATTAAGGAGTAACGTACGATCTTGTGTACTTGGCCTCTAGTAGCCATTTAGCACACTAAATAAGTTGTGACGCATCAATCCTTTTTGAAGCTTGTACCAAGTTTATGTATGTTTTAATGAAAAAAAAATGACCTTCTACGGTATTCGTATGAAATTTGTATTATGTTCATCTAATCACTATCTGTATTCTGAATAAGATATGGTCGGCAATCGATGTCTTAACTTGATCAAACAAAACTTATTGTTTTAACTCTGTCATGCTTAGTGCGTAATATGATATCATAATCAAACAAACACTATTTATGGAGCCTTTATACTAATAGAATTGATGTACTGCTCAAAACATGAGTTCCCTGGCTAGTTCTAAAATCTCCATAAGAAATAATAAACAACCGACTATAAAGAAAAAGTGACTCCACCAAACAACGCAGATCTAACCAATAGCCGCATTTCGAATTGAGGGAGGACTTAACATGTAATATGTTCATCTATAAATCCTGCACTTATATATATTGACATAGGCAATATAGATTTACATAAAGAGAACATTAGTACACCAACTATCGGTACTGAGTTTAGAGTTAGACCATTGGTGGCTTCAACGAGACTGTCAATTATCTCACAACTGAGTTTAGAGTTAGACCATTCTGTTAGATGTCTTAGAAATCCAATTCCTAAGATGTCATCTGTGATACCTGTATCATTTGTTTCAATATAACTTCCACTTTCAGACTGTTGATTTTCCAACGGTTGGCTTTCTAACTTCAGAGTCAATGTTTCTGTGGTCAGATTCATTGTTTCTGTTTTAATTGAAACTTCTAGCACCAAAATGTAAACATTTCAAGGACCAAAATGAAAGTTCAAGAAGAAGCCCAACAGTCCAGCAAACCAACTCTGATCCTCCCCTTCCAACTCTTCGGTTAGGAAGGCTGTTTCAACATCCATGCCACAAAGAATGCAATGGCCCTAGATGTTAAGCTACTCACAGGGGAGCACATGTACAAGTAACCGAGGCCTTATTTTCGTAAGTAGATCCATCTACTTTATACTCACTTTTGAGTATCCTTTTTCACAACCCAAAGGTTCTTTTCCCGGAGGAAGATCAACCATTATGCAAGTATGGTTCTATATGATGGAATCTATTTCTCTCTTTGTAGCTTCTTTCCAAAGCAGCGCTTCTGGAGATGACAATTATTTGTTAATTGTCCATGATTCATTCTCAACCATACAAGCTAGAAGGCCTGGAACAAGTCTTTGTCCCCTCTTTGCTCCGTCTCGGTTCAACATCTAGAATTCCTGAGTTCTGCAGATCTGGAATATTAAGATCCGGATAGTCAGCAACTTCCGAGTCCTGTAGATACGGAACATCTAGTTCCGGACAGTCAGGCCCTCACGGGTTCTTACTAACCTCGAGCAATTACTTCTTTTTCCTTTTCAAGGAAAGTTATCTTCAAATAATTCAACATTCTTTGACACCAATAGGCGATAAGCACTACTGTTATTTGCAGATCCAGTGGATATGCAATCTACAGTCTTAGGTCCAACTTGACCTCATTCGGTATTCCAACTTATACCAAGTCACCCCACATCACAACATTTGTATGTGATATCCTTTCCATGTCTCATACGGAGGGTTATCCTTATCATTATGCGTATTTCTATTGAGAATCGCATTAGCGGTAAGGATCGCCTTGCCCCACATATTTTGGGCGTACGGCTTTACGCTTGGCTAATACCGTTGGACTGAGGAGAGTAATGAGCAGTCGTTTAATGAACGATGCTTCACATTCTCCCCCTCTATCACTACGAATTTCTCAATCCGTAGGCTTAGTTGATTTTCAACTTCTGCTTTGTAGCGCTTATTCGCTTCAACAACTTCATCTTTGCTTTCAACAAACAAAGGATACAATACGTTGTACCATCATCAATGAAGGTCACAAAGTACTTGTCTCCCCCCTCTATTTTGTATAAACTTCAAATCACCCATATATGTGTGACTAAGTTCTAGAGGAGCGGTGCTTCTTTCGCTATTCCTTTGACGAAATGGAAAGGTGATTTTGCCTCTTCGCCTACCTCACATTGATTTTGAGGGTTTATGTCGACAGAAGGCAACAATCTCAACTTCGTTAGCTTTTGAATGACTTTTTATTTAACGTGTCTTAATCTATGATGGCATAGATGCACGGATTACAAATATATCATTCATATGGCTACAGACATACTGTATCATTCTTAGTTATTACAGACCTGTTGGACTAGTTTCAAACCAGCTTGACCAACATCGTCCCTTAAACCAAGTTTGGGACATGTATCACCTCATTCTAGAGTGATCCCATTCCCTGAAGTCCTATTGAGGGCAACCTCTCCAGCCCCTTCTACTTTAGAGGTGGCGTTGCTTCACATGAACAACCTCTTGCCCGTGGTTAGGGCGTAACCAGATCATATGTGATCTGGATACTCTGGCCCACTCTAGTTGCTTTGGCAGACTGAGTGTCCAATTTCTTTTCTGCCTTTCCTTTGGCCTTCAGATCATTTAAGACCTGAAAACTCTGGCCCACCACACTAGGTGTCCATTACTTTTCCTATGAAATGAATTCTGGCCCCACTCCAGTCGCTCGTAGGCTTTGTATGACTAAGTGTCCAATATCAACCTATCAAGGAATTTTGGCCCATCCATTCGCCCGTAGGCTTTGTACGACTGAGTGTCCAATATCATCCTATGAAGGATCTTCTGGCCAAATAGTGTGACAGCTCAACGTCTTTAGCTTTTAGTCTTCTTCCCTTATGATTGGTGCCTAGGGAAATCCCTGGCGCTTACTTAAGAGTGGTAACAGTTTTCGCACAGTCAGTGGATCTTTCTCCCTCGTATGTGCGAACATACTTTACACACTTTTAATAATTACACTTAAAATAACAGATCTTTTTAAGTCGTTTACAAAATCCAATCTTTAAACGGGAAGGAAGATGAGATTAAACTTCTGATTTTAAAGCATAAGGAATATAAATTATTTCGTGAAAATATTTTCAGATTCCTCCTTACTTTAAGCCCTTTTTAATCAGACATCATTTAATCTTATTCTTGACAAGGAAGAAAAATTACTTATCCCAATTTAGCAATTTGGCCTACTTCAGTCACTTCATCGGACTGAGTGTCCATTTCATCCTTACCATAATTCGGATCCTTTGTCTTGGATAGATATAGGCCTTCTGCTACAAGATAGTACCACAGCTTCAGCCTTCTCCTCTTGTCCCAGTTGACATCCTCAGCCTCTCGTGAGCGCTTGTTCCCACCACTCTCGGGAGCGGTGACACCATGAACACGTTGACCTTCAACAGCATAATCATCACTATCTTCTACCAGAAAACCACAGCCATATCCAGATTTGGTCATACAACTTGCGACCGTCATCTTTTGAACACTAATACGATCTTGTCTTAAACATGAGGGATATTGTGAAGAAGTACGGGAATTAAATAAATATTACAAGTGTTCGAAAGAATAAACAAATAGGCAATTCAGAACTGCCGCAAGCTTGTTGAGTCTTGAATCTTGATAACCTGAAATCAAGAAACACTAAAATCTGGATTGTTACAATTGTGGCTGAGCCGAGAGATGACACTCTGTCTTTAAGACAAGATTGCCCCGTATATATGCTTTTACGTTAATAGAAAATGGTCTTCCAAGATAAAACAACAACTAATCAACACTACAAAGCAAATAGGTTGATTCTGACGAAGAAAACAAACACGAAACGACTTGCTGAAGAATAGAAAAGGAAGGAAGAGTTTTCTCGTTTCTGTCTTTTTGTGTGTCCCACAATTGAGCCAAAAGGCATCAATATATAGCATAAGGGAGGCTTCTCAACTGGCAATACATGAATGTTAATGGCCATTGAAAGATGGAATTAAACAGCCAAGTAATGGTTGTTTATGGCCATTGAAGGAGGGTCGAGCCCGAGCTCGGACGGGACATGCGGGCGGTGGCGGCACGCGTGTGGGCTTAGCCTTGAATCCAAGCACATCTAGGTCCTCCCTCCTTTAAACACACGGGTTACCCCTTGTGGTCCCAAACCCTTAGCCAATTTTGAGACTTATAAAGAGAGCAATTCTTCATTTTCCCACCGATGTGGTAGATTTGTCCCACGCCATATTTTCATGCCTCAAACACCTTACTTCGTGGACCAATATCTCTTTCATTTCTCAATGAAATTTGACGATTTATGGCCCTACGGTCATCTACTCACTTAGTAGATTATGCACGTGTGAAGAGACAAAGCCTCCAACATGCGGAACCCTAGTGTTTAATTCATTAAATATGGGTGGACGCACCTCCCCACTAAAGGCAAATTTCCAACAACATCTACATAAGTAAGAATGCTAGAATTGTTTGATAATTTTTTTTTTCTAACTCTCATTTTATTAACAAACTAAACCACAATACTTTTCCAAAGACAAAATATGTTAAAAGAAATATATGATAATTAGATTAGTTTTAGAATTATATTATCCTCATAGATCGATGGGGTATATAACCATAAAATTTAACATGACACATTGATATATGAATTGTTTTAACACTTAATAATTCGTTAAATTTGTGAAGACTCATTGTTAGAGGTTACAAAGCGGACATATCAATTGTCTGAAGGTTAAATATTGTTAACCAGAAATCACAAGGATCAAAATTAAAACTTATCCAAATTTAAGGGACTAAAGTGCTAACATCCGAAACGTGTTTAGGCTAAGCATATCATTTCAAGAAAGGTTTTTGATTCGACTTATGGTTTGATAATAGAGAAATGATTTAGACCATTTTAATTATTAGTAGTACATTGTTAGTAGCTTTCATTAATATTTCCTTACTTGAAAACATTAGAATAAAATAAATACACATGTTCACGAAGAGTAAGTAGGTGTTTGAACGTGATTTGATTAAAATAAAATTCATAATTTTCGATACGGAATATAGAAATATATATGTAAAATTTACTAAAAGTTCAGAAAATATTAGATCAAAACTCATAATTTAAGTTTTTAATTGTACAATAAATTCAATGCTAAAAATCTAAAATATTGAACTCATTTAAATTCTAGATCCGCTTTTAATCACTTTTTTTTAGTAGGTCACTTGTTTAGTATTAGAAAAATAGAATAAAATTTCAAGACGTGTTTAGGGTAAAGATATCATTTCAAGTAATTAGGTTTTTGATCCGGCTGATGGTTTTAATAATACAGGAAGAGGGTAAGGTAGTTTTGGTTTCGTGAGAAGCGATTTAACTCCTTTAAACGTATTATTTTCTCTAACTCAATTTATGTGGCATGAAATTCAAACAATTTAATTTTGATCGTGAATTCGGTCATAAAATATTTAAGTTTTTGAAATAAAATTTACATATTTGAAAACTACGTAAAAAGAACTATAAGTCACAATAATTGATAATTCAAAATATTTTTAAAATATAAAAAAAATTACAGTGAAAAAAAGATTCATCACAATAATTAATGTTTCCTTTAAAAAAAAATTAAAACAAACATTAATATGGTAAGTACCTTAAGTTATTAAAACCACCAAAAGTTGTAGTGGGTTGTAAGTATCTCTTCATTATTGACCAAAGGTTTTATGTTTGAGTCCCGGAACGAAGTCGTTTTTGGTAATGATCACTTTATTCCTCAAAGTGGATCTTTTCAGCGTGAATCACGATTAGTCGGCCCCCAAAATATATACCAAACATTGGGCTGAAAACAAAAAAAAAAAAAAAGAAACTTAGTTATTTAACATCAAAGGGGGGTAGTGGAATAGATGAAACCCTTAACTTGAGGTCTTAACTTTGAGTCGTAGGAATTTAAAAAACTCATAGTAGGGAGCAGCTTCCCCTTTTAACGAGCAATATACGGTTGAGTTAGTCGGGTTATTGGGTTCTCATAAGGATAACTCCTAAAAAGGAAAAAAAACATGGTTCTTTAACTGTTTTTCTTGTGAAAATTATAACCATGAACTCTTGTAGAAGCAAAAGAGTGCAAAACCAAGTGTGTAGTTTCACTAAAAAAGAACATCAAAAGGAAGAAAATATTCTAAAAAAACAAAAAAAAAAGTTAAAATGGGAGAGTAAAGCCATTTTATTTGGCAAAAACAATGGGCCGATTTGCGTCTCGAGGCCCAATGCAATATTTACTCCCACGGGCCTTATCCAAATTAATGTGCAGTTTGCCGGGTAGCAGTAAATCGCTCCTAAAGATATAAAATGAAGAGTTGAAGCTTTATGCATCAATTGTTAACCACATGTATTTATACAATCAAATCATTTATAAATTAATTGAAAGTATTCTATGAAAAATCATTAATTGATAATCAGATCTATATAAACTTAGATTGCACTAAGGATCATTTGGTACGTGGACTAAGTTATCCTGATATTATAATCACTGGACTAATTTATCCCATCTCGAAGGTGGGATAAAATAATATCAAGCTTGAAGGTAAGGTGGAATGTCCCTGGACTAAGTTTGGAATAAATTTTATAGCTTATTTGGTTGAAAATATAAATTTATCTCGAAATAAATTTATACTTTCAGTCAAACAAGAAATAAAGTGTATCCCAAACTTAGTCCCGGGATATCCCACCTTATCCTGCGTACCAACGATCTAGTGTAAAAGATTTTTATGGAATCAAATGATCAAATAGTCACTTTGTGAACTGCTAATCAAGCTTTAAGCCGCGTTTCGAAACTAATTGAATTTTAGCCATTTCTTAAGACAACAAAAAAATATTATTTGAACGATCATACCCCTATGCTAAAGCTAGATTTTTTAAAAAATGCTAAATATTCATGTGGCCTCTTAAATGTATCATATTTTTTTCATTTAAACACTTACTAAGCTTTGTTTATATTAAAATGTAAATTAAATAAGTCAATTAGACCCACCTTGCTTACACGGCATCACATGTGTAATGCACTCATTCTAGGTGCGTCAAACGTGAAAGAAATTCAAAGAAATATTTTTTCTCACTTGTTCACCTACTTTCTCTTAACACCATAGTGAATTTAGTATTTCTAGAGTATAAGTGCATCACTAAAAAGGAAAGAAGGAAAAAGTGTCTTAAGTGGGCTTAATTCCTAGACATTTGGGTAAATAACTCAACCTTCAATTAAGTGTACCATATAGCATTCTTGTAACATGGGTTCCAACAATTAATTTTATATCAATTTTAAAAAATATAATACATAAAGTATCTAGTTTTATCGAGAGACCATGAATTCATGTGTCCTAAAATTAGCATGTAAATTCTCCCTTGCGGCTGTTACCACTACCACAACCATCCGGCCGCAAACTACTGAAAAAGACTCAAATTAGAGCGACATCAGAGTTAAATATAAGTGGGTGTTGGTGGTTTTTAAATTTTTAATACTCCATATGTTTCAATTTATGTGAACCATTTGTTATTTGGGGAGTTTATGAGATGGTTCTTTGACCAGGTTTTCCTTACTTTTTTTCTAAATTATTTGAATTATAAATTATCATGACTTATAGTACTTTTAATGTAGTTTCTAAATATATAAATTTTATTTTTTTACAAAATTGAAAAATCTATGTCAAAATTGAAGGTTAAAGTTATAAAGTTTGACTCTCATACTCCGAAAAGGTTCACATAAATTGAAACGGATGGAGTATTATTTATGCAGAGAAAAAGGTCGAAATGGTGGATATACGGGGATATTCCATAAGCAAACAAACCTGTATGCAACAATAGCTAAATGTTGTCCCTCGGGGCATAGCTTGACGGCAAATGAGGGGAACTTAAAATTCAGCTGGAGGCCTGTAACGTGGGTTCGAACCCTAGTGGGAGCAATTTGCTCTCTTCTGGGGTAGGACCTTGTAGGTGATATCAGTTGCTCTGTTCTCAAACCCTGGTCATTCAGGCACATCCCGCGATTTACTGGTAGTAATGCTGAGGGACCGGGATTACTATCTTCAGTAATAGTCTGGCGTAAACAGGAAAGCTGGATATAAAAAAAAATAGCTAAATGTTTCTTGCAAATTCGGTACTCCATAATGAAGGGGATAAGATTATTTGTCTTCCTTTCAACAGTTCCATGCCTTTAGACCAAGAAGAAATTGCAAAGCAGAATTGTAACTCGTTGAAGCTCACATTATTCTTTCCGAAGGAAATGAATTCTATAGTTTATTTCATTCCAAGTATATAAATATATACAATTTTACCTAATCAATTTAGGCTATCTCTAAGGATATGATAATCAATACAATTATCTTAATTATATGATTCTAATTATAACTTAATTGATATGATGGAGATATTTAGGGATTATGTCCCTAATTATCCTAACAGTCCCCCGCAGTCTTAGTGGGAGATTTCATATGCTGAGACTGTACAAGAAATCATCAAACAGTACGCGCGGAAGATCTTTGGTGAAGATGTCGGCAATCTAATAACGGAAACATAGACTTGTCCACGTGCAACCTTTTCTTGGACAAATAAGATATGCATTTCAATGTGTTTTGTGTGTTGATGCTGGATAGGGTTACGTGATAAGTAAATCGCACTCACATTCTCACAATAAACCACAGTTGCTTTTGCAATCGGACAATGGAGTTCTAAAAGTAGATTACGGAGCCAACATGATTCAACGACCACATTAGTTACCCCTCGGTATTCTGCTTCAGCACTTGACCGAGTCATCGTCGGCTGTCGTTTCGAGGACCATGAAATGAGGTTGTCTCCCAAAAACACACAATAACCAGAAGTGGAAAGACGTGTGTCCGGGCATCCACCCCAATCATCATCTGTATAAGATGAGAGACTCGAAATGGAGGACTTATACAAGTGCAACCCAAAATGAAGTGTACCCTTAACATACCACATAATTCGTTTGAGATCTCCCATATGTTCTTCCTTCGGATCGTGCATATGTAAACACACATGTTGAACTACATATAAGCTATCAGGTTGCGTGAAGGTAAGATACTGTAGTGCCCTGCTAAGCTGTGGTAATATGTTGGATCACTGTATGAAGTACTGGTAGAGTTACTCAATTTTGCTTTAGTATGAACCGGTGTATGTGACAGTTTGCAAGAGGACATCCCGACTTTATCAATGATCTCCTCGACATATTTTTTTTGACTTAGAAACAGACCACCAGCATATTGAGTGACAGCAATTCCCAAAAAATAATTTAATGGACCAAAATCCTTCATTGCAAATTCTGCTGCAATGAGGGACATAATAGACTGACGAAGTAATGTAAATGATGCTGTGAGAATGATATCATTTACATATAGAAATATGTATGCCATGTAATGTCGCTTTTTATAAATGAACAAGGACGGATTGGACTTGATGTGTGAGAAACCCAGTGTGGATACAAAACCTGCAAAATTGTTATACCATGCATGGGGAGCCTGTTTCAAACCATATAAAGATTTTTTCAACAGACAAACATAATCCGGATGTATATTATCTTAGAAATCCAAAGGTTGGTGCATGTAAACTGTCTCATGTAGATGGACATGTAAGAATGCATTTTTGACATCCAACTGATGAATGGACCATGATTTGGACAGTTCCGGGCTAAGAACAATCCTGATAGTTGTTGGCTTAACTACCGGACTGAATGTTTCACCATAATCCACGCCAACCTGATGAGACCTGCCATCACCAACAAGACGAGCTTTGTATCACGCAAAAGAGCTATCCGGATTCTTTTTGTAACATAAAACCCACATAGACCTGATTATGTTCACATTAGATGGATGGGGCAGTAACTCCCACGTCTTATTTTTAATAAAAGCATCAATTTCGTCTAACATGGCAGCTTTCCAATTCGGGTCTGATAGGGCCGCTTTTAGATTTTTTTGGAAGAGGTGATGGTTGGACTGAAGATGTTAGGTTAAAATGAAGCTTGGGCCGAAAAATCCCGTACATGGCACGAGTTTTAACGGTCCGAGGTTAGGGATTTGGGATTTCTGGTTGGCCAATGGGTCGAGGGGATGACCGAATTTAGGCCAAAACCGATGGTTGGTTGCTATGGGTTTCTGTTTGGTTATTAGGTTGACATGGGTGGATGTTTTAGGCCTGGAAAAATATTGTCTGAAGACCTAGGTAGTGATACGGGTAAAGAGGCAGTGCGCTCTCCCTCTTGGGCCTGCCCGCCACGAGAAGTGGACTGGGTCGAGACCGAAGGAAAAGAGGTAGTGATCTCCTCTCCTCGGATTGGCCCAGTCACATTTCTCGGTTGGGCTTGGATGGTGTGTGGGTTTGTATGGGCTGGCCCCAAATAGTTTTGATTATGTAGATGGTGATGCTTCATATGAAGGCGAGGATGCCACGTGGGATTTAGCAAACGGGAATGTAGACTCATAAAAATCTATGTGACGAGAAATAATGATTTTTCCATTCGTCATATCATAACATTTATATCCCCTATGATTTTGCAGGTATCCCAAAAACATACACGGATTGGAATGGGCGTGAAGTTTGTTAATGGTTGTGGACAAAAATAATGGATAACACAAACACCCAAAAACTCTCAAATGTATAAAAGAAGGAAGACGATGGTACAACATTTATGTAGGTGATCTGTTGGAGAGTAGTTTGCTACGAAAAATGTTTAAAATATATGTGGTAATTTGAAGTGCATGATGCCAAAAAAACTGGTGGTGTGGACGAATGCACAAGAAGTGTGCGAATTATATTGTTAATCGTTCGAATTTTTCTTTCGGCTTTTCCATTTTGAGGTAATGTATGTAGACATGAAAGACGAAAGGACATCCCATTTTGGTGACAAAAATAATTAAATTGGTCATTTATATATTTCCTCCCATTGTTACATTTAAAACATTTAATGGATTTGTCAAATTGGGTTTTGATAAAAGCACTACATTGCTTAAAAAATGGCGAAGACTTGCGATTTCTTCCCTAAGGAAAATGTCCACAGAAAATTCGAATAATCATCCAATATAAGCATATAATATTTATGACTTGCAGAACTCAAAACCGGAGAAATCCACAAATTACAATGCATAAGATCAAATGGCATAAGCGTTTGTGAATGAGATAATGCAAAAGGAAGTTTAACCTACTTCCCAAACACACAAGCCTGGCAACAGAAGAGTCCAAAAGTTGATTACAAGCAATGAAATTAGTTTTGGTGCATGTAAGACATTTTTCAAATATAACGGTGGGTGAGGGGGGAGTTTTACTTGACCAATACCACGAATTGGAATTTCCTGCCCACTGCCAACAATAATATTTTTATTACTACTCATATTAAAATAAGACGAGAGATTACCTTGAGATGCCGTCATGTGTGATGTAGCCCATGTGTCTATGTACCACGAATCATCAGGAATGTTCATATTCATGTTTTTCATGGCATGTTCGATATAGGTGGGAGCATAACTTGCGGAAGATGGTCCATAGGCTACAAAAGCTTGTTGCGGATGAGAACTTAGAAATATGGACTATCGGTTTGAAGAGGAGGGTCTGGCCCACGATGTAGTGGGGTATGGGCACGGAGGGGCAACCCATTGTGGGGCCCAAGCCCACGGCGGGTACTGCCCCCACTGGTTACCACCGGACTGGGTTTGCGGCTGCCACTGGTTGGGTTGCCACTACCCCTACTGCTGGTGGTTGTTGCTGTCGTCGGCTGGTTGGCCGTCGCCCCTACCCCGTCCCTTTCCACCATTATTTTTCCTTTGTTATTGTTACGATTTGACCCCCGTTTTGACCATTGTTGTTGCGATTTCCAGTTCCACCCGAACCAGAATTTTGGGTCTGAAAATCCGTAGAAAATGAATTGTGGAGACGAGGGCAGTTCCGGCAGTGGCTGCCCCCGAGGCTGTTTGTTTTGCCTTGCGGGTTTCTTCAAGAATTAATCTCAAACGAGCCTCATAAAATGGAGGCAACCGATTACTTTGTTGAATGAAAATAGCAACGCCATCATAATGTTCATTCAACCCCGCAATTAATTGAAGAACCAACCGTTGATTCGTCACTGGCGCGCCAACGTTGGATAGTTGGTCGGCGAGCATTTTCAACTCTTGACAATAGGTGGAAACGTTTGAAAAATCATCCAACTTGACGTTGGTAAATTGGTTTTCAAGATATACCGCACTAGAAAGTTTATTATCCTGAAAAATATTATGTAATCGTTCCCACGCTTGTTGAGCCGTAGAGTCCGGCTCCAAAATAGTATGCAAAAGATAGTTGGAGATGGTGCCGTAAATCCATTGAATGACTATGGCATCTAAGTGAGACCATAACTTTTCATCAACACCGGTGGCGTCCGATGAAGACTCGTAAGGGATGATATGGTCTATTACTTCATATGCGCGACAATGAATTTTGAATAACTCCGACCATGAGGAGTATTGCCATTTTTTCATCTCAAGTGTAATTGAAATAAAATTCTTGACGTTGTTTACGGCAAGAGCGGGATGAAATTTTTGTTTGTTGGACATTGATACCTACGAAAATAGTAGAATAAAGGTAGGAGAAGAATAGAATAAGAAAAATTATTTGTGAGTGGAGTAGGAACCTTAACCCGGAATTGGTTATCAGCTAGGATATAATGGAAGGGAGGGCGGTATTAGGGTTGTTGTTTAGGGCCTCGGGAACCGAACCAACTATCCCACCAAGTCACAAATGACCCTCCGGACATCACAGAATCAACGAAATTTCAAAAAAAGTTTGTTTACACAAAAGTCAACTATGGGTCAAACGCTCACACTTAAAAGTTTTAATTTCTCAACTTTTATTAGGATTGTCAGATAACTTTGGAAATTGGGTCAACAGGGGAAAAACAGTCAAAACGCACTTAACGACTGAACATGTCGTTACAAAGACAATCACTAGAACTGTATATTGGCTTCACATACCCAAATTTCTATCTTGATATAGCCCTATCTATGCTGGGAGATAAGAAATCTCATATTTTTCTGAGATTACTATCAAAATTTCAGAATACTTTTATGATTACTATCAAAATTTCAGAATCTCATATATAGCCCTATTGTTGCTTTAAAGAAATTTCAGAATACTTTTATGATTATCATGTTTTTCAAACCTCGTTTAGTTTTTGTAAAGGAGTCGTTGATATTCACTGAGTACCGATAGTTGGTGTACTAATGTTTTCTTTATGTAAATCTATATTGCCTATGTCAATATATATAAGTGCAGGATTTATGGATGAACATATTACATGTTAAGTCCTCTCTCAATTCAGCAGCTATTGGTTAGATCTGCGTTGTTTGGTGGAGTCACTTTTTCTTTATAGTCAGTTGTTTATTATTTCTTATGGAGATTTTAGAACTAGCCAGGGAACTCATGTTTTGAGCAGTACATCAATTCTATTAGTATAAAGGCTCCATAAATAGTGTTTGTTTGATTATGATATCATATTACGCATATTATTATTTATCAGTATTTTAGAAGTTTTTTCATAGTTAATTTTTGAATTAACTTTCATTCAAATGATAAGTTTTGAATATATTTTGTAATTTAAGAGGTATTGTGATGTTGCATAAGCATGACAGAGTTAAAACAGTAAGTTTGATCGTAACAAAAAGTGATTAGATGAACATAATACAAATTTCATACAAAGACCGAAGAAGGTCATATTTTTCTTCATTAAAACATACATAAACTTGGTACAAGATTCAAAAAGGATTGATGTGTCACAACTTATTTAGTGTGCTAAATGGCTACTAGAGGCCAAGTACACAAGATCGTACGTTACCCTTTAAGAAAGGCAACACTTTATTATTATGACACTAGATCCTTAATATCTCTTAATTACGCCATAATGATCTCTTCCTCAAGCAAAGCTTCACTTAGAGTTTTTGGTTCCTCAGTCAAAGTCAACTTAGCTTCATTTGAAATATTCTCATCAAATACACATGGCTTAGTGCACAGGCACTTTCTTTGGAGTTTGCTACAATGTCCATCAGTAAACTTCTCCTTTATGCAAGCTTTTCTGCATGATGAATCGATAAAGCATAATCCTGGGAAAGTTTTGCTTGGTGATTTGCAAATGTTCTGAGCTTGCACCTCTACCAATCATTCACAAATAGTTACAAATGTTAGGGAAGAAAAAGACATAATCGATAGAAATATTCACAGTATTGAAAATATAGAAATTAGCGATAGACATATTTTGTAGTTAAACAATAAAATTCATTATTAATCCTATTTAGCAATAACTAAAGAACAAATAAACTACAAGCTATTTAGTGACATATTAACAACGAGCTTCACATCTAAATTCAATTTTTTTTATGTATAGTGATTGCTTGTATACTATTTAGAGGAATACAACAAACAAGTTTTTTCAGGATATTTTAAAACCGCCAATCTTATATAGAAACTTTTGAACTGTGAATAAATTTACTGTACTTAAAGAAAAATTACATGTACACTCTTTAGAGGAATACATACAAATTTCTTTATGATTAATTCGTCAAAGCCAAACATAACAAAAACCATTGAAATAGAGTAATATACACGTTATTTTTTATTATTTCATGAGGATATAATTTAGAGGAATAGATGGAGACAAACCATAGGCAACAAAGAACATCATTGCCAAGACCAGAAATGCAATGAAGCAAACGGAGCGAGCCATACTTTGGATGAGTGAAAAAGATAGGAAATATTAATAATATGAAATATTGCAATTCTGAGTTGTGAATAAACACTTACACAATAGAGATATTTATAGGCAGTGAAATAAGAGTAAAACCAAAAAAGATAAAATTTAGTTGTCCAATAAATGTGTGAAGCAAGATATATCAGTAACACAAAAACATGTTCCTCATGGTCATCAAACTCTTTTTTTTTTCTTTTTGATTTCTCATTCGATGTACTTTAGTACTTGTTTTGGAGCTCGACTAGTCTGGATTTACTCCAAAAAATCTTACTTCGGCCTCGTCTTTTAATAGTTGTTAGATGAAAGAACCTAGTGTTCGCATTGCCATCCAGTAGTCATTGTACATGTAGCTCATGCATGTGTGTGATTGAAGTGTAGACATGAAAAATTAAAAGAGTGTTAATCATATTTATTAGATTTCTTGTATTTTTTTACGAAGTGTTGTTTGTAGTTTGTTCTTTATTATGTATGGAATTTATGTTTCAAATTTGAGCTTATTTAGGGTAGATTTGGGAGTTGAACCGTGTCTTGGATTGTTGTATTTCGAATAACAAACTAGTAATTCCTTTGTCCCAATTTATATGACATACTTTCTTTTTTAGTCAGTTAACAAAAAATGACACATTTTTTTATTTGACAACAATTTAACTTTATACTTTCCATTTTACGCTTAACGAGATGATCTATAACCACACAAATTTCTTTGGTTTATTTTAGACCACAAGATTCAAAAGTCTTCGTTTATTTCTTAAACTCCGTGCCTAATCAAACTACATCATATAAATTGAGACGGTAGGGAGTATTATTTCTTGTTCAGACACGTATGTTTGAAATTTCAATTCATTTTTACATTATGACTTTGGTGCAGACATACATGAAAATGTTATTTTCGACAAAACAATATTCAAACATATATAACTTAAATTCTAACTAATTATACATTCACCACAGTTAAAAATGTCAAACTTTACCTTGGCAAGCCATACCAATATGATGCGACAATGTCTGATGTTTGACCTGCACAAGGCCACACTTTCAGACGCGAATGTCTAAAAATGCTTCAGACACGACTGTTGCGAAGCGGCCAAACTTATAAAGAAAATCACAAAGAGGGCATAAATTAGTAGAAGGGTAAATATATGAAGAAAAATATGATGAAGGACAAATATAGCTCTTTTTTTAAAGTACATGGATAAATCTGACATTTTTTTGTAAATTAAATGGTAACCCAAAAAATGATATTTGTGCCCTTGACGCTCCCATCACTAGCCAGAAATACATCCAAATGGTCCTAAACCTACAACCTAAAAGATGTTGCCAAATGGCAGAGTCACGTTAATCGACATCCAATAAAGGCTTGTTAATTGCCCTCAGGAGCACAGGCGAGTTGGTAAGTGACAAGGTGATTGGGATACAATCACTCCGACGTCGCAGGTTTGAATCTGTGTGGTGACAGTCTTTGCTGAAATATTGCAAGGATTGTTGCTGGGTTCGTGTCCCGTTGGTCCTCTCCCTTGCAGGGCTGCCACTCGCGCATATCCCTCAATTTACATCTCACCTGGCCAAGGGACCTCTGGTACAGGTGGAGGGTTTCGCCTTCGGGACTTTTCCCCTTCACAAAATAAAGGCTTGTTAATTGACGACACGTTTCCCTATTCCAGTACAAAAGCATTTACTCTTGTTATATATCAATAAGGAACATGAATGAATAATATTTTCTTTGTTTCCATTTATGTGATTGTTTTTTATTAGGTTTAAATAAAAATTGAAAGATTTTTTTTTTAAATTTGTAGTGTAAAAGTAAATTATAGACGTTTATGTAACTTATAAATTATTTTATTAAAGATAAAATGATAAAATTAAAATTAAATAAATATTAAATATAAAAAATATTATTTTTTCTCAGGCTGACTAATAAAACAAAATAATACTTATCACATAAATTCGGACGAACAAAGTATATATTTGGACAAGAACCTACCAATCAAAGGTTATGAATTAGTTACTGTTCTTGAATAAGAAAAAGATGAATAATGAATATGGAACTTTATTGAGTTGTTTAATCGTTTTAACTACTTGAATAACTCAATTAAGCTTAATTATTGATCATTAGTTAAGAGATAAGACCTTAGGAATATATAAGAACGGAGGATTTGGGGCTTTTAGCCTAAAGTGTAGTAATTTATGTGTTGTTGATCCCAATAAATTGAAATTGACTGATGTTGTATGATAATGTAATATTTTGACGTTACTGAATTATGTTGGAGCTTAAGATGGCTCGAAGGAAGAGTGAGAAGAGTCTACTTGATAAAAGGTTTAGAACTATTACTAATATGTATTACAATTGAAGCGAACGAGCATGCATTATGTGTAAGACTGCATTATCAAAAAACCATGACATTATTTTTGCAAAATTTGTGAAACGTGCAATTATTAAATTCACGATCATTATCACACTGAAAAGATTTGATGGCTTTTTCAAATTGGGTTTTGATAAAAAATGGGTAAATCCAAATAAAATGAGATGTAATCATCTAATAAGACTAGATAACATTTATGACTCAGTGAGCTAATAATGAGATATGTCCATAAATCAGTATGAACAATACCAAAAGGGAAAACGTAATACTTAAGGATGTTTTAAACGGAAGGAGAACATTTTTGCCTAAGGGGCAAGAAAAACAATATCGGGCAAGTTTCCCATTATTACATCGAATGAAATTATAGCTTCTAAGAAAATTAAAAACAGGAGCTCCTAGGTGTCCAAGTCTATTATGCCAAGTTGATGAAGATATAGCGGTGAGAGAGGTGTGTAAGCGGGAACTGGCAACAGAAGTAGATGGGAAAGGATAGAGGTCCCCCGTTCTATTGCATCTCATAAGAGGTGTCCACGTACAAAGATCCTTCATAGTAAAACCAAAGGGGTCAAAATCAACAGAAACGAAATTGTTACGAGTAAATTTCAGAACATATATTAAGTTTTTAATGATGTTGGGAGCATACAAGATGTTATTTAGGGGGAAGGGTAGGTGAGGCGATTGGGTGTAAATTGTACCGTAACCCTGAACCGAATGCGATGACCATTGTCAACCGTAATAAATTGAGGATACTTTAAATGGAACATCTGAGAAAGATTACCTGAGAACCAGGTGAGGTGAGAAGTGGCTCCCGTATCCATGTACCAATTTTCATCGGGCTGATGTACGGTCAAAGTGTTGAAAGCCTAGCCCAAATCAGTGGGGCCCAAGCCATATGCGTTCTGATTCTACTGGGTCGAGACTAGATGGGCCTGCTGGGCCATCATCTGTTGCAGACGTGGGACTGGTCCCGAGCCTAGAATTCCTGGCTGCTGAAGATACACTGTGGGCTGCTAAAGTGGTGCAAATGGCGAGGCCTAGTTTGCTAGGTTGGACCAGTGAACTGGGCCGGCCCACTGGCCAGAAATTGGCTGGCTGGCGTGCTGGATTGCTGCCCGGTTCTGCCTCCTTTCCTGGGGCCTCATCCGCCTCTGCCGTCACAGTTGTTCCACGATTAGTAGTTGTCCGGTGGTGGAGGCTGGCCGGCGGCGGCGTTGGTTGTTGCGAAAGTTTCAACTGCTAATGCCTTTTGATTGTGTTCGTCCTGCTTGGCACGTCGGATTTCTTCCAACAATAATTGGGAACGGGCCTTGTTGAAGCTTGGTAATGGATCGGCTTGTTGTATCATGGTGGATAGAGTATCGTATTCACCCTTCAGTAGATCGGAAAGTAGTTGGAGAACCATCTTCATTTCGAAGACAGACATCCCCACATTCGACAATTGGTCCGCAACTAGTTTAAATTGTTTACAATACTCGGACATGTTAGCAAAATTTTCAAGACGGGTATTGTTGAATTGTTCCTCCAAATAGACGGCATGGGTGTGCTTATTGTCCTGAAAAATCTCCTCCAACCGTATCCACAACTCACGAGATGAGGCGTCAATTTTTATTATCGTATGAAGCAAGTCCTTAGAAATTATGCCATAAATCCACTATTTGACTATGGCATCAAGACGGCGCCATGTCGAGTCATCAACCTCACTAGGGCAAAGGAAGGAGTCGTCAATATGAGCAAGCATAATCAACCCACGAAGAAAATCGACCATCTTCTTGATCAAGAACTCTTGATGTTGGTTACGGCGAATGCCGGATGGAAGGATGAGGAGGAGGAGACGTGGGTATGATGATGGAAGAGGTTGAGGCCGCCGTGAGAGTTGTGGGGGATTAATTTGGGTGAAGGAAGAAAAAAATCGAGAGGTGCCGTCGGCCGAGAAATCGAAGGGGGCGGTAGAAAGTAGGGTTTAGGTATTTTAGGGTTTGGCTCTTGATACCATGTAAGATTGTATTAATCTCCCTTAGAGAGTCTTTCTCATTAATACAAATATATATAGTGTGTACAATGTGAAATCTTAATACAATGAAGATCATATATCTACCATAATTATACAAAACTAATAATTATAAAATATATGAGAAATATTTTCTAATATTTGCTAATATTATCCATGAATGCTTATAAATGTATCTACATGAGGAAATAATATATGAGTATTTTACTCAGAATTTTAAAATTTATTTCCTCATGTAGATACATTGTGATAGTAGGGGGGATCTTTATCCTATCATGCCCGGTTTCAGTCTATCGAGTCAAGCCTTGCCGTCAGCTTTTGCAGCCATTTTCCTTCCTTGTGGCATGCTCGCCTTGGTCATCCGGGATCATCTATTTTATGAGTTTTAGATAAAAATAGCTTTATTTCTTGTAAGGGTACGAGTCATACTCAAATTTGTCAATCTTGTTCATTAGGAAAAATTGTTAAATTGCCATTTGTGGACTCAAATTCTAATACTTCAAAGCCATTTGATATTATTCATAGCGACCTATGGACGTCTCCTGTTCTAAGTTCGTTAGGTCATCGATATTATGTTCTTTTTTTGGATGATTATTCTAAATTTTTGTGGACGTTTCCAATTGCCAATAAATCTCAAGTGTTTTCTGTCTTCATAAAATTTAGAGCGTTCATTAGAACACAATTCGAAAGAGAAATAAAAAATATTAATGTGATAATGGGAAAGAGTATGACAATAGGGAGTTTCGGGAGTTCTGTGCTAATAATGGGATCAATTTTCATTTTTCGTGCCCTCATACATCTTCTCAAAATGGGAAAGCCGAACGCAAAATTCGTTCCTTAAATAACATTGTCCGCACTCTCTTACTTCATGCTTCCGTACGCCCATATTTTTGGCATCATGCTCTGCGCATGGCAACATATCTCCTAAACATAATTTCGTCCAAAGGTCTGACGTATTCTTCCCCTCTCCAAGTCTTATATAATAAAAACCCTTCTTATTCTCATCTTCGGGTTTTTGGGTGCTTGTGTTATCCGTTATTCTCTTCCACCATAATTAACAAACTTCAGGCCCGGTCTACTACGTGTGTGTTTTTGGGTTATCCATCTAATCATCGTGGTTACAAATGCTTTGATTTATCCTCCAAGAAAATCATAATTAATTGCCATGTTATTTTTTATGAAACCCAATTTTCATTTACAAAAGATCATACTCCCGAGCCTAGTTCGTATAATATTTTGGATGACCAAATATCCCCGTATATTATTCAGCATTTTTTAGACATCTCCCGCACCCAAAATTCTCCAGCGGGCCCACTGCCCGCTGGTCCCACTGACTCGTCTCGGTCAACTTTGCCCAGTCTTCTCACTGGGCCAGTTTCAGTGTTTGGGCCAGTCCAGCCCAACACTGGAACTGGTCCAGTTCCAGTGACTGTTTCCGACGCGTCTACTTCCAGATTTGGGCCAGCAGGCAGTCCGTCCCGAGCCCAGAAAATTCCTAAAATTCACTCAATTCTTCCTCGAGTCATAGACCGGTGACTCGTAGTCAGCGGGGTATTTTTACACCTAAGAGACATTTTAATTTACATTCTAATGCCTCTAAATCCCCCTTGCCCCGTAATCCTGTGTCCGCCTTAAACGACCCGAATTAGAAAATTGCTATGACCGATGAATATAATGCTCTTATTGATAATAAGACGTGGGAGTTGGTGCCCCGTCCATCTTGTATTAATGTTATCAGGTCTATGTGGATTTTTGCTCATAAGGAGAATTCAGATGGGTCATTTGCTCGACATAAGACGCGGCTTGTGGGTGATGGTAAGACTCAGCAGGTTAGGATAGATTGTGGTGAGACGTTTAGTCCGGTGGTCAAACCGGCTACCATTCGCACTGTGCTTAGCTTGGCTCTTTCAAAGACTTGGCCTATTCATCAGTTGGATGTCAAGAATGCTTTCCTACATGGTGATCTCAAGAAAACAGTCTATATGCATCAGCCGTTGGGTTTCAGGGATCCCAACCATCCTCATCATGTTTGTTTATTGAATAAGTCCTTATATGAGCTTAAGCAGTCTCCACGGACCTGGTATACAAGGTTTGCTGGCTATGTTTCAACCATTGGGTTCACTCACAGCAGGTCAGACAATTCTTTGTTCATTTACCTACGTGGTTCATCCTTGGCCTACATCCTGTTGTATGTGGATGATATCATTCTGACTGCCTCTTCTGATGCCTTACGTCAGTCTATCATGACCATGCTCAGCTCTGAGTTTGCTATGAAAGACTTAGGGCCTTTGAGTTATTTTTTTGGGATTGCTGTCAGGCGTCATTCAGATGAATTGTTTTTTTCTCAACGAAAGTATGCCGCTGAGATCATAGAGAGGGCTTGGATGTCATCCTGTAAGTCCACTTCCACTCCGGTTGATGCAAAACCCAAGCTTAGTGCCGCGGCAGGTGCACCATATGAGGACCCTACCCGCTATCGAAGTCTTGCAGAGGCCCTCCAGGATCTTACCTTTACCAGACCGGATATTATGTATGATGTTCAGCATGTGTGTTTATTCATGCATGATCCCAGAGTTGAGCATATGAATGCAATCAAACGCATCATTCGGTATAATTAGGGGACACTGGACAATGGTTTGCACTTGTATCCTTCATCTACATCCACACTTGTCTCGTACACAGATGCTGATTGGGGTGGTTGTCCCGACACCAGACGGTCGACGTCTGGCTACCGTATGTTCCTTGGCAACAACTTGGTCTCCTGGTCGGCGAAGCGTCAGGCAACTCTATCACGCTCAAGTGCAGAGGCCGAATATCGAAGGGCAGCGAATGTGGTATCCGAATCATGTTGGCTACGTAATTTGCTTTTGGAACTTCATTGTCCAATTCGGAAGGCAACCTTGGTATATTACGATAACATTAGTGCCATCTACCTTTCAGGAAACCCGATTCAGCACCAACGCACTAAGCATATCGAAATGGACATTCACTTTGTCCGTGAAAAGGTTGCTAAGGGTCACGTTCGTGTATGCCATGTCCCGTCTCGTTATCAAGTTGCAGCTATCTTTACAAAGGGTCTACCCGCGGTCCTTTTTAAAGATTTTAGGGACAATCTCAGAGTTTGAAGACCTCCCGCTATGACTGCGGGTGTGTGTTAAACAGAGCAATATACTTGTGATATACACCCAATATACAACAAAGTGTATATCACAGCAAATGGAGCAAAGCAAGAGTCTGCCCACCCACTGGCATCACGGGACGGACCCCATCGGGCATCACGGAGAGACCCCCACCGGCAAATCCACGGAATCCCACTAGCGACGATTACGAATGTAATCTTGTATATATGGAACATATATTTGATATATATTGTAATGTATTTGTTACCTAAATTAGGATGATACACCTACCATAATTGTATAGTTAGAATTATGGTAGAATAAGGTTTTTAGAATAGAATAGGAATAGGATTCTCCTATTTTGTAACTTGTATACATACCTTCTCAATTAATGAAAATAATCAAGGGGATTATTTCTTTCAGTGTTAATATCATCAAAAAATATTTTTGTATGGATAATATTTGCCACCAATCTGTCCAAAACCTACCAGCTCCACCCCCACCCACCCCACTCTCCACCCCTACCACACTCTCACCCCTACCACCCACCGACCACCACCCCATCCCACTACACTTAATCGTATATGTCATCACAACTACCATCACTGTAGCCAACCACAAATCGTCTCCCTCATCACAATCATTACTAGCAACCACCACAACTGACAATCACAACTTTTGGTCGCTACCATACCTACCACTTCCATCATTAGCCGCCACTACTATCAGCCACTACCACCACTCGAATAATCCTTACTATTAACCATCTCTACCTTCATAACTAGCACCTTCGTCAACTACCACCAACACTATCGTCAATCACTACACATTCTTCCGCCACCACCATCACTGCCCATTACTAACATCAACTGCCACCATTATAACCACCATTACCAACCGCCGCCATCGCATCAGTCACTACAACAACAATCATCTCCACCACCACAATTATCACTACCACCATTACTAGCTACTAACACCAACTATCACCACCATCACCATAAAGCATCTCCACCATCACTAGTGAACATAAATATTTTACTTTTTTATCAAATAATAATTTTATTTTATTAAATTTCAATTTATTTTTTAATATTTTGTTAGTTTTTTTATTTGAATTGTACATTTATTATGTTTAAATAAATATATTATGCACGTTCAGATGTTGAAAAACAAACAATTATAATCATTTAGTGTTCAGATCTAGAGACTATAATTTAATTATTGAGATGTGTCTTAATCTTAATGAAAATAAATGAGGCATAATTCCCTTTGGTAAAAAATTAGCCATTCGCACTATTTTTTTCCTCTCACTCGATATTCGCATTGTGGTCCCGACTTCCGTGTTTATTATTAGCTATTTGCACTTAATATTTTGTTTTGGAATAAGCAAAAAGCCAAAAAAGAAAACGACAAAAGGACATAAAACGTGGCATAAATTATTTTGGACAGAGCGGCAATGGCATTAAAAGAGTTTTAAAATCAACATTACTTTCCTCAATAATGGTCCTAAATTTAAAACGTAATCCTTCCATTCATTTTTATTTGTCCATTATAGACTTTGCACGTCTTTTAAAAATTAATAAATTTAGTGTGTATATGTATATATATATATATTAATTAGTATATTGTCTCAATAGACTTGGTAAATGAATAATTAATATTAAAGATAAAACAATCAAAAGAGTTTGTCTTTCTCTTAATATACTAAAGTGGATAAAAAAAATAAAAATTTATTTTATATAATGAACGAGTAAAAATCAACGGCGGAAGTACAACCTAAATCTGTTGGGAAACGGCAGTCACATGCTGGCGTTATTTGAATTTTTGTGTTCATACATCCAATAAAGACTTGTCAATTAGGCACGGGTTCCCATTCAAGTACAAAAGCATTTACTCTTGTTATATCAACAAAATACCAACAAGGAACACCAATAAATATATATTTGGATAAAAACTTAGAAATTGAAATTTATGAACTTAAGCCTTTTGAATAATGAGATGTGGAATTCTATTGAGATGTTTAATAGTTCTAACTATTTTAATAGCTCGATTAAGCTTATGTATTGAGTCATTAGTTAAGAGATAAGAACTTACGAATAAGAATGAAGTATTTGGGGCATTTAGCCTAAAGTGTAATATGTGTTGTTGATCCCAATGAATTGGAATTGATGTTGTATGATAATATTATTGTAGATTGTTATATTTTTTTATTTTTTTTTTTATATTTTGACGTGACAGAATCGAGTTGGAGGTTACGTTGGCTAAAAGGAAAATTTTGCTAAAAGGAAAATTTTGAGGTGAGTTTACTTGATAAAGGGTTTCGAACTATTAACGTGTATATTGCAATTGGAGTGAGTGATCATGCGTTATCCACACATGAAAATTTATAAATAAATACAATAACAACATATTCAGTGTAATGCTCATAAGTGGGGCATGAGGAGGGTAGGATGTACACAAACTTTATCTCTACCTTTGCGGGGTAGAGAGATTGTTTCCTATAGATCTTCAGCCCAAAATAAACGTAATCATTATAGGGTTGCATGAAGCATAAGGCAACAAGATATCAAGTTACAAAATAAATGGTACAACATAGTAATACACACATAAAGATAATGATCGACGTAATACCAAAATAATACATCTAAGAAAAGGAGAAGATGAGATGGAAAGGTTATCCCCTACCTCTCTCACACACATCGCGACAAAACTTGAATACCTACTACCCCTCTATCCTAATTCTTGACCGCCAAATCTTCCTATCTAAGGTCATGTCCTCAGTCAACTGGAGTAGAGTCATATCCTATCTAATCACCTCCCCAGTTCTTCTTCGGCCTACCTCCACCTATCCTAACTCCTACGACCATCAATATCTCATACCTCCTGACTGGCACATTCTTACACCTCCTCTTACATGCTCAAACTATCTCAGTCTCGCGTCCCTCATCTTGTCCTCCACATGGGCCTCCCCGACCTTTATCATGTATATCTTCATTCCTAATCATATCTCTCCTAGTATGACCACACATCCATCTGAGCATCTACATCTCTGCTACTTTCATCTTATGAACGTAGACGTTCTTAACTGACCAACACTTTGCCCCATACAACAATGTTGGTATAACCATAACTCTATAGAACTAACCTTTCAACCTAGGCGACATTTTTTTATCGTAGAGCTCTCCGGAGGCAAGCCTCCATTTTATCCACCCTGCTCCAATACGGTAGGCGACATCCTCGTCAATCTCTTTGTTTCCTTATATAATGGACACAAGATACTTGAAACTCTCTCTTTTGGTATAACTTGTGCCTCGATTTTCACTTCCACGTCCGCCTCTTGCTTCGCATCACTGAACATGCATTCCATGTACTCCATCTTAGTGCTACTTAACCTGAAACCTTTAGATTCTCAGGTCATCCTCCAAACTTTCAGCCTATTATTAACGCAAATATGTGTCTCTTCAATCAAAACTATGTGGTCTACAAATAACATACACCACAACACGTCCTCTTGAATATGACACATCAATTCGTCCATCACTAAGGCAAATAGAAACGGGCAAAGGGTTGACCCTTGGTGCAACACCATCACGACCGGATTGTGTTTGGAATCACCTCTCACTGTCCTAATCCGAGTCTTTGCATCCTCATACGTGTCCGTAATTGCCCTGATGTAGGTCACAAACACACCTCTAGACTCCAAGCATCTCCAAAGGACCTTCCGAGAAACTTTGTCATATGCCTTCTCCAGATTAATGAACATTATGTGAAGGTCTTTCTTTTTGTCTCTATACCGCTCCATCAATCTCCTGACAAAATGGATAGCTTTTGTAGTCGATCTACCCGGCATGAATCCGAACTAGCTCTCATATATCGACACATCCGTTCTCATCCTCAACTTGACCACCATCTCCAAGACTTTAATAGTTGGCTTAGCAACTTAATACCCCTACAATTGTTACAACTCTGAATATCATCCTTGTTCTTGTACAATGGGACGATTTTACTCCACCTCTGATCCTCTGGCATCTTAGTTGTCCAAAAAATAACATTAAACAACCTAGTGAGCCACTCTATACTTGTGTCCCTTGCGCTCTTCTAAAAGTCTATCAGGATCTCATCAGAATCGGTCACTCTTCCCCTCCTCATCTTACGGATATCTTCCTTAACCTCTGCTGCCTTAAAGTACCTACAGTACCCAAAATCTCTACGACTCTCGGAATGCTCTAAATCCCCCAGCATGATATCCATGTCCCTTTTTTTCATTCAAAAGCTTATGGAAGTACGTTTGCCATCTCCGTCTAATGTGCATGTCGTCTACCAACACTTCGATATTCTCGCCTTTAATACACTTCACTAGGTCTAGGTCGCGAGACTTCCCCTCTCTCGTCTTTGCGAGCCTATATAACTTTCTATCCCCGCTTTTGCACTCGCGCTCCCTATACAAGTGCTCAAAGGCTGTTGATTTAGCCGTCATGACCTCTAGCTTCGCTTCCTTCTTCTCTGCCTTATAACTTCTCTTATCGTTCTCGTCGATGCTTTCCACTAGCGCAGCATACGCAACCTTCTTGGCTTCTACTTTTCTTGGACCTCTTTATTCCACCACTAATCCCCTTTACGTCCACCTGTGTTGCCCCTCTAAATCCCAAGTACCTCTCTAGCTGCTTCACTGATGCATCCGACTTTCCTAGACCACATACTATAACCACCCCCTCTACTTCTCCAAGCCCCCATAACCCCTAACATCTCCCTCATCATCAGAGCTTTAACCTCAGTCAGGCCTCCCCATCTAATTCTTGGTCGTTCAGGAGTTACCCTTTTCTTCTTCTTTAACTTGATCTCTAAGTCCATAACCACGAGCTTATGATGAGTTGTAAGGTTCTCGCACGGGATAACCTTACAGTCATTGCAAACACCTATGTCACCCTTCCTAAGGAGCAGGTAACCTATCTGGGTCTTAGCCACCGCACTTCGGTAAGTCATCAATCCACCACACTACAGTATGAGTCTTTTAATCAGAATTTCATAATTTGGTTGCATGGCTTATTATATTTCAAATCACGATAACCAGGGCTGGATTTAGGACTCGGCGAGGGTGTTCACAAAATATTACACCGTATATTTAAGGTATTTATTTTATATCTTATGTACATAAATAGATTTTGAATATCATGAACACAAGAGAGAGGTTGGTTCATTAGTTTAGGGGGTTCAAAATTCACCTTGTACATATATATATTAGCTCTAATTCTTGTTAATCGTTTGTATTTGATACTTGTTTGAGCTAAGATTGTCGTTTGTAATCTGCATTATTCTTGTTTGAGCTAATATTGTACTACAGACTGTTATGAAATCATTTTTATCAATTAAATTAAAATAAATATTGTACAATTACGGAATTTTTCACCAATTTCTCTTTGCACTAAACCGTTATTTATTTACATTTAATGAAGATCTTAATCTTAATCACAAAAATTTCAGTCATTATGTTTGTTTTTTAGGTTTGAATATTAATGTCGTAAGGAGATACCAGAAACAATGAAAGTGTAAAAAGTTTCATTGCCGTGAAGATATATATTTTTTAAATAATAATTAATAGAAACATTTTAATTTTCTCTTGTGACCGCACAAAGCGCGGGTAGGCTTGCTTATAAAAAAATAATTGCAACCAAACTGAAAGGGATGTAATATATCATTATTTAACCATGTTTTCTCCCCTATGTGAAATATGAATGATTGAGATTATGTTAGCTTGTTTGATATTTTCTAACTAGGTTAAATGAGTATAAGACACGTGTTGGTTAGTTATTTGAGTTGGATTGAGTTAAATGAATTGGATGAGTTAAATAAATTTATCATTAAAAAAATAAATTTTATGTGTATTAAATATATTCTAATGAAAATAGTGATAATTAGGTGATATTCTAGTCGTAAAAACAAAAATAATATTAAGGAGTAATTGTCAATACATGTGTGACTTTTAAGGAATTTAATCGTCCCTTTGAAAATAAATTATCCGTTTGATTTCTCAATACTTGGTTGGAAAATAAGCAAAAAGCCAACAAAGAAAATAACAAAAGACATAAAACGTGGCCTTGAAATTTAAGGATATCCTAAGCGGTCGAAATGGTCCTAAATGTCAGAATCACATGTCTGTCAGTAATTAATTTTACTATTCAGGACCCTATCCGTTATTATAATATATCTACTCAAAATTTATCCGTTAGTGTCGATTCGATCGAGTATCTGGATAACCATGCTCACCCTACTGTCAGTACTTAATATTTTGCTTTCATACACGTTTTTCCATTCCTAAAGCCGTGATTTTAGGAGAAATTATTGTACGATAGTCTGGGCCCAACATGAACAAAGTTATATTATTTTACTATATAATATTATAGATAAATATGTTTATGTTTCAAACTCTTTAATACTGCTACTATTTTGGATATGACTTTGTAATAGAAATTACTCCTTAGCCAATAGTACTATCCAATATGAAAAATAATAATGGCAGAATATGGGTCCCACAAGTCTCATATAAGTAAATTCTCAAATGAAGATGTGATAGCAATGACATCATCAGCTTTTAAGAGTATTTAAAACAAAGTTGAAAAAATTACCAATTTATACAAAGATAATTAATGGAATAAATTGAAGTAGTAAGGGCAGATCGTGACAGAAAGTGATTAGATAAACGTAATACAAATTCAAAACCGTAGGAGGTCATTTTTCACTAAAACATACATAAACTTGGTACAAGCTTAAAAAAGAATTGATGTGTCACAACTTATTTAGTGTGCTAAATGGCTACTAGAGGCTAAGTACACCACATTATCAGCTACCTTTAAGAAAGGCAACACTTTATTATTATTATTATGTGTGACACTAGATCCTTAATATCTCTTAATTACTCCATAATGATCTCTTCTTTAAGCAAAGCTTCACTTAGAGTTTTTGCTTCCTAAGTCAAAGTCAATTTAGCTTCATTTGAAATGTTCTCATCAAACACACATGGCTTAGTGCATAGGCACTTTCTTTGGAGTTTGCTACAATGTCCATCAGTAAACTTGTCTTTTTGCAAGCTTTTCTGCATGATGAATCGATAAATCATAGTCCTTTGTAAGTTTTGCTTGGTGATTTGCAAATGCTCTGAGCTTGCACCTCTACAAATCATTCACAAGTAGTTAGAAATTGTATTGGGTAGTAAAGCATCAGGGGGCATGAAGTGTAAGTGTGTGGGTTAGAAAGGCACCCGGAGACATTAGGCGTAAGTAAGAAGTTTTGTGGATGCGGAGGTCTCAACGGATCCTCACAGCTGTCATCCACTCCCAATAATCCCCGTCACATCAGCCAACTTTGATCAGAACGCCACATCGCGTGTGGGTGTAACTACGTCAGGACACTTACATCGCCTAGGGTTATAATGGTCTAAGTTTTATCTATATAAGCAAGACTTAGAGGAGAAGAAAAAGACACTGTTAAATATACCATACATATACCGTGAAATACAACCATGTATATCACGGTTTGTACCATTACCGATTTTGTACCATAATTAGAATTGTATACTTACCTTAATTATAGGATTCTTGTACAAGTAGAATAGAGTTTTGGGAGTAGACTAGGATTATGATCAATTTTCCTATTATGAAAATTATAATTATATATATACTCTTTCATTAATGAGAATAATCAAGGGATTATTTCTTTCATGGTATCAGAAGTCTAGGTCTTAAAATCCTCTCTCCAAAATTCCGTCAATTTGCATCATTTTTGAGCTCTTTTTTCTCGGAATTCGTATCCAACGGTCCCTTTTCTTCTCCCAAATTTTCTTCATAATCCCTTCCTAACGTCGTTTGTTGCTATTATGGCTAAGAACATGTTTCACCCTGCCCTTACAGTTTCTAACATCAAGAATCATATCCCTCTTATTCTTGAAATAGAAAATGTCCTATATGCGACGTTGGCCGAACTATTCAAAATTAACGCACGTTCGCATCAAGTCATCCATCACATAATCCTCGCGGCTCCTAAGGATACAGAGGTGCCTAAACGCAAGGATGATCCTAAGTTGTGGACAACTCTTGATGCCACCGTCCTTCAGTGGATTTACTCCACTATCTCTACCGACCTGTTACAGACGATTATTGAGTCAGACGCTACGGCGATGGCTGCTTGGGATAGATTGCGTGACATATTTAAAGATAATCGAAATTTCAGAGTTATTACCCTTGAGCATGAATTTTTCCACGTCAATATGGAAAATTTCTCGAATGTTGGTGCGCCCTTTAGTGAAGATCGTCTCGTTCTATAGATAGTTGCTAGCCTATTCGACGCCTATAGTGGCGTTGAAACTCTCCTTCGACAAAGTAATCCTCTCCCAAAGTTCTATCAAGCTCGCTTCATGCTTACTTTGGAAGAAGCCGGTTTGGCTAAGAAGGCGACTACTGGTGCTAGTCCCATGGTCATGATGATGTCCTCCGCCAATTCTCCAGGTTTCATTAATAATTTGAGCCAGAACCGTTCTCAAGGGTGCGACAAAAATAGTTAGAAAAATAATGGAAAAAATCGCGGGGGCAAACACAGCGGTTCCGGCAGTGGGCCTCATCCCGAAAATAGTGGGCCACCACCCCAGTGGTCCCAGCCTTGGGCCCCCTGGCATTGGGCCTGGGCCAGTGGGCAGTGGCCCAACAACCCTTATTTTGCTGGATCTTCGTATCACAGGCAGTGGGCTGGCCATTCTTTCAGGCCTAATTCGCAACAGCTCAGTGGCTTCCGACGCAGTGATGGGTTGGGGCAACAAGCCGGAGTGCTCGAGCCTCGGCCTACGCATGCCCACCATTCAGCGGGCCCCACACAAACCGATATTGAAGTCACAATGCACACACTTGGATTGAATCCGCCAGACCCGAATTGGTACATGGACACCAGAGTCACTACCCACATAGCATCCGATCAGGGTACTCTCTCATCTTGTTCCAATTTGAGCAACAACCGTGGCATAATTGTTGGTAATGGTTATTCAATTCCAATTCGTGGTTATGGTCATAAAACTTTGTCTCCCCCCTCTCATCCACCCCTTATCTTGAAAAATACTCTTCATGCCCTTAATTGATTAAAAATTTAGTGTATGTCCGTAAATTCACCGCTGATAATTCCATTTTTGTTGAATTTGATCCGTTTTTGTTTTCTGTGAAGGATTTCTAGACGGGGAGTCCTCTCATGAGATGTGATAGTAGGGGAGATCTTTATACTATCACGCCATGTTCCGGTATATCGAGTCAAGCCTTGCCATCAACTTTTGTAACCCTTGCTCTTTCCTTGTGGCATGCTCATCTAGGTCATCTAGGGTCGTCTATTTTGTCTTTCTTATATAAAAATAATTTGATTTCTTATAAGGGTACGCGTAGTACTCCGAATTGTCAATCTTGTTCTTTAGAAAAAATTGTTAGATTACCATTTGTAGACTCCAATTCTCATACGTTAATACCATTTGATATTATTCATAGTGATTTATGGACATCTCCCGTTCTCAGTTCTTTGGGTCATCGTTATTATGTTCTATTTTTGGATGGTTAATCTAATTTTTTATGGAATTTTCCGATAGCAAAAAAACTCAAGTTTTTTCCACTTTCTTAAAATTTAGAACATTCATTAGAACCCAATTCGAATGGAAAATAAAAAATATTCAGTGTGATAATGGAAAAGAATATGATAATGAGGTGTTTCGAGATTTTTGTGCTAATAATGGGATCAATTTTCATTTTTCTTGTCCCCATACGTCAACACAAAATGGGAAAGCCGAACGCAAAATTCTTATCATTAATAACATTGTCCGAACTTTATTGATTCATGCTTCTGTACCCCCTTCGTTTTGGCATCATGCACTACAAATGGCTACATATCTTCTTAACATTATTCCTACCAAAGGTTTGACATATTTGTCCCCTCTTCAAATTTTATATAATAAGACTCATTCGTATTCCCATCTTAGGGTCTTTGGGTTTTTGTGTTATCCACTCTTTCCGTCCACCACAATTAACAAACTTCATGCCCGATCTACCCCTTATGTGTTTTTGGGTTATCCGTCAAATCATCGTGGTTACAAATATTTTGATTTATCTTCTAATAAAATAAATATTAGTCGCCATGTAATTTATTATGCATCCCAATTTCCGTTTGCTAAAGTTAGTAATCTCATGCCTAGTTCGTATAATTTTTTGGATGATGGTATATCCCTGTATATTATTCACCATCTTTCGAACGTATCCATACCCCAAATCCACCATCGGGCCCAGTGTCCACTGGTTCTACAGTCCCGTCACTGCCTCCCGTCATGGGTTCAGAAATTGGGCCGCCTCCCCAGCCCAGTTCTTGTTCCAGTTTCTACGACGGAAACAGTGGCCAGTTCTCGTGTTGGGCTAGTAGGCCCACTGCCTGCTGGCCAATCTGTCACTGGTCCCGTTATTTCCCAAAATTTACCCAATTCTCCCCCGAGTCATAGACTAGTCACTCGTAGTCAACGGGGTATTTTTAAACCAAAAATACATTTTACTCTACATTCTAATTTTCATAAATCACCTCTACCCCGTAATCATGTGTCTGCTTTAAATGATCCGAATTGGAAAATTGCTACGACCGACGAATATAATTCTCTTATTGATAATAAGACATGGGAGTTGGTGCCCCATTCATCTAGTGTTAGTATTATTCAGTCTATGTGGATTTTTGCTCATAAAGACAGTTATGACGGTTCTAATGCTCATTTTGTAGGTGATGGTAAGACTCAACAGGTTGGTGTAGATTGTGGTGAGACATTTAGTCCGGTGGTCAAGCTGGCTACCATTCGCACTGTGCCCAGCTTGGATCTTTAGAATGCATGGCCCATTCATCAATTAGATGTGAATAATTCTTTCTTACATGATGATCTCAAGGAGACAGTCTATATGCATCAACCCTTAGGGTTTAGGGATCCAAAATATCCTCATCATGTTTGTTTGTTGAAGAAGTCCTTGTATGGGCTTAAGCAGTCCCCACGGGCTTGGTATAAGAGGTTTGTAGACTATGTTTCGACTATTGGGTTCTCTCACAGCAGGTCTGATAATTCCTTGTTCATATATCGTCATGGTTCTTCCTTGGCTTATATACTATTATATGTGGATGATATTATCTTGACTGCCTCTTCTGATGTATTGCACTAGTCTATCAGGACAATGCTCAGTTTTGAGTCTGCTATGAAAGACTTGGGGCCCTTGAGATACTTTTAGGGATTACTGTCACTCGTCATAGTTGTTCTTATCACAACGTAAGTATGCAATTGAGATCATTGAGCGAGCTGGTATGTCCTCATGCAAGTCTACTTCCACTCCAGTTGATACAAAACCCAAGTTGGGTGTTGCGGCTGGCTCTCCTTACGAGCATCCGACCTGCTATCGCAGTCTTGCAGGGGCTCTTCAGTATCTTTCTTTCACAAGATCAGATATTACGTATGTTGTACAACATGTGTGCTTGTTTATGTATGATCCCAGGGTTAAACACATGAATGCGCTCAAACGCATTATTCGATACATCCAGGGGACACTTGACTATGGCTTACATTTATATCCATTTTCGACATCTACACTTGTCTTGTATACAGATGTTGATTGGGGTGGTTGTCCGGATACAAGACGTTCTAAGTCCGGCTATTGCATGTTTCTTGGTAATCTTCTTTTAGAGCTTCATTGTCCTATTCAGAAAGCTACCTTAGTTTATTGTGATAATGTGAGTGCCATCTCCCTTTCTGGTAATCCTATTCAACACTAGCGCATTAAACACATCGAGATGGATATTCATTTTGTTCGCGAAAAGGTAGCTCGTGGACAAGTACGCGTCTGTCATGTCCCTTCCAAGAATCAAATTGCAGATATCTTTACAAAGGGTCTTCCTTCGGTCATTTTTGAAGATTTTAGAGACAGTCTTAGCGTATAAAGACCGCCCGCTACGACTGGGGGGGTGTGTTAAATATACCATACATAAACCGTGATATACATCCATGTATATCACAGTTTGTACCATTATCGATTTGGTGTATATTTGTACCATAATTAGAATTGTATACTCACACCTATTGTAACTCAAATCTCTCTCGAGCTAATATAGAACTCTCAGCTTCAACCTATAATTATTTTTCATATAGAATTTATTAAGTTCTCATTACTTGATTGTTCTCATTTATATTTGGAATATTAACCTATCCTTATCTAAATCTCAATCTCGGACTCAATCAAGAGAGTCTCCGAATTGGATACTACCTACTTGTCTTTAAACCCCTAGTAGAAATTATTTTTATCGAAAAATAGTTTGGCTCGTCTATGGGGATAGACAGTTGTGGAGTTGTCTCGATCTGTATCTGAATTTCTTAAAAACCCTAAGACTAATGCATTATCGGAAATAAGTATGTCAGGTGGAAACAACGCTACTCACGACCCGCATGAAATTCAAAAAGAACAGATGCCTAGTGAGCATCAAGACCTGGAGAAACAGTCCGGTACGTTATAGATTAAATTGGAGAAAATGATAGCCCCGAAGGTGAGCAAGTCTATAGACGAAGGAGATGCTCAAAGACATCCATCGAAAAGCCGTGAGGCACGACCCTGGGAACGATATCCCAAGAAAAGGAGAAGGCAACCCTACTCCAAAGTAGAAGGGATGTTCAAAGAAGAGGGACCCCCTCGGAAGCCGCACTAGCCACAATCTTGGCAGAAAACGATGCCATAATGGAGCGCATGGAGAAGTTCCTAAGATTTTGGTCGGGAACAACACCATATCACCACATGGCAGAAGTTGACGAAGCCGCAAAGGCCCTCGATGCATCTGCAGCAAGCGTGGGGATAATGAAACCTACGATGCCGAAAGCGGACCTGACAAGACTTGCAGCACTAGAGAAGGAGCTGCACAAAAGGATGAGTCAGATACCTGGGTCCCCTCTAATGCTAAAAGGAGTTGGAGTGAGGAAATATGGAAAAATACCCTACAAAGAAGATGTGACTCCGGATCCCATCCTAAAAAAATTCTGAATGCCTGACATACCCAAGTATGACGGCATGACAGACCCGGATGAACACATCATGACTTTCGAGGCTGAAATCACTGGCATGAACTGCAACAACATCAAATTGAATCAGTCATGCTGAAAAAGTTCAGCCAAACGCTCACAAAAGGAGCGCTCTCTTGGTACATTCTTTTACCTGAAAATTCTATTGATTCTTTTGTTGCTCTTACAGATGCATTTGTCAAAGCCCATGCTGGGGCCCGAAAGGTCAAAACCCACAAGGCATATGTTTTCACCATAAAGCAAAGGAAGGACGAGTTGCTCTACAACTTCGTGGAATGCTTCCAGCGGGAGAGGATGTAGTTGCTTGCGATCTCCGAAGATTGAGCAGCCGCAACATTTGCTAATGGCCGAAATGCCGACAGTTCAGATGCATCAAGAAAATTAAAATAAAGCTTGAAGGAATTCTCGGATGATTAATGGAATGAGGTAAATAACAGATATATTACCAAAAGAATGATAGAAGTGGATCACGGGATCAGAGCTGAAAGAGAGAAACATGGGAGATATCGTAATGCCCCCCCCCCCCATACAGGAAAAGGAACCCTAGGGGATGGGTCGATCATTATTCAACTCGGTCGTCACCCACGCATGTAGGTCAGCCGCATAAACCAAGGTATGATCAAGGTCAGCCTAGAAAAGAATGGGGAGAGCCATTTATTCTCACTTAGACACCTCAATTTATTCTCACTATGTCTCGTGGACACCCGATGCTGACATGACACATGAATTTTGAAAGTGTGAAAGATCATTTTGTAAATTAGAGTGATCAAACTGATATAATAAAGTTGAATTGAGGTGTCTAAATAAATTTTTTATAAGTTAGAAATGTTCAACTAATAATAAAATCAAGTTTATATCTCTATCCATGTATTATGACCTTCTCAAATATTAAGAACCATTTTTGTATTTTCTTATTTGATTTGTTAAGGGAAAGGAAATTTCATGGGAAAAGGAATGGAAAGAGTGTGCGTAGGTGTTTTGTGTTCTGTTGAAATGTGTGCGCTGAAAGCGCATACGAGTAAATTGTCTATTTTGTCGTAATGTTTAATAATATCGAGTTAATGAATTTTCGTTGTTATATAAAATATAAGGTTAAATTTAAAATATATACTAGTACAATTATCTAAAGAACTCCCGAAAAAAATATAGGACATAAACTAAACATAATACGATGACAATAATTATGTTCAATTCAAAACCATTGAAGTTGAGTAAGTTAGATCAGTGAGGGTCGTTTGGTAGCTGGTTTGGAGATAAGTTATGCAAGTATTAGATCATGTATAAGTAATCTCACACTTTGTAGCTGGTTAGAAGGTAAGTTACTCATGTATAAAATTCATATTGTGTTTGATTTGCAATTTAAAATCCTGCATAACTAATACATAGCACGTATTATCCACTTTGGCACGTCAGGATCTGATACCATATTTTTAATAACCCAAGCACATAGTCATATTGTCCACTTTTGCCCTTCTAATGTTACGAATTTATCCCTCAAGCTATACACCATCATCAAGTCCAAAGTGCATGTATTGTGTGAACTTGTGTTATGTCTTATAAAATTATTCACTTTCCTTTCTTATTCTTATGTAGAATTTATCTCATGTGTCATGTGCACCTCTTTTTCAGAAGCCTGTCAACCTAAAAGCTTGCTAGTCCTTCACTTTTGCTCGACCTTGTTGGCATGCCTTCGTCACAGGGAATATAGATCATCTCATTAAGGACAATGAAAAGTTTAAAATCAAACTATTTCTATACATCTGTAAAGTAGATGTGTGGGCTGTATATATGAGCTATTTCCCCTTATTTTATGTGGGCTTTCATTGACTAATTTTGGATTCATCTGAATTTAGCTCAATCCAAATAATAACTACTCCATTTCCTTTGGGTCCCATCCAAAAAGTAACCAGTAACCACTATTGTTTTGTATGGGCTTCTCTCAGAATTAAAATTAATTCTCCGGTTCAATTTTCATCCAAGATAGCTATTAATTGGAGGAGTAATTTCAATATTTGGCAGTAAAATAACTATAATAACCACTACTACAAAATTACTATTTTTTAATTTAACTTTCCCTCTAAAAAGTATTTATTGGCTATTCCTACAGATATTTGATTGAATCGGTGAGAAAAAAATAATAGTATTGTTTTTATACGAAAAATTAGGGAGTTTATCAGCGTTTTAATGGGATTATGTTTCCCACCATATGTTTTCCCAGTGAGTTGGGTCGGTGTGAATGAGGTGAAAAAATCATATTTTATATCATAAATTTTCCACTGATTGCCGGTAAGAAAAACCTCTGTTTCTAGTAGTGAACATTCTTTACTTAATGTGGCAAGTGGAATATTATCTAATAACTAACTTACCTTAATATAAAACTAACAACATCCATTATTAACTTAATATTTCAAGTGATATCTAATAACTAACCTACTTTAAGAAAATTATTTGCAGATAAAAATACTATTATAATGTAATCACAAGTTCATAACATGAAATTCTGGCAATACATCTCAATATAGTAAGACAAGAAATGTGTAATAATTAATTTACCCTTTTCCTCTTAACTAGTTACCATATTTTAGTCTGTGGACACCTAAAAATGTAACTATAAAAGGTAGTGTTTTAGTTTAGAAATAAATCAGTTAATTAAATAAGCAATTTATAGCAAAGAAATGGCAGTTTCTAAAAGTATTATTCGTCTAATTTTGGGTGTTTGGCAACTTTATTCTCTATAGTTATGGCTACACCAGGGACTGCTACATTTTATACAAGCTATGTTCATAAGTATTTTCTTTTTCTTTCAAATTATTCCTCTCATTAAATTTTATTAGACAAAAAAATATTAAATCTCGTCGTTATGGACCTGTAACGCACTACAAAAAACAGGAATTAGATACAAAATTAGCCGCTAATATATTGCTAAATAGTCTGTAGCATAACATGATTTTTTTAATAATCCATAGCTAAATAGAATACAATTGATTTTTGTTGTTTAACAACAGAAGCTGTCTATAGCTAATTCCTAGTATTATTTTAGTGACGACAGAGCCTATTAATTACAAACCAGATTTAGACTTTTAGGGACCAATTTCCCGTTATTAATAGTTATTTGTTGTAGTTCTCATTTCTGAAGTCAAATGATAGATGTTTAATCAAGAACTTTCATGTATTTTTAAAGCTATTTTTTTTACCAAAAGGCGAATAGTTTAGCCTCATTGACTTACTCAAGAAAAGTACGCTAATGATAAACAAATACGACAGTCTTTACGTTTGAAACCTTGATTCAAACATTAATTAATTAACCTTTCATATATTGACAAGAAATTCAGCTCAGCTTATTTCCTTACTTTTTAATTTGACGATTATGTACTCAAATTAACTTATATACACTGACAATAACGTTGTAAAAATATTTTTTCCATCGACAACCTCGGCGTGGTACGGAAGCACACACAAGGTACCGTAATAGCCGCAGCAAGTGACCCTCTTTGGGCTAGTGGAAAAATATGTGGGAAAACTTTCAATGTTTTCATGTACTGGACCAACAAATCCAGTGCCACACCCTTGCACTGGCAAGAGTATTGTGGTGTAGATTGTTGATCATTGCCCTAATTGTGGTGGAACCCTAGATCTCTCTAAAGATGCTTTTTCAACCATTGTTAATCCTGTGGCTGGTGTTATAAAGATCGATTATGTCCAGTAAGTAACAATTAGTATAAGCAGAGACAAATTCAAGACTTAAGTTTTATTTATTTATAATCGCACTACTAGAAATCAATCAATTTCAAACTAATGTGTTCGCTGGAAATCCATCGGACAACAAGGATTTTCAATGGAAAGTCCGTCAGAAATCTACGAGACTAATGCATTTCTTTCGGACTTCCCATCGGAAATCCTAGTTTTCAATGGAAAGTCCGTCAGAAATCTACGAGACTAAAAAGAAATGACTGGTTTCTAAGAAAAAAAGTTCATTACGCTTCCTTTTCTTTCTTTGTTCGATGCATCAACTGTTTTATACGCCTTATCCCAAACAAAATGAGATCGACTATATGAATCCCACTATTCATATCGTGAAATCTAAGCTCATACCAGTTTAATATTATAGAACGTAACTTATAATTAAAAGTAAAACTAAAAAGCACAGGAAGCTTTCTATATTTTACTTAAATATAATTTTTGACTCCTAAAAGATAATAACCTAAAGTGGACACATCTAATATTTTTTGTTGGAGACATGTCGTAAAATATTTTGACAATCCTACGTTTAATTTTATGTTTAACGTCATAAAACTTTTAAGAGCTGATGTTGTTCTCTTTAAACTCCTCCTCAAAATCAAAATAAATAGGTCTATTCTTTCTTGCCAAACACTACCTTTGACAAACCTTGTTCGCATTAAGTACATTTAAGTTCACGGGCAAACCTTAGGAAAATTAGATTACGCCTGTGGAAAAGTATTGAACTAAGGTAAAAACTTATCCACAATTGGTGTTAAATCAAATTAAGTAATTTAACTTTAGTAGTTATAAATTAGAATATATATATCTATAAAGCTAATCATAGTTAAGTGTTAGACGTGTGACACGTGTCTATAATAGACACATATGGTGTATTTATTAATTGAGATAATAGTAAAAAAAAATAATGAACTATCATTTTTTCATAAGTTTCATATACCTCAGGAGTTCCCTTTTCCTATATGAACTATCTTTTTTTGGTAAGTATCGAACTTGTATTAATTACCAAGTAAATATTTACAAAGCAGCTAAGCTATCACAGCTTGCTTAGTCTGATGGGATCACCCCTTTGATCCCCTTACATACTCAAAAAAAATTAACACAAGAACTAGCTAGTAGCTGATGAACTCTGCATATTCCATTTCAGATGTCTAATTCTTTGAGTCAACCCCCAACGGCCTAAACTAACTTCCCAACCAATGGTCAAGAATACTCTCGAGGGCCTCAGAAAAAGAACCAACTATCCCACCAAGTCATAAATGACCCTCCGGACGAAATTCCAAAAAAGGTTTGTTTACACAAAAGTCAGTTGGAAATTTGCCTTTGGCGGGAGTTGCGTCCGACCAACTTTAACGGCTTAAACACTAGTGTTTCGCATGTTGGAGAATCCGGTTCTTCACACATGCATAATCTACTAAGTAAGTAGATGATCGTAGGGCCAAGGATGGTCAAATTTCGTTGAGAAAATGAAAGAGATATTGGTCCACGAAGTGAGGTGTTTGAAGCATGGAAAAGTGCGGTATTGAGATTAATTCTCCCTCATCGGTGGGGGAAGAAAGAATTGTTTTATTTATAAGTCTCAAGGTTGGCTTGGGGTTTGGGACCCCATGTGTTTAAAAGAGGGAGGACCTAGATGTGCTTCGGTTCGAGGAAAGCCCACACGCGCGCCGCCACCACCGCCCGCCCGTCCCGTCGGGCAGCGCTTCTTCTAATATTATCTTTTTGGACAATTTGGTCCCTGAAGTTTCAAGAAAATCAAATTCGGCAGAGAACATTGCTGTATGTATGGTTTGGTCCCTGAAGTTTCAAGAAAGTCAAATTGGGTAGATTTATTTTGGTGAATTACTACCTCCATAATTGCCATTACTTGACCAGTAATGGCACTTATATGGGCAGTTGGTAAGCCTCTCCTTCAACTATATAAAGGACCCTTTTGCCACCATTGTTGAGATACACATAACACGAAAAACAGAAACGAAATCAGTTCTTCTTACTATCTTCCAGCATCATTTCATTACTCAAAATTCTTCACGGTAGCACTTGAGTTTCCTTTGCTCATTTGCTGTTTTATCTTGGGAGATAATTTTCCAGAACGTAGAAATGATACATACGGGACAATATTGTCTTAAAGACAGAGTGCAAACACTCGACTCAGCATACCAAGTTTATTGCAATTCCAGTTTCTTGTAATTCTAGTTTATTGTTCAAGTTAATTGTAATTTCAGTTGCTTGTAATATTTAACAGTTATAGATTTCCGTTTCCTGCATCATTGTACCCAACAAAGTCAACTATGGGTCAAACGGTCACACTTAAAGATTTTAATTTCTCAACTTTCACTAGGATCGTCAGACAACTCCAGAAATTGGCTCAACATGGGAAAAATAGTCAAAGTGCATGTAATGACGGAACAGGTCGTTACAGAGAGAATCAGAAGAACTGTTTATTAGCTTCACATACCAAAATTTCTATCTTGATATAGCCCTATCTATGCTGGGATATAAGAAATCTCATATTTTGCTGAGATTACTATCAAAATTTTAAAGAAGGTAGCGGGCAAGGAATTACTTTTGTCATATGGAGGTAAAGTTGTCATTATTCAATTTTCTTTTTGGAGTTCCATTAAATTTTTAAAAAAGTCTTGTAGCCGTAGTTGGGTTGCAATGAGATTAGTATTGTATCCTTAATTTGGGCACAATGACTAGAATTGCCCTCGTAAGACACAGATGCATGTCTTACTATGACTATTGCGGAATATGTCAGTCTTCTGCTGCTCGCAGATAAAATATACATTGTTCTGCAGATGTTTTGTTGCTTTAAAGAAATTTCAGAATACTTTTATGATTATCATGTTTTTCAAACCTCGTTTAGTTTTTGTAAGGGAGTCGTTGATATTCACTGAGTACCGATAGTTGGTGTACTAATGTTCTCTTTATGTAAATCTATATTGCCTATGTCAATATATATAAGTGCAGGATTTATAGATGAACATATTACATGTTAAGTCCTCCCTCAATTCAGCAGCTATTGGTTAGATCTGCGTTGTTTGGTGGAGTCACTTTTTCTTTATAGTCAGTTGTTTATTATTTCTTATGGAGATTTTAGAACTAGCTAGGGAACTCATGTTTTGAGCTGTACATCAATTCTATTAGTATAAAGGCTCCATAAATAGTGTTTGTTTGATTATGATATCATATTACGCATATTATTATTTATCAGTATTTTAGAAGTTTTTTCATAGTTAATTTTTGAATTAACTTTCATTCAAATGATAAGTTTTGAATATATTTTGTAATTTAAGAGGTATTGTGATGTTGCATAAGCATGACAGAGTTAAAACAGTAAGTTTGATCGTGGCAAAAAGTGATTAGATGAACATAATACAAATTTCATACAAAGACCGAAGGAGGTCATTTTTTTCTTCATTAAAACATACATAAACTTGGTACAAGATTCAAAAAGGATTGATGTGTCACAACTTATTTAGTGTGCTAAATGGCTACTAGAGGCCAAGTACACAAGATCGTACGTTACCCTTTAAGAAAGGCAACACTTTATTATTATGACACTAGATCCTTAATATCTCTTAATTACTCCATAATGATCTCTTCCTCAAGCAAAGCTTCACTTAGAGTTTTTGGTTCCTCAGTCAAAGTCAACTTAGCTTCATTTGAAATATTCTCATCAAATACACATGGCTTAGTGCACAGGCACTTTCTTCGGAGTTTGCTACAATGTCCATCAGTAAACTTCTCCTTTATGCAAGCTTTTCTGCATGATGAATCGATAAAGCATAATCCTGGGAAAGTTGTGCTTGGTGATTTGCAAATGTTCTGAGCTTGCACCTCTGCAAATCATTCACAAATAGTTACAAATGTTAGGGAAGAAAAAGACATAATTGATAGAAATATTCATAGTATTGAAAATATAGAAATTAGAGATAGACAAATTTTGTAGTTAAATAACAAAATTCATTGTTAATCTTATTTAGCAACAACTTAAGAACGGATAAACTACAAGCTATTTAGTGACATATTAACAACGAGCTTCACATCTAAATTCAATTTTTTTATGTATAGTGGTTGCTTGTATACTGTTTAGAGGAATACAACAAACAAGTTTTTTCAGGATATTTTAAAGCCGTCAATCATATATAGAAACTTTTGAACTGTGACTAAATTTACTGTACTTAAAGAAAAATTACATGTACATTCTTTAGAGGAATACATACAAATTTCTTTATGATTAATTCGTCAAAGCCAAACATAACAAAAACCATTGAAATAGAGTAATATACACGTTATTTTTTATTATTTCATGAGGATATAATTTAGAGGAATAGATGGAGACAAACCATAGGCAACAAAGAACATCATTGCCAAGACCAGAAATGCAATGAAGCAAACGGAGCGAGCCATACTTTGAATGAGTGAAAAAGATAGGAAATATTAGTAATAAGAAATATTGCAATTCTGAGTTGTGAATAAACACTTACACAATAGAGATATTTATAGGCAGTGAAATAAGAGTAAAACCAAAAAAGATAAAATTTAGTTGTCCAATAAATGTGTGAAGCAAGATATATCAGTAACACAAAAACATGTTCCTCATGGTCATCAAACTCATTTTTTTTCTTTTTGATTTCTCATTCGATGTACTTTGGTACTTGTTTTGGAGCTCGACTAATCTGGATTTACTCCAAAAAATCTTACTTCGGGCTCGTCTTTTAATAGTTGTTAGATGAAAGAACCTAGTGTTCGCATTGCCATCCAGTAGTCATTGTACATGTAGCTCATGCATGTGTGTGATTGAAGTGTAGACATGAAAAATTAAAAGAGTGTTAAACATATTTATTAGATTTCTTGTATTTTTTTTACGAAGTGTTGTTTGGAGTTTGTTCTTTATTATGTATGGAATTTATGTTTCAAATTTGAGCTTATTTAGGGTAGATTTGGGAGTTGAACCATGTCTTGGATTGTTGTATTTCGAATAACAAACTAGTAATTCCTTTGTCTCAATTTATATGACATACTTTCTTTTTTAGTCAGTTAACAAAAAATGACACATTTTTTTATTTGACAACAATTTAACTTTATACTTTGCATTTTACACTTAACGAGATGATCTATAACCACACAAATTTCTTTGGTTTATTTTAAACCACAAGATTCAAAAGTCTTCGTTTATTTCTTAAACTCCGTGCCTAATCAAACTACATCATATAAATTGAGACGGTAGGGAGTATTATTTCTTGTTCAGACACGTATGTTTGAAATTTCAGTTCATTTTTACATTATGACTTTGGTGCAAACATACATGAAAACGTTATTTTCGACAAAACAATATTCAAACATATATAACTTAAATTCTAACTAATTATACATTCACCACAGTTAAAAATGTCAAACTTTACCTTGGCAAGCCATACCAATATGAGGCGACAATGTCTGATGTTTGACCTGCACAAGGCCACACTTTCAGACGTGAATGTCTAAAAATGCTTCAGACACGACTGTTGCGAAGCGGCCAAACTTATAAAGAAAATCACAAAGCGGGCATAAATTAGTAGAAGGGTAAATATATGAAGAAAAATATGATGAAGGACAAATATAGCTCTGTTTTGAAAGTACATGGATAAATCTGACATTTTTTTGTAAATTAAATGGTAGCCCAAAAAATGATATTTGTGCCGTTGACGCTCCTATCACTAGCCAGAAATACATCCAAATGGTCCTAAACCTACAACCTAAAAGATGTTGCCAAATGGCAGAGTCACGTTAATCGACATCCAATAAAGGCTTGTTAATTGCCCCAGAGGCACAGACGAGTTGGTAAGTGGTAAGGTGATTGGGGTATAACCACTTCGACGTCGCGAGTTTGAATTGTGTGGTGACAGTCTTTGCTGAAATATTGCAAGGGTTGTTGTTGGGTTCGTGTCCCGTTGGTCCTCTCTTGCAGAGCTGTCACTCGAGCATATCCCTCGATTTATATCTCATCTGGCCAAGGGCCTCTGGTACAGGTGGGGGATTTCGCCTTCGGAATTTTTCCCCTTCACAAATAAAGGCTTGTTAATCGACGACACGTTTCCCTATTCCAGTACAAAAGCATTTACTCTTGTTATATATCAATAAGGAACATGAATGAATAATATTTTCTTTGTTTTCAATTTATGTGATTGTTTTTCATTAGGCTTAAATAAAAATTGAAAGATTTTTTTAAAAATTTGTAGTGTAAATTAAATCATAGACATTTATGTAACTTATAAATTATTTTATTAAAGATAAAATGATAAATTTAAAATTAAATAATTATTAAATATAAAAAATATTATTTTTTCTTAGGCTAACTAATAAAACAAAATAATACTTATCACATAAATTCGGACGAACAAAGTATATATTTGGACAAGAACCTACCAATCAAAGGTTATGAATTAGTTACTGTTCTTGAATGAGAAAAAGATGAATAATGAATATGGAACTTTATTGAGTTGTTTAATCGTTTTAACTACTTGAATAGCTCAATTAAGCTTAATTATTGATAATTAGTCAAGAGATATGACCTTAGGAATATATAAGGACGGAGGATTTGGGGCTTTTAGCCTAAAGTGTAGTAATTTATGTGTTGTTGATCCCAATAAATTGAAATTGACTGATGTTGTATGATAATGTAATATTTTGACGTTACTGAATTATGTTGGAGCTTAAGATGGCTCGAAGGAAGAGTGAGAAGAGTCTACTTGATAAAAGGTTTAGAACTATTACTAATATGTATTACAATTGAAGCGAACGAGCATGCATTATGTGTAAGACTGCATTATCAAAAAACTATGACATTATTTTTGCAAAATTTGTGAAACGTGCAATTATTAAATTCACGATCATTATCACACTGAAAAGATTTGATGGCTTTTTCAAATTGGGTTTTGATAAAAAATGGGTAAATCCAAATAAAACGAGAGTAATCATCTAATAAGACTAGATAACATTTATGACTCAGTGAGCTAGTAATGAGATATGTCCATAAATCAGTATGAACAATACCAAAAGGGGAAAACGTAAACTTAAGGATGTTTTAAACGGAAGGAGAACATTTTTGCCTAAGGGGCTAAATCTGAAGATACGATGTGGGTTGCTGAAGATACGATATGGGTTGCTGAAGTGGAGCAAATGGCGAGGCCTATTTTGCTAGTTTGGACCAGTGAACTAGGTCGGCCCACTAGCCAGAAATTGGCTGGCTGGCGTGTTGGATTGCTGCCCGGTTTTGCCTCCTTTCCTGCGGCCTTGTCCGCCTCTGCCGTCATAGTTGTTCCGTGATTAGTAGTTGTCCGGTGGTGGAGGCCTGGCCGGCGGCGGCGTTGGTTGTTGTGGAAGTTTCAACTGCTAATGCCTTTTGATTATGTTTGTCCTGCTTGGCACGTCGGATTTCTTCCAACAATAATTGGGAACGGGCCTTGTTGAAGCTTGGTAATGGATCGGCTTGTTGTATCATGGTGGCTAGAGTATCGTATTCACCCTTCGGTAGATCGGAAAGTAGTTGGAGAACCATCTTCGTTTCGGAGACAGACATCCCCACATTCGACAATTGGTCCACAACTAGTTTCAATTGTTTACAATACTCGGACATGTTAGCAAAATTTTCAAGACGAGTATTGTTGAATTGTTCCTCCAAATAGACGGCATGGGTGTGCTTATTGTTCTGAAAAATTTCCTCCAACCGTATCCACAACTCACGAGACGAGGCGCCAATTTTCATTATCGTATGAAGCAAGTCCTTATAAATTGTGCCATAAATCCACTGTTTGACTATGGCGTCAAGACGGCGCCATGTCGGGTCATCAACCTCACTAGGGCAAGGGAAGGAGTCGTCAATATGAGCAAGCACATTCAACCCACGAAGAAAATCGACCATCTTCTTGATCAAGAACTCTTGATGTTAGTTACGGCGAATGCCGGATGGAAGGGTGAGGAGGAGGAGACGTGGGTATGACGACGGAAGAGGTTGAGGCCGCCGTGAGAGTTGGGGATTAATTTGGGTGAAGGATGAAAAAAAAATCGGGAGGTGCCGTCGGCCGAGAAATCGAAGGGGGCGGTAGAAAGTAGGGTTTAGGTGTTTTAGGGTTTGACTCTTGATACCATGTAAGATTGTATTAATCTCCCTTAGGGAATCTTTCTCATTAATACAAATATATATAGTGTGTACAATGTGAAATCTTAATACAATGAAGATCATATATCTATCATAATTATACAACACTAATAATTATAAAATATATGGGGAATATTTTCTAATATTCGCTAATATTATCCATGAATGCGTATAAATGTATCTACATGAGGAAATAATATATGAGTATTTTACTCAGAATTTTAAAATTTATTTTCATGAATTATTACTCCTATGTTTTAAATCATGATAACTAGAGAAGTATATATGCTCAATAACTAAAGAAACATGTTTTTCTTTACACTTGTACTATACTTTGAACACTATAATGATTTGTGAAGAGTTATGGTCACATTGTAAAAAAATAAAATTTCATCCAAGTGTTCAAAGAAAAGTTTTTGAATTGTTTTTAATCCAAGGGATTATAGAAACTGTTGGTTTTTATTTAAATATAAATTATAATAAAAGTGTTTTAAAAAAAAGGTGTAGTAATTTATTATCTACATTTTCAATTATAGATAATAATTTATAGAAACATGTTTTGCAGACGAGCATATTACAAATATGACTTGTAATTTATTATCTACATTTTCTCTCTTTCTAAGATCATCAGGTTTTCAGTAACTTGTTACATTATTCTCCCAAAACAAAAAAACAGTTAATACCTTAAGTTCGTATTACTTAGTTTTAAGATTATTTTTCTTTGATGAAAAGAAAGCTTTATTAATCACTAGAACAAACATTTACAAAGTACTAGTTTTAAGATTTTTGTAAACCTTTTAATAAAGGATATGATAGTCTTAATTATAAGAGTCAGAAAAAAAATTAGGATTTGAACTTTTGAGTTTAAATTCACCATTCTATTACTTTCATTAAATTTATTGAGTTTAGAATTATATTTAGTGCATTTTCTTAACGTGTACATAGCCTAAGCCAAAACCTATGGATTCAAATGAACTCATAGCTAATACATTAGATACGCCTATGTAAGAGTGAACCATATCACTTGTTACTCTCTCCGTGTTACTTTGTTTGATATAGTTTGACTAGACACAAAGTTAATAAGAAAATAAAAAATCTTTTGAAACTTAAGATTTTAAACATTAATATTATATGTGCAATTACGAAGGCTTCTTATATATATATATAAGTGTGTCATTATTTTCTAAGCGAACCAACAAGAAAAAATAGTGTTAAACAAACTTAAACGGAGATAGTATATATCATAAGTGCACTAATGCTTTATTTCTTTGCACTTAATGTAGGTCTAAATCTGAATGGTTCAGACTTTAAATCATTAAGTGCATTTGTTTATGTTAAGATCTAGTCACTTATTTGGTCCTAATAGGTCTTCATAATTAAAATCTTGAACAAAGTGTTAATATCATTAAAAAATATTTTTGTATGGATAATATTTGCCACCAATCTGTCCAAAACCCACCAGCTCCACCCCACCCACCCCACTCTCCACCCCTACCACACTCTCACCCCTACCACCCACCGACCACCATCCCACTACATTTAATCGTATATGTCATCACAACTACCATCACTGTAGCCAACCACAAATCGTCTCCCTCATCACAATCATCACTGGCAACCACTACAACTGACAATCACAACTTTTGGTCGCTACCATACCTACCACTTCCATCATTAGCCGCCACTACTATCAGCCACTACCACCACTTGACTAATCCTTACTATCAACCATCTCTACCTTCATAACTAGCACCTTCGTCAACTACCACCAACACTATCGTCAATCACTACACATTCTTCAGCCACCACCATCATTGCTCATTACTAACATCAACTGCCACCATTATAACCACCATTACCAACCGCCACCAAGGCATCAGTCACTACAACAACAATCATCTCCACCACCACAATTATCACTACCACCATTACTAGCTACTAACACCAACTATCACCACCATCACCATAAAGCATCTCCACCATCACTAGCGAACATAAATATTTTACTTTTTTATCAAATAATAATTTTATTTTATTAAATTTCTATTTATTTTTTAATATTTTGTTAGTTTTTTTATTTGAATTGTACATTTATTATGTTTAAATAAATATATTATGCACGTCCAAATGTTGAAAAGCAAACAATTATAATCATTTAATGTTCAGATCTAGAGACAATAACTTAATTATTCAGATGTGCATTAAGATTAAGACGTTTTAATCTTAATGAAAATAAATTAGGTATAATTCCCTTTGGTAAAAAATTAGCCATTTGCACTCTTTTTTTTCTCTCATTCGATATTTGCATTGTGGTCCCGACTTCCGTGTTTATTATTAGCTATTTGCACTCTTAATAATTTGTTTTGGAATAAGCAAAAAGCCAAAAAAGAAAATGACAAGAGGACATAAAGCGTGGCATAAATTATTTTGGATAGAGCGGCAATGGCATTAAAAGAGTTTTAAAATCAACATTACTTTCTTCAATAATGGTCCTAAATTTAAAACGTAATCCTTCCATTCATTTTTATTTGTCAATTATTGACTTTGCACGTCCTTTAAAAATTAATAAATTTAATATATATATATTATAATACATATATTAATTAGTATATTGTCTCAATAGACTTGGTAAATGAATAATTAATATTAAAGATAAAACAATCAAAAGAGTTTATCTTTTTCTTAATATGCTAAAGTGGATAAAAAAATAAAAATTTATTTTATATAATGAACGAGTAAAAATCAACGGCCGAAGTACAACCTAAATCTGTTGGGAAACGGCAGTCACATGCTGGCGTTATTTGAATTTTTGTCTTCATACATCCAATAAAGACTTGTCAATTAGGCACGGGTTCCCATTCAAGTACAAAAGCATTTACTCTTGTTATATCAACAAAATACCAACAAGGAACACCAATAAATATATATTTGGATAAAAACTTAGAAATTAAAATTTATGAACTCAAGGCTTTTGAATAATGAGATGTGGAATTCTATTGAGATGTTTAATAGTTCTAACTATTTTAATAGCTCGATTAAGCTTATGTATTGAGTCATTAGTTAAGAGATAAGAACTTACGAATAAGAATGAAGTATTTGGGGCATTTAGCCTAAAGTGTAATGTGTGTTGTTGATCCATATGAATTGGAATTGATGTTGTATGATAATATTATTGTAGATTGTTATATTTTGACGTGACAGAATCGAGTTGGAGGTTACGTTGGCTAAAAGGAAGATTTTGAGGTGAGTTTACTTGATAAAGGGTTTCGAACTATTAACGTGTATATTGCAACTGGAGTGAGTGATCATGCGTTATCCACACATGAAAATTTATAAATAAATACAACAACAACATACTCAGTGTAATGCTCATAAGTGGGGCATGAGGAGGGTAGGATGTACACAAACTTTATCTCTACCTTTGCGGGGTAGAGAGATTGTTTCTGATAGATCTTTAGCTCAAAATAAACGTAATCAATATAGGGTTGCATGAAGCATAAGGCAACAAGATATCAAGATACAAAATAAATGGTACAACATAGTAATACACACATAAAGATAATGATCGACGTAATACCAAAATAATACATCTAAGAAAAGGAGAAGATGAGATGGAAAGGTTATCCCCTACCTCTCTCACACACATCGCGACAAAACTTGAATACCTACTACCCCTCTATCCTAATTCTTGACCGCCAAATCTTCCTATCTAAGGTCATGTCCTCAGTCAACTGGAGTAGAGTCATATCCTATCTAATCACCTCCCCCAGTTCTTCTTCGGCCTACCTCCACTTATCCTAACTCCTATGACCATTAAAATCTCATACCTCCGACTGGCGCATTCTTACACCTCCTCTTACATGCTCAAACTATCTCAGTCTCACTTCCCTCATCTTGTCCTCCACATGGGTCTCCCCGACCTTTGTCTTGTATATCTTCATTCCTAATCATATCTCTCCTAGTATGACCACACATCCATCTGAGCATCTACATCTCTGCTACTTTCATCTTATGAACGTAGACGTTCTTCACTGACCAACACTTTGCCCCATACAACAATGTTGGTATAACCATAACTCTATAGAACTAACCTTTCAACCTAGGCGACACTTTTTTATCGTAGAGCTCTCCGGAGGCAAGCCTCCATTTTATCCACCCTGCTCCAATACGGTAGGCGACATCCTCGTCAATCTCTTTGTTTCCTTATATAATGGACACAAGATACTTGAAACTCTCTCTTTTGGTATAACTTGTGCCTCGATTTTCACTTCCACGTCCGTCTCTTGCGTCGCATCACTGAACATGCATTCCATGTACTCCATCTTAGTACTACTTAACCTGAAACCTTTAGATTCTCAGGTCATCCTCCAAACTTCCAGCCTATTGTTAACGCAAATATGTGTCTCTTCAATCAAAACTACGTGGTCTACAAATAACATACACCACAACACGTCCTCTTGAATATGACACATCAATTCGTCCATCACTAAGGCAAATAGAAATGGGCTAAGGGTTGACCCTTGGTGCAACCCCATCACGACCGGATTGTGTTTGGAATCACCTCTCAATGTCCTAATCCGAGTCTTTGCATCCTCATACGTGTCCGTAATTGCCCTGATGTAGGTCACAAACACACCTCTAGACTCCAAGCATCTCCAAAGGACCTTCCGAGAAACTTTGTCATATGCCTTCTCCAGATTAATGAACATTATGTGAAGGCTTTCTTTTTGTCTCTATACCGCTCCATCAATCTCCTGACAAAATGAATAGCTTCTGTAGTCGATCTACCCGGCATGAATCCGAACTAGCTCTCATATATCGACACATCCGTTCTCATCCTCAACTTGACCACCATCTCCAAGACTTTAATAGTTGGCTTAGCAACTTAATACCCCTACAATTGTTACAACTCTGAATATCACCCTTGTTCTTGTACAATGGGACGATTTTACTCCACCTCTGATCCTCTGGCATCTTAGTTGTCCAAAAAATAACATTAAACAACCTAGTGAGCCACTCTATACTTGTCTCTCTTGCGCTCTTCTAAAAGTCTATCAGGATCTCATCAGAATCGGTCACTCTTCCCCTCCTCATCTTACGGATAGCTTCCTTAACCTCTGCTGCCTTGAAGTACCTACAGTACCCAAAATCTCTACGACTCTCGGAATGCTCTAAATCCCCCAGCATGATATCCATGTCCCTTTTTTTCATTCAAAAGCTTATGGAAGTACGTTTGCCATCTCCGTCTAATGTGCATGTCGTCTACCAACACTTCGCTATTCTCGCCTTTAATACACTTCACTAGGTCTAGGTCGCGAGACTTCCCCTCTCTCGTCTTTGCGAGCCTATATAACTTTCTATCCCCGCTTTTGCACTCGAGCTCCCTATACAAGTGCTCAAAGGCTGTTGATTTAGCCGTCGTGACCTCTAGCTTCGCTTCCTTCTTCTCTGCCTTATAACTTCTCTTATCGTTCTCGTCGATGCTTTCCACTAGCGCAGCATACGCAACCTTCTTGGCTTCTACTTTTCTTGGACCTCTCCATTCCACCACTAATCCCCTTTACGTCCACCTTTTGTTGCCCCTCGAAATCCCAAGTACCTCTCTAGCTGCTTCACTGATGCATCCGACTTTCCTAGACCACATACTATAACCACCCCCTCTACTTCTCCAAGCCCCATAACCCCTCACATCTCCCTCATCACCAGAGCTTTAACCTCAGTCAGGCCTCCCCATCTAATTCTTGGTCGTTCAGGAGCAACCCTTTTCTTCTTCTTTAACTTGATCTCTAAGTCCATGACCACGAGCTTATGATGAGTTGTAAGGTTCTCGCACGGGATAACCTTGCAGTCATTGCAAACACCTATGTCACCCTTCCTAATGAGCAGGTAACCTATCTGGGTCTTAGCCACCGCACTACGGTAAGTCATCAATCCACCACACTACATTATGAGTCTTTTAATCAGAATTTCATAATTTGGTTTCATGGCTTATTATATTTCAAATCACGATAACCAGGGCTGGATTTAGGACTCGGCGATGGTGTTCACAAAAAATTACACCGTATATTTAAGGTATTTATTTTATATCTTATGTACATATATAGATTTTGAATATCATGAACACAAGAAAGAGGTTGGTTCATTAGTTTAGGGGGTTCAAAATTCACTTTGTACATATATATATTAGCTCTAATTCTTGTTAATCGTTTGTATTTGATACTTGTTTGAGCTAAGATTGTCGTTTGTAATATGCATTATTCTTGTTTGAGCTAATATTGTACTACAGACTGTTATGAAATCCTTTTTATCAATTAAATTAAAATAAATATTGTACAATTACGGAATTTTTCACCAATTTCTCTTTGCACTAAGCCGTTATTTATTTGCATTTAATGAAGATCTTAATCTTAATCACTAAAATCTCAGTCATTATGTTTGTTTTTTAGGTTTGAATATTAATGTCGTAAGGAGATACCAGAAACAATGAAAGTGTAAAAAGTTTCATTGTCGTGAAGATATATATTTTTAAATAATAATTAATAGAAACATTTTAATTTTCTCTTGTGACCGCACAAAGCGCGGGTAGGCTTGCTTATAAAAAATAATTGCAACCAAACTGAAAGGGATGTAATATATCATTATTTTCTTACTAATAATATACCATTATTTAGCCATGTTTTCTCTCCTATGTGAAATATGAATGATTGAGATTATGTTAGCTTGTTTGATATTTTCTAACTAGGTTAAATGAGTATAAGACACGTGTTGGTTAGTTATTTGAGTTGGATTGAGTTAAATGAATTGGATGAGTTAAAAAATTTATGATTAAAAAAATAAAATTTTATGTAACATGACATGATAACTAGGAAAGAACTAGTATTTTGTGTATTAAATATATTCTGATGAAAATAGTGATAATTAGGTGATATTCTAGTAGTAAAAACAAAAATAATATTAAGGAGTAATTGTCAATACATGTGTGACTTTCAAGGAATTTAATCGTCCCTTTGAAAATAAATTATCCGTTTGATTTCTCAATACTTGGAAAATAAGCAAAAGCCAACAAAGAAAATAACAAAAGACATAAAACGTGGCCTTGAAATTTAAGGATATCCTAAACGGTCGAAATGGTCCTAAATGTCAGAATCACATGTCTGTCAGTTAGGGGTGAGAGGGTCCGGGTACCCTAACATTTTTGAACTACCCGGATTCTACCCGGTAAAAGATCGGTTCCTAAATTTACTACCCGAAATCTACCCGTAGCAATCATTATCCGGAACCTACCCGGACCCACAGGGTCCGGGTAGGTTCCCGGGTACCCTGTAAATAAAAAACACAGATTAAGCAACATTTTTTAGCCTATGAGAATCAAAAAGAGTTCTAAAATAATTTCATCCAAAGTAGTTTTTAGCCCGCAATCGGAGTTTTTAGTAAGGGTGTGGCCGGTGGGTCGGGCTCGGGTACGGCGGGCGGGTCCGGGGGGGTCGGGGGTCGGGCGGGACGAGCCAAGGGTCGGGGTCCGGGGCGGGGTCGGGTCCGGGACGGGCTGCCTGGTCCGTCCGTCCCGATCCCGATCCCGTCGGATCGGGGCGGGGCGGGGTCGGGGTCGGGGTGAGGTCCGGCGGGTTTTCCTTTTTTTTTATAATTTTAAAATAACATATGTATAAAAAAACTCAATAAACAAGATAAGATAGTGTAATAAAAACATCTCAATCTTTGTTTTTGTGCCTCTTATATTATTTAATAGACATGATTTTAAGGGTACTTCTTCTAGTCATCTTATTCCTACACGGGATGATTTTGTTGATACTCAACATTTTCCTACAATACCATTAGATTTAGACGAGGAGTTATTTTCGGAACTCAAGAAGACTTTAATTTAGACGATGATCTAGACGATACACCCACTAATATTGATGACAACACGCCCACTAGTGCACCTTCAATCGAAATACCTCCTATTCCCCCTAGTATGAGACGAGGTCCAAAAAACGACCATTAAAATCGGATGCATGGACATTTTTTGATAGGGACGTAGAGAATCAAGTAGCCATATGTAAAATTTGTAAAAATGTTTTAAAATTTAAAACGGAAAAGGTCACGGTGGGACGGGGGTTTAATTAGACACGTAGTAAGTGCTCATCCGGCTAGGTATGCCCAATACAAGGCTTCAAAACCGGGTGCGCAACGCGGCCGCTCCATCGGGACAAGGTTCACATGCGATATCGTCCGGATCAAGTACTGTGGTCAAATTAACCCTATGACGGGGGGAATTGTAGGCTCTAAATACAACAAACATAGAGATAGGGAAGCAATATCAAAATTAGTTCTTTGTGGAGGGTTTGTCCTTTTCATTTCCTTCATCTCCGATTTTATTCATTACATTAGAGATATATATAATCCCGCTTTTAACGATTTTCCTAGATCAATCGTTAAGAGAGATGTATTTAAATTGGCGCATGAATATCAACAATATTTACGTTTTTCATTATATCATTTTAATGGCAAAGTATCTATCACGTCCGATATAGGTCGTAGTACTAACGGCCATGATTATTTAACTTCGTAACTTGTCATTGGATAGATTATAAATGGTCTATGCAAAAACGTATTTTAGCGTATAGATATATAGATGATAGGCACACCGGTACTTTTATTGCGAGAAAATATTTATCAAGTGTGCCATTATTACGGAATTACCGATAAAATTATGACTATTACATTAGATAACGCTTCTAATAACAATTACGCAATTACAATGTTAAAAAATAGTTTAGCTCCATCTTTTCCAGACCATTTTCATATAAAATGCGCGTGCCATATATATAACTTAATTGTAAAGGATGGTCTATCACTTTTTCAAGACATTCTTAGTAAAATACAATTTGCTATAAACTTTATTTTTAAAAGTAATAAAGTACAACGTAGAAAAGAATATAAAAAAATTTGTCATGATTGTGGACTACCTTTTAGAAGAATTCCACAAGAAGTATCCACTAGGTGGAATTCTTTATACGAGCAACTCCTTGTTGCTTATGACTATAAATTACCTATAACTTTATTTTTTAACTCTCATAATAAAAAGCCATTTGATATGATTTTAGATAGTGATTGGGAAAAAATTTCCGAACTTATTGTATTTTTAGAGAAATTTTTTCAAGCAACAAAAGAATTTTCCGGTATATATTATCCTACTATTTCAACTATGTTATTTTATATAACTCTAATATTTTTATTACTTAGTGAATATATGGAAAACCAAAGCTTATAAGGCACTATTAAAAAAATGTTTGTCAAAATAAAAAAATATTTTATTCCTATTCCTTCTATTTATATTATTGGTTCGTATTAAATCCTACTATTAAAATAGACGTTACTAAATCACTAATTGAAACTATTTACGATTGTATAGAAGTACTACCACCTCCAAGTCCCAAAAATCTAAATCACCCACCACCTATTGAACAAACTAAAGAAGAAGTGTTGAATAGCGTAGAACACCAATGCAAAAATATATATAGATTTTATCAACAAGAAAATGCTAGTAACGTACGGCTTACCATACCATCTTCTTCATCTTCAACACAACCTCACAAAAGACATGTTGTTTCGCGGCTAGTATTGAAAGCCTCGAGAAATAGAATGTGCGGCCGTACCTCTACTAACCAAATTAGCGAGTTGGATATTTTTGTTTTGGGGTTCGTACCGTATCAAGAAGTTATCAATGAAGATGGACAAGAAGACTTCTTTGAAATCTTGGAGGGGGAATGAGAAGACCTTTCCGACACTTTCATTGATGGCTCGAGATGTTTTGAACATTCAAGCGTCATCAAGCTGCGTCGAAAGCGCTTTTTTCGTAAAATGAGATATCAAATAGGAGACCACGAGACACTCATTGGCCGGAGAGACGCTTTTGGAAATTGCGTATTATTCGAGAGATTGGATACGAGCGGAGCGGAGAAAGGTGCGGTCAACCGGAGATCAACGAAGAAGATGATGAAAACTACAACGAAATCTTAACCGAAGGTAGTGGAAGCGACGTGGATCAATTTGACCAACAAATACCTATTCCAACCGAAGAACCACATGAAATCATCAAGCAATTAGAACAAATTTTTTTGAAAATGTAATTTTTTTAATTGCAATTTTATTATGTAATTTGCAACTTTTGGACAACACCATAAAGTTGCAATTTAGATTTTAGACAATTGTATTTGTATTACAAAAAAATCATATGTCTATTAAATAATATAAGAGGCACAAAAATGACCTTGGGATGTTTTTATTACACTATCTTGTTTTATTTATTGAGTTTTTTTTTATACATATGTTATTTAAAAAAAATAAAAAAAGGAAAACCCGAGCCCGCCCCGCCCGACCCGAGCCCGCCCCGCCTCGATACCGACGGGATCGGGATCGGACGGACCGGAGCAGTCCCGCCTGCACCCGACCCCCGCTAGGCCCGCTAGTCCCGATCCGACCCCCCGGATCGTCCCGCCCGACCCCGACCCCGCTGACCCGGCCCCCGCGACCGAGCCCGCCCACCGGCCACCCATAGTTTTTAGTACCCTTATAAGAAGTTTTAGAAAACTTATTCATTGTAGAAAAGCTAATTCTGTAACCAAAACCTAAAATTGCAAGCCAAATTTGACACTCAATTAATTGAACGTGTTGATTTCAAAATAAATTTGGAAATATCTTAATTAAACTTATTTTCGTGTTCATAAGTTTTTCGATACAAAGAAAAGCTTTATTATACTAGTAAATCCCTAAATTTCATAATCACAACTACAAAAATATATACAAATTTTTAAAATAGATTTACATTTCAAATCAAAAAGTAATACAAATTGAAGATGAGTATCTCCTGAAATAGAACAGAAGCATATGATATTAAAAAGAAATTGAAGAGTTAGATATGAATCCATATGCATTTTAGGAACGACGTGAACACAACCAAGGGAGAGAAAGAGGCAAAGGTGAAGCTTCAACGACGACAATGATGAAAGTACCTGAGATAAAGCTTCAACAACGACGACGATGAAGCTCGGTGGTGTAGCTAAAACGCCATTGTTATTGAGAGTGTTTTGGGTGTTTTCTCTTAGGGCACAAAGAGCATTTTAGAATAAAGTGGTGAAAAAGCTGAAATATTTGCATCTCGGGGTGGGAAAATCAATGTGCAGGCGTGCAACAAACAATTTTGGAAAAGTTAAAAGTGGTCCAAATGTTTCTCAAAAAAATAAAAATATTTAATAATTATAGGTTCCGGATTTGGGTACCCTGTCTCAATTTGCCGGAATCGGAACCGGACCCGACATTGATCGGTTCTTAATTTTACTACCCGGACTCTACCCGTTATTATAATATATCTACCCAAAACCTATCTGTTAGTGTCGATTTCGATCGAGTATCTGGGTACCCTGTAACCATGCTTATCCCTACTGTTAGTACTTAATTTTTTGCTTTCATACACGTTTTTTCCATTCCTAAAGCCGTGATTTTAGGAGAAATTATTGTACGATAGTCTGGGCCCAACATGAACAAAGTTATATTATTTTACTATATAATATTATAGATAAATATGTTTATGTTTCAAACTTTTTAATACTGCTACTATTTTGGATATGACTTTGTAATAGAAATTACTCCTTAGCCAATAGTACTATCCAATATGAAAAATAATAAGTTTGGCAGAATATGGGTCCCACAAGTCTCATATAAGTAAATTCTCAAATGAAGAATGTGATGCTCCCACGTGCAATGACATCATCAGCTTTTAAAGTATTTAAAGGCCCACAAAGTTGAAAAATTTACCAATTTATACAAAGATAATTAATGGAATAAATTGAAGTAGTAAGGGCAGATCGTGACAGAAAGTGATTAGATAAACGTAATACAAATTCAAAACCGTAGGAGGTCATTTTTCACTAAAACATACATAAACTTGGTACAAGCTTAAAAAAGAATTGATGTGTCACAACTTATTTAGTGTGCTAAATGGCTACTAGAGGCTAAGTACACAACATTATCAGCTACCTTTAAGAAAGGCAACACTTTATTATTATTATGTGTGACACTAGATCCTTAATATCTCTTAATTACTCCATAATGATCTCTTCTTCAAGCAAAGCTTCACTTAGAGTTTTTGCTTCCTAAGTCAAAGTCAATTTAGCTTCATTTGAAATATTCTCATCAAACACACATGGCTTAGTGCATAGGCACTTTCTTTGGAGTTTGCTACAATGTCCATCAGTAAACTTCTCTTTTTGCAAGCTTTTCTGCATGATGAATCGATAAATCATAATCCTTTGTAAGTTTTGCTTGGTGATTTGCATATGCTCTGAGCTTGCACCTCTACAAATCATTCACAAGTAGTTATAAATTGTATTGGGTAGTAAAGCATCAGGGAACATGAAGTGTAAGTGTGTGGGTTAGAAAGGCACCCAGAGACATTAGGCGTAAGTAAGAAGTTTTGTGGCTGCGGAGGCCTCAACGGATCCTCACAGCTGTCATCCACTCCCAATAATCCCCGTCACATCAGCCAACTTTGATCAGAATGCCACAATGCGTGTGGGTGTAATTACGTCAGGACGCTTACATCGCCTAGGGTTATAATGATCTAAGTTTTATCAATATAAGCAAGACTTAGAGGAGAAGAAAAAGACAATGTTAAATATACCATACATATACCATGAAATACAACCATGTATATCACGGTTTGTACCATTACCAATTTTGTACCATAATTAGAATTGTATACTTACCTTAATTATAGGATTCTTGTACAAGTAGAATAGAGTTTTGGGAGTAGACTAGGATTATGATCAATTTTCCTATTATGAAAATTATAATTATATATATACTCTTTCATTAATGAGAATAATCAATGGATTATTTCTTTCATGGTATCAGAAGTCTAGGTCTTAAAATCCTCTCTCCAAAATTCCTCCAATTTGCATCGTTTTCCGAGCTCTTTTTTCTCGGAATCCGTGCCCGACGGTCCCTTTTCTTCTCCCAAATTTTCTCCCTAATCCCTTCCTAACGTCGTTTGTTGCTATTATGGCTAAGAACACGATTCACCCTACCCTTACAGTTTCTAACATCAAGAATCATATCCCTTTTATTCTTGAAATAGAAAACGTCCTATATGCGACGTTGGCCGAACTATTCAAAATTCACGCACGTTCGCATCAAGTCTTCCATCACATAATTCCCGCGGCTCCTAAGGATACAGAGGTGCCTAAACGCGAGGATGATCCTAAGTTGTGGACGACTCTTGATGCCACCGTCCTTCAGTGGATTTACTCCACTATCTCTACCGACCTGTTGCAGACAATTATTGAGCCAGACGCTACGGCGATGGCTGCTTGGGATAGGTTGCGTGATATATTTAAAGATAATCAAAATTCCAGAGCTGTTACCCTTGAGCATGAATTTTTCCACGTCAACATGAAAAATTTTCCGAACGTTGGTGCGCCCATTAGTGAAGATCGTCTCATTCTACAGATGGTTGATGTCCTATTCGAGGCCTATAGTGGCGTTGAAACTCTCCTTCGATATAGTAATCCTCTCCCAAAGTTCTATCAAGCTCGCTTCATGCTTACTTTGGAAGAAGTTTGTTTGGCTAAGAAGGCGACTACTGGTGCTAGTCCTATGGTCATGATGACGTCCTCCACCAATTCTCCAAGTTTCATTAATAATTCGAGCCAGAACCGTTCTCAAGGGGCGATAAAAATAATCGGAAAAATAATGGAAAAAATTAGGGGGGCAAACGCGGCGGTTCCGGCAGTGGGCCTCATCCCGGAAACAGTGGGCCACCACCCCACTGGTCCCAGCCTTGGGCCCCCTGGCATTGGGCCTGGGCCAGTGGGCAGTGGCCCAATAACCCTTATTTTACTGGATCTTCGTATCACAGGCAGTGGGCTGGCCAGTCTTTCAGGCCCAATTCGCAATGCCCGGTGGCTTCCGACGCGGTGATGGGTGGGGCAACAAGCCGGAGTGCTCGGGCCTCGGCCTCCGTAGGCCCACCAGGCGGGCCCCACACAAACCGATATTGAAGCCACAATGCACAGTGCTTGGATTAAATCTGCCAGACCCGAATTGGTACATGGACACCAGAGTCACAACCCACATAGCATCCGATCAAGGTACTCTCCCGTCATGTTCCAATTTGAGCAACAATCGTGGCATAATTGTTGGTAATGGTTATTCAATTCCAATTCGTAGTTATGGTCATAAAACTTTGTCTCCCCCCTCCCATCCACCTCTTATCTTGAAAAATACTCTTCATGCCCCTTAATTGATTAAAAATTTAGTGTATGTCCGTAAATTCATCACTGATAATTCTGTTTCTGTTGAATTTGATCCGTTTTTATTTCCTGTAAAGGATTTCTAGACGGGGAGTCCTCTCATGAGATGTAATAGTAGGGGAGATCTTTATACTATCACGCCATGTTCCGGTCTATCGAGTCAAGCCTTGCCATCAACTTTTGCAACCCTTGCTCATTCCTTGTGGCATGCTCGCCTAGGTCATCCAGGGTCGTCTATTTTGTCTTTCTTAGATAAAAATAATTTGATTTCTTGTAAGGGTACGCGTAGTAATCCGAATTGCCAATCTTGTTCTTTAGAAAAAATTGTTAGATTACCGTTTGTAGACTCTAATTCTCATACGTTAATGTCATTTGATATTATTCAAAACCGTAGGAGGTCATTTTTTCACTAAAACATACATAAACTTGGTACAAGCTTCAATAAGGATTGATGTGTCACAACTTATTTAGTGTGCTAAATGGCTACTAGAGGCTAAGTACGCAACATTATCAGCTACCTTTAAGAAAGATAACACTTTATTATTATGTGTGACACTAGATCCTTAATATCTCTTAATTACTCCATAATGATCTCTTCTTCAAGAAAAGCTTCACTTAGAGTTTTTGCTTCCTAAGTCAAAGTCAATTTAGCTTCATTTGAAATATTCTCATCAAACACACATGGCTTAGTGCATAGGCACTTTCTTTGGAGTTTGCTACAACGTCCATCAGTAAACTTCTCTTTTTGCAAGCTTTTCTGCATGATGAATCGATAAATCATAATCCTTTGTATGTTTTGCTTGGTGATTTGCATATGCTCTGAGCTTGCACCTCTACAAATCATTCACAAGTAGTTATAAATTGTATTGGGTAGTAAAGCATCAGGGAACATGAAGTGTAAGTGTGTGGGTTAGAAAGGCACCCAGAGACATTAGGCGTAAGTAAGAAGTTTTGTGGCTGCGGAGGCCTCAACGGATCCTCACAGCTGTCATCCACTCCCAATAATCCCCGTCACATCAGCCAACTTTGATCAGAATGCCACAACGCGTGTGGGTGTAATTACGTCAGGACGCTTACATCGCCTAGGGTTATAATGGTCTAAGTTTTATCTATATAAGCAAGACTTAGAGGAGAAGAAAAAGACAATGTTAAATATACCATACATATACCATGAAATACAACCATGTATATCACGGTTTGTACCATTACCAATTTTGTACCATAATTAGAATTGTATACTTACCTTAATTATAGGATTCTTGTACAAGTAGAATAGAGTTTTGGGAGTAGACTAGGATTATGATCAATTTTCCTATTATGAAAATTATAATTATATATATACTCTTTCATTAATGAGAATAATCAAGGGATTATTTCTTTCATGGTATCAGAAGTCTAGGTCTTAAAATCCTCTCTCCAAAATTCCTCCAAATTCCGGCAATTTGCATCATTTTTCGAGCTCTTTTTTCTCGGAATTCGTATCCAACGGTCCCTTTTCTTCTCCCAAATTTTCTTCATAATCCCTTCCTAACGTCGTTTGTTGCTATTATGGCTTAGAACACGTTTCACCCTGCGCTTACAGTTTCTAACATCAAGAATCATATCCCTCTTATTTTTGAAATAGAAAATGTCCTATATGCGACGTTGGCCGAACTATTCAAAATTAACGCACGTTCGCATCAAGTCATCCATCACATAATCCTCGCGGCTCATAAGGATACAGAGGTGCCTAAACGCAAGGATGATCCTAAGTTGTGGACGACTCTTGATGCCACCGTCCTTAAGTGGATTTACTCCACTATCTCTACCGACCTGTTGCTGACGATATTTGATTCAGACGCTACGGCGATGGCTGCTTGGGATAGATTGCGTGACATATTTAAAGATAATCGAAATTTCAAAGTTATTACCCTTGAGCATGAATTTTTCCACGTCAATATGGAAAATTTCCCGAATGTTGGTGCGCCCGTTAGTGAAGATCGTCTCATTCTATAGATGGTTGCTAGCCTATTCGTGGCATATAGTGGCGTTGAAACTCTTCTTCGACAAAGTAATCCTCTCCCAAAGTTCTATTAAGCTCGATTTATGCTTACTTTGGAAGAAGCCGGTTTGGCTAAGAAGGAGACTACTGGTGCTAGTCCCATGGTCATGATGATGTCCTCCGCCAATTCTCCAGGTTTCATTAATAATTCGAGCGAGAACCGTTCTCAAGGGGGCGACAAAAATAGTCGGAAAAATAATGTAAAAAATCGCGGGGGAAAATGCGGCGGTTCCGATAGTGGGCCTCATCCCGATAATAGTGGGCCACCACCCCACTGGTCCCAGCCTTGGGCCCCATGGCATTGGGCCTGGGCCAGTGGGCAGTGGCCCAATAACCCTTATTTTGCTGGATCTTCGTATCACAGACAGTGGGCTGGCCAGTCTTTCAGGCCCAATTCGCAACAGCCCAGTGGCTTCCGACGCAGTGATGGGCTGGGGCAACAAGCCGGAGTGCTCGGGCCTCGGCCTCCGTAGGCCCACCATTCAGCGGGCCCCACACAAACCGATATTGAAGCCACAATGCACACACTTGGATTGAATCCGCCAGACCCGAATTGGTACATAAACACCAGAGTCAAAACCCACATAGCATCCGATCAAGGTACTCTCTCGTCTTGTTCCAATTTGAGCAACAATCGTGGCATAATTATTGGTAATGGTTATTCAATTCCAATTCGTGGTTATGGTCATAAAACTTTATCTCCCCCCTCTCATCCACCCCTTATCTTGAAAAATACTCTTTATGCCCCTTAATTGATTAAAAATTTAGTGTATGTCCGTAAATTCACCGCTGATAATTCCATTTTTGTTGAATTTGATCCGTTTTTGTTTTCTGTGAAGGATTTCTAGACGGGGAGTCCTCTCATGAGATGTGATAGTAGGGGAGATCTTTATACTATCACGCCATGTTCCGGTCTATCGAGTCAAGCCTTGCCATCAACTTTTGCAACCCTTGCTCCTTCCTTGTGGCATGCTCGCCTAGGTCATCCAGGGTTCGTCTATTTTGTCTTCCTTAGATAAAAATAATTTGATTTCTTATAAGGGTACGCGTAGTACTCCGAATTGTCAATCTTGTTCTTTAGAAAAAATTGTTAGATTACCGTTTGTAGACTCTAATTCTCATACGTTAATGCCATTTGATATTATTCATAGTGATTTATGGACATCTCCCGTTCTCAGTTCTTTGGGTCATCGTTATTATGTTCTATTTCTGGATGGTTATTCTAATTTTTTATGGAATTTTCCGATAGCAAAAAAACTCATGTTTTTTCCACTTTCTTAAAATTTAGAACATTCATTAGAACCCAATTCAAATGGAAAATAAAAAATATTCAGTGTGATAATGGAAAAGAATATGATAATGAGGTGTTTCGAGATTTTTGTGCTAATAATGGGATCAATTTTCATTTTTCTTGTCCTCATACGTCAACACAAAATGGGAAAGCCGAACGCAAAATTCTTACCATTAAGAACATTGTCCGAACTTTATTGATTTATGCTTCCGTACCCCCTTCGTTTTGGCATCATGCACTACAAATGGCTACATATATTCTTAACATTTTTCCTACCAAAGGTTTGACATATTTGTCCCCTTTTCAAATTTTATATAATAAGACTCATTCGTATTCCCATCTTAGGGTCTTTGGATTTTTGTGTTATCCACTATTTCCGTCCACCACAATTAACAAACTTCAGGCCCGGTCTACCCCTTATGTGTTTTTGGGTTATCCGTCAAATCATCGTGGTTACAAATATTTTGATTTATCTTCTAATAAAATAAATATTAGTCGCCATGTAATTTATTATGCATCCCAATTTCCGTTTGCTAAAGTTAGTAAACTCATGCCTAGTTCGTATAATTTTTTGGATGATGGTATATCCCCGTATATTATTCACCATCTTTCGAACGTATCCCGCACCCCAAATCCACCAGCGGGCCCAGTGCCCACTGGTTCTACAGTCCCGTCACTGCCTCCCGTCATGGGTCCAGAAATTAGGCCGCCTCCCCAACCCAGTTCTTGTTCCAGTTTCTACGACGGAAACAGTGGTCAGTTCTCGTGTTGGGCCAGTAGGCCCACTGCCTACTGGCCAGTCCGTCACTGGTCCCGTTATTTCCCAAAATCTACCCAATTCTCCCCCGAGTCATAGACTAGTCACTCGTAGTCAACGGGGACAAATCTAATTTTCTTAAATCACCTCTACCCCGTAATCATGTGTCTGCTTTAAATGACCCGAATTGGAAAATTGCTATGACCGACGAATATAATTCTCTTATTGATAATAAGACATGGGAGTTGGTGCCCCATTCATCTAGTGTTAGTATTATTCAGTCTATGTGGATTTTTTCTCATAAAGATAGTTATGACGGTTCGTTTGCGAGGTATAATGCTCGTCTTGTAGGTGATGGTAAGACTCAACAGGTTGGTGTAGATTGTGGTGAGACATTTAGTCCGGTGGTCAAGATGACTACCATTCGCACTGTGCCCAGCTTGGCTCTTTCGAATGCGTGGCTCATTCATCAATTAGATGTGAATAATACTTTCTTACATGATGATCTCAAGGAGACAATCTATATGCATCAACCCTTGGGGTTTAGGGATCCAAAATATCCTCATCATGTTTGTTTGTTGAAGAAGTCCTTGTATGGGCTTAAGCAGTCCCCACGGGCTTGGTATAAGAGGTTTGTAGACTATGTTTCGACTATTGGGTTCTCTCACAGCAGGTCTGATAATTCCTTGTTCATATATCGTCATGGTTCTTCCTTGGCTTATATATTATTATATGTGGATGATATTATCTTGACTGCCTCTTCTGATGTATTGCACCAGTCTATCAGGACAATGCTTAGTTTTGAGTCTGGTATGAAAGACTTGGGGCCCTTGAGATACTTTTAGGGATTACTGTCACTCGTCATAGTTGTTCTTATCACAACGTAAGTATGCAATTAAGATCATTGAGCGAGCTGGTATGTCCTCATGCAAGTCTACTTCCGCTCCAGTTGATACAAAACCCAAGTTGGGTGTTGCGGCTGGCTCTCCTTACGAGCATCCGACCTGCTATCGCAGTCTTGCAGGGGCTCTTCAGTATCTTACTTTCACGAGACCAGATATTACGTATGTTGTACAATATGTGTGCTTATTTATGCATGATCCCAGGGTTAAACACATAAATGCGCTCAAACGTATTATTGGATACATCCAGGGGACACTTGACTATGACTTACATTTATATCCGTCTTTGACATCTACACTTGTCTCGTATACAGATGTTGATTGGGGTGATTGTTCGGATACAAGACGTTCCACATCCGACTATTGCATATTTCACTTGGTCTCATGGTATGTGAAGCGTTAGTCAACATTGTCGCTATCTAGTGCAGAGGCCGAGTATTAAGGGTGGCCAATGTGGTCTCTGAATCATGTTGGTTACGTAATCTTCTTTTAGAGCTTCATTGTCTTATTCAGAAAGCTACCTTGGTTTATTGTGATAATGTGAGTGCCATCTCCTTTTTGGTAATCCTGTTCAACACTGGCGCATTAAACACATCGAGATGGATATTCATTTTGTTCGCGAAAAGGTAGCTCGTGGACAAGTACGCGTCTGTCATGTTTCCTCCAGGTATCAAATTGCAGACACCTTTACAAAGGGTCTTCCTTCGGTCCTTTTTGAAGATTTTTTAGACAGTCTCAACGTATGAAGACCGCCCGCTACGACTGCGGGGGTGTGTTAAATATACCATACATATACCGTGATATACAACCATGTATATCACGGTTTGTACCATTACCGATTTTGGTCCATTACCGATTTAGTGTATATTTGTACCATAATTAGAATTGTATACTTACTTTAATTGTAGGATTCTTGTACAAGTAGAATAGGGTTTTGGGAGTAGACTAGGAATAGGATTAATTTTCCTATTATGGATATTTATTTCAGACACATTGTATTCTCTCTAAGCTCACACCTCTTGTAACTCAAATCTCTCTCGAGCTAATATAGAACTCTCAGCTTCAACCTATAATTATTTTTCATATAGAATTTATTAAGTTCTCATTACTTGATTGTTCTCATGTATATTTGGAATATTAACCTATCCTTATCTAAATCTCAATCTCGGACTCAATCAAGAGAGTCTCCGGATTGGATACTACCTACTTGTCTTTAAACCCGTGGTAGAAATTATTTTTATCGAAAAATAGTTTGGCTCGTCTATGGGGATAGACAGTTGTGGAGTTGTCTCGATCTGTAGCTGAATTTCTTAAAAACCCTAAGATTAACGCATTATCGTAAAGAAGTATGTCAGGTGGAAACAACGCTACTCACGACCCGCATGAAATTCGAAAAAAACAGATGCCTAGTGAGCATCAAGACCTTGAGAAACAGTCCGGTACGTCACATATTAAATTGGAGAAAATGATATCCCCGAAGGTGAGCAAGTCTATAGACGAAGGAGATGCTCAAAGACATCCATCGGAAAGTCGTGAGGCACGACCCTGGGAACGATATCCCAGGAAAAAGAGAAGGGAACCCTACTCCAAAGTAGAAGGGATGTTCAAAGAAGAGGGACCCCCTCGGAAGCCGCACTAGCCACAATCTAGGCAGAATACGATGCCATAATGGAGCGCATGGAGAAGTTCCTAAGATTTTTGTCGGGAACAACACCATATCACCACCTGGCAGAAGATGACGAAGCCGCAAAGGCCCTCGGTGCATCTGCAGCAAGCATGGGGAGAATGAAACCTACGATGCCGAAAGCGGACCTAACAAGACTTGTAGCGCTAGAGAAGGAGCTGCACAAAAGGATGAGTCAGATACCTGGGTCCCCTCTAATGCTAAAAGGAGTTGGAGCAAGGAAATATGGAAAGATACCCTACAAAGAAGATGTGACTCCGGATCCCATCCTAAAAAAATTTAGAATGCCTGACATACCCAAGTATGATGGCATGACAGACCCGGACGAACACATTATGACTTTCGAGGCTGAAATCACTGGCATGAACTGCAACAACATCAAATTGAATCAGTCATGCTGAAAAAGTTTAGCCAAATGCTCACAAAGGGAGCGCTCTCTTGGTATATTCTTTTACCTGAAAATTCTATTGATTTTTTTGCTGCTCTTACAGATGCATTTGTCAAAGCCCATGCTGGGGCCCGAAAGGTCAAAACCCACAAGGCATATGTTTTCACCATAAAACAAAGGAAGGACGAGTTGCTCTACAACTTCGTGGAATGCTTCCAGCAGGAGAGGATGTAGTTGCTTGCGATCTCTGAAGATTGAGCTGCCGCAACATTTGCTAATGGCTGAAATGCCGATAGTTCAGATGCATCAAGAAAATTAAAATTAAGCTTGAAGGAATTCTCGGATAATTAATGGAATGAGGTAAATAACATATATATTGCCAAAAGAATGATAGAAGTGGATCACGGGATCAGAGCTGAAGGAGAGAAACATGGGAGATATTGTAATGCCCCCCCCCATACAGGAAAAGGAACCCTAGGGGATGGGTCGATCATTATTCAACTCGGTCGTCACCCACGCATGTAGGTCAGCCGCATAAACCAAGGTATGATCAAGGTCAATGTAGAAGAGAATGGGGAGAGCCATAAAGAAAGTCCGCCAATGACTTAGGGCTACCGAGTGTAGCCTCCTACAACTTTAACATAGAGGTCGTAGATCTAGTCATGGCCATGAAAAACATGAAAGAGGCTCGGGTCCCGGTGGCAGTTCAGTCCAACCCGAATAAGTGGGGCACATACATAGTGCTCTGGTGTGAATTCCACGGAATCCTAGGCCATTCAATAGAAGATTGCAAGTACGAGGTAGCACACCTACTAAGAAAGGGTCACTTGATGGAGTTCTTCAGTAGCCGCTCCAAATATGCCAGGGAAAAAGGAGCTGGGACTTCGCGGGAATAAGCAGCTCGGTTAGGAATGATAAACATGATAGCAGAAGGAACGATGGTAGGGGCAGTGTCTCGGACATATCAACCCATGCACCCACCTTCATCTAGAAAAAGGATGAGGGATAGACAAGAAGATCCTATCATCTTCAGTAAAGTGGAATGAAATAGCATCGAGAACCCATACGCTGATGCTTTGGTAATTTTTATTTAAATATTTCAGTTTAACATTAAACGCGCACTCATTGGTCCAGGTAGCGCCATGAATTTTGTGCAACTCTGCATAATCAAATAGATGCAGCTTACCGTGCAAATGACCTCTGTGGTAAAAGTTTTGATTGGGTTCAACTTGTCTAGCGAAACGACCCGGGGACAAATTGAGACTGGAAACGCATATGCAGGGAGTATCGATGAAATTCTTGTTTGATGTCCTCAAGGGAGGAATGCCATACAACCTGGTAATTGGGAGGCCCTGGCTACACGACATGAGAGCAGTTCTATCCACTTTCCATTAAACTATGAAGTTCCCGACGCACTGGGGAGTGGTTGAGGTAAAAGGGGATGTAGAGAGTAACCCAACAAAAATTGTCCTAGTTGATAAGCAGGATACCTCGATTATAAATTACAGTTAGCAATCATAGACGCTCGACCCCGGGATCCGCTCCAGGTCGAGCAACAACAGGAACCGGTAGAAGCCCTCTGTCCAGGAGGTCCAGCAGACAGAATACCTCGGGGTTTCGTGGCACCTGAGGAGTCAAATGTGGGGAGGTTCACAACAGCGGATCTTGAACTCACCTTTTGTTGACCGGAGAGGCTCGGGGAGTAGGTATACCTGGGCTCGGGCTTAGACCCTTAGTTTAGGAAAAAATTGATTATGTTTCTGAATAACAATATTAGTGGCTTCACTTGGTCGGTAGTAGATGTGACATAAGTACCTCCAAAGTTAGCCCTCCACAAGCTAAACACGGGCTCGTATTGTCTGCCCATTTAGCAGAAAAGATGCTAGGTGTCAGCAAAACATAGTCAATTCGTCAAAAAAGAAGTAGCACGACTTATCTAGTCGGGAGCGGTCCGAGAGGTAAAATACCCGGACTGGCTAGCGAATGTGGTGGTACTCCCTAAGAAACTTGACATTTTTCAAATGTTTTTAGATTTAAAAAGATTTAAATAAGGCTTCTTTCTTCAATAGTGGTCCTAAATTTAAAACTTAATCCTTCCATTCATTTTTACTTGTCCACTATTGACTTTGCACGTCATTTAATAATTAATAAATGAAATATATATATATTATTATAATATACATATTAATTAGTATATTGTCTCAATAGACTTGGTAAATGAATAATTAATATTAAGGATAAAACAAGCAAAAAAAGTTTATCTTTTTCTTGATATGCTAAAGTGGATAAATAAAAATAAAAATTTATTTTATATAATGAACGAGTAAAAATGAACCGAGGAAATACAACCTAAATCTGTTGGGAAATGGCAGTCACATGCTGGCGTTATTTGAATTTTTGTGCTCATACGTCCAATTAAGACTTGTCAATAGGCACGGGGTCCCATTCAAGTACAAAAGCATTTACTCTTGTTATATTAACATAATACCAACAAGGAACACCAATAAATATATATTTGGATAAAAACTTAGAAATTAAAATTTATGAACTCAAGGCCTTTTGAATAATGAGATGTGGAATTCTATTGAGATGTTTAATAGTTCTAACTATTTTAATAGCTCGATTAAGCTTATGTATTGAGTCATTAGTTAAGAGATAAGAACTTACGAATAAGAATGAAGTATTTGGGGCATTTAGCCTAAAGTGTAATGTGTGTTGTTGATCCCAATGAATTGGAATTGATGTTGTATGATAATATTATTGTAGATTGTTATATTTTGACGTGACAGAATTGAGTTGGAGGTTACGTTGGCTAAAAGGAAGATTTTGAGGTGAGTTTACTTATAAAGGGTTTTGAAATTATGGAAATACGTTTTCCATCTCCGTCTAATGTGTGTGTCGTCTACCAACACTTCGCCATTCTCGCCTTTAATGCACTTCACTTGGTCTAAGTCGCGAGACTTCCTCTCTCTCGTCTTGGCGAGCCTATATAATTTTGTATCCCCGCCTTTGCACTCGGGCTCCCTATACAAGTGCTCAAAGGCTGATGATTTAGCCGTCGTGCCTCTAGCTTCGCTTCCTTCTTCACTGCCTTATACCTTCTCTTATCGTTCTCGTCGATGCTTTCCACTAGCGCATCATACACATCCTTCTTGGCTTCTACTTTTCTTGGACCTCTTCATTCCACCACTAATCCCCTTTACGTCCACCTGTGTTGCCCCTCGAAACCCCAAGTACCTCTCTAGCTGCTTCCCTGATGCATCCGGCTTTCCTAGACCACATACTATCACCATCCCCTCTACTTCTCCAAGCCCCCATAACCCCCAACATCTCCCTCATCTCATGAGCTTTAACCTCAGTCAGGCCTCTCCATCTAATTCTTGGTCGTTTAGGAGCAACTCTTTTCTTCTTCTTTAACTTGATCTCTAAGTCCATAACCACGAGCTTATGCTGAGTTATAAGATTCTTGCTCGGGATAACCTTGCAGTCCTTGCAAACACCTATGTCACCCTTCCTAAGGAGCAGGTAATCTATCTGAGTCTTAGCCACCGCACTACGATAAGTCATCAATCCACCACACTACAATATGAGTCTTTTAATCAGAATTTCATAATTTGGTTGCATGACTTATTATAGACAGATATATTAGATGAAAATTGGACAAAGCTATCGGTATGATTGTAGCACAAGATTAAATATGATGTGTCTTCATTATGGAAACGGTATAGTTTCGACTTCTTGTGCTAGTACATTTTTTATGTATTGAACGGACCAAATAGAGATAAATATTTTTATACTGAATATGTAAAATAACCTCTCTAACTCATTAAAAGTACTTATACTCTTAATCTTGATATGATTATCATGATCAATGAAATTTGCTTATTATTTTGATTTATCAAAAGGTATGACTCTATTGTGAGTCAATATATCTGATAGGTTGGATAGTAACAAATAACATTTGAGAAATAATAATTAGTTGATAGAATCCATGTCTCGACTTTGAGATTGATGATACCCTTTATGGATGCTTATAAATTTTCATGTAAAAACCTTGCAGGTGTATTTTGTGTCCGTCACATAAAATAAGTTGAGCGAAAGTATAAAGGATTTAATTAGTCAATAAATTAAATTATCAGTAATTTAATTTATTGATATATGTAATCTTAAATGGGGAGTTAAATAAGATTTAATGAAAATTTTTGAAATTAAATTGAGGAGTGCAATTACAGGTTTTTAGTGGAATAATATGTAATTTATTATGGTAGGATTAATTCATTCGTATTTTGAATTAATGCCGTAATTGGAAGCCTCGTTATTTATTATGTGGTCCCTGCTATGCCTAATTAATTAATAGACTTGGAAAATATTTTTTTTGGAGGAAAAGTAATTAACACATTTTAGACTAGGGTTTACACCCTAAAACGTGGTTTATAAATAGAAGGCTTTTCAGCCCTAAGAGGCAGACGTTTTTCTGAGCCGTAATACTTGCACATGAGTATACTATGTCCAAAGGCTAATTAGGTTAAATAGCAGAAGATTGTAGACAGTGAAACTGGAGGACGATCTCGTGAATGATATATGCACGTGATTGAAGGTTCAATTTTTGGTCGAGATCACGCTTCAAGAGATAAGTATCGATTTTACGTTTGATTAAAATTTGTGATTATTTGTTATCAATATTACATGCAAGTTCAGTCCTAGCTATTGCTTCCGTTGTTATGCTTGTATTCTATCGGAATCATATCAATTGATACAACTTCCGTTACTACTTTTTGTTTTCCTCATAAATCACATATGCATAAGTATGCAGGAGGATGACAAATAATAATATGAGTATTTTTTATAATTTTTTGTATATTGTGAGTATATAAAAGTTAAACCCAAAATAAAATAAGATGAATAATTAAAGAAATAATTCTTAGTTTCAAATAAAGTGTTGCATCCTCGTTCGGGACTACCATCGAAGTATATGGATTTTTTTGTTTTTTTAAAAAGAAACTCTTGTTTCCAACAGGATAGAATATCCTCTCAAGTTATCTTTTTATTCTTGGGAAAAGAAATCATTGAAAATGATTATGAAGTTACGGAGATATAGGAACTATATAGTTTCTAGGTAAAAGATTAATATATGAAAAAGCATTTCTCATTGCTCCTCAAGAAGAGTATCACGATCCAAATTACTAAGTCATGCGGGCATCTACTATTTCTCACTTCGGTAGGCGAACTCGTCCCTTAAAGATTCACCAACAACATACATAAATAAGAAGAACGGTAGAAGTCTAAAAACATAGATATATGATAATGCGGAATACAACAACTATCCAAAGGATCTGATCTGAATAGGACACGAGCTTCTAAGTATACAACTTGAATGAAGGTTATAACTACAACCTGAATACACTTCTGTTTAGAAAGAAAGTTAAACAGAAAATCTAGATGAACTCCATGATATCCTTGAAGGCCAATCGAACCTCGCTAAAGTTCTTGCAACAATTCTACACCCCGAAAAGGGTGTATCACGAGTAGTATCAGTACAAACACTATGTACTGGTAGGAATCATAGGCCGACAACAATTAGCTAACATATATATTAGAAAGAAACCTGAAGGATAGACATGCTCTCAATCAAGTACAAGTAACATCACAGTCCAGGAATAATCAACCCAAGTATAGATAATCATTTCATAATTCAAGAGATATGAAAATAAAGTAATTACTAAGCACACCCATGTAAGATTTGCAGTAAGGTGAATTACACTAGATCTCAGTACTCTACAGTCATAACCTAAGAGAAATCTCTAGTCCTCGAATCCATCAAGAGTCTAAGTAATAGATTAACAAGCAAATACAATCTCAAGTGAATTAACAATTTAGGAATCAAGGCTGAACCGCATCACGCAATACAATGAAAACAACAATCAGAATCAGAGATATAAGTGGATGTAATATGGATGTATATGTGATGCAATGCAATGCACTAGCCAACTGTCTCATATCGTACATACATGCTCCGGAAAAAATATATCATCGTCCCAGCAGTCATAATCCATAGAGGACCCCAAATTCCGACTAGCGCGGTTCTTTTTCTCGACCAATTTGAATTCCATTTCATTTTGGATTTGTTGTTAAGTACGCGAAGTCCATGTACCAGTCACTCTGTATCACACATCCTAGAGTGACTCTTCCACTGAATACCCCGCTAGCCATTCTGTATCATTCAACATAGAATGGTTACGCACTCAATATGTCATAATAATCAATGTTGTTTCTTTCTCACTTATCACCATCAAGACAATCACAGGTAATGACAATGTATCACGGAATCACCATCATGTAAGTCATATGTAATGTCAATGTATCATGGAAATGAGGATGAATGCATGTATGAATGTCAAATTCAACACTAATCATGAGATGAATAAACATAACATCATCCGTAAATCACCTACCAATATGAACTTATTCCCAAATCTATACAATGTCACGTCTGAAACACTTTCCCTTTGGACCACATAGGTAACAACAATTATATATGCAAGAGAGGTCATACGAAATAAGCACGTATGACCTGATGTTTCACTTTCCCTCTTATCATTATTAATGTCAAGTCATACTTCACAACAAAGTATCAAGTAGAATGTGTGAATGATATGCACGTATCAATCTCAAGTGTAAATCATAATCAAATCCAATTCAGGCCATACATGGACATATATCACAATATCAGTATCAAGTCAAGTCCTTCCCTCTATCCATGATAATACCAAGATAAATGAGAGACAACTATATCACAATCAGGATATGAAAACTAAGTGCAAGTCCAAGGTCAACACTAAACAGTCAAGCCAATAAATTATAAAAGACAACAAGTCCTCAAATTAGTCAACCATAGCCAACCTAAGTAATTCATCCCAACTTTATACCCCGAAGGCTTACATGCTTTCTCCAACAATATCTAACTATAGATACACTTCGCTAACCAAAGTCTAACCAGAAGGTAAGCCATAACCTACTTAGAATGCCGAGCAGGAGCCCCGTACGACACCATCTGAGCCTTCCCCTTCCAGAGTGATTCAGAACAATTTAAGTCCACAAGAAGAAACCAGCCAAAATCACCTCAAAAGTCACTTAGGGTCAATACATGAAGTGATAGAAAAGAAGGGTTTTTAACTAGGGCATTAAATAAGATTCTGCCCACGTCATTCGCTGTTGCGGTCGTGGTCCGCTGCAGTGGACGCGCGCCTGCGGTCAGACGTCCGCGCCCGCGCCCGCGGTCCCATACAAAATCACAACCTTTAGCTGCAGCGGATCGCCATGTGCTGCAACGATCCCTTTTCGCTAGGGCGCACTTAGACTCGCCCTAACGATTACACCAGAAACCAGAATATACTATAATTTCAACCTGAAATTCGACAATCACCCAAGACCTCCCCGACACAAATCAGATATGCACACATATATAAAAATACGCTACAGTCTCACTCGCAGTCTCGAAATTTTCATCGGAGGTCTAATTCTTCAGGTCAACCCCCAACAGCCTAAACTAACTTTCCAACCAACGGTCAAAATACTCCCAAGGACGTTAGGAACCGAACCAACTATACCACCAAGTCACAAATGACCATCCAGACCTCACGGAATCGACGAAATTCTAAAAAATATTCGTTTATACAAAAGTCAATTATGGATCAAACGGTTACACTTAAAGGTTCTAATTTTCAACTTTCAGTAGGATCGTTAGATAACTTCGGGAATTGGGTCAATAGGGGCACAATAGTCAAAACTCATATAACGACTAAACAAGTCGTTAGATCATATACAAATTAAATAATTATTTAACTTAAAATAAAAAAATTAATTTCACTAATTCTTATCCGATATAGACACCAAAATAATACCACGAAAAGGGTGTTTTAGGAATATTAGGCCTAAAAGTGCTAAACAACCAAACGAATAGTTACATTTATAGCAAAGAAATGGCAATTTCAAACAGTATTGTTCTTCTAATTTTGGGTGTCATGGCTACTTTGTTCTCTATAGCTCTGGATACACTCGGGACTGCTACATTTTATACGAGCTATGTTCGTAAGTATTTTCTTTTCCTTTCAAATTATTCCTTTCTTCAATTTTTTTAAAACAAATAAATAATTATTGTATTAAATATCATCGTTATTGAACTTTAGACCCTGCACATCAAAGTTAAAAGTAGAAAAAGTTAATTTTTGCCAAAGAAATTAAAGAATACACAAATTTTAAAAACTTAAAAATCGCAACACTTGTAGTAGGAAAAATGTCAGGTATTTAAATTAGGGTTTTATAACTAGTTCTTCACCAAGATTATAATTTTGTGATGTCTTAACTTGTGCTAAAGTCATTAAATTAATTATGTAACGAAAAAAATTCGAATTTTCCATATCTCACGAGAAATGTTGATTTACAGAAACTCCAAAGAAAGTGCCTACACTAAGCCATGTGTATTTGATGAGAATGTTTCAAATGAAGCTAAGTTGACTTTGACTGAGGAAGCAAAATCTCTAAGTGAAGCTTTGCTTGAAGAAGAGATCATTATGGAGTAATTAAGAGATATTAAGGATCTAGTGTCACACATAATAATAAAGTGTTGCCTTTCTTAAAGGGTAACGTACGATCTTGTGTACTTGGCCTCTAGTAGCCATTTAGCACACTAAATAAGTTGTGACACATCAATCCTTTTTGAATCTTGTACCAAGTTTATGTATGTTTTAATGAAAAAAAATGACCTTCGTATGAAATTTGTATTATGTTCATCTAATCACTTTTTGTCACAATCTGTATTTTGAATAAGATGTGGTTGGCAATCAATGTCTTAACTTGATCAAACAAAACTTACTATTTTAACTCTGTCATGCTTAGTGCGTAATATGATATCATAATCAAACAAACACTATTTATGGAGCCTTTATACTAATAGAATTGATGTACTGCTCAAAACATGAGTTCCCTGGCTAGTTCTAAAATCTCCATAAGAAATAATAAACAACTGACTATAAAGAAAAAGTGACTCCACCAAACAACGCAGATCTAACCAATAGCTGCTGAATTGAGGGAGGACTTAACATGTAATATGTTCATCTATAAATCCTGCACTTATATATATTGACATAGGCAATATAGATTTACATAAAGATCATCAGGTTTTCAGTAGATTTACAAATATGAATTGTAGTAATTTATTATCTACATTTTCTCTCTTTCTAAGATCATGAGGTTTTCAGTAACTTGTTACACTATTCTCCCAAAACAAAAAAACAGTTAATACCTTGAGTTCGTATTATTTAGTTTTAAGATTTTTTTGTGTGAAAAGAAAGTTTTATTAATCACTAGAACAATCATTTACAAAGTACTAGTTTTAAGATTTTTGTAAACCTTTTAATAAATGATTTGATAGTCTTAATTATAAGAGTCATAAATGAATTTAAGATTTGAATTTTATGGGTTTAAATTCATAATTCTATCACTTTTATCAAATTTACTGAAATCTAATGAAACTCCAAAAAGAAAATTGAATAATGACAACTTTACCTCCATATGACAAAAGTTTTCCTTGCCCGCTACCTTCTTTAAAATTTGATAGTAATCTCAGTGAAAGAAATAATCCATTGATTATTTTCATTAGTTGAATGAGTATATATACAATTTACATATTTCCATAATAGGGGAATCCTATTCCTAAAACCTTATTCTACTTGGACAATAACTATACAATTATGCTAATACAAGTATTATGGTAAGTGTACAAGACTAATTATTACACTAAAACAATATACATAAACTAAGGTAATATACAGACTGATTTTGGACCAAAACCGTGATATACCTTAAGTGTATATCACGGTATAGAATGTATATTTAACACACCCCCGCAGTCATAGCGAGCGGTCTTCGAACGCTGAGATTGTCCCTAAAATCTTCAAAAAGGACCGAGGGAAGACCCTTTGTAAAGATGTCAGCAATTTGATACCTGGACGGGACATGGCAGACGCGAACTTGACCACGAGCAACATTTTCGCGAACAAAGTGAATGTCCATCTTGATATGTTTAGTGCGCTGGTGCTGAAACGGATTACCAGAAAGGTAGATGGCACTAATATTATCATAATACACCAAGGTCGCTTTCCGAATAGGACAATGAAGCTCTAACAGCAAATTACGTAACCAACATGATTCATAGACCACATTAGCTACCCCTCGATACTCGGCCTCTGTACTGGAATGAGATAAAGTCAACTGACGCTTCGCAGATCAGGAGACCAAGTTATTGCCAAGAAACATACACTAGCCAGACGTAGACCGTCTGGTGTCCGGACAGCCACCCCAATCAGCATCTGTATACGAGACAAGTGTTGACGTTGATGAAGGATATAAATGCAAGCCATATTCAAGTGTAGCAAGAATATAACGAAGGATACGTTTGAGCGCATTCATGTGATCAACCTGGGATCATGAATAAGCAAATACACATGTTGTACGACATACGTAATATGTGGTCTCGTGAATGTAAGATACTGAAGGGCCCCTGCAAGACCGCGATAGCGGGTCAGATCCTCGTACGGTGTGCCGGCCGCAGCCCCAAGTTTGGACTTAGTATCAATTGGAGTGGAAGTGGACTTACAGGACGACATCCCAGCCCTCTCAATGATCTCAGCTGCATACTTCCGTTGGGATAAGAACAACCCACCTGCATGACGAGTGACATCAATCCCAAAAAAATAACTCAAGGGCCTCAAGTCTTTCATAGCAAACTCAGAGCTGAGAATTGTCATGATAGACTGGCGTAAGGCATCGGAAGAGGCAGTCAAAATAATATCATCCACATATAACAATATATAGGCCAAAGACGAACCACGAAGATGAACAAGGAATTATCCGACCTGCTGTGTGTGAACCCAATAGTCGAAACATAGTCGGCAAACCTCTTACACCAGGCCCGAGGAGACTGCTTAAGCCCATATAAGGACTTCTTCAACAAACAGACATGATGAGGATGTTTGGGATCCCTAAACCCCAATGGCTGATGCATATAGACTGTTTCCTTGAGATCACCGTGTAAGAAATCATTCTTTACATCCAACTGATGAATGTGCCATGCTTTTGAAAGAGCCAAACTGAGCACAATGCGAATGGTAGCCGGTTTGACCACCAGACTAAACGTCTCACCACAGTCCACACCAACCTACTGAGTCTTACCATCACCCACAAGCCGAGCCTTATGTCGTGCAAACGAACCGTCTGAATTGTCCTTATGAGCAAAAATCCATATAGACCTAATAATATTAATATCAGATGGACGGGGCACCAACTCTCACGTCTTATTATCAATAAGAGCATTATATTCATCGGTCATAGCAATTTTTCAATTCGGGTCGTTTAATGCAGACACATGATTTTGGGGTAAAGGTGATTTAAGAGCATTATAATGTAAATTAAAATGCCTTTTAGGTTTAAAAATACCTCGTTGACTACGAGTGACTTGTCTATGACTCGGGGAAGGATTGGGTGGAATTTGGGAAGTTTCTGGACTCGGTATGGAGTGGCCAGCAGACAGTGGGCCTGCTGGCCCATTTTGGGAAGCAGAAACAGTGGGGGATGTAGGAATTGGACCAGTTCCAGTATTGGGCTGGACTGGCCCAATTGCTGAAAATGGTCCAGTGACAAAACTGGGAAGAGAGGGCTGTGACGAACCAGTGGGACCAGCGGCTATTTTATTCATGTTTAAATTTAGAACCGGATGTGTTAGCATATGCTTTTCTTTGGCTACTTTAACGTGCCAAATCTGAAAATGACGTGTCTTAAGGATATATAAAATATACCGCCATGAGTATTCATTCTTATGTACATTTAATTTGTATATTTTGTGTATATATATATTAGGAATATTCATATTTTTACATTTTCGTTCTGTCTACTAATCCTTTTCTTTTCTTTTATTTACATGAAATGCATCGGGAGTAACGAAGAGTCTCGTTATGAGACTCATCATGACTTTATCCAAAACGAAGAACCACATCCGTGTTCATTGCATTCTCCGGTCTCGTAACTTCAAAACAAATAGGGTGCCGATGATATCGTCATCCGCCCTTGTCGCTGCTTGTATTTATTGTCTAATCGTCTTTCATTATTATTCGGGTTGTAATAATTATTTAATTATGTACTGTCATTAGAATGCTTAGAATAATTAGGCCGCGAATAGATGAATGAATATGATAGTCTAACTGCCGTTAGTTTATTTCTTAGGCTCGTTTGAATTGGAAACCCACCGCTAGCTTTATTTGTTTAGGGTCGTCTTGTAGGTTCAGAATTTGGCTGCTAGTTACTTTATTCTATTTTTAGGCTCGTTATGCATGCTTTAATCTCTTTCAAAAAAAAAATTGGCTATCTATTATTCACTTTCTTTAATCCAAAAATTAGGTTTGCATTTTATCTGATTTGCAACAATGAATTTGCTTCTTTTATTATTAAATAGCCAAATACATATTTCTGCAAACGCATGAACTTTATATCTATTTTTATGAATATGTCTTATAAATCAATTTCTACTCTTTGTCAAAATCAATTTTAAATGCAAATGCATGCTTTTCATCTAAATCAGGTCACATGCACCTTGTAAATAATGTGTATGCACTTTTATTGTACATGCATCTTATAAGTCATGTCTCACAAATGCACACATTTTTCAGTCTTACATACACTTTATAAGTTATGTCATTCAATACATATTTTTGCTAACAAACTCATTTTATATTTATTTTTATAAACATAGCCATGCAATTTGGCAAAAATGCATCTTTTAAATAAATTATTTACAATATCCTTTTCTTAAACTTCATACCTTTTAAACATGTGTTTTTTTTAGCATAGTAATTAACTTGAGTTTGACCGGATAACCGCAAGTTAGCGGATCTTAAAAGATGTCTAATCTCTTCCCTTTAGGATAATAAATAACTCTTACCTAGATTTTCATTAGTTTCGCAGACCTTAAAATCGGAGTTATTTTGCAACAATTATTTAACATTTAGGTGTCTTAATTCACCGTAAAATAATTAGGTGGCGACTCTTTAATCTAACCCAGGAATCATTGATACGTCGCACTCCGCTTTGATCGAGCGGGTCGAAAAACAGGTGCGACAGAAGCGTGCTCAACACCACTATACGCCTTTGAAAGGCTTGTAACCATTTGTAGGACCAAACGATCATTTGAAACAGGTGCGTCAATGTTGTGGAATTGGTCCTCCAATTCCTTTAACCTTTTGCAATATGCTGAAACGTTTGGGAAATTTTCCATATAGATGTTGGAAAATTCCTCCTCCAGGGTAACAACACAAAAATCTGATTATCTTGGAATATATCACGTACTCTATTCCATGCCTCTATCGCCGTAGCGTCGGGGTCGATAATCGTTTGCAAGAGGTCGCTAGAAATAGTGGAGTAAATCAACTGAAGAACAGTAGCATCAAGGGTCGTCCATAACGTAGGATCATCCTATGGTTTGGGCACCTCCGTATCTGTAGGAGCCGCGGGGATAATATGATGGAGAATTTGATGCGAGCGTGCATGTATTTTGAACAGTTCGGCCCACATTGCGTATTGGACGTTTTCTATTTCAAGAATGATAGGGATGTGATTTTTGATGTTAGAAACGGTAAGGGCATTGTCAAACATGCTCCTAGCCATAAGAGAAACGCAAGACGTGATGTAGGGATTGGGGATAAAAAAGTGGGGAAGAGAAAAATAATTTTCGGGCACGGAAACTGAGGAAGGGGACTCGGATTTGGTGTTGGATGGAAATAGTAGGGAGAAAGTGGGAGAAAATATTAACTTAGACTCTTGATACCATGAAAGAAATAATCCTTGGTTATTTTCATTCAACCTTTTTCGCGGTATCTTACCTTCACTCAACCTGATATCTCATATGCAGTTCAACAGGCGTGTTTACATATGCACGATCCGAAGGAAGAACATATGGGAGATCTCAAGCGAATTATGATGTGTGTTAAGGGTACACTTCATTTTGGGTTGCACTTGTATAAGTCCTCCATTTCGAGTCTCTCATATTATATAGATGCTGATTAGGGTGGTTGCCCGAACACATGTCTTTCCACCTCTGGTTATTGTGTGTTTTTGGGAAATAACCTCATTTCATGGTCATCGAAACGACAGCCGACGATTTCTCGTTCAAGTGCTGAAGCAGAATATCGAGGGGTAGCTAATGTGGTCGCTGAATCATGTTGGCTCCATAATCTACTTTTAGAACTCCATTGTCCGATTGCATAAGCAATTGTGGTTTATTGTGAGAATGTGAGTGCGATTTACTTATCAGGTAACCCTGTCCAGCATCATCACACAAAACACATTGAAATGCATATCTTATTTGTCCAAGAAAAGGTTGCACGTGGACAAGTCTGTGTTCTCCATGTACCGTCCCATTATCAGATTGCCGACATCTTCACCAAAGGTCTTCCGCGCGTACTGTTTGATGATTTCAGGGACAGTCTCAGCATATGAGAACCTCCCGCTAAGACTGCGGGGGATTGTTAGGATAATTAGGGACATAATTCCTAACTATCTCCATCATATCAATTAAGTTGTAATTAGAATCATATAATTAGGATAATTGTTTGATTATCATATCCTTAGAGATAGCCTAAATTGATTAGGTAGAATTGTATATATTTGTATACTTGGAATGAAATAAACTTTGGAATTCATTTCCTTTGGAAAGAATAATGTGAGCTTCAACGAGTTACAATTTTGCTTTGCAATTTCTTCTTGGTCTAAAGGCATGGAACTGTTGAAAGGAAGACAAATAATGTTATCCCCTTCATTATGGAGTACCGAATTTGCAAGAAACATTTAGCTAAATTTTTTAATATCCAGTTTCCCGGCTTACGCCAGACTATTTCTGAAGATAGTAGTCTCGGTCCCTCAGCACTATTACCAGTAAATCGCAGGATGTGCCTGAATGACCAGGGTTTGAGAACAGAGCAATTGATATCACCTACAAGGTCCTACTCCAGAAGAGAGCAAATTGCTCCCACTAGGGTTTGAACCCACGCTGCAGGCCTCCAGCTGAATTTTAAGTTCCCCTCCTTTACCATCAAGCTATGCCCGGGGGACAACATTTAGCTATTGTTGCATACAAGTTTGTTTGCTTATGGAATATCCCCGTATATCCACCATTTCGACCTTTTTCTCTGCATAAATAATACTCCATATGTTTCAATTTATGTGAACCTTTTCGGAGTACGTGGGTCAAACTTTATAACTTTAACCTTAAATTTTGACATAGATTTTTCAATATAAACAAAGCTTAGTTTAAGTGTTTAAATAAAAAAAATATGATAAATTTAAGAGGCCACATGTATATTTAGCATTTTTTTAAAAAAATCTAGCTTTAGTATAGGGGTATGATCGTTCAAATAATATTTTTTTGTTGTCTTAAGAAGTGGCTAAAATTCAATTAGTTTCGAAACGCGGCTTAAAGCTTGATTAGCAGTTCACAAAGTGACTATTTGATCTTGATTCCATAAAAATCTTTTACACTAGATCGTTGGTACGCAGGATAAGGTGGGATATAAACTTTATTTCTTGTTTGACTGAAAGTATAAATTTATTTCGAGATAAATTTATATTTTCAACCAAATAAGCTATAAAATTTATTCCAAACTTGGTCCAGGGACATTCCACCTTACCTTCAAGCTTGATATTATTTTATCCCACCTTCGAGATGGGATAAATTAGTCCAGTGATTATAATATCAGGATAACTTAGTCCACGTACCAAATGATCCTTAGTGCAATCGAAGTTTATATTGATCTGATTATCAATTAATGATTTTTCATAGAATACTTTCAATTAATTTATTAATGATCTGATTGTATAAATACATGTGGTTAACAATTGATGCATAAAGCTTCAACTCTTCATTTTATTATCTTTAGGAGGGATTTACTGCTACCCGGCAAACTGCACATTAATTTGGATAAGGCCCGTGGGAGTAAATATTGCATTGGGCCTCGAGACGCAAATCGGCCCATTGTTTTTGCCAAATAAAATGGCTTTACTCTCCCATTTTATCTTTTCTTTTTTTTAGAATATTTTCTTCCTTTTGATGTTCTTTTTTTAGTGAAACTACACACTTGGTTTTGCACTCTTTTGCTTCTACAAGAGTTCATGGTTATAATTTTCACAAGAAAAACAGTTGAAGAACCATGTTTTTTTTCCTTTTTAGGAGTTATCCTTATGAGAACCCAATAACCCGACTAACTCAACCGTAAATTGCTCGTTAAAAGGGGAAGCTGCTCCCTACTATGAGTTTTTTAAATTCCTACTACTCAAATTTAAGACCTCAAGTTAAGGGTTTCATCTATTCCACTACCCCCCTTTGATGTTAAATAACTAAGTTTCTTTTTTTTTATTTTCAGCCCAATGTTTGGTATATATTTTGGGGGCCGACTAATCGTGATTCACGCTGAAAAGATCCACTTTGAGGAATAAAGTGATCATTACCAAAAACGACTTCGTTCCGGGACTCAAAGATAAAACCTTTGGTCAATAATGAAGAGATACTTACAACCCACTACAACTTTTGGTGGTTTTAATAACTTAAGGTACTTACCATTATTAATGTTTGTTTTAAAATTTTTTTAAAGGAAACATTAATTATTGTGATGAATCTTTTTTTCACTGTAATTTTTTTTTTATATTTTTAAAATATTTTGAATTATCAATTATTGTGACTTATAGTTCTTTTTACGTAGTTTTCAAATATGTAAATTTTATTTCAAAAACTTAAATATTTTATGACCGAATTCACGATCAAAATTAAATTGTTTGAATTTCAAAATCAAAATTGTGCCACATTAACTGAGTTAGAGAAAATAATACGTTTAAAGGAGTTAAATCACTTCTCACGAAACCAAAACTACCTTACCCTCTTCCTGTATTATTAAAACCATCAGCCGGATCAAAAACCTAATTACTTGAAATGATATCTTTACCCTAAACACGTCTTGAAATTTTATTCTATTTTTCTAATACTAAACAAGTGACCTACTAAAAAAAAAAAGTGATTAAAAGCGGATCTAGAATTTAAATGAGTTCAATATTTTAGATTTTTAGCATTGAATTTATTGTACAATTAAAAACTTAAATTATGAGTTTTGATCTAATATTTTCTGAACTTTTAGTAAATTTTACATATATATTTCTATATTCCGTATCAAAAATTATGAATTTTATTTTAATCAAATCACGTTCAAACACCTACTTACTCTTCGTGAACATGTGTTTTATTTATTTTATTCTATTTTTTTCAAGTAAGGAAATATTAATGAAAGCTACTAACAATCTACTACTAATAATTAAAATGGTCTAAATCATTTCTCTATTATCAAACCATAAGTCGAATCAAAAACCTTTCTTGAAATGATATGCTTAGCCTAAACACGTTTCGGATGTTAGCACTTTAGTCCCTTAAATTTGGATAAGTTTTAATTTTGATCCTTGTGATTTCTGATTAACAATATTTAACCTTCAGACAATTGATATGTCCGCTTTGGAACCTCTAACAATGAGTGTTCACAAATTTAACGAATTATTAAGTGTTAAAACAATTCATATATCAATGTGTCATGTTAAATTTTATGGTTATATACCCCATCGATCTATGAGGATAATATAATTCTAAAACTAATCTAATTATCATATATTTCTTGTTTAGAGGGATCAATATATATATTTTTTACTAGGTTAAAAATATATTTAGTCAAATATTATAAGGATTAAAACTAAAATTTACTACTAATTATAGGACCGTATAATTATTCCTTCTTTTTACTATTTCCTTCGTCTCAAATTTAATCGTCTTACTTTTTTTTTTGGCTTGCCCCATAAAACATGTCTCTTTCTATATTTAGTAAATCGACAATTCAAACAAACTACGTGACAAATTTATAACTACAAGATTAAAAAGATAATTTAGTATGTTATAAACATCTTTTATTTAGGATATCAAACTTTAAAAGTCTCTCTACGACGTCTAGTTAACTCTCGTACTTTTTGGACCCCAATGTAATAATATCAACTTGCATCTTTTTTTACACATGTTTGGTACAGCATCAAAATTTGCCACAAGGACTAAATAAAAAAAAATCAATTTTGCTAGGACTTCACATTGTTTGGTTAACATATCCCTGCAGGAAAAAAAAAACGACACGTAAACATAATGTGACATTGGACAGAGACAATTGGTAAATACTTGGTTTTAATTTATTTGACATAATTCGTAATTATTAGTCGTTATATTTATGTGATTATAAAAATTTATTAGAAAGAAGAGTACTTAATTTTTATGGTTCAATTTATATTACACTATTTTATAGAGAAGAAGTAGGTTTAGGATTCTTTTCATGTCGATTGGGGGTGGTCCTTTTTCGGACCTTATTAACATGGGATGATTTGTGCACCATAATGTTATTTTTTATCATGTCGATTGGTTGGACAAGGAAAATCGCAGCTTTCTAAGATATACGACTGAGAGAGCTTGGTTTGTATTCTTTGACTTGATCAAGGCCTCTTCTATACGCGCTAGAGACAAAAAAAACATGTAGTTAGAAACTCTTTTAACTTATTTTGTCTTTGGAAAAGTATTGTGGTTTAGTTTGTTAATAAAATGAGAGTTATAAAAATAAAATTCTAGCATTCTTACTTATGTAGATGTTTTGGGAATTCCAAAATTTTATTTTTGATATGACTATTATAACTTTCAAGAATTAAATTGGATTAAATTATTCACTCTGAATTAACTTTAATTGGTGTGATCTTCTGCCTTGATCAATTTGGCTGGGAGTTACATTATTTGGTTCACATCAACGTCCATATAGAACAAAAATTGGCACAAATTATTAAGTTTCATTTTATATCACACACCCTTTTCATAGAAATAGAGAAGAAATAAATTTAGGATTCTTTTCATGTGCGATTGGTTGAAAAAGCAAAATCACATATTTTAAAGATATCTGATGGAGAGAACTTAGTTTGTATTCTTTACTTATCACTCAGAAAAGACAAAAAAAATTCAGGATAGCAAACATTCTCTAAAATTTCTCTTAGGTTCAAACCCGACTTAAGCCCTCTTTTTTATGTACACGCGACAGAGTAAACGTAGTTGTTGAAACTCTTTTGACTTGACTTGTCTTGAATAAGTATTACGGTGTAATCTGTTAATAAGATAAGATAGAAAATTGAAATAAATTGTTCGAATAAATTTTGAGTACTTTTTACTACTCAATGTAGACTTAATCAATTGATCCAATTTTCATAGTTTAACTTTGATGTGATGCATGTTTTCTTTTTTAACCACTGGTTTTATCTTTTTATTACAAATATATTATATAAGTCAAATTAATATTTAAAACTTCACCTTCAATTAAATTTTGTCACATAAAATAAATGAGATATTCAACGGACTTTGACATGAAATGATAAATCGCAATTTTCTTAACAGCGAGCCAAACTCCAAAAATGAAGCAGAGATAAAACATTGTATTAAATTTCACCTTGTTCTACCCTTTACTATTAAGAGGCGTGTTCATGAAATAGATATAATTCTTTCATCATTTATCGGAGTTTAAATCTTGAACGTCGCCTGAATTCAAATTAATAAAGTCAATTAATCTCAAATACAGAATGATTAAAAAAAATTATACCTTCTAAAAAGTTCTCTCGTTAATTAACTGTCAACACTAAGCTGGCTTGACACGATTGGACAATAGAAATAATAATTGAAAAAATATAGATCGGTGTGTGAAAGAAATAATCCCTTGATTATTTTTATTAATGAAAGATATATATACAATTTACAAGTTCCATAATAGGAAAATCATATCATATTCTACTCACAAAACCTTATTCTATTTGTACAATAATTATACAATTATGGTAAGTGTACAACTCTAATTTAATTACAACTAAACTACCTAAAATTGAGCCACTAATCCATGATATACACGGTACGAATATACCGTGTATAACACGAAAATAGACAGCCTGTTACAACCCATTATTTGTCATTCTGCCGGTGATATACACAGTGTATATTCCGTGTATATCACGGGTATTTATCACACCCCGCAGTCAAGTCATAGCGGGCGGTCTTCGTACGCTGAGACTGTCCCTAAAATCTTCAAAAAGCACAGATGGAAGGTCCTTGGTAAATATGTCTGCAATTTGATACCTGGAAGGGACATGTAGGACGCGTACTTGTCCACGAGTTACCTTTTCGCGAACAAAATGGATATTTATCTCAATATGTTTAGTGCGTTGATGTTGAACCGGATTGCCAGAAAGGTATATAACACTAACATTATCATAATAAACCAAGGTAGCTTTGAGAACGGGAAAGTGAAGCTCTAAGAGATGATTAGGAGACAACATGATTCAGACACCACATTAGCCACCCCTCGATACTCGACCTCTGCACTAGAGTGGGATAAGGTAGCTTGTCGTTTGGCAGACCATGAGACCAAGTTATCACCAAGGAATATACAATACCCAGACGTAGAGCGTCTGGTGTCCGGACAGCCACCTCAATCAGCATCTGTATACGAGACAAGTGTATGCTGTCGACGGTGGATATAAGTGTAAACCGTAGTCAAGTGTCCCCTGGATGTATCGAATAATGCGTTTGAGCGCATTCATGCGCTCAACCCTAAGATCATGCATAGACAAATACACCAGTTGTACGACATACGTAATATCCGGTCGCGTAAAAGTAAGATATTGAAGAGCCCTGCAAGACTACGATAGCAAGTCGAATCCTCGTAAGGTGAGCCAACCGCAGCACTCAGCTTGGGCTTAGTATCGACGGAAGTAGAAGTAGACTTGCACGAGGACATGCCAGCACGCTCAATAATCTCAGTTGCATACTTTCATTGGGATAATAACAACCCACCTACATGACGAGTGACAACAATCCCCAAAAAGTAACTCAAGGGGCTCAAGTCTTTCATAACAAACTCAGAAGTGAGCATGGTCATGATAGACTGGCGCAAAGCATCAATGAAGGCAGTCAAGATAATATCATCCACATATAATGAAATATAGGCCAGGGAAGAACCACGACGATATATGAACAATGAATTATCAGACCTGCTGTGCGAATACCCAATAGATGAAACATAGTCTGCAAATCTCTTATACCAAGCCCGTGGGGCCTGCTTAAGCTCATACAAGGACTTCTTCAATAAACAGATGAGGATATTTGGGGTCTTGAAAATCCAAGGGTTGATGCATATAAACGGTCTCCTTGAGATCACCATGTAAGAAAGCATTCTTTACGTCTAACTGATGAATGGGCCAAGCTTTGGAAAGAGTCAGACTGAGAACAGTGCGAATGGTAGTCGGTTTGACCACCAGACTAAACGTCTCACCACAATCCACGAAAACCTGCTGAGTCTTACCATCATTTACAAGACGAGCCTTATGCCTCGCAAACGAACCGTTAGAATTATCCTTATGCGTAAAAATCCACATCGACCGAATAATATTAACACCCGAAGGACGGGGTACCAACTCCCACATCTTATTTGAATTAAGAGCATCATATTCGTCGGTCATAGCCAATTTCCAATTCGGGTCATTTAATGCGGACACGAGGTTACGGGGTAGAGATAATTTAAGAACATTAAAATTTAAATTAAAATGTCTTTTTGGTTTAAAAATACCCCGTTGACTACGAGTGACCGGTCTGTAACTCGGGGGAGAATTGGGTGAATTTTGGAAAATATCGGGACATGTGACGGACTGGCCAACATGCAGTGGGCCTGCTGGCCCAACACGATAACTGGAACTGATGGCAGAACCCGAGACTGGACCAGTTTCGGTATTAGGCTAGGCAACTGGCCCAATTATCGAAACTAGGGATGAAACTGGCCTAATAACTAGACTGGAAATAGTGGATTATGGCGGTACTGTAGTCCCAGCGAGCAGTGGGCCCGCTGGTGGATTTTGGGTGCGGGAAAGGTCCGATAAATGGCAGATGATATATGGGGAGACATCGTCATTTAAAAAATTATACGAACTAGGCACGAGACTACTCACTTTAGCAAACGGAAATTGGGATTCATAAAAAATAACATGGTGACTAATGATGATTTTATTAGATAATAAATTAAAATATTTGTAACCACGATGATTAGACGGATAACCCAAAAACACACAAGGGGTAGACCGGGCCTGAAGTTTGTTAATTGTGGTTGACGGAAATAGAGGATAACATAAGCACCCAAAGACCCTAAGATGTGAATACGAAGGAGTCTTATTATATAATATTTGAAGAGGGGGAGAGAATATGCCAAACCTTTGGTAGGAAGAATGTTAAGGAGATAAGTAGTCATTTGTAGAGCATGATGCCAAAAGGAAGGAGGTGCGGAAGAATGGACTAATAAAGTTTGGACAATATTATTAATGGTACGAATTTTGCGTTCGGCTTTCCCATTTTGAGAGGACGTATGAGGACAAGAGAAACAAAAATTGATACCATTATTACCACAAAAATCCCAAAATATCTTAAATGCACGGAAACCGAGGGGAGGAGCTCAGAACCGAAGGAAAATTTAGAGAGAAAATTTTTCAACCTAGACTTCTGATACCATGAAAGAAATAATCCCTTGATTATTTTCATTAATGAAAGAGTATATATACAATTTACAATTTCCATAATAGGAAAATCTTATTCCTATTCTACTCCCAAAACATTATTCTATTTGTACAATAATTATACAATTATGATAAGTGTACAACTCTAATTTAATTACAATTAAACTACCTAAAATTGAGCCACTAATCCGTGATATACACGGTATGAATATACTGTGTATACCACGGAAATAGAAAGCCTGTTACAGCCCATTATTTGTCATTCTGTTCGTGATATACACGGTGTATATTCCGTGTATATCACAGGTATTTATCAGTGTTGTTCGTTCCTTTTCCAGACCCCACACATAATAGAAGTTTAGTGCATCAGGCTGGACTTTTATAGATTGGCAATAAAAGGAGAAATAATCAAGTTAGGTGACAAAATAAAATCGATACTTTATACCTAGCATCTGTCACTTAACTAGAAAGGGGCAACTTAATTATGAGACGTTACATATTAGACTTGCTTTTCTTTTGCTGTAATTTATTACTCACACTATTTCAATTTATATTGCATTTTTTTTCTTTTTAATCTATCTAATAAAAATATAACATCTTTTTGTATTTAGAAATTCTTCCGCTTTAAACATGGTATCTAAAACCACGAAATTTAACGATTTTTTGTATACATCAAAAGTTTTTTTATCTCCTTACTCAATGAAACATGTCATCGTATAAAATTATATAACAGAGTATTTCGTTTGGCCATAGATTTTGAAATTGAAACTTAAAACTTAAATATTTAAGGTTTTGAAGTTGTGATTTTTGAAATCTGAAGTTGTGATTTTTGAAATCTGAAGTTGTGTTTGGAGATGTATTTTACTTGGAATAAATTTAAAGTTTTGTGAGTGGAAGTGAAATTTCTCACAAAAACTGGTTTGAGCCAATTTTTTTAATTAGAAATTATTTTGAAGATAAATTTTTAAAATCTTATCTAATTTATGACCAAACAGATATTTGAAAGATAAATTCTTAAAATTTGATCCAAAATCTATGATTAAACGCTAACTTAATTTTAGGGAAAAGAGGACGAAATTTGCTTCTATGTTATCTGAAATTGCTTATTTTTTAGGTTGGTGTTCCATTAGAGGTGAAAGGTAAAAACAAGACTTCTTCCTAATGATGAAAATAAGATTAGATCCATAATATAACAGCCGACAAAATTAAGCAATTCTGAATAGCACACAAACAAATTTGACACATTTTCTTTAGTTTTATCTCTATGAAAGGTGTTTGAGTAGATGAATAATCAATTAGTAATTATTATATGAACTAGCAGGGGCAAATATACCTTGCCACAAGCGGTACACAGGACAATGCTTCATCAATTATTTTGCTAAATACACATATATAAATAATAAATGAACTAAGAATATTAGATAAAAATATAAAATGTTGAGACCACATATAAAAATATTTGTGTACGCCACTATAAATTAGGTGTATAATTTATTGAAACTTAACCTCATATTTTCCAAATAATAGATTATTAGGTTGGCATTTATTTCTTCTCGGACATGCTTCTTGTTGTGATATTGATAGATACAAAGATTCTTCCTTCCCCACTCCAATCTTATAGTAATACAACTACTAATAATTTTTGTTTTTTAATAATGAAAAGTCAGTGTCAATCTCATGATCATTCTTGGAAGTGTTGGACTTATATGCATTATTATTTTTGTAAGGTTCTTAAGAGTCTCGGCAATCAAATTTAGTTTCTATCCGTAGTCTTTTTAATCTGACACTTTAACCAAAACACATAGTAATTCCAAAATATTTGTAATTTCGTAAAACCAAAAACACGTTAATTTTTTTTGTATTTCACCCTTTACTATTCCAAGATATTTCTCATTTAAATAAGGATAATTTAATCAAATATCTCTAAACAACGCAACACATAAAAAAGGGTCGGCGTCTAAAGTCGGTTTCCTTTGCCAACTGATACGACTTGCAGCGAGATCAATTTGTCGCGCATATTAAGTAAATAAAAAGAAAGAAACCTACTTGTATCTGATATTATCTTGATAGGTGCGGCAGAACTTTAAACTAGGGCTGGCCAGTGGGCCGGGACGGCCCGACCCCGTCCCGAGCCCGCCCCAGTCCCGCCACGACCCCGCTTTAAAAAAATAAATAAACAACGGGGGCGGGACTCGAAGTCGGGACGGGACGATGTCTCGTCCCGCCAGACCCGAGCCCGCCCCAGGCCCGCCTGACCCGACCCCGCCCCCCCGAGCCCGTCCCGACCCCGACCCCGACCCCCGCCCTTTTCCCCCTTTGCAAAAATGGCCGTTGCACCAACGGCCATTTTAGATTATGGCCGTTTGCCAACGGCCATTTTAGCCCCCCCCCCCTCCTCCCCCAACACCTCCTACCCCTTAATATTTATTTTTAACCCATAAGTTATTATATTTACACTTTAACCCAATTTTTTAACTATAAATAACTCATTTTCTCTTCATCTTTCTCACAAATCTTCCTACAATCTCTCTAATTTCTCAATATATCTCTCTACAAGTCTACATTGTTTGCTAAATATTCAATTTTATTAATTCATTTGAGAATTGGGAGTGAAGTTGGCAACTAGCTTGAGGATCTTCCATCGAGCAAAGTTTCAATTTTCAACCTCTCGATTACACGTTGACGTTACGTCGGCGTTTGGTACATTCGTTCCTTCATTAAATTATTATTGTCTGTTTATTTTATATTTTTATTTAGCGCACCTAATTTTATTGTCTTTAATTATTTATTATCATAATTAAAATGGAAGGATTAAAAGGTATGTTTAAGGGTAAGGGTAAGAGTGCTTCTTCTAGTAGGGGCAACGGGCAAGGGTACTTCTTCTAGTCATCTTATTCCTACACGGGATGATTTTGTTGATACTCAACATTTTCCTACAATACCATTAGATTTAGACCAGGAGCTATTTTTCGGAACTCAAGAAGACTTTAATTTAGACGATGATCTAGATGATATACCCACTAATGTTGATGACAACACACCCACTAGTGCACCTTCAACCGAAATACCTCCTATTCCCCCTAGTATGAGACGAGGTCCAAAGCAAAACGACCATTAAAATCAGATGCATGGACATTTTTTGATAGGGACGTAGAGAATCAAGTAGCCATATGTAAAATTTGTAAAAATGTTTTAAAATTTAAAACCGGAAAAGGTCACGGTGGGACGGGGGTTTAATTAGACACGTAGTAAGTGCTCATCCACTAGGTATGCCCAATACCGGGCTTCAAAACCGGGTGCGCAAACGCCCGCTCCATCGGGACAAGGTTCACATACCGATATTGTCCCGGACCAAGTACGGTGGTCAAATTAACCCTATGACGGGGGAATTGTAGGCTCTAAATACAATAAACATAGAGATAGGGAAGCAATATCAAAATTAGTTGTGGAGGGTTTGCGTTTTTCATTTCCTTCATCTCCCGGTTTTATTCATTACATTAGAGATATATATAATCCCGCTTTTAACGGTTTTCCTAGATCAACGTTAAGAGAGATGTATTTAAATTCGCGCATGAATATCAACAATATTTACGTTTTTCATTATATCATTTTAATGGCAAAGTATCTATCACGTCCGATATAGGTCGTAGTACTAACGGCCATGATTATTTAACGTAACTTGTCATTGGATAGATTATAAATGGTCTATGCAAAAACGTATTTTAGCGTATAGATATATAGATGATAGGCACACTGGTACTTTTATTGCAGAAAATATTTATCAAGTGTGCGATTATTACGAAATTATCGATAAAATTATGACTATTACATTAGATAACGCTTCTAATAACAATTACGCAATTACAATGTTAAAAAATAGTTTAACTCCATCTTTTCCAGACCATTTTCATATAAAACGTGCGTGCCATATATATAACTTAATTGTAAAGGATGGTCTATCACTTTTTGAAGACATTCTTAGTAAAATACAATTTGCTATAAACTTTATTTTTAAAAGTAATAAAGTACAACGTAGAAAAGAATATAAAAAAACTTGTCACGGTTGTGGACTACCTTATAGAAGAATTCCACAAGAAGTATCCACTGGGTGGAATTCTTTATACGAGCAACTACTTGTTGCTTATGACTATAAATTACCTATAACTTTATTTTTTAACTCTCATAATAAAAAGCCAATTTGATATGATTATAGATAGTGATTGGGTAAAAATTTCCGAACTTATTGTATTTTTAGAGAAATTTTTTCAAGCAACAAAAGAATTTTCCGGTATATATTATCCTACTATTTCAACTATGTTATTTTATATAACTCTAATATTTTTATTACTTAGTGAATATATGGAAAAACCAGCTTATAAGTGAGCTATTAAAAAAATGTTTGTCAAAATTAAAAAATATTTTATTCCTATTCCCTCTATTTATATTATTGGTTACGTATTAAATCCTACTATTAAAATAGACGGTACTAAATCACTAATTGAAACTATTTACGATTGTATAGAAGTACTACCACCTCCAAGTCCCAAAAATCTAAATCACCCACCACCTATTGAACAAACTAAAGAAGAAGCGGTGTCTAGCGTAGAACACCAATGCAAAAATATATATAGATTTTATCAACAAGAAAATGCTAGTAACTTACCGGCTTCCATACCATCTTCTTCATCTTCAACACAACCTCACAAAAGACATCTTTTGTTTCGCGGCTAGTATTGAAAGCCTCGAAATAGAATGTGCGGCCGTACCTCTACTACTAACCAAATTAGCGAGTTGGATATTTTTGTTTTGCACGGTTCGATCGTATCAAGAAGTTATCAATGAAGATGGACAAGAAGACTTCTTTGAAATACTTGGAGGGGGAATGAGAAGACCTTTCCGACACTTTCATTGATGGCTCGAGATGTTTTGAACATTCAAGCGTCATCAACTGCGTCGAAAGCGCTTTTTCGCGAGCGAGATATCAAATAGGAGACCACAAACACTCATTGGCCGGAGACGACTTGGAAATTGTTGTATTATTCGAGAGATTGGATACGAGCGGAGCGGAGAAGGTGCGGTCAACCGGAGATCAACGAAGAAGATGATGAAAACTACAACGAAATCTTAACCGAAGGTAGTGGAAGCGACGTGGATCAATTTGACCAACAAATACCAATTCCAACCGAAGAACCACATGAAATCATCAAGCAATTAGAACAGGTTTTTTTTAGAATGTAATTTTTTTAATTGCAATTTTATTATGTAATTTACAACTTTTGGACAACACCACAAAGTTGCAATTTAGATTTTAGACAATTGTATTTGTATTACAAAAAAATCATATGTCTATTAAATAATATAAGAGGCACAAAAACAGCCTTGGGATGTTTTTATTACACTATCTTGTTTTGTTTATTGTGTTTTTTTTATACATATGTTATTTTTAAAAAAAAAAAAACCGACTGTACCCCACAACGAGCCCGACCCCGACCCGACCCCGCCCCGCCCCGATACCGACGTGATCGGGATCGGGACGGGACTGGAGCAGGTCCCGCCAGACCCGACCCCGCTAGGCCCCGCTAGACCCGACCCCGACCCCCTGGCTCGTCCCGCCCCGACCCCGACCCCGCCAGACCCGAGCCCGGCCCACTGGCCACCCTTACTTTAAACGATAAATAAAAAAGATCGAAGAGAGTCAGGAGCAAAACTAGAGGCGCGAAGGGGTTCATCAATACCCCTTTGTCTAAACATTACACCATGCATACAAGACAAAAAAAAAATTATGTATTCAGTTAGACTTTCTATAATAGATAACCTCTATAACGACTAATTTTTTATTTTGAAATTAATTTTTCATGTTATGTTATATTACATGTTCTCTATAACAACATTTGGTTATAGCAATAAAAAAATATTCAAACAAATGACTCTATTTATTATGGAGAGGTTTGAGTACGGTATATAATTGACATTGAAACCTATTAGCTTCTTCGTGTGTTTGCTACTTTATATTTTGAATTCTCTTAATGAATCTTCTAGCTACGCTATTACAATTCTACTCAGACATATATTTAACACACCCCCGCAGTCATAGCGGGTGGTCTTCGAACGCTGAGACTGTTCCTAAAATCATCAAAAAGGACTAACAGAAGACCCTTCGTAAAGATGTCGGTTATTTGATACCTGGATGGGACATGACAGACGCGAACCTGACCACGAGCAACCTTTTCGCGAACAAAATGAATGTCCATCTCGATATGTTTAGTGCGTTGGTGCTGAACCGGATTACCCCACAGATAGATGGCACTAATATTATCACAATACACCAAGGTCGCTTTCTGGATAGGACAATGAAGCTCTAACAACAAATTACGTAACCAATATGATTCCGAGACCACATTAGCTACCCCTCAATACTCGGCCTCGGCATTGGATCGGGATAAAGTCGACTGACGTTTCGCAGACCAGGAGACCAAGTTATTGCCAAGAAATATACAATAGCCAGACGTAGACTGTCTGGTGTCTGGACAGCCGCCCTAATCAGCATCTGTATACGAGACAAGTGTGGACGTCGAGGAAGGATATAAATGCAAGCCATAGTCAAGCGTACCCTGAATATACCTAATGATGCGTTTGAGCGCATTCATGTGCTCAACCCTGGGATCATGCATAAACAAACACACCTACTGTACGACATACATAATATCCGATCTCGTGAATATAAGATACTGAAGGCCCCCTGCAAGACTGCGATACGGGTCGGATCCTCGTATGGTCCGCCAGCCGCAGTACCCAATTTGGGTTTAGTATCAACTGGAGTGGAAGTGGACTTACTGGATGACATCCCAACCCTCTCAATGATCTCGGCCGCATACTTCCTCTGTGATAAGAATAATCCACTTATATGACGGGTGACAGCAATCCCCAAAAAATAACTCAAGGGCCCCAAGTCTTTTATTGCAAACTTAGAACTGAGCATTGTCATGATAGACTGGCGTAGGGCATCGGAAGAGGCAGTCAAGATAATATCATCCACATATAATAGTATATAAGCCAAGGACGAACCACGACGATATATGAATAAGGAATTATCCGACCTGCTGTGAGTGAACCCAATAGTCTAAACATAGTCAACAAACCTCTTATACCAGGCCCGTGGAGACTGCTTAAGCCCATATAAGGACTTCTCAACAAACATATATGATGAGGATACTTGGGGTCCCTAAACCCCAAAGGCTGATGCATATACATTGTTTCCATGAGATCACTATGTAAGAAAGCATTCTTCACATCTAACTGATGGATGGGCCATACTTTCGAAAGAGCCAAGCCGAGTACACTGCGAATGGTAGCCGGTTTGACCACTGGACTAAACGTCCCCTCACAATCCACATCAACCTACTGAGTCTTACCATCACCCACAAACCGAGCCTTATGCCGTGCAAACGAACCGTCTGAATTGTCCTTATGAGCAAAAATCCACATAGACCTAATAATAGTAATATCAAATGGACGGGGCACCAACTCCCACGTCTTATTATCAATAAGAGCATTATATTCATCGGTCATAGCGATTTTCCAATTCGGGTCATTTAATGCAGACACAGGATTAAGGGGGAGGGGTGATTTAAGAGCATTAGAATGTAAATTAAAATGCCTTTTAGGTTTAAAAATCCTCTGTTGACTACGAGTGATTGGTCTATGACTCGGGGAAGAATTGGGCGGAACGTGGGAATTCTAGACTCGGTATGGATTGGCCAGCAGGCAGTGGGCCTGCTGGCCCATTTCGGGAAGCAAAAACGGTGGGGGATGCAGGAACTGGATCAGTTCTAGTATTGGGCTGGACTGGCCCAATTGCTGAAACTGGCCCAGTGACAAAACTGGGCTGAGAGGGCTGTGACGGACCAGTAGGACCGCTGGAGAATTTTGGGTGCGGGATATGTCCAAAAAATGGTGAATAATATATGGGGATATACTATCATTCAAAAAATTATACGAACTAGGCACGGGAGTTTTAACCGTAGCAAATGGAAATTGGGATTCATCAAAAATTACATGGCGATTAATGATGATTTTATTAGAGGATAAATCAAAGCATTTGTAACCACGATGATTAGACGGAAAACCCAAAAACACACACGGAGTCAACCGGGCCTGAAGTTTGTTAATTGTGGTGGACATGAATAACGGATAACACAAACACCCAAAAAACCGAAGATGTAAATACGAAGGAGTTTTATTATATAAAATTTGAAGGGGGGAAGAATACGTCAAACCTTTGGAAGGAATTACGTTAAGGAGATATGTAGCAATTTGTAGAGCATGATGCCAAAAAGACGGGGGTACAGAAGCATGAATCAATAAAGTTCGGACAATGTTATTTATGGAACCAATTTTGCGTTCAGCTTTTCCATTTTGTGAAGACGTATGAGGGAAAGAAAAATGAAAATTGATCTCATTATTAGCACAGAATTCCCGAAACACCCCATTGTCATATTCTTTGCCATTATCACACTGAATATTTTTTATTTCTCGTTCGAATTGGGTTCTAATGAATGCTCTAAATTTTAAGAAGACGGAAAAAACTTGAGATTTTTTCGCTATCGGAAAAGTCTATAAAAACATAGAATAATCATCCAAAAAGAGAACATAATGCCGATGACCCAAAGAACTAAGAACATGAGACGTCCATAAGTCGCTATGAATAATATCAAATGGCATTAAAGTATGAGAATTTGAGTCTACAAATGGCAACCTAACAATTTTTCCTAAAGAAGAAAATTGACAATTCGGAGTGCTACGCTCACCCTTACAAGAAATAAAATTGTTTTTCTCTAAGGAAGACAAAATAGACGATCCCAGATGACCTAGACGAGCATGCCACAAGGAAGGAGCAAGGGCTGCAAACGCTGACGGCAAGGCTTGACTCGATAGACCGGAATATGGCGTGATAGGATAAAGATCTCCCCTACTATCACACCTCATGAGAGGAATCCCCATTTTGAAATCCTTCACAAAGAATCCAAATGGATCAAATTCTATGGACACGGAATTATCAGTGGTGAATTTTCGGACATACACTAAATTTTTAATCAATTTTGGAGCGTGAAGGGTATTTTTCAAAATAAGGGGTGGATGGGGGGGGGCAATGTTTTATGACCATAACCACGAATTGGAATTGAATTACCATTACCAACAATTATACCATGATTGTTGCTCAAATTGGAATAAGACGAGAGAGTACTTGAATCGGATGTCATGTGAGTAGTGGCACCAGTGTCCTAGTGGGGCCCAGGCCTGCCTCCCTGCTGACCCGGTACCCCACTGCATCGCTGGACCGAGACTGGGCTGGAATAGCTGGGCCGAAAAGAAGGCTGAAATTCGGCCTAATTACCTTGGGCTGGAGGCGCTGGAAAGCCGAGATTGTTGGGCTACTGCCTACCGGTCCAGGCCCACGGCCAGGGAGCCCAAGGCTGGGACTAGTGGGGATGAGGCCCACTTTTGATGGGGTAAGGCCTATTGTCACCGGTACTGCTGACGTTACCACCGCGTTTGCCACCGCGATTTCGTCCATTATTTTTCCTAGTGTGCTTGTCGCCACCGTGAACACGGTTTTGGCCCGAATTATCAACACACCCTGGAGAATTTGTGGATGATGTCATCATGACCACGGGACGTGCCCCGGTAGCCGCCTTTTTAGCCAATCCGGCTTCTTACAAAGTAAGCACGGAGCGAGCTTGATAGAACGTTGGGAGCGAGTTGCTGTGACGAAGTAGGGTCCTAACGCCACTAAATGCCTCGGAGAGGCCAACAACCATCTGTAGAACCAGACAATCTTCACTAATGGGCGCACCAACGTTGCGGAGTTGGTCCGCCAATTCCTTTAACCTTTTGCAATACGCTGAAACATTTGGGAAATTTTCCATGTTGACGTGGGAAAAATCCTGCTCAAAAGTAACAACTCTGGAATTCTGATTATCTTGGAATATGTCACGCAGCCTATCCCAAGCAGCCATTGCTGTAGTGTCTGGCTTAATAATCGTCTGCAACAGGTCAGTAGAGATCGTGAAATAAATCCACTAAAGGACGGTGGCATCAAGCGTTGTCCATAACTTAGGATCATCCTCATGTTGAGGCACCTCTGTATCCTCAGGAGCCGCGGGGATTATGTGATGGATGACTTGATGTGAGTGAGCGTGAATTTTAAATAACTCGGCCCACGTCGCGTATTGGACGTTTTCTATTTCAAGAATGAGAGGTACGTGATTCTTGATGTTAGAAACAACACGGGCAGGATAAAGCGTGCTCTTTGTCGTCGACATAACGAAAGAACAATAGGTGATTTTGTAAAAAATTTGGGAAGAGAGGAGGTAAAATTTAACACGAAATGCGAGGAAGGGGCACGAAAATTGATGCAGTTTTTGGCCGAGAAGGGACACGAAAAACCGAGAGAAATCTTGGAGAAGAGCGGAACCAATTTAGTCCTAGACTTCTGATACCATGAAAGAAATAATCCCTTGATTATTTTCATTGCTTGAAAGGCTATATATACAATTTATATATTTCCATAATAGGAGAATCCTATTCCTAAAACTTTATTCTACTTGGACACTAACTATACAATTATGGTAATACACATATTATGATAAGTGTACAAGACTAATTATTACACTAAAACGCTATACATAAACTAAGGTATTACATGGACTGATTGTGGACCAAATCCGTGATATACCATAAGTGTATATCACAGAATATGACATATATTTAACAAGATATTGATAGATACAAAGATTCTTCCTTCCCCACTCCAATCCCCTACTTTTTTTTCAAAACACTATTCTTATAGTAATACAACTACTAATAATTTTGGTTTTTTAATAATGAAAAGTCAGTGTCAATCTCATGCACATTCTTGGAAATTTTGGACTTATATGCATTATTATTTTTGTAAGGTTCTAAAGAGTCTTTCATTATTTCACGGCAATCAAATTTAGTTTCTCCCCGTAGTCTTTTTAATCTGACACTTTAACCAAAACACATAGTAATTCCAAAATATTTGTCATTTCGTAAAACCAAAAAACGTTAATTTTTTTTGTATTTCACCCTTTACTATTCCAAGATATTTCTCATTTAAATAAGAATAATTTAATCAAATATCTCTAAGCAACGCAACACATAAAAAAGGGTCGGCGTCTAAAGTCGGTTTCCTTTGCCAACTGATACGACTTGCAGCGAGATTAATTTGTCGCGCATATTAAGTAAATAAAAAGAAAGAAACCTAATTGTATCTGATATTATCTTGATAGGTGCGTCAAAACTTTAAACGATAAATAAAAAAGACCGAATAGAGTCGGGAGCAAAACTAGAGGCGCGAAGGGGTTCATCAATACCCCTTTGTCAAAACTTTACACCATGCATACAAGACCAATTTTTTAATGTATTCAGTTAGACCTTTCTATAATAGATATCTTCTATAACGATTAATTTTTTATTTTAAAATTAATTTTTCATGTTAGGTTATATTACATGTTCTCTATAACAACATTTCGTTATAGCAATAAAAAATATTCAAACAAATAACTCTATTTATTATGGAGAGGTTTGAGTACTATATATAATTGACATTGAAACCTATTAGCTTCTTCGTGTGTTTGCTACTTTATATTTTGAATTCTCTTAATGAATCTTCTAGCTCCGCTACTATAAATGAGCACATGTCTATTGTGTAGCATGGTTCAAGCTTCTAGGGCCAAAAACTTGTTGCTTCCAAACGCATATGCAAGCGTGCGTGGTCGTACAAGTAATATAAAGATTTTAGAAATCGGATGTCGAACCCACATAGACTTATGATTAACCGTAAGCTAAATTAAACTATTCGAATTATCTATACAAGAAATGAAATTTGTAAGTTGTAATTATTGGATATGTAAAGCAGTACGGGAAGTAAATAAATATTACAAGTGTTCGAAAGGATAAACAAACAAGCCAATGTTCAGAACTGCCGCAAGCTTGTTGAGTCTTGAATCTTGATAACCTGAAATCAAGAAACACTAAATCTAGATTGTTACAAATGTGGCTAAGTCGAGAGATGGCTCTCTGTCTTTAAGACAAGATTGCCCCGTATATATGCGTTTACGTTAACGGGCAATAGTCTTCCAAGATAAAACAACAACTAATCAACACTACAAAGCAAATAGGTTGATTCTGACGAAGAAAATAAACTCGAAACGACTTGCTGAAGAATAGAAAAGGAAGGAAGAGTTTTCTATTTTTGTCCCAACGTTTCTGCTCACGTTTTGGACTTTCTGTTTCTCTTCTGTGTATATATGTTGTTTCGTTTTTCTGTGTCTTTTTTTATGTCACACAATTGAGCCAAAAAACTCAAATATATAGCATAAGAGAGGCTTCTCAACTGCCAAGACATGGTTGTTAATGGCCATTGAATGAGGGAATTAAACAGCCAAGTAATGGTTGTTTATGGCCATTGAAGGAGGGTTGTTTATGGAGGAGTTAATCAGCTAAGTAATAGATGGTTAATGCATAATAACGCCCCCAAAAATCAACTCCAACGGTAGGCAGAAACTTTCTGCCTTCCGTTGTTCCCAATTTCATCTTTCCGGAAACTCTAGAGACCAAACTGTAAATATTAAGCAATTTGGGGTTTAAAGAGATAATATCAGAAGAAGCCCAAGTCCCAAGTCCCAAGACCCGAGCCCGGACCGGACGGGAGGGGCGGGCGGCAGCGGCGCGCGTGTGGGCTTAGACTTGAACCCAAGCACTTCTAGGTCCTCCCTCCTTTAAACACATGGGTTACCCCTTTGGGTCCCAAACCCTTAGCCAATTTTGAGACTTATAAAGAGAGCAATTCTTCCTTTTCCCACCGATGTGGTAGATTTGTCCCACACCATATTTCGATGCCTCAAACACCTTACTACGTGGACCAATATCTCTTTCATTTCTCAACGAAATTTGACGATACTTGGCCCTACGGTCATCTACTTACTTAGTAGATTATGCATGTGTGGAGATACAAAGCCTCCAACATGCGGAACCCTAGTGTTTAATTCATTAAATATAGGTGGACGCACCTCCCCACCAAAGGCAAATTTCCAACAGTAATTCTAAACTAATTAAAATAAAAGGAAAACAACAATGAACTCCAATAAAAAAGAGCGGGTTTTTATATTATCAATGAGATGAAATTGATCTAGAGCTATGAGCTATCTAAAAATCACGTTATATTCTTCAATTGATTCAATTTCTTAATTTATCTAGTTTACTGATTGACAGGGTTGATATTACGACTACGAACCTCTCGAGTCCTCTAGCCGACTATTTGTATTACTTTCACGCCTATATATCTTTGTTCATGAACCTTAACACAAATGCATTTATATTTCCTGTATATCAACCAAGCAAAGAGAACTAGGTATATCTCTATCCTAAATGCAAATCTATTCCCCGATGCCCAGGATTGAGATCCTTCTCTATTTAACTCTATTGTTATCCTAGTATTCCTCTCTCGAGTTCAGTCTAAGAATCAAAGATAGTATTTGATTGGTGATCAAGCAAAAATAATTAAGCTCAAGATTAAATAAATAAACCAATATGATAAACTAATTAATTGAAATCAATATTCGAATAACAACGTTCATGAAAAAATCATAACCCTAGAACGAGAAGTTTAGCTCCACATAGGCATGGAGGAAAAATAACAATCATCTAAAGAAAATATAAAAACTAGTAGTAAGGAGAAGAAGATGTAAAACCCAATAATCTCCGGCCTCCACGGCGGCTCTAAGCTTTCCCTAGGTCTAAAGTTCTCAATTCCCCTATCAAACATGAGTTTATAATGTATTTATAACATGTAGAAATGAGCCCGGACCATAATACCCTTAAAAATACGAAATAGAAAACTTAGTCAAAAATTAAGCCTACCGCGGGCCGTCCACATTGGACTTGGGCGCGGGCGCTAGGCCAAAATTCCAGAACCTCAAATTTTCGGTCTTTCAACTCTAATCTTGATTCCAAATGAATTTCTTGGACTTCTACTCACACTTCAAAGTATCTATTTTATCTCCAAATGTATTCATTATCTTGGGAACACGTCACTTGAACTATTTTGATCTCTTCTTCTTCGAAATAAAGCATTTTCAACATAAAGTACCGAGATACAATAATAACACACATATCAGATCGACATCGCAAAGTCAATATATGTTAGGTGTATTTAGCTCTCAAAACAATTAGAAATATGGGTAAAGTATGACGGAAAGACGTATAAATACACCTAACATCACCACCCCACACTTGAACCTTTGTTCGTCCTCGTACAAACAACTAAACACACCCTCAATAAATCAAGCCTAGGAACACTACCACTTCGATTGATACCAATAATTAGGTCTTATAGCAACTCACAACATCAAATGTACACTTCCTGATCATTACGCGAGATATAAAAGTCAACAAACAAACAAACAACAAACTTTTAACATCCTAACCTCAGAGATGAACTCTAAGTCATCAAACTTAAGCTCACTCACCTATTTTGTCAAACAAGCTAATAACATGAAACAAGTTCCCTCACAAGAAGAAATAATCCACACACTCAAATCAAAGAATGAATGTAAATTAAAGACTTAGCATCAAAGCACAACTCTCGTGCTCACAAAAGAATTCACATGTATGCACAAAGAACCATAGGTTTGTCTATTATGTACATCTCGACTAATTAAGTGTGCTCGAATAGAATCAAATAGACTTTAAAGGGTTGTAATGTTGGCTAGAGGACGGGTAGGAAAACTATATAATAGTTACTTACACTTCCCTAAGCACTTTTCACTTTTAGACTTCTTCGCCCATTATTTTCATCTCGTGACTTTATTTTTTAGCCCTCTCTTCATCAATTATTTTAAAAGTATTTTTCCTCAAATCAAGAATATTTCAATCATTTATTTTTCAAGTAATTTTTTTTCATGTCACATTCTTTTAAAGATGGTCTTTTCATCACTTTGCGGCTATCATTGGTCACCATTTTTCAGTTAATCATCCCTTTCTCCAGATTTCACAATTATAACAGTCTAAGCTACAATGCTCAAGGAAGCAGGGTACAAAAACTAGGGATTCAACAATTGGGTCAAGGTAAAAAATACGACTTCCAAACAAAAGGCTACAAGCTCAAAGGACTAACTAGTGGTAACAATTCTATGAAAAGGCTAAAATTCACAAGACATATCAAAGAAAGCCTATTATCATCTTCTAAATAGAGCAACACTTTTTATTTCGATTGAATAACATGCAGGGCAAGTTCTAGACGAAGATGCAAAACATGGAATATATGCAATACAATACTCACCACACATGGCACAGTATCAATCAAGATGGATCAATTCTACTCTAAGACAGACAGGATCATAATGAACTACAAAATAATAATAAGCTATATACAGAGTCACAATCTTGAGCCTAGGTGTCAGAAGGTCTGCTATCTAATTAACTCAAGAACTCACATGAAAGTATTATTCAAGCTCAGGCCTAAAAAATCATTTTGTATCTTTCTTGATTTTCTGATTTTTTTTATACTATGACTCGTAAGACTCTAAGAACTACTAAAACAATTGCTATGGCATAATCATCCTTGACCTCAAAAGTATCGGAAGTACCCCACCCCACACTTAAGAATATGTGTTGTTCTCAATGCATGGATGGCATAGAAAAATATTAAACAAGCGTGTATAATACTCCTTGAGGCTCTCTAGGGCCTAGCGAGCAACATGATCCTCAACATCAATGGCCAGCACGACTTCACACTTAAACCCAAACATGTTTTTCAACTTTCAATTTCTGCATCGCGACACGATGCCGAAACATTCACCACTTTTCCTTCCACTTTGACGATTTAATTTGCACCCCTAATTTTGCATCAAATTTTCTATTACGAATCTAGAGCGGTGGTGTGAAAATAAAGGAACCATGCAATAGATATCGTATCTTGCAATTTTTAGTCCTTAAGTGAGGAATGTCATTTTGTCTTTTCTGTGTGGAAAATTTTAGAATGTAAGGGTCTTGTTCCTCATCTATACACTTCTCTAAAGGCTTGGAAGGCTAGATTTTCATGTCGCTAACCAAACACAATGTAGAAAAATGTTTAGAATGAGAACTGACATGCTCCAACTCCAAAACTGTGCTACTTTTGACATCCTCACTAATATATACTCCCTCAACCTCAGCATCATCATCAACAATATTCTGATCGAATGACTAGAATTTCTCTTTTTGCTCCACATCCTGACTACAATCCACGACAATTGGTAGTTGGGCATCATACGCCTCAACTTTTTTATTTAATTGAGTCTGCAGGTCGTGGATGTCTGAGCTGAAATTGGTCTATCTCTTGTCTGAGCTTTGTTCTTTATTCCATGAAGTATGACATGTCACTTATAATTTCATCAAGATAATCCCCTCATACCTCTAATCGTTAAGCTCGAACCAATAGCCAAGTATTACTCACAATATTCACTTTGTGAAAATCACTCACCACGCCATTTACAAACGTTCCAATCATAGGATTTAGAAGAGTCACACAACTCATCCCATATGATCCAAATTAATGAACAATTTTTCCATAAGTAGGGTCTTTCACAAAGTAGATAAGAGTCACTAGAATATGAATATCCAATATCCGGTAAATTTTCGTTTCAAGATGTCAAGTCAAGAAGAATATAAAAATTATATAAAACAATTATTAAAAAAACTTGAATAGACAAAGAAAAGTCTAATCTAGAAAAACAATTAATTTTCAAGTCTCGGAAACGGCGCCAAAAACTTATTGCTCCCAAACTCACACACAAGTATATGTGGTCGTACAAGTAATATAAAGATTTTAGAAATCAGATGTCGAACCTACATGGACTTATGATTAGCCGTAAGCTAAATTAAACGATCCGAATTATCTATACAAGAAATGAAATTCGTAAGTTGTAATTCTAAACTAATTAAAATAAAAGGAAAATAACAATGAACTTCAACCAAAAAAGAGAGGGTTTTTATATTATCAATGAAATGAAATCGATCCAGAGCTATGGGCTATCTAACAATCACGTTATATTCTTCAATTGATTTAATTTCTTAATTTATCTAGTTTACTAATTGACATGATTGATATTACGACTACGAATCTCTCGAGTCCTCTAACCGCCTATTTATATTACTTTCATGCCTATATCTCTATGGTCATGAACCTTAACACAAATGCATTTATATTTTATGTATATCAACGAAGCAAGGAGAACTAGGTATAGTAAGGTGCAGAAGGAAACTAAACATTGAAATAGCTTTTGCTAACCACTTTTCAGTTTGTTTTTTTTTTAAATAGTCATTGCTATAAAGTTTCTAATTCTACGGGTAAAATTTTATGATAATGAGCTTGTCATGGAACTTCAACTGTAAACAAAACACATTATTCCAAAATATTTTTCATTTTATAAAACCAAGACACTTTACTTTATTTTTTTGTACTTCACTCTTTGTTACTCCAAGAAAGCACACATATATATATAGTTAACTTCTCATTTAAGGAAGAGATAAGAATAATTTAGTCAAAAACTTTTTATGAGTAATGCGACTTATAAAAAAAGGGTTAGCTTGTCAAAAGTCTATTTCTTTCGCCAATACTGACTCGAGTCGAAGCGAATTTGATGCATTAAGTAAATAGAAAGAGATAAATCTGCTTGTATTCAATAATTATCTTAATGAGTGAGTCAAAACCTTAAGCAATAGATAAATAAGACTGGAGGGAGCCATGAGCGATACTTGGGTGCAAGAGGTTCATGATTTCCAGAAAATTAAATTACACTATACATACAAGGTATATATATAGAGATATAGATAGATCTCTCTAAAATATCTATCCTCTATAATAATATTTCATTATAACGGTCAAATTTTGTCTTTGAAATCGATATTCATGTTATGTTATACTACATGTTCTCCATAACAATATTTCATTATAGTAGTCAAAAACAATTCAAACAAAAGACGCTATTATGAAGATGTTTGACAGTATATAATTGACGTTAAATCCCTTAATATTCTTTGTACATGTACTTATTTATATTTTAAATTTTTTTGACTCTGTTATAGGACAAAATACCTGTCTATTGTGTAGCATGGTCCAAGCTTCTAGGGCACAACTAGAATAATTTACATCTTGGCCAAAGACATAATGGTAGGTGTTGTTCCTATTATATATATATATCCAAGTGGGGAAAAGTCATTTTGAAATGGAAGGTTGAGCTTAATTCCCAAGTTGAAGATGACTTGTGTTTCAGCAGATATACATATAATATCACTAGCAGCCATTGTCCCATTCCTACATATGCCTAAATCTCAGCATTTTGTTTTGTATTTTAGTTGCAATTCTATCACTTTCTTAGACAAAGATAGAGTCTAATAAAAATTGGGAATGAAAGGTAAAAATAGCGTTGACTGATTAGTCGACGCTATTTTTATGATGGATTTTGAAATTTCACAAGTGAAATTTTAGGATATGGACTCTTAAAAATAGTCTAATGAAAATGAAACAAAATATAGAAATAGCCGTGTCTTTGAAAAATAATTACTATTATGGAGTTTCAAATTTTATAAGTTAAACTCCATGACAAGAATTTTAAATTTCGCAGGTGAAACTCCAGAACATTAGCTCTTAAAAATAGAATTCAATCAAAGCGGAAACAAAGTGTAGAAAGTTATAGTGCCAGCGGGCCATTTACGGCTTTTTATTTGAAAAATATTCATTGTCATAAGTTTTAAAATTTACAAGTGGAACTCTAAGACATTGTTTCATTAAGATAGAGTCAAGTGAAAATCTAAGAAAATGCAGAAATAGCGCTCACTGACCACTTTTCGGCTCTATCCTTGAAAAATAGTCATTATGATGAAGTTTTAAATTCCACAGATAAAATTCCATGATAGTATTCTAGAATGTTTCACCACTAAGTTTTGAAATTCCATGACAACAACAACAACATACCCAGTATAATCCCACAAGTGGGGTCTGGGGAGAGTATAGTGTACGTAGACCTTACCTCTACCTTGGGGTAGAGAGGTTGTTTCCGATAGACCCTCGGCTCAAGATAAAACAAAACAAAGCAGGTCAAATAGGAAAAAAGGTATAGTAACTACAACAAAACAGTACGCTAGCAAATAACAAAAGATAATGTAGATAGTAACAGAAATCAAATGATAAGAAACTACAAGAAAAATCCTATGACTACAAGAGAAACTACAATGCTTTAGTACCTAATATCCTTCTACCCTAATATGTGTCATCCACCTCCTATCTAAGGCCATGTCCTCTGTAAGCTGCAGATGCTCCATGTCCTTTCTAATCACTTCTCCCAAATACTTCTTCGGTCTACTCCTACCTTTTCTGAAGCCATCCGTAGCTAACTTCTCACACCTCCACACTGGGGCATCCACACATCTCCTTCTCACATGTCCGAACCATCTAAGCCTTGTTTCCTTCATCTTGTCTTCCATTGAGGCCACTCTCACCTTGTCCTATATATCTTTATTTCTAATCTTATATCTCCTAGTATGCTCACACATCCACCGCAACATCCTCATTTCCACTACTTTCATTCTCTGAACGTGAGAGTTCTTGACTAGTCAACACTTCACCCCATACAATATAGTTGGTATTACCACCACTCTATAGAACTTACCTTTGAGTTTTGGTGGCACCTTCTTATCACACAAGACTTCGAATGCAAGGCTCCATTTCATCAATCCCTTACCAATATGATGTACGATATCCTCACTAATCTCTCTATTTACTTAGATAATAGACCCAAGATACTTAAAACGTCTTTCTTTTGGATGACTGCGTATCAAGCCCAACTTTCACGTTAGTCTCATGTGTCACGTCACTGAACTTACACTCCAAGTATTCTGTCTTGGTCCTGCTCAACCTGAACCCTTTAGACTCTAGGATCTATCTCCAAACCTCCAACTTAGCGTTAACTTCCCCACAGGTCTCGTCAATCAACATTATGTCAACGTAAATAACATACACCATGGTACCTCTCCTTGGATACATCGTGTCAATACATCCATCACTATGGAAAATAAAAACGGACTAAGAGTTGATCCCTGATGTAATCTCATCACAACCGGAAAGTGTTATGAATTACCTTCAGTAGTCCGCACTCGGGTCTTGGCTCCATCGTACATGTCCTTGATCACCCTAGTATATGTCATATGTACCCTTCTATCCTACAAGCACCTCCATAGAACTTCCTTGGGACTTTGTCGTAAGCTTTTTCTAGGTCGATGAACAACATGTGAAGGTCATTCTTTCTCTCTCTGTACTGTTTCACCAACCTACACACAAGATGAATGGCTTATGTTGTCGAGCGCCCCGGCATGAATCCAAATTGGTTCTCTGAAATATCCATGCCCCTTCTCACCCTCATCTCCAACACTCTTTCCTAAACTTTGATAGTATGGCTTAGCAAATTGATACCCTTGTAATTGTTGCAACTCTAAATGTCATATTTCTTCTTGTACAACAGAATCATTGTACTCTACCTCCATTTCTCGGACATTTTCGTCATCTTAAAAGCTACATTAAACAGCCTAGTTAGTCACTTCAAACCTGGCATGCTGCACTCTTTCAAAATTCTACTGGGATCTCGTCAGGTCCAGTCGCTATACCTCTGTGCATTCTACGAATAGCACTCTTGACCTCCTCAACCTTTATACACCTATAATGCCCAAAATTGTGACTCCTTTCTCAGGGTTCCAACCCCCCCCCCCAATGTTTCTATCCCCCTATTCGTTCAAGAGTCTAAGGAAGTATGATTGTCATCTCCGTCTAATGAGCGTCTCCTCCACCAATACTTTTTTGTCTTCATCCTTGATACACTTCACTTGGTCCAGGTTGTGTGCCCTCCTCTCTCTCGCCTTGGTAAGCCTGTACAACTTTTTGTCCCCACCTTTGGCCTCTAATTCTACATACAAGAGTTCAAAGGCTGCCATTTTTTCCGCTGTAACCGCTAACTTCGCCTCCTTCTTCGCCATCATATACCTCTCCCTATTTGTCCACTTTTCCTTTTCGTCTGTACTTTCCACCAGCTTCGCATACGCCATCTTCTTCGCCTCCACCTTTCCTTGAAATTCTCCATTCCACCACCAATCTCCCCGATGACTACCAAATCTACCTCTCGAGACCTCTAGCACCTCTCTAGTTGCTTCCCTAATGTAACTAGTAGTCTTATCCCACATATCGCTCGCCTCTCCACTACTCCCCCAAGCCCCCATAGCCATCAACTTCGCCCCCATCTCCTGGGCACTAGTCGCGGTCAAACTACCCCATCTAATCCTAGGCCGATCACTCACAACCCTTCTCTTCTTCTCCCCCATGATCTCCAAATTCATTGTTAAGAGCTTATGTTAAGTCGTAAGATTCTCACTGTGAATAACCTTGCAATCTCTGCATAGACATTTATCCTCCTTTCTAAGAAGCAAATAGTCTACTTGAGTCTTAATTCTCGAACTACGTAAAGTCACTATGTGCTCCTCTTTCTTCGAAAAACTCGAATTGACTGCCACAAACCCAAAAGCTCATGCAAAGTCCATGACAATAATTATATTTCATTTCAATGAACCGAAAACTGGTTATTTGTGAATTCTAGCCTAACAAAACGGTGCAAAAAGCAAAAAAAAAAAAAACATGGGCAACATTTCTTGAATTTGAAAAGTGGAATATATGTGTCATATTATATTATAGTTAAAAAAGAAAATTGTTCGATAAGATCCCCATTGTGTCATTTGATAATACTTAGCACAATATGTCGACACTGCATTAAAGATAAAGTCATTTTTTTCTTTTGGGTATAATTAAAGATAAAGTCTTAGAGCTCTACTGACTCATACCCAAATTCGTGTACAAGTAAAATTATACTAATAATAATAATAAGTCAGCACCAGTTGCACAAAATCTTCCATACGTCTCTTTTTATTTTAATAACATTTTTGTTGATTCGATTAGATCATCTAAGAGATCAAAGAGGGTGTGCAATGGCTAAGGCACATGTGCACTCGGATTCTCCTACATTTGTAACTTCTAGAGGATTTTCGTGTTGGAACTCTTTTTGTTGTCTAGTCATGTTGATATCACGAAAAATATTCTTTTTTAAATCTCTAAACGGATTACATTCACATACATACATAACATAAGCAAAGGAATCTTGAGAATAAAAAACTAAGTTGGAGTTCATTGCTTAAATTGTCTTTTAATTATAAAATAATTATGTAATAACGTCATTTCTCTTTATTATGTCATTAAAAAAAGTAACTTTTCGATAGTCATTTCATATCAATTTTTATTTTGGACGACATTTGTGAATTTTCGATAGCCAACTCCTGATTTGACATCGATAACACACTACTAAAAAACTCTATATTTTTTTACTGATTTTCCACTGAAAATATTTAGTGGTCATTTAGCGGAAAAAATTTAAACAGTAGTATTTTTACACGGAAAAATTACAAAGTTTTCCATTGTTTCAATGGGAACCTATTTCTCACTATGTGTTTTCCCGTGAGCTAGTTCGGTGGAAAATAAAATGGAAAATCATGTATCATAGCATAAATTTTTCACTAAATATCGGTGGAAAAAATCTTTAGTAGTGACAGTTCATCTGAATTCAAATAATAGCAAAAGAAAAGAAAAACTCAACTTGCTCCAAACTTGTTGACACTAACATAGTATTTTAAGGGGTTAGGGAGATAATGGTAAGCAGCATGACAAAATCATTCTGGCTATTTCGGATTTTATTTTGTATTGGGATAAACTAAGTTCACATGGACTAATATAAATGTAAAATCAAGAGTTGGATGATAGAAAATTTACAAAATCTGTCAGTAATAATTTTTGGTATGAAATGACTATGGAAATGTGATTCATTTGTGATAAAATAAAATAAATATCCTATCATAATATATATTTTCAATAATTAAATAATTATTTTACCGATGAATAATTCAAATTAATCGAATTCGTGATAGTTAAGCATTTTTTGTAAGATAATCTCTTAGCACATTTGATAAGCAAACACAGTTGTTACAATTTGGCACGTTCTGTTTTGAAATTTTGGCTTCTTTTTTTCTTTTTCATTTTTTGTTTATTATCTGAGCCGAAACAGTCTTTTTATCTCCCAAAATAGGGATAAGATCTGCGAACAGCCGAACACTCTACGCTCCTCAGACCCCGCTTGTGGAAATATACTAGGTATGTTGTTGTTGATGTTATTTTTTATTTATTATAATAACCTGTTCTCTTTCCAATGAGATTTTCTTTGAACATCAGCACTGCTAAAATCTTTATGTCTCTGTCCATTATACATAGCAACTATTTTCATATTCCAAAATCGTCTCTCTCACTAAAAAAAATGGCTACTTTTAAAATTCTCTCTAAGTATAGAACCAGTATTCCAACTTTATTCTTCAATATCATCTTCCTTTTTATTATTTCTTGCCTCACATTTCATCTCTACTCTTCAAATTCTACTACTACATTAAAAAATACATTCACAAAGCCCAAAAATAATAGTTTCTTGCAAGGCAAAGATATTGGTTGTAAAGGTATTGAAAAATTCATTAGTAGAGAAGAAAAGTGCACTTATGTTAAGTCCCATAAAGGGTGTAAACCTGATGGATATATATTTTATCTTCAACTTTTTTATTGCACTTTTAGCCCAATTCTTGGATATTCCTTATTAGCCCTTTGGCTAATTCTACTTTTCTATTTATTAGGTGATACTGCTAGTAGTTATTTTTGTTCTTCACTTGAAGGACTATCAAAAAGTTTGAAACTTTCACCTATAATTGCTGGAGTTACACTTCTTTCACTAGGAAATGGTGCACCTGATTTGTTCTCTAGTATTGTTTCTTTTATGAATGATGGTACAAATAATATTGGACTCAATAGTATAATTGGTGGGGCTTTCTTTGTTTCAAGTGTAGTTGCTGGAATTACAAGTATTTCAATTAGCCAACATGAGAGGAAAATCAAGAAGTCAAGTTTTATTGGGAATGTGATGTTCTTGATTCTTTGTGTTGTTTGCCTTCTTGTTGTTATTGTTATTGGGAAGATTCACTTGTGGGGTGCTTTGGCTTTCTTTTTTCTATATTTTGTCTATGTTTGCTTCATATTCGTCTCGGAAATGTACGTTCGAGAAGAGAAATGCTTGGATTCTGCTGATATCGTGATCGATGATTCGTTAGATTTGCCAATAATTTGTAACATGAAAAAGGCTCAAGAATTATCATATGAATTGAGGGTACCTTTGTTGGTGAATAAGGGTGAGATGCAAAGTGGAAAACAAAGGGAAATTTTTTATGTGTTGAGAAAAGTTGGGTATGTTCTTGAATTACCACTTGACTTGCCAAGAAAGTTGACAATTCCAAATGTTTCACAAGAGAAATGGTCAAAATCATTTGCAATTGTGTCAATCACTTTAGCTCCTTTGCTATTGGTTCTCATTTGGGATTTCTTTGGGCCTGAATCAAGTATTTGGTATGGATTTAGTGGAGTTCTTGGGATTGCTTGTGGGCTTCTTGTGTTTTTCACTAGTGATGGGCTTCACCCACCAAAGAAGTTCAACTTTTTGTGGCTGGTGCTTGGTTTTTTAATGAGCATTACTTGGACTTATATATTGGCTGAAGAGCTTATTTCTTTGTTGGTCGCAATGGGCCTGATCCTTGGGATAAGCCCATCAATTTTGGGCCTAACAGTTCTTGCTTGGGGCAACTCATTAGGAGACTTGGTAGCTAATGTAACATTGGCCAAAACTGGTGGACCAGGAGGAGCCCAAGTAGCCTTATGTGGATGTTATGCTGGGCCCATATTCAATACCCTTGTGGGCTTGGGCTTATCACTCATTTTCACAACTTGGAAAGCATTTCCCTCAAGTTATGTTGTGCCAACAGACTCGAGTGTTTATGAAACCATTGGGTTCTTGATATTGGGCTTACTTTGGGCCTTGGTAATCTTGCCCAAGAGGGATATGAAGCTTGATAAGTTCTTTGGTGTTGGGCTTTTAGCTATATACTCATGCTTCTTGTTCTTAAAGCTTGCTAAAGAATTTGGGCCACATTGAATTTCAAGTTTCCCATAAAACTAAGTTGACGCACTTTAATTTGTAGTAAAGTAGAATTAAAGGTTTCTACTTGGATGTAAATTTGTATTTATGTATTCATCCTACGTATATAATGATGATGAATTACCTTGCATATTCAACAGCCTATTAGGAAATCTCCTGATTTATGCTTATTTTCAATTTCCCGATCATATCATCGATTATTTCGTTTTTTGTGTGCCAGAAAACTAAAAACAAAAAGACATCCTTTTACTCAGGTTAACCAATTCAATTTAGTTGATTCTAAAGTAGAAATAGCGTCCATTAACCACTTGTGTAGGAGGAACTAAAGCGGCCTTGTGTGGATGCTATGTTGGGCCTATATTCAATACCCTTTTGGCTCGTGCCTGTCGCTCATTGCGTACAACAGACCCTTGTGGTCCGGCCTTTTTCCGGACCCGTGCATAGCGGAAGTTTAGTGCACCGAGTTGTCCTTTATATTGTGCCAACAGACTCTACTGTCTATGAAACCATTTGTTTCTTGCTATTGGGCTTAGATTGGGCCGACTCCTCCTTAGTGTTAGCCGCCCACAATAGCTCGTGCAGTGCCCATAGTTATACCTGACTACGAGTCAGCCTTCTTAATTAATTCGAAGTTCCCATCAGGCAATTCAATTTGGCCAACATAAATTCCCTTTCAAAAAAATTCACGTGATTTATTTTTATAGGCATGTGTACTATTTCTTTTATTTTGGAGTTGCATTTCTTCTTCTTCTTTTTTTCTAAACTGGTCCTTGTCAATATTGAAAGACAAATCGACAAACATGCTCTTGTTGTTTTTTACCTGTCCTTTATTTTCCTTTCACTAATTAAAGGTCTCCTATCAATTTTTTACTTGTGAGCAGTGGCGGATCCAGGATTTTTACTCAGAGGGTTCGAAAAAATAACAAAAGCTAAACATAAAAAATAATGTTGTTCTTGAGAATCAAACCTAGGATGCTAGAAACAATTTTGGAACATCCTGAACCACTTGAGCTAACATTTTACGTTTGTTCAGGGTATTCAAAAGTTAATATATGTACATAAATATAGAAAATCTACCCTATATATACAATATATGTTTTTGCCGAGGCCGAACACCTGGGGACAAAAACAAATCAATCAAGAGATAGTGGTTTGGTTTTTTCCTAAGCAAGGACGGACGAGTGACAATTGGCTGAGGGGCCCTTGGGCCTAAGGGAATAGATTGTAGCTGGGTACAAATAGGTCGGGACGAGTAGGCATGGTATGACGAAGGCTGCAATGTGACACATGGTTGTACTGGTCAGCTTTGGGCTGGAAGTCGGGAAAAAAAGCTTTGAGTATAGCCATGGATTCTTTTCTAAGACTTCAAGAAATTTCTATAGAAAGCTCTCTAGTAGAAAAGGAGAAGCATCAATCGGAGCAAAGGTTGGGTCTGTTCTGGGAGCATTTGCCTCTTCTCAACCTGAGGCCGTTGCAAATATGATGCAACACATCCGGAACCACATTCGCGGTCTGGAAGAGAGGAAGGAGGTCCTCCTCCAGGAACGAAGGGAACTAATTGCGCGGGTCGCCCGCATAGCTTTAGATTCCCAGAGAGAGTAGAATAGAAGAGTTTGTCGACTCTTTTGAGTTTTAGAATATTTAAGTAAGTGTTTGTAGACGCAAAGTAATGTGTTTTCATTTAGGGTCTTCTTTGTCTTTTTTAGTGGAGATCTACTCTAATGCCTACTGGAGATAGACTCATATATATGCTAACTATCTTTGTTTGGTTTTATTTATTATGTTTGCATGTATGGAAAAAACCCTAGTTGAAAATATTGACTATTTATGCTAATATAATAATAAAGACTTATTTGTATAAATGTGATGAAAATGTTGTTCCTTCCTCTCTTCACTCTCTGAATTTCGATCCTCACCTTTCTGGTGCCAAAGGCCTACCCTTCCACTTTACAGGAAGTTTTAAAGGAAGAAGTCGAAAAGAAAAGGAAAGTCACCTTTCCTGCCAACCTCCTGGCTTTATTCTTATACTGATCGAGCTGCACTATTTTCTATTCTAATAGATTCCACTTCACTTGCTTGCATGACTTCCTCTTTGCTTAAAAAAGGGGCAAGTCAAGTAAGTAAGCAGTGATCTGAATCAAAGCACAAGCTTTGAAATAGAAAGAAAGATAGAAGGAAAGCAAGAATGAACTATTTAACTTCGCTATCTTTCTATGATCTCCTAGGAAAGAGATCCTACTCCCAAAGAAAGGAATCTTAAGAACAGTCATTAAGAGAGGTGATCCCCTTTTGCTTTTTCAAGCTATGAATGTAGAGATCAGGTTGAAGAGTGAAAGGGACGAAGTGGTATGAAGTTGCTTGAACCTAGCGCTCGGGAGGTTGTGATCGACCGAAAGGGTAAGGGCAAGAATACTTGGCTGGACGTAGTTCAGGATCGATGTAATTGAGACAACTAAGTAGAGGATGGGAAGATGTGAGACCGGCCAAATGTGGTTCTATATAACTCTTACGCTTTTACAACTTGTACTATTTTATCGGAAAGTGAAATCGTTCTTTACTCGCTATAAGTATTTCGCTCTAACTCTCTAGTTCTCTTAGCTATCATTACATTTTTTGACTCGTGGAAAGGCAGAAGTGTCGGCTTGTCAGCCACAGGCTACTTGACTTCCTTATGATGATTCAATGTTAATGACCTTATTCAATCTTTTTTTGAGCCTTTGCTATAGTGGGATAGAAGTAGGGAAAGTAATAGAAGAGTGAATGAAGACCCCCATGGAGCGGTAAGGAGATTGATGAGTTTTTAATCTTCCTTTTTCTGTATGAAATTACAGACATATAGTGAATGGACGAGCCCCTTCAACTTCGAAGCAACTTCCTTTGCACTTCCCTTCGTATGGGAAGTAGAAAAAAGAAAAAGATTAGATAAATATAGAGCATATTCAGATCCAACAAGGCGAACTAGAATAGGCTGATTGATCCAGGTACCGACATGCTCTAATCGAAAGGAACCGCGTGTATGCTATAAAGACGTACATGCAAGCCTTTCTTTATGATCATAGGGATCGCTTTTCGTGAAGGCATAAATTACAGTCTAACCAGCTTTCTAACTTTAGGGGACAGAGAATCAGTCTTTTGATCCTCCTCGAGCCTACTCTCGTCTTTCAAATTAAGCTTCCGATTTAGTAGGTGCAGACATTGAAGGATCAGCTAACACTAGATAGGAAAGGTTTTCGAAGCTCTCCAACATGTTCTGAAGTCATCTTAGGAATCAGTTTTCGATTCGGTTGATGTTCTGACATCCCGAATCGAAGTGGCTCTAAACTCAGGTTTGCCTACCTCTCTAGTTACAGAGAGAGGACAGGGTCTTCAAAGCCTTAATTCAAACTAGAAAACTAGCCATATCGATCTAGGTAAGTGGTGACAACGAAAAGGCTTAAGCTTGAGGGCAGTGAGCGAGTTAGGATAAAATGATATTTGAACCATGGCGGGCTGAGGAGTCCCTATGTAGTATGTCTTTTCATGGGTGGTTGGAAGAGAAAAAAGTCATTCATTAAACCTTTTGGAACTGGAGACGAGGAGTTGTTTAAATACCTTTTCAAAAACCACTTTGTAGAGGGCGGGTATCACGCTCAATAGAACCAGACTTTGCTATGTCAATAGTCAATATGAGAGAGAAAGAAAGACAACAGCAAGAGGACGCCTTTTTCTTTATATTTTACTATTTCAGAAATCGAATCATCGTGCACTTTAGGCCCTTCTAAAAGCCATGAGGCGGGGTCACACGAGTAGTGAAAGACTGAGCTTGTTCATGTTCTCATGCTTCACACAAACCCATGCTAGGAAGCTTGAAAGTCATATCATATCATATCATACGGATTTATAAAGTCCGATCAAAAAACTCGAATAAAAGACTGGGAAGGCTTGAATGGATGGCTTCCAAGGCCAGGGCTCGATCCTTCACAAGCTCAATCTCTCATATAGCCAAGAGAAATCATGAACCAGAATAGAATCTCCAAATTTTATTTTCTTAATGACATAAGAAAATACAACTTGATATATAACTAAGCAGTATGGATTTTTTCAATCAAAAAACCCTTCTCAATTTTAATTATTAATTATAGCAGCAATTATGAGTATATGTAAACCCCCCAAGTGAAATTGTTAGATGGATATATATTATTTATATAAGTTCCAGATAGAGAATTATTAGATATCAGAAAAGTATCATACTTCAATTTGAATTTTGAATTGAATAGAAAATTAAAATTATGTTTTCATATAGCACAACATGTGTTGCCCCCAATAGAACATAGAACGACAATAAAATAATAAAAGAGAAGAAAGACGAATATTATAGATATCTCCACACGTGTTTAAGCAATACAAACCTTATTTTCTTATACACTTCACAATCGTATTCTACTCAAAAATATGTAATCACTAGGGTCAAGATTCATGCTTTTATGTGTCATTCCATTAGCTTCCTTTGATGGGAGAGGGGATTGCTTTCGTGTCTTTCCTTCAGGTCTAGGAATGGAAGTTTTCGTTAAGCTTTTTTTCTCAGTTTCGGTTGCTTGACTCAATAATGGCTCGACTGAACCTCGACACGGAGGAGGTGTCAAAGATGATCGAAATCGGGATTTATCTATTTAGTTAACACCTTTTCTCATTGAGTAAATAATTCTTAGTGTACCATAGGCGGTAATCTAGCTTTAATCGATTCCCTTCCCTTTGGTTTAGGATGGATCCAGACTGGACTAAGCTTGAAAATCTAATTACGAACTGGAAGCGAAACGTAAAAATGGCTTCTTTCTTTCTCTGTTGGACTCTTTTGTAATAGCTTAATGTCGTGCCGATATCTCCCTTACAAAATTGAAGATAAGTCTTTTGATTAGGGGGGTGACAACCAAGGCTTTAAAGTGAAGTTGTCATAGAGGCTATAAAGAGCATAAGGGGCATGATGACTTGATGTCATCCTCACTTTCCTCTAGTTTATCACAGGTAATCTGCTTAGGGTTCCAAACTCAACAATGATAACTAAACATGAGGGTTGCGCTCATTGCGGGACTTAACCCAACACCTTACGGCACGAGTTGACGACAGCCATGCACCATCTTTGTTCGCGCCTAACCTAAGCATGGGCTACTATTGTGTGTTTCGATCCTTCTAGTGAGAACTTGTGACCATCGCAGTGACCGTAATATGCTTAATTCTCGAGGAGTTACACGAAGGCCATCTGATGATGCATCAAATAGATGCACGGGTGGATGACTCAGACTCTATTGAGAGAGCAGCAAAAGTGTGAAAATCGATAAGAAATTACTTGACTTCATTTATTGCTTAAGGATATTCTTCAATTCTGACTTAAAGGAATTCAATCCTAAACTTCATTCTAAAGGAAATGATGAAATTCAATAAAAACTTTAATTCAATCCTGGTAAAGACTAAAAATCAGTCAATCCTAAATAAAATTTATTGATTACAGGCTCTACTGAAATACTGAAACGAATAAAATTGAAGTCAATCCTGGAAATAGGAGTCGAAAGCCAATCATTTTGTGAATGATGCTTAGGCTTCTTCCTTAGCAAAGAGAAAGTAAGAATTGGAGATTTCTCCCTCTAACTCAAGAGAAAGAGCTGCAACTATTTCCTCAGTCTGACATGGAATACGATATCTATCTAGTGTGATGTATGGAATATATGATAAAGTTAGACCTATTGATCAGTCATGTCATATAGGCCCGAGTTGGACATCTAATTGTTTTGATTTAAATTATCCGCATAATGCAATGCCTGATATATATATAAAAAAAAATATGGACAATCAAACCTATTTCTCAATTCACTTAAAGGTGTGGATAGGTTCCCGATAGAGATATGTAAAAAGCAGGTCCGATTACACATATTCCTATTATCCTTTCCACATAGGTAAATCTTTCCCTACTAGGCAAGAGGATAGCATGTTCCAAATTTTGTCTCGGTAGGACATGTATTTCTATTACTATGAAATTCATAAATGAAGTAGTTAATAGTAGGGTTACCATTATCCTTTTTGTAGTGACGAATCTTGAAGTCTATACACACTAACTGAATCTTTAGGGAAGGATAGTGGTGCAAATTGGCCTTTTTCCTTATCCTTTCTAAAGCAAAAAAGAATGTCATCATTCTGATCGTGACTTGAAAAAAGAAAGAAGAGAGAAACATGGATTTGGCGCCCACATAACTGATTGCTTGCTTACCAAGCCATCTTGGCTTTTCGCTTCTATCCAACGAGTCAAAGAGATTTCACTCCTCCAGTTCTATTAATATTGACTTGACTTATTATTATAAAAACTACTCACTATTCAAATGAAAGAAGATTGATTATCTACCCAAGAAGATAGAGAATCCCACCTATGAGAAAAGGTCACAAATAGAGTATAACAATTATCTTCAACATGCGTGGACCTGGAATGACTATGCATAGATCACCTCTATTTGTGTGGTCCGTTCTAGTGACAACATTCTCACTTTTATTATAACTTCCGGTATTGGCAGGGGCAATTACCATGTTATTAACCGATCGAAACTTTAATACAACTTTTTCTGATCCCGCTGGAGGGGGAGACCCCATATTATATCAGCATCTCTTTTGGTTCTTCGGTCACCCAGAGGTGTATATTCTCATTCTACCTGGATCCGGTATCATAAGTCATATCATTTCGACTTTTTCAAAAAAATCAGTTTCCGGGTATCTAGGCATGGTTTATGTCATGATCAAGGCCGTGTTAACTAAATATCATGACTTCTCGCTTTCCTAACTAAATAGAGGAAGCTAGAATTTTGACCTACTTCCGACTTCGAAAAGGTCTAGTCTGCTCTTCCCGACTAGTACCTTTGTACAATCAATTGCCCTTCCCGTTATCATCAAACAAAAGACTACCATAAGCTTCAGTTGGTGTAATAGTCCCACCCCTAGTAATGGGAATCCTTCCTAAGAAAGTATTTTTTCCACTTTGTTGATGTCCCGAGCTAATATCAATAGCAGTTGATTCAAGGGAAGTTCTTTCTAGAGCAGTAAGAACTCATACTAAATTGTTTTGAGATATAAAAATCATCTTTCAACCAAAAGAAATCAGCAGAAAAGGATGGTGTAGAAGTTTCGAGGGGGGATGTGGTAAAAAGCCATAGTGTAGGTATCTTATTAGGATCCGGATAAAGACCAAAGATCTTGAGCGACCGATCCAACAGAACAACTCAAAAGATAAAGAAGTATTGTTAATCTCTTCATGCTCGTTCCAAGCTCAAAGTACCATTTGTACAAATAAGAATCCCCTTCGTTACATGATTTCTTCTTCGTATAGATAGATATAGGATCTATGGGGAAATTACTTAGAAGTACTTTTTGTGCTACGTCCTTTCCTATCTGATAGAAATGGATCCCATGATCCTGAACCGATCTTACCTGGGATCGCAACCCCTCGCTCCACTTCATTTAGCTCGTTTTCTCTTTCCTTCTGCCTGCAAAAAAAAGTAATGAGATTGCTTTTGTGTGCGTTAGCAATCATCAAATCTGTGACATAGATAAGATTGGAGTTCATGCAGAATGCCTGAGATCACTTTTTGCCTTGTTACTTTTGCTTCTCTGGCTACTGCTCCGGCTAAGGCTTTCCTTCCGCTTTGACTTGCCTTCCTTATATTTCAATCTGGACTTGCGCTTCTGGCGAAGCTTCTAGCTCTAAATAATAGGAATTCGGGTATGGCAGGAATACTTTCCGTAGGCGTTTGCCCCGATTCAATCGGGGGATCGAATTGATTATAGAAACATGAATTTAATTAGTCGATTTATTAGTGAACCCCCAAATCCGCCCCTGCTTGTGAGACCCAAATAAGTTTTACATTGTAACTGTGCTGAATTTTCTTTCCACATTTAATACAGTAAGTGACAATAGCAATGGTTGAAGGAATACTGTATAAAATCAAGAGAGAGCAAGATGAGCAACACTGTAAAAGAGCAGAGTATATATATTTTTTATGCAATATTTTTTATCTAAATCTCAGTTTATTTTTTTTTCCAAAGTCAAAATCTACTTGATATCATTTCATATATTAAAAAAGGCCCATTTCCCTATTACAGAAGCATTTGACATTATTCTACCTTAACTTTTCTTATAAAACGATCATTGTTATGCGTTGCATTAACGAAATGACATAAGCTAATATTTACTTTTTTCCTTCTTTTTTATTTTTCTTTAAGCATTCGGTATCATAGTACATTAATCAGATTGATTCAGATTTCTACTAGGCATGTCGGCTGATTAACGCAAATATCCTTTCGGGTCATTATTTCGATTTTGTCCCTATTTTTAAAAGTTAACAAATACGGAGTATAGTTCTTAGGATCCATAATTTTTTATATCGTGATCTAATATTTTCTCATAAGATTTTCATTTTACTCAAAAGGTATCTTTATAGATCGGGATCTAAAAGATTCATAAGTTGCGTCTTGGTTCAGCTTCTTTACGTGCATCATAATCTTCAACGCTATGATTATAATTGATCTCATTAATACTATTTACAAATACGTTTTTTTTACGTTATAGATACTCCGCTCTTTACAATTTTCCTTCTAAAAAATTATACAGAAATCATTACTTGTAGTATTCATGATTAAGAAAATTCATCCGAAGCTTCATGGTGGAGATATCTTAAATCTTAATCCTCGCTTATATATTTTTAATCCTTGCTTTCTAATAATAGTTCCGATTAAGTGAAATTAAGAATTCTTAAAGAAAAAGATTCCTTCTCTTAATATTAGTTAATCATCACAATTTCTTGTTAATTTATGTAGATTAATTTAATGGGGGACAAAAAGATTGTTGATACGAGGGAACATTCATGCATGGCTAAAAATTATGATTGATTTATTCACTAGGTGTCTTAATCACAAAAATTAGAATTAGATAGCTAACCAATACTCTTGCCATCAGCTCTAATTATCACTTTAAACCCCACAAATCCAAAAAAAAAAATTAAACAATTTTTTATCACGAAGAAAATATTAAAAGTTCCATTATTTATATTTAAAAAAAGCATAATGTAACACCATACACAATTTTAAAAGGAAAGATAATTGCATAAACCTTCTTTGTGATCTAAAAAGCTAATCTTGTTCTTTACAAGTCATTTTCTTAAATAATCTATTGTATTTATAATTAATAACATAAAAGGTGTACTAAAATATATACATACAATGTACTAACTTAAGCTAAAGTTGGCCATGCGCATGCTTGGTTATAATGTTTTAGAACATGATTAGTACTAGCTCACACTAATCGCCATACAAAAAGGTGCGGATACAACTTTTTCATTGAGGGATTAATTAGAAATTAAACTAGTCTCAATCTAGAAAATTTTATAAGGAGCAATGTGGAAAGATAAATGGTGCCTATGATTTTGCAAGTCAAATCACTAGTTTCAAATAATTTAAACTTGGTCTCTTTAGTTTTTATTAAAATTAAAATGTCTAAATTTGACATGTATCTGGTTAGTGGTGATGGTTTTCGGTGATCGTTAATTCTGGAGATGGTTGGTGGTCATCGTGCGGTGGAGGTGAGTAGTTGAGGTGGTTGATGGCGATGACAGGTTGTCGATTTGGTAAGCGATGAAGGTGATTGCTTACGAATGGAGGTGCTAGTGGTAGTGGTGGTGGTGCGATGAAGGCTGGCAGTGATAATGAATAGAATAGTGATAAAATGTCATATTCACTACATACGATTCATTATAAGATCTAAACATATATGAAAGTCGTTATAAAATAAAATAAAAATAGATGCTTACTGAATTGAGATCTGAATAATTTAGATTCAAACCTTCATTAAACGAAAACAAAGGAGACATAAGCCATCTAAAAAGAACCTATAACTTGGAAAATACAATCTACGCCACCCAACAACATAATTCCAACACACAAAAACTAGAACATCATGGCCCTAAGACAGCTCTTACCTTGTGATCTTGCTAGCTATTTCGCCATCTAGAAAGTAATTTATCTTAGCTTGAACTTATGGTACAAATTTAAAGTTAAGAAAACATGAGGGACCTAATGCTAGCTTCACTTTAGTACTTTCATTATCTTACAAGCTTTCATGCCTGTATAGTGGTTAGCATGTGTTAAAATCCTCGATGGAAAATATTTTGGCCATTTCCTAATGAACATCTATTGATTTGCATAACCCCTTTTTGGTCCCCTTTCTTCTACAACCATGATTATATCAATAAAATATCAAGAAGGGGACCCAAAAGGGGTTTGGCTATATTAATAAAATATCAAGAGGGATTAGCTTTTCATAATCTTTCTATCTGTCATAACATCTCATCAAGACAATTCTCTTGGGAAGCCTTTGCTGAGGGGACACAAGGAAGCCATAGCACATCCGAGGGTCGTAGAACCAGAATTTTCATTAAGAGAAGTCAAAATATAAGAAGTAAACACACAAAGAAGCCAATGAGATTTAACATCTACTGTATATATAATACATAATTTTGACCTTGTATATGCAGTGTATTTCTAGCAAAGGAGGTTTGAATGAACCCTCTTCTTCCCCCCCCCCCCCCCCCTTACTCCGGCCCTGCAAGAGTGTGGTCTAACAGTCAATGGAGTGGTGAAACTATGTGAGATCAAGGTTCACATCTCAACGGACAAAAGATGCTTGGTGAATACTTCCCATTTGCCTAAAAATTGGTGGGCAGAATTATTCGTTATTTGTATCGGTGAGATATAGTAAGTACCTGATGGAATAATCGAGGTACCCGCAATCTATTCCGAACATTATCAAAAATAGAAAGAAAAAGCATAGTTTTTTCAAGAAATCATATTCACACATGCATTTTTGGAATAAGATACCAAAATAAACTTTAAAAAACTGCTAATCTTAAAGTAGAGGGTGGATTGTTATCTTAATGATTCATGGAAGATGGCTTTGTATTCATAATAAAGCTATGAAATTGCCACTTTATAGATGTTAAATGGACCCTATGATGATAAACCAACAAAATAGCTCAGAATAAGAGGTGATTTAACACTTTTGAGCTTTCTATCTAATTCGTGCCTATTTATATCTCTCAAGTGAATTTAGCATTCTATCATCAAACTTCACTCACCTTACAAACAAAGCAACTGCCAGTCTTGGTTGAAAAGAAAAGATGGATCTTGATTCAAATCCAACAATTTCACAAGCACATCCCGAGACAATGGACTTCCTTTCGCGCACTTGGTGCAACTTTGCAGTTCAAGCGTTCCAGCCGGAGATGCAAGATCAAGCTCTCATTCTAGACGAAAACTCAATCAAGAATTTAAGCATTGACAATAAACCTCCTCTGCTGGTATGTTAATCATCGTCAAATCATCTATAACATAACAACATATCGAGGTTTCATATAGAGCATTAATATATCATGTTGGTATCACAGAAGATGGATGATACAGATAAGTCAATTCCGCCATGGAAATCCAACGACATCAAGGTAAGAAATAGAATACAACATCTTGTGCATTATCAGCTCAGATTCTTTCAGAAAAGGCTCATGTGACATACTTTCATTTGTTCGTTAGTCGTGGATATGGATGCAGCAAGCTATGCATCCAGAGGTGAATTACAACAGCTATTTCCAGAAAAAATGGGTAAGTTCAGAATCATTCAACCATCCAGAAATTTTCGCTGGTTATCCCTTTTTGGGACAACTGTTTAGTAAATGACCCTCGTTTTATTGATCTTGCAACTTAATTATGGATCTTTTAGACCACAGTCTAAAGATCCCTTCTGATCAAACTGAAAATTTAATGAGAAAACGTTGGAACATGATCTAAAAGTTTGTAAGTTATTGCAACATTAGATGACAGTCTAATGTTGTCTGTAAGGTTGAGCAAAATATGAGCAAACAAGTGTAACGTATTTCAGAAAGGTAATCTCCCAAAGGCTATATTTGCACAACTTAAAAATAGGGACAAAATCTATCGTGACCTAAAAAAGGGACATTTGAGTAAATCAGCCATCATCCAGAAAATAAAAACTGAGTTTGAAGAGCTTGTTTCATGCAGATGCCATGGAAAATAGGACCACTAAAGAATGTGTCAATCAAGAAATGGATCAAAGAAATTAAGCAGAAGAGGAAAGAAGAGAAGAGATTACAGAAGGCTGAAGTACATGCAGCGATATCGGTTGCAGGTGTTGCAGCTGCCTTAGCTGCCATCGCTGCTGAAAACTTGAACCATGACGAGTCGGGACGTACAAAGGAGTCGGCTGTGGCCTCCGCAGCTGCATTAGTTGCAGCACAATGCGCAAAAGTGGCAGAAGCTATGGGGGCAAAACGGGAACAAATTAGCAGTGTCATTGGCTCGGCCATGACTGGCACAAGTGCGAGCGACATTCTGACACTTACAGCTGCAGCTACGACTTGTAATGACTTCTCTACCTCTTAAACTGCATATTGACCACAAACCTATGTCGCTCGGACCCTCAAAAAATACTGCCGCACCCGTGTTGGATCCTCCAAATATGCATAGTTTTTGGAGGATCTGCCACACACCCGGCCCGACAGTATTTCTGAAGAGTCCGAGCAACACAGCCACAAATATAATATGTTCACAAACCAAGCTGTTAACGAACCTAAGTCACCAGCAGCTCAACACAAAGATGACTATGTTTTTGGCAAGCATGTTTCATTTTACACGAACTATAATTTATAAGCTATCAGACTCTCCAAAATTGTTGTTGCACCCATGTGGGATCCTACAAATATGCAGTACTTTTAGAGGATCCGACAACACCGGTTGACATTTCCGAAGAGTCCGAGCAGCATAGGTTATAAGAAGATTTAAACAGATCATACTCACTTCTTCTTCTTTAATAATTCAGATCTAGAATCAAACTGTAGCTAACTAAGTCAAACAATTAAAGCTTCCTCAGTATAAAATGAGGATCAAGCTGCTATTAGAAAAAAAATCAAGGCACAAGTTTTAGGTACCATTTGGTCGAAAACTAGAAAGGATCAAGTTTATTTTAATAACCATGGTGTCCGGGCCAGCTTGTGCGCACCTCAACTAATTCCACGGGATACATGTCAGGCTGCCACCTCCCACCAGCAACAGGTACCATGTAACTCTGTCCACCAAGGCTAGAACAGATAGGAATAAATCACCTAGTGTTTTTGTAGAAAGGACCAAGTTTTGTTAGACTTATATGTGCTTAAAGTGAGCACGCTCAAGTAGTTCAACTATGAAATGTTTTATCGTCCAACGACTAGATTTGACTCCGCTGAATGGAAGTAAATAAAGGAAACTGTGTCATTTGGAACCTAACTTAGCATCTGTTAGCCTCATCTTCATTTGTAAGTAAAACTACTCACCTAATAGGGCTTGCACTGCTACTGTCTCAGCACTCAGAGGAGCAGAAACACTCAAAGCAAGATCTGGCTACAAGAATATATTAAACGGAAGCACACCAGTTCTCCCAATTGAAGATAACAACGACTACAACTTTAACTACGAGAAGTGCAGATCAATTCTTTCAAAGGGGGCAGAGCTTTATACTGAGAAAACAGATGGTATGTCTATTTCTCTATAACTAACAAAATAGCTGCAAGTAAGCACATTCAGAGAGGGATCAACATATGGTTTTTTCCAGATTCAGTAGCAAAAGTTATACAACGAAATAATAGTTAATGCAAAAATAAAGAGTGAAGTTTCGATTCTCTGAAAACTTTCCTTTGTCAGATCACCTGCTGATGCTTTTTTTTTGTGTGTTTTGCTATGTGGAACAGGAAGATCCAAGCTAAGGTCGGTGTCTATTATCTTAAATGGAGAAGCCAAGGTGTGAACATAATTGAAATCTTAAATCTCTTCAGCTGATATCATGTATTACCTACTACATAAGTTTGCTCCAACAACATAGCAGTGTCATAATTTCAAGGAGAATAATAACAATATTCAAAAAACTAAAGCACGTTCTCTTCTCTCTTATGTCACAGGTTATCCTAAGAACAAGGAAGCCAACTATGTTGAAGGCCTTTTCAAGTCACAAGGAAAGTATGTCCTTGTATGAGATACCGTTTCTTCACCTCAGTATTTCTTGCACTTCTCACATTAAATGTATACACAGTGTGTTCTGTTATGCTAATTAAATAGTTAACAAATTTATGAACACCTCCACATCTGATTGCAGGTGTCGTATTAGATCTACATGCCGAGCTGTATAAGGATTCAAACGGAGGGGAAACTAACAGTTGCTATCTTATTGTGCTAACAACAAACAGGGGAGTCATCAAGCTAGACATAATGGATAATTACCAGCGATACAGAATCTGGTCAATGACTATTAACCAAATGCTGATGCTCTCTACTTCGTTTACAAAATATGAGCTCCAATTTTCCAAAAGCTAAACTTAATAAAGATTTGTGGCATCAGCATATTTGTCGCATGAGTTTTGTCATGTATAGGTTATAGTATTTAGCAGCTTCCAAGTTGTCAGATCTGTTAACAGTTACATAGTGTGTTCTTGTTTTTTGGACAAGTTACATGTTTGTTGATCGTATTGTTTGCTTCAATATTCTATGATTTTTCATTTTTCACCTTGTTCATTTGGATAGCAGTTTCTTCAGTCAATCATAATCATTCTATTTGATGAATTAATTAATATATATTCCCTCCATTTCAATTTATGCAGCATAGTTTGACTGTACACAGAGTTTAAGAATGAAAAGAAGGCTTTTGGAACTTGTGGACTTTAAATATGTCATAATACTTGTGTGGTTACAAGTTTTGGAACTTATGGTCTTAAACCTACTATAACATTTGTGTGGCTATAAAAGTTTGTCATGAAGGGTAAAAGGGGAAGTTCAAGTTAAATTGTCACCAAATTTACCAGAAGAGTGTATTTTGTGTTTGAGAGAGGCCTAATAAAGAAATAGTGTCATTCTTTTTTTTTAGACAAAAAATATATTGTATGTATATCATAATCCCTACATAAATATCTTGATGCAGTCAAACCTCTCTATAACAATGATCTTCTGTAACAACGTTTCACTATAACAGACATGTTTTCTATGGAATCGCTCCTTCATGTTATGTTATTGTTAGAATAAGAATAGGATTTGTATATAGTATCCTACATGAAAAAGAATTGGGATATAGCGCCTATAAATAGGAATCTATATAATGTTGTAGACATACAATTCAATAAACTTTTTCACTCATAATTTCTCATCACATGGTATCAGAGTCATAATAGAATATTATCACCAGAAAAAAAAGGTGTGAACAGCATTGCGTGAACAGTGCCGCGTGAATAGTGTTTTCCCGGTGTGAACAATTCTTTTTACCAAATTCCGATCGTCGAAATCAGGGTTCCAATAATTCCAGGCTATTTCCGGCCATTCTTGTGATAATTTTTTTACTGTCAGCGTTGCGCAGAGATTCCGAGCTGACCCATACCACTTTCTTCAAGTTTCGGCAACTTTTCCGGCATAATTTTTTTCCAGTAGGGTCGTGCCATCATTCCGACCCTATCCACATAATTTTTTCCTGATTCGCATTTTTTTTCTAGATCCGGCTGCAAAACTTTTTAGATTCCGGGCAATTTATTTAAATTTCAGATTTCATAAGATGTCTTTCAGATCTGATATTTTTAGCTCCAAAAACACAAAAATTGGAACTTCAAAACCCTTAACAAGGAGATCAAAAATTTGAACTTCCCAGTCTACGAAGAATCGCCGAAGAGGCCGCTTTGGAAGATCTAGACTTAAGTGTACTAATCGTAATAGGCTTGGACACACTTGTGAAATATGCAGATCTTGACCTAAGTGTGGTTATTGTAATAGGTTTGGACACACTCCTGATTCTCTGCATGGTCGACAACCCAAGAATATTCATGTTGCTCAGACTGTCACTACAGGTAATCAACGGGTTTATTTATCCGAATAAGAATATAATGAGTACCTTCATAATAGAGCATGTAAGCAAACATCTCCCCAAGTAGCCTCAGTTGCACAGTCTAATACCCTGGATTGTGGGTTGTAGACTCTGGCGCTTCTGATCATATTTCTGGTGATAAATCACTTTTGTCGAATATTGATTATTCACCGTCTCTTCCCGCTATTACTTAAGCCAATGGGATCCAAACAAAAGCAAAAGGAGTTGGACAAGCTAATCTCATATCATGTCACTCTAAATTTTGTTCTTTATGTCCCTGGTTATCCATTTAATCTTGCATCGGTCAGTCGTTTGACTCGTGCCTTTAAATTGTACCATAATATTTTTGATGATTACAGGACATACAATTGGCGTAGGATATGAATCACAAGACATCTACTACCTTACCTCTACTCTTAATTCCTCCATAATAGATCTGGTTACAGATCCTCCAAACTTAATCCACAAATGATTGGGACATTTGAGTTTGTTCAAGCTACAAAAGATGGTGTCTAGTATATTCAAATTAGATTGTGAGTTGTGTCGACTTGAGAAACACACTTGCACTACATTTCCACGTAGTGTTGAGAGTCGTGGAGTCTATTCTAATATTTGAGGTCCTAGTAGAGTCAGTTCAATCTAAGGATTTCGTTACCTTGTTAGTTTCATCGATGATTATTCAAGATGTACTTGGATTTTCTTAATGAAAGATCGTTCTGAGTTGTTTTCTATATTTCAGAGTTCTTGTGTTGAAATACAAAATCAATTTGGTGTCTCTATTCGTACATTTCACAGTGACAATGTCTTGGAATATTTGTCCTCTCAGTTTCAGCAATTTACGACTCACCAAAGAATTATTCATCAGACTTCTTGTCCATACATTCCTCAGCAGAATGAGGTAGCAGAGAAAGAATAGGCACCTCATTGAGACTTCTTGCACTCCACTCATTCAGTCTCATGTTCCACTGCGTTTTTGGGCGATGCAGTTCTTACATCTTGCTATTTAACTAATCGGATGCCCTCATCTTCCATTCAGAATCAAATTCCTTATTCAATAGTATTTCCTCGGTCCTTTTTATACTCTCTTCCCTTTCGTGTCTTTGGGAGCACATGTTTTATTCATAACTTAACTCCTGGGAAAGATAAATTAGCCCCTCGTGCTCTCAAATGTGTCTTTCTTGGTTATTCTCAGGTTCAAAAAGGGTATCGTTGCTACTCACCTGATCTTCGTCGGTGCCTTATGTCAGAAGATGTCACATTCTTTAAGTCTCGGCCTTACTTTACATCTTCTAATCATTCTGACAAATCTGAGGTCTTACCTATACCGACTTTTGAGGAATCTACTATTATTTCTACATCTCCATCCACAGCGCCACCAGTCTTACCCATGCTGATTTTTGAAGAATCTATAGTAACTTCTACATCTCCACCCACAGTGTCACCACTCCTGACTTATCATCATCGTCCATGTCCAGCATCAGGCCCTAATGATTCATGTCCTGCACTGGACCCTGCCCCTACTATGGACTTGTCTCCTCCTAATCAACCAATTGCACTTCGATTAGCACTCGCAATACTAACCCCCATACCCTTTTAAGTTATCATCTTTTGTCTTCATCCCATTATGTCGTTGTATCATCATAGTCCTCTGTCTCCGTCCCTAAGTCTACAGGTGACGCATTTTCTCATCCAAGATGGTGATAAACTATGATTGACGAGATGTCTACTTTACATACGAGTGGTACTTGGAAGCTTGTTCCCCTTTCTTTAGATAAATCTATTATGAAAGGTGGTCCTTAATTTGTTTCGAATGCATTGGGTGATGTCAGGAACATTGAAGGAGGCTTTGCAAAGTTGGATGCATAGGAGGGGGAAGAGAAGCCCAAGGAAATGAAATGTCTCCCCTTAGTAATTATGTGGGTCATTTAGAAAGAGAAATATGAGGGCTTTTGAAGGAGTAGAACAAGAGATTGTAAAGCTGCAATGTAGTGTTTTGTCTCTAGTTATTTTTGGTGTACTTACGAGGTCCTTATTTGTATAAAGGATTGGATATCTTTTGTTGAGAACCATATATTGTTGTAGGTTCTCTTCTTTTGGTATACGTCCCAATTGTTAATAAAATTATTTACCTTATCAAAAAAAAAGGTAAATCTATTGTTGGTTGTCATTGGGTTTATGTAGTCAAAAGTTGATCTGGACGGCCAAGTTGATCGGCTTAAGGCTTGCTTTGTTGCTAAGGAGTATACGCAGATATTTGGGCTTGATTATGGTGATACTTTCTCACCCGTGACTAAAATAACATATGTTCGTCTTTTTCTATCAATAATTGTTGTCCGACATTGGCCTCTTTATCAGTTGGACATTAAGAATGTTTTTCTCCATGGTGATCTTGAGGAGGAAGTTTCTATGGAGAAACCACTTAATTTTGTTGCTCATGGGAGTCTAATCCGGTATATCGATTGCGTCGGTCACTTTATGATCTGAAACAGACTCTTTGAGCCTGATTTGGTAAATTCAGTACAAAAATTCAGAAGTTTGGCATGATTCGCAGTGAAGCAGATCACTCTATGTTTTATCGACATTCTGCTCCAAATTTGTTGTATTTATTTGGTGGTTTATGTTGACGATATTGTTATAACTGGCAATTATCAAGATGGTATCACTAATTTAAAGCAACATTTCTTTCAGCATTTCCAGACTAAAGATCTCAACTGAAGTATTTTTCTAGGTATTGAGGTTGCCCAATCCAGGTCAAGTATTGTTATTTCACAACGCAAGTATGTCTTAGACATTTTTGAGGAAACAGAGATGATAGGGTGTAGACTCATTGACACTCCTATAGATCCAAATGCTAAACTCCTGCCATGATAAGGGGAGCCACTCAGTGATCCTGGAAGATATAGGCGGTTGGTTAGTAAGTTGAATTATCTCATAGTGACTAGACCTGACATCTCTTTTCTTGTGAATGTTATAAGTCAATTTATGGATTCTCCTTGTGATAGTCATTGGGATGCAGTTATCCGCATTGTGCGATATATAAAGTCGGCTCCTGGCAAAGGACTACTCTTCGAGCATAGAGGCCATGAGCAGATCGTTGGATATACAGACGCTGATTGGGCAAGATCACCTTCTGATAGACGTTCTACATCTGGATATTGTGTTTTAGTAGGAAGTAACTTGGTATCCTGGAAGAGTAAAATACAGAGTGTGGTTTTTCAATCTAGTGCAGAATCAAAATATCGAGCAATGGTTGTAGCAACTTGTGAGCTAGTTTGGATTAAACGGTTGCTCAAAGAACTAAAATTTGGAGAAATCAGTCAGATGGAACTTGCGTGTGATAACAAAGCAGCCCTTCATATCGCATCAAATCCAGTATTTCATGAGAGGACTAAGCACATTGAGATTGACTATCACTTTGTCAGAGAAAAGATACTCTCAGGAGATATTGTTACAAAATTTGTGAAGTCAAGTGACCAGCTTGCAGATATTTTCACCAAGTCCCTCACTGGTCCTCGTATTAGTTACATCTAAAACAAGCTCGGTACATATGACTTTTATGCACCAGTTTGAGGAGTGTTAGAATATGAAGAGGGATAGGATTTGTATATAGTATCCTACATGGAAAATGATTGAGATATAGTGCCTATAAATTGGAATCTATGTGATGTTGTAGATATACAATTCAATAATATTTTTCTCCCCATAATTTCTCACAGTTATATGATATGTTCTCTATAACAACATTTCGCATAGCAGCCAAAAGATCATAATAAATGACGTCTAGAGGGAATTAAAGCATGGATATGGAGGCAAGAAAAGTCACTCAGTCAAAATTATCATTTTTTCTTCTATCCATATATTTCTTGCCTTTCCATTTGATGGTTTTTACACTTAATTTATTCAAACCATGTGTAAAACATCTCAAAATTTCCGCTAATAGCTGAAACTCCAATTCATCTCTACAGGAACAAAAGAAAAAAGAATGGAAATATAAACCAGAAGGCAAATGATACTAGAAAACATTTACACCTAGAATAGTTAAAGAAGAAGTAAACAAAATTTCTAGATTCTACTTTTGCTCATCAAGGACAGAATCAGAATCACTGGCCTTTCCGTGTATACACAGCAACAGATGCCTGAAGTTCTCGATCCACCTTGAAGTGAGCATGGAAGAATCTTTTTATCTGTCAATCACACACATACTTGAATGAGCACATTGCACTCCCACTTTTTTCCACACACAGAAAAAGAGAAAATACTACGTAACTGTTATAGAAGCAGATCAAGATGAAAGAAAACCAACCTCTTCGAAACTATGCAAAGCTAGAAAGTCCTTTAGTAGTTGTTCCTGTGAGTCAAAGAGAACAATGTGGCTAGGTATAGACCAGTTCTTAGCAAATTCTGTTGCAAAACCAGCTGGATCCACCAGGAACTGATCAGACTCGTCTAGAGCTCCTTTCTCTTCACTGTAGAAAGGAATGGCATAAACAAAAGTTTTCAGTTCTGTTGAATCAAAACAAAAGAGGATAGCCAGAGACGGCTAAGACATTCAGAGTAAATTGGCAGTATATAACACATACTTTGGCGTGCAATCCAAGAACCGCATGGAAACGTTACAGTGAAGAGTTGAATAGTAAGGTGTGGCATGGCAGGGTGTAAAGAAAAGGATACTTTTTACTTTCCCTTTATACGCCTCTCCAGAGAGGTAGTTCATTACATCCTCTGTCCCTCTCTGTAGCAAGAGAATACAGATAGGATAATAAGTTTCATGGAAATTGAAAGTTTCTGATGCTATAACGCGAACAGAAGAAAAACTACAGACATCGAGCTTTAAAGCTTAACCATTAAAGGGGTTGTTTGGTTGCTGGTTAGTTCATGTATTAAAACTAGCATAACTAGTACCATGTTTAGGTAGCATCTCAGTTGTTATGTATAAAATTCAGTACACCAAGTACCGTGTTTGGTACCAGCTTACAATCCCGCATAACTAATACATGTTACATGTATAAGTTATAAGAGAATTTATGTATTATTTTATGCAGGGTAGAAGATGGATGAACTAATACATGAATAACTAACCCATGCATAACTAAACCCTGCATAACTAATCCTTGCGTAACTCTAACCAGAACGGCTCCTAAGGAAATAAAGAGTGGAAATATGCTTTGCCTCCTTTGACACAAGAAAAATATTGCTTTTGCAAGAGGTGAGAAGAAAGTCAGATTGTCGAGATACCTGATGAACCATACTCATGTAAAATGCCATCGGAATATTACTAACTGCTAGGAACAGGACGGCCACTTGCAATTTCGCTGAGCGCCGTTCATGAGTGCTTGGAGATCTTTTACCTCGGCTGTTAGACTTATCAGGCCCTCCAATTGTTGCCAACCAGTAGCCAGAGAACATTAAAGCTATTGGAAGCACAGGGAGGACAAACCTGTTTTTTGGACCATTTAGATTACAATAATCACTTATTCAATCAACTACGCCTATGACAGATAAAATGACAAAAATGCTCTTATGTTTGAGGGTAGGTTCAAAATAGTCCCTTCAGTATGCACTTAACAGTTCAGTCCTTTAAGTTTGCCAAAAGTTAACACTTTTAGTCTCTGTCAAATACTTACCGAACTCTGTCGATTAGATTTGACGAAACAACGGAAAAAATATTTAACTAGACACCAAGAAAGTCTCATCAAATCCTAAAATATGCAACACAAAAAACTACACTAGACACTAAAAATATATTTAAAAAACAGCAGAAATTACACCTCAAAAAGCTGCACCCGACTCTAAAAATATAAATTAAGAATAGCAGAAGCTACAAAACTTGTACTTCTAAATGTGAGTCCCCGCTATTTCTCTGTTAGTTTAACAGACAAAGTTCGGTAAAATTTGACGGAGATTAAAAGTGTTATATTTTTACAAACTTAAAGGACCAAAACTGTTAAGTTCATACTTAAGGGACTATTTTAAACCTATACTCAAAACAGAAAGGACCATATCTGTCATTTTCTCGCCTATGACATTAAGTTATTATGGAACATAAAGTTTATTGACTATTATCATCATTGACAGAAGATTGATATAATCTGAACAAGTACCTGAACTCTTTGTGACCCAACAAGCTATAAATTGCCAAACTCCAAGCAATTAGACCAGATAGTTTCCACTGCTTAGACTTGAAAATACCAGCAAGCGAAAACGGTAAGAATGTGAAGACCATAACTGTAAAACCCTGAGTGAAGTACCAATGCCACACGTGAGTTCCATAATAGTCTCCACCAGAAGACAGAAAATTGAACTTCAAAAAGTTCAACGGCACAAGGACCCAAGTGCCATACATCCAGCGATCCACCAGAAAAGTAAGTCCCAGAATTAATGTCCTGACTCGATATGTTAGAAGAGGTAAAAGATTGTCAGTACATAATTTTATAGTATAAAGAACAAAAGATCAACTGCAAACACAAACATCAGTATCTTATCATAGAGACCAAATTGAAGTTTTAAATAGATGATACTAGACAATTTTACCAGAAATCTTGTCCAAACACCTGAACTTAAAATAAGCACTTTTGGCTTCCCAGAAGCTTGACCAAACAGGCTAATAGTCCTGAGAATAAATGATACTTACCCAATAGGAATCACCTCAAGAAGAACAAATTTCAGCTTATCACGTGTCAGGTACAGCTCTAGGAGACCAATATAGATCCACGTAATGGCACTTGTAGGTCGGATTGCACACGCTAATGCAGCTATAGCTAAAGCCCATTTTCTAGACCCCCGAGAAATTTTACTAGCCGATGGTCTAATGCAAGGCCAGTAGTACAGGCTCACAATAGTAAGAACAGTCTCCAGACTATTGGATAGAGTACGTGTGATACAGAAAAACATGAACCAGTTCGTCAACTGGGCAAAAATCTGCAGATAAATTAAGTACGTCAATGCCAACAATATTGGAGTGAAGCATCAGCAATTAATGTATAAAACACCAAATAGAGTAACAAAAAGAAGAAAAAAAAGGCAGGATGAAGAAAGTGGTATGTGTTACAAAGGAAAAGGATACCGTGAATTTCGCGACACGATCATCAAATATCTCTTGAGAGAGCTTAAACAAATAGAGGTCCCCAATAGCTGAAAATATTGACTGCAGCAATCGTGGAGTCCTTATCTGAGAAGAAGAATAGAGATTTTGTTAGGCACTATGGGAAAGAACAACTAATGCATACGCTTATATAAAGTAATTATCAATAACGAAACTAAATTTGCAAAAAGTCAAGAGCCAGAATCATCCATCAAATAGCAGCATACTAAATCTTACTTTAAGTTGCACCATTTTACATTTCAAACAAGGAAATTACAGGTCAAGGAAGAGCAAAATCAGTACTCCATCCATCCTAACTTTACACATATTAAGACAAAAGTTGAAGCTTTATTGTATTAATACAGCAGCAGGTCCAAAGGTGGTGAGAAGCTGAAATCCGAAGAAGTGTCTAATGATATCTTTTCCATGGTATGGTATCAAATAAAGTATCGAATAATGTATGAAAAGGTATCCTTCTTAAGAAAGTAGACTAAAAATACGAAAATTAGACTTGACCACAGGAGTAATATCAATAACCAATCTCAACATTTCCACTCACTTCCTAAAACTTCTAGCTTCATAAAGTCTACTAAATTCACGCCACATACTATTGCAGCCTCAAACACCACATGCAGACTGCAATACAGTAAGCAGAGGTGAATCCAAGATTTAAACTTTATGGATTCGATCTTTAACTTTAAGGTTCTTAACATTGAACGCATTGTATATTCAAAATTACGAGCTAGTGTATACTGTTTGATGTAATTTTGAAGGATATTTACACATAATTTATGGATTTTACTTGCAAAACGAGCTTACACTGCCATAGTCATCCCAACACAACAATAATTGTTGATTCTTGCAGAGCTACACAATCAAATATAAATCTTTCAAATTTAGCTCAAAATAATCACCCCCCGAAAATTGAACAAACCAATTAGTAACTAATTACCATGAACTAAGGTTTGTCAAGATGAAAAAAGGCAAAAATAGATATAATGAGGTTCCAAATGTATATATATATCCATTTACATTTTCACTTTATGAGACAGCTCAGAACAAACAACAAAATGTTGATTCTTTCAAAGCTACACAATCAAATACAAACCTTTCAGATTTAGCTCAACATTATCAACCCCAAAAATTGGCAAAACAATTAGTAACTAATTACCATGAACTAAGGTTTGTCAAGATGGAAAAAAAGGGCAAAAATAGATATACTGCGGTTCCAAATGTATATATATCCACTTACATTTACATTTTATGAGACAGCCCAAAACTAACTATAAAGGTTGATTCTTTCAGAGCTACACAACCAAAAAATCAAACCTTTCAGATTCAATTCACAATAATCAACCAAATAAAATCAAAAGAACCGAAAACAATTAGTAAAATAATTACCATGAACCAAGGTTTGTCAAGATGAAGAAGGCAAGAACTTTATACGACGCAGCAAATATTACTGAATTCACACCACATGCTACTGCAGCCCCAAACACCACATACGAACCGCAATACAGTAAGAAGAAATGTGAAAGTTCTGCACTAATTATTATGGATTCCACTCACAAAATGAGCTGATAAACTAAAGACACAAAGAAACCTGATTGGAACTTGTAACAGTTCCCAACTTTCTTCCATTAAAGGAACTAGGAGAAAAACAGATATACAGTAATAGCATCAATTGTCCATATAACTTTTGGCTGCTATTGTGAAATGTTGCTACAGAGAACATATAATATAACATAACATGAAAATCAGTTCCAAAAAAAGCATAGTGAAATGTTGTTATAGAGGATGACCGTTATAGAGAGGTCTCACTGTACCATTTACATTTTTATGAGACAACCCAAAACTACAATAAAGATTGATTCTTGCTAAGCTACACAATCAAAAAATCAAACCTTTCAGATTCAATTCACAATAATCAACCCAACAATATTGAAAAATCCAAACAATTAAATAATTACCATGAACCAAGGTTTATCAAGATGAAAAAAGGCAAGAACTTTATACAAAGTAGCAAATATTACTGGATGTAGATAACTCCTTATACCCTTTTCCCATTCCCATGTCAAATGTCCATATCTGCAAAAAAAAAAAAAAAAAAACAGTAATAAAAAAAAATAATTTAAAAAAAAAGTTTCAAGAATTGGGAAAAAAAACACAAACCCAAATGAGATTTTATGTGCAACTTCAAGGGCTTGCCAATGTTCATCTGGATTGAAATATGTTTGAACCAATAAGGCATTAACAAATCTAAAGAACAAACATAGGTTAAAAACATTTTTCAATAAAGGGTGTGTGAAATTGTTGTTTTTGAAAGTTTTGGGGTTGTGTTTGGTGGTGGTGTTATCAGTGAGTGAAACATCAAGATTCTTTCTTTGTTTCATTGTGAATAAAATAGAAAGTTTTCAAGATTTGGAAATTGGAATTTTTTGTTAAAAGAGGAGGGAGATTTGGGTTGTTTTTCACCACAATGATACTTGTAGTGTCAAACCAATTTACAGTTTGATTGTTAAGTATGATTTAAGGAGAATATCAATTCTGGTCCCACAATTATTGATAAACTCTAATTTGAATTGTTATTATTCAAGATAAAGTTAATGATCAAAAATACATATTATTATTTTTTTTATGAATTTCACACCCAACTATTAGTTTCTTTTTTAATCTGAACTATCATCATTTATGTATTAAAACACAATCTAAATTAATCTCTTTTACTACCTAAACTATTACTATCATTCAGATAAGAAAGAGTAACAACTGATAGTTAAGGTGTGTTCTAATACATAAATTGTGATAATTTAGATAGGAAATAGCTAATATTTTGGGTGTAAAACTCGCGAAAAAATAATAGTTTAGATGTGTTTCTTGCCATTATTTATTCAAAATATTAAATATTCAATTAATTATTAAGTATTATATATGTTTTTAGTACTTTTAGGGAGGGTATACACTTAACATAATACATGAATGATGGAATGATAAATAATTTTATAAATTTGTGAATATTCACGAGAAAAGAGATCAAACATGCATATATTATCAGCAGTTGAAGATTAAATATATGTAATCAAATATTAGAATAACTAAAACTAAAATTTTCAATAACTGAAAGATCAAATATACTACAAATCTCATATTTCAAGTTTTAGTAGCGTGCTCCATTTTATGGGGCATATTTTCCTCTATAATTCGTCTTCCAAAATATTTTCCTCGGTAATTCATCTTCCAAAAAAAAGAAATAATTTACTCGTATTCTCTTTTACTTGTCTAGTTAACATACTTGAGGGAGAGGAGGAGAAGGGAAAAAAATTAGGAGCGAGGGAGTAGAAGTGTATTTTGTGTGATGTTTGCCAAAATTAGGTACTTGTTAAATAATTTGAAAATATTAGATATATGTTAAATCGTAGATTATACGTTTATTAGAGGTAGAGAAACAAGGTCGGATATGTCACCTCTTTGCACTTAATTGGTCGGGTTTGGTCCTCATAAGAATTGAAAATTAATTAAATGAAAATAAGACAAATTACTTGCTACAAGTTATATTAATAAATCACGCTGATAGTATATTAAATTTATTCTTTAACATAAGGTACATCCTTTAAAAGTTCCCCATAGATATCATCTCTTTGGTGAAGTTATGAGTTGAAATGTTCTGAGGCATACATCATTAAATATGCATTCTGAATATGCATGCATATAGTAAACAAACAATACATTTTCTTACATGTTCAATATGGTTGTAAAAAGATGGACACAATGATACATGGGAAAATTATATGCAACAAAAATCTACAAGAAATGACACAACGTGGGAATTTTTTCTTTTTTCCCCAACAACCCCTCAAACTTCTAATTCTTGGAGGGCCTTTTTCCTTTCTTGAGTTAAAAATCCTAATTTTGTGTAGATTTTACATTGAAACATCAGAAGAATTGGAGATATCTGTCCACAAAAGAAGCCTTCGAGGTCGATCTAAGAACCTCGCTTGCCACGCAGGTTCCTCGTTCTCGTGTTCAAAGCCACACTTCATGTACAACTTTTTTGCTGGCTCGTTGTCGATGGCAACATGAACATATAAATCACTTATTCCTGAAAATTAACACCAAAAAACAACAACTTGGTATTGTAATAAGACGAAAAACATACTAGTTTCCTGTGAATGATATATGATATAGTGCGGCAAAGAAGTAAAGCACTACCTCAAGATAGACCTGTGGTTATGAGCTCAAGAATTGGTAGATAAAACACTGGCCAACAATAGTGTGTACATATATAAGATAAGTCCGCCAACGTGAGCTTTCTCACATTGCCGGTCTCAACGTAAAACTTGTCAATTATGTTGAGTTGTGGAGCATAATTCACCGCCGACACTATGAAGACCCTACGCAGAGTGTGAAACGTTGATCGACCTGAGCGGACAAATCGACGTGAGGGTTGGAAGGGAGAAAAAGAGAATTGTAAACTCAAACTCCCTATTTGATTATAGTAAAATCGGTAGCGGCAAAGTGGACGTAGCTCTCGCATTGAGGGTGAACCACTATAATTTTGTGTGTTATTTGTTCTTCGCTTATTTTACTATTTTCTAATTAGGTAGGATTTGGGACTCAAATCCTAACAAATTCATGATGAATCCTCATAATACATACCACATTCGCCGAAATGGTGAAAGTAGCACACATTCGACCTACATATGCACCAGTTCGTAGGTGTGAAACTAGGTGACTGAAGGTATTAAAAGGGGATGAGGTAGACCTAAAATCAAATGGAATGAAGCTATCTAGAAAAACGTACAATTTCTTAAAATTAGTGCGGACTTAGCTAAAGGTAGGGTATGATGGAGGAAAAGGATAAGTGAAATCTAATAGTTGGAAACAGTTTTGATCTTGTTAGAGGACTTCTAATAATATTTTTAAAATTATTATATTTGTAATAATAATGAAATATTTTCCTCAAGGATTTCATTCCAAGACTTGGTAATTATACCAATATTACAAGCATAAAATAAGGAAATGATAAGATATGATTCTCTACAATCATGCATCCTAATTTACCCTAATCTATTTTAATTGCCCTACCATATACATAAGATATTATAATAATTACAATAATCATAATTAATTATGATTCTATCACTCCCCCGCAGTCGAAGCAGGAGGGAGACAGATGCTGAGACTGTCCCGGAAATCTTCAAATAATATCAGCGGAAGACCTTTAGTGAAGATATCCGCGATCTGGTAGCGCGATGGGACATGTAAGACACGCACTTGTCCGCGAGCCACCTTTTCATGAGACATTTAATACAAGAGATAAAATTACTGTTTTTGAGAGAGGCTAAAACAAATGCCCTCGGATGCCCCAAACGGTCATGCCATAATGATTGGTTGAAAGCTGCAAAAGTAGATGGTAACTTGGATTTTGAATGGGTGAAGTGATTGGATATAGTCTCTTGACTATCAAAAAATGCATTACAAATTTCTGCATATTGGTTTAGTGCAAATTGCTTTTAAACCCCTTACGTTAGAAGGATTGCCAGAAAGCTTTATGACTGTCCTAAGGGATGCCAGGAACCTAAACTGGAAGCAATCTCTTATGAGTGCTATGCAGTCAAGCTTAGCCTATGGCCCAGTATATTTTAATGTCAGACCTAATCTTACTTTATCGTTGTCTGATCCTAATATACTTCATGCTTTAACTTTATATGTGAAAGCTAATGGGTATAATTACATGCCTAAAACGAAGTTATGAGCATCTGTTATCGTGTTTATTTCCGTGTTTTAGATACCATGAACCCAAACTGTAGAATCATGGATGATAAACGAAATAGACAGACTGTCTTGATAGAGACTAACTTAGCCAAAAGGTCCAAAATTACTACCAGGAGACCTATCAGCTGGGATGAGATACATTACCCCGAAGATTGGCTAATAGAGAAAGCTATCCCTGTTCACCCTAGGATAGATTCTCAGATCGCTCATGTGATCCAGACTACTGACGGTAGTATTCGCCTTCAGTTTGCTAAACAACCTAGAATAGGTAGATCTTTATCATCCCACTACTATTTGTCCTCGGTGGATGATACTGCTGGTACATCTGCTGCTAGAGCCTCCATGTCTCAAGCAGATGAAGATCTTTACAGAGTTAACACCCCCTCAGAAATCTCTCAGGAGGAAAAGGTTGACAAAATAAAGGTTGAAAACCAGATTCCTGCTGAAATTCCGGCAGAAAACAGTAATTCGATTATACGGATTATTTCCATGAAGGTTGATTACCCTAATGATCCGTCATACTGCGGTTTGAATTATGCTCCTGATTCGGACTTACGCAGAATTATCAATGATGATTTTCATAGTTCTGACTACTTGCCCTTTAGGGAATGGTTTTTTTCATTCTTTTCCAGAGAAGAGCAGGAGGAGATTGCAGAACAATTTTATGGAGAACTCCAATTGAAACAAGATTTTAAATATTTTGTTAATTGGTTTATTGAAGATTATGCTTTGCCTAACATTAATGTCATTGAAAGGCAATGGCATCTGGACTCAAAGAAGGTTTTAAGAAGCCTTTATCCGCCGGATGAACCCTTTTCATTAAAAAAGGATAACAGTAATACTGATTTGCATGCTCAGCCTTATCTTAAAATGTTACAGGGAGTCCTTAATGCAGACAACTGGAACAACCTGTACAAACAGGGAAATAGTACAAATATGTGCTTGAAAGTCCTTGGAGAGCAGATGACTTTATTGCATAATAAAGTCGACAGGCTCAGTTCTCTTATAGAGATACAGAGGACAAAGATGATAGCAGAGGAGAATGCTAAAAAGGCTCCCAAGCCTTTAGAGACTTGCACCAATATCCAGCCCCCTGCATCAATGGAAGGAATATCCTTAGCCAAGGATACAGCCAGCAACATCGAAAATCTGATATTGCAGCTGGGAGAGAGACTAAAGATTTCTCCGGATAAAGCAGATAGAACCTCCACCAGCAAATCTGTGGTAGGAATGGTTAACAACACCCAGAAAGAGGCAAATACCGACGACGATCGTATCGCTGCGGTAAGGAAAGGGAGTAATTGGACTCCTAGGATTACCTCGGAAAATTATTATTATCCGAGACCCACTCCTATGGATGTCATGCTTGAAGAAGGAGCATGGAAAAATGATGCGGCAGCCTATACGGGTACCGAGATCGTTGAGTGGAATATTGACGGTGGAGCTGAAAGCCAGATCTACAGGAACTGTCACAAAATGCTAATGTATGCTGCTGCTGCCAAAGGCAACAACCAATCGGAACTTAGCATAACAAAGATGATCCTAGTAGGATTCACCGGTCAGCTCAAAGCTTGGTGGGACAATTATCTCTCGCCAGAACAAAAAATGCAGATCAATAACTCTGTAAAACAAGAGGGTAATACCCAAGTTTCCAATTCAGTCTATACTTTGATCCTAACCATTTTAGATCATTTTACAGGAAACTATTCCACAAATTATGACAACATCAGGACACTTCTGCAGAATCACAGATGTCCGACCTTAACCTCTTTTAGGTGGTATAAAGATGTTTTCCTTAGCAGGGTTTATAATCTCCCTGAAGCAGGCGATCGCTTCTGGAAGGCCAGATTTATTGATGGTCTCCCCCCGCTCTTTGCTGAAAGAGTAAAAAGAACTCTGCGGATTGATTCCACGGCCAATTCCCAAATCCCTTGGGATATGTTCTCCTATGGCATGCTGATCAGCAAATGCACAGAGGAAGGCTTGGCCTTATGCAATGATATTAAATTGCAACGCCAGTTGAAAAAGCAAAGACTGACGGAAAAGACACAGTTGGGAGAATTTTGCCAACAGTTCGCCATGGACGAACCTACTCCTACCCAAAATACCGGGAAAAGGAGGAAACACGTGGTCAAGCCACACAAAAAAGATTATTATGAAAAGTATAAGTCGGCCCCTTACAAAAAGAAAGCTGCAAAGCAAAGGGCCAAAAGTCAAAAGAAGGGCTATGTCCCTAAGAAAAGGACAACCAAGACCACAACTTGCTATGCATGTGGAGAAGTGGGCCATTACGCAAATCGGTGTAAGAAAAAGAAGGCCGACAAGATTAAGGCACTCAAGATTGATGATAACATCAAAGATGCCTTACTAAAAATAATGATCCCCTCTGACGAATCAGAGGATTCAGAAGGACCAGTAAGTACAGATTCTGAGGATCCGTACTCATCCTCCTCCGAGGAAAACTGTAACGCCTGTACCTCAAATCAATGCCAGAAAGAGGAAGGCACTGAAGATGAGTTCTATGAACTCCAATCACAGTTCTCCAGCTCCAGCTTCAATGTAAGTGTCATCAATGGAGAAGAAATTAATGATATCCTAAAAGATATCCCTGACGATGCTCAGAAGGCAAAAATTCTTGAAGCTTTACTCAAGGCACAAGAAAGGGATAAAACTCCTCGCAAGATCAAATCCAGAATTGATCCTCCGTATAATTTTTCGGAAATTATTGCTGACCTACAGAAAAAGAGGAGTAGTAACAGTAACACCATTACTACTCAGCAATTAAAGGATGAGATAAATGATCTCAAAATCGAGATAACACATCTCCATAAAAATTATGGAGGATTAGAAAACAGAATTACTCTGTTAGAACAAATCTCCTATGAGGAGAGAGAACCAGAAAAGCTCCACACTCCTATCACGGACATTCCAGGAACTTCGTATGACAACGATGAACCTGCAGGAGCAGTCAGCGTCATCACACGCCAAAGATGGGTTACTCATATCACTTTATTGATAAAAGGAGGAGCTATCTTCAAAAATGTTCCAACATTAATTGATTCAGGAGCAGATGTGAATTGCATCAGAGAAGGATTAATTCCGACGAAATACTTTACCAAAACAAATCGGAAAGTATCTGGAGCAGATGGAAGTGATTTCAGTGTCTCCTACAAATTGTCAAGTGCGTATATTTGCCACGACAAGGTTTGCATAGAGCATTCTTTCACCTTAGTAAAAAATCTTACTAATGATATCATATTAGGCATACCTTTCATTAATGGATTAATGCCTCTTAACAATGTTACTGAGACAGGTTTTTCAGGAACATATGAAGGAAAGCAGATTACTTTCCCATGGAGTGATTCATATAAAACTATTAGTTTTGTAAACCTAGTGCAGAACAAGCAGCAGCACTTGGAGTATTTGCAGCATGAATTGGTAGTTTATAATATTGAACACCAGCTGACAAATCCTAAATTACAGGATAAAATCAAAGGTATAGGAAATGATTTCTCCATTTCTATTTGTGACGATTTGCCTACAGCTTTTTGGAACAGAAAAAAGCACATCGTCAGGCTTCCCTATGAGGAAGAATTCAGAGAACAGGATATTCCCACCAAGGCTCGCCCTTGCCAGATGAATATGGAGTATCTGGAAGTATGCAAGAAGGAAATTGCCTCCCTGATAGGAAAAAACCTAATCAGACCTTCAAACTCCCCATGGAGCTGCACAGCGTTCTATGTTAATAAGCATTCCGAACAGGAAAGAGGAGTTCCTCGACTGGTTATTAACTATAAACCCTTAAACAAGGTTTTAAAATGGATCAGATATCCAATCCCCAATAAAAAAGATTTATTGGATAGATTATATCAATCTAACATTTTCTCCAAATTTGATTTGAAATCAGGTTTTTGGCAGATACAGGTACATGAACCTGACAGGTATAAAACAGCCTTCACCGTGCCATTTGGCCATTATGAATGGAACGTCATGCCTTTCGGACTCAAGAATGCCCCGTCCGAATTTCAACATATTATGAATGACATATTCACTCCCTACAGCGGATTCACTATCGTCTATATTGATGATATTTTGGTTTACTCAAAAACCATTCAAGATCATATTAAACATCTTGACATTTTCAAAAAGATTATCATTTCTAATGGCTTGGTTATTTCAAAACCAAAAATGAGCATCTTTCAGACTAAGATAAAGTTTCTTGGTCACAATATTGAAAAGGGAAACATTATCCCCATCCACAGGAGCATTGAGTTTGCTTCTAAGTTCCCGGACGAACTCCTGGACAGAACTCAGTTACAAAGGTTCTTGGGTAGCTTGAATTATATCGCCCCCTACTATAAGAACTTATCTACTGATGTTGCCGTCCTATATGACAGGCTGAAGAAGACTGCGGGGCCTTGGACCGATGTTCATACCGAAGCAGTCAGAAAAATAAAAAAGATTGTTCAAGCCTTGCCATGCCTCATGCTTGCAAACCCGAACTGGGGAAAGATCATAGAAACTGACGCCTCTGATATTGGTTATGGAGGAATACTTAAACAAGTTAATCCCCAAACCAAGCAAGATTATCTCGTCAGATACTATTCGGGAAAATGGACAAGTAGCCAGAAAAATTATGCTACTATTGCTAAAGAAATTCTTGCAATAGTAAAATGCGTCTTGAAATTTCAGGACGACCTTTATAATTCTAAATTTTTAATTAGAACCGACTGCAATGCAGCCAAATTCATGTTTCAAAAAGATTTTAAACATGACATGTCTAAACAAATGTTTGCAAGGTGGCAGGCCCATTTGGCCCCATTTGATTTTGAAATTCAATACTTAAAAGGGGAAGATAATTCTTTGCCAGACTTTCTAACCCGTGAATTTTTGCAGGTTTAAAGCATGCGTCCGCAATGGACAACACCCACTCCTAATAGGAGCAAGGGAAGAGGTCGCGGAGATCGTGGCCGCGGGAGAGGAAAATCTGACCCAAGGACTATTCCTAAGGTCAGACTAGTGGAACAAGCTTCCTCTAGCCAGCAGGGTTCATATGCCCAAAAGCTGTTACAAACAGAAGAAGACAGGAACCAATATTTGGTCCGTCCTCATGAAGAGACTATTCTCTTGCTAACTCATGAAGATAAAAATTATCTGAATGATCCTTGGATTCTGATGAATCGCTATGTAGAAAATTTCTACCACCCTTTTCAGGAGGGAAAAAATCGGATGTATTATGAATATATCCTTACCGCCACATCAACGGCTGATATTACCTCTTACCCGGATCATAAACCAGGGGCAGAGAAGAGCTATTCAAAGCTTTATCTAAAGAAGATTATATCTCCTTACGAATGGGGAATTAGCCCGTTCCGATCTAAGGAATTCATAATTCCTAGAACCGATATTCGGTTGGCATTCAACTACTATGATTATATTGATGCCTTTACATATGTTTTTTATTATGAAAACAAAAAACATGGCCATACATGGTGGGTCAAATTGAACCCCGATATTTTCAAAAACAGTCAGAATGGATTGTTATTACCAGGCTGGATCCACCCTTGGTGGAATATCATCGGACCTGAAATTCAGATCCTTCCAGCCCCTTATATTGATTATTATAAGGAATGGATTAATATGACACCATGTGTCACGCCGGAAAACCCTTCCGACTATGTCGAAGGATCGGCTTCTCTAATGTTCTTTTTGCAGACAGGGATCCCATGGATCTGGAAATGGATTCCCGAAGCCGGGAGAAATCAACAAGGCATATTATGTCTTAAGAGGAAATTCCTCTCCAAATTCTGGTCCAAATTATTAGACAAGGACGCAGCAGAACCTTCCCGGACACACGGATGGGAACTTGAGGGAGAAATTAAGTCCCTATTAAAAAGTCTTAAAACAATCCATCACCTTAAGACTGATACCAAGGACAATGACTCCATTTTCGCTAATTTAGAAAAGACTATTAAATTGCGAAATCCTCATGTATCAGAGGAAGAACTCATGACTGCCTATCTGGATAAAGTTAAGGCAGATTTCGTCAAAAATTTTGCACAGAAAATTGATGAGACTCCATATTCAGAGACCTCAACGGCCTCCATGAGAGAGACCCAAAATAACGGACTATTCCAGGATTCACAGGATGAAGATGAATATTCCTATCATCCCTCCACAACCGACCTATTCGACGGGCTGATTGAAGCTGTCAAGGAAAAGGCCAAGTCCAGACAAGAAGATAAAACTTCACGAGGAAAAGGAAAGATGAGCGAATAAAGTAGCCAGGACATATGTCCTCCACCAAGAGAAAGAAGACAAGGCCATATTCGGCCACAGGACTAACTTTATGAAAAGTTATTTCAACTTTATGAAAGTTGTTTGTTTTTATTAAAGATAAGAAAACGACGTGTGTCGGGCATCTTATCTTGCTTTATGTAAAGTTATTTACTTTCCGTCTTTTTCTTTTTTACTTTCCGCAAAGTAGGACTTAACGTGTAATAATTTAGATTCCTTTTCTAGATTAGAACTAAAACTGAAGTCCGCCTTCGTCTATAAAAGGCACTTCTCATTCATTTGTAGAGAGGAAGAAAAAAAACAGGAAAAATCGAGCTTGTACATCTCCTTTCATTAATAAGATTGGAATTGCTCACAAACACCTGTGTTCTTGGTTTCAATATCGGTAATCTTTGCTCTCTTTATATTTTTTTGTTTTAATTCATCATATGATAGGCTAATAGCCTGTACTGTCTAAGAATGCTCTGAGAATATGATTTAAAAGATGTAGAGTTTTCTAATTCAGATTCATGTTCTAAGGTGATACATAGCACTGTGAGTCATGTTAATACTTGGGTAGGCTATTCTTAAAGATGTCCGTACATTTGCTCATACTTAGCCGCAGCCGAGGATAGGCGTCATGGCGTTTTCTTGAGCTACAGTTCAGGACTGGTGAATAGCTAACGTACTGGTATTCGACATGGTCAAATCTTATCTGCATAGTATCACTTAATACTTGAATATGGATTAAAATCCTTTACATGTTTCTTATTCATGATAAGATCCTTTATAGACCTATGCATCAGGTCTTATACAACAGATACCAATTATCAGTAGTAAACTTTCTAACATATACCAAGTTCTTAATTAATTGTGGGCATGAAGCACATTCTTTAAGGTTAGCGGTGGACTGGGGGTGACAATTTAGTAGACCCATAACCTTGTATTGGAATAGAATGACCATTTCCGACAATTATACCATTATTTTTTCTCAAATTAAAATAGGACGAGAGGTTACCTTGAGAGGACGTCATATGAGACGTTGCACCTGAGTCCATATACCAATTGGCATCGGGTGGATTGAGTCCAAGAGTGCGCATGGCGGATTCGATGTCTATCGGACTTGTCATCATCAAATGGGCCTCCTGCCACTGGTTCGGCAGAGGCCCATTACCGCTTGGACTGGAACCTGCATTTGATCTGGGCCCAAAACTACTTGGACCGGCAGTTTGCATACCACTGGGACAGTGATTGGGCCTGGCCCAGTTCCCAGTTGGGTAGGGGCACGGTGGCATTGCTCAGCCACCGCTGTGCCCACCGGGCCGGGCCGCCACCGTTGTCGCTCCACCGAAGTTCTGCCTGCTAGAATTTCCACCACCGCCACCGGAATTCCGGTGGCCTCCATTTTTATTATTTCCGCGATTTCCACCCCGATTTTTATTATCATTTTTACCTTTTTGTCCCCGATTTTGTTGTGTGGGTTCATAAGGTATAGTACCGTCATTTGTAGGAGTAGCAATCATGGCAGAATTGGAGATGGTGGCGGCTTTTTTGGCGAAGCGCGCCTCTTCAAGAATAAGCATCGTCGTGCTTGATAAAATAATGGGAGAGGATTGCTTTGTCGGATGAGTGTCCCCACACCACTATAAGCGTCAGTAAGATCGGCAACCATTTGCAAAATCAAGTGATGGTTGGTAACCGGCGAACCAACGTTTTTAAGTTGATCTGACAAGACTTAAGGCATTGACAATATGCCAACGCATTTGGAAAATCCGCCATATCAATGGTGGAGAATTCTTGTTCTAACGTAACGGCGCGGGAATTTTTGTTGACTTGAAAAATGTCCCGCAACCGATTCCAAGCCTCCATGGCTGTAGAATTCGGTTCCATTATTGTGTGTAACAAGTCCGAAGGGATTGTTGCGTAAATCCAAGATAGAACTCTGGCATCAAGAATTTCCTAGAGTTCCTTGTCATCATCCGCCTTCAACTCCTTTCCTTTGCCATTCTCCGGCACCATTCTCCGGCAGGATTATACGATGAATCACCCGATGAGAACGACAACAAATTTTAAACAATTCAGCCCAAGTTGCATAGTGGACATTTTCCATCACCAGGGTAATGGAAACGTGTGTTTTAATATTTGAAACGGTAAGGACTGGATGAAAATTGCTTTTGGAGTCAGACATGGTTGATTGGAATACACAGAGTTGGCCAAGAAAATATGGAGAACAATAATGGAGATGAAAAAAAAAAAAGAACAAGAGAAGAAAAATTCGGTGGGGATGGTGGGGGGGTGGCCGAATTTTGGAGGTTAAGTTAGGGTAGGATCTCTTCCTAATCTCTTGATACCATAATGGAATATTTTCCTCAAGGATTTCATTCCAATACTTGGTAATTATACCAATATTACAAGCATAAAATAAGAAAATGATAAGATATGATTCTCTATAATCATGCATTCTAATTTACCCTAATCTATTTTAATTGTCCCACCATATACATAAGATATTACAATAATCACAATAATCATAATTAATTATGATTCTATCAATATTTACTCACATATATTTAACTTATTTTCGCTTTTATTTTAATTGGGTGTGATGATGAGAAATGGAATAATGAGGATTCATATAGCAGACCTCAACTTGTTTGGGGCCGAAACATAGTAATTGTACTACATGTAACACACATATATAAGGTAAAGCGTGCACACATATATATATGGTAAAGGCTGAGGGATATCTAAATCAGTGTAAGTAGTACCCATGTCTTTAGCAACCATCTTTGCTTTAGAAATAAGAGCATAGCCAAGGCCGTTTCTTTGCAATTCTCCAGCAACGCATACGTTACTCAAGTATCCCCTAGCAAAATCAGCTCCGATTCCCTGTTTGGATGCAGTAAAATGATATAATTACTTATACAAATTAAGAGTGTTCTCGCTGTTAGAATGCAAGATTCAATAAGCACTTCAAATGAGACAACATGGTAGGTTTATCTAGATCAATGAAAAATGCATTGAAAGAAAAACGAATGAGCACAATAATAAACTAGCAGGTGCTGGATGATACCTTTGGTTTCGCTCCTGTGATTTCATCAGGAAGCCTGATGCACTGGTTAACATCCAGTGTCCCGACAACAACTAGATCCACGTTATCACGAGAAAACTGCAAGTAACGGAAACTAAGAAAATAAATAGTAGTATTGCATAAAGTACAATTGGACTTGACTCTTAATACAGATGCAAGCAATATAACAGCAAATATGTTTTTGGATAATGGGGGTGCCTCCGCCAGCTTGCGCACACCTTAACTATTTCACGGATACATACTACCTCCCGCTAGCATAGGTACCTGAAAAATCTGTCCACCTAGACTTTGTTAGTTGCTATGTTTTATGACTGCTGCTTAGAGTTTATTATTTACTGCAGTAATATAGTTTTCCCGAGATAACTTCTTTTCCTAGTCTTTAGGAGTTATTTTCAGCAGATTTTTTGCTGATCTTTAGGTCTTTGAAGTATTCTATTATAAATTGTAGTCTTAGAGCCTGTTTGGCCAAGCGGGTTTGAGGCCAAAAACGCTTTTTAGAAAAAACGTTTTTTTTGTTATTTGAGGTGTTTGGCCAATTAGTAAAATTGCTTTTAAGTTAGAAGCAGTTTTTGTGCGGTTGGGGAATTTCTGCTTCTTGAAAAAAGCAGAAGCATAAATTTATTTTCTTCAAGATAAAAATATCCATATCATAAATATATATTTACCAAGTATATCCCTCATTAATTCATTAACTTCTAATTAATAATCATTTGTTTTATTTTACGTTGTATCTTTGTGTTGAATTTTAATTTGTGGAATGATTTTAAATTTTATTTTGGTCGATGTCTTTTAGTATATTTAAATCACCATGTTGATATTATGTCAATATTTAATATTTGTTTTGATTTATCTATGTATTATATTGATCGAAAATTTTAGTATGTACCTTAAAATTTTAATTATATAAAGGTAAAAACTTAGTTAAAGTCTTTCATATAGATATTTAAAATAATTTCTCTCTATAAAATAATCTTAATAAAAACGTTCATTGATATTTTTCCTTTTTCGTAATTTAACACTCAAAAACACATTTTAAGAAGATTAGTCAAACACAATCTGCTTATCAAAAACACTTTTCAAATGAATAGCCAAACACAAATTGCTTCTCACTAAAATTACTTTTTCGAAAAGCACTATTAAAAAAAGCACTTCTTAAAATAAGCAGTTTTTAGCGCTTAGCCAAACATGCTCTTAATTTTGTCTTTTCAGTTTCAAAAAAAAATTGTAGTCTTAATTGCAGTGAAATAATATCGAACTTCCAACTTCGGTTCTTTAGCTCTCTTCTTTCTTGTTCATCATTTCTTTACTATTCTTATTCTTCATTACTCATAAGTATTCCCTAGTTCTTTTTCTGGTTTTCACTCAAATTAACAACAGACTTGGGCAAATCGGAAGAAATTACGTAAAATTATTTGTCTTTGCTTAGTGTTCCGTAGTTTCCACCAACTTCATTGATGGATGCTACATAAGACAAATATATTATGCCTATAAATTCTCAGCAACATACATTACTCCCAGAATTCAGTGAATAAGAACTGAAATAATCAAAATGAGCCAGGGTTCGTGAACTTGAACGTGTTTGCAGTAGTTAACATAAATTATGCGACTCTTGGGAGATAGTGCCTACAGCTTTTGCAGTCAATTTTCTAAGTTTTTAAAGGAGTAAGCACCTCTTGCAGCTACAGCATCTACAAACAAGATCTTGACTATTTCAAATTTCATAAACTCTTCTTTTTCTTCGTCGAAAAATTAGAGGGTGCAGAATTTCTAAAGAGACAAAGATCACAAGGAAGAAAAGTTGCAGCAGAACTTGCTGGTTTGATCTTTCCGGTTTCATGTACAAACAAGAATGACAACAGACGGAGAAAAAAGATGACATCTGCATCAATTTATCCAAAAAAGAATAACTGAATCCCTTTCAAATTTGGGATGAATATAAACTAGTAGATAGTTCTTATTTATCCACACAACTTGAGATAGAAAGCCTTTTGGGCCTTTGCGACAACTCCATTGGCGAAGTCGAAAAATTAGTTAAGGGTGTTCAGAATCTTTAATATATATCTATAGAAAGTAATCTTTTGACCTATATATGCAGTGTACTTTCCTCAAATTTATCAATAAAGGGTGTTCAACTGACCACCCTTTAGTCTCAGTGGATCTGCCACTCTGAACAGTAACCACCTTATCGCTTAATAAAAAACAGCGCCATTTTCTTTATAAGAGTTCAAGATTTAATATATATCTATAATAGTAATTATTATATGCAGCATAATTTTCTATATAGACAGTATAATTTTTCAACAAAGGGTGTCAACACCCTTCGATCTATGTGGCTCCAGTATTCTGGACAGTAACCACCTTATCGCTTCAAAAAAACAGTGTCCTTCTCTTTATAAGGAAAACAGAAGCTTCATTTAAGGTACTAAACGAGAAAACAATCTTATGTAATATTTCCAGTAAAGCTAAGGTCGATTGACTAGATACACAAGTTGCATAAACAATCAAAGATACTTTCCTAAAGAAGGTTAAAACATGATAAAGTGAAGAAACCAAAATGTAAAGATGCTTACTTTACAAGAAGTACTCAAATCATATGCAACATTTGAGACTTCCGAAAATGGAAGTGTGGCATTGATGCAAGAAACTTTTCCAAAGCCGACCCTTTTCCCAGCAATACGTTCCGTCAATGCTTCAAACTCGCGTTCAGTAAGGTACTTTGTATGATCCTAATAGAACTTGATAAGGAGGATATAACAATCAGTATATACTTTAACAGGATTAGCTCCAATTTCAAAATACTAATAGCAAATTTAGGCATAACTTGAAAATGACTCACAAGCTCTCACATAATTACTACTAAATCCAAATACTAACAATAAAGATTCAATGATATTCAACACAATTAAGCAGGATTTTTTGTTATAAGGTAAGGTAAACACAATTAAGCAGAATCAAGATAAAAAGGTTGATCTTTTATATTCTTGGAAAGATAATTCACAAGCTCTCACATAAATTACAATAAAATCCAATAATCTTGTACAGCTAACTCCATAAATTCTTACATCAATCACCACAAAATTCAACACAATTAAGCAAAACCAACAGAAAATATATACACTACTCCCTCCTGATAAAGATAAAGGTGTCCACTTAGTCATTGGCACACCCTTAAGAAAATACTAAATCCTAAGCAAAAATAAGTAATTTGACTAAAATGGCCCTAATTAAATACGCCATCTATCTGAATTTATGAGATACACTTTTCTTTTTAGTCAATTTCAGAAAGAATGATATAATTTTATAATTAAAAATAATTAACTTTAAACTTTCCATTTTACCTTTAGATGAAACAATTTACAACCATACAAATTGGGATGGAGGGAGTAGAACTTTTTTACTTAACTTTAAACTTTCCATTTTAACTTTAATAAAATGATTTACGACCACACAAATTAGGACGGAGGGAGTAGGACTTTTTGAACCAAAAAATAAACGCTAAATGGCCATTCTTTTTTATCCGGAGGGAGTAATTGACTAACAATAAATAATAAAACAGCTAGGGGAAAGAAAAAATATGTTGACCAAGAGCAAGAAACTCACTTGTGTGTTGAGAGTTTCATTTTGGAAGGCATAAAAAGTCCTAACACGAAGACAAGAAGCAGCCCACAATTCATTTTCATATTTAGCCTCATTTACACACAATAATGATTTATCAATCAAGATTGGTTGTGGGGTGGTTGGAGAAGTTTCTTTTAGTTGAGAAGAACAAATAACAGAGAAACCAAAAGGGGTAGTATTGTTATTGCAATTATAACCATAGCCATTGATGGTGGTTGAGAAATTGGTGAATTTGGGGCTAATGTTGAGAGAAGAACAAGTTTGTGGTGTGTATGAAAATGGTGTGAGGAGGATTGCCATTTTCTTTTTTTTTTTGGGGTTCCTTTGTTATGGTCCTAGCTTTTTCTAGCTTGTTTGATTATTTTCTTATTTTCTTATTTTCTTATTTTGTTGGACTATGTTTTCAATGATTCAAAAGAGATTCTAATTTGTTGACACTTCTTTTTTTCATAGAAAATCCGAAAAGAAAAAGAATCTTAAAATTTTAAAGGAAAAACATATATTCACAAAGAAAAAATAGGAGTGCAAATAATGGCTCCTTAGTGGAGGAGTAGAAGGCACGTCTCCTTAGGCCTACTTGCATGTGTTTGTTGCTAATGGTGTTGTTTTATGTGTTTGAATAACATTGTGTTATAGATGGATGGTGGCTTATGATAATAATTGTGGATAATAATTGGTAATGATGGTTGACATTAGTAGTTACCGATAATAGTTGATGGTGATGGTAACTGATATAGGTGATTATAGTTAAGAGTAGTAAATAGTGATGGAATGACGTTACACACGTTTAAATATGAAGATTAACACATGAATTATGTCATGTCAAATTTGAGTGTCTACACACATATGTGTTGAGTTGAGGTATCTAGATAATCACTTTGACAAGTTTAAATGACAAACTAATAGATCATGGGTGTGTTTGGTATGAAGAAAAATATTTTCTTTTAAAAAATAAGTTCCATAAAAATGAAAAAAAATGACTTTATTAATGAGAGTAGGGAAAATAAATCTCAAAAGTGGCATTCAACCAACGACCCCACCAAACTTCAACCACTACCACCACCCTATGCACCCCCACCCGCCTAGCCCCACCCCCTCAAAAAAATTTAAAAGAAATTTTTAATTTTTTTTTAGTTTTCTAAATCACTTCCCCCACCCTCCAACGACCCACCCCACCCACCAATATTTTTAAAAAAAGTTTTAAATTTCTTTTTTGGTTTTCTACACCACCTCCATACGAATTCACCCCCCCCCCGACCAACCCCCACTACCCTCCAAAAAAATTTAATTTTGTTTTAAAAATAATTTCAATTTTTTACACCTCCCCCACCCCCCTTCCGCGACCCCAACACTCCACCACCCCTCCAAAAAAAATTAATTTTCTTAAAAAAGAGTTTTTATTTTTTATTTCATTTTTACACCACCCACCAACCCCCTCTCCCCCAGCGACCCCACAAACCCCAACACCCCTCCAAAAAAATATTTTTTAAAAAAAAAAAAAGAGTTTTAAATTTATTTTTATAAAAACAATTACGTGGTTAAATTTGATGTCGGTGGGTTGTAGTTGGGGGGGGGGGGGGGGGTGGAGGTAAGAATGTTTTTCTATTTTTTATAAAAATAAAATAAAATATATGAAATAGAAAATTGAGGGGGAGGGTTGGGTGGAGCGATGGGGTGGGGTTGGGGTGGGTGAAGATGAAGTGTGTTCGAGGGTGATTGGTTAGGGTAGGGGTGGGTGAAGATGAAGTGTGTTCGAGGGTGGGATGGGTTGGTGGAGGGTGGGTGATTGGGGTGGTGGGGTGGGATGGTGGGGTTGGTGGGGCTTGGGTGAGTATTTTCCTAAATCCCCACTCCCCACCTCATCTTACCCCATAGTATTTTGCTAGATATATAAATGCTCTTAGAATGATATTTTTTTTTTACATACCAAACATTAAAAATAAGTAAAAAGCTTAGTTTTTTTCCAAAAAATATTTTTCTGGGAAAACATTTTCCTTCGTACCAAACACACCAAAGGTTTAAGTGTTTATCTATATATTTTGCCATTAAACAAAAAATGGTAATGGATACTAACCCACCTACAAAACATTTGAAAAGTTGATTGATGTAATGGCCCAATAATGAATGGATCCAGGCCTGCAAGTAAAATAGTGTTGGGCCTAATTTGCGCTGAGAATGTTCAACTTGAAGTTGGGCCTAAAAACGTACTCCCTTTCGTTTAAAACGGAGCCGAAGTGCAGAAATCCCAATTTAGTGACACTATTTAAGTTGTCTTTAAGTTTATTGTTTTTGCATATCTATGCACTTTGACATAACTTTAGATATGCGGAAATTTAATCTTAACAAAGTCAAACTTCAAACGTTTATATGATTGAAGTTCAAATATTTTTGTCTGACCTGAAATTGAAATTCAACTATATGACCTATACTTTAAGCAAACATGTATGAACGTCAGTCATATGTAATTTTAGACATCGATTGTCTGAAGTTGTTCTAAAGTGAATATACATACGAAAATTTTAAAAAATTAGGTACACATTAAATAGTGGTGTCCAAATTTAAATAGGATACCCCGTAATTTGTTTTACTTTAAAAAAGAATAACATTAATTTTTTCATTATTTTGAAAAATATAAAGATATATTTTAATTTGGAATCAATTTTTATTTTACTTTTAGTGATAAATTTTTATAGTTATACAAGTTGCATGTGTATTACGGCATATTTAACATTACTAGTTTCAAAAAAAAAAAAAAATTGTGCCTAATGAAACTTCTATCATATAAATTAAAATGAATAGAGTATTTGATTTCCTCTTGTAGTGAATTTTGAAAGAACACATTCTTTCCCCGAAAAAACACAATTATCTACTATAATATATTAATAGTGATGAGTTACAAAGCTGATAGGTTTAGTTAGAGGCTAGTAGAAAAACAAGTAATATGATTTATATATACAAAATACTAAAATCTTAAAGACTTTACTTTTCAACCTTATCAACAAAGATTTCCCCTCTAGAGCAAGTTACTCTTTTGAACATTGGTCTAATTTTTCACTTATTAGTTGAATAAATTCTCTAAAATATGTGAAACTCCTGAATTGCTCCAAATAGTGTAGATTCTCTAAAAATATTTGTTTTTCTTGAGTGAGGTGACACGTTAATTTTATTTTTTGTTTAAAATTAAACTAAAACTAACTCTTTCCAAGATTAGTTCCGGAGTAAACTAATGTTTAAAATAAGAAATACTCCATTAATAACCACAACGATCCGGTAGCAAAAGGTCAAAAGCGGAATTAAGATTTGAATTTTACGAGTTCTAAATTCTAGGATAGCAACATCATATGTTAACAACTGAATTTTAAATTTAATTTTTTATACATATTTAATGAGTTTATTAATACAAATACAGTGTTTGAACTAAATATATTGAACTAGGCCGAACATGTACATCGACTTCTAGCTCCGCCCTGTCGTGTAGGGTGTGATCAAAGTTTGTATCTTAGTGTTATCACTAAAGGTTGTTATGGGTGCGTGGGTACTCTTTATTCTTAATTAAAGATTTCGAATTCTAAGTTTTTATAACATAACCACCTCTAATAGGTGGTATTTTATCTTCAAGTGAAATTTTCCTACATTTGTTTTGAATTCATCACATTCTAAAATGAATATAGAACATCGAATTCGAAAAAAAAAACACTAAATTTCTACCTATTTTTAACATGGTGGACAAATCTAGCGTCAGGCAAATAATACCCCTAGTTGAATAATTGCTTTCTTCTTCAATTTTCCAAGTTCCAGCTTCCTACTTTTAATCTATACAAAAATTGTCAGGCTATAAACTGTATCTACATGTTTCCCCATGTAAAAACTCTGAAAAAGAATTAACAAGACGTGCTTTTTTTGCGGATTGAAAACTCACTTACACTCTTATCTCTGGTCTATAAATAAATATTATAATACTGCTTCTTAGCGAAAAACAAATCAGCTTTTATACTTGTAAAGCTGCTTTATGTTTTACTTGCCCCTAAATTATGACAAAATCTTCTTTGCCAGTGTAGATTCATTTATTAATTCCTTGGATATTGTGTTAACAACCTTCCAAACATTTTTTGATATAAGCTTTCGGGCTTACGCAAAAATATTTCTGGAGATAGTAGTCTCGGTTTCTCAGCACTACTATCAGTAAATTACGGGATGTACCTGAATAATCAGGGTTTGAGATAGAGCAAATGATATCACCTACAAGGTCCTACCTCAGAAGAGAGCAAATTGCTCCCACTAGAATTCGAACCCACGCTGCAGGTCTCCAGCTAGATTTTAAGTTCCCTCCTTTGTCATACAGCTATGCCGGGGGACTCCTTCCAAACATTTTAGTTTGGGTGTAGTCTTGATTCTTGACACAAAACATGGTAGAAGTAGGTGGTATATTTGTTCAACATGAGTTTAGATGAAACGACCTGGTTTGTGATTCATATTATTTATACTCCTGTAACGGATTATAATTTGCTCGAAATTAATGTGTACTAATAATAACGGTAGTAGTTAATATTGTTAGGGATCGTTTGGTAGGATGTATTAGCTTTGTCTATTAATAGTACCTTGTTTGATACACTTTTTGAACATATGTATAACTTTTGCATTAGTTATACACCCTATTTGGTATTATCCTACGCATAATTAATGCATAGGAATTATGGTATTAGCAATGCAATAGATTTTAATGCATGCATAAGCATGGTTAAAGACACAATTATCCATGAAGTCCCTCACATATTATAATATGGAGGATATTTTTGTAAACAATCATTTTTTAGAAATTATGCAATGTATGTTATTTCTAATACATCAAATCAAACAGTGGATAAAAATAATATTATTGCAAACAATGGATAAAAATTAATATTGTTGTTAGAAGGTGATAACCTAGATAATTACAAGATCATCTAATAATTGAAACATGTTCTTTAAAATTGTGCATTATAACCTAATTTAGTATATAAGTTTTTTTCCAAATTCATCTAAAATTTGAGTAAGTATTTCCTTGAAGAATTTTCTTCTTTTGTCCACCACTTGATGACGTTGATTGAATATCATACTAAGTTGCTATAACGACTTTGAATGTGATTTCTGTAATTCATAAATGAATAACCATCATGATGACTACTTGTTACATAGCTTCTAGATTGAGAATAAAAGTTGAGTACTAGTCAAAGAGCTACTGAAAATGACAAAACACATATAAAGACTTCCTTCTGTACTTTTAAAAGGTAGAAGAGAAAAAAAAAATCATACATTACTAAAAAAGAAAGAAAGAAAAAGATGGAATTAATTAATTGTACGTGATCTCTTTTGTCAATTAATTTTCATATTCATTCTGAAAAAGTGAGCTTGGATCTAACCGATATATAATTTAACTTTAGGAATGATGAAAGTGGTTTTAAACAATATTATATAACTCAAGTAGAGATCTCGCCCGTGAAGTAAATCATAGCACCTACGGTCTAATCAATTGGGACAGAATCAATAGATTCCTTTTCGGGAGCGATTCATCCTTCCCGAATGCAACATACTACTCTCCGTTGTACCGCGCTCTCCAAGTGTGTTTGTTCCCTCTTCTTCCTTACCCTGACAAATCTTTGTGAAATAACTCTGATGAGAAGAAAAAAGAAGGCGTTAAGAGACCCTCCTGGCCCAACCCTACATTTTTTATTTGAGGTAAATTCAAAATTGTTTGAATTGTGTAATCATCAATTACTGATATTGGTAAGTGACCCAAAGCGATTTGATTAAAATTCAATTCGTGACGATTATAAGTAGAAAGTCCATATTCTTCGATTATTGATAAACAAATTTATTGGGCAATACTCAACGCAATTATCACAAAATATACAAATTTCTTAATTAATATTGTAATTAAGCAATCGTTTATTAGGTTACTAACAATGATGGTCGTGGATGTCGATTGAGGATGATAATTGGTGGTGATTGTAGGTAGTAGCTAGGGGTGATAGTGGTCAACAATGGTGATTGATGGTGGTGTATAGAAGGTTTGGAATGGCAGTTCTAGCTGCAATGGTATATGCAATTTGGAGGGCAAGGAATGAAACTATGTGGAACTACAAAGTTACACGACCAGAAATGCTATGTCAACAAGTAAAAGAGGAATGTAGATACAGAGTGCAAAGATACAACACAGTCCGAAAGTATAGAAAAGAAATAGAGTGGATTAATGATTCGCATAGGTGATTAGATCAATAGCATAGATAGAATGCATTTAACTAGCCTAACTAAATCCACCTGGTGGGGACGCTTAAAGCTGGTTGGTCATTATGGTTTTGCATGAGCTGTAAGTATTGTTTGGTTGAGTTGGTGATTAATGAAATCTTTTTTCTTTCACCAAAGATATATAGTTGTAGTTGATGGTGATGATTGTTGATAGTAATTGGTGTTTGTCATGGTAATAGATATAGGTGGTGGCGATGATTGCAAATGGTGACTAGCTACTGATACTAACGATTGACTATTATATATGGTGATTGACAATAAGTGGTGATTGTGGATGAGAATGGTAGTCGTGATAGTGACCACTGATGATAGTTGATAATGGTGACGACAACAATGACGTTTGGTGGTGAAATTGGATGGAGTAGTGATGAAGTGTCATCTTTGCAAAGATCCTTGAATAGATAACATATTAATGACATTAAAATTTTGTTATAATTAAATCTTAATCATTTATATCTATTGAAATTATGGTTATGACGTATTTAATAATTAAGATATGAATAATTATGATAAGATTTTCATTAAGCGTTATAGTTCCGCTTACAAGTTCGGCAAAATTATATGATTTGGCCCAAATTCTATAAAAGGCATTCCGATGCATTAAGTTCCCACTATGCGTGAGGTTTGGAAAATGGTCGGACCACAAGGGTCTATTGTACGCAATCTTATCTTGCAGAAATGCAAGAGGTTGTTGGCCCAAATTCTATATTGATGTTAAAAGATCCGATCAATATGTATAAATAATTTTCTCACAACTCAATAAGTTATCTTGTATTTCCTCTGTCCCAATTTATGTGACACCCTTTTTTTAGTATGTCCCAACAAAAAATGTCACATTTCTATATTTAGAAATAATATAACTTTATGAAATGATTTACAGTCACATAAATTTGTAAGACTTATTTTGGATCACAAATTTAAAAAATTTCTTTCTTTCTTAAACTTCGTGCCTAGTAAAATGTTGAAACATAAATTAGAGCGAAAAGTACTACTTCAAGTCATAAACCAAATTCTAACTTCTAATAAAATTTACCATCTTCCTTATCCTTTCTTTTATTGATTCAACCTATACCTATTTCCTCTTGCTTCTCCCGGCCAGTCCTCTACCATACAGAAAATAGTATTTAGAAAGCTAGTTCCTGCTCTTACTCCAATATATATATGTAGGGGGAATTGGTCCGCACCAATAAAAGTGAACTTTTATTGTTTCTGTTGATCTTTTTCTTTGAACATATTAGAAGGATATAAAGAAGAGTATCTTAAATCACAACACATATTCCTTTTATTTGGTGCTTGATATACACATTGAGGCTCAAAATTAAATTTTAATTCGCTCCCTGAAGTCGCACGTTAGAGAATAACGCACTTCCTAATAAAGACAACAATGTTATACCCAGTAAGACTTAAACCCGATATCTTTAATCTTAAAAAAATAAAAAAGTACATACCATACCATTATTGTTAAAATCACAACACATGTGAGAACTTGTCCAACATACGAACACAAGCAAACTCCACAGAAGGACAGAATCATATTTATGAGAACTCACGTATCACTGTATGCATTTGGCAAATTGGAAAATTACTTGTAATACATGCATGCATGCAGAATGATTTTTCTTAGACAATTCAAAGGAGTTTGCGTAGAAAAGATGGTCAACAGTAGCAATTAATTTGTACTACTCCACAACTTTTTTGTTTGTTTTGATATCCAACTTCCGTTTACATCAGACTATTCCTGGAGACAGTAGTCTCGGTTCCTCAGCATTACTACCAATAAATCGCGGGATATGACTGAATGACAAGGATTTGAGAACAGAGCAACTGATATCACCTACAAGGTCCTGCCTTAGAAGAGAGCAATTGATATCACCTGCAAGGTCCTATCCAAAAGAGAACAACTGATATCAATCGCAAGATTCTACCCCAAACAGAGCAAATTGATTCCACTCACACCTAAATTTTAAATTTCAGTCATTTGACATACACAGCTATGACATGACTATTTCACAACTTTTACTACCATGAGATACTGCTATAAAGTAGAACCTACTACTACTCTTATTCATGGATCCTCTCAAAAATGAGTTACTTATGACTTTTGTATAAAGTATTTTTTATTTGCAAACAAGTTAGGTAATAACCATAATATGGTTGTGCAGAAATTAGTTATACAAGGGATTGTAAAGTAAAAATTATTTTGATTGGTTATTGGTTCTTTATTACTATTAAAAATAGAATATATATGGGGCAAATTTAAATCTAAATTTGTTTAAAACAGTAAATCTTTTGCGTGGAATATTATACACTTTCAACGCTAATTAGAGGTCACCGATTTGAACCTTGTGAATGAAAAACTCTATGTTAGGGAATGCTTCCTTTAATCAATCTTATGTGATAATATCAGTGGCGAATTTAAGTGAACAAATTGGATCGCGTGAATCCACGATCACTCAACTTAACTCAGTATATTATGCGTATAATTCTTAAAATATGTCTACAATTATCTGAAGAAACCCATTGTCAATAGCTACAGAGTAGTGCACTGGCAAAGGTGTTATGTTTAATTCGTGAAGCTTAAGGGATTGAACCCAACTTGGTACACTACATATATATATTATCTTAAAAGTAATGATGCACTCATCTTTAAAATCATGGATTCACCTTTATGTGGTATGAAAGGTGGTGGCCAGTGGGTCGGGCTCGGGTCTAGCGGGGTCGGGGCGGGACGGGCGAAGGGGTCGGGGTCTGGCGGGACTTGCTCCAGTCCCGTCCCGATCCCGATCCCGTCGGTATCGGGTCGGGGCGGGGTCCGGCGGGTTTTCCTTTTTTTTTTCTCTAGATAACATATGTATAAAAAAGCTCAATAAACAAGACAAGATAGTGTAATAAAAACATCCCAAGATTGTTTTTGTGCCTCTTATATTATTTAATAGACATATGATTTTTTTCATTTTTTGTAATACAAATACAATTGTCTAAAATCTAAATTGCAACTTTGTGGTGATGTCCAAAAGTTGCAAATTACATAATAAAATTGCAATTAAAAAAATTATATTCTCAAAAAAACCTGTTCTAATTGCTTGATGATTTCCTGTGGTTCTTCGGTTGGAATTGGTATTTGTTGGTCAAATTGATCTACGTCGCTTCCACCACCTTCAGATAAGATTTCGTTGTAGTTTTCGTCTTCTTCTTCGTTGATCTCCGGTTGACCGCACCTTCTCCGCTCCGCTCGTATCCAATCTCTCGAATAATACGCAATTTCCAAGTGTCTCCGGCTAATGAGTGTCTGTGGTCTCCTATTTGATATCTGCCGGCAGAAAAAGCGCTCTCAGACACAGTTGATGACGCTTGAATGTTCAAAACATCTTGGGCCATCAATGAAAGTGTTGGAAAGGTCTTCTCATTCCCCCTCCAGTATTTCAGCAAGTCTTCATGTCCATCTTCATTGATAACTTCTTGGTACAGTACAAAACCCTGCAAAACAAAAATATCCAACTCGCTAATTTGGTTAGTAGTAGAGGTACGACCGCACATTCTATTTCTAAGGCTTTCAATACTAGCCGCATAAACAACATGTCTTTTGTGAGGTTGTGTTGAAGATGAAGAAGATGGTATGGAAGCCGGTAAGTTACTAGCATTTTCTTGTTGATAAAATCTATATATTTTTTTGCATTGGTGTTCTACGCTAGACAACACTTCTTCTTTAGTTTGTTCAATAGGTGGTGGGTGATTTAGATTTTTGGGACTTGGAGGTGGTAGTACTTCTATACAATCGTAAATAGTTTCAATTAGTGATTTAGTACCGTCTATTTTAATAGTAGGATTTAAAACAGAACCAATAATATAAATAGTGAGAATAGGAATAAAATATTTTTTTATTTTGACAAACATTTTTTTAATAGCGCCTTATAATTTGATTTTTCCATATATTCACTAAGTAATAAAAATATTAGAGTTATATAAAACAACATAGTTGAAATAGTAGGATAATATATACCGGAAAATTCTTTTGTTGCTTGAAAAAAATTCTCTAAAAATACAATAAGTTCGAAATTTTTACCCAATCACTATCTAAAATCATATCAAATTTGGATTTTTATTATGAGAGTTAAAAAATAAAGTTATAGGTTTTCTATAGTCATAACCAACAAGTAGTTGCTCGTATAAAGAATTCCACCTAGTGGATACTTCTTGTGGAATTTTTCTATAAGATAGTCCACAATCGTGACAAGTTTTTTTATATTCTTTTCTACGTTGTACTTTATTACTTTTAAAAATAAAGTTTATAGCAAATTGTATTTTACTAAGAATGTCTTCAAAAAGTGATAGACCATCCTTTACAATTAAGTTATATATATGGCACGCGCATTTTATATGAAAATGATCTGGAAAAGATGGAGTTAAACTATTTTTTAAAATTGTAATTGCGTAATTGTTAGAAGAAGCGTTATCTAATGTAATAGTCATAATTTTATCGGTTATTCCGTAATAATGGCACACTTGATAAATATTATCTGCAATAAAAGTACCAGTGTGCCTATCATCTATATATCTATACGCTAAAATACGTTTTTGCATAGACCATTTACAATCTATCCAGTGACAAGTTACAGTTAAATAATCATGGTCGTTAGTACTACGACCTATATCAGACGTGATAGATACTTTGCCATTAAAATGATATAATGAAAAACGTAAATATTGTTGATATTCATGTGTGAATTTAAATATATCTCTCTTAACAGTTGATCTAGGAAACCGTTAAAAGCAGGATTATATATATCTCTAATGTAATGAATAAAACCGGGAGATGAAGGAAATGAAAAAGGCAAACCCTCCACATCAACTAATTTTGATATTGCTTCTCTATCTCTATGTTTATTGTATTTAGGGCCTACAATTCCCCCCGTCATAGGGTTAATTTGACCTTGTACTTGGTCCGGGACAGTATCAGTATTTGAACCTTGTCCCGATGGAGCGGACGTTTGCGCACCCGGTTTTGAAGACTGGTATTGGGCATACCTAGCTGGATGAGCACTTACTACGTGTCTAATTAAACCCCCCGTCCCACCGTGACCTTTTTCAGTTTTAAATTTTAAAACATTTTTACAAATTTTACATATAGCTACTTGATTCTCTACGTCCCCATCAAAAAATGTCCACGCATCTGATTTTAATAGTCGTTTTGCTGGACCTCGTCTCATACTAGGGGGGAATATGAGGTATTTCAGTTGAAGGTGCACTAGTGGGCGTGTTGTCATCAACATTAGTGGGTGTATCATCTAGATCATCATCTAAATTAAAGTCTTCTTGAGTTCCAGAAAATAGCTCCTCGTCTAAATCTAATGGTATTGTAGAAAAATGTTGAGTATCAACAAAATCATCCTGTGTAGGAATAAGATGACTAGAAGAAGTACCCTTGCACTGGTTACCCCTACTAGAAGAAGCACTCTTACCCTTACCCTTAAACATACCTCTTAATCCTTCCATTTTAATTATGATAATAAATAATTAAAGCTAATAAAATTAAGTGCGCTAATAAAATAAACAGACAATAATAATTTAATGAAGGAACGAATGTACCAAACGCCGACGTAACGTCGACGTGTAATCGAGAGGTTCAAAATTGAAACTTTGCTTGATGGAAGATCCTCAAGCTAGTTGCCAATTTCACTCCCAATTTCCAAATGAATAAATAAAATTGAATATTTAGTAAACAATATAGACTTGTAGAGAGATATTTTGAGAGATTAGAGAGATTGTAGGAAGATTTGTGAGAAAGATGAAGAGAAAATGAGTTATTTATAGTTGAAAAATTGGGTTAAAGTGTAAATATAATAACTTATGGGTTAAAAATAAATATTAAGGGGTAGAGGGGGTTGGGGGAGGGGGGGAGGCCTAAAATGGCCGATACCCAACGGCCAAAATTTAAAATGGCCGTTGGTGCAACGGTTATATTTGCAAAGGGGGAGAAATCGGGCGGGGTCGGGGTCGGGGTCGGGACGGGCTCGGGTCAGGCGGGCCTGGGGCGGGTCAGGTCTGGCGGGACGAGACATTGTCCCGTCCCGAATTCGAGTCCCGCCACCGATTTTTTTTTTACGCGGGGTCGGGGCGGGCTCGGGCCGTCCCGGCCCACTGGCCACCGTTATATGAAACTGAATATAATTTAATCGGACAAAGAAATTTCAAATAACAGATCATGAATAAACCAAAAAAAAAAAACTAGTAAGACTTTATCACCTTATTCATAAGTAAACAGGGGAAATCCGAGTCCCCATGCATTGCATTGGCAATTCAGTTTTTTTTTTCTGAGTTTCTTTCTTATTCTCTGCTTTTTCTCTATTCATATTTAGCGTAAGTTAGAAGGTAAAAGATGTGTTGACAGAAATACTTACTGCACCTTACAAGTTATAGATAGCCTGCCTCGTTTTGGCACTTTTTCATTTACTTTTTTTCCCCATTATTAGTTTCTCTGAATTGCCCACGTGGATCAAGAGCTATAACAATCTATTACTACTATTAGTATTTAGTTTGCCATGATAAATTTATTTGAGTTAAATCTAGTGTAAATAAAGTTTTTATGCTTAAAATATTTACAATTTACTAAAGGGGCATAGCCCGGGAGCTTAAACATTGACAATTATTAATGGGGCATAGCTCGGTGCACTAAGCTCCTATTATGCGCGAGGTTCAGGAAAAAGTCAGATCATAATGGTCTATTGTACGCAACATTACCCTTCATTTTTGCAAGAGACGATTTTCATGGCTTGAACGTGTTACCTCTTGATCACATGACAATAACTCTACTCCAAGACTCCCCTTCAACATTGACAATTACTAAATGTTCTTATTAAGCTTGTTCTAGTCGAATACATGATAATTACTAAGTGTTCTTATTACTCCTTCTGTTTTAAATTTTTTATCTAGTTTTGATTTGGCACGAAGTTTTAAAAAGTAAAGAAGACTTTTGAATTATATGATTATTAACTAAAGATATGTAAAATGTACCAAAATACCATTTAATCTTGTGGTCTTCAATATGTAGTGTGTAAAGTTGGAATAAAAGAGTTGTCAAAATAGGAAAAAAAACATTCATTTTGAAACGAACTAAAAAAGAAACTAAGACAAACATTTTACAACGGAGGGAATAGATACTTTCGGTTCAAATTTGAAAAACCTTTTGCGTATATTCTCGAATATCTATTAGATAGTAAAATAAACCACATAAAATATGTCATCTCCCATAATTATACACATTACCTCAATTAGATAACGCATGACGTTTTACGGCTATTGAGGCGAACGAGTATATTTAAAGGAGGTGACAAATGAAATCGATACAAGTCATAAAACACTAGGTGAAGTGGTCAATATAGTGTGGAGGAACCATAAGGTCTCATGTTCAGATCTCAACGAAAACAAAAAATATTAGTAGATGATTTCTTACTATCTACGCAAGCCTTAGTAGGTAGAATGTTTGTGAGAAGTAGCAAGTGTTGGGATCGAAATAATCATGACGTCTTGCTGAAACTAACAATTGTAAATTTTGAACGACGATAACAAGAGAAACTATAAAAAAGACTCATAATATATGAAAAAGGTCTAAAATTATTGAGAGAATAATCTCCCCCTAAACAAGATTTCATTTGAGGACTACATTGTGGATGTTATTGTGTTGATTATGAAAAGAAAGAATATCCTATTTATAGAAGTCCAAAACTTCTCCTCCAAGAAAATGATAGTATGATAGAATCTTTTTTCACAAAGAACATATTTTCTACCAAGAAAATATTTTTGAAGTAAAACACAATTATGGTACCATTCAAATAAGTTGAAATTTTCAGGTCAAACCCTAAAAAATCTTCCCTTTGACTGAATTTTCATTTTTCTAGCAAAATAATCTTGATTATTCTTCTTCACATAATATTCATTACTGTTGCTTGTCATGGTTAAAACAAATAATATATTATCAGTTAAAAATTGGTTTAAAAATATTTTGCTTTATTTTTAAAGATGCATTAGCAGAGATATTGAAAATATGGTTGAAAATTCATCTCCACATGTAGTACTCCTGGATAAAATCTTCATTATCGTGAAGTTGGTTGCAGCTTAATTTGAACCCGATTTAAACCTGTTTTCAATCTCGCCGAACTATTGGCTCTGAATCATTGACTTTAATACCACTTATTGAGATCAAAATAATCATGGCGTCATGCGGAAGCTAACAATTGCAAATTTGAACGACGATAACAAAGATAAACTATAAATAAACTCATAATATATTAAACTAGTTTGGTCAATTGACCTACATATGACTAATATAAAAAAAAAATATAAAACTATTGAGGGAATAATATCTCTCTAAAAAAGACGTCGTTTGAAGACTACATTGTGGATGTTATTGTGTTATTTATGAGAAGAAAAGATCTCTTATCTATAGAAGTCCAAAACTTCTCCTCCAAGAAAATGATACATATGGTAGAATCTTTCTTCACAAAGAAAATATTTTCCTCCAAGAAAGTCTTTTTGAAGTAAAAAATAATTATAGTAAATTCAAATAAGATAGAAAATCGAACCCTAACAACAAGTAGTTGATAGAATTAGTCGAGACACAAGATGATTCAAACACCACCATCATCAAAAAAAAATTAAATGTGGCCGTTATTCCATTGGTTTACCAGAATCTTTGTAATAGTTAAAAAATCTTTATACTCTTTATAAATTGAATTTAAGTTATGTTCAACGAAAACGTCGCCATCGCTATAATCTATTGTAAGTTATATTCTATTACAGATCATATCATTATATGTTTGTTGAGAATATAATCAAATATTAAAATTGTGATTTCTCTAAAAGGTGCCACCAAAACTTAAAGGCAAGTGTTTTATAGGGTGTTGGTCAGACCGACTATGTTGTATGGGGCGGAGTGTTGACTGGTCAAGACTTCGCACACCCACAAGATGAAAGTTGCGGAGACGAGGATGTGTAAGATGGATGTGTGGGCATATAATGAGGGATATAGTTAGAAATTATGATATTCGGGACAGAGTGGGAGTGGCATCGGTGTAGAATAAGATGCGGGAGTGGTCGACGGGGGATGGGGGATTGATGGCGGGGGCTATGGGGTGGTCGACGGCTGCGGGATGGGCTATTGGATGCGAGCAGTATGTGACGGTAATTTGACGGTGATGACGACACATTGCCCGTAGGTAGGCAGTGTGTAGAGGGCTGGGCGGAAGCAGTGTCAGTCGTTTGATGTGTCGGACTACTAGTTTCGTGGATTATGTTTCGGATGAGAGGGGATGTGTCCGAATCGTCAAGGAAGCTATAATCGGTGACATGGTATTTACGAATGTTTGCGAATGGGAAAATGTGCTCCTCAAATGTGACATGGCGAGAAATTAGGATTTTATTTGTGGACAACCCATAGCATAAGTACCCCCTATGATTCGACGGGAAACCCCAGAAGACGCAAGGAGTAGACCTAGTGGCTTGTTTGTGAGGAGCCGTGGAAGCGAGATTCGGGTAGCATAGGCAACGAAAAATCTGAAGGTGACCATAGGAGGGGATTCGACGGAAGAGAATTTCGGTTGGAGTTTTATTATGGAGCATACTCGTTGGTAATATATTGAGAATATAGGTTGTCATGTACAAAGTAGGGGCCCAAAAGGAAAGTGTGATAGAAACATGCAGGAGCAAGGTGCGGATCATATTATTAATGATGTGCAGGATTCTTTCGGCTTTTCCATTTTGAGGTGAGGTATGGGGTAAGAGAATTGAAACACCATGTCATTTTCGACAAAAAAATTATGAAAAGGGGAATTGTTGAACTCATGATCATTGTCACATTGAAACATTTAGATGTTTTTATCAAACTGGATATTAACATACGTCTGAAATTCTATCAAAGTGGAGTAAACTTGAGACTTATATTTTAGAGGATAAAACCCAAAAGAAAATGAGAAAAGTCATCTAAAAGTACCAAGTAATATTTGTGACCCAGGTTGCTAGTAATAGGAGATGTCCAGAAATTCGCATGAATGATTTCAAAAAGAGAAAAAGTTACATTCAATGAAGACGTAAAAGACAGTCTAACATGATTCCCTAGAGGACAAGAGTAGCAGTTGAGGGTATAGTTCCCTTTATTACATTAAATTAAATTTTGACTTCAAAGAAAATTAAAAACAGGTTCCCCTGTGTGTCCAAGTCTACTGTGTCACGTTGATGGAGAGATTGTTGCTAGAGAGGTTTGTTGAGTGGCACTTATTGTGGAAGTGGATGAGAAAGGGTAGAGGTCCCCCACACTATTTCATCTCGTAAGAGTTGTCCTCGTACGTAGGTCCTTCACAGAAAGACCAAAAGGGTCAAACTCAATAGATACAGAATTGTCCCTAACAAATTTCTTAACAGAGATTAAGTTTTTAATAATATTAGGAGCATATATGACATTTTTAAGGGAAAATGGAGGGTGAGGTGGTGGGTTTTCAGTGGTGTCATAGCCTTGAATTGGAATGCGATTGCTATTACCGACCAAAATAAATTGAGAATTGTTCAAGTTAAACAGTTGATGAAGATTACCGGAGTTACGAGTGAGGTGAGATGTGGCACCTGTATCCATATACCATGCATCGTTTGGCTGCTGTAAATTCATAGTGCTGAAGGCCTGGCCCAATTCGGTAGGGGTAAGTGGGCTGTGTGGTTGCTAGTGTTGTTGGGCCGTTGAGAAATGGGCATGTTGTGGTTGAGCCGTGGGGCGTGGGCCTGGAAATTGACCCAGAATGCCGGGTTACTTCTACATTATGTTGTAGGCCGCGACAGTCGGGTACGGACACGAAGCCAATTTCTGAAAACAGGCCAAGGTAGTAGGCCGACCCACTGAGACAGACTTGGCCACCGTTATTGTTGCCTCGACCGCAACCTCTTTCTCTTCCGCGGTTGCCGCTGCCGCAACCTCTGGTAGGTGTGGTGGCGGTCACCAGTGCATCAACCACCAACGCCTTCTGATTATGTTCATCCTGTTTGACACGCCTAGTTTCCTCCAATAGTAATTGTGACGGGGCCTTGTTGAAACTAGGGAGAGAATTAGCTTGTTGGATTATCGTTGCAAACGTATCGTACTCACCCTTTGGCAAACCATTAATTGGTTGCAAAACCATTTTTGTTTCTGAAATCGGAGTGCCCACATTAGATAGTTGATCTGCAACTAATTTCAATTGTTTACAATAGTCGGACATATTAGCAAAGGTTTCAAGACGAGTGTTATTGAATTGTTCCTCCAGATACACGACACGTGTATGTTTGTTGTCTTGAAAATTTTCTTCTAGTCTTGTGCATAAGTCGTGAGCCGAAGCGTCTATCTTCATAATGGTATGAAGTAGATCCTTGGATAAAGTGCCATATATCTATTGCTTGACGATTGCATCAAGTCGTTTCCACGTTGTGTTGTCGACGTCGGGTGGACGGGGTGTGGTGTCATCGATGTGATCAAGAACGCTGTAGGAACAAACATATATTTGAAATAACTCAACCCACGAAGAGTATTGTCCATCATCCTGATCAAGAATCAAATGGATAAAAAAATTGATGTTCATCATGGCAAACGCCGGATGAAAGGTGTTGGGAGATGGGGAGGGATGAGGAGGAGGATGTGTGACGTCTTGTGTGGAGGAGGAGAAATCGGGAGAAGCCATGCGGTCGTCGGAAGTAAGGAAAAAGAGAGGGTGGGGCGGCGAGTTTTTCTAGGGTTAGGGCAGGGTTCCGCCATAGCCAAGAAAGTAGAGGGGCGATGGAATTATTTAGGGTTTGGGAACGGTTCCATCGTAACCAACGAAGGATGGGGGGCGACTAGTTGGTTAGGTGTTAGGGTTTGACTTTTGATCCCATATAGAATAGTATAATTCTCCCTTCATTGGAGTCTTATCATTAATACAATATATATATATATATATATATATATATGTGTGTGTGTGTGTGTGTGTGTGTGTGTGTGTGTGTTTATAATTGTAATCATAGTTCAATGAGAATCTCTACTTTACATAATTACACTAAAATAATAATTACAGAATATATGGAGAATATTTACGTATTCTCTATCAATACAAGTAAAGTTTTTTTTTTACTTTGTTGTGCATTTAATTAAAACTTAAATCCCAAAAATAAATACTTAGAAATTTTATTTATTTTCTAACTAATCTAGTTGCATGCATGTGACTCCAGTCTGCGGCGTAGTCGGGTAATGGCTAGGGGTTCACACGAACCACCTCCCACCAAAATTATTCTGTATATAAGGTTAAAATTATTTTTATGTATATATAGTTAATGTTGAAGTCCACTGCTTTATTTGTTACTCTTTTATATTTTTAAATCTCTTTAATAAAATTTTTAGTTCCGCCATATGAAGAAGGATTATCAGAATCTCATTTATTTCTCATCAGTCTTCTCATTTGATAAATAACAATTGAAAAATGTCACCTGTACTTTCATTTTTCCTTCTCTATATAATCACCATCCATCTCTTTTTATCCATCATTCTTATCCCACTTCTCACTTCACTATCATACCATTCAACCTGCAATAGAATCATGTATTTTAATTTCCTCATATTTTTCTCTTCTTTATCCTATTCCTTTTCTTCTTCAACATCCATAATACTAGTAGCTATTCATCCACTTTCTTGTATTTCGAAACGAGATGAGTATTCATGTTTGTTGACGAATAGCATGAAATATTATTATCTGAAAATCGAACTGTAGATCTTTGTTGGTGCTATCTTTGCTGAGCTTGTATTTTAATTTTACTTTTTTATCTCATATTTTTTTTTCTTGACCTTGCAAGGCTTTCCTCTTGTTCTTGCCCGATTCTTTTTCTTTTCTGTAATTTTTATGCAGTTCAAATCTCCCACCTTTTTTTTCTTTAGCTATTCCTCCTGAGCTTAAACCTGAAATTGTTCTGTTATCTCTTGTGATGACGAGGAAGAAAATATAATGAATTTTAAGTGTTGTGCAACTAATATTAGAAGAGTGATTATATGAGAGATTATAGAGCTTTTTCATCTTCATTTTGTTATCTTTTTATGGTTTAGATCATTCTACTATTGTATCAAGAACCTCTTATCAATGAATATTGTGAATGGAAGCTGTTAATTGATCAGTTTTTAACTAGTTTTTCTTTGTTTACAATTTTATAAGATGGACATTGTAGTGAATGATGCATATATAATTCAAGATTGTTAGCATGCAAATGGATGTCTTCTTTTGAAGGAAAAAGAAAAGCAATGATTATATGAAATAAAAGAAAAATAAACTTGAATCTTGCTAGTAGGAAATTTGACAGGGCCTGTGTAGGGTAGATGGTGGGGGTGGTGGGGGTGGGGTGGGGGATGGAGACTGAAGAGTTGAAGGCTTTAAAATATTGTTCCAACAAAAAAGAAAAAAATCAATGCTTATTTGAATCAAAGAATTAGTAACTTATCTTTACATTGACAATACTGGCATATATTAACGGGTAACTCGTAATTGCATGTCCTACGATATGCTATAACCTATTATTGATAAATTATATAATTGTTATGTTACTGTTATAATTTTTGTATCCGCTTTGAATTATTTTTCTGTTTCTTTTATTTTATTCTCTTCTTTTTTCTATCTTTGAGCCTGTTTTTCGAAAATAATTTTTCCGCCCCACAAAGGCAGGGTTTAGACTTTAGTCTGCATATATACTATTTTCTCCAGATCTCACTTGAACTTATAATCATTCGATTAAACTCAGTATATTATGTGCATAATTTTAAAAATATATTTAATATTAACTTAAGAAATTTATGATCAAACGAGATTGAGTGGTGAATTGGTTAAATATTAAATTTAATTTCTTAAGGTTAAAGAGATTGAATCCGCCAAATAGCCTTAGTCCTTCTGTACTTCCCTACTATTCCCTATTCTCTAATCTAAAAAATTGAATATAAAGAGAATAAAGGGAGGACTTTTCAAAGGAGAGTAGCGAAGCAACTTCCGGTGGCTGTTATAAAGAATCAATACCGAGCTCCGAGTTTGCTTTTGGCTGCTAAGGACTTGATTACGCTTGGCTTCTCCCTCTATTTCATTTTGGATTGATACCTTTTTGTTGATAAATTTTGGACTTGTGATATATGATATGAAATTTATTTTCATTTAAATTTTTAGGCATACTGAGGAGGGCCTAATTGTACATCCTTGTCACCATACATGAAAAATAAAAGTGAAACAGTAATGTTGTCAAATGCAGATATAGCAATTCTGCATATTAAAACATTGCATTTATTAAGTATCAAATCATTTCACATGTTTCATTTTTTCCACTATTGTGTAAAATAGGACTAATGAAATAAATATTTCGTGTACCCTGGAGCACTATGCTAAACAGTTTAAACTTTAAAGTAACAGTATCATTTGAGTAGGCCAGCTGGAAATTTATGGTCCAATACTATAGAAAAAAGAACTTAAATTAGAACGAGGGAGTAAAGTTGAATCTCTCTTTTATATGCTAATTCAATTGTAGTACTTTCTCCATTCTACAAAAAATGAATTATCTTTATATAACCACCATCAATATAGCGCATGATTCATCATGATAGGAACTTTTATTCCTGAAGCTATATTTTTCATTAGAGATTTAATCCGGAGCAAAATGAAGATAATGTATGTGAATCGAAGTTATTTTCGGTCAACTATCCATTCAATCAAGTGCAAAAAACATAGTAGAATCACGTAATGCATGATGCTGGTGTGCTTCTTGCTTGCGAGGAAGAACGAAAAGCGACATTGCTCAGTTCATATTTGACTATTTGCAGCATGGGAGCAGATTTCCCTGGAACAATGAGGAAAAGAAAAAAGATATCTTGGTAACAAAAAATATAGGGGGTTATATTTTGGCGAGATCCAACGGTGAACATGTACTCCCTCCGTCTCAATTTAAGTGTTTTAATTTGACTTGACATGAAGTTTAAGAAATAAATGAATATTTTTAAATTTTGTGGTTTTAAATTAAAGATGTATGAGGTCTTTTAAATCTTGTGGTTCTTAAACTTGTTTTGAAATTGAAAAACTTAATATAGAAAGAGAGACCTTTTTGAAACAAACCCAAAAAAAAAGTAAAATACTTAAATTGTGACGGATGGAGTATTAACTAAGAGGGTAATTCCGATCGACGGAATTTTATTCTTGACTTTTTCATCTTATCGTTCACAAGAGCGCATAGACCAAATTGGTACCGGATATCGGGTGAAAAAAAATGAATAGCCATTATTAATCAAGAAAATTTATTTCTATAATTTAAGTTCACATTATAATATTTTCACCTCTTGTGGGTAAATTCTAATTAACACGACAGGTTTCAGCTTTTCATCAGTGCCCAAAAGTACTAAAAATTCCTACTTGCTCAATGGTTTCAGTAGAATGGAGTCCTTTTGGCAGAGAGTAAAAACTAGAAAATTTCACTGTATGTTTCATTTCTGCCACTATTTCAACTTTGTCCCAATTTTTAAAAGTTTTGTAAATAATTGAACGAACATAGGCAAGATTTACATATCATTAGACTTGTAAACAACTTAACAAGATAGATTGTAGATAGTACCAAGCTATGCCCACCTGACAAAAAAATTGTGAACAAGACAAAATTTGCCCATCCGATCTTGTGACAAGTTAACTAGAAAGGGAGAACAAAGATTAGAGTACTAAAGTCACTGCCCACCCAACAAAACTGGTGTACAAGGCAAGATTTGTCGATCCAACGAAACTAGTGAAAATTTAACTAGATAAATAGAATGAAGATAGTATCAAAGTCATGTCATATCTGGCAAAACTTGTGAACAATCGAACAAACATAATTTTTTCAAATTTTCTGAATGTATAGCGCAAGACTATTTTTGCAAAACTTCCTTGAACGGAGACAATATATAAATAGTTAGCCTCAAATCATCCTATTTGTGCAAATCGCACGCTAAAATTCTCCTATAGTGAGCTTTATACGATGCTAATCTGAATTAATCAAGAATATAGATTCTGACCGGACGGTTAAACCAAAAACAAATCTTGCACATCTACATGAAAGCACACTCACCTAAAAACGACATTGTTAATCACAACAAAAATTCAATAAAAACAGAATCAATAGGAACTTAAAAAAAACTTCAATTTTTTTGAAAGCACAGTTGGAGAACTTCAATAAATACCAGCACAGGATTCTTTTCCATTTCACTTATATAACATATGTTACTTATTATTTACAGGCCAAACTTCATATAGATGAAATATTTCAATTACATTTAGTGGACAAGACTCAAGTGGTATACAAACAAAAGTTCTTTTGAACCAAAAGAAAGAAAAAAAAAAGAACAAAAGAAAGAGATGAAAACTCGTGTGATTTCTCTGTAAATTTAAGGTTGAAACAAATAGTTCAGAAACTGCTTCCAGATTCTACAGATTGGCTGAAGGAACACAACCATCTTCTAGCTTCAACGTTCGATGTTGATCGCCTAAAGCTCGATCGCGAAAATCGGGTTAGATGTTCACGTTCACCCGTTCTTGGAACTAAAGATGGACTCGTGTCCGGGGTTCCCATACAAAGGCCAGGGCTGAATTTCAATGCAGGGAACTTTTGACAGCTTAATGAGCGGAAGGAAGAACCGAGAGGGGAGGAGAGTCGGCCCGAGCAATATAAATCGGGCTTGCAAAAAGGCGTTTCTAACGAAGTCGGTTCTTGTCCATCAGATGTACATGAACAAAATGGTAAAGATAGACTCGTTCGAGCTGCTTCTTTGATGATTGGAGTAGTGTCTGCCAGCTTAATGAATGAAACAATGCCGTGTCGGCATAAAGGGCAAGCAATCGAGCCTGGAGGGCCGTGGGCCACAGTTGAGGTGCTACTTGTGGAACACAGGTACAACGCACAGCGCGTGCAGAACTCATGAAAACAACCTGTACAAAATGGCAAGCATTAGGTACTACAGTAACTAAACTGGCATTTTGGGTACAATGCTACGACGACGAAAAGCTATATAATTACAATAATCTTCCATCGATGGAAAACCAGAAAATGATAAATCCAGAAAATGATAAATCCAGCTAGCAGGAAAAAGATCAAAGAGGAACAGTAACCAATCATTCTGATGATGCCAAGCAGTTCACATGTAAATATGTAGATATATGATAATGGCATCGGAAAAAAGAACTTCCACCCTTGAACATATCATATCATGATACTGAAATTTCAAGATCTTCCGGAGTTCCAATGCCACGTGAAGAAGGAAAACTATATCCAACAACGGGGATATATTCTTGAAAGGGAGAATAATTCTTCTTAGTTTTAAGGGCTAATTCTTGGAGTTACACGGTCTTAACTCTAAGTACCTCAACAGAGGCTCATCACTCTGATCAGGAAATTCTAAGATTTGCCATCACCATTAGAAAAACAAAAGGCAGCCCGGTGCACTATGCGCAGGGTCCGGACAAGGGCCGGACAACAAATGTTTATTATACGCAACCTTAACCTGCATTTCTGCAAGAGGCTGTTTCCACGTCTTGAACCCATGACCTCCCGGTCACATGCCATTACCATTAGAAAGTATAGTTTAATTCCATTTACACGTCAATTCGAAGTACTCCCTCCGTCCCAATTTATGTGACACTTTCCTATATTTAGAAAGTAAAAATTCAACTTTGAACTTCCCATTTTATCCTTAATGAGATGATTTATAACCACACAAATATTTATTGCTTATTTCTTACTACAAGTTTCAAAAGTCTTCCTTTTATTAAACATGTGCCAAGCCAAACACCATCATATAGATTGGGACAGAGGGAGTAAAATAATAAAACAAAAAAGTACTATATAAATCTTTCTCGTAAGAGATTTGATTCAAATATATTATCAACTATTACATGTTTACCTTCTGCAGCAACTGTACACTTTCTTTCCAGACAAACAACACAAGGGTCTAAACAAGTTGATGGTGAATCAATTGTTCTCCATCCACATTCTCTGCAGAAAATGAAAAAAGTTTAATTTTCAGAATTCTTATCCCGAAATCATATCAGTATGTAACTTGCAAACGGAAAACTGAAAAGAGAACGATATTCTATTAAAAATAATAAGAAAGCTGGAATTAGTGATCATTCACCATCTTATCAAGAAGATCAGACACTGGTACACCGTATACCACAAGGGTAAATCACAAAAATTGACTCAATTATTAATGAAGATGCAACAACAACAACATACCCAGTGAAATCCCACAATGTGGGATTAACCAAAACAATGGAAACGAAACGTCTTAGTGTTGTTCCTAGGTTGGGGGAGGGTAGAGTCTATGTAGACTGTACCCCTACCAAAAGACCCTCGGCTCAAGAGAAAGCATAAAAGAGGTCAGATAAGGACAAGAAATTCAAATAAGTATGAAAATGGAATTAACGAAAGCGACTAAGCCATGATAGAGTAGTTTGAAAAAGGGACAGTAGCTACCACAAATAAAATAGGATAATCGAAGTACAATTATTAATGAAGATGCATACCATAAAATCTAAAGGAAACACACATATTACGACTTTTTAATGTGCCATGAATCACGTTGGAGGGGAAGTGTGGTAACACTATAGATCCTCCAAAATGGGGGTAAAAAAAAGGTGCCATGAATATTTACTATTTAGTAATTTCATGAGATGTAAAAGGGTGGTGCCAAGCAACACATAGATTTTGATAAAGATGCAAGAATTAACAGACTGGTCACCCTTGGATCCGGGCCTATGTTGCTCGGACTCTTCAAAAATGCCAATGGGTGCATGTCGGATCCTCCAAAAGTAGTGCATCTTTTGAGGATCCAATACGGGTGCGGCAATATTTTTGGACTTATGTTGTTAAAACACGCTCCACAAAGATAGATTCTTCCTACACCTAAAGAGAGACATGAAATCTAACCTATCAAAAGAAAGACACTTAGAAAAACAATTAAAGCATCTAATTCCCTTGCATGCAAGGCTGTCGCTGTAGCACTGCACCAATAATGTTGAATCACAAATTGACAAACAACAAAAATAATAGAGAGCGGTAAATACGATGAAATGTCTCATTATTATGTCATTTTGATGAATGTGCATCAGCGAGTCCGACCAATATTGCTGAACCCCACTCACCTAGCAATCTTCACTATACTCATAAGAGGGAGGCATAAGAATGGTGAGGGAAGAGGACGTGGTTGCCTTTCTGGACCAGCACTTAAAATCTCCTCCAGCCCATCTCTATGCCATGATTGAGCAACCATCAAAGGGGTCCACCTTAAAGCATGTAAAAGAAAATATGCATGTTAGAAAATTTATCTAAGGCATGATAGAACTACTAGCAGAGTTACTATACGAGAATAAGACAATGTTTATCCATAAAGAGCCTAGAAGTTCCTTTTTTTTAAAGTGTAAGTTCAAGCAACGTGTCAACAATGAAAAAGTTGTATATTGCAACACTTACGATATTTGTGGTTGTATGTGCTTGTAAATCATCAAATAGCATTTCCAGAAAATAATCAACTATCAATCAACTAAACCTCAATCTCAAAGTAGTTGAAGTCAACTATATGAATAATCTCAAACTAGCTGAAGTTGACTTTATGAATCATATGTATAGGTTGTACAATAGATCTGAATTGAAACCAATGACCTTTTTGAGCTCAAAGTCAGAGATTTTCAAGGGCATGTCTGGCATACTTAGATCAATTTATTCCAAATTTCCAATACAAGAAATTTATCTTTTAAGGAAAATTAGGGGTCTTTCCCCTAAATCACACACTTCACCTAAAATAGGACTAATGGCAATAATTATTCCTTAGAACCAATAGTTGGTATCTCTAGTATCAGGCATTTGCTTCTATTCTGTTTGGCTCTTAGCTAATCCGCATTGAAACTGAGAAATTTTTAAATCTTTTAGGTGACTTACCTTCATGTGATTTTAGGTCTATATTATCTTCTTTTGTGACATTCAATCATCATACCATTGCACCTATGGCTGGTATATTAACATAGGACGTGACCAAACCACTGCTACAAGTGTAAATAATGTGTTTTTATATCATGAAGGAAGATTTGTAAAGTTATCCTCGTGAAATTTGTGAGCAATTGATCAAACATCTCCACTTCTCTTTGATCTCACTATCTCCAACCAAACTTGTTGGGAATCATCTTTAACCCTCAACAAGGTCCAGGTCTTTACCATTCTTTTCTCTCAGTTGTGCTTGCTTATAGATTTTTTTTCTCCTTTTTCCACGTTCCTCATTTTTCATACACGTCGTCAAAGGATTTACCCCCGATTTTGCTAATTACACGTCATCAATAGGAAATCACACTTGATTCCACTTTTCTTTCTCTTATACTCTTCAGAGGCTTCTGCATCTCTTGTTGCTGATAACTTCCTGCACCACTTCTTTCTTGCCCGACACTTCTTCTGGTAATGATGAAGTATATTTGGGATGGTTACTTCCACTAAAAAGTGGAATCAAGTGTGATTTCCTATTTTTAAATCCTTTCCTTCTTTTTTCCTGCTACCATAACCATATCCATTAACTTTAGTCTAATCCATTTTCTGTTTCTGCATAACTACACACATGCGAAGGATAACCAAGTCGAGCTGACACTAAAGCAGTAAACTTTTTCAAACTTTTTCAAAATGCAGCAGGAATGTTTAAGTTGATTAGTGAGAAGTCCAATAGTGCACCCAAATAAATGGACCCCTAAGGTTAACCTAAAATATTACTCTCTCTATCCCAATTTATACGACACACTTTCCTTTTTAGTCAGTCCAAAAAAAAATGATACATTTCCTTATTTGACAACAATTTAACTTTGAACTTTATTTTTTACGCTTAACGAGATGATTTATAACCACACAAATATCTTTGGTTTGTTTTAGACCACAAGATTCAAAAGTCTTTCTTTATTTCTTAAACTTCGCGCCCAATCAAACTACATCATATAAATTGGGACGGAGGGAGTACTCCATATTGTATCCTTCAGTTATGGAATGTTCATTTATTATCTAACCACAAGCTTATTTAGAATATGTGGTTGTATCTCTTGACTACTTGTATAAAATTAATTTATCATCTATTACAAGTATCTGGAAACTCATTACTATTACTGCAGTCAATTCCATTTCGTGATGAAAAGACTGCGAAGGGGTTATATTCCGTAAAAAAAAATGCAGAATAGTTCATTAGAATTGACACGGAGAGCAAGTATGTAGTACATTACGAAGATGTTAAATCATGTAAAAAGATATCATACCCATTTGCATTTTCTGCATTGAGACTGGCACCCCTAGCAATTAAAAGCTGAAAGTTGGGAAAGAAAACGACAACTTCAGAGCTTGCACCACCAACAATACCAGCAAAATAAAAATGAAAAGCAAAACGAAGAGGAACACACCTGACAACACTGAGCATTCCCGCCACATGCAGCATAATGAAGTGGTGTACTTCCCGCACCTGCAAGGTAAAGAATTTACCTTTTAGAAAAGAAAAAACAAGAAGATATATCAACTTGGCTCATTGTTTCACGGCATGAGGCCTCTCAATTGTAACTTGTAAGCGCCACATATCAAGGACTTTCGGAACTAATGGTTAACAGACGAGGAACCGAAATCTAATCTGCCACCAAATAAGAGCTTGAGGTGGTATCAGATTCCTATTTGTTATCTTCCTCTTCTTGCAGAAAAGGATGAGTAGGATTCAAGTAAGAATTTATGATGGTTTAGTTAACAACAGGAATAGCAAAACCTGCTCCCCGGTCCATGTCCCCCCCAAAAATCATAAGTAATTGGAATTCGTTTTTTACTGTTTGCTCATTTGCATCACATACAGTAGCTTGTGCTCAAGCTTAGCATGTCAACTGTTACGAAGTGACCGTAAAGAGCTTCCTAGAGTAATGAAACTGAATTAAGTGCATCTAGTTAACTGAAAGAGAAATTTATTAGAAAAGGATTAAGTAAGCAGACTCATATTCTTATCCAGCACCTGGTTGCAATAATGTCCAAAGGTAAATTGAAATGAGTGGGAGAATATTTTAGTCGACATTCTGAAAGAGTAGTTGAGAGCCTGAATTACACTCTTCGCGATATATGAAACGATGATTTTTATTTTTGGAAACCTTTTTCTCCTACATTTAAAATATACACAAAACATGTCGCATTGATGAAATATTGTCCGACCTTCAACTAAATGATACAGCAATATATCATTGCTTTTACATAGTACATGGCATGATATGCAAAGGATTAGGGTGTAGTGTACACAATACCATCCGAGAAGACAGAAAAAAAATATCAGTAGAATCTTGTCCAAGTAAATTATCACAAAGTAGGTAACACGAGTAGAACAAATCCAGAAGCTAACAAAAGAGTTAAGAATGTCTTAAGTCATTTCAAAAACTTAGATAACTTGAACCAGGCAGTGCCTCAGATAGGCATCAGGGGAAAAAATGGAATACAACTTGACATAGTCCATGCACACATTAAGTTCATGTAATTATCATTGATACCAAAAAAAGGGTGCAAATTCTGGTTATCTCATTTTTCTTATATAAGGTGGTGAGCGGCCTAGCTTGTTCGCACCTCGACTATATTTTTTTTTTGTTGTGTGGGTGGGTGGGGAGTGGCGGGGCGGGGGGGGGGGGGGGGGGAACACGCAATGGAAATAACGCATTCAAGAGATCAATAAGGTCTAAGTGATACGAGGCAGAACTTGGAAAGTTGTCTCACCTATCAAATCAATTGTAGTCCCATCTTCCACAGTAACCTTAGTGACCGAAGCTCCCAAGTCCAAGAGTAGCTGCAGACTTTCGACATGGCCATTCAGCGCCGCCATATGAAGGGCGGTAATTCCACCATCAGCAGGTCTATTGATCACCTCATGCAGTGCACTAGAGCGAGCACAAAGAACTTCATATTAATACCATTCTATAGAAAGTATGAGATCGCCAAGAATCAAAAGCATGGCTTGAAAAAGAGATTTACAAGTCGTCAAATTCTTGGATAGAGTCTTCGTTTCTTGATCTCTTTCTCATGACATTACATAAATTAGGGATGCTGGGAATATAATCAGCAAGGAGAAGCCGTATACATCGAGAGTGTCCATTCAGAGCAGCTAAATGAAGTGCCGTACCTCCATTGAGATAATCAGCCCTATGAATCTAAAACATAATACGATTGTAAGCTTGTGATGAATCTTCACACACACCAAACTACTCTAGTAAAATGGTAAAGTTGAAATTTCACAAGGATCTAATAGCTTGTTTCGCCAAGCTTCTGGAAAGTTAAAAGTGCTTATTTTAGAGAATTGAGGTGTTTGGCCAAGCTTTAGGAAAAACAATTACTGCATTTAAGTAGCAGAAGAAGCTGAAAAAAGTAGTTTTTCACCACACACTTTTGGAATCTTGGCCAAGCACAAATTGTTGGCTCTAATATTGCAAAAGCGTTTTTCAAAACTGATTAGCCAAACACAAACTACTACTTTCCAAAGTACTTCTTAGAAAAAAAACACTTCTGACAGAAAGCACTTATCAAAATAAGCCGATTTTGGAAGCTTGGCCAAACAGGCTATAATACTTCTAGATAAACAAAGCGAATATACCAAAATAGTAAAATGTCATACATTGGCTTTGAAAAGAATGAGTGTCTGTACAACTTCCCAGTGACCATACTGACATGCTTGCATCAAAGCAGTCTGTTAATCATAAGACAAAGTACTAGTTTCGATCAATTAACGAGAATGCAGTATAAGATATAGAATCACACTTAGAGAGAGAGAGAAACAATAAAGAACCAAAAAAAAAAGTAAAAAAAGATCTACCTGCCCCCGGTAGTTTCTGAGATTGATGTCAACTCCAGACTCGAGCAAGAGTGTAACAATCTGATAGGACAAAAAAATACTCAAATGACTGACCACATACAAAATCCACTAAGGGGTCGTTTGGTTGCTGGTTAGAGTTATGCAGGACCATAAGCTGATAATCAAACACCGTACTTGGTGTACTGAATTTTATACATATCAACTAAAATGCTACCAAACATGATACTAGTTATGCTGATTAAATACATGAATAATTCACTTCCTAACCAGCTATAAAATGACCCCTAATTGCTGACTTAAACTATGGCACCAACAAGTACAAAGAAAATTCAAGTTTAGCTTCATATGCATCAGAAGTAAACATTAAACTCTGAAGATACCTCATGATGTCCTTGAGCCGCAGAATAATGAAGGGGCGAATTTCGAACACCAAATGTCGAATACCTCACTAAACGCGGATTATAATCCAGTAAAGCCTTAGCTTCCTGAATATCTCCATCTCTAGCAGCAGAAACTAATCGCTCCCCCGATGCGGAACAACCAAATGAATTTCCCACAAAGCTAAAAAATCTCATAGTTTTCGGATATCTTTCTGGCATGATATCTTAAAATTCCTTCCTTTCTAACAAACTAATAACAACCCCACAACTAAACCTTCCTTACACATAATTTCAAGATCAATTAGAAAACAAATCCAATGAAAATCCTCTATCCCTTTTCAACACCTCAAAACCAATATGCTTTCTGACTTGATCAATCAATTAATCAACCAATCACATAAACAAATTTTTCTATATACACAATATGATATGTACTAATCTTGATGGTGACCAATATCTAATAATATTAAAGGGGAAAAGGACCTTGTCAACTTTAAGGTAAAATGAAATATACCTGAGCTGGCTAAAAAACCATAAAAATCAAATCTTTAATCACTTAATACAATAAAAATCGCATCTTTGATCACTTAACACCATAAAAATCAAATCTTTGATCACTTAACACCATAAAGATCAAATCTTTAATCACTTAACAACATAAAAATCAAATCTTTGATCACATAAAACCATAAAAATCAAATCTTTGATCACAAATTCTCCAATAATTCAAGATTCCTCAATACCCAGCCAAATTTCCCCAGAAAAATAACATATATCTCCAAAATTTAGGTCAAATATTTTTCTGGGAAAATAGCCAAAAAAAAAAAAATTGACCAAGAATGTTACAGATTCACAAAATATACAGAAAATAACCAAATGGGTAGATAAAGAACCTTAAATTACTTGATGGGGTTCACCAAAAAACATTATTTTTAATCATCAAGAACCAAAATAAAAACCTTAACTAGCAAATACCCAAGTTGTAATTTTGCCTAAAAGAGTAATTAGAGAGACTCTCAAATTTTGCAACACAAATTGGGGAAGTTGAGAGCCTCAAGTTCTTCTCCCAAATGGGGTTCACGTAAATGACATTAATCTTTTTTTATTCACAAATACCAAAAAGGACAATGATCTGCCAAGAATCTCTCTTTTTTCTTTAATTTATTTTTGTATAAATAAATTCTTTAACACCCAATGTGCTGAAATGTAGGTATATAGTTATTAAAGAGAGAGGGAGAGTTGCGTGTTAACAGCCTCTCTCGCAGAAATATGAGTTACAACAGATCCTTTCCGGACAACGCATAACGAAAATTTAATGCACCAAAATGTTATATATATATATATATATATATAGTCTCGATATCACTTATGTGATAAGTTAATATTAAACTTCTCAAATAGATATGTACTCCTTCCATCTTAAATTATTTATCATATTTTTATTTAAATGTTTTAATTTTTTTAAAACTATTTTATCTATATTTATGTCATAAGATCTAATCTTTCTTCATTGGATATTTATTCTATTTATTGAGGTGATTGTGATCTTTAAATAATTACTACTGAGGATAAAATAAAAAAATAATTAATTTTATATTAAATTAAATAACAAATAATTTGAGATAACTATTTTAAAAAATGAAGACATAATATGAGGCGGAAGGGAGTAATCTATAACCACACATTTTTCTATGATTTATTTTAGCATAAATTTAAAGAAAAAAAATTCCTTAAATTTTGTGCCCACTATCACATAAATTTAGACGACAAAAATATCAATACAGATTATGATGGAATGAATAGTCTCTTTAATTTTTAATTAAAGATCTCAAATTCTAACGTAAAAAGATCTAAATATGCTTTCTTTCTTAAATAAATCTTAATCGAAATTCAATATAAATATCATAAATCAGGTGAAAAAACTTTTTTAAACATGATAAAAAGTGGGGTTGAATGTGGGGACAGCAACTATTTGGGGCTGACCTCAAAACCAAAAACATGCCTGCAACAAAGGCGTGTACTTCATCATTGGGTTGTTTGGACTAATAATACCGGTCAATATTTTGTTAGTTATTTTGCTTTTGTCAAATAATTCTTTTTTCTTTTCAATAGAGCAGAAAGAGAAATATAAGGGATTTATAGCTGGTGAATATAGAATATTACATATTTAAACTAATATGGTAAAGCATTAATTTGATTGACTGAAGATCCATCGGTATAAATATCATCATCTACATCCAGAAAGTTGTATGTTTTGAAAAAAGCTTGTACATTTTGGAATGGAGCTCTGGTTATGAAAGATGGAACCGAGAAGAAGGTATCAACAACTAATTTTATTACGTGACAACTCATGATGTTCATATCGATCTATTATGCGACTTTGCTTCTAGTATTGGCCTAGCTCTAAGAGGCATCTTCCATTCATTTTGAAATTTTGATTTTGATTTTGATTTTTTTTCTCCTTTATGTTCTTTAAATTTCATGGGTGGTGACGTTGCTACCGAAATCAATGCAATCAATCATATCTCGGAATCACTAACTAATACTAATCTTATCTAATTATATATCTAATATAACAAAAAAATTCTAATATAATAGAAAAGAACTATCTATCGTTGGCTCGTTGCAAGCCCCTTCCTTTCAGTCCAAGATTTCTTTCGATTACGTCTTCTCTCCTTGGTAAATTTTGAGAGTAATCTACAAAATGATACAGTTTATATTCTCCTTCTCCTCCTCTTCTTCGTAGTACTATAGAGTATTCGATCTATGTAAATTTAATCTTGCTGGAAATTCATTTTACGAAACCCAACGAGTGTCGATACTTAATTTGATCTCTTCCAGCTTGGCCAATATATGCATCCATCTCAATTAAGACTAATAAAAGTGTGACTGGACATAAATAAGTACAACTTTATAGGTTCCCATATCACCTTAAGCATAGATCATAAAACAAAACAAAAAAAATATATGAAATTAACATGTATAAGCTATCGATCGTACCTTTGGTTATTCAAGGGTCCTCTAAATCACGCACTGTGGAGTCTGCAACCCATATTGCTCTTAGCTCAAGCTTTGAACATACATGTCCGAAGTTGGGGATTACGAAACTAAACTTAAAACCTAAATTGAAGTTCGACTATTCTTTAAATAGGGATCCTCATGTATCATGCATTATTGAATCTGCAACCCATATTGCTCTTAGCTCAAACTTCAAATATATATATATATATATATATATATTTGAGTTCATTTAATACCTAAATGACTGATTAAAGTCCGAAGTTGAGAATTGTGAAGCTTTAACTTAATACCTAAATGATTGATTTGAGTTCATTTAGCTCGCCCCGTAGCTAAGGGGTATACACAACAAGAAGGAATTGATTATGAGGAATTTTTTTCACCTGTTGTGAGATTTATCTCAATAAGGCTAATTTTGTCAATGATAGCTACTTTAGATCTTGAATTGCATTAAATGGATGTAAAAATTGCAACTCTCAAAGAAGAACTAGAAGAGAAAATCTATATGGATCAACATGTAGGTTTTGTGAAAAAAGATCAAGAGCATAAAGTATAACAACTCCGTAGGTCAATTTATGGCCTTAAGCAATCTTCAAGACAATGATATTTACATTTTCATAATGAGATCATCTCATATGCTTTCAAGTGTTCCTTAAATAATTGATTATATTAGATTCATTGAACATTAGAATTTAGATGATGATTGGGAACATATAGAACTTTCAATTCCGAATCTAATGTGAAAGAAATTTTAATATAATTACTTATTGTAACGATTAGTATGTATATGAATTTTAGGCTCTAAAATGTACATAGATGTCTCAAATAGTTTATACTTTGTTATCAATATGTCAACTGCTATGATAATATTAGTCTCCGAGCTTAATATAAGTGAAAAGCTGAACTATAACGTAATATTCAAAATGTCGTAGAATAGAGCAAAAGGCTTTAGATATGTTTTTGATGCCTCATAATGTATATTGTTCGTATTATATCACATACGAGATATATATGGTGTTGGTTATTCCTATGATGGTTTTAGTATACTGGATATTATTTTTAATTTCAGTAAGAATATTTATTTGTGCTTATTTGCATCAAGTGTTGATGCAAATATGTGGCATGCTAGACTTGACCTTAATGGTTAATAGCGAAAAAATTATTTAGCCAAACAAGATTTATTTAGTGCTATAAATAAAGTAGATTTGTCTACTTATTAATATTATCTGCTAGAAAATAAATAGAAAATCATTTGAAAAAGTAAATGCGTTGATGCTCCATTGCAATTTATTCCATCTGACATCAATGATTCAAACAAATGCAATTTCGTTTAAGTTATTGTTATTCCACATGAGTCGTGGAAAGCAAAACCCTGATTTGAGTTTTTGCAACTTTTATTCATAACTCATTTCCCCCGCATGAAATTAGTTTCAAAGAGAAGGAAGTTTATCTTTCTATGATACTCTAAATAGTCCAAGGGTTATGTTGTTCATATGTGAATAAAAGTGGCATTATAACTGAATTTGAATCATGTGATGTTGCATTCTTAGAGAATGTGGTTTACTAAGTATAGTGGGATAGGTCGTGACTTGTCTCTTGATGAATCTACATGCCAAATTATTTCCATTGTATATACTCGAATGGATTTAGGTGGATTCAGCTAGTGTGATAGAAACATATCCATTATCACCGTATAAAGTCACAGTTTAAGTCGTACCTGAGTTACAGAGAAAAAAATTGCTCTATGAACAACACAAAAATCTTCCACAAAAGTTTTTCACACAGAAAAAGAGAGTATATTTTATCTTTTGTGTGTTAGACAAAAAAAGAAAATGTATGTTTCTTCTGTAGAAACATTCTTATATTCCTTCAATCTTGAAAGGATACAACTGTTAAAAATATTCCTAATAGTTGTGTATTTTCTCGTTACTTATTTAATAAGAATATATAACTCATTATATATTTATTTATATGAATATAAATTCGGATAAAAAAAAACTCTATTTTAACCCATATGGGTGGCTCGATTCCAATATCCACCAATGGCCAAGCTTACAAAAATCTTTAAATAGGGAATCCTCAAAGTCATTTGTGGACTTCCCTTTCTTTTTAATATTTCTTTGGGCTTGAGGCATGACATGAGATAGGAAAGAGGAGAAAATGAAAAATAAGTATCACATATTACTCAAAATAACTAATAAATTTGTTTCGAAGTTTTCACTTACTTTCCTTTCTTCTTCTTTGTCTAATTTTATGTTTGGAATGAGAGGGTTGCATGAATAGTTAGGAAAGTGATCTACGACAAATTGAAACCTTATACTTAAGGGTACAAAAAAGAATTTATACTGATCATTAGACTAAACTCCACCTCATTTATTGTCTTATTTACTTCATTTTTTCTTCACTCCCTCGTCTCATATTATTTGTCTATTTTTCTCTTCACACCCTCTTAATAAATTATAAATAAAAGATGTATATTTTCTACCTTGCCCATTTCTCTTTCCAATAAAGTGCACTTAAATCAATATTGATTATTTTCAAGAACACTTAAATTAAGGGTAAGATGAAAAGATTAATTAATTCCATTTTTTGTAATGCGGACAAATTATATGGGACGGTGGGGTGTTATTCAGCCTTAACAATGACCTTCCCATGGTTGTAAATTCAAAATTATTTATTGACGACGAAAATTCCAGAATATTCGAACGAAAAACAAAGGGATAGATTGGGTAGGATTAACACATAAATTTATAGTTAAGTGATAGCTTAATTCCTTGTTAAGCCTAACAATCAAGCTAAACCCAAAAGATTTAACCAATAGAAAAAAGAAAAGATTCAACCAAACAACGGGAAGAATTAATCAACACTAGTATAAATACTTAAATCTATTAGTTAACTAAGCATTCAACTATATAGAATCATCCAACTACACCAAGATGAGGTTCAAAAAGAAGTAAAGAAAATTCTTTATCCAACTAAGCTAAAAAGACTTGCTATTTATAGGCTAAACAAATGGGTTAATTAAGCGCAAATACATAATAAAGAAGATCTTAAATAATTAGGTAGGACATGTGTGGTCCAAGTGGGATGATAGTTTAGTCCACAAGTGATTCGATCATGATGAAAATAATGTTTTCAGAGTTCAAATGCTAATGAACCAAGTCAACGTCTTGGTTAAATGTGACCGAAAGAATTGATACATTGATTATTCTTATTAAATGAATAGGTATATATACATGTTACAATATTCAAATATGAAAAATCATATTTTTACTAAACTTCTAATATCTTAGTTCTACTTGTACAAGAATTTTACAATTATAGTAATTATACAACATAATTTACAACTTCTATTTATGGTACATGACTAGTCAAAACCGTGTATATCATAGGGATATACACGGTTTTTCTATCACACCCCAGCAGTCATAACGGGCGGTTGCCGTACGCTGAGACTGTCCCTAAAATCTTCAAATAAAATCGAGGGAAGGCCCTTTGTAAAGATGTCAGCAAGTTGGTATCGCGAGAGCACATGTAAGACGCGTACTTGTCCACGAGATACCTTTTCGCGAATAAAGTGAATATCCATCTCGATATGTTTAGTACGTTGATGTTGGACCGGATTTCCAGAAAGATAAACTGCACTAACAGTATCATAGTAGACCAAGGTAGCTTTCTGAATAGGAAAGTGTAGTTCTAACAAAAGATTACGCAACCAACATGATTCTGACACCACATTCGCCACACCTCGATACTCAACCTCTGCACTGGATCTTGATAATGTAGCTTGTCATTTTGCAGACCATGAGACCAAGTTATCCCCAAGAAACATACAATAACCAAAAGCCGAGCGTCTGGTATAAGGACAACCACCCTAATCAGCATCTGTATAAGACACACGTGTAGAAATGGACGTAGGATACAAATGCAAGCCATAATCAAGTGTGCCCTGGATGTATCGTATAATGCGTTTGAGTGTATTCATATGCTCAATACGTGGATCATGCATAAACAAATACACATATTGAACTGCATAAGTAATATCAGGCCTTGTGAAGGTAAGATACTGAAATGCTCATGCGAGACTGCGATAGTGGGTGAGATCCTCAAACTTAGTGCCAGATGTAGCACTCAGCTTCGAGTTAGTATTAACCGGAGTAGAAGTAGATTTACACGATGACATACCAGCTCTTTTAATGATCTCAGTGGCATACTTCCTTTGTGATAAAAACAGACCACCTGAATAACGAGTGACAGCAATCCCCAAGAAATAACTCAAGGGCCCCAAGTTTTTCATAGCAAATTCAGAACTGAGAAGTGTCATGATAGACTTGCGCAGATTATCAGACGAAGCAGTCAATATAATATCATTGACATACAACAAAATGTATGTCAGAGAAGTACCACGACGATATATAAAGAGAGAATGATCAGACCGGCTGTGAGAAAAACCAATAGAAGATACATAATCTGCAAACCTTTAATACCAAGCTTGTGGGGCCTACTTAAGTCCATACAAGGACTTATTCAGCAAACAGACATGATGAGGATGATTGAGATCTCAAAAACCCAAGGGTTGATGCATATAAACTGTCTCCTTAAGATCACCGTGTAAAAAGATATTTTTCACATCCAACTGATGAATGAGCCTTGCTTTTTAGAGAGCCAAACTGAGAACAGTACGAATAGTAGCTGGTTTGACCACCAGACTAAACGTTTCACCACAATCCATGCCAACCTGTTGAGTTTTACCATCACCTACAAGAAGAGCATTATGCTTCTCAAAAGAATCGTCAGAATTTTCTTTATGAGTAAAAATCCACATAGACTGAATAATATTAACACCAGAAGGACGGGGCACCAACTCTCCCACGTCTTATTTTCAATAAGAGCATCATATTTGTCAGTCATAGCTAATTTCCAATTCGGATCATTTAATGCGGACACAGGGTTACGTGGGAGAGCAAATTTAAGGACATTAGAATTGAGATTAAAATGACGTTTTTGTTTTAAAATACCCCTTTGACTACGAGTAACGGGCCCTTGACTAGAGGAGGAATTTGATGGATTTCGGGCAATGTGTGGAATGGGGACGGACTGGCCAGCAGACAGTGGGCCTGTTGGCCCAACAACTGGAACAGGAACAGTAACAGACTCGAGATTGGGCTGAAACACTGGAACAATACCGAGATCAGTACTGGACCGTTTCATCAGCCCACTGGGCAGAATAGTGGTTGCGGTAGAATGTGGGCCAACAGGTAGTGGGCCTACTGGCGTAGTTTGGTCACGGGACAAGTCGAAAAAATGGTGGATAATATATGGTGAGACCTCGTCATCTAAAAAATTATATGAACTCGGCACGGGACCACTCACTTTAGTAAAAGGAAATCGGGTTTCATAAAAAATAACATGACTACTAATTATGATTTTATTAGATGATAAATAAAAAAATTTATAACCACGATGATTAGATGGATAACTCAAAAACACACAAGCGGTAGAACGGGCCTGAAGTTTGTTAGTTGTAGTTGACGGAAAAAGTGGATAGCATAAACACCCAAAGACCCTAAGATGAGAATACAAAGGATCCTTATTATAGAGAACAACAAGTGGAGATTTAGATGCTAATCCTTTGGTAGGAAGTACGTTAAGGAGGTAAGTAGCTATTTGTAGTGCATGATGCCAAAAAGAAGGGGGTACAGAAGCATGTGCTAATAAAGTCAGGATAATATTATTAATGGTACGAATTTTTCGTTCGGCTTTCCCATTTTGTGAGGACGTATGAGGATAAGAAAAATGAAAAACTATGTCATTAGCGTCACAAAATTCCCGAAACAACCCATTATCATATTCCTTGCCAGTATCACATTGAATACTTTTAAATTTCCGTTCAAATTGGGTACGGATGAATGCTCTAAATTGTAAGAATGTGAAAAAAATATGAGACTTTTTCGATAAATGAAAGGTCCACAAAAAATTAGAATAATCATCCAAAAATAGGATATAGCTCTCCATACTATTGCATCTCATTAGAGGTATCCCTGTTTTGAAATCCTTCACAGAAAACCCAAAGGGATCAAAATTAATAGAAACCAATTATCAGTGGTGAATTTTCGGACAGACACCAATTTTTTAATTAAGTTAGGGGCATGAAGGGTATTTTTTCAAAACTAGAGGTGGATGTGGGGAAGACAAAGTTGTATGTCCATAACCGCAAATTGGAATTGAATTGCCATTACCAACAATAATACCATAATTTTTGCTCAAATTGAAATAAGATGAGAGAGTACCTTGGTCAGACGTCATGTGAGAAGTGACTCTGGTGTCCATATACCAATTCACGTCTGGAGGGTTTAATCCAAGCGTGTGCATTGCGACCTCAATAACTGTCGGAGTTGGTATGGGCCCCATTGCCTGGAACGCCTGCGGAGTCTAAGGCCCAAGCAAACCTGCCTGCGGCCCCAGCCCAGAAGTGAATCTGCTGCCAGTATTTGGACCAGAGAAACTGGGCCTGACATGTTGCTGGAACTGGGCCCAATTACCCGGGTAAGGGCTAGGAGGAAAATAGGGACTATTAGGCCAATAGTTACTGGCCCAGTTCCACAGCCAGGGGGCCCACGACTGGGACCAGTTGTCCTGGAGCCCAATGCCTCGAGGCCCACTATCGTTTCCACCATTGTTCGGCCACCTCCGTTACCACCGCGATTGCCACCGCGGTTTTTGCCATTATTTTTATGATATCGACCCTTTTTGCCACCACCGTTGTTGCTGTGTTGGCCAAAATTCTCGGAGAATGAGTGAGGGTCATTTGACGTGGTCATCATGGCGACGAAATTTGCACCTGTAACTGCCTTTTTAACTAAGCCGGCTTCTTCTAACGTGAGCATGGAACGGGCCTGATAAAAGGGTTGTAGAGGGTTATTGTGACGAAGTAGTGTGCCAACGCCGTTATAGGCCTCAGACAGGCCTGCAACCATTTGGAGAACAAGACGATCATTGGTAACTGACACACCAACGTTGCAGAGTTGGTTTGCCAATTCCTTCAGCCTTTTACAATAGGTCGAAACGTTAGGAAAATCTACCATGTGGACATGTGAAAATTCCTGCTCGAGGGTGACAACACGAGAATTCTTGTTATCTTGGAATAAATCACGCACCCTATTCCAAGTTTCTATTGCCGTAGTGTCGGGTTCAATGATCGTTTGTAGGAGGTCGGTAGAAATAGTGGAATAAATCCACTGGAGAACGGTAGCATCAAGTGTCGTCCATAACGTAGGATTTTCCTAGAGGTTAGACACCTCCTCTATGCCAGGTGTCGAGGGAATTATGTGATGGAGGACTTGATGCGAGCGTGCGTGAATTTTGAATAATTTCGCCCATGTCGCGTATTGGACATTTTCCATTTCAAGAATAATAGGGATGTTGTTCCTGCTGTTGGAAACTGTAAGGGCAGAATTAAACAAGTTCTTTGACGTAGACATAACGAAAGAACAATAGGAGAATTAGGGATTAGGAAGAAAATTTAGGAAGGGAGGAGGAAGAAGTCGGCCGGAAATCGAGAAGGGTTCTCGAAATTTGAGCCGAGAGTAGCGGAAGAAATTGGGAAGGGATGTAGTCTAGACCTAGACTTCTGATACCATGAAAGAATTAATCCCTTGATTATTCTTATTGAATGAATAGGTATATATACAAGTTACAATCTCTAAATATGGAAAATCCTACTCCTACTAAACTTCTAATATCCTAGTTCTACTTGTACAAGAATTCTACAATTATGGTAATTATACAACATAATTTACAACTTCTATTTATGGTACATGACTAGTCAAAACCGCGTATATCATAGGGATATACGTGGTATTCTATCGCCGTGGAGATGGATATATGAGGGTTGAAAGAGTAGATCTTGAAAATCGAGCTACCTTATTATTAGAGAAAGAAGAAAAAGTTTCAGTTTACTGACTAGATTAAATTCGAACCTACGATCAAATAGTGGACCGCTCTATCACTGAGCTATTGAGGAACAACAAGAGATCCGATCTCATCAATTCTTATTTGATAAAAAAATTAATTTTCCACCCGATGTCCGATACTTGCATTAGGGTTCGACCAATTCCGAATTCACGTCGAAAAGTTCCAAATTGAAGTAAATCGCTCTCTAACAAAGCTGACTCCATACTCAGGGCCCGAACCCGAGACCTCTAGTTAAGAATGAAGCAATACTTAACTAGAGGTCTTGGAGGTATTATGTACTATACTCCATGCCACTTTTTACAATTCTTTTGAAATTAGGCCGAAACCAGATCAAATAATTAGAGGGACCAAATAAAAGTAGTTTTATTAAAAACTCATATCAACTGAGATTTGCACTCCATTATGTTTTATAAACCTTTTTTCTCATAAAGTAAAAATTGTTTATGATTATTTATTTGCTAAAAATGGAATAAATCATCTTGCTAACACTTAACACGGACACAAAAGCTAGATTAAGGACTTCTGCTGAGCTAATGTAGGGCAGTTCCTTGAGAATCTCTAGTGTTGCTGATTTTTTTTAATGATGTTATCTATGGCATGTTTTCTAACCCATGTTGCCAAAAGGGGTCGTGGTCTTCACAATAGACCAAAATGGGTTTATCGTGAAGCTGCCCACGTTTTATCTCAAATGTTAACAACCTGTTTATGCCATCCGTCAAATGTCACTATTTTTTTTTTAATTTTTACTTTACAAAACGTGGACCTCTCCACGTTTTGCGAAGGATTTTCTTAAAATTTAATTGCAAAATGAGTCGGAAAATATTTTATCTCGTGCACAGAGGCACGGTTTGCCCTAAACGCCTCTTTCTCCTCCTCCGCCTCTTTCTCCTTTCTCTTCCTCGGCCTCCATCAACGCCTATTCAAATAACACCTCAAAACCTTATTTTTTTTAAAAAAATTTGCTCCATCTACCTTGTGGAAAGGATTGTGGAATTTCTTTAAATTATTTTCTTCTCCATCAACAAATATATCTTGAGATATTTTCTCTAACCCATTTTTTTAATTACATAATGATCTTAGTGCCCATTGATGAAGATTTATGCCTAGGTTTGCCAAATACTGGCTTAATTAGTTTGATTGTGTGTATGTTAAGATTATTTTCATGGGAATGTGATTTGTTATTACATTTTAATTCTTAAATATAATCAGTTCAATAACATACCAATAAACCTAATTAATTAAAAGAATTTAATGTTAGAAAGGGTCAAAATTAGTCAATTTGTAAAACATATTACATTAATGGTATAAATCTTTTTATTACACCGTGAGTACATAGCACAATACTCTAAATTAGGTTTCAATGAGTCAAGAATGTTGCACTCTAATGGGAAAAACATGATACTATCCTATTTAAGTGACTACACAGTAGAAAGTTTCTTTCCAGCTATAAATTAGTACTAAGATATTCATTACTGTTTTGGAGCATGATTAATTTAGATTCGTGTCATGTAAGGTCAATCAGTCATAGGTTAGAAGATTTGTCAAGTTATCCCGAAAGATTTAATTGTAATACTATAAAAATTTAAATAATTTAATCTTCATCGATGTCCAGAATGACTCTAATGTTATCGTATTCATCCGATTCTTCCTCCTCATCATTGGCCTCGTCATCTTCATACCCCCCCCCCACTGTTAGGTGAACAATTTCCTCCCTCCCATCCGAAAGCGTCGTAGTCCAAGCCCAAAATTGTGCACTGTTCTCTTTATTCATCGCTGTCAAATATCCATTCCTTCATAAGACTTTTGCAGCACCTGGTATACCCCAATTCACACTTCATGGTAAATGTTTCTCTAGACTATTCCACTCCGGCATGTCCGGGTAAGTGGGACAGGAGTAATCACTGTGCAACTTTTGATTTTCCAACACTTTTCAACATGCTTCCTCGGTCCTCCGAAATTAAGGTCTTTCAAAGTAAGATGGAGGGCTAAATTTTTTTTCGAACTCCAATATCTCCTTGTATAAAGCCATAATAACCGGATCCTCGTCCTTTAGATAGTTCGTTTGCCGATATTGCTTGGACGACCTGAAGACCATGCCAGCGAATTAACACCTCGTAGTGGCACCGCTTGGAGTATAACTCCACCCACTTAAGTTTTTCTCCCCATATGCCTACGCCGTGAGGCTTGTAGTCGTGAATCCTCCTTCGATGATATGTCCGGCGTCTCCTAGTGATTGTGTGATATTTATTGGTTCGTTTTTCAAGGGGAGATGAACACCGTTAATATTTTTGTTGATGCAGACTAGTATAACAATCAAGCATGGATTTTTTTACCTAGGTATGGTGTAATTAAATTAAATTTTTCGTTCTTCCCGTTTGGATTTCTTGAACTCCCCTCTCCTTTCTGTTTCTTTTTAAATCAGCGGTGTTTCTTTTTAAATCAGCTGTTGAAGAAAGGTTTTTTTAGACATTTTAGAAATATCGGATAAAGTATAGAGGAATGAATATGAAAAATACTCGTTGAACGATTATATTTTTTTGTTGAAGTAGTTCACTTATTTATAGATAGTTGAATGAATCTCAAAAACTATTGAATACACCATCATATATCGCATGCGGATTACGTAGGAGATTGGACTATACAATGACTAACGTGACAACTCTTTTCACTTTTCTGATAATACATATATGACATAATATTTCACGTGCTTAAAGTTATTCATATTAGGCCTGGTTTTCTTGTTTTCATTGTATGGAAATTGTAAGTCATCGCTTGTATTTCTTTTCATGCCTAAAATTTTAGAGCTCACATAGATAATTTATGTGGACTTTTTTCCTTATAGTTGCTTTGAAAGTAATAACTTCTTGTTCTTGAAAATTAACGGTACAGTGAAAACTGCTTTGCAAGCAGGATCAAGCCATAGATATGAGGTAAAAAATGAGGAACTTTTGGTCTAACTAGCTAACACTTTGGCTAATAAAAAATATATATAACTTACTTGTTACTCAAAATTAAATTCAGCTTCTTTGGGTGATTCTTATTGGATTGATATTTGCTCTTATTATTCAATCACTTGCTGCTAATCTTGGAGTTTAGCACTAGTAAGTTAACTAAAAGTGAAAACACTAGTACATTAAACATTCACATTTTATTATATATTGAATATATAATTTCCAATGGAATTTTAATTTATTTAACTATTTTGTTCTCATATGTTTTTTGTAGGCAAACATTTATCAGAATTATGCAGGGCTGAATACCCAGTATTTGTTAAGTACTATCTACGGTTGCTAGCTGAAGTTGTTGTCATAGCTGCAGATATTCCTGAAGGCAAGACTTGCTCAACCTTCTAACTACTAATTAAAGATACCTTTTTAATTTAACTAATTCAAATAATGTAACTTTATGACTCATCTTACTTGACGTTTTTATTTTACTAATTTTTAATTTCTTTAACTTCTTTATTTATAGGTATGGATCTTCCAAGGATGACTCTACATCCGGGTCCAGAAGAGTATGATGTGCTAATAATACATGAGAAACATCGATCACATGATGTGTGGAATGAGATCTTGGCAGGACAAAAAGCGTATCTATCTCCATGACGTACGGATCGCGAATTCTGAAAGCACGTGAGGCATCATCCTTTGCATCCCCACATCCTTGACTACTTTGACAGATGTGGATTTAGGGGAATAGTAGAGGTAGGACCCATATATTTGGGGAATCATCACTGCACTTACAGAGAGGTGGCGTCGTGAGAGGCACACCTTTCATCTGCGTACGGGTGAGGTGACAATCACTTTACAGGCTATTGAGCTCATGTTCGACATGGTCGTAGATGGTAACCCTGTGTTTTAAGTTAATGCTAGAAATATGAACCTTTCGAGGTGGCAAGAGTTGATCCACGAGCTTACTGAGAATTGTTTTGACAGTATTAGTAGGGTGAAAGTATGTAAATTAATTGAACATATGAATCAGTTAGTTGTGATTACAGACCAGACCACAGAAATTGATGTGTAAAAGCGGATCAGGTTATGCTTGCTATGACTGTATGGCGGCACGATATTTCCGGATAAGTCCGGTGACAAGCTTAATTTAAATTTTTTGCTTGACATGTGTGACTTAATGTAATGGGCACACAAGCTTGAGGAGCAGCTGCATTATCATATTTGTATACTTCTTTATGCCGCACTTCGATGTCCAAGGCCAGCGATGTGTATGGATTTATTTCATTGTTGCAGGTAAGTTACTTTTAAAATTGTGTGATTTTATTTGGTTATGAAGGGCCTTTTTCTATTATTACAAATGACAATTAAAAGAACCATTGCAGGTTATGACTTATGAGTAGCATAGTATTAACTATAATATTTCTCCATTATTTTGTTGAAGTAAAATATACATAGACATATAATGGGTTGTATTAAGGTATATATTCTGGATAACAAGTGAACAACAGGATTCAAGTCGTATAATATCTATGATTGAATCTCCAAGAGTTGAAAATTTGTTCAAAAGCGAAGGAAATTGTACTTAAAATACTGTATTTCTACTTCCCTATATTCTTTTACCGTGTGCGCACTTCAAAAAATTAGAAATATTTCTACTTTTAAAGAAGAATTTCTTACTATTTGCTTAATTGGCGTAAAAATTCAAAGACATGCTATCGGAATGTAAAATCAGATTTTTTTGTAACGTAATTATGCATTTCTTCTCATTTATTATGTCTAATTGTATTTTGAAAATTTTATTTTTATTAAATTTTTAATATAGGTCTGGGCTTGGAAGCGACTTATACCGATGTAGCTAGCACCGCATCGTCAAGCACATCCACCCGAGGTACACACGACTCTTGCACCAAAGTGGACTCATCGTAGAGTCAGCGAAGATGAGACACGTGATGTAGGAATGTATTAGACAACCTAACAGATGGTCAGGTATGTTAGCATAATTATATTTGCTATTGGACAAAATCTAAATGATAGATTAAAAAGTATTAGCACGTGTACTAGGTCACCTATTTACCATATTTTATATTGTATAATTATGGTAGAATTGAGATCCTTATTATAGAAGGATTCAACATTGTACACATATATATATTTGTATTAATGAGAAAGGCTCCCCAAGGGAGATTAATGTTGGGTACTCTATTGTATAAAGCAGTACGGGAAGTAAATAAATATTACAAGTGTTCGAAAGGATAAATAAATGGTCAATTTTCAAAACTGCCGCAAAGTTGTTGAGTCTTGAATCTTGATAACCTGAAATCAAGAAACAACTAAATCTGGATGGTTACAACGTTGTGTGTTGAGTCGAGTGATTCCCTCTGTCCTTAAGACAAGATTGCCCCGTATATATGCTTTTACGTTAGCGGGCAATAGTCTCCCAAGATAAAACAACACTTTAATCTCAACGCTACAAAGCCAATAGGTTGAGCCTGACGAAGAAAACAAATATGAATCGACTTGCTGAAGATATGGAAAATGAAGGAAGAGTTTCTGTTTTCTCTTCTGTTTTGTCTCTGTTTATATAATGTGTCTCTGTTGTGTATATCTTGTGTATATGTGAGGGTTTGGTCACTGTTTTTGTCAACAGTTTTCGTCACTGTTTTGCAGTGATTTTTCGTGTCTGTTTGTGGTATTTTCTGCCACTATCTGTGTCTCCACAATTGAGCCAAAACAGCTCAATATATAGCATCACAAGAGGGTTGTTCAACTGCCTAAAACACTGCTGTAAATAGTCATTAGGAGGGCTGTTAATGGCCGGTTTAAGGCCATTAGTGTGGTATGTTAAAGGCTATAAGTGAGGCTATGTTCATGGCCATTGAATGAGGGTATTTATGGAGGAGTTAATCAGCCAAGTAATGGCTGGTTAATGCTCCAAAAAATAGTCCAACGGTAGGCAGAAACCCCAAAATCAACTTTTCAAAAACTCTAGGGACTAAACTGTAAATATTAAGCAATTTGGAGTCCAAAAAGATAATATCAGAAAGTCCTCACAGCCCACAGCCCATGACCCGTGACCTGAGCCCGAGACCAGACAGGACGGGCGCGCGGCGGCGGCGCGCGTGTGGGCTTAGCCTTGAACCCAAGCACATCTAGGTCCTTCCCCCTTTAAACACATGGGATACCCCTTGGGGTCCCAAACCCTTTACCATATTAGAGACTTATATAGAGAGTAATTCTTCCTATTCCCACCGATGTGGTAGATTTGTCCCACACCATATTTCCATGCTTCAAACACCTTACTTCGTGGACCAATATCTCTTTCATTTCTCAACGAAATTTGACGATTCTTGGCCCTATGGTCATCTACTCACTTTGTAGATTATGCATGTGTGAAGAAACAAAGCCTCCAACATGCGGAACACTAGTGTTTAATTCATCAAAGATGGGTGGACGCATCTCCCCGTCAAAGGCAAATTTCCAACAATCCCCTCTATGAAAGAGAGATTATGGCACACACACAAGGTGCCTACTTTCAGCAATCTTTCAGCGAAAAAATATTGCATCAGGAGAGGTAGCTTCAGCTTTGAACCTTCCCTAGTTGAATACCATCGGACTTACTTACTGCGGGTGAACGTGATGTATTGAACCGTCAGTGTTTAGTGTAAGCCAAGACAATGATATCAACAAAATAAATCTTCTTATTCGTTTTCCTTCTTACGTTTGTGTCCGTTGTGGCCGTGGACACACTTGGATTCTTAAGTGCGTTCATTTGAGGTGGCCATCCTCGCACTTAAATAGGTGATCTCCTACAAGGTATCCTGCTATACCCCACTTCACAAGTGTTAGGAATCATTAAAAGTTTCCCCAACCTTAATCTCAACCGTTTGAGGATCGTTTAAAGGTTTGGAAGCTTAACCTTTACCCACCATGCAGGTAGCACTTTAATGTCTATCGCGAGAACAACTTTGGATTCATGTTTCCGTACAAAAATCATCATCCGAAGTGCTTCTTGCTTCCACCGAAGCGCTCAACTGAACCTTTTACAGCTTAGTTTTCCCATTGAATCAAATTCTTGGGATCTCCAATCAGTATGGTTGGGTTACCACCGCAAAGGTTCGTATTGTTTGGGTTTTAAGCCCATTCCCCTAGACAGGCAGAACACTTGATCTCCGGGTAGTCCCTTAGTTAGTAAGAAAGTGACACCCGTGATGATCAACTGCCATACGGTCTTATGTTTCCTGATAGATCCTGACAGATATGTCCAGACGCCGTCATCCGTGTCCTTCCTGAAGCCGACCGGCTAGCCACAGTGTAGAACTGCTGAAGGCATGGGTTTCTCCCAATAAGGGACATCCTCTAAGGAGTCATGAAGTTACTCAACTTCTTTCATGCTTTGTATAAAGCGATAAACTCCGATCCCATCATGAATTGGTCGATGCAAGTTTGCTTAGAGGATTTTCCAAGACCCATCATACACATTTACTTGTGTCTTTGGTGTTCTTCAGATCTGATGTCCAGTTTGCATCGCTGTATTCTCCCAGAATCGCTGGACATCCAGAATACTATAATCTGTAGATAAGCGAATAATTCAGATATCGTCATATCCGACTTAACGCCTTCTACCGATCATGTATTAAAATCATCAGTGAACCTTAGTTCAACTAATCTGCTTTGTAGGCCGATACCAGGTCAGTTGTAGTGTGTACAATACATTGAACTACACGTGACCTGTGCATATCGCTCCTTGTCTATGGGTGCACCATGATTTCAATCAGTTATATGATTCATATCCATTGGTGGCTTCAACGAGACTGTCAACTATCGACCAGTCCGTTAGATGTCTTAGAAATCCAATTCCTAAGATGTCATCTGTGATACCCATATCTTTCATATCGTGACTTTATTTCAATATGACTTTTACTTTCAGACTATTGGTTTTCCAACTGTTGGCTTTCTAACTTCAGAGTCAATGTTTCTGTGGTCAGATTCATTGTTTCTGTTTTATCTGAAACTTTCAGGACCAAAATGTAAATATTTCAGGGACCAAAATGAAAGTTCAGGAAGAAGCCCACAGTTCAGCAAACCAACTCTGATCCTCTTCTTCCAACTCTCCGGTTGGGAAGGCTAATTCAACATCCATGCCACGCAAGACTGGAATGGCCCAGGATGTTAAGCTACTCACAGGGGAGCACTTGTACAAGTAACCGAGGCTTTATACTCGTCAGTAGATCCATCTACTTTGTACTCACATTTGAGTATCCATTTTCACAACCCAAAGGTTCTTTTTCCGGAGGAAGATCAACCATTACGAAAGTATGGTTCTATATGATGGAATCTATTTCTCTCTTTGTAGCTTCTTTCCAAAGTAGCGCTTTTGGAGATGACAATTATTTGTTAATTGTCCATGGTTCATTCTCAACCATACACGCTAGAAGGACTGGAACAAGTCTTTGTCCCCTTCTTTGTTCCGTCTAGTTTAACATCTAGAATCTCTGAGTTCTGCAGATCTGGAATATTAAGTTCCGGATAGCCAATAACTTTCGAGTCCTGTAGATACGGAACGTCTAGTTCCGGACAGTCAGACCCTCGCAGGTTCTTGTTAACCTTGAGCAATTACTTCTTTTTCCTTTTCAAGGAAAGTTATCTTCAAAGAATTCAGCATTCTTTGACACCAAAAGGCGATTAGCACTACTGTTATTTGCAGATCCCGTGGATATGCAATCTACAGTCTTAGGTACAACTTGACCTATTTCAGTATTCCAACTTTTACCAAGCCACCCCACATAATTTGGGCATACGACTTTGCGCTTGCTAACACCGTTGGACTGAGGTGAGAAATGAACAGTCGTTTAATGAACGATGCTTCACATTCTCCCCCTCTATCACTATGAATTTCGCAATTCATAGGCTTAGTTGATTTCCAACTTCTGCTTTGTAGCGCTTATCCGCTTCAACAACTTCATCTTTGCTTTTTAACAAACAAAGGATTACATACGTTGTACCATCATCAATGAAGGTAACAAAGTACTTGTCTCCCCCCTCTATTTTGTATAAACTTCAAATCACCCAAGTAGGTGTGATTAAGTTCTAGAGGAGCGGTGCTTCTTTCGCTATTCCTTTGACGGAATTTGGAAAGGTGATTTTGCCTCTTCGCCTACCTCACATTTATTTTTGAGGGTTTATGTCGACAGAAGGCAACAATCTCAACATCGTTAGCTTTTGAATGACTTGCTATTTAACGTGTCTTAATTTATGATGGCATAGATGCACGGATTACAAATATATCATTCATTTGGCTACAGACATACTGTACCATTCTTAGTTATTATAGACCTGTTGGACTAGTCTCAAACCAACTTGACCAATAGCGTCTCTTAAACCAAGTTTGGGACATGCATCACCTCATCTTAGAGTGATCCTATTCCCTGAAGTCCTATTGAGGACAACCTCTCCAACCCCTTCTACTTTAGAGGTGGCGTTGCTTCACATGAACAACCTCTTACCCGTGGTTAGGGCGTAACCGGATCATATGTGATCTAGATACTCTGGCCCACTCCAGTTGCTTTGGCAGTCTGAGTGTCCAATTTCTTTTCTGCCTTTCTTTAGGCCTTCAGATCATTTAAGACTTGGAAACTCTGGCCCACCACACTAGGTGTCCATTACTTTTCCTATGAAATGAATTCTGGCCCCACTCCAATCGCCCGGAGGCTTTATATGACTGAGTGTCCAATATCATCATATCAAAGGAATTTTGGCCCACTCCAGTCGCCCGAAGGCTTTGTATGACTGAGTGTCCAATATCTTCCTATGAATGATCTTCTGCCAAATAGTGTGACAGGCTCAACGTCTTTAGCTTTTAGACTTCTTCCGTTATGATTGGTGCCCAGACAATTCTTGGCGCTTACTTAATAGTGATAACAGTTTTTGTACAGTTAGTGGATCTTTCTCCATCGTATGTGCGAACATACTTTACACACTTTTAATAATTACACTTAAAAGAACGGATCTTTTTAAGTCGTTTACAAAGTCCAATCTTTAAACGGGAAAGAAGAAGAGATTAAACTTCTGATTTTAAAGCGTAAGGAATATAAATTATTTCGGAAAATATTTTCATATTCCTCCTTACTTTAAACCATTTTTAATCAGACATCATTTAATCTTTATTCTCGACAAGGAAGAAAATAACTTATCCCAATTTCGGATTCTGGCTCACTTCAGTCACTTCATCCATTTCCTCCTTACCTTAATTCGGATCCTTTGTCTGGGACATATATAGGCCTTCTGCTGCAAGATAGAACCACATCTTCAGCCTTCTTCTCTTATCCCAGCTGATATCCTCAGCCTCTCGTGAGCGCTTGTTCCCACCACTCTTGGGAGTGGTGACACCATGAATATGTTGAACTTCAACAATATCATAATTACTGTCTTCAAGTAGAAAACCACAGCCATATCCAGATTTGGTCACACAAGTTTTGACCGACATCTTTCGAACACTAATACTCTTACAATACAATCTTGTCTTAAGTTGTTGGGTACTCTATTGTATAAAGCAGTACGGGAAGTAAATAAATATTACAAGTGTTCGAAATGATAAATAAATGGTCAATCTTCAAAACTGCCGCAAAGTTGTTGAGTCTTGAATCTTGATAACCTGAAATCAAGAAACAACTAAATCCGGATGGTTACAACGTTGTGTGTTGAGTCGAGTGATTTCCCTCTGTCCTTACGACAAGATTGCCCCGTATATATACTTTTACGTTAGCAGGCAATAGTCTCCCAAGATAAAAAAACACTTTAATCTCAACGCTACAAAGCCAATAGGTTGAGCCTGACGAAGAAAATAAATATGAATCGACTTGCTGAAGATATGGAAAAGGAAGGAAGAATTTCTATTTTCTTTTCTGCTTTGTCTCTGTGTATATAGTGTGTCTCTGTTGTGTATATCTTGTGTATATGTGAGGATTTGATCACTGTTTTTCTCAACAGTTTTCGTCACTGTTTTGCAGTGATTTTTCGTGTCTGTTTGTGGTATTTTCTGCCACTATCTGTGTCTCCACAATTGAGCCAAAACAACTCAATATATAGCATCACAAAAGGGTTGTTAAACTGCCTAAAACACTGCTGTAAATAGTCATTAGGAGGGCTGTTAATGGCTGGTTTAAGGCCATTAGTGTGGCATGTTAAAGGCTATAAGTGAGGCTGTGTTCATGGCCATTGAAGGAGGGTATTTATGGAGGAGTTAATCAGCCAAGTAATGGCTGGTTAATGCTCCAAAAAATAGTCCAACGGTAGGCAGAAACTCCAAAATCAACTTTCCAGAAACTCTAGGGACTAAACTGTAAATATTAAGCAATTTGGAGTCCAAAAAGATAATATCAGAAAGTCCTCACAGCCCACAACCCACAACCCGTGATCGGACAGGACGGGCGGGCGGCAGCGGCGCGCGTGTGGGCTTAGACTTGAACCCAAGCACATCTAGGTCCTCCCTCCTTTAAACACATGGGATACCCCTTGGGGTCCCAAACCCTTTACCACATTAGAGACTTATATATATAGCAATTATTCCTATTCCCACCGATGTGGTAGATTTGTCCCACACCATATTTCCATGCCTCAAACACCTTACTTCGTGGACCAATATCTCTTTCATTTCTCAACGAAATTTGACGATTCTTGGCCCTACGGTCATCTACTCACTTAGTAGATTATGCATGTGTGAAGAGAAATAGCCTCTAACAAGCGGAACACTAGTTTTTAATGCATCAAAGATGGGTGGACGCATCTCCCCGCCAAAGGCAAATTTCCAACAATTAATACAATCTTACATGGTATCAGAAGCCAAAACTTCCTTCCTACCCTAATCCTTCAATTTCGGCCGCCTCTCTTCTTTTTCCAGCGACGGAATCCAGCCGTATAGCACTAGTATACACCGATATACAACCTCCCCAGCCCACTTATCTCTATAACAAACCGATATACACTGAGTATATGGTTGCTACTGCCTCACATACACTCCAAATATATGCCCCAAACCCTAACATAATTTTTTTCGGCAGGAATTCATGGCGGAGATTAATCACGGCATTTTTACGGGCAGCGGCAGCAGCACTACAAGGGACTGGGCTGCCAGCCGCGTCCCAAACCCAGCGGCCCAGTGGCCTCCTCCGCAACTCAGCAACCTGTCATAGGCCCAACCGATGGGCCACAGGCAGGGCCGAATTCATCCGGCCCATGTCCCTGCAGCTCAGCAGTGGCCCAGCGATCTGGGAGCCCTCCAAACAGGCCTCGACTGTCAAGCCCAGTGGCCTGTAGCCCAACATCGGCCCAACAGTCTGGGACCGACACCACCAAGCCACAATCGACTGGCCCAAAATCTTGGGGGCCATCCGTCCGTCCCAGGTCCAGCCCAAGCAAATTTTGGCCAAGTATTTGGCACTTTGACCAGTCAACAGCCCGATAATGTGTGGTATATGGAAACGGGTGCCACGTCTCTTCTTACCCACAATTCTAGTAATCTTCCTCAACTGCGCAAGCTACAAACTCCGCAGATTTCAGATCCAGTCTTAGCATCCGACCTCCTCCCGCTCCAACTGAGGGGGTGTATTAGCACGTGTACTAGGTCACCTATTTACCATATTTTATATTGTATAATTATGGTAGAATTGAGATCCTTATTATAGAAGGATTCAACATTGTACACCTATATATATTTGTATTAATGAGAAAATATTTCAAGGGAGATTAATATAATCTTACAAGGAAATTTGCCTAAATCAACTAATTAATTCGGCATTATTTAGTGCAAACATATATTTATCATTATTGATCTTAACTGCTAACAGTAACTTGTTTTCATATTACCAAAAAGCTATTGAGTAAATCAAATCGATTTTTATTGTCTAATTCATACCTAGCTATTCCAGATTTCCAGGTAGTTAGCTGGCACCCTTCCTCTAGCTGCTCCATTTTCCAATTCCATGCACACAAAATCCAATATTAGACATATAAACCAACCAAAATAATACAAATAGAAATGGAAAAAAATATGGAATTAGTTAGAAGCATTTAATTTTAATACACTGAAAATATTAATAATTTATCATATTGTAATAGGTACCAACTAATAAGATTATTATGAGCTGCTACATCTACTTAATTTTTTGTTTCTTTTATTGTCAAGTAATTTAATCTTCTTTCAATCATAGTTTGTGTGGGAGACTTATTCAGAGGCCATCATTAGTGGACTCCCGGAGTGGTGGTCGCGTGGCCGAGGTGTTTGGATGGCGAAGGTACCCCTCATTTGTGGGATCTACCGTGAGTGGCACATGATAGATCGCGTTCTCAGACAGTTTGGTAGAAAGTAGCATATTCCAGAACCATGTGATAAGTTTGATCCTTTTCATTTCAAACGTGACAATCGGCATGCTATAAAAAATCTTGAAGAACGGTATTTTGAGTATACAGCTAATAAATGGGCAGCTCGTCGAGAAAGGTTATATCAAGCCGAACCTATGACTGAAGATCCAGAGGCACTATCAAAGTACTTTAGTTGGTATCGGCCCCACTTGTGCACTTTCATAGGAAATCCATCGCATAATGTGGCTAGGGGATACCAGCACTTGGCAGGCAGGCAGGCTGAGGCACTAGTACGTACATTACATTGCTTTAGATGTTTCATTTTTTTTACATATCGTAGACCATTGTCATATCTTATTATTTAATTTATTTTAGGCTTTAGGACATCAAGAATCGTACATGTTGGCTTACAATACTAGCCAAGATTCCATCGTGTCTGATGTACAGAAGGTATTGACAGAGAAGTTTAGACGCATTAATATAGAGTCTATGAATGCTGCCTCCCTAGGAATGATGTTGAGTTTCACTCCACATTATACACCATCGAGAGAGTACGAGGAACCGCCTACTGTGCATTTTCCACATCGGCATAAGCCCACTGTACCTACATCTGGGGCGTGTGGTAGAGGACGTCAAGGACGAGCTGGCAACAAACGAGGTTGAGGTCATGTGGATCACCCAGTTGGTTGATCAAGATGACGTTAGAGTTGATTGTGAGCCAGACGCACCGGCAGTAGATATGCCTCCTTCATTGATGCCTATTATTGATCTATATTACCCGATATTGGATTTTAATATGCCTAGCTCATCGATGTCTGCTCATGAGGTTACCTATTACCAAACAACATCAATCGTCACTCCAGGGGGGCCTTTCAGGCAATTTGCATCGTCTGAGCCTTTGAGCTTCACAGGTTTAACCCAACGCTATGGTGCTCAAACATCTGATTTACCTGCATTCGCCAGACATAGCTCTCCAACAGGGAGGAGACTGAGTTTTACCGACGTTAGTACTCTAACTACTCAAATAACTTGTACGTTATTCAGTTTTATTTATTTAATGGCTACTTTATGTGTCTATATTATTTATTTTGAATAGTCTTTCATGGCATGTGATGTTGGAGCCTCACACCTTCCTACGCCGAATTTACGGGCCTTAGAGCAAGATGTTTGTTTTTTATTTAAATCATTTAGCTATATTTTTTTAATTATAGTATAAAAATAACTTATATTTTGTATGGTATTTACAGGTTGCGGCAGAGACACAAGAGCATTTACAGGTTGTCCAACGTAAATCTAAAAGGGAGCGTCGGGAAACTCTCTGTGGCACGGGTAGGCGTCGATATTAGTCTTAAATGTTATGTTTTAAGTGTCTAGACTGTTATATCAAACATTATGTTTTCATATTTTAGTATGGTGGCAATGTTTTTCATATTTTTGATGTTAGTCTTAAATATCGTAATGGACCAAATATTTATATTTCTCTTTCAATATTTTTTTATATTTCACTTTTTTTAAATAAAATTGCGGAGCCATGCAGTCGTCCAATCAACCATGCAATAGTCTAATCGGACTGTATATTCTTTTTAAAATATAAAAGTAACTGTAAATCGTAAAACGTACATGACTAAAGTTGAGGATATAAAGTTGTTGAGCCATGCAGTCGTCAAATCAGTCATGTAATAGTCAAATCGAATAGTAGCTTTTGTTTTCCTAAAAATAACTTATAACTCGTAGGCTAGTATACGACCTACTATTTTTTTTAAAAAGAATTGAGGATATAAAATTGTTGAGCCATGCAGTCGTCAAATTAAACATTAGCTTTTGTTTTCTTAAAAAAACAACTTATAACTTGTAAACTAGTATACGACTTACTATTTTTTAAAAAAGGTTGAGGATATAAAATTGTCGAGCCATGCAGTCGTCAAATCAGCCATGCAGTCATCAAATCAGCCATGCATTCGTCAAATCAAACAGTAGCTTTTGTTTTCTTAAAAAAATAACTTATAACTCATAGACTAGTATACGACTTACTATTTTTTTTAAAGTTGAGAATATAAAATTGTTGAGTCATGCAGTCATCAAATCAGCCATGCATTCCTCAAATCAAACAATAATTTTGTTTTCTTAAGAAAATAACTTATAACTCGTAAACTAGTATATGACTTACTATTTTTTTAAAGTCGAGGATATAAAATTGCTGAGCCATGCAGTCGTCAAATCTGTCATGAATTAGTTAACAAACAATAGTTTTTTTAATTCAAGAACTCCATTATAACATTTAGAATGTTCGCACTAGTAGACAAGTCCGTGATTCATTTTCTTTATATCAGTTGATGATTCGCCACATACGGTAAGCCCATTCTTTCATAGCAATCTACTTCACCACATTTGAGTTTGCTTGAAAAAATATGGCAGACAATTATGTAAGAGTAAATTTATATTGGGGGGAGGGGGTGAAGTTGTGTACGAATCAGGGTCGGTGATATTAACCGTCGTCTGGAGGTGGTACAAAGGTTCCAAATATCCCTCAAATACGATCTCCTGGAACACGTTTTTAAAAGCAAAATGAAAATAATTGATCCTAACCTTTCGATGATTATCACTGGACGATATCCAACGTCGATTACTGCTAGAGGGTTTCCCATTTATGAGGAGACTCAGATTTTGAACGATGATTCCTTATCATTATTTCTTCGATGTTCTGAGAGTTTTAGAAATCACATCAGCATAATGACACTAGACATATATACAACTGTTGAACGCTCTACCCATGTTGAAGAACCTACTGACGATGAATTCGATCTTCGCGGTACTGCATATCTTCCCACTATGAATATTGGGTTTAAAAGAGGTATAACTCAAGCAAAAACAATGGTAGGAGTTGGTAGCCAATCACATAATACGAATAACTATGACATATAATATGACGGTATGGCTTCAAGGCGCTATCATAACTTCGATTGGAGTGTGCAAAGTCGTGATATCGAGGGACCGAGTAATGTTCCTACACAAATGCACAATTTGGACTGGAGTGGAGGACACCCTTCAAATCCAGGTACAAGTGGATTAGGTGGCATCAGTATCATTCGACGGCGCCCTGCTATGATAGAGTCAACTGATAGGTAAATATAACGATGTTTTATTCACATAAATTTAAAGTGTTTTAACTAATTGTGATGAGATTTAAGCGTCTTGAATTTTATTGTGTTTGTAGGTGTAATAATTTTGAATAAAATCCCGTATTGACTCAGCTCACACAAATTATGAGCAACAACGATGTAGCTAATGATCGAATAGATGAGTCGAATATTGATAGCCCATTAGATCACAACGGGACGAATGATGAACAATCATCTGGTGATGATGACCATTCTTATGAAGACTGCCCGAGGTGATGGCAACATTAGCTATCATTCTGATGCTATTCCATATTTAGATAAGATAGAAGAAGGCCCGAATGATTTTGCCTTGACGAGAGATGATGGTCCAGTTCGGCCTGCACTTTGGGATTCTAAAAAATTAGACTTTATCAAGTCAAGTTAGTATGGTGGCAATGAATTTTTAAAATATATCATTTTGTATCTTGGCCCATTTTAAGGGGGTTGATAATTTTTCTTGTATATGCAATTAGGTATGTTATTTCAAAATAAGCAGGAAATGAAAGGCACAATCAAAATATACTGTCTCAATGAAAAAATAGTTCATTTTTTATCAGTTCAAAGATAAATTTTAGAAGGTTATTTGTAAATGGCATATGTTGGGATGTGAATGGAAGATCCGTTTTAGAGAGATTTTAAGTGGTATGTGAAAGACAGACAAAATGATTGAGCGACATAACCGTCTCACGGATGATTACAAGGAGGATCATTTCAATTTGAGCAGCCACCTTATTGCTACTACGTTGATACCACATATTATGATCGATGCACGCATCAGTATTAAGATGGTTCGGGAATAAATAAAAGGATTGTTTAAATTTACCCCTAGTTATAGAAAAGCACAAAAAGGGCGTAAGAAAGCTTTTGAAATGGTATATAGAGATTTTGAAAGTTCTTTCAAGGCATTGCCTAGATACATAGCTGCCCTACAATTTTTTAATCCGGGAACCGTTGCTGAGTGGGAGAACTAGTCAACTACAATGCAAGGCGATCACATATTCAATTTTATTTTATGGACTTTTAAACCAAACAACGATGGATTAAAAAATTACAGGCTGATGATCTCAATAGACGACACTCGTCTCTATGGTAAGTATGAGATAAAACTGTTAATTGATGTTGGAATTTATGCGAACAATAATATTTTTCCACTTTCATATGTTGTTGTTGCACACGAGAGCTTTGAGTCTTAGACGTGGCTCCTTGAGTTGTTGGGGAGGCATGTTGTTTGTGAGAGAATAGGAATTGGACTTATTTCTGATTGTCATCAAGGAATCTTGCAATGTGTCCAGACAACCACCACTCACACACCATAGGTTTTGTATTCAACATTTGAAAAGCAACTTTAATAAAAATTTCCTCCATAGTGACCTTGAGAGTATAATGTGGTTGGTGGCTACAAAGCACCAGAAGAAGAAGTACAAAATGTGGATAGCACAAATCAAAAGGTTTTCACCTCTAACGTATCTATGATTACAAAATCTTCCGGAGGAGAACTGGACATTGATTAAGGACAAAGGTCATAGGTGGGGGGCTATGACAATGAATGTCTTTGAGTCTTATAACGGTTTATTGATGAAAGCTCGTGGATTGCCTGTTACTGCCATGGTCCGTTTGATGTTTAAAAACCTTATTGATCGATTTGATCAAAGAAGCTCCCTCAATGCTTTATTAATTGCGAATAATAAGCCTTGGCTACTCGCTGTTGAAAAGAAGTTCCAAGCATACGTGGAGAGGACTCAAATGCACACTGATATACAACAATACAATTCAGCGGATGAGGACTTTGAGATTCAGACATTTGCACATGAAGTTAAGGGTGAAAATATCCATAAAGTCTCTGCTGAGGGGAAAAGTATTCGTATGGGAAGTGGAGAAACTACCATATGTCATGTTCACATGCTATTAAATTTTGTAATATCTGTGACATTTAACCAAAGGCCTATGTTAGTATGTACTACAATTGCAAATTTTACAAACAAACGTATAGTGAAAAATTTTCACCCTTGGGTGATGAGACATATTGGCCACCTTCTTCTTTCAATTTAATTGCAAAAATTGAATACGAGCTAACCTCAAGAGAGCGGAGTACAACTAGAAGGATGAATGAAATGGATATAACTCCTGCTCGCATGGCTAGGAAGTGTAGCACGTGCAGCAAACATGTCATAATAAAAATTGCTGCCCCCTATGGACTCAGTAGTTGTTGTTGCTTGGTCTTTATTATGTTTTTTTCTAAATTGTAGGTTGTTGTTTACTTATGTAATTTTCTACGAATGTGTTGTTGTCCTTATTGTAATAAATATATATTACGTTTTGTGGATTTTAATTGCGTATTTAATTTAACATTTATTATTCGTATAATGTGTAAAATTTATTTGATTGTATTTTCGTGTTTTTTGTATGTTCACATATTATTTCACAAAAGTTTAATTTTGTATGACTTTGTTAATTTCGGATTGAGTTAGCATATTTTTGAATATTAATGTGTCTACAAATGAAAAAAAAACATAAAAAATGAATATACGAAAATATTTAAAATTATAACTAGTGTAATTTTTGTCTACAAACGGATTTAAAAAATGTATAATTTGAGCAGCATTTTAATAACTCAATAGTTACAAACGGACATTATTTAAGCTACATTTTTGCAACTATTAAAATTATGTCTACAAACACGTTTTGCAATTAACTTCTAAAAAGTTTTTTTTTTTAAAAAAAACATTCGCAAAACGTGGACCTCCCCACAAAAATTATAACTAAAAAAAAATGCCTTTGCAAAACGTGGGGAGCTCCACGTTTTGCAAAAGGAAATTGTTTTTTCTCCTGGCAAAACATGGAGTTCCCCACATTTTGCAAAGGACAAATTTTTTAAAAAAATTAGTCACATTTAACGGCCATAATAAATAGGCCGTTAATATTTGTGGTAAAACGTGGGCTGCTCTACGATAAATCTATTTTAATCTATTGTGGAGACCACAATCCCTTTTGATAATATAGGTTAGAAAACGTGTCATTTAGGCGCCGGACCCCCATGCTACCTTTTACAATTCTTCTGAAATTAGGCCGAAACCAGATCAAATAATTAGATGGACCAAATTAAAGTAGTGTTATTAAAAACTCATATCAACTGAGATTTGCACTCCATTATGTTTATAAACCTTTTTTCTCATAAAGTAAAAATTGTTTATGATAATTTATTTGCTAGAAATGGAATAAATCATCTTGCTAACACTTAACAGTACTGACACGAAAGCTAGATTAAGGACTTCTGATGAGCTAATGTGGGGCAGTTCCGTGAGAATCTTTAGTGTTGCTGATTTTTTTTAATGATGTTATCTATAGTTATTATAAAACAGTTAATTTATAAGTAAAGGATTTAATTATACACTTCTGAATAATTTATGGTATCTTGGCGGATCATGCTTTGCTGACTTTATTTAGGTAATACTAATAATATTATGTACAAGTAATTTTTTGAAAAGGACGTAACGGAAAAAGTAACATTTATATATTTATTTTTATAACGATGATGTGCGTTTGATTCAACTTTTGCACATTTATTTTTATTGTTCTATTTTGATTAATTCGAATGTATTGACTAAAACTAATATACGGCCTTCTCTCAATTTTTAATATAGAAAGCCCCGCAAACCTAAAATGAATAAAGCATCAGACGAATAAAACTAGAAATTGTAAATCGATTATTCCTCAAGAATGATTGATAACATCATTTAAGTCCGTATAAATCGTTCACGTAATGCTTAATTCTATTCATTTCTGCTAAGATTAATTGAGCTTAATATGTCACGGCAAGAAACCTCGATATCTTTCATTCATTAAATTAAATTAGAATTATTAAGAAATGATTCGGCTATCAAATGGTTTGCATGAATTATGACTAAGTTTCACTAAGATTAAACATTGTAATCCCAAGAGAAACTATTTGAATATTCGTAGAGTTAAATAATGAATTAGCCTTTTTGAAAGCTACCTAAGAACTTTTAGTGAAATAAAACATGTAAATAATAATGGAGATCAATTGAGTAATTAACAATTTGAATATTAATGCTTATCATTAATTTCCGGGTGAACTTTAACTTCAAGCTTTTCACCTTTGAATCAAGAAGTGATAAATTAAATTTTCAAGATATCGTTTTCCATGGAATTTTGATATGAACGAACTAAAAATTTCAACGAAAATCCAATCAGAATTAAATTTAATTACTTATTTTAAAAGCTAGACTTGTCAGACGATCTAACCAGTATATTAAAAGGCAGTTTCAGGACTCTCTCAGGGCTCGCCTTGAGGCGAGTCACTGACAAAACGCTCCGGGGCTCGCCTTGAGGCGGGGCACTAGCAAAACGCCCCAGGGATCACGTGGTGGGCTTAATCCCTGTGAGGCTTACGCTCTAAGCGCCCGACAGTACGCCCTAAACACGCCTAACGCTCAACGTTTGGGGCTCGCCTAACAATTCTTACACAAATTATATATTAAATTCCTTAATTAAAATCGTGGACCCTCATAATTCTTTAACAAATGTATGATACTTAATGGTTTTTCATGTATAGAAATAAGAAGATTGAGTGTAACTCAAATAACAAGTCGTAGTATTGCATATTTATTATTTGAGAACATCATGAGGGTGAATATCACTTAATATTTCTTTTAAAAATACTTAGCCGAATTGTACATTTTTACTTGTCATTGATCTTTTGTTCTATGTATCAAAATTATCATATTTTATTATTTTGCCATTCGAAAGTAATTTTATTTTTATTAATGAAAGAGTTACGTTTTAATTATAATACAGATAAAATTGATTGATTAGTTTTAGTAATATTGTTTTAAGAAATTGAGATTTTTCATTGTTTGAAAGTTAATATGTTAGAGTTGATTTGCATTTCATAATAGCTTTTATTTCATTATATTGTTTATACTTGTAAAATTATGTTATACATATGTAATTACAAGTTGTAAGTGGCGTATAATGAATTGCTTTGATTAGTTTTTTTTTGTGTGTGTGTATTCTTTTATTTCTATATAATTTTACCTATTTAAAAAATATTTATTGTATTTATATTATTTTATGAAATACTAAAAATTAAATACTCATGGGGCTTACGCCTCGCTGATGTATATGTAAAATGCCCCGCTTTACGCCTAAAACATTGAATCTAACAAGAGAATTTCCACATAAAACATGTTCGAAATCCTCTACCCTTAATCAAAGATCTCAAGTTCAAGCCGAAAAATAGAAAAAAATCTATGATAAGTAACGTTTCCTCCTCTACGGGAGAATTTCATATAAGGTCGTGTAAGAGATAATTTCATATGTTGAATAAGCTCCTATCTTTTGTTGTCTTGGTCAATAACATTGGGAATCGCCATCATACTAACTAACGTTTCTGTTAAACAATAGCCCAGTACATGGGCAGTCGCGGCCCAAATCTGGACAGCCCATACACGGATGAGGGGCTGCAATTATGGGACCCAAATCTGGACAGCCCATACACGGATGAGGGGCTGCAATTATGGGATTGAGGAATCTTGTATATATGGTATATATATTTAATGTATATTGTAATGTATTTATTATCTAAATTAGGATGATACACTTACCATAATTGTATAGTTAGAATTATGGTAGAATAAGGTTTTAGGAATAGAATAGGAATAGGATTCTCCTATTTTGTAACTTGTATAAATACCTATTCAATTAATGAAAATAATCAAGGGGATTATTTCTTTCATGGTATCAAGAGACTAGGTCTAAACAAAAGTTTTTTCTCTCAAACTTTTGCCTCCTTTGGCCGAGACCCCCTCCCCCCCTCCTCGGGTTTCTCTTCCAAAATTCGTCTTCCGCTCTCAAAAACACCTCTCTTAAATTTCCCTTTCTTCTTTGTTCTTTCAATATGTCTAAGAACAATTTTCACCCTGCCCTCACGGTTTCCAATATCAAGATAAGTGTCCCTATTGTCCTTGAGATGGAAAACGTCCATTATGCAATGTGGGCGGAGTTGTTTAAAATTCACGCTATATCTTATCAAGTTCTTCATCACATCATTCCTCCGGCTAGACAGCTTCCTACGGAGGATCCGGAGTTATGGATTACACTTGACGCTACTGTTCTTCGGTGGATATACGCCACTATTTCGGTGGACCTTCTACAGACGATTATTGAGCCAGATACCACGGCTATGGCTGCATGGAATAGATTGCGTGACATATTCCAAGACAACCAACATTCCCGTGTCGTCACACTCGAACAGGAATTCTCTCTCGTTCGAATGGACGAATTTCCGAACGTTTCTGCATATTGCAAGAAACTAAAGGAGTTGGCGGATCAACTCCGTAATTTTGGCGCACCAGTAACAAATAATCGTCTAGTTCTACAGTTGGTTGCCGGTCTTTCGGAGGCCTATAATGGTGTTGGAACTCTCCTTCGCCAAAGCAACCCTCTTCCTGACTTCTATCAAGCCCGCTCCATGCTGACGTTGGAAGAAGCTGGTTTGGCTAAAAAGGCGGCTACCGGAGCAAGCCCAGTTGTCATGGTGGCGTCCTCTCCTAGTCCTTCGGGTTTTGTTAATAATTCGGGCCAAAATCATAATAATGGTGGCGGCAAGAATAATCGCAAGAATAATAACAAAAATCGCAAGGGCAAACGCGGCGGTTCTGGTGGCGGTTCCGGTGGTCAACAAGCAGGCGGTGGGTCCCAGCCAGGGTACAGTGGCCCACCACCGCCATGGGCCCAGCAGTGGGGCCAATGGCAGTGGAACCCGTACCATCCATCAGCAGTTTCCAGCGGCCAGTGGGCTGGCCAACAGTCCAGGCCCAATACCCAGCAGTGGCGGCCCAGCGGCCGGTGGCCCGGCGGTGGTAGCAACAAAGAACTACGGCCCAGGTGCACCACGGACAGGAGTTCTTGGGCTCCGACCACTGCAGGCCCATCATGCAGCAAGCCCCACTCAGACTAATATCGAGGCCGCGATGCACACGTTGGGGTTGACTCAACCAGACCCAAATTGGTACATGGACACCGGGGCAACTACTCACATGACTTCTGAATCAGGTACTCTCTTCTCTTATTCCAATTTGAGCACCCCTCGGGGTATAATTGTTGGTAATGGCAACTCTATTCCAATTCAGGGTTATGGTCACAAAACGTTTTCTCCCCCCAATCCACCCCTTCTCTTGAAAAATACTTTACATGCTCCTAAATTGATTAAAAATTTAGTGTCGTCCAGGAAGTTCACTACCGACAATTCCGTTTCCGTTGAATTTGATCCTTTTGGTTTTTTCGTGAAGGATTTCAAGACGGGGAGTCATCTCATGAGGTGTGATAGTAGGGGGGATCTCGTATCCTATCATGCCTCGGTTTCGGTCCATCGAGTCAAACCCCGCCGTCGTCTTTGACCATCTCTCCTTCCATGTGGCATGCTCGTCTGGGTCATCCGGGATCTTCTATTTTATCAGTTTTTAGATAAAAATAGTTTTATTTCTTGTAAGGGTACGAGTCGTACTCCAATTTGTCAGTCTTGTTCATTAGGAAAAATTGTTAAATTACCATTTGTAGACTCCAATTCTCATACTTCTATGCCATTTGACATTATTCATAGTGACTTATGGACGTCTCCTTTTCTAAGTTCAGTGTCGATATTATGTTCTCTTTTTAGATGATTATACTAGATTTTTGTGGACGTTTCCAATTGCAAATAAATCTCAAGTATTTTCCATCTTCATCAAATTTAGAGCGTTCATTCGTACTCAATTCGAAAGAGACATAAAAAAAATATTCAATGTGATAATGGGAAAGAATATGACAATAGGGAGTTTCGGGATTTTTGTGCTAATAATGGGATCAATTTTAGGTTTTCGTGTCCTCATACATCTCCACAAAATGGTAAGGCCGAACGCAAAATTCGTTCCATCAATAACATTGTCTGAACTCTCTTGATTCATGCCTTCATACCTCCATATTTTTGGCATCATGCTCTACAAATGGCCACATATCTTCTTAACATACTTCCTTCTAAAGGTCTGACATATTCCTCCCCCCTCAAAATCCTATATAATAAGGACCCTTCGTATTGTCATCTTCAGATTTTTGGGTGCTTGTGTTATCCGTTATTCCCATCCACCACAATTAACTAACTTCAGGCTCGGTCTACCCCGTGTGTGTTTTTGGGTTATCCATCGAATCATCGTGGCTATAAGTGTTTTGATTTATCCTCTAAGAAAATCATAATCAATCGCCATGTCATTTTTGATGAAACTCAATTCCCATTTACGAAAGTTCATACTCCCGAACCTAAGTCGTATAATTTTTTGGATGACCAAATATCACCGTATATTATTCGGAATTTTTCGGACATCTCCGTACCCAAAATCCTCCGGCGGGCCCACCGCCCGCCGGCCCCACAAAGCATCGCCACGCCCGGCCAATCCAGCCACCGGAACAGTTCCAACTATTGGGCCGGTCCGGCCCAATTTTGGAACCGGTCCAAGCCGAATCCAAAGTATGTACCGATTTGGGCCAAGGCGGGCCCACCGCTCGCCGGCCACTCCGTCCCGAGCCAGAAAATTCCCAAAATTCCCTTAATTCTTCCTCGAGTCATAGACCGGTCACTCGTAGTCAGCGGGGTATTTTTACACCTAAAAGACATTTTAATTTACATTCGGATGTCTCTAAATCCCCTTTGCCCCGCAATCCTGTGTCCGCATTAAATGACCCTAATTGGAAAATTGCTATGACTGATGAATATAATGCTCTTATTGCTAATAAGACGTGGGAGTTGGTGCCCCGTCCATATGGTATTAATGTTATCAGGTCTATGTGGATTTTTGCTCATAAGGAGAATTCAGATGGGTCCTTTGCTCGACATAAGGCGCGATTTGTTGGTGATGGTAAGACTCAGCAGGTTGGAATTGATTGTGGTGAGACGTTTAGTCCGGTGGTCAAACCGGCTACCATTCGCACTGTGCTTAGCTTGGCTCTTTCAAAGACTTGGCCAATTCATCAGTTGGATGTCAATAATGCTTTTCTACATGGTGACCTCAAGGAAACAGTCTATATGCATCAGCCGTTGGGTTTCAGGGATCCCAACCGCCCTAATCATGTCTATTTGTTGAAGAAATCATTATATGGGCTTAAGCAGTCTCCACGGCCTGGTATACACGATTTGCTGACTTTGTTTCGACTATTGGGTTCACTCACAGCAGGTCAGATAATTCCTTGTTCATCTACCGCCGTGGTTCATCATTGGCCTATATTCTGTTGTATGTGGATGATATCATCTTGACTGCCTCCTCCGATGCTTTGCGCCAGTCTATCATGGCCATGCTCAGGTCTGAGTTTGCTATGAAAGACTTAGGGCCCTTGGGTTATTTTTTGGGGATTGCCGTCAAGCGTCATTCAGGTGGGTTGTTTCTATCTCAACGGAAGTATGCTGCTGAGATCATCGAGAGGGCTGGGATGTCATCCTGTAAGTCCACTTCCATGCCAGTTGATGCAAACCCAAAGCTAAGTGCCGCAGCAGGTGCACCATACGAGGACCCGACCCGCTATCGCAGTCTTGCAGGGGCCCTCCAGTATCTTACCTTTACCAGACCGGATATTACATATGCGGTTCAGCAGGTGTGTTTATTCATGCATGATCCCAGAGTTGAGCACATGAATGCAATCAAACGCATCATTCGGTATATTCAGGGGACACTAGACTATGGGTTGCACTTGTATCCTTCCTCTACATCCACACTTGTCTCTTACACGGATGCTGATTGGGGTGGTTGTCCCGACACCAGAAGGTCGACTTCTGGCTACTGTATGTTCCTTGGCAACAACTTGGTCTCATGGTCGGCAAAGCGTCAGGCAACTCTATCACGCTCAAGTGTAGAGGCAGAATATCGAGGGGTAGCGAATGTGGTCTCAGAATCATGTTGGCTACGTAATTTGCTTTTGGAGCTTCATTGTCCCATTCAGAAGGCAACCTTGGTATATTGCGATAACATTAGTGCCATCTACCTTTCAGGTAACCCAGTTCAACACCAGCGCACCAAGCATATCGAAATGGACATTCACTTTGTCCGTGAAAAGGTTGCAAAGGGTCAAGTTCGCGTATGCCATGTCCCGTCTCGTTATCAAATTGCAGACATCTTTACAAAGGGTCTACCAGCAGTTCTCTTTGAAGATTTTAGGGACAGTCTCAGCGTTCGAAGACCGCCCGCTATGACTGCGGGGGTGTGTTAAACAATAGCCCAGTACATGGGCAGTCACGGCCCAAATCCGGACAGCCCATACACGGATGAGGGGCTGCAATTATGGGACCCAAATCTGGACAGCCCATACACGGATGAGGGGCTGTAATTATGGGATTGAGGAATCTTGTATATATGGTATATATATTTAATGTATATTGTAATGTATTTATTATCTAAATTATGATGATACACTTACCATAATTGTATAGTTAAAATTATGATAGAATAAGGTTTTAGGAATAGAATAGGAATAGGATTCTCCTATTTTGTAACTTGTATAAATACCTATTCAATTAATGAAAATAATCAAGGGGATTATTTCTTTCAGTTTCAATGGGAAAGTGTTAAGTTTTTTTCTTATATCATTGATGTTGAATGCACCTCAACTATTTCATTAGGTACTAACCTTCTTCCGGTACAAGTATAAAAAAACTCAACTCTCTTAGACTTAGAGTGATTTGAAGAAATCGCCTAGATTTATATTTCCTCTATTAGAAATTAAACCTAATGTTTTGTTGAAAATTAATTCAAATCTCCCATAATTTATTGTCTCATTTTACTGATTATTAGGCCATATTCTTAGATGCAGCCGTTAAGATTTTGAGAACAATTCACTTTTTTTTTAATGATTTGAAAATAATTCATTTAAAATGTTAAAATGGAGCTCACTCAAAAGGGAAAAAATCGTACTTTTTCACTTCAAATGGTTTGGTCTTTATTTTTTTCCTTACCAATTGAACTTATGCCTAGCGGGACATAAATTCTTTAAGGGCATGAAACATAACTTGTGGATGTTGTGATGTAAAAATATAAACTTTTTCCCCACAAAAAAAATTGATTATCCTGAGTACAAAAAATTAAAGAACAACACAAAATAGGGACAAAAGTGTCAATGAGGGAAAGGGAAAAAAAACTAAGTGGGATTAGCCAGTGTTAATGAGCAATCTTCGTATCTTGGGCCCACAGACCAAGTGCTAACTATTCTGCCAAGTAATCAAAACAGGTTTTATTGGGCTGATCATTCCTGTCCATTAATTCATGGGCCAGAAAACTGAATTCTTCCCATATATCACGGAGTTCAAATTCTACAAGTGAAACTTCAAGATAATGTCATGCAGGTTCACGGCACAATAAATTAAGGGTGGCCAGTGGGCCGGGCCGGGCTCGGGTCTGGCGGGCCGAGTCTGGCGGGGTTGGGGCGGGACGAGCCAAGGGGTCGGGGTCGGGTCTAGCGGGGTCTGGCGGGGTCGGGTCTGGCGGGACCTGCTCCAGTCCCGTCCCGATCCCGATCCCGTCGGTATCGGGTCGGGGTGGGGTCGGGGTCGGGGCGGATTCCGGCGGGTTTTCCTTTTTTTTTTTTTAAATAACATATGTATAAAAAAAAACTCAATAAACAAAACAAGATAGTGTAATAAAAACATCCCAAGGTTGTTTTTGTACCTCTTATATTATTTAATAGACATGATTTTTTTGTAATACAAATACAATTGTCTAAAATCTAAATTGCAACTTTGTGGTGTTGTCCAAAAGTTGCAAATTACTTAATAAAATTGCAATTAAAAAAATTACATTCTCAAAAAAACCTGTTCTAATTGCTTGATGATTTCCTGTGGTTCTTCGGTTGGAACTGGTATTTGTTGGTCAAATTGATCCACGTCGCTTCCACTACCTTCGGTTAAGATTTCGTTGTAGTTTTCATCTTCTTCTTCGTTGATCTCCGGTTGACCGCACCTTCTCCGCTCCGCTCGTATCCAATCTCTGAATAATACTGCAATTTCCAAGCTGTCTCCGGCTAATGAGTGTCTGTGGTCTCCTATTTGATATCTGCCGGCAGAAAAAGCGCTTTCAGACGCAGTTGATGACGCTTGAATGTTCAAAACATCTCGGACCATCAATGAAAGTGTCGGAAAGGTCTTCTCATTCCCCTCCAAAGTATTTCAAGCAAGTCTTCATGTCCATCTTCATTGATAACTTCTTGATACGGTACTGAGAACCCCGCAAAATAAAAATATCCAACTCGCTAATTTGGTTAGTAGAGGTACGGCCGCACATTCTATTTTTGAGGCTTTCAATACTAGCGCAAGAAACAGCATGTCTTTTGTGAGGTTGTGTTGAAGATGAAGAAGATGGTATGGAAGCCGGTAAGTTACTAGCATTTTCTTGTTGATAAAATCTATATATTTTTTTGCATTGGTGTTCTACGCTAGACAACACTTCTTCTTTAGTTTGTTCAATAGGTGGTGGGTGATTTAGATTTTTGGGACTTGGAGGTGGTAGTACTTCTATACAATCGTAAATAGTTTCAATTAGTGATTTAGTACCGTCTATTTTAATAGTAGGATTAAATACAGAACCAATAATATAAATAGAGGGAATAGGAATGAAATATTTTTTTAATAGCTGCCTTATAAGCTGGTTTTTCCATATATTCACTAAGTAATAAAAATATTAGAGTTATATAAAACAACATAGTTGAAATAGTAGGATAATATATACCGGAAAATTCTTTTGTTGCTTGAAAAAATTTCTCTAAAAATACAATAAGTTCGGAAATTTTTACCCAATCACTATCTAAAATCATATCAAATTTGGATTTTTATTATGAGAGTTAAAAAATAAAGTTATAGGTTTTCTATAGTCATAAGCAACAAGTAGTTGCTCGTATAAAGAATTCCACCTAGTGGATACTTCTTGTGGAATTTTTCTATAAGGTAGTCCACAATCGTGAGAAGTTTTTTTATATTCTTTTCTACGTTGTACTTTATTACTTTTAAAAATAAAGTTTATAGCAAATTGTATTTTACTAAGAATGTCTTCAAAAAGTGATAGACCATCCTTTACAATTAAGTTATAAATATGGCACGCACATTTTATATGAAAATGATCTGAAAAAGATGGAGTTAAACTATTTTTTAAAATTGTAATTGCGTAATTGTTAGAAGAAGCGTTATCTAATGTAATAGTCATAATTTTATCGGTTATTCCGTAATAATGGCACACTTGATAAATATTATCGCAATAAAAGTACCAGTGTGCCTATCATCTATATATCTATACGCTAAAATACGTTTTTGCATAGACCATTTATAATCTATCCAATGACAAGTTACAGTTAAATAATCATGGCCGTTAGTACTACGACCTATATCAGACGTGATACATACTTTGCCATTAAAATGATATAATGAAAAACGTAAATATTGTTGATATTCATGCGCGAATTTAAATACATCTCTCTTAACAGTTGATCTAGGAAAACCGTTAAAAGCAGGATTATATATATCTCTAATGTAATGAATAAAATCGGGAGATGAAGGAAATGAAAAGGGCAAACCCTCCACAACAACTAATTTTGAAATTGCTTCCCTATCTCTATGTTTATTGTATTTAGAGCCTACAATTCCCCCCGTCATAGGGTTAATTTGACCCTGTACTTGGTCCGGGACAATATCAGTATGTGAACCTTGTCCCGATGGAGCGGGCGTTTGCGCACCCGATTTTGAAGCATGGTATTGGGCATACCTAGCTGGATGAGCACTTACTACGTGTCTAATTAAACCCCCCGTCCCACCGTGACCTTTTCCTGTTTTAAATTTTAAAACATTTTTACAAATTTTACATATGGCTACTTGATTCTCTACGTCCCTATCAAAAAATGTCCATGCATCTGATTTTAATGGTCGTTTTGCTGGACCTCGTCTCATACTAGGGGGAATATGAGATATTTCAGTTGAAGGTGCACTAGTGGGTGTGTTGTCATCAACATTAGTGGGTGTATCGTCTAGATCATCGTCTAAATTAAAGCCTTCTTGAGTTCCAGAAAACAACTCCTCATCTAAATCTAATGGTATTGTAGGAAAATGTTGAGTATCAACAAAACCATCCTGTGTAGGAATAAGATGACTAGAAGAAGTACCCTTGCCCTGGTTGCCCCTACTAAAAGAAGTCTTACCCTTACCCTTAAACATACCTCTAATTCCTTCCATTTTAATTATATGCTAACAAATAATTAAAGTAAATGAAATTAAGTGCGCTAAATAAAATAAACAGACAATAATAATTTAATGAAGGAACGAATGTACCAAACGCCGACATAACGTCGACGTGTAATCGAGAGGTTGAAAATTGAAACTTTGCTCGATGGAAGATCCTCAAGCTAGTTGCCAACTTCACTCCCAATTCCCAAATGAATAAATAAAATTGAATATTTAGCAAACAATGTAGACTTGTAGAGAGATATATTGAGAGATTGTAGGAAGATTTGTGAGAAAGATGAAGAGAAAATGAGTTATTTATAGTTGGAAAATTGGATTAAAGTGTAAATATAATAACTTATGGGTTAAAAATAAATATTAAGGGGTAGGGGGGTTGGGGGAGGGGGGGAGGCCTAAAATGGCCGTTGGTGCAACGGTCATATTTGCAAAGGGGGACAAAGGGCGGGGTCGGGCTCGGGCTCGGGGCGGGCGGGCTCGGGTCTGGAGGGACGAGACATTGTCCTGTCCCGAGTTCGAGGCCCGCCACCGTTTTTTTTTTTAAGCGGGGTCGGGGCGGGACCGGGGCAGGCTCGGGACGGGGTCGGGCCGTCCCGGCCCACTGGCCACCCTTACAATAAATAAGCTCAGTTGTACTTGGAAGAAGTTACACTCAACTCTCATGTGTAAAAAAATTAAATTTTATATACTAACCATGTAGATCTTTTCCATTGTCACTATGATCTATTATAATACATTAATTGTTATATTTATATTGATTAATATTTATTATATAAGTTTAATTTTAATTATTTAAGTGATCTGATATATAAATATTTTGCTATACTGGCAGTGTGTACAAAATAAATTCTATGGTAATAACCAAGCAACGTAGAAGAATCAATTCAAGAGACTAATGTGGGGTCTCTCATTTCCTAATTAATCCATCAAATAACCACTTTAATTCAACAAATTAGCTAGTTTGATTGCAAATTCAAGTATTAATTTGACATCTAATTTCAAAGAAAGACATACACATGACTTATTAATTATTGCATCAAGTCAATGGAGCTAGGAACAAGGTGACCGTTTTGTGTCTATTTTACTACTAAACTCAATAAAGAAGTTGATTTTGTTTTTCCTTGTTTGAGATCTGAACAATGTGGAAATATCTTTGAAAACTACATGGCAGGTGCACTGATTTAGAAAGTATTTATTTTTGGTTAAGTTCTAAAGATAATTGGAATAGGTTACAAATTTTAGCAAATATAAAAATTGATAATTTCGGTTCACTTGTCTCAGAAGTTGATTCAAGACTTGAAGTTCATGAGTTGTAGATTTAGTCATTTTAAGTTACTTAATTTGAAATTAATGCATATAGTTTACACATATTAAATGAATGTCCTTCTATTTTACCTCGATCTATGATCTGCCTAATCTTTGATTGATAGAGTTAATCAGAGGCGGAACTAAGATTTTAACTATATAGAGGTTTTGAATTTTAAAACGAAAATACCTCAAGTGCTAAAGAATGAGTTATAAATGTAATATATTTACATATTTAATGTATTACTTAACACAAATATAATATTGTTTAAGCAAAAAATATTAGATTCGATTGAATCCGTATATGAGCTTCTACCTCCGCCCCTAGAGTTAATTGATACGTTCAACATATATTAATAAAAAATAACAAGCATTCGGTAAATCAATTAAAATGCGTACAAATTGATCCGAAAGAGAAAAAAAATATAGTCATACTTGTCAAGGTTGCCGTCCTCCAAATCAAAGGGTAGTTGTTTTAATGTAGGGACAATTAAATTAATAAAACGAACACCTTTGCATGCACATGCACATGGGAAAGTTATAAGGAGTGTGACATTAATTGGGTGTTTTCTTAGCTTAGTCACATCTAAATCTAATATTAGATAAAGTTTTTTTTTTTTCAATGAATATTTTATTAGGTTAGGTAGTGATCATATTTTCAAGAAATTTTGACAATATAATCACTTGAGACAAAAGGGTTTGTTAAATGGCAGGTGAAATTGGATTACAATGAGGATAATCTCACTTTCCATCTATATGTCATGCATACATTTGACTTTTCTGTTTTTCATATATATTTTATGAAGTGTTAGATCATTTACCTTTACCATTTCAATCTAACTGAAAATAATAGTGTAGGGTGGTCGATTCCAAATTATTATAATTATTGTTACTATTTTAAACGTATTCATTCTCAAGTATTGAGTGATATCTCAATGATAAAGTTACTATTTGGAGAATTAAATGTACATGATTCGAGTTTTTACCAGTGTCTTCTCTGTTCAATTGTACACAATTAATGAAAAGAATGAACAACACGATTATTGAAGATGAACGATCTGACAATTTTCAAGAAAAAGCATATGATGAAACACTTATTAAGCACATAAGTTCAATTAGGCATTCTTATATATCTTACCTTGGACTTGATCGGATTTAGGGAGGCGGAAGATGGTTCAAAATACTTCAGATAAACTTCATACACCGGAAAGCTATATTGTATATATACAATGTGGAAGGGAGTTCAGTTGAACCCCCTTGGTAAATAGCCTCCACCACTACTTGGACTTCCCCGTCCTATACAGGAAAGTATTTTTTTTTTACTTTTTATTTTTCACCTTGTGTTCGATACTCGCATTGAAGTTCCAACTGATTCGAGTTCGCGTTGCATGAGGGGAACCCTCCCTGTTAAGATTTTTTCCATACCATAATTCAAACCAGAGACTTTTAATTAAAGGTGAAGGATCACAGACCTTTGTGGTATCGACAAACTTACTTATCCCCTTAAAAAGAACATGAGTATGTAAGTGAATTTAGATCAAAAGCATAAGTTGAATTTTAATTAGACCATGTCTTCCTTCTAATAATTTTAGCAACCTCCAATAGATGAACACGTAGTTTTTCAACTTATATTTTCTTGACGAAATTCTGTTAAGATTCATGTTTTTCTTTTTTTATTATTCATTAATAGAAAATTAAACTCTTTTACCAACTTATTGAATTTTGAGACTAAGAAAGTCTTGAACTTAAAAGTAGCCTGAAAGAGACAACTAATATACTAATTGAGGAACATTTAGTTCTATTAGCTTAGAAATCTATAGTTAACAATAGAATCGCATAAATATTAATTTGAATTCATGATTGTTGAAAAGGGTTTTGATGCTTTAAATATAATCTTTTTTCCTTTACTTGAGCCGAGGGTCTTTCAAAAACAGTCTCTCTACCTCTCGAGGTAGGGGTAAGGTCTGCGTACACTCTATCTTCCTCAGACCCCACTTATGAGATTACATTGGATATGTTTTCGTTGTTCCCCTATATAATCTTAGTAATAAAGAATATCACTTCTAGACTACCCCAAATGAAAAATAGTGTATATACAGGGTTAATAGCACTTATAGTCCCTTCATTATTGATAAATTCTAATCTTATTTTTTGTGATATCTGACTAAGCATATTTAATCTTCAATTATTTGAAATGTGCACTTTAATCTCTTTATTTGTGAATAATATAAATTTTCTTGAAGTACTAACCATTTCACCGTTTAATTATCCAAGTAATATTAAACTTGTATTGTTACTCCATATTTGAGGTAATGTGCTTTTAAAAATAATCTAAAATAGCATACTTCCTACATAAAGAGACCAAAAACACACATTTTATTAATTAAAAGTTATATCATGTGCTGGGTCGTAACTCATATATCACAACAACCTAAGTCAGAGCTTATCCATAACTGAGGGATCGAAAATGCTATGGAGATGTTTGTGGGTTGAGGTGTACCTGTGGCATACACTAGGGCAATCAAGGATAAGTATGATGGAGCCAAGACCAAGGTACGGACATTAGGAGGAGACTCAGAGCACTTCCCAGTGATGATGGGGCTGCACCAGAGATCAACTCTTAGGACATTCCTATTTGCCTTGGTGATAGATGGACTGACGCAACAAATCCAAGGGGAGGTGCCATGGTGTATGTTATTCGCAGACGATATAATCCTGATTGATGAGACTCGCAGCGGAGTGAACGCTAAGCTGGAGGTTTGGAGACAGACTCTGGAGTCTAAAGGGTTCAGTGAGTAGGACCAAGACAAAATACTTGGAGTGCAAGTTCATTGACGGGAGCGACCTTGAGACAGGTGTGGATGTGAGGCTTGGCACCTAGGTCATTCCAAAGAAAGGGAGCTTCAAGTACCTCGGGTCTATTATCCAAGGGAATTGAGAGATTGATGACGATGTCACACATCGTATTGGGTCAGGGTGGATGAAATTGAGGCTTGCATCTGGAGTATTGTTCGATAAAAAGGTGTCACCCAAACTTAAAGGCAAGTTCTATAGGGTGGTGGTTAGACCGACTATGTTGTATGGGGCGGAGTGTTGGCCGGTCAAGACTTTGCACACCCAAAAGATGAAAGTTGCGGAGATGAGGATGCTAAGATGGATGTGTGGGCATACAAGGAGGGATAAATTTAGAAATTATGATATCAGAGACAAAGTGGGAGTGGCCTCCGTGGAGGATAAGATGCGGGAAGCTAGGTTGAGATGGTTCGGACACGTGCAAAAAAGAGACACAAATGCCCCAGTGCGGAAATGTGAAAGGTTGGCTATGGACGGGTACATGAGGGGTAGATGTAGGCCGATGAAGTATTGGGGAGAGGTGCTTAGACAAGATATGGCGTATGTGCAACTCACTGAGGACATGACCTTAGATAGGGGGTTATGGAGGACACGTATTAGGGTAGAAGGATAGTAGGTAGTCCAGCGTAGTCCTACCTACGCTTACAAACTAGTAGTTGTAGTATTATTATTGTAGGCTCGCCTAGCCTATCATATTGCCTTATAGTCCCTTATCGTTTGATTTATGTTGCTATGTGTATTTTGTTTGTCTTGTTTACTTGCATTAGCTATTGCTTCTTTTTACTTCTTTGTTTTTCAGAACGCGCTGTCATGACTTACGCATTTTGTGTGTCTTACTTTGCTTGGACTTGTGCTTTGTCTTGAGCCGAGGGTCTCTCGGAAACAACCGCTCTACGTACCAAGGTAGAGGTAAGATCTGTATACACTCTACGCTCCCCAGACCCCACATTGTGGGATTTCACTGGGTATGTTATTGTTGTTGTAGTACTCAATAATCTGTCATCATCACACACAAAAAAAATTAGCACCACATAATGCTTATTATTTATAAAAGGGAACAAAATCATACTTTTGGATTAGTAAGAAAGTACTAGTCCTTTTCCTCTGGGTCAATTTAAAAATAAATTAATGGTCCCCAAGACAAGTATCAATTATAATTCGTGACAAATATAGTCATGCTGTCATGGAAATTAAAGAAGGGAACAAAGCCATTACAAAGAGCTTTCATAATCTTATGAAAAAAAATATTCATAAAAAGATACTCATGATAATAAAGTGCCAAATTTTATTAAGAAAAACTTTCTTAGAAAGAAAAGTACTCTGCTTGTACTTGTATGGCCTTTCCAGTCTTTGGTCAACTACTTGTAGATATTGAGCCTTAAATCAAGTGGTATTATTACAATCACTTCGTAAGGTTTTTTTTTATATATAGGCAGCCCGATCCATTAAGCTCTCGCTATGTATGGGGTTCGGAAAAGGGCCGGACCACAAATGTTTGTTGTACGCAGTCTTACCTTGCATTTCTGCCAGAGACTGTTTCCAAGGTTTAAACTCATGACTTTATGATCATATGACATCAACTTTAACAGTTACTTCAAGAATATATATATATATATATATATATATATATTTGACTCAAGAAGTCAAGCTATCACCTTATCGAGCAGATCGAAACAAGTGTACAAGGCGAATTGTGCCTATATGTAGATATTGCTCGTACAAAATTCTTCTTGGTCACGGATCTTGAGTTATCACCCACATTAGCTGAAAATAAGTAAAACAAAAAAAGAGGGGAGATTTGGATCATGTTGGGCATATTGAATTATGATTCATTATTTAATTCATCTTGTTCTTTTTTATTTTGACTCAAGCAAGCTTTGAGTGGATACAAATAAATTAAAAAATAGCAAAAATTATAAAAATTACCTCCTAATGTAATTTCATGCTAATTTTTTTAAGAATGTGATTCTACAATTTCTAATCTTCTTAATCCATTTCATCTTGAAGATAATAAACTCAGGACATATGGAGGGATTTCCGTGATTATTTGAACTTTGTTTTTGTCCTTTCCATTTTGTTGTTTGTTTTTCCTACCAAACAGCCTTCAACAATTTCTATATATTGAAGATCCACATGTAGTATTATCTTTAGGCCCTAAAGAATTTCAAAAAAGAAAAGATTCAATCAATTAACTTTTTGTTTGGCTATATTATAATGGAGGAAACAAAAATAATATATCGTTAAAATATTGACAAGAAAATGTTCGTGCATGTATTGGCACAACGCTCAATATGAATAGAAGTCTCTATCCCTGATTTAAGCAGCTAGTCTATATATATCCCACTTTCTTATATACATATAGGATTCTCATTTTTTCATGGATCTTTCTATTACGTGTACTTTGTTTATTTCTTGTTGATACCTTGATATTTCTATTTTCTTCATTTATTATCTTTTTTTATTTGTTATATTTTTCATTCTCTCAATATACTGTTTTCTTTTTTAGGTTTATTTGGGAGAACGAGGGTGATAACTAAGGAGAGTCCGGACCCCCCAAAAAAAAGGCATATAAATATTTAACTGTAACGGTCACCGTTAAGTCCTATTGCGTGATAAATTATTTCACAATAGGGGTTGGATAAAGTGCCCGATCGCTTTCTTCCCCACCATTTTTTTTAAAAATCCGCCATTAAAGAACTAATCCCGAGGTCCCACCTTCAAAATTTATCCTTTTCGCATTAAATTTTAACCCAAAAGTTAAGACTCTCGGTATATTCAAGTCAAAGAACAAGATTCGAAGCTCGAATTTCGGAATAAAGCGACGTAGAAGTCGATTTCAAAACTCAAAAAACAAAATTCAATCATGGTATTATACTATGAACCTTCGAATTACATTGTTAAATATTGTAAGATTGTAATAATTTCCATTGGTGAGTATTTTAATTATTATAAAATATATATAGTGTGTACAAGAGGGGAATCCTAATTCGGTAAGGATCCTAATATACCATAAATATACAGTATTCATAATTACACAATATATGACGAATATATGGAGAGTATTCACTAATACACCCCCTCAGTAGGAGAGGAAGGAGGCCGGACGCTGAGACTGGATCTGAAGTCAAGGAATAATTGCATGGGAAGTCCTTTGGTGTTGCGTACTGATATGACGAAGGCATATGCAACACTCTGACATGACCGAGAGCAACCTTCTCACGAACAAAATGTATATCCATCTCAATGTGTTTGGTTCTATGATGTTGAACCGGATGTGAGAAAGATATATGACAGATATGTTATCACATTATACGATGGACGCCCGACGCAAAGGACACTGGAGCCCCAAAAGTAGATTTCAGAGCCAACAAATCTCAGCTACAACATTGGCAATGCCTCTGTATTCTTCTTCGGCACTCGAACGGGATAGGGTGGCTTGTCTCTTGGCAGATCATGAAACTAGATTATCCCCTAAGAATACACAATAGCCGGAGGTGGAGCATCGCGTGTCCGGACACCCAGCCCAATCTGCATCTGTGTAAGATAGCAACCTGGTCGGTGCGGAGGGGTATAGATACAATCCATAATCAAGTGTGCCCTTAATGTATCGAATGATACACTTAAGTGCAGTGAAATAAGACTCACTGGGGGCATGCATAAATAGACACACTTGCTGAACAACATATGCAATACCTGTCCTAGTGAACGTGAGATACTGAAGTGCACATGCAATGCTCCTATATAGAGTAGGATCGGAGGCTAGAGCACCATCCATAGCACTGAGCTTGGACTTTGAATCAACCGGAGTGGGCATGATTTTGCAATTGGCCATCTTAGCCCTGTATACTATCTCCTCTGCATACTTACGCTGACTCAAGAACATATAATCTGCAGATCTGGGTCACTGATATACCCAAGAAGTAACTCAACTTGCCCAAGTCAGTCATAGCAAATTCGGTTTTAAGTAAAGCAATAATCTCATTTTTAACCCATCAGAAGAGGCAGTGAGAACAATATCATCCACATATAGCAGTAAGTAAGCAGTGCTACTACCTCGATGAAAAATGAAAAGAGAGTTATCACACCTGCTGCATACAAACTCAATCTGCATAATATACCTGGCAAATCGATCATACCACACACGTGGGCCTGTTTCAGACCATACAGTGACTTACGGAGATGACAAACATAATGAGGGGCTGCGGGATGGACAAATCCAAGTGGCTGGTGCATGTAGACTATTTCTTTCAGGTCCTCATGTAAAATGCATTTTTCACATCAAGCTGATGTATCAGCCAGTGCTTGCCCATGACTGTACTTAGAACTGTGCGAATGGTAGTCGGTTTGACAACCGGGCTGAATGTCTCACCACAATCAATACCGTTCTGCTGATTTGTGCCATTAACCACAAGTCGTGCCTTATACCTCTCTAAGTCTCCACTGTCTCTGAATTTGTGACGAAATAGCCATATGCAACGGATCACATCCACCCCTCCGATCTAGGTACCAAATCCCATGTGTGCTGTTTTGTTAAAGCATTAAATTCCTCACACATAGCGACATTCCAATTAGGGTCTTGTTTGGCCAATTTGGGGTTTTTGGGAATTGGTGAGATGGTTTGGGCAGACATGTTAAACTGGACTTTGGGTTTGAAAATTCTGTGTTTGGCATGGGTTTCCATTTGTTGAGTGAAGGCAGTGGGTGGATTAGTCTGCTGGTGGTTGACTGGTGTTGGGTGTGGGTGCTGTTGCGGGTGTGTAGGTAGCGGTTTGTCGGAATAGTGTATGGGTATAAGTATTGCGACGGGTACTGGTAGATATGGTAGGGTCGACAGTGGTGGTGCTACGGTCGAAGGCGATGGTGATGGGTTGGTAGCGTCGGGTAAGGGGAGGGTGGTGGTTTAGGTTAGTAGGTCTGGACAACGGAATCTGGGTTAGGTGCTGGTCGGTTGGAAATGACGATCGGTAGAGGTAACATAGTAGGTAGTGGTGTGTGACGGAGTTGGGTGATTTATAGGTGGTTGACCAGTGGTGAAACAGTGGAGATCGACTAGTCGCCGGTGTTGGTGACAACCGGTGGTGAAATAGTGGTGATCGACTCGGTAGGCACCGCCGTGGGTCTGATAACAGAGGCGGTGGCGGTGGGTAGCAGAGAGGAGGTTCCGGTGGCTAACTGATTTAGTTGGCTGAGAATGACAAGAGAGATGTCGGTCTCGTTGAGAAATGTATAGTCTGTTTTTCAGAATTTTTGGAGATTCGAAAAAGGGAATATGGTCTCATCAAATGTGACGTGACGAGATATGTGGATTTGATGAGTGGACAAGTCATAGCAGAAATAGCCCCTATGATTAGACGGGAAACCTACGAAGACACGCATAGTAGTTTGAGGTGCTAATTTATGAGGGGCGGTGGAGGCAAGATTAGGATAACACAGGAAACCAAATTTCCTTAGGTGGTCGTAGGAGAGAACCCTGAGGTATAGAATTTCAGTTGGAGTCATATTGTGAAGGGTAGTAGTGGGTATAATGTTTAGAATATATTCGAACATTTTGACGGCATAGACCCAAAAGGACGGAGGAAGAGAGGCGTGAAACAATAGAGTACAAACCATGTTATTAATAGTGCGGATCATGCATTCGGCTTTACCATTTTGAGGTGAGGTGTGAGGGCAGGAGAAATGAAAAACCATGCCATTATTGCTACAAAATTGGTGAAACATAGAATTATTGAATTCACGACCATTATCACACTGGAATGATTTTATAGATTTTTCAAACTGTGTTTTTATAAAAGTGTGAAACTCAAGAAATTTGGCAAACACTTTCGATTTAAATTTGAGTGGGAATATCCAAATATAATGAGAAAAATCATCTAACAAGACCAGATAATATTTATGACCAAGGGAACTAGACACATGAGATGTCCACAAATCAGCATGAATAATATCAAAAGGAGAAAAAGTAACACTGGTAGATGATTTAAACGAAAGACGAACATGTTTGCCTAAATAACAAGAAACACAATGCTGGGCAAGTTTCCCATTATTACATTTGATAAAGTTATTTCCTCTAAGAAAATTAAAAACTAGGGTGCCTGGGTGGCCAAACCGATTATGCCAAGTGGACGGAGAGATAGCAGAGAGAGAGACCGGAGAGCAGGATCCGGCAGCGGAGGTGGATGGGAATGGATAGAGATCCCCCGTGCTATTGCATCTCGTAAGATAGGTCCCCGTACTAAGATCCTTTACAGTAAAACCAAATGGGTAAAACTCAACAGAGACAGAATTATCATGAGAAAATTTGCGGACAGAAATTAGGTTCTTAATGATGTTAGGGGGCATACAGGACATTTTAAGGGAAAATGGCGGATGCGGTGGCTGTGTGTGGGAGGTACCATAGTCCTGTATTGGAATGTGATGACCATTTCCAACAGTGATGTGTTGAGGATACTTTAATGGAAACAGTGTAGGAATATTACCTGCAGAGCGAGTAAGGTGAGATGTGGCGCCCGTGTCCATATACCAATTGTTGTCGGGTTGCTGCAAGTTCAGACTGCTAAAAACCTGACCCAAATCAGTTGGGGCCAGACCTGTTGGTGGCTGCATGTATTGGGCCTGAGTGAAATGGGCCTGTGACATCTGGTATGGGGCTGACCGAGTTGCTGGTGAGGGGCCCAACAGTCCATGCTGAATATATGGGTATTGGGCCGATACGTGGGCAGGTACTGAGGCCTAATTCGACTACTGAAAGTGTGATGCTGGGCTGGTCCATGCAGATTATGAACTGGGATGCGGCTGTGGTGAATAGTGTTGTTGGCCGCGGCCCTTGCCACGCTATTTGCCTCCACCGTGGCCTCTACCTCCCCTACCGCTGCGGCAAAGTGTTTCCCGGCGGAGGTGGGCCAACGGTGATGTTATTTGGGGGAGGCGTTTAGACTGTTAACGCCTTTTGGGCGTGTTCGTCCTACTTTGCACGTTAGCTTTCTTCTAGCAATAATTGCGAGCGGGCCTTGTGGAAATTAGGCAAGGGATCATCCTGTTGTATCATGGTGGCTAAAGTGTCATATTCGCCTTTTGAAAGGCCTGCAACAAGTTGTAAAACCATCTTTATTTCAGAAACAGGTGTTCCGACGTTGGACAGTTGATCCGCCACAAGTTTAAACTATTTGCAATACTCCGTCATATTAGAGAATATTTTCAAGACGTGTATTATTAAATTGTTCCTCCAAATACACAACACGAGTGTGCTTGTTATCTTGAAAAATTTCCTCCAACCAAAGCCATAAATCGCGGGCCGAGGTGCCAGATTTCATGATAGTGAGAAGCAAGTCGTGAGAGATACTACCATATATCCACTGTTTGACAGCGGCGTCAAGACGAAGCCATGTAGAGTCGTCAACCTCAGGTGGGCGAGGGAAGGAGTCATCTATGTGGTCAAGCACGTTGTATATACATGCATGAATACGGAAGAGTTCAACCCATGGGGAGTACTGACCGTTTTCTTGATCAAGAATGATTAGGAGGCAGTGTTTGATGTTTGTGATGGTGAGGGCTGGATGAACTGAGGGTGAAAAGGATGGTTTTGGTATTTCAGGAGTGTCGATTGTGGAGGAGGAGGCCACTGTAGGAGTTTGAGGAAGAGTCATTGTAGTGGACGAGCTTTAATGGAGAAAGAAGAAAAGAAACAAAAAAAAATTGAAGGAAAATTGGGATGTTCTGGCCGACGACAGTGGTTCGACCAAGGGGGCGGGGGGACGACACTTTCAGAGGAACCCTAGGGTTTTGACTTTGATACCATGTAAGATTGTAATAATTTCCCTTGGGGAGTATTCTTATTATTACAAAATATATATAGTGTGTACAAGAGAGGAATCCTAATTCTGTAAGGATCCTAATATACCATAAATATACAGTATTCATAATTACAGAATATATGACAAATATATGGAGAATATTCGCTAATAAATATATTATTATCCTAAGCATGATTAATAGTCTCGAATTTAAAAAATGTATCATTTTGCGTAATTTTCCCCTCGTAATAGGGGAGCAGTCCGTGACACTGCCAGCAACCACCTTTTTAATTTTTAAATTTGTTATTTAGTTGTTTATTAGTTAATTGTTAATTGGTTGTTGATTGTAAGCATGATTAACAATTGTTAATTAAGTGTTAATTGTTAATTAGTTGTTAATTAGTTAATTGTTATCCTAATTAGTTTAGTTGTTTAGTTGCTTAGGAGATTAGTTGTTTATCCTATCCATGATTAAGTGTTAATTGTTAATTAGTTAATAATATCCTAATTGTTAATTATTTGATCAGACATAATATACTAATCTCCTAATAATATTTTTATTTGTTAATTATGTAATTCTTAATTTATTTATTTATAAAATTGTTTAATCCATGTTAATTATTAATGTGATAATTAGTTATCTAATTAATTATTAATTACAAATAGTTAATCCTTAATTTAGGATTGAACATTGTTAGTTTAGAATTGAACATCATTAGTTTATGATTAAAAATATTATTAACATTATATTAGTTATTTAATTATAGTTAGTATAATGATTAATTAAAATTATTAATTAGATATAGTTAATCATTAGTCTAGGATTGAACATCATTAGTTTAGATTAAAAATATCATTAATATTATATTAGTTCATTAATTGTAGTTAGTATAATAATTAATTAAAACTTATTAATTAGAAATAGTTAATCATTAGTCTAGTATTAAACATCATTAGTTTAGGATTAGTTAGTTAGTATAATTTTTCGATAAAGGATTACATAATTAATATTACATGTTAACGATTAATTAAAATATTGTTAATACAGATACGACACCTCCATCGATCCCAACCTTCATCTGGGGCCCTTCGATACATCAATACCTTATCTACAGTCTAATCATATGTCCCAGTTATTATGGGATGGAGTGATAGGTACGAGTGTGTTGTTCCGTCCCCATAGGGTGGAACATGCGTTGAATTTTTTAGCGGCTCGACCCCCACATTCCCCTGTCTTAGATATACTGTATCAGAGCGATATTTACCATTGAGTTGCTGTTGGTCGGGTACAACATGATAGGGCTCTTGTGATGGCCATGGTTGAGCGATGGAGACCGGAAACCCACACCTTTCATCTCCGCACTGATGAGACGACTATCACACTTCAGGATATGGAGATCATGTATGGACTACGGGTAGATGGACGCCCGTTATACATTGAGGAGCCTCAGCCGCCGTCGTCGTATCATCAGGAGTTGACTAGGCTCACTGATTATGTGCCTCAGCATGGTGATATCCATGGATAGACTCGGATGTCGATGAATGCCCTCTGTACTCACTTGCGCCTCTTAGACATGAAGTATTCTATTACCGAAGGCACACCTCATGTGGATGTCGATCGTCGTGCCCATTTGTACTTACTCATCAACATCGGAGGCATTCTGTTCTCGAACACATCGGGTTCTCATGTGAGCTTAAAGTACTTGTCATTTCTAGAGGATGTGGACTAGTTGAGATGTTATAGCAGGGGCGTTGCTATTCTGGCTTACCTGTATCGATCACTATATTGAGCGTCTATGGGCGATAAGACGGATGTCGCTGGATTTCACGCTCTTGTCCTGATAATATATTTAAGTGTGTGTAATTTTATTCTAAATATAGCTTTTTTGAAACGACGACTAATAAAACATTTTTTAATGATCCTTTCAGTTATGAGTGTGAGATATGATGAGGCCTTTTCAGCCCGTAACTGCACACCCTCAACTTGACTTTATTAATGATGACATGCCCTACGCGTGGAGATGGACGGAAGGCATATCCCGATATGTGGATACACACTACAATATTCTTTCATTGAGGGATCATCTAGATCATATGACGGAGGACATGGTAAGTTTGTTTAATTTTACTTTATTATCTTATTTGTTTACTATATTTGTCTTTATTGTTTACTAATTCATCTTTTTATAGTCTTTTGTATGAAGGCCGTATGTTTAGTTTTTGGATCAGTTGCTGGCGTTTTGCAGGGAAGGTGAACCCGTGTGGATGTCGCGGTGTCCGTTGATACACATGAATATCATTGAGGATTACGCGCCCACCGCGTCTTACGAGAGTTTGGGAATGTACAAAATATACATGAGTCGGTTCTTTGGGAGCACGACCACTATACGCGGGATGAACGTGCGATCGCCACTGCTGCATACCGAGCCTTTATGCAGGCCAAGATCCATCGTTGGGATCAGATACCGGAGACGCTAGCGGTGGCCGGATATACGACTCCGATCCAAGATTACATAAAGTGGTACCGACAGATCACACGCAGCTTGATTGACAACTCTGAGACACGTCATCCAGATAGCCGAGGATATGCAGCACTCGCGGGACATTATGAGATGTTTGTAAGTTTACCCCACTTAAACTTAATTAATCGTCCTATATATTATATTGCAAATTTATTAAATCAATAATATTTACAAAAAATGCAACTATGGACCGTACAGATGATGCGCTGGTTGAGCATAGACCATATGGCTTTCCCCGAGACAACGAAATTTGTAGCCCGGATCGTAGAGCTAGTCGATAATGGTATGCGGCAATCATAAGAGCTCGGACATATGCATGAGCGTGTTCCAGAGGTCCCGTATCAGACATCGGGTGATCGTGATCGTGTTCGTGGAGGCGATGGTGGCAAAGGGGATGGGGCCAGAGGGGCTGGTGGACGAGAGGATCATGGCCTAGGTGGTGGCGATGGGGGCCTCCATCTAGTAGATGAGTCTGGCGAGCATGCTACCGTTCCCACTCTAGTCCAACATCATTCGTCGACTTCAGAGCGCCCGATGACTTCTTACCAACCATCGACACCTCTATATACGCCGGCACAACTATATTCAGATCACATAGACTGGGGATCATATGAGGCATCAGTATCTGCGCAGCCGCCAGTTCGTGATCCACAGGATGAGCAGCCAGTTCGTGATCTACAGGATGAAATGGAGCTGGAGTACGTCTATGCATTCATGGACTTCGACATGTTTCAAAGCCCAGAGGTAAGTATTTAAAATATTTATTTTAACAAATTAAAATACTTATACTGATGGAATCTAGAGCTTCCCAGATCTCTTCATCCTTCACAGGCTGTATTAATTCATTTCTTTGAGCTTGAGATAACTTCCCATTTCTCATGGTAAGCTTATCTACAGCAAGTAAAGAATGTGCAGAGGTGCCCATTAGCCCTTTGTAAAAGGATATGATCTCCTCCTTAATGTCCTCTAGATCAGTCAACCTTTGGCTAGTTAAAGATGTAAGTTCCAATATTTGTTTCCTGCTATGCCTTTCTTTAACAACTGCAGAAAAATACTTGGTGTTTGCATAACCAAGTTTCACCCAAGTATTCCTGGACTTTTGTTGCATCACATGCTCCTCAATTAAGGACCACTTCTCCAGGCTTTGTATCAGTTCTTCCTTTAGGAAGATGAGGTTATCAGTGCACTAATTTGCTATCTGCTATTGCACAACCTGGAGATCCACTCTAGCTTTCTCAATCCTTTGTGAAATACCCATAAATTCATGCTTGTTTAGTAGCTTCAGATGAGATTTCATAAATTTCAATTTTCCCCAGATGACCTTCATTTTGTACCAGTATGAGATTGCTTCCATATTCCATTAACAGTATCTAGAAAAGTATTATGTTCTGCCCAAACATTAAAAAATTTGAAGGGAACTTTGACATTTCTTTGAGTAGTCTGTAGATTGATTAACATAGGTAAAATGACCAGAAATGTTGGGTACATCATATTCAGTGATAGTGTTGGGCCATTGCATCATCCATTAAAAATTTCTCAAGTTTCTATTCAACCTACAACATATTCTATCAGTACCAGCCTGCTTATTGGATCATGTATAATAGGAACCTTTCCAAGGCAGCTCATCTAACATCAAGGCATGTATGCAATCTGGAAAACTTTATACTTCAGCATAAGTAACAGGGTTGCCCATAAGTCTATCATTGGAGCTTAATACTGCATTGAAGTCACCACTTATTAGCCAAGGTTGAGAAATACCTTGCCCTATATATTGTAGTGCATCCCATAAAGACTTTCTTAGTTCAACAGTCTTGTACCCATATATCACAGCGAGTAAACAGTCTACATTGCTAGTTCTTCCCTATTACATGTTTTTCTGTTGTAACGGTAAAGAATGGATCTTGGGTCTGACTCAATCCAAAAGCTAGCTTATAAGGAGTTCATGTTTTCATTCCATATCTGATATGGACTCTTAACACTCTCCGCACGCCCAAACCTTGTTAACTGGAGCGTGGATAATGTAATTTGGGGGCCCAACATTGGTGAACAAAGAACTAGAATGGACCTGAGTCTGATACGATGTAAAGAATGGATCTTGAGCCTAACTCAACCCCAAAAGCTAGCTTATAAAGAATCCATGTTTCCATTCCATATCCGATGTGAGACTCTTAACGGTAACAATCATCAATTTTTAATAAGAGAAAATTTCGAATATAATAATTAGTTACCTGAATATTTCAAAACAAACAAGCTCTTGTTTTCAACAACAACAAAAACGAGCTCTTGTTTTTACACCGAAAATGTAGTACCCTCTCGTGTAATCGTGTTCATATAATTTGTCTTTTAAGATTTTTGTACACCTTTTATTCAAAATATATAATAGATTTAACCATAAGGTAATTATCTATATGGTCCGGTTATTTATCTCAAATGTCTCATTAAATTAACACTCTATTTAATTGGACGAGTAAGGATAAATTTGAAAAAAATGACCTATTTTCTTTAAAATGTCAAATATATGTTGGAATAAATCAATTTGTCAAAATGGCGAGTATTTAGAATTTCATGGGAGCATAATATATAGATTAATGATACAAGCAATAATTGTACCAATTATAAGTTCACTTTTCATACAAAATATTTGATTACCACTAGCATTACTATAAACTAGGGAACACAAAAGTAGAAAATCCGTGTTATATGTGTAAGCTAATTTAGTTACATAGCTGACTGCACTTTAAACGGCACAAAAAGTTAAGAAACAAAGTCAAGAAAATAATATAATAATTAAAAAAAAGTTTTAAAAAGGGGAAAATGAAGACTCCTTAATCTATTTTTTTTTTTTAAAACACTTTTGGGTTTTCTTTTATCATTTCCAATATTATATGGGTCGAGTGAAGCCTGCATTGACTACCACTTTTTCCATCTCCCATCTCACAAAAATAAATAAATAAAGGGTTGATAGTATTTTTCGTCCTTTAATTAGTAGTAATTTTAATTTTCTTTTTTATGATATCTGACTAAAATATATTTAACTATTAATTATTTAAAATGTACACTTTTGATCTCTTAAGCCACCAATTAATACTCGTTCTTTATGTTAAACTTATATTGTTATTTCATATTTGAGAGAAATAAGTCAGAAATCTCTATAACATCCATCATCTATAATATCATTTCATTATAATAATCGAGTTTTCTTTGGAGTCGATTTAATCTCATGCTATATTATATGTTCTCCTTAACAACATCTTGCTATAACAATAAAACAAATAGCTGGACAAATGATGTTATTATAGAGAGTTTGACTGTATACTTCTAAAAGTAGTCGAAAAATAACATATTTTTCACATAAAGGAATCAAAACTTACATTTTAATTAATCAAAAGTTAATATAACGAGTCATTAATCAAAATGACTAATCAGAATTTATCACTAATCAAAGGATAAAAAGTGCTATTCTCCCTAAAATAAAAAACAATTAAAGAAATCTTAATAGTTCCACATGGGTACAAGATTGTTTGACTTTCAGATTTTGTTTTCTTGCTTTGGTTTGTCTTTACCCTCAAAGTGACTTTCATGGAATCAAATATAGAAATGGAATAGAAGCTCTGAAAATAGAATGTAATCAGAAGGGCTCCCTATATATATATATATATATATATATATATGATATACAATATTTAATTATAGAAATTAAATCTATATTTTTCTAATACAAGATTACTATCTTTTCCTAATACAAAACTACTACCATAATTATATTTGTACAAGAATTATAATAGGACTATACAAAATATATATGAGATATACACGATATATATGTGTATATTCTTTCACACTTCCGCAGTCTTAGCGGGCGGTTGTCGTACGCTGATATTGTCCATAAAATCTTGAAACAGAACTAAGTGAAGACCCTTAGTAAAGATGTCAATAATTTAGTACCGTGAAGGGACATGCAAGACACGTACTTGTCCACGAGCTACCTTTTCGCGAACAAAGTGAATATCCATCTCGATATGTTTAGTGTGCTAATGTTAGACCGGATTCCCAAAGAGATAGGCCGCACTAACATTGTCGCAGTAGACCAAAGTAGCTTTCTGAATAGGAAAGTGAAACTCTAATAGGAGATTACACAGCCAATAGGACTCAGACACCACATTGGCTACTCCTCTATACTCAGCCTCCGCGCTGGAGCGTGATAAAGTAGCATGGCGTTTAGTCGACCAAGTTATCACCAAGAAACATACAATAACCAGATGTCGAAAGTCTAGTATCTGGACATCTACCCCAATCAGCATCTGTATAAGATATGAGAGTAGATACGGAGGATGTATATAAGTGCAAAACATAATCAAGAGTGCCCTGAATGTGACACCAATGCGTTTGAGAGTGTGCATGTGTTCGTCCCTCGGATCATGCATAAATAAACACACTTGTTGCACTGCATAAGTAATATCGGGCCTCGTGAATGTAAGATACTGAAGAGCCCTTGTAAGACTGCGATAGTGAGAGGGATCCTCGTAAGGTGTGCTATAATTAGCACTCAACTTCGGTTTGGTGTCAACCGGAATAGGAGATGACTTACAGGATGACATGCCAGTCCATTCAATAATCTCAACTGCATACTTTCTCTCAGCTGCATACTTTCTCTGGGATAGAAATATACAACATATACAACTATACCCAAAAAATAACTCAAAGGTTCCAAGTCTTTCATAGCAAGTTCGGAGCTGAGAAGAGATATGATAGACTTGCGCAGTTTATCAGAAGATGCAGTCAATATAATATCATCCACATATAACATAATGTATGCCAGAGAAGTACCACGATGATAGATGAACAGAGAATGATCAAACATGTTGTGAGAAAATCCAATAGTAGACACATAATCTGTACACCTTTTGTACCAGGCCCGAGGCGCCTGTTTTAGCCCATACAATGACTTCTTCAGAAAACAAACATAGTTAGGATGAGGGGTTCCTAAAACCCAATAGTTGATACATGTATACCATTTCCTTGAGATCACTATGTAAGAACACATTTTTCACGTCCAACTAATGAATGGACCAAGCTTTGGAGAGAGCCAGACTGAGAACAGTGCGAATAGTTGTTGGTTTGACCACCGGACTAAATGTCCCTCTACAATCCACGTCAACCTGTTGAGTTTTGCCATCACCTATGCCTCTCAAAACAACTATTCGAATTTTTCTTATGAGTAAAAATCCACATAGAATGAATCACATTAACACCAGGTGGACGGGGCACTAAATCCCACGTCTTATTTTCAATAAGAGCATTATATTCATCATCCATGACCATTTTCCAATTCGGATCATGAAGGGTAGACACGGGGTTATGTGGTAGGGGTGATTTTGTGACATTAGAATTGAGATTAAAATGTCACTTTGGTTTAAAAATACCCTGTTGGATATGAGTAACGGGCTCTTAACTCGAAATAGAAGTGGGCTAGACCTGGGTCGGGGTGATGACGTCAGAACTTGCTCGATTTGGGAGGTGCAGGCTCGGGTTGGGAGGTGGGCCAGCAGGCAGTGGGCCTGCTGGCCGAGAAGCTGTACCGATGAACTGAGTGGATGGGTCAGCAAGTAGTGGGCCTGTTGGAAGACTTGGACCCGGGAGGGGGAAATTTGGGCCTGCAGGCCCACTGCCTGCTGGCATACTCGGGTGACAGACAGGAATTGGGCCAGCAGGCAGTGGACCTAACGGCTGGAATTGAGCACGGGAAGGACTGTCTAGGCCAGCCGGTGTCTGCTGGTCCAGATCCTGAGATGGGGGCCGGGTCAAATGGTGGACCACATACGGTGAGAGCCCATCATACATAAAATTATAGGAATTAGACACGAAATTATCCAACTTAGCAAAAGGAAATTGAGTTTCATAAAAAATTACATGGTGACTAATGATGATTTTACTAGAGGATAAATCATAACATTTATAACCACGATGATTAGATGGATAACCCAAAAACACACAAGCGGTAGAGTGAGCTTGTAGTTTGTTAATTGTAGTGGAGGAAAAGAGAGGATAGCATAGACACCCTAATATGAGAATATGACGAATCTTTGTGATAAAGAATTTTAAGTGGAGATTGATATGGTAATCCTTTGCTAGGGAGTATGTTAAGAAGGTAAATAGCCATTTGTAGTGCATGATGCCAAAATGAAGGTGGTAATGAAACATATGCTAGTAATGTTCGAACAATATTATTAATGGTGCATATTTTCGCTCGGCTTTCCCATTTTGTGAGGATGTATGTGGACAAGAAAACCGGAAAGATATACCATTAATGTTACAAAATTCTCTAAATGTCCCATTATCAAATTCCCTTCCATTATCACATTGAATATTTTTAATTTTCCGTTCAAATTGGGTACAGATGAATGCTCTAAACAATAGGAATGTGGAATAAACTTGAGACTTTTTAGATAACGAAAAAGTCCACAAAAAATTAGAATAATCATCCAAAAATAACACATAATAACGGTGGCCCAAAGAGCTCAAAACGGGAGATGTCCACAAATCACTATGAATAATATCAAATGACAACAAAGTACTAGAATTGGAGGCAACAAACAATAATTTAACATATTTCTCAAGCGGACAAGAAGGACAAACATTAGTACTACGCTTACTATTACACTCAATAAAATTATTATTTTTAAGAGAGGAAAGAACAGATGCTCCCGGATGACCCAAACGTGTATGCCATAAGGAAGATGTTATAGCGGCAAACATAGATGGTGTGGCTGGATTAGTGGTGATGGGATATAGCTCACCCCGACTATTACATCTCATTAGAGGTATTCTCGTGGTGAAATCCTTCACAAAAAATCCAAAAGGGTCAAAGTCAATAGAAACCCAATTATCAATTCTAAATTTATGAACATACACCAGATTTTTTATTAGTTGAGGAGCATAAATGACATTTTTCAAGGCTAAAGGTGGGTTCGGGAGAGATAAATTTGTATGACTATAACCAAAAATTGAAATTGAATTACCATTACCAACAACGATGCCACGATTTTTGCTCAAATTGAAATAAGACGAGAGATTGCCTGGCGCTGATGTCATATGAGAAGTGGCACCGGTGTCTATATACCAATTTGCATCTGGAGAATTTAATCCAAGTGTGTGCATCGCTGCCTCGATATTCGTAGGAGTTGGGGCCGGTGCTGGGCCCGCATGAGCGAAGGCCTGCTATGGCCGAGGCCCAAGCAGGCCAGCCTGTTGTGGTAGAGGCCCAAACAGGCCAGCCTGTTGTGGTAGAGGCCCAAGCAGGCCAGCCTGCTGCCAAGGCCCATTTCGTGAAGCCCCTGTCTGTTGGAATCTGTTGGGCCTGGCCCAATACGGTGCTGTACCAGGCGGAAATTGTAGATTAGACCACTGCCCACTGGCCTAGCCCCACGACCAGTATGCACTGGCCCAAGGCTGCAGCCAGTGGTGCTGCGGCCTAGTTTGATGGCCACTACCGCCCTGTCCTCCGCCACTGCCACCCCGCCACCGTCGCAGCTGCCGCCACTGCCACCACCACCGTCGCGGCCGCCGCCACAGTTTTTGCTACCATTTTGGTCATTTTTTCTGCCACAATTGTTACAGTTTTGGCTAGAATTTTTTGAGAAGGAGTGAGGGTCATCGGTGTCGCGTGATATGGCTACCATCATGGCGTAATTGGCTCCGATTGCCGCCTTTTTAGCCAACTCGATTTCTTCTAAGGTGAGCATGGAGTGTGTTTGGTAGAACGGCGGGAGAGTATTTTTTTGACGAAGAAGAGTTCCAACACCATTATAAGCCTCGGAGAGGCCTGCAACCATCTAAAGAACAAGACTATAATTAGTGATGGGCACGCCAACGTTCTTAAGTTGATCCGACAACTCCTTGAGCCTTTGACAATAAGCTGAGGCATTCGGAAAATCCTCCATGTTTATGTGGGAGAATTACTGCTCAAGGGTCATAACACATGATTTTTTATTATTCTAGAATATATCACGCAACCTATTCCAAGCTTCCATTGTCATGGCGTCAGATTCAATAATAGTCTGCAAGAGGTCCGTAGAAATGGTGGAATAAATCCATTGGAGTACCGTAACATCAAGAGTTGCCCACAACTCTATTTCATCATCGGTGGTAGGCACCTTCTCTTTGCCTTTTTCCGGTGGGATGATGTGATGGAGGACTCTATTAGACCGTGCGTGAATTTTAAATAGTTCCGTCCACGTCGCGAATTGTACATTTTCCATCTCAAGAAAAATAGGGATGTTGTTCTTGATATTGGAGACTGCAAGGACAGAATGAAATGTGTTCTTTGTGGTTGACATGATGAAAGAACAAGAGGAGAATTAGGGATTCGAATTTTTTTTTTGAAAGGAGGGGGAGTAGTTACGGCCGGCGGAAGCAAAATTTTGGAGAATGAAAAATTTGCCCTAGACTGCTGATACCATAAAAGAATAATCTCTCTCCCTATTTTCATTAATGTAAAAGGTATATATACATGATATACACTATTTAATTATGAAAATTAAATCTATCTTTTTCTAATACAAGACTACTACCTTTTATTAATACAAGACTACTACCTTTTACTAATACAAGACTACTACATTTTTCTAGTACAAGACTACTACCATAATTACATTTGTACAAAAATTCTAATAGGACTATACAAAATATATATGGAATATACACGATATATACGTGTATATTCTTTCTGGAAAAAATAGAAAATACATAAGAATGGTAAATTATGGTCCCCTCCTATATTGTTTGTCGAAGTTACATATAGGTCCCATTAAATTGTTGAGATTAATGGTGCTATATATTATGAAGGGTCATTTTACTTATTAACCTTGATGAACAATTTAATTGAAAGTCATCCAATTAAGGAACTGAAAACATTTTCAATATTGATAGCAACTCTCGCTGAAATAATTATAGTAGCTCATGTGCCGTTTTTTTTTTTTTTAACCTTCTATGAAGCAATAGATTTCACAGAACATAAGTACTTATCTTTTACTTTAAAATGACATGTATTTTCGTATTTCGACAGAGCTAAAGGATTTATGTTACTCTATTTATTTTTAATAAGGTCAGAATGCTAGATTATGATGATAAGCGGACAACTTAAGGCATACCTAAAATTAAAGGATTATAAGAATCTCTTTTGACATTTTCCCTCTATATTAGTCGCATATGAGTAGTTTTCGTTCCTAACCAAAATGTTTTTAACTAAACTAGATTATGATGATAAGTGGACAACTTAAGACATAACTAAATTAAAGTATTTTAAGAATCCCTCTTGACATTTTGGAACCAAAATGGTGGTATTTGTCACATAAACAATGTAACATATTTCAATATATTTTTTTGTTATTTCCTATGTAATGTTCGATATTCACCAGGAATCCCGACTAATTCAAATTTCAAATTCATGTCAGAAAAGTATTTCACTTTAAGAGTAAATCATTTTCTACTAAAAGCTATTTAATATCACTAAATAGAGAAATTAAATTTATCTCAGGAATACAAAATTTATTGTAATAAAATAATGTAGACACAATGAAATTCAAGAAACTAATGAAGTGGGAAAAGGAACATTTGGATTCACAGTGAAAATTCAATTGGTTATTACTGCTAAAAACACTGTTCCCTTTCTTTATTTACTATCCAATTAGTTCACTTTTACTCCTCTATTATATGGACTTCACTCATCTCTTTGAGAAATAATAAATTAAGTGCATAATTTGATGCATAGTTTTAATGTATTTATAAGATAATTTGAAATGAGTAATTAATATTATGAGTAAAATAAAAAAAAATTATCTTCTTTTGACACACTATAAGTGATAAATAAAAATAAAAAATTATTTTTAATATAATGGACAAAGAGGGAGTAATTACTACTACTATTGTTAATTGAGAGACTTAAATGTACTTTGGTTTTGCTGCTATGGTTTTCTCCAAAGTCAACCAAAAGAAGCCTTGCATTTGGTGAGACATCATAAAGAAATCACCTGCCCCTAATCCCCATTATTTTTTTAATATAACAAAATTTAGATATATTTTTTATCAATCAGATGTATGATGAAAGAGAAATGGCTCTCATTTATTTATATCTTACAGATCAACAAAGCTTAGATCATCAACAATAATGACTCTGATCATAGAATTTAATTGCTTAAATTCTTTTTATTTTTATTTTTATTTTTATACTCAACCCCTTTGTGTGCATCTCTCATTTACACCTTTCAGTAAATTTGACCTTGCAGGTTGCTTTTTCTAGTAATAAAATTCATTAAATGCCTTTATTTTTGAGTGTCTTTATCACAACCCCAGTTGCTTATATCTATTTTTTCCATCAATTCTTTCACATTTTCATCAATTTTTTCACTGAATACCTCTGAAAGACTCAACCTTTTTGACTATTGTGTTCATTTTTTTGTTGTCATAAGCCAAAAATATTGAATCTTGATTAGTTTTTCTTGTAGTTTTCTTGATTATATGACTTGGGGTCTTGTTAAAAATTCATGAAAGTTGTGTTCTTTCACATATTCATACTGAAAAACACTGAAAGACTGAATCTTTTGAGACTGTTTCCATTGTGTTTGTTCATTTCCTATTGTCACAAGCCAAAAAAATTGAATCTTGATGAGTTTTTCTTGAAAATATGAAATGGGGTCTTGTTAAATGTCATGAAAGTTGTGTTCTTTCACATTTTAATCAATTTTTTTTTGTTGAAAATCTCTTAAAGATTCAAACTTTTTGACACCCTTTTCATTTCCTACTGTCATAAGCCACAAAAAATTGAATCTTGGTGAGTTTGTTTTGTAGTTTTCTTGAAAATATGAATTGGGTACTTGTTAAAATTCAAGAAAGTAGTGTTCTTTCTCCATCAAATCAGCCACTGCCCTTAACACCACTTTCTATACATGATTCTGGTGGTGGTGGTGGTCTTTTTAATTTGAATAACAAGGTGAGTCCAAGTATACTTCTTGTCATCATAATTCTAGCAATTATCTTCTTCATTTCTGGTTTACTTCACTTACTTGTTAGATTCCTACTTAGGCCAACAAATAGAGATCCAGATGATTTAGACAATGTGACAGCCTTACAAGGTCAATTACAACAACTTTTTCACCTTCATGATGCTGGTGTAGATCAATCTTTTATTGATACACTACCTGTTTTCAATTACAAATCCATTATTGGTGTTAAAGATCCTTTTGATTGTGCTGTTTGTTTGTGTGAATTTGAGCCTGATGATAAACTTAGATTGCTACCAAAATGTAGCCATGCTTTTCATATGGAGTGTATTGACACTTGGCTTTTGTCTCATTCAACTTGCCCTCTTTGTAGAGCTAGTTTATTGCCTGATTTTGATTCATCATCAAACAATAATCATAGTTGTTCCCCTGTTGTGTTTGTTCTTGAATCTGGTAGTGAAAGTTCAAGAGAAAATGTAAACAATATTGTTCCTAATAGTCATGAATTAGTGGGATATTCATCAAGGAGGAACAATTCAATTTCAAGATTGAGTTTGAGTAGTTCCCATTTTGATGACAACATTAATGCGTCTGATGTGGCAAAATCTTGTGATGAGATCCAAGCAAAAGAAGGGGAAATAGTTGAAAAAATTGTACAAGTGAAGTTAGGCAAATTCAAGAATGTGGATCCATCACAAGATCAATGTGGTGATAATGAAGAAGGAAGTAGCAATAATATTGATTCAAGAAGGTGTTTCTCAATGGGATCATTTGCTTATGTATTAGATGAGACCACAGCTTTACATGTTCCTATTACGAAAACACCATCAAAAAAGCAATCAACAAAGAAGCCAAATCATAGACAGGCCATGTCTGAATGTGGATGTGATTCAAGAAGGGAATTCAATGGATTTGAAGGCATCAAATTTGCTGAAAATCCCATGCACAACAACATGAATAGCAACAATGAAAACAAGATTCTTGAAGAAGGGAAGAGTTGCAAAAGAGAGAGCTTTTCAGTGTCCAAGATTTGGTTAAGGGGGAAAAAAGATGATGGTGGTACTAGTTCAAGAAGGGCATTTTCTTTCCGGTTTCCGGTTAGCCGAAATAGCCAGGCTGCGGCAGAGCGAGGCGTCCCTGGTCCCGCCGCAGCCAAGATTGGTGGTGTTGGTGGTAGTAGGAGGACAGTTTCAGAGATTGATATTGATACATGGTCAAAAAATGGAGGATGTGATGAAGAAAATCAATGTTGCAATAGATTGGAAATTCAACCAAAAACACCATCTTTTGCAAGAACACTTCTTTGGCTTATGGGAAGACAAAACAAAGTTGTACACTCTTCTTTCTCATCAAATCTCTAGTCTTTTTTTTTTTTGAAATCTTTATATTCACTTTTTTCAGATAGGTGAAATATTTGGAAGCTTGGAATAGTATCTCAACACAACATTTAGCAATCTTGTGTATCAAATCTTTGGCTTTCAAGAGTAAATTAGTGTAGTATAGATGAGCAATTCGTTTTCATTTTTTAGCTTAGTGTTCTCTTAGTTTTACTATACTAAATTTTCAAATTATTTTTCAAGTGATTTTACAGCTGTGGCTTGTAGTGTTTGAGTTTTCTTTGTCATGTATTTATGAGGCAGTTTTGGTAGTAATGTTGTAAAGGCTATTAAAGGTGATATATATGGTGGTTGTTGTGGTCACTTCTTGCATTCAAGAAGGTGAGATTTTGTTAAATTTTGAAATTGTAACCACTTTTATGTTGTTCCCTATCTACAAATTCAGAGATAGTTTCAATTTTTTTTTCGCTTTTTTGGTTTACATGCCCCTTAAAAAATATTAATTAGGAGGGGTATTTGACCTAATTTATTCTTATTTATGTCTAAGTTATAATCTTTTTCCATTAAATTTTTACTCTATTTATGTGTCATCTTCATTAATAACAAAGAGTTAAATGGAGAAAAAATAATTAATTATGCGTGATCTTCTAAAACGATAAATAATTTGAAACAACTATTTTTAGTAACCACAATAAATAATTTGAGACGGAGGTGAAAGTACATTTATGTCCTAGAGACAATCTGTATTAGGACAAATGTACTTTATACACATTCGTATTATTATTAATGAAGATTAATATTTTGGCATTTGCATTTACTGAATTATTAATTGATTGCTTGTAATATTCTGTAATATGCATCCCTGGAGGTTACGCTGTTATTAATAGTGTGAGATATTAATATTATAACGTAACTCTTAAAATAGCTGATCATCGAGAATGGGATATCGATGATATGTGATAAGTCGATATGTGGTCCGCATCACATCCTTAGATGATGTAGTATGTCTCACCTGCTACGAGTAATGACTACTCGTGATGGACACATGGATACTTTGAAAGTATTGGTATACCCTGCTGATATACTGATTGTTATACTTGTCTAAAGTATGATCAGCGTGTGGGAGATAGAAGTCCTTAGACTTGAGGTCAATACGCGCCTTGTCTACAAAGTAATATACTTTGATCCCGTCCTAAGCTCAAATGCCTTATAGATTGAGATACGGCTTGTATTGGGTACATTACGATGTGGATTAAAGGTGGTAGTTGAGCCAAGATTGGGATTCATTCTTTGAATGTATATTCGAGAGAACACTCGGATTCTCAGTGATATTAGGTTGACTAAATAGTTGGCCAACGCAATAGACATATTTAGAATATGATCTAGTTGTCAACTAATATAGATGAAATACAATGATTAAGCCATTTGGATAGACACTTGACAAATCCTAAGCTTGATCGGGTGTGTCGTGAATGAAATGATTTTATCTTAGTAGCTTTCCGAAAGAAAAGTATATTGAAGCTTAGAGCTTGCAGTCGAAAGGGAAACCGCGTGTCAACCCCATAGTAGATAAAAATTCCAGATACTATAACCTGTAAGTATTATGCTTAATGTTACAGGTTTGATTGTTATATAACCATACCAGAAAATTTGTTGGAGTAAGTAAGAAACAAAATTTTAAACTTCCGATGTGCCTTACTTATGTGTTTTGAACCCAACAAATTCCTACAGTGGTATCAGAGCCCAGGCTGGTTCAATGGTTACATTACAATTAAATAAAGTAATAATATGGGTTAAACACAAAAATTGGATTAAAATGAGGCTTCTTGAAATCCTACATGTCTTGACCGAATGTTAACCTTTTGATATCACCCTAATTTATCTCTTACGCTAACTCGAGGAAGTCATTCCGCTCTAACTCGAACTACGCCAAAAGTGTGTTGTCCGGCTCATTGCACGGTGCACGGCTAAGAACGGGTAAGAACGGATGATGGTCGATATGGGCGTTATTGATAATGATGGGTGATGATAAAGGACCTGTGATTTGATCCCTAAATTGGATTTAGGGCTCGAACGATTTTGAAAAATCAACACAGAAACGTTTGTCAGGACATCGACGCTCGGTCCTATGGTAGGGTTTTAAGGCGGCGCCGCGGCTCCATGGTGGAGTGCCGGGGCGCTAATGCATTTTGCAAAAGTCAAAAGGCTTTTGCCTCAGTGGCACCACAACCCTAATGATTAGCGCCGCGACCCCCACCTGTCCAGAAATAAATTTTTTTCCAGAGTTCAAAATGTTTAACCCAAGATTATTATTATACAATATAATTGATAAGTATACTGTTTATGTGCTAAATGTCAAAATGTTTGTCATTTACATTTTTAGAATAACATCCGCTATAACTGTCTGGGCAGGCGGCGCCCAGTATTAGATTAAACCATCTTATATCATGCATATTGGATTGACGGTTCCCAACTATATGTGTCATTAGTTTGCATGACGTTAAGATGTCATAATGGATATGGCATAAAAGAGTTGATCTTGGTTAAAACCCTGAATTAAAAATATTCCCCAAAATTTTCAATACAAGTCTAAATTAAAACGCGTCGTCCATTATAATTGTTAGAGTGCAAAATCCTTTTCGACGATATGAGTATTTATGCCAAAGCATTTGCTCTAAGTCTACGAGGACCCAGATTCTTTCATAGATGTGTTTTAAATGTAAAGGTACACGATAAACTTTTGTGGGTATTTACACCAAAGTGTTTGCTCACAAAGGCCAAATTTGCTTAGATACATAAACGCAATCGTGTAATGGGGTTGACTTGCTTAGACAAATCTTGGCGCCAAAGTGCCGGACTAATCTAAGGACGCAAGATTAAATGTAATATTTGATCAACCAAGAGTTGCAAATAAGTTTTGCAATTGGTTTAGAACCTATCAAGATGTGTTATTGAAGTTATCAGCCAAAGCAAACACGGAGATAGCATAGGCTTGGATCTTGGCCCATTATGACCTCTATTAATATAGGTCTGTAATCTACCATGGGGTCGTAGAAGTATGTTAAAATAGTGAGAGTTAATTAAACAAAAGGCCTTGTTGATTAGCCTAAACGAATGTGTATAATAGGAAATAGATTTTGAGTTTGATTTCCAGTCTATCTAATTCTTCAGATTATCAAAGATGTCAAGCTTATCATTGAAAATGTTGATTGAGATGAACAAACTTACTAGACCAAACTACCTTGATTGGCTAAGGAATTTGTGAATAGTACTGAGACAAGAGAAAATAGAATACATGTTGGACACGGTGTTTCCGACAGTCCATGTGACAGACTCTGATGAATCTGCCATCTTTTGATAAGGATGCTTACCATAAACATCTAGATGATGCCACTTCAGCACAGTGCGTGATGTTGTCTTCATGTCTATGGAACTTCAGAGACAACATGAGAACATGGGCTCCAATGAGATGCTCGAACACTTGAAGAGTCTCTATAACTCACAATCCCAGACTATGGAATATGAGTTACTAATAGAACTCTTTAAGTGTAAGCTCAATGAAGGGGGCCAGGTCTCGCAGCATGTGTTGAAGATGATAGGGCTGATAGAGAGGCTTGCTTCAATTGGAACGAAGCTTGAAAAAAATGTCGCTACCACCCTCATCCTGAACTTTCTCCCTCGTTCCTTTGAGAACTTCATAGTGAATTTCAATATGAATGGAACGAAGGCGATTCTGCCGGAGCTACACAACATGCTCAAGACCTTTGAGTATTCTACTTCCAAAGGCATAGTTGTGCTCATGGTGAGCTCTTCTAGCCGACCCAAGCCGAAAGGCAAAGAATGACAGAAGAAGAAGGGCAAAACAGTCGTTGCGCCCTCAGCTATGAAGCCTAAGGGAGATGTGAAGAAGAAGGTAATTCGACTAAGGATGAATGCCTCAATTGCCACAAGAAGGGGCATTGGAAGAAGGAGTGCACGACACCAGGAAGAGGAAATTCACCGGGTGCTTCTGCCTTTGGTGGACAAGGTATGTACATCGTTGAAATAAATATGTCTATAAATAACTCCCATTCCTGGGTATTGGATACCGCTTGTGGCTTACACATTTGTACAAATGTGCAGAGGCTAACTCATAGCAGGAAGGTTGGACCAAGAGAGGTAGACCTACGCGTTGGAAACGGAGCACGAGTCGATGCTGAGCGCGTATGGACTTATAGATTAAATTTACCTTCTGGCTATTGTTTAGTGTTGAATGATTGCTTCTATGTACTATCGTTAACGAGGAATATCATTTTTGTCCCAGTTTTAGACATGAAGGATTTTTCCTAATATATTTATAATGGCAGTCAAGTACTGTCTTTTCATAATATTATATATGGAACTGCTCCTCTTGTGGATGGATTATATACACTAACTGTAGTAGAGAGATATTCAATGTACAAAATAAATGAGCCAAGATAAGTAATAGAAACTCTACCTAACTATGACACTGCAGACTTGGTCATATCAACAAATCAAGGATAGCAAGGTTGAGGAAGTTAGACTACCTCGAACCATTTGACTTGGAGTCTTATGGTAACCGCGAATCTTGCTTGAGAGGAAAGATGACCAATAAACCATTTCTGGGAAAGGTGTGCAAGCTAATGAGGTACTTGAGTTGGTCCATACTAATGTATGTGGGCCATTCTCGACTCAAGCTAAAGGAGGCTTCCCATACTTCATCACTTTTACTGACGACTTCACAAGGTATGGATATGTGTATCTTATGAGACATAAATCTGAGGCTTTTGAGAAGTTCAAATAGTATAAATTGGAAGTAGAGAAGCAACTTGCGACAAGTATCAAGATCCTTCGATCAGATCGATGAGGTGAATACTTGAGCAAGGATTTTCTAGATTACTTAAAGCTACATATAGTCCAATCAGAATGGACACCTCCTGGAACACCACAGATGAATGGTGTTGCCGAAAGGAGAAACCAAACCTTATTAGATATGGTTCGATCCATGATGAGCTCCTCAGCTCTACCGACATACCTTTGGGGATATACTATAAAAACCTCTATATATGTTCTGAACAGGGTTCCTTCCAAGCTAGTAGAAAAGAGACCCTATGAGATATGGTGTGGCAAGAAGCCAACTCTTAAACATATTAGACCCTCGGGGTGCCCTGCATATGTTAAGAAGATTCTCACTGACAAGTTGGAATCTAAAAGTGAGAAATGTTACTTCGTGGGGTATCCAAAGGAAACTAAGGGATACTACTTCTATCTTACTGGAGAACATAAGGTCATTGTTTCCTGGAACGCAACCAATGACCTGTACATATCGCTCCTGAGATACGGGTGCACCACAAATTTTATCAATTTTATGATTCATATCCATTGGTGACTTCATAGGGGGACTGTCAAATACATCAAATTTCCTCAAAACATCTTTAATGTAATGAGATTGAGATAAGACCAGCCCGTCAGCTGTCTTAGAAATCTTAATTCCTAAGATTACATCTGTATTACCCATATCTTTCATGTCGAAACATTGTTTCAACATATTCTTAGTTTCCAGGATCAAGTTTAGACTACTTCCGGTGATGAACATGTCATCTACGTAAAGGCATATCATGACAAATGAGTCAGAGTTCCCTTTGATATAATACACTTATCACATTCATTTATAGAGAAACCTTTTGATAATAAAGTATTGTCAAACTTTTCATGCCATTGTTTTGGGCCTTGTTTGAGTCCGTACAGAGACTTAACAAGTCGACATACTTTCTTTTCTTGTCCTGGAATCACATACCTCTCGGGTTGTTCTATGTATATTTCCTCTTCTAATTCTCCATTTAGGAAGGTTGTCATAACATCCATTGATGTATCTCAAGGTCACGCAAAGCTGCAATGGCTATGAATACCCTTATGGACGTTAATCTAGACACATAGGAGTATGTATCAAAGTAATCAAGGCCTTCCTTTTGTCTGTAGACTTTAACTACTGGTCTGGCCTTATACTTGTCAATAGTTCCATCTGCTTTGTACTTTCTCTTGAGTATCCACTTACAACCCAAAGGTTTACTTTCCGGAGGAAGATCGACCATTTTCCAAGTATGGTTTTGCATGATGGAATCTATTTCACTTTCTATAGCTTCTTTCCAAAGCGGTCTGGAGTTGACAATACTTCCTTAATTGTCCTTGGTTCATTTTCAACCATATAGGTTAGAAAATCTGGACTAAAGGTGTTGTCTTTTTTGGCCCTTTTACTCCATTTTTGTTCAACATCTGGAACCCCTAAGTTATGTAGGTCTGGAACATTAAGTTTTGGATAGTCAGAAACCTCTGAGTCATGTAGATTTGGAGCGTCTAGCTTCGGATAATCAGAAACTCCTGGGTCTTGTTGATTTTGAGCACACCTCATATTTATGTTGAGGGTTTATGTCGAAGAAAGACAATAATTTCAATTTTACTAACTTTTGAATGGATTTGTAGTTAACGTGTCCTAATCTATGATGCCATAGATTAGAAGACTCAAGCAAGTAGGTAGAAGGCTTTATTTTATAAGATGAACGAATTACAGACATAACATTCATTTTGAAGAGGTCGTCACACGCGAAGCCTCTTCCTACAAATATATCATTCTTAGTTATTACAAATTTGTTGGACTAAAAAACTAGTCTAAAACCAGCTTGGACCAACAATGGCCCTGAAACAAAGTTCTTGCGGATGTCAGGGATGTGCATCACTTCCTTCAAAGTAAGCTCTTTGCCTGAAGTCATTTTGAGGACAACATTTCCAACCTCTTGCACTTAAGGGGTAGCTTCATTGCCCATGAATAGCTGCCCGAGATTGGGGCGTAAGAGAAGAATGCACTTTTATTTGAGCAGATGTGACGAGTTGCACCCGTGTCTATCCACCATTGACTTGGATTCTCCACCAGATTAGCCTCCAGCACTACAGCCGAGAAATCCACAATCATGTCGTCAAGGTTCGAAGGTTCATCCTTGTCTTGCACAACGTTATCCTTGACTTTGCCTTTGTTTTTGGCCTTTTCCTTCTGCTCTCATTTCAGTTTGCGGTAGTCTTTGATCATATGGCCAGCTTTCCACAGTGATGGCAGTTTCCTTTGAACTTCTCTATCGTTTGGCTTTTTCCGTTTCCCTGGTACTTGCACTTTTTGTTGGTGTTTCCCCTTGAATCAACCAGATTCGCCCTTACCTCCATTGACTGTTTTACCTTAGATATATCTCTTTTATTGTCCTCTTGTATTTGCAGTTTGACAATAAGATCTTCAAAGTCCATTTACTTTGTCTTTAGTTTGAGATAACTCATGAACTCATTCCACGAGGGAGGCAGTTTGTCAATCAAAGATGCAACCAGAAATTGTTCGTTTGACTTCATTCCTTCCAAATTCAGATGATGAAGAATCATTTGAAACTCTTGGATTTGGGACATCACAGATTTACCATCCACCATTTGAAATTTCAGAAACTTTCCAACGATGAATTTCTTTGTATCCGCATCCTGTGTGTTGTACTTTTTATCGAGTTTTTCCCACAACTCCTTTGACGTCCTCATAGTGCAATACACAGTATATAATGTATCAGACAGACCGTTCAGAATGGAGTTTTTGCACATGAAATCACTATAATTCCAGGCATCTAGAGTTAACTTCAAGGCATTAGTGACCTGGATATCGTCGCCCACTTCAGTCGGTGTGTTAGACTGAGTGTCGATTGCATCCCCACCAGAAGGAGGATATTTTGTCAGAAAATGTGACAGGTTCAACGTAGTAAGATAGAACAACATCTTTTGTTGCCATCTCTTGAAATTGGTACCCATAAATTTTTCAAGCGTTCTCCTTAAAAACTGGCAAGAGCAGGGACAACAACATTCCCTTGAGCAATAGCAGCAGAAGCAGAATCGGAAGAAAAGTTTACAGACATCGTTCAAATACTCAGAAAATCTTGTCTTAAATTTATTGGTAAAATGGTGTAGTATCCGAAAGGTTAAACAAGAAGAAAGCTGAGTCGAGAGATGACTTTCTGTCTTTAAGATAGAATTGCCCCGTATATATGCTTTTACGTTAATGGGCAATAGTCTCCCAAGATAAAACAACAACTATCAACAAAGCAAAGTAAACTATGTTGATCCCAGCGAAGTCAATGAATATAGAACAGACTGCCGATTTCTGTTTGTTTCTGTGTTTCGAAACATAATTGTTTTTGTGTTTCTGTTTTTGTATTTCGAAACAGACTAAAGGCTTTGTGTCTTTTTGATTCTGTAATTCGAAAGAAAACAGAAGAGAGAAAGAGTTTCTAGTTGTGTGTTTGTTTCTGTGTTTGTAGATCGAATAGAACAGAAAAGACATTGTGTTTGTATATATTCTCGTATGTTCTGTATTTCGTATATGTCGAACTTGAATAGAGGAGTTTATTATATAAGGAAGAAGAGGGGCGAATCTGACCGTTAGTTGCAACGTTTCAGAATTGTTGCAACAGTCTAAAACTTTCAGGTCCAAAATATAAATAAGAAACATTTCAGGGACTAAAAAGAAAATTACAGCCCACAGCCCGTGATCCGATCGGACGGGCGGGCGGCGGCGACGTGCGTGTGGGGCTTAGCCCCGAACCCAAGCTCACCTAGGTCTTCTCCCTTCTAAACACATGGGTTACCCATTGGGGTCCCAAACCCTTACTCAAACTTAGAGCTTATATATTACTCAATTTTTCTTTCTTCTACCAATGAGGGAGATTTGTCATTTTTGGTAAAAAATACTCCATCTTTTCACGTCTCAAACACCTTACTTTGTGTACCAATATCTCTTTCATTTTTTACTGAAATTTGACGATACTTGGCACTAACATCATCTACTCACCTAGTAGATTAGACATGTGCGAAGAAACGATGTTTCCGATATGCGGGCCCTACGTGTTTAAGTTATTAAAGACGGGATAAACTCAATCTCAAATTAGTAAAATTTCCAACAGTTTTTACATGTTGTAGCTAACTATAGGAAATATTTAATTATAATAATTACATTTTACATAAATTACAATCTGTAGCTATATTGTGTATTCCAATTACCCCCGTAGCTATATTGTATTCACGCATTCAAAAGCTCAAATTTCAGAAGGCACGAAGACCCTCGTCTTCCTCTCCCCTCCGTCATCTCTGACCGCCGGCGAAGGGTCTCCCCTCCGACATCTCTGGCCGCCACCGGAGAATCTGTGACACCTTAAAAGCAAATACTAAGAAGGAGAGAAAGGGGGAAACTTACTCTCTTTCTCATCAAAGTCAATGCTAATATCTTGTCTCTTTGCAGCAGGCTAATGTCCGTCTCACGATCACCATATTTATCAATCTTGATTTGCTCATTCAGAGGAACTTTTACATACTTTAACCGGAATTCATGATTTCTTCTTTTTCTTATATCTCAGATCTGAGTGTATTTGCTCAATTTGCAGAAGAACTTTTACATCTCTGGCTGGAATCCATTGCTTCTTCTCCTTCTTGTATCTCAGATTTGAGTGTATTTTTCTTTTGTATTTCCAGATCTGATTATATTTGAGTATTCGTCATTTTTTTAGTGTAAATATAAGGTATATATATTTGGCTGACTGTGTTTTTAGGCAAACTAGATGTATTTGACTATATGTGTTGTTTGATTGATCTGTATACATATGTATTTGACTGACTATATTTTAAAACTGTGTTTAAATACATCTTAATACACGCGAAACTATGTATTTAAATATACCAGAATACACGCAAAACATACCAAACATAGCTACGATTTGCAATTACAAAAATAGTAGCTACGATTGGTTAGAAACTTAGGAACTATAACTATTTATGTAACTTACTCTAATTCTATTCCAAAAGACATCGTGCATTATGTGGACACTGATGTAAAAGATATGTCGACACTTAGCAACTAGCCAACTTTGCTTAAATTGTCTAATTAAATATGCGATAACATTCGGCTACCTACTATGAATTCTGTAAGAAGAGAAGTTATCCGGAACCGTGAAAAACTTTTCTTTAGATTTTTTTTTGTTGTTAACTTCTCTTTTTTCCCTTTTTCTTTTCTTTTGACCTAACGAATTTGTGCGCAAGAGACAAAAACAAGAAATCTGTTAGGTCAAAGGTAGGGTCACTTGTGGATTAGTTTGTTTTCTAGTAATAGCAGTAGCTTTTTTTGTTTTTTTGGAGTTTTTGATTTACCGTTTGTTTGAACTTTGAAGTTTGAAGTAATGTAAGTTTGTCCTTTTTCACTATCGTACTGAACAAACAGCTATATCAAAAAAGGGCACATGCGTGATGTACAATGGGAATTAAATTTTAAGTTTAACCCCTTTACCTTTTATTTTTAACATTTCAATCCCTTGCACGCCTAACCACTAACAAAGATGGGACAATCGGGCAATGATTCATTTAAGAAATATTTACCTCTCATACTAGGGATGGCAACGGATGGATCTCGACCGGATCCTACTAGATCCAGATCCAGATCCGTTTTTCATACCTGAATCCAGATCCGGATCCGGATCCAGATCCGTCGGATCCATAAAAATCAGATCCATATCCGGATCCATCGGATCCACAGGATCCACGGATCGGATCTGGATCCACATGTAAAAAAATTTGCCTTGCTAAGATTGTAACCTTGCTAAGAATTTTTTTTGAACTGACAAACGATTTTTACTTAGCTAACAATTTATTGTGTTTCAATTTTGAAATGTTCATATGAGATATTTTGTTCGTTGTCTCGTTTTGATTCTGAGCTATTAATTGAAAATGTTGGACAATGACAATAGTTGTGGAAAATGCTGACTAGTATTTCAACAATGCAGAACTTGTATGTACTTGGAATCTTCACAAATGAAGTGAATATAATTTTAACTACTTGTCTATGGAGATGTTAGTTATTCACTGATATAACATTGATTTTATTATCGAAGTTAACTCTTTATTTTTTGGTTTTTGAGTTAACGCGAGGATAAATTAAATTTGTTTTGAGAATTAAACTTGCAAGGATGTGTTTAGCAATTTTAAGAAAATACTTATAAAATTACATTCTAGGTTATGAATATATTTAATAAAAAATGGATCCACGGGTCGGATCTGGACCGGATACGGATCTCAAATACAAGATCCAGATCCAGATCCGATCCGTCGGGTCCAAATTTTGAAGATCCATATCCTATAAAACGGATTTGGATCTACCGGATCCGGACCGGGTCCGGGATCCACTGCCATCTCTACTCATAGCTAACTCTAAGAAGTATTTATAATTAATAACTATTATTTAACTTAATTACTTTTAATAGCTACAATAAATATTCAATTTACATATCATAGCTATACCAAATAGATACGGTTAATGGCTTGTATTTCTCACTCACTTCTCTCTCTTCGTTCCCTCTCTCGCTCACATCTCTCTCTCTCTTACCTCTCGGCTCTCACCCTTTTCTCTTCGTTTCCTCTCTATTCTTCCTCAGCTCCGGCATCGTCGTACACGTGGTGGTCCTTAGCACCACCGCAGCTAAGGTGACAGTCGTAGCCGCTGGTGATGCCAGAATCAATGGCTTTTTCTCAGATCTGGACGGATACCAAAATTCATGGCTTCCATAGAGAATACAATCAAATCCGAATGAATCTCCGATGAAATACAATGATGTTCTCCGATTGAACCCTAGATAATGGGTTTCTCCGATTTTTGTTCATTGTTTTTGGAGAATCTACAATGTTTGTGATTGTCAGATATGACAAATCCATTGTGAACCACCGGTAATGGAGTTGTTTCCAGTACGGAGGCAACTAAAGTTGTTTCCAGTACGGAGGAGGCAACTAAAGTTATTTCCAGTGACAAATCCAATTTTTTGTTCATTTTTCCAGTGACGAGGAAATTAAAGTTGCATGTCTGAAATCACACTCTCATATGTAGCCGTCGGAGATGAGTTGGAAAATAACACTTGCTCGTCACCAGATCTGAATGGAGATGTCAAAATTCATGACTTCTTCTCCTTATATATCAGATTTGAGTGTATTCGTCTGACTGGAATTCATGATGTCATGACTCAAATTACGGGCGTCGTGATGGCACCTACATAATTTCCTGGTAGGCGAACCACACAAATAACTTCTAAGAAGGTTTAAATGAATGCGGAAGAGAATGAAATACAACATAAAATGCCCAATCCATTAAATCAATAAACAATCGAATTCTTACAACAATTTTCTTTCTCAAAACTTGGTCTGACTTATACAAGGACTCTACGAATACAACAAATTGGATGAGAAATACAATAATACTGCTCCGAATGAAGGTGACAATTTCCATAAGATAGAAGATAAGGCCATCGAAAAGAGTAGTCGGCCCCCATAGACAACATAGACCGACAACGACGGAAGATACGCAAAGAGAGATAAATATCAAGTTAACAACAAATAATCCTACATTAATGGTTCCAAGGCCGAATATGTCATATCGTTCACATGATAGTTCAGTAATAAAAAAGTCACCTAGTCCATACAAGACACACAAAATCCCGTAACACTCACCATCATGCAAGACTAGCAATTCATATAGACACTCAATCACAACAAAGTTTAATTAGCACTCAAGTTACCTAATTCACGTAAAAAGGTTTATCAATCAACTCGATTAAACCCCCCCCCCCCATATTCTTTAGACATACAACACATTACCCCACTACCTTAGATATTACGCAACGTAGACCTAGGGAATGGGAACATTTGTTAACAGTCATTATCTCTAGTTCAACCCTAAGTGTAGTCATACCCGATTACAAGCAAGACAACTCTAGTGCATTATACTTTTTCCATAAATTCTAGACAGCTTCCATATCTTTAACTCTATCTACCAAGACAACAATTACACACAAATATAACATGTAATCAAGACCTCATGACAACAATATCTTGAAAACTATACTCACATTCCACCTTAGACTCTTGCCAAATAGCTCAACCCCTCACCAAATAATACAAGCAATGAATCCACCGACACAGGAAGACCGACAGTGATAACCCAGATGCATAAAGGTGTAACCATAAAGCCAAATCACAGAAAACAAGTCAATCCACCAAGATCAAGTCAATCACAGCAGCCCAAATAGGTCCACATAATAAATCCAATCATATAATCCCATTTAATAAGGAAATCATTCACGTTCCAATAACCAGTCCATGCCACATTATCACACCACAAGTAATCAAAGTATGAATGTGAATGCAATGCATATGTCAGGTACCTTTATCATCCCGTATATAAGACGTCAAGTTTTTATTATGATCATACACTTATGAGGGACCCGCGAAGTCCATATACCCCTCCGGAATATCTGTTGCATGTGTGCAACCCCGATCATATCGGGGTGTGCAACCCCGATCATATCGGGGTGTGCAACCCCGATCATATCGGGGTGTGCAACCCCGATCATATCGGGGTGTGCAACCCCGATCATATCGGGGTGTGCAACCCCGATCATATCGGGGTGTGCAACCCCGATCATATCGGGGTGTATAACCCCGATATGACCAGCTCTTGTTTGTATAATATCTGTTGCAGGTGTGCAACCCCGATCCTCGCGTATCATCATTATCTCAGTGTTGCTATAATTTCAACAATGTTCTTACCTTTCCCAATCCCTTGGACCCACAACATAATCATATCACTCCAATATCAATGTCATCAGAACCATGAGTGTATGAATGCAAATGGCATATATAAGGCAAAAATCATGATATAATGAGATGCAACAAGTATAGAGATAAATATCACATGCTTTCAGAAATACATCAACATAAAATCCACGCAATTTCAGGATATCATATCAAGCATGTGTGATGAGTAAGCACAATGATAACAAGTATGGCGACAAGCTCACATAACAGCGACAAGCTCGATCAATCAGTAGTCGAAATCAGCTTAAGATTGATTCTCCAAATCACCCATCATCATAGTTCAACACCAGTAGCCTAGCTCGACCCAAGAAATTCCCAAAAGTCCCATGCCTTTCTTGGCTGGACCAACCCAACTGGCCCACTTAACCGTTCATCACAACTGTTTGAATGGGACCCCCAAACATGTCCAATACCCCTTAATATTTATAACTAATTACACACTTCTATGGAAGTTTCGAAAAACTAAACCATAGCCTACCTCAACAGCCGAACACGAGCGCCAACAATCTAACCTCGGTAATAGCCTTGTCCTTTCGGAGCACCTTGATAATCGCAGTCTGACATATATAGATTCTACATTAATAATAAAGCTAATACACATACAAGGGCTTAGTCCTTCAATAATCCAAGAGATACCCCAAAGTAACCCCCGGGTCAACGACATCAAAATCTAATCTTTGATATTCCACAAGGCTTAAAACACGATTTTTAGTTATAACCCAAAATTAATTTGAGAAACAACCTTATTTAGACTTTCAATTTCATGATTCAATTAAAAAACCCAACTTTACAAACCCTATGTTCTTCCCCATTTATACAAGGGTCCTCATAATCAAATTGAACTCTTCAACATGGCCATTTATCAAAACAAGTAGTTATTTTAATGAAATCAGGTTTTACCCACTCATTTTACATCATTTAATCATGATTCAATTTGTTTCAACTATCAAAGAGTTTTCAATTCATTTTCTCTTTTTCATCTTTTACCCCAAGTACTAGAAAGAAATCTTAGGCAACAAATTGTAGAAAGGCTCTTTAGACTAGCCCCCAACTTGAGGCACCCATTTTTGAAAAAATGGGATGTTCTAGGGCATTTAAAACCTATTGCTCAAACAGCGCTTCCGTCCCTGCAGACTCGACTCCTCAAGAGAGGGTGCGCTTTGGCACATTAAGGGACCGCTGAGGTGAAGACACTTGCCACCTCGCCTCAGTGCAAAAGAGGACACACTTTCGCAGGAGCGGACCTGCTCTATCCGCCGGCGCAGACATGATCTCACCGGGGCAGACATTTCTTACTCATCAATTCTTTACTTTACATAAATCTTCTTTCTGAACCGTACGAGCTATTTTACTCACAAAATTTACGGTATTAGTCATCGGTGAATGCTCGGACATGGAATACAACAAAAATTAGACGAAGGGTGGATAATGACCGAACGGTTCGTTACACATGACTTCTTATCCTTCTTGTATCTTAGATCTGAGTGTATTCGTCATTTTTAATGTAAATATAAGTTATATGTATTTGGATGATTGTATTATGGGAGCAAACTAAATGTATTTGTCTATGTGTGTTGTTTGAATGGTTTATATACATATGTTTGTATATAATTTTTTTGAGTAAATACAGTGTATCTAAAATTTTGCCTTTGAAATTTTGTTGAAATACATTCAACCTTGCGACGTCCGGCAACAACCTTGCTGATTGGAGCTCGAATACATTCGAATACGACAAAAGAAGAAGAAGGATACATTAATATATAAATACAATGGAATACACACCTTCTTCGTGTATTTAAACAAATTGGAATACAATCATTTTGAATACACATGTATTCAAAGAAATAAGGTTGTATGTATTCAAATACACGTGACATCAAATAAAGTTGAATACAGCTAAACAGTGTATTCAAATACACGCGAATTGCCTAAAATTAGCTACGAATGGTAAAGAAGAAAAAGATAGCTATGGATGGTTAGTAGCTCCTAAAATAGTCATTTGTGTAAGTTCCCTTCATTTAATAAGAGAAACATCAAGGTTTAGACATATGTAGATTCTATTAAAATAAATACCAAAATTTGTGGTGGTACCAGAGTACTTCATTTTTAGCTAGATGTCTCAGTTTTGAGTGGGAGAGCGCTTTACCACCTAAGTATGCAATTGTTTCCCCTTTTAGGCCATCATTTGGATGTGTCCTTACTTTTAAAAGTTGCGTGAAGTTACCCTTTCGGACAACGTTAGACTTGGGACTCCGCTTGTATATTGGTTAAACTAACAAATAAATTAGACTCTTGTCTAAAGGGTGGATGCACTAGTTTTGCAATCACAGTTTAAGTATTCAGTGAGAATATGTTTCCTTCGCGCAAATATCATCACTTCCGGATCTGTAACCCATATACATAAATATAATATTTATACACGGATTATACTTTACTTAAGCAAACATTATACATTCAACCGAAAAATTAATTTTAGATACACTCAACTATTCATGAAATATAACAATGGTATCACAATCCATCCCAAAGAACTTTTATACATAGCTATACATGAAATACACAATTAAATCCGTTAATTATACATGCGAATACAACAAAAGGTATCAAAATAAAAGAAATTATACACAACTACATATGAATTATACATGTTGCACTCAAATAAAACCTTTTGTGGCTACATTTTTTTACGACCGAAAATAAGCATAGTATCCATGGTAGGAATTTAGTAGCTCAGTTGATTGACTACCTGAAATTTCACCTTGTTGGTGAGGGTTCGAATCCCTACATTGTAATCCCCTGTCCCATGTCCCCTTCCCCTACCCCTATGAAAAAAAAGCATAGTATCCGTGAAGTAATTAATAGGACCGAAGTTTTAGACTTTATTTCTGTTATAAAGACTGATTTTCTCTCCTTATTTTCGGTTACAAAGTTTTTTAGCCAGCCATTCATATTGATATAGTTACATTATTATAAAGGTTATTTTGTAAAATATTTATGGCTAACTGCAGTTGTAAAGACTAATGGGCTCGGCTAGTTCTGTTTTTCCCCTCTTTAAGAACAGGAAGCATGAGTATATAGCCAAAAGCCCAACACCAAAGAACTTATCAAGCCTCATATCCCTCTTGGGCAAGATTACCAAGGCCTAATGTAAGACCAATAGCAACAACCCAATGGTTTCATAGACAGTGAGATGCTTTCAAAGTTGCGATAATGAGTGATAGGCACGAGCCCAAAAGAGTATTGAATAGAGGAATCTTCACAAATGACTATACTTTGTGGGTGGATTTTAATTCAGGTGGTTCGAAAAAAATAATAAAAGCTAAACAAAAAAATAATGTTGTCCCTAAGAATCGAACCTAAGATGCTAGAGACAATTTTGAACATAGTCTTTTGCTTTTGTTCAGGGTATTCAAAAGTTAATGTGTAGATAAACACAGAAAATTTACCCTATATATACTGTGTAAATTTTTGCCGAGGGTGTTCGGATGAAAAACCTCCCTAAGCCCTAAATCCACCCTTCATTGAAAGGCACCGTGTATTCATAGTTGATTAGTTAAACAAGCGGGAAACTAATTTTAAAATATATTACAGTTTTTGGATAATATTAGTAGGCTATATAATAACAACGAATTTGATTTGAAAAAGATTCTTTTTGTTTTTAATTTGAATTGAAGAAAAATACTTTTTAAAAAGATAAAGATAAATATCATAATGTAACTACATGAATATGATATCTTTTTATGTTATTCAACAACTATTTACTAACCACGTGACTCATTTTATTTTATAAACTTTTTGTTATGGGGAACACTGTGTAGAGACAAAAAATTACAGTTCACATATTGTTATGCCAGTCAGATAAATAAAAATACTTTACTATCATTAAGATTTTCTCATTAATACTAGTTAATCATAAAAGAGAGGAGACAAGTCTGTAAAGAAATTTGATAATAGCTTTTATCTTTTACTAATACCGGGAAAGAAATCAGAAAATGGAAATTTGATACGTAGCTTTTATCTTTCTTTTTAAGGAAAATTGTCAAATTTGCCCTCCAACTATGTTTTATGGAATAACTTTTTCCTCCGTTAAACTTTGGGATCAAATATATTCTCGCGGTTTACAAACTTGTTAAATTTGCCTTAATTTAGATGGAAAGTTGTGTTGGACGCCACGTTGGATCCACGTGGACGCCACGTTGGATCCACGTGGACGCCACGTCGGATCCACGTCGGCATACCCAATTATTTTAACCAGACTCGTAACCCGTAGCCCATAACCCATTACGGGTTACTTTAAATAGCATCGACCCGGTCGAAATCAGTTCCTAATCGATTGCAAACTTGAACCCTAAAATTGATCTATGTTCTTCCGAGGGCCAATCCCTTTGCTAATCGTGTTTAGGGTACGAAATTTCTTCATTTTCTTGCTAATCGATAGTGCTAGGTTCTTTTTCTATCTGTTCTGTTCGAATTTGTTCAAATTTCGACGATTTTGCAGACGATTTGTGTGTGTTCGTTCGGGTCGTATGTGTTCCATTTTGTTGTGTTTTTTGTTTCGATTTCACTTTTTCCTCAAGTTTCTTTAATAGAATAACTTTGTTTGTCGATGAAGTTCAATGAGTTTTGTATCGATTTTGTGTTCATGGTTTTATCTAGAGTTCTTAACTCCATCCCCCATTCTGCATGTATATCATTCTATATGTATATAGGTAGTTTAGGGTTGGAAAAAGTGGTATTAGGTTTGATTGTTGAAATATATGTGCACGTTGATTGTTTTTTATGTTGAAAGGAACACCTTGGATGTATAAAATCCCAATTGAATATGCAGTTGGTCTCTTCTAGTGGGATACTCACTGTGGTTAAAGTTATTTTTCTTATTATTTTATCTTGAAAACCAGTCTCTGTGCATTTCTTTATTATGTGGTCCCCATTTGATCTTGTTTGTTTATTGTTGACTAAAATAAGTGTTCCTTTGTCTGACTCTTAGGTGTTTAATGTGTAATTTCTTTTTCTTTTTTTACCTTGTTTGTTGACTTGTTCCTTTGTTCATTTAACATTTATTTATGTATTCAAGTGTTGTTACATGTTTGCCCTACATTTAATTTATTGTTTATGTACTTAACTTTAATCAAATCATTAATGTTTTTGTTTGTTGTCTATTTTGCAAATAGTAAATGAATTTTTATTGTTTGTTGTTTGTTTTGCATATCATAGTCATGGTAAGATTTGTGGTGAATTTTCACTATGGTGGAGAGTGGATTAAAGTTCCAAAGTTGGTCTATTCAAGAAAAATTGTGCACATATGGAAAGGGTATGACTCTGACCTTCTATGCTTTTCAGACTTGATAGATCAGTTTAAGAATATAGGTTTCATTGGGGTTCAAAAACTTGTAGTGACTGGTCCATCAGGTAAATATTATGAGATGGAATTTGATACAGGGATTAGGATATTGTTATATCTTATGACTGATGATTTTTGTGTGATTAATCTGTTTGACGTAGATGAATTTGAATTAGGGATAGATGTGACTAACACTGTACATCATTCTGAGTCTTATTCTATTGATGTTGAGGCTGGCACAGACTGTGACAGTGTCAATGAAGCATTAAACTCTTCTTTTAATGATTCTAGTGATTATGATTTTGATGTTGAAGAATTAGAGCTTCTTAGACTTCAAAATAAAAGGGATATTACACTTAAGTTAGAGCATTTCAAAATAATTTATCTTGAAATGTCTTTCAAAAATACTCTTGAAACTAGAATGTTTATGAACCTTATGCCTTGGCTGAAAAGAAAGGGTTAGTACTGTTGAAAAGTGACAAATCTAGGGTTAGGTACAAGTGTGTTGAGGGATGTCCTTTTAAGTGTTCCATCTGTAAATGTAAGAAAGGACTTGGGGTTTCAGTTAAAACATTGGTCACTGAGCACAACTGACAACCAGCCTTTGAATGCAAAAGAGCAGATTCTAATACAATATCTTATTACTTTCAAAAGAAGCTACAAAATGATCCAAAAGTGAAGGTAAAAGAGATGAGGGAAGAACTGAAAGTAGGCTTTAATGTTAATGTTAGTCATCAAAAGTGTAAGAGGGTCAAGAGGATGATTTTGGAAGAACTTAGTGGTAGTTACAATGATAAGTACAATAAGTTAGAGAGTTATGCCAAGGAATTGAGAATAACAATCCTGGAAGTGATGTTGTAATAAACCTATCTAGGGATGCACTTGAAAAAAGGATAAAAAGTTCCTAAGGATGTATATATGTTTTCATGCAATGAAGAATGGATTTAGTAGTGGGCAAAGACCTTTCATAGGATTGGATGACACATTCTTGAAAGGAAAGGCTAAAGGGCAACTGTTGGTGGTTGTTGGTCAGGATTTCATGAATCATTTTTATCCACTAGCCTGGTAGTAGTCTCTAAAGAAAATAAAGTCACTTGGAATTGGTTTCTAAGATTACTTAAGAAGTAACTGAACCTGCAGCAAGGCCAAGGAATCACCTTCATGTCTGACATGCAAAAGGTAAAATATTATTATCTTTTCCAGATTTCAGTCCAGATTATAGTCTAGATGATTTGTATCTATGCATGGGTTAATTGATACAATTCAGATAACTTTACCAGAAGCAAAGTACAAGTTTTGTGCTAAACATATGTAGCACAATTGGTTGAAGAGATGGGGTGGTTCCGAAGCATTGAAGAAGAAGATGTGTCATTGTGCATGGAGTTCTTATCATGAAGAATTTTGTGATCATTTGACGATTATAGATGAGATGGATCAGTCAGCTGCTGAGAATTTGTTAACATATGCAGTTGAGACTTGGGTTAGAGCGTACTTAGACACCACTTGCAAGAATCAAAATGTGGATAACAACATCACAGAGTCATTTAACAAGTGGATTTTGGAGGCAAGGCACAAGCCAATTATCAAGATACTTGAAGATATCAGGCTAAATGTAACACTTGCCCATTTCAAGTTTTCAATTTAGTTTTAACACATAAAAATAACACCTTAATATTGTGTAGGTAATGGACATGTTGGTATCCAATAAAAGTCAGGTGCATAAATAGACTACTGACTACAGTCCTATAACATTAGAGATTTATAAGGGCTTTGTGGTTGTTGCTGAAAATTGTGAGGTCCATTTCAATGGTGATGATGGGTATAAAGTGTCAGATGGAACTAACACACAAATTGTGGATCTAATGTCAAAGCAATACAACTGTAGGACATGAGACCTTAGTGGAATCCCATGTCCTCATGCTATAAGAGCATACAAGCATAAAAATAATGATCATATTGCTGAGGGAGACTTTCACCCCTATTATAATAAGGCAACTTACTTGTCAGTCTACTTACACAAACTTTAACCAGGTAGAGGATCAAAATTTTGGAAATATGAAAAGAGTCATGATATGGAACCACCAGAAATATGTATGATGGTAGGTCGACCCAAAGTTAAGAGAGGAATGGTGAGGAATGGAAACTTTAAAAGACAAAGTGAATGGTCTGATTCAAGGAAAAGAAAACATATGACATGTTTGGTAGTCAACTTGGTAGCTTTTTTGAGGGCCTGATCAAGTTTAACACGCATACATGCCACATCTGCACTGGTCTCCTTTGCAGCAGCTGTCATCTTATCAATTTGAACTTTGAAGGCATCGAGTTTGGCATCAAGGGAAACAACTTGGACAAGGACATCAACAAAATTTTCAGGAGATGAGTTCACTAACAAGGTGGAGGTCTTGGTTTTTTGCATTGGTTGGAGGACAGAGAGTACCATGATACTTTTCAACCTTCTTAAGGATCCATACCATCAAGACAGACATACCCCATGCTTGCGAAAGCACGAGAGTTATAGCATTGCTTCACGAGAAGAGACGGGTGGTCATCTAAATTGACATTAGGGGCTTCCATAATGCGAGTGATTAACATTACATAAGGCAGATTAGTGGGACCAGATATGGATTCGAGCATACGATTTATGACAAGAGAGGCAAGATTTAGCTTACGGTTATGGACCAATCAGTAGCTAAGCAGTGTGTCATGTTGAGTAATGGTAGAGAGAGAACCTACACGGGGCATAATGGTGGTAGCAACAATATGATGAGTTTCAAAAGAGAGATTTATACGGCCTAAAACAGAGGGAATAGAACTAGAGGATTCAAGAGAGAGACGTCTATTTGCCTGGTCAAAAGAGACTTTAAAATCATAGGGCCAAGAACCTTTGGGTAAATCAGAGAAACCACAACTTCTTATTTTAAAAATCTTATCAAAACTAGCACAATCAAATAAAATACGAGTCCCAAACACTAGAGTTTAAACTTCATCATCTTTGGTAGGATGGAGATTTGCATAAAACATGCGAATATGATGCTCATAAATACGGGGAGATGAGTAAGAGAAAATATTGGACCAACCTTGAAAGTCAAAATATTATTGAATATGGCAGTAAAGAGAGGAGATAACTTCAAAATCAACAATATGACCATGAGCATATGATTTACCTTGAAGAGTTTGAAAGATGTCAGAATACGGTGTACCCCAGAAGTTTCTACGATCATTGAAGGCAGAGTCATAATTAAACTTGATCCTTTTTTACGGTTCACCAGACTCACCAATGGTGGCAAAAAAATTTCAGGAGGATTTAATAGATATGAAATTTGAGGAGGGAGAAGGAGATGAAAAAATAGACTCATCGGAGTTCACATGGACGGGAGAGGATGATTTGTCTTTGTTTTTGGTGCGGTTGCTTTTATGGGTGGTTTTTGGAGAGCTTTTTTTTAGTCTTGGCCATGATGGATAGAACAAGAATGTTAGAGAGAGAAAAAAGGAGATGAAGAAAGTGATTGGTGAGAAGAGAGATAGAGAGATGGGGATTAAGAAGAGTGTACAAGTGGAAAAGCTAAGTGAGAAGTGAAAGGGTTTTTGGGGAAGAGGGAACGGCAAAGTGGCAGGGGTGATGATGGGATGAGAGCGGTCAAATCATGATAAATAAGGAAGTGGAGAGGCGTGTGAGGTAAAATAAAATTATGGAAAGATAATTTAATTTAGGTAAAAATCAATTAGCCATAAATAATGTTTGGTACTACTTCACATAAGGAAAGAAAATAAATTAAACAGGTTGGGAAATAATAACAGTTGGGCACAACATTGTCAATGCAAATAAAATGCAATTCAATAGATCTCCTAAGTACATGATCTCTAATAAAATGATACTTTATATTTATATGGTTTGCTCTAGAATGATGCACATAATTCTTTGTTAGGCAGATAACACTAAAATTGTCACAAAAGATTTTAACAAGTTTAAATAATAAGTCATAATCACTTAGTTGATGGATCATCCATAACAGTTAGGCACAACATTGCTCAATGGCAATATATTCAGCTTCAGTGGTGGACAACAACACACTTCCTTCTTTCTTGCTATTTCAAGAAATTAAGAATTTTCCAAGTAGTTGACATGTACCACTGGTACTTTTACGATAATATTTATCACCTGCAAAGTTAGCATCAGAAAAACCTTCTAATTTGAAGGAGATAGTTTTAGGATACCATAGGCCATGAGATGATGTACCAATTAAATATCGAATGATTCTTTTGATATCACTAAGGTGATATTACTTAGGAGCTAACTGATACCTGGCACATCTGCAAACACTAAGAATGATGTATGATCGACTAGCAGTAAGATACAGTAGTGATCCAATCATTCCCCTGCACTTTGTTTCATCAACTAATTTTCCATCATCCTTCTGTATAGAACAAGTTGGGCTCATTGTAGTTCCCATGGCTTTTGCATCATTCATGCCAAATTTCTGAATGAGTTCTTTGGTATATTTTTTTGACGATGAATATTTCTTTTTCAGATTGATGAATTTATAGTCCAAAGAACAGTGTCAGTAAGTTTGGATAATTGAAAGGAAAAACTGCGATGCCTTTTGCGGGCCGCAAAGTAGGCCACAATTTTGCCTAGTGAATTTGAGATTTCTGGACAAAATTGCGATCTCGATCTGCAGATCGCAGTTTGGGTTTGCGACATCGCAAACCTGGACTGCAGCCCGCAGACCAAGTCTGCGATCACTGAAGTTGTTTCCAGTGTTGTGTTTTTATTCTTTATTTTTTGCTTTATAGTATAACTTCTTGTTTATTTTGCTTGTTTCATTTTTGCAATTGCCTTATGAAAAATACAAAAATATTTTATTTTATTTTTTGTACCATAGTCCAAGACTCATCATGTCTTTTATTTGCATAAATGGCTCGTAAAAAGATGCAAGCACAAAAGGGTATAACTATCAATAAGTTGGCACCCTCGGCTAGATCTTTGAGGGAAACTACAGCCCGGTTGATACCCCAAAGCCAAGGGAAGCTGACAGTCCGCACTTACAAAGCAACCGTCGAGGTGGGTAACAAAAGAAGGCACCCTAGCACAGTCGTATCTAGTGATGAGGAGTCACAAAACTCTTATAATACTACATATTCATCCTCCTAGTTGTTGACACCCAATTTTGTCCCATCTTTTCTGATTTTATTTTTTATTTTTAATATTTTTGACATTTTAAAAAAATTTTAAAATACAGGCATATATATGTATATATATCATTATTATTATTATTATTTGCATTTTTTACTGCCATTTGCATTTTAATATCACAATCATACTTTTATTCTAATATTATATGTTATTTTATTTTCGCAAAACGGCATTGCATTTTTATTTTTTATTTAAGCATCAAGCATTTCACAAATATTATATTTTTATCATATTATCATCTTTATAATTTATAAATTTTGCAAAGCTTTCTTTTTATATAATAAAACTTTTTTTATATTCTAAACCCATAACCCATTTCATTTCCCCCAAAACAACTTCTACTCAACCCAAAACAATTCCTACCCAACCCAAACTAAAACCCATTTTCATCCAAGCCCAACCCATCACCCATTTTATTTCCCCAACCCAAAAAAAACAAATACCCAGGCCCAACCGAAAGCCCACCCGGATCGGCCCAATACCCAACTCCCCATCCCTTTATTTCCCCCCTTTAAACCAAACAAACCCTAAATATTTTCATTCCATATCTCTTTCTCACTCTCTCTCTCTCTCCATCCATCGCCCGCACACACCCCCGCACCCCGCACCGGCGACCCCACGTCGCCGGTCACCTCGCCAACACCCCACACCACTACCCCACCTACGTCGGACACCCTACACCACCCACACCACCGTCGATTTTGGAACTTTTGAGGTCCTAAGTCCATAAAAAATGGGGGAGGCTCGGGAGTTGTTTTGTGCGAGGGTTTCGTGCCATTGTTGGTGGTTTCCGTTTATTTTGTTGGTTGTTTCCGGTCATTTTGTTGTTGGTTTCCGGTTTACTTTTGTTGGTGGTCTTCGGTCCTGTTTTGTGGGTTTTATTTCCGGTCGGTTTTGTGATTCTATTTTCTCGGTCGGAGTGCTAAAAAACAAGAACAACCCGGTCGGGTCACGTTGTTCCGGTCGGGCCGTAACCGGTCGTAAGATTTCCATATTTTAATGCTTTTATATCTTCTTGTTGGGTTATCCGAAGATTTGGAAAAATCTGTTCCGGGTCGGGTCATCGGCCGGGTCGGGTCGACCCGGTTTGAATGAATTTCCGCATTTTTTGTGTGTTATATTTTGTTGTTGGTTACCCGAGTTTGGATGGAAAATCGATTCGGGTTGAAATCATTCGATTCGGGTAGGGTCACCGACCCGGTCGGGTCGGTCTACCCGATTTGGTTAATTTCCGATTTTTATGTTTATATTGTGTTGTTGGTTATCCGTGATTTGGAGAAAATCGATACGGGTTGAAATCATTCGATTCGGGTCGGGTCATCGACCGGTCGGGTCGACCCGATTTGGTTAATTTCCGATTTTTATGTTTATATTGTGTTGTTGGTTATCCGTGATTTGGAGAAAATCGATACGGGTTGAAATCATTCGATTCGGGTCGGGTCATCGACCCGGTCGGTCGACCCGATTTGGTTAATTTCCGATTTTTATGTTTATATTGTGTTGTTGTCTATCCGAAAATAAGATAAAATGATTTCGGGTCCGGTCTTCGATCCCGATTTCGGGTCGGGTCGCCCGGATCAAGTAAATTTCGTTTTTGCGTATTTTTGTATCTTTGTTGTTGATTATCCGAAAATAAATAAATAAGAATGTTTGATTCCGGTCGGGTCACTATTCGTAATTCGGGTCGCATAATTTAATTGCAAACCGTTGGTTATTTTGGTATTTAAATATCCATACACGAGATATCCTATCGCTTTCTTCGCTTTAGGCCGATGAAATTGAATTCGAGGCCGCGCTTTTTCTTTTGTTTCATTTTTCTGTTTTAGCACTATTTCGTAATCCGGACAACGGATATCTTTCTCGTTTTCTTGTTTTATTATTTTATTAATATCGCATTTAGGCCGATGAAATTAAATTCGAGGCCGCGCTTTTTTTTTGTGTTTCTGTTTACTGTTTTTTTAAACATCCGTGCGACGTATATCTTTTTGTTCTTCTGTTTTATTGTCTTAACTAATACTGCACTTAGGCCGATGAAAAAATATCCGTCGATTTTTGAGGCCTCCACATTTGTAAAGACGGAAAATAAAACTTCTGGGCAAGGATGAAACTTAAATCTTTTTCACCCAAGAGACCAACATGTTCGGTAGGCAAGGCAACTAAAATGACCAACGAGTCATACGTTCGCAGCCACGACGTGATTGGAATGATCTTTTCAAAATTTGAGTCTGAGCCCTCCGTAATCAAAACATTTATTGTTTTGGATACGAATTCGAAGTTATGTATATTCAATTGTTTCTAACCGTTTATTCTTGACACTTGCAAAGATAAAGTCAAAGAAGGCAAATACCCCTCGGAGATTTCTTATTTTTGTTGTCTTTTACTTTCTTTAATTCAAGCTTTATTTTCATTTCGTATTGTAATATTATTGTACTCCCGAAAGTATTGAAATATTTAGAGTAGATAGAATTAATTGATAGGGTAGTCTAAAATTGGAAACCCATCGCTAGGTTATCTATTTTTAGGCTCGTCACCCATACAATTTACATTGCATATATTTTTATCAATTTTCATACAAATGCATATTTATACTTTTTTCAGCTTTACATGTATATTAATGCCATACTAATGCATACTTGTACAAAATGCATCATTTTATTAACATCTTGTAACATTATTTTTATATTTGTAGAAACATGTATTTTTCTTAGCATAACAATTAACCTGAATTTGATCGGATAACCGCAAGTTAGTGGATCTTAAAGGGTGCCTAACCCCTTCCCTTTAGGATAATAAAGAACCCTTACCTAGAATCTCATTAGTTTCGTAGACCATAAAATCGGAGTTATTTTGCAGCATTTAGTTAGCATTCAGGTGTCCTAATTCACCTTAGAATAATTAGGTGGCGACTCCTCAAGCAAGCAATTTTTAATCCATCCGGAGGGAATCGACGCCATCGCGTCGCGAAGCCCGCAGGTCAAAATCGGGCGCGACACTAGTCTTATGAGGAGGCTGTTGGGGAAGAAGAGGCTCGGGCAGCCGAGTTGAGACAAATAAGGGCCTAAGAGGTCAAGAGGTTTGGTGTGAAGGGTTCCAAAGAGCAATACCAAAAGAGAAAATACCGGAGCTTCATTGAGGAGAAGAGTATTTCTACGAACGGCTTGAGGGATCAGTTCTTAGAGGTCTGGGATTTGATTGTCTTCCATGGGTGGCAGTTTTTTATGGAACAATTGCCTCAGTAAAACGAGGAGTTGTTCGTGAGTTCAACGCCTCCTATGCCGCCTCCGTGTCCAAGAAAACTAAGGGGTAACCAAAGGCTTTGTTTAAAGTAGTGGAAGTTTTTGGAGTGAAAGTTCAGTGTGACGGCACTACAATTAAAAACGTAATTCACCCAAGCCTTAATTGTGACAACAATGAGTTTGTTATCAAAATCACAGGCCAAATGGATGATGAGCGTTCATGTGCAGCCGTTATTATGACAAGCGAGACTCTGGAGTGGATTTCTGTGGGTAAGAAGATATACAAGAACACCCTAAAAATCGAGGCCATGTTTTGGCTTAATTTTATGAATAGCCAATTGCAGCCGTCGTACAATGAGACAGACATTTGGTTGGAGAAGATAAGTTTGATTGTTTGCATTATGCGTCGAGTCAGTATTGATGTCAGTGATATGATTGAGAAGGATCTTGGCAAGAGAGATCAATAGGATAGTACCTCATTGCCTTTCCCCTGCCTGATTACAGAGTTGTGCCATAGGGCCAAGGTTCTTGAGTTGCCTCATGTGGATAATGCAGTCGATGCCTTGTTGACGTGCAATATTTTTAAGGTATAGGCCGAGGAGAACTAGAGTATAAAGAAGATAAACACAATCATCTCATTGGTAGACACTACACTGGTTATGTTGGTTGATTTGGAGTGATCCGCATCTGAGCTGACAGAGATACATGCCACCATATCGGCCGACCACACTTCATATATTCCTTCTACAACTGACTCTACTCCAACAGGTACTCTAGCTTTAGCAGGCCCTATTCCTCCTGCACCTTTAGTTGCTGCTAGATCATATCCCATTTTATCGAGGGCTGGTATGGTGAGGATAGGCCAGATTTCGGCCATTGCTGATGCTCGATCATCCCGACTTGAGTCGAGTATTCCTAAGATGATCCAGACTACCTTAGCCCTAATTAAAGATGTCTTGAGTGCGGTGCAGTAGAGGCAGAAGAAGAATGGGGATGCTCTTATACTCTTGACAGGCCTGGTACATTGAATCGATGCCGGTAGTGGCGGTGATTTCTCTTCACTTCAGGAAGACATAGATATATTGAAGAAGGAAGTGGAAAGTTTGAAGACTATCGAGATTGATGACCTCTTGGGTATCCCGCTCCAGCTGCCAAGGGTTGAGCCACAACATGTGAGTGGCCTCATGGTAGAGGGCCGTATAGAGGGTGTTGATGAGACCTCCGATGATTCAGAGAGGTAGAAATAGGTGGATGAGGATAGTGAGGAGACAGATGAGGAGGGGCTTGAGAATCCCCACATAGTTACTAGAGTTGTTGTTGATGACAGAGCAGGTCGTGTTTGAGACGATGGTGGCACGGTCTCATGAGGAGACCTCGATGATTGGTTCGAGCGGAGTAGCCCAAGATCCACATGCAGATATTGATACTGGAGGTCTTACTCCTCCACCAGTTATGGGCAGCACTCCACCAGCCACCGAGACCACACCACTATCACCACCATAAAGCGAGCCCTTGATGGGTGATGCAGGGTTACCCATTCCCACTCCACAGTCACATGACACTAATATCCCAGCAGAGGCCACATCCGTGAGCCAGTCTCAAGAGGGTGCTTAGTGTACCTCAAGAAGACCCTAACTTTTTGTCCTTACTCTTTATTTTCTTTTATGCATTAAGGACAACACATGTTTTTAAAAGTTAGGGGCATGGTACTTTGTATGTTTTTGAAAAGGAATGATAAATAGCTACTATCGTATATTGTTATGTTTTGTATTTTGTTACATTCTGTATTTTGTTAGTTTTCATATCGTATTTTGTTATTTTTTGTTCTCCTTGATTTTTCTTCGCCTGGTTCTTTTCCACGGGTGTATGTTTAGTAATCATGGCCTAGTGATAGAATAGTTAGACTTGGTTGGTACTTGTATATAGTTTCTAGCATGTGTAGCTCTTTTTGGTTTTGATGACACCCCTCTAAAAATTGAATTTTGAAAACAAGAGTAGCACGATCCTTTAAATGATTGTTCTGTGAAAGCATGCCTCATTTTGTGACTCTATGTCTACTTGTGTTTGAATCTTATGAGATGATAGCCTTGTGTTCGATAGAGAGTATAAAATGTAGTGGTTCTTGTAGTTCATGTGTATAGAGTGGTGAGGACTTGATTGTTATCTTGTGTTTGCTTGTGTCATCTAGAACTTGCCTCGTTAGTTTGTCACTGCGAAACTTGAGTTGCTTGGTTGAGTAAATGAACTTAGGCTTTCATATGAGAGTGAACCTTCTTGATTAACAACTTCTTTGACCTACTCGTGAGTTGAGAGAACTAGTTTTTCCCTTTGAGATTTTTGTTTTTTCTTTGGCTACCACATTACAAGCCGAAACCCTTTTTAAAATAAATCATCTTTTGAACCAAATCCCTCATTGAATACATAAAAAATGATGAATGAGGTCAAAAGCCTAAGTTGGGTGTGGGATGTGCAAAGAAAAGAGGAGAAAAAGATTGTGATTTGAGTGTGGGATGTGCAAAGAAAAGAGGAGAAAAAGATTGTGATGTGAGTGGTTCAAAAATAAGAGAAAGAGAAAATTGAGAAAAAGAAAAAAATGAAATGCAAAAATAATAGAAAAGGAAAGAAAAAAATGAACAACAAAAAGAATGAAATAAAGTGAGAAAATACTTGAATAAATGGGGTGAAGAAGGAAGTTGGAAAACAAAAGAAGGAGTTGAGCTATGAAATGAGAAACATGTAGGGCAAAAGAGGAAAAAGTCAGTTGTACATAAATGAATACCATACCTATCCCTAAGCCTACATTACAAGCTTGATAATGTCCTTAAAGATCTGAAACTAAGCACTCTTTGAGTAGTAGTGACTTAAAATAAAGGCAAGCCTATGGCATGATACTTGTGACACTTGACATTCTTTGTGAGTGTGAATGATCTTGTTTGTCCCTTGTTTTGAAAAGAAAATCTTTGAGTGAGTTTGAGACTTGTTTATTGTGAGAGCACATTGAATTGCATGAACCTTGTGAAATGAAAGTTTCTCTCGTTGAATATCTCAGCACCTCTACTCACTAGTAGTGTCTAGACATCTCTTGAGGTTTGATGTTCATGAGCTCATTGATATTAGATATGCACTCTTGTACCTTTGTTTTGAAAAACATGAGGGGTTGCCAATTTTGTGAAACAAATGCTTGTAGAATTGTAGGTAGAACCAACCATAGTCATCTTTGTTTTATCATTAGTCGTACCTTAGTGATGTTTAGGTTGCTTGAGGACAAGCAATAGTTTAAGTTGGGGGTGTTGATGTGCCTAGAAATTACGGCACATTTGATACCATTTTTGTGGATTATTGTTGTCTTTTATGCATTTATAGTAGTCTTTTCTTATATTATTTTGGTTTTTATAGGATTTTTGCATTGAGACACCAAGAATGAGGAAATGTTATGAAACATGGTCAAAAATGCTGAAAAATAGAAGAAGTGCTGAGAAGGCCACTTCTGTGGACCGTAGAACTAGATTGCGGACCGCAGAATGATAGCAATGTCGTAGAATCAAACAGTGAAAGAAGAATTCCTGAGCCTGAAATGCGACCCAAAATGTGTCACACTTCCGTTTCCGGTCTGCGAACCACTTCTTCAACTCGAGTTTAACTCAGATTGCGAAGACTCAAGACACTTCTGAGGACCGCACTTCTAGTCGCACTTCATGACAGTCCAAGAAAGAAAACACTCTGCGAACCCTAGGTTCGTTCTGCGGATCGGAGACCTGATCTGCGATCCTATTCTGCGGTCGCAGAGTGATCATGCGGTGGCATTTTTGTAATGTTGTGTAGTACAAAAAATTAGTCCCTATATATAGCTACCTAAGGTTTTGTGATGAGACACATGATTTGATACCTAGATTCCAACATATCATAACCACTTTTGAATATTCCTTGTCCCATATTTCACTATTCATCTTTTAGTTAATCATTCCAAGAATAGATTCTTGATCCATTGTGTAAAGACAAGTGTTGTTCATCATTAATCATTGTAAGCATCCTTTTATATTTATTATGTCTTGTTACATTTATTATTGTGTTGTGCATTTATTACTTGCAATGAGTGACTAGATTTAGGTTGGGGTAGCGCTAAAATAATAGAATGTGGTAGTTGGAGTATTTGATAAATAATGAAAAATGTGTATTAGTGTGGGATTCAACTACCCCTCATGTTTAATATTAAAGGGTTGGTTGCAAACATATCTTTCTTGCCTATTGTCTCTAGTCAAACTTGATAAAGGAAACTAGAATCTAGGAAATGAGTATGTTGATTAGAACTTGGGGCTTTAAACCTCATTTAATGACTCTTAACTTTAATTAGAAGGGAATCAACTAAGGGTACATAACGAGTGTTCACAAATGTCACACTTTAGAGCTTGAGAAAGCCTAAAGTGAAATTGGGTTGTCAATTGAGAAATCTCCACCTAGACACAAGTCCCTATTACCCATACCACACTAATACACCTACGTAAGTTTAATCCCAACACCACTTCCATGAATCGAGTCACAACCCGAACATTCCAATTACTTGATAATTTGAATCTTATTTAAGTTGATAATTTGAAGTAGATAAAACAAACAAACAAACAACTTGGTTATCATAGAAGTAAAGTAATTAGTAAAGTCATAATACGTGCATGAATAGACTAGTTTTTCATCGTATTCCTTGTGGAATTCAACCCCAAACTATGTTGGATTACTATATTTCACAATGACCGCGTTATATCATTAAAGGTGTAATTTGGGCGAGATCAATAAGTCATCATTAAAATCTTGTCATTAACATATTTTATTTGTTCAAATCTATCCCCGCGATTAAGTTGTTCTAATAGTTGAACTTTGCAAAAATGACTCTTTAGAATTATAATTTCCTAAAGGAAGTTTCGGCCCATTGCAATGGTGGGCTTTAAGTTGACTTGTCCATGGCCCAATAGTAGCAGATAGCCCTTTGTATAATTGGGCCCAAGAAAATATGATCTCCTCAAGCCTCAAGGTCAAGACTCAAGAGTGAGAAGAAATTGAAAAAGAAATGGAAAAAGAGAAAGGTCATAATTAATCGTATGACAAAGGGAAATTCCACATTTGAAGTCAATGTGTTCCTACAACGATCTCAGATTAATATCCAACAATACATGGTTAAGTATTTATAAATATTTAGTAAATATTTTAATACATATATAGGGTTTGGCCAAATATATAATAAGAACAAACTTTATCCAAATTTATTTGCTCTTAGTTACGTTCTATCACTTTAATTACATGCATATGTCATGTTTCCATAATTTGGTACTGTAGGACATGTATAATAATGTATTTTCGTGCTAGCCTTTTGATATTAATGTAAATCAACTAATATGCCAATACAATTCTATTTGAGAAAGGCTTCGATGTTGTAAGTTAATGGACTGTAGTACTACTGCAGATATAATTGTTAACTGTATATTAAATTAAAGAAAGACTTTAACTTATATACATCAAAGTTGAATTTTGCGGTATCTCTAGTTGTAGGAAATCATGATCAACATTTTTTGCGATCCTAAGTTGATCGCCACTAAAAATTGTGCATCCATGGCGCCAATCAGTCGCCACTAAAAGTTGTGCATTTATGTTGTGTCGATTTTATATATTTGTGATGACTAAAGTCGCCCTCTTATTGAATCAGCCAAGTTAGTAGGTGTTTCCATAAAAACGGCTTGGGGAGTCCAATCCTTTATTGAACGAATACTCCAAGGGAAACCTCAATAAAGTTTGTTGGAAATGCTGCTAGTGGCGGGGATGAGAAAGATACAGGCTTAAAACCTTCGACTCTTCTTTTTTAAATAGGGATGTTTGAGGCACCTCATCTTTTTATTTCGTCTCTCGTAGGGTTTGGGAGGTAAAATTATTACTGCAAAAATTAACTTTTAGTATGGACGAATAGAGTGTGATAGGAAAGTGTTTCAACAACGAGACTATATATGTTTATTAAGGACTAAAGAATATAAGAAAACATGTTTTTCGACCTGTTATTCCTAAAGACTTTCCTTTCGGTTAGTCGCCCCAAAAGATTTTGGTGATGACTTTTTATGAGTTTGTGAGCTGATATATTACTTCTCTTAAAGTCTATCATTAATGCTTCCAAGTTTCTTCACAGGTGTTTCATTTTCCAAATATCCTCATTGATAACTAATTTAGCTGCCCAAGCGGACAAAACTTATCTTGACGGGTGTTTCATGAAATCTTTGATATGATATCAAGAATCTTTTATTTAATAATTAAAAGGAATTAAGCGAAACAATTTGTTTTTTATAATTGTAATAAGCAACCGCCTCTATTTTCTTCTCTTTTTTTTTTCTTTTTTTTTTCTTTCTTTAACTTCAGTGTTGTACAAATTAAATATGTTCTTCAATAAACAAAAGCAGGAATGGCGGGAAGCACCCAAGGTATAAATATAATGTTGACTTTTTTTTCAGTATCACCTTAATAACATCAACCTTTTTCAAAAGTACTTTATTATTCTGTTTTATCTTCTTCTTTTTTTTATATAGAAAAATACAGCCCCCCATGGTCGTAAAACTCATATAAAGAGAATTAGTTGAAAGTAGTAGATGCAAGCTTTTTCATTTTCAAACATCATTATATGGTAGCAATTCTAAAGAAATATTTTCTCAAAAATCAAAATAACTAATTAGGAATATTAGTTGTTGCTAGAAATACACGTTTTAAGACGAATGTTTTTCTTGGAATTAATCTCAGACAGATAGAGGTGGATATAACTTTTTGGCTGCGGTTAATTTCATCTGAATCAATACTTTTAACACAACAATTAGTTTAATAATTAGAATCTTGAAAGTAGAATTAATTAAATTTAAATCTTGAATCCGCCTCTGCGACGAAAATAGTTTTCCAATAAATTTCGTCAAAACTTTCATCGAAAATAGGTGTTTTTCTAGTAAAGCGCGATATAAATTGCATTTAATATAGAATAAGAACGTAACCCTCCCTACCAAAAGGAAAAATCACTTTTGCAAACACCCACACCCATATTACATACATACACAAAAGAGTAGCTGAATTTTATGCTTGATTATAATGGCCATGATTAATTCCTGAGACGTGATATCATTTAGCTTATTGTCGTAATTTTTCTCAAAAGAAAAAAAAGTTCAATTTTTTGGCTTATGCTTCTTTTTATATAATTACAAGAACCATTAAAAGAGGAAACAAAAGAACCATTCAATGATGAACGGAAGAAAATATTTTCCGTGATCTTTTCATTCCTTGAATGTAATAATATATACATGTTTACAAGACTAAATTTAGGCTACAGTTATGGTAGAATATACTCTGAATATTTACAATCTAAATATAAAATATTTACTTTGATTATGGACATAATCTATCATTCCCCCGCAGTCTTAGCGGTAGGCTCTCGTACGCTAAGACTGTCCCTGAAATAATTAAATAGTATCCACGAAAGACCCTTTGTGAATATATCGGCAATCTGATAGCGGGATGGTACATGGAGAACACAGACTTTTCCACGTGCAACCTTTTCACAGACAAATAAAATATCCACCTCTATGTGTTTAGTGCGTTGATGTTGTACGGGGTTCCCTGATAGATATATCGCACTCACATTATCACAATAAACGACGGTTGCCTTTTTGATTGGACAATGGAGCTCCAATAAAATATTACGGAGCCAACACGATTCAGAGACAACATTCGCAATCCATATATATTTAGCTTCAGCACTAGACCGAGATAACGTGGGTTGGCGCTTAGACGACCACGAGATCAAATTATCTCAGAGAAATACACAATAATAAGAGGTGGAGCGTCTGGAATCTGGACATCCACCCCAATCATCATCAGTATAAGACGTGAGACCAGAAATTACTGACTTATACATATGTAAGTCAAAATCAAGAGTACCCTGAATATACCGCATAATTCATTTGAGAGAACCCATATGTTCCTCCTTCGAGTCATGCATATGTAAACATAATTATTGAACAACATATGATATATCATGTCTCATAAAGGTGAGATATTGCAATGCCCCTGCGAAACTACGGTAATACACCGGATCACTATATGGAGACCCTAAAGAGTTACTCAACTTAGCTTTGGTATCCATCGGCGTATGTGACACATGAAGACATGTCGGCTCTGTCAATTATCTCCTCGGCATATTTTTCTTTGACAAAGAAATAGACCATATGCATGTTGAGTTACAACAATGCCCAAAAAATAGTTCAAAGGACCCAAATCTTTCATAGCAAATTCAGATGCAAGAAGGGACATAATCGACTGCCGAAGAGGAACAGATGATGTTGTGAGGATGATGTCATCAACATAGAGAAGAATGTGTGCCATATCATTCCTTTTCTGATAAATAAATAAATACTGATCGAATTTGCTATGTGAGAAACCTAGTGTAGAAACAAACCCAGCAAATCTGTTATACCATGCTCGGCAGGGGGGCTGTTTGAGACCATATAAAAATTTCTTCAACAAGCAAACATAATCAGGATGATTAGGGTTTCGGAATCCCAAAGGCTGGTGCATGTAAACTGTTTTTTGTAGGTGACCATCGAGAAACGCATTCTTTACGTCCAATTGATTAATGGACCATGATTTTGACAAAGCCAAACTGAGAACTGTCTAGATAGTCGTCGGTTTAACAACTGGGCTAAAGGTTTCATCACAATCGACTCCAATATGCCGAGACCTGCCATCACCAACAAGACGGGCTTTGTGTCTTTCAAAGAAACCATCAGATTTCTTTATATGACAAAAAATCCATATGGAATGAATTATATTTACATTAGAAGGATGGGATCCCAACTCCCACATCTTATTTTTAATAAGAGCATTAATTTCATCTAACATGACTGCCTTTCAATTCGGGTCTGATAGGGCAGTTTTTGGGTTTTGGGAAATCGGGGAGGGTTGGACAGAGGATGTTAGATTAAAATGACGCTTAGGCAAAAAAATCTCATGCATGCCACGAGTTTCGATAGACCGGGTTAGGGCGTGATCCGAAATGGACTATTAGGGCAGTGGGGCTGTCGGGTTGTTGTCGGTTCCGGGAATTATTAGGTTGGGCCAGGGGTAGTCTTGCGGCTACTACTGGACCGCGTGAAAAGGAGCAGTGGCCTCCCTCGATTGGGTTTGAACCAATGGGCCATTGAACTGGACCGATTGAGAGGGAGAGGGAGCTCTCTCATTTGGGCTAGACTAGTTCAGCTATTTAATTGGATCGAGGGAGCAGTGGGCTCCCTCATTTGGGATGGATCGGTTCGGCCATTTACCTGGACCGAGAGAGAGGGAACAGTGGGCTCCCGCATTTGGGCTTGACTATATGGGCCGTTTAAATGATATTGCAATAGGGGATGTAATCCAGTGTCTAAAAAATCATATGAGGGCGGGGAAGACGTGTGTATGTTGGCAAACGGGAATTTGGACTCATTGAAAATAACGTGACGAAAAATGAATTTTTTCCCACTAGACATATCATAACACTTATAGCCCCGATGATTTTGTGGGTATCCCAAAAATACACACAGAGTGGAACGGGCTTAAAGTTTGTTTATTGTTGTGGAAGGAAAGAGAGGATAACATAAACACCTGAAAACCCTCATATGTGTGTAGGAAGGAACACGATGATAAAGAATTTGTGTGGGTGAGAAGTTTGAAAGTAACTTGCTAGGGAGAATGTTTAAGATGTATGTGGCCATTTGAAGAGCATGATGCCAAAATGATGGTGGTATGGACGAATGAGCAAGAAGTGTGCGAATTAAATTATTTATTGCTCGTATTTTGCGTCCGACTTTCCCATTTTGAGGAGAAGTGTGCGGACAAGAGAGACAAAATAATATACTATTTTTGTGACAAAACTCCTTAAATTGGTTATTTATGAATTCCTCTCATTGTCACATTGGAAGCATTTAATAGACTTCTCAAATTGGATTTGGATGAAAGCACTAAACTACATAAAAATAGTGTGAACCTGTGATTTTTTCAATGGGAAATGTCCATAAAAATTAGAGTAATCATCCAAATAAGCATGTAATACTTATGACTTGCCGAACTTAAAATCGGGAATGTCCATAAGTCACTATGCATGATATCAAATGGCATAATAGTGTTTGAAGTGGATAAAGAGAAATATAATTTAACATGTTACTAAAAAAACGCAAGACTGACAAACATGGGAACACAAAGATTGTTGACAATCAATAAACTTATTTTTTCTAAGGGGGTTTAACACAGCTGCTTCAGGGTGTCCCAAACGATTATGTCATAAAGTAGGAGAAAGATCGGCAAAAGTTGATGGAGAGGTGGCTTGATTGTTGGTGGTGGTGGTGATGGGATACAAGTCCCCAGTGCTAGAACATCTCATTAATGGCTTCCCCGTCCAAATGCCTTCACAGATAACCCAAACGGATCAAACTCAATAGAAATATTATTGTCAGTGGTGAAACGACACACAAATATCAAGTTTTTAATAAGTTTGGGAGCATGTAGGACATTATATAAATGTAAAGGTGGGTAAGGGGGGAGGTTTAATTTCCCAATACCATGAATTGGAATTTCTTGTCCACTGTCAACCATAATATTTTTATTACTACTCATATTAAAATAAGACGAGAGAGTACCTTGAGATACCGTCATGTGAGAGGTCGCCCCCGTGTCCATGTACCATGTGTCGTCGCGAACATTGAGAGTCATATTATGCATGGCTTGCTCGATGTCCTTTAGAACATAACTCGAAGAATATGGTCCATGAGCTGCAAATGCTTGCTGTGGACGGCTGCCAAGAACCCCGGGCTGTCGAGTGGGTGGCGGTGGCCTGGCCCATGATGTCGTAGGGTAAGGGTAGAGAGGGGCAACCCATTATTGCGGTGCCCAACCCCACAGTGGGTACTACCCTCACGACTGAGCTTGCGGCTTTCACTGGCCGGGCTTGTTCTGCCCCTGCTGCCGGTGGTTACTGTCACCGATGGCCTAATTTCCGCTACCATGGCCTCGTCCCCTTCCACAATTATGTTTTCCTTTATTATTGTTGCGATTTTGTCACCATTTTGGTCCATTGTTGTTGCGATTTGGACCACTGCCCGAACTAGAATTTTGAGGGACAAAATCATCGGTATACGTGTTGGTGGAAAGCAGGGCGGTGCCGGCATTGCTTGCCATCGTCGCCGCCTGTTTTAGTTTCCGGATTTCTTCAAGAATTAATCTCGAACGAGCCTCATAAAATGGTGGTAACAGATTACTTTGTTGAATGAACGTAGCAACACCAACATATTGTTCATTCAAATTTGCAATTAATTGGAGAACTAACATTTGATTCGTCATCGGTGCACCAACGTTGGATAGTTGATCGGCAAGCATTTTTAACTCTTGACAATATGCGGAGACTTTTGAAAAATCATCCATCTTGACATTGGTGAATTGATTTTCTAGATAAACCGCCTGAGAAATCTTGTTATCTTGAAAAATATTTTGCAAACGCTCACATGCTTGTTGAGTCATCGAATTCGGTTCCAATATGGTGTGCAAAAGGTCATTTGATATGGTGCCATAAATCAATTGAAGGACTATAGAATCCAAGAGAGATCAAAGAGCTGTCAATATCGATGGACTTTTCCATGACACCTGATTGAGGCTTTGGAGGAAGAATATGGTCAATGACTTCGTATGCGCGAAAATGGATTTTGAATAACTACGCCCAAGATGAATATTGCCCTTTTTCCATATCAAGAATCACCGGAATGAAGTTCTTGACGTTATTTACGGCAAGTGAGGGATAGAATTTGTTTTGGTCGACCATTGTTGCCCGAGAGAAACAAGAAAAGAGGAGGAAGCGGTAGGGTTTTGATAAATGAGGATGGTGGCGGAACTAGGGTTCCGACAAGGGTGGGTTGGCCGACTTTAGGGTTTTTAGGCTAGGGTTAATTTTTTTTTGCTCTTGATACCATGAAGGAAATATTTTTCGTGATCTTTTAATTCCTTGAATGTAATAATATATACATATTTACAAGACTAAATTTAGGCTACGATTATGATAGAATATACTCAGAATATTTACAATCTAAATATAAAATATTTAATTTGATTTTGGACATAATAAAAGATTATTTCCATAATCTTACCAAACAGAAGATATTTATTATAAGTAACAATATTTCTAAAAGATAATGCAAACTCATAGATACAAGAAAAAAAATAAGAGGAACATAATCAATTAAAAGCTTTAACAATAAGTACATTAATTTCATATAATAATATTGCTCATATATGTACATTGTTACATCTTCTTTGTACTATAAAAAAACTCCACAAGAGTAAAAACAAAGAAATTAAAGAAGGAATTGATCATGATCACTTCATGATTCAAAAATATTGAAAGACAGAAAAGAAAAACTATTAACTTTTTTTTGGATCATTAATCTCAAGACTAGCATTATTAGCAAGATGTCTCATAACATCAACTTGAACTCTTAACGAAATAATATAATCTAGGGTTTCTTTAATCAATGAAGCATCATCCATATATTCTCCACCAGGAACAAGGCTTTTAAGAACTTGTGTTTTTTTTTTCACCAATTGTTTTGCTATAATATTTGGAGAAATTTTTCTTGCTCTTCTTGAAATTTTGCAACTCTTTTTCACAATCTTCTTGCTTCTAATAATTCCCTTTTGAGACATAGAAATTCCCATTGAAGCTTTATTGAAAATAAGTCTTTTAGAACTATTATCATCATTTCCAAGAATATTTTCTATGATGATTTTGTTTGTGTCATCTTTTGAAGCATTGGCCAAAAGGGCATGGCTCCAGTAAGTTGTGGATTTTCTTGTTGAAGCCATTGCTACATCTGCTGATAATTTTATAGCTTTTTTTCTCTCTATTATACTCATCTTTTTCTTTGTAGCACTACATATTTGAAGACCCTTTATCCATTTCTTGAGAAATTCCTGCTTGAGTGAACTAGGATTCCTCATTCTTCAAACAAAACTTGAAACTACAAAAAAACAACAAAAAAAACATAGACATGTTAGGTTCATAACTATATAAAACCAAGAAAAAGAAGAATAAAAGAGTAAGCAATATCAAGAGATTCTTGTAATCAAGAAAAAAGAATTGAAATTAGCTACTGTCGTTAATTTGTCCTTAAGTAGCTCGTAGCTACTAGTTAGAATTTTTTTATAATCCGTCGATGAGGATTAGTGACAGAATTTTCTGTTTAGCTAGAGAATTTGCTCATAACTAATTCTATTATTTTTAGTAGTAATTCAAAGTATCTAGTTTGTTTTACATGTTCTTGTAAGTATACAATTTGGTGTTAGAATAACTAGAAAGATGCAAGAGAAAGGAATGTCTATAGCTACATATGATAAGAACATGCAAGATGAAAGAAAATAAACATGAATAATATGACTTTATTATAACCTGCAATGAAAATTTGAGTGACAAAATGACATACCTTAGTGATTTTTCTTCTAGTCCTTGGAAAAAATTTCAAACAAAGAGGTGATAAAAATATGTAGTTCTTGTAGAAGCTAATGGAAGAAGAAAAAAACAGAAGAAATGAGAGACTGGAAATTTGAAGGAGAAGGCAAGTGAAAAGAGCCAATTTATTTGTTCAAATGAAAGGGGTTGGGGAGTGGAGTGGGGGGTAACATGGGGGAGGGGGTGGTGGGCCAATGAGAGAAGGACACAGCACATGCTCTCACATGGAGGCCCATGGCCCACTACGCAAAAAACCCTAAAAAAGAGAGAATAATAATTATTATCCAAAAATCTTGGTTTAAGACAGAATAAAAAGGTTCCCTAAATGCCATGCAAAACCTAACATTTGTAACTTAATTTGGCTACAAAAGGACATTAACATAAATCCCCACATAATTATATTGCTCCTTGAATTTCTTTTTCATCCTTCACGGGGAGAAGAAGGAAGAGAAAAAAGAAAAGGAAAAACAAAATATACTTTTTCTCCTCTTTATTCATTTGAATAATTTCTTCAAGAAATAGCAATATAAAGCAATAAAATTTCCTGGATTAGTATATCTCTTAATTCCTTTTTATGATTTATCTCCCTTAAGTGTGAGTAAATTATCTAATTGAACACTATTTTTAGTTTAATCCTCCGATATTTGAAATCTATTTGCCCGATTATTGTGTCGTGTAAGACCCATTAAAAGGAGAAACGTTCTATACCTTGTAAACCAGCTTGATAAAGGGTAGTGGTAGGGACAGTCTCAGTACCACTGAAAGTGATTTTCTATTAAAGGGGAAGCACTCTCGTTCATCTCACCACACCTCTTATCAGTAAGTATTTATGAGAAGATTAATCTAATTGAAGTTTTATTTGGTTTAACCATTTGGTATTCGAAATTCATTGGCCTGACTAATTTAGATGTACCACATTGTAATTCATTAAAGGGGGAAGCACTAATTACCAAGGGGTTTTACACCTCCAAAACATGAACTCGAGATCTATGATAATGACGGAGGGATGATCTCGTTCATCTCACCGCACCCACTGATGCTAATTTATATGAGAAGATTATCTTAATTATATTGAAGACTTAATGGATAGAAAGTGAGGAGATAAGTGGTACATTAAAGATTAAAAAAGGAAGAGAATTTGTTTAAGTAAATCATCTTTATGAATTGTTTGTTCTTTTTCTTTGTGTCATCCAATCTGACTAAAGAAACAAATGATTTGATACAATCTAATATTTGATGCAGTGAACCTGCAGAATCTTATTCTTTTTGAAATTGTTGGCCTGTTTGTTTTCACTAGTATTTATCGACGTGCGTTGCTACATCATCTACCAGTTCTGTAATTTATTTAAAATTTATTGAGCGAAGAGGTTATACAAATATGTTATCTCGCCAAATAAAACTCAGTAAGTTATTAATGAAACTCTAAAAATAAAGGCAATCTTAATGTATATTAGACAGTTAAAATTAAATTCAAAGTTAGCATAAGGCAAAAAGAAATCTGTGATTTAAATTCTATGAGTTCAACTTTTGAGGTTTTAGCATTAACTCATTATATATTTAAATCGTATCTACTATTTATTGTAATTTTAGTAAAATTTAATACCTAAATTTCTACTCCACGTATTATATTCAGATAAATTTGGCATCGTATTAATAGATCCATCACTAACCGAAGATATATCTCACGTCAATTACTAATATTTTTGTAAGTAAAATCAACGAAATTGTTCATATGCACATGGCAAGAACATTGTTTTGAATTACGTAGCTATTCATAAATGTTAATGCCATAATATACTTAAATTTAAAATGATAAGATTAGTAATTAAGGTTAGTAATAGACGTTCTATTAAATTAGTGTAGAAATAGGATTCGTAGTTATTAATGTTAGTAGTAGAGTTATGTTAGGTAGTTTAATAGAAATAGGAATAGCAATTAGTAATGTTAGTAGTAATAGTAAGAGTATAAAAGTGTTCAATATTTGAAGAATATTTTGGTCAACCAACATTTATTTTTATAATAATATAGATATAAAACTACAAATAAATACATAATCTATAATAGTGACACTCTAAGAAACTTTCAAAACATGATTAGGGCAAATGTGGGGTAAAGAGAAATATAAGCGTCATTAGCGGTCAACTATATCTCTCTTTTTCCCTTCCTTCCCATGTTTCTTTATCTTTAGCAAAAATAATACTTTTGGTCCCTCGATTATTAGTACAATTCTGATTTTGGTTCATTTGATATATTACTCAACAACTTTGACCTTCAATTAATTAAGATGTGTGCTTTTTATTTTGTTATGTAGAAAATATGTTATAATCGGACTATTTTTAGAAGTATATTACCCTCCTATGGAATAATGGTACAAGTTTAACATGACATGCACATGGGTATTTTAATGGCGAAATGGATAATAATTCTGAAAATTCATGAATATTATATTCATAACAAATGGATCAAAAGTGCACATTCCAAGCAATTGAAGGTTACATATCAACTATCATAAGTACTAAAATTAGAATTTGTCAATAATTGAGGGACTAAAACTTCTATTAAACCTTATCTTTATCTTTATTTTGTTTGTTTACTCTATGTGGATAGAGGGAGTGGGGAGTAGGAACCGTAATTTTATATTATCAATGTACTTTAGCATGTTGCGGTAGAATTTAATTTTTTCTTAGGTTGCTACTTTATATAACTTCACTTTTTATGACATATGTACACCATTTGAAATCCCCGATATCTTCGATGGAATTCCTATGGGAATGTCCCTTGGAAAATAGCAAATTTCTAATAGTTATACGTAGAAGTTAAACTTATAACTAAGGTATCTTTATTTTGTGTGTTCATTAATGTGTGTGTGTGTGGGGGGGGGGGGGGGGGGTGTTTGCAATTAAGTATTTACATCTTAGATAAATTAAGGTGAAATGTATATTAATTAACCACGATTTAGTGATAGTAATTTGTGTGAAGATACATATTATGAATCTATCATATTGGTATAAATATCGGGTACGATTAAACTTTATCAGTTAAGGACGGTAATTTTCACACTCATTATATATATATTTTAACCTGTTGAACTCGATCACTCCGAATATTCCAAGTCTTCCTTAATACTAAATGCAACATGTAAAACTATTAGTTCATAGAAATTAGATACAAATGGTTGATTTGGGAATATGTGGTTAGAGACTAAGTCAAATAACCTTAAATATAGGGAAAATGCATAAAATACATTTCAAACTTTGCCCGAATTTGTTGTAACACACATAATCTTTACGGTAGTCCTATTAGCCCCCTGAATATATTTTAAAGTATTTCTTTGACATTTATCTAAAAACTCAAACTAAAATCCAACGCGATACAAGTCAAGACTCGATTTTAAAAGAATATAGTGATTCACAAGAACAAATTTCAAGATAATCAATTGTTTTCTCCATGAAAAAAATTAAGAGTGTGGGAAAGGATTCTAATTTTTTATTTTGTTAGAAGAGTGAAATGACTGGACTCCTTTGATTTTTGATCTTTTGTTCAGCATGTGTTTGAATTGTTATCCAGCTCCCTCAATAAATGTCAAAGAAATTTCCTTAAAAATATATCTAGGGGGTAATAGAACACCAGTAAAAGTTAGGTATGTTACAATAAATCTGGGCAAAGATTGGAATGTATTTTAGGCAGTTTCCCTTCCCTTAAATATAAGTACAGAAAAATGAATGTAAGGAGTAAGTCTAATCAAAGTGTTCTTCACTAATATGTCCTCGTATCACAAATTTTAATGCATGCATTGACATAAATACATATTAATGAACAAAGTTTTTTTACAACTAGAAACTTAATTTGTTACCAACATAATTAAACAAAATATATATGAAATAAAAAAGATTTAATGAAACATTTACAATATATATTTCAATGTTTCGTTAGTTAACCTAGAAATAAGCAGAAATGAAAAACTACAAGATACTGAAGTCAAAAATCGTAATATTAATGCAGATTTATAATTTAAGTTTAATGAGTTCAAAGTTTACAATAGAATTTAAAATACGAGTTTACATCTTAATATCTATACTACTTTTCAAGAATATTTTTCACATGGTACATATATTACTCTAAGTCATCCTTTGTAATAAATGCAACATGCAAACACTATTAATCCATAGAAAATAGATACAAATGATTGATTTGAGAGATATGTAGTTAGAGACCAAGTCAAAGAACCTTAAATATGGCTTTAGAATTTTGATTGTAAAAATATTTGAAATTAGTTACGAATTTTATCGCTAATTCATTACTAAATTTCTCATAACAAATAATATTTTTTAATAACTTATCACTAGATAGGATTAGTGATGAATTTTATTACTATTTTAAGGATAAAAAAAATTCATCGCTCATTTCTAGCTCTTTTTTTTTATAGTGCACATAATCACAAGAATGAAAAACAAATTGTGATTTTTTTTGAGATATGTATAACACATTATGGACATTGACTAATTTAAAAAGGAAAAATTGTCAGGATCTATGGGGGGTATTGGGTGTTGGGTGGATAGTGGGTCCTACTTGCTAATGAAAAATCTTAGAGAGAGCATAGGTTTTGGCTTTGGCAAGAAAGGAGAAAATCATTCACATGGTCTCCACATGGGGGATTTTAAAGTTTGGTCTTGTGATGAGAGATGAGAGGATGTGAGGGGCTTTTTTATTTTTATTTTTTTGGCTCCAAGAGTACAAAATCTTTTTCAATGATTAGGCATGTCTCATGCTAGGCATAAATCAAGAAATTTTATGTTCCTAATTTTAATAAAATATATACCATAGTAAGATTAGGACCAAGGTTATTTTCCAGCACCAAGTTTAGTTCATTAAATCTTGTGCTAAAAGACTTTTTTTTCATGATGGTGGTGTTTTGTTGAGTTGGTGCGCACCTAGATTACTATTTCACTCTGGTACTTGCTACCTTTCACCAACATAAGTATCGACTAGCTCTGTTCATCAAGACATTGGCTGGCATTAGAAGAAATTACCTAATATTTTTTTACCTTTTCTGAAATTTGAACTTGAAACCTTATGTTCTCGACCAGATGGGAACATATAATTAGTCTTGCTTCCGGAGTCATGGTCTAGTGATAATTAAAGTGTAGTACATGCATCGACGGATTCTAGAAATTTTATCAAGGATGTTTGAATTTATATATATATATATATATATATATATATATATAATTGACATGTCTACACCTATAATTTTTCGGCGAAGGGTGTTTGGTTGAACACCCTTTCTAGGTTGTGGCTCCGCCACATAGTATGTGATGCGTGGGTTAGATGCATATCACCAGTTTGAGTCCCTACCGTAGACAAATTAAGTTTTAGTATTTAAGTGAAAAAAGGTAAAGGATACACTTATATCAAGTGAGTTTCGAACCTCGTATACTATTGGCACTAATCAGAGTCGATTTTTCGGTTATAAATAAAAAGAAATGTATTTAGTCTTTTTTGAGAAACCCTACTTTAAATCTAAAAAGAAGTTATTTTATATATACAAGAAGAAATGGAAGCTATTAAGCTATGACTACTACAAATAGAGGATTTTCTCACTGACATTCAGTGAAAAAATTGTGATATAAAACATAATTTTCCCGCCTCATTCTCACTGAACTAGTTCACTGGGAAAACGCATGGTGAGAAACACGTTCTCATTAAAACGATGGAAAACTTTCTCATTTTTACGTTTAAAACACTATTATTTAGGGTTTTTTCGACCGACATTTAGTGAGAAATAGTCACTGAACATTTTTTAGTGGAAAATCAACGGACAAATAGAAATTTTTAGTAGTGTATATTCGTCGAAAAGCTTATGATATGATACTGTAGATTTATGAGTTATTTGGAGTTAAAATAATGTAGTAAGAACCAAATCTCACTCTACTTTTTTGTCCCAATAAAACACGTAAAATAAATTTTAAAGTTGAGACATTTTGCTGGTTGTACATAGTGATTTTCGCGAGTGAAAAACCCGTTATTAACGGAAAAAAAGACCCTTCATAAGATTACAAAGTTGATTTAGCTCTTTAGTATAAAAATCTCTCTTTAGCATACATAGAATATTACAATCAAAGAAAAGTGTGCCAATAATGTTCTTTTTTTAATTTTGTATGAAGAAAGAAGAAAGTGACGAAAACATAAGAATATTTAGGGTTAACGATTTTTGAATCTAAAACTATTGAAGAATATAGTGGGATGGTTGCGATTTCTCAATTTTAAATAGAAATTCTTATACTTGAACTCCTAGAATGGAAAACCTTTTGATAAAAAGAATTTACCCCAATTTGCGAGCTTACTCGATGGAAATTTAGATTAGTATAACAGTCTAACTAATGAGTTTGAAAGTTGACTGGTTAAACTAAAAAAAAAAAATTGACTTCAAAGAGATACAAGAAAATGATAAACATAATCACTACCATTCTTCTTACAAAAAAATGATTCTACAAAAATCTCGTATGTTTTATATTATCAATCTACTGTGAAATGGACAATATTACGTATATTATAATTGACCATATAACGCTGGGGATGCGAAAGATACGAGGAAATGAATTAAATGTTCAAATTAAGTTGAATACTAATTTTATTGACTTGTTATTGTGCAATAGTTCTATTCAATTTTTGTTTTTGTCTGTTGTCCAGTGATGGATTCGGGGTCAAATTAATCCAGATTCAGTAGAAATAGCATCTGATAATTATTTTTTGGCAATGCTTTTTTTTTTTTTTTTAAATAGTTATTATATTGGAGTTTCAAATTTCACACATAAAATTTTAAAATTATAGAAGTGCACTTGTAGAAATTAAATTCTATGATAATAATTATTTTCCTAATTAGATAGGCTTAAAAGTGGGTATTAGTCAACTTAACCCTTCCAGTTTGCCCGGAAAAAATCAACTTTGGAGATAAAACACTCTACTAGAGATGATTATATTTTAGCCCCAGGGCACATGTGAGTTGGTAAGTGGCAAGGTGCCTGGGGTACAACCACTCCGACGTCGCGGGTTCGAATCCGTGTGGTGCGAGTCTTTCTTTGAAATATTGCAAGAGGCTGTCTTTGGGTTCGTGTCCCGTTGGTCCTCTCCCTTGCAGGGTTGCCACTCGCGCATATCCCTCGATTTACATTCCACCTGGCCAAGGGACCTCTGATACAGGTGGGGGGTTTCGCCTTCGGGACTTTCCCCTTCACAAAGAGATGATTATATTTTTAAGAGAATTTCATTAATAGTTATAGTTTAGAGTGTAAATACTAAGTGTAGCTATAATTTGAGTACTTACGAAATGTAGCTACAATTGTTGTATCTGACGAAAGAGCAATATTAGGCCAGTATCAGTTGTATCAGCAAAAAAGTTATATTTATTAAGTTTTATCGGGCAGGTATCGACTGTATCAGTGCATACTGTATCAATTAAAATCATGTGAAAGAACTGTCAGTGTATACTGTATTAGCGCAGATAACTACATCTCATAAATGTAATAGTTATATTTCTTAATTTTAAAATTACAATTACGTTTTATAAATACAGTCTAAATATTTATCACATCGAGTAATGTGTCCTATCTTTCTTTATTGATTAACACCGTTATTATCTCTATTAAATCTCAACTCACACATGTTGAGAGGATGTTTAATCACTTTAATGCGGTCCAACTCAACAAAAGAAAAGGAATTCAAGATCCCCCGCGATTTGCGGCTATCCTCACATGAAATCTTAGGACCTTATTTTCTCCAAATTTTGTAATCACACACAATTTTTATTAAATTTGCACATGAAAGTAGCAGTCATAGATTTCTGAAATCTTAGGCTAGCTTCATCAACCTTAATACACATGTCCCTTATATTCTCCAAATATCCCCACGACAAATTTAAGCTTTAAAGTTTATGAGTTGTTTATAAAAAATTCAAATTAATGTAAAATAACAATTACATTAAAAATGAAAATATCTTCTCGGTTTCCTAAATAGGGAGTCTCAAAATTAAAACCTCCTACATATTTTTTTCAATCGAGCTTGTCGCACGGGGCTTGTCTAGTGTTGTTTACTTCTCATGTATGATTTGCGGTTATTATGTTGAATGTGGTTTACCTTATACGCATCTGAAATATAGCGGCTGTGAATTTTCTAGTCAACAACTACAACAACAACAACAACAATTACATATCCAGTGTAATCTCATAAGGTGGGTATGGGAGTGTAGAGTGTACACAGACCTTACACCTACCATGGAGGTAGAGAGGATGTTTCTGATAGACCCCCGACTAAAAGAAAACCATAGCAGTCAGGAAAAAAAATTTGTAACGAAGCCATGCAAAAAGCTAAAAAAAAGCATGACAAAACAGTCTGGAAAAAGAAACAATAACGTAACTACCACAAAATCATATGTCAATTGAAGTACAAGACACAACAGATAATAACAAGAGCCAAAGGACAAGAAACTACATGAGTATTACGAAACGTGACACACACAACTACCTACTAGTCTTCTACCTTGATTCGTGTCCTCCATAACCTCCTATTTAAGGTCGCAAATTCCCTTGTCAACCAAAAAAATAATACTACATACTTGGTTTTGAAAAACATTACCCAAGGGGTGTCAATTGATACTCCTTCACCGGAAAATTACATTGTTTAGCTAGATCAAAATTTTACTTTTATGTATAAATACTATATTACTTCCCTTATATTTGTATATTTTGACACGTCTTAGTAAAATTCTGGCTCCGTCACTGCACGACAGAAAGTCCCACATTAGGGCGTAAAACACACTCTAACAAAGGTGATACCATAGGTAAGTTTAAACTCGAAACCTCTAATTAAAAAATGAAAAAAGTTTTCCACTTCATCATAACTGTTGTTGGTTTTTCAGCATATGTTTTAATGAACTAACTATCAAGTTTTTTTTCTTGAAACAACCAAAATAATTGGGGTATGGGAAGGTGTTGGGGAGAAGGTAGTTGGAGGGAGAGATAGTTGTATTTAACAATGAAAAGGATTAATATCCTTCATGCATTTTAAATGGGCTTTGTAAAAAACATGTCGACAATTAAATGTTGTACGTGTCACTTTTACACTGGTTTGCCTATCTCTCAAATTATATTTTGAGAAAGGGATAATAACATTTTTGGTGATGGACTTGGAGATCAAGATGGAGAAGAAGAGGAGGGTTGTTGATGACAGGTTAAGAATCAAATGAAGAGTTTGACCATGGCTAGTGCAAAGGAGATGGAGAGAGGTTGTTGCCCAATGGGGCTTGGGGGAGTAGTGGGGATGCGACCGGTATGTGGGACAGGATGATCAATTGCATTCGAGAGGTAGCTAGAGAAGTGCTTGGGGTCTCGCGGGGTAACTGTGGTGGGCATCGTGGGGACTGGTGATGGAATGGTAAAGTTCAAGAGAAGGTGAAAGCGAAGAAAGCGGTGTATGCTATATTGGTAGAAAGCAAGGATGACATGTAGAAGTGGACGAATAAGGAACTGTATAAGATGGCAAGGAAGGAGGCAAAACTTGCGGTTACGGCGGTGAAAATGGCAGTTTTTGAACGCATGTATGCGAAATTAGAAGAAAAATGCGGGGATACGAAGTTGTACAAACTAGCCAAGGCGAGGGAGAGGAGGGCCCGTGACTTGGATCATGTGAGGTGCATCAAGGACGAGGACGGCAAAGTACTGGTGGAGGACGCGCACATTAGGCGGAGGTGATAGTTTTACTTCCATAGGCTCTTGAACGAAAAGGGAGATAGAGACATTGTGTTGGGAGATCTGGAGCAATCTGGTTGGTATCGAAATTTTGGTATTGTAGAAGTTTTAAGGTTGAGGAGGTTAAGAGTGTTGTTCGTAGGATGAGCAGGGGACGAGTGACCGGGCCTGATGAGATTTCAGATGAATTTTGGAAGTGCGCAGGCATGGCAGATTTGGAGTGGCTGACTTAGTTGTTTAACGTCATTTTAAGACGGTGAGAATGCCCGAAGAATGGAGGTGGAGTACAATGATCCCTTTGTACAAGAACAAAGGTGATATCCATGATTGTAGTAACTATAGGGGTATCAAGCTGCTAAGCCACACTATAAAAGTTTAGAAAAGGGTCGTGGATATGAGGGTGAGATGAGGCATGTCTATTTCAGAGAATCAGTTTGGATTCATGCCGGAGCGTTCGATTACAGAAGCCATTCATCTTATTAGGAGGTTGGTGGAGCAGTACAGGGAAAGGAAGAGAGACTTACATATGATTTTCATCAACCTCGAGAAGGCATACGACAAAGTCCCTGGGGAGGTTCTATGGAGATGTTTTGAGGTTAGAGTTGTACCTGTATACACTAGGGCGATCAAGGATATGTATGATGGAGCCAAGACCAGGGTACATACAGTAGGAAGAGACTTAGAGCACTTCCCAGTGATGATGGGGTTGCACCAGGGATCAACTCTTAGCCCATTCTTATTTGTCTTGGTAATTGATGGACTGACGCGACAAATTCAAGGAGAGGTTCCATGGTGTATGTTATTCGTAGATGACATAGTCCTAATTTATGAGACTCGCAGCGGAGTGAACGCTAAGCTAGAGGTTAGGAGACAGACTCTAGAGTCTAAAGGGTTTAGGTTGAGTAGGACAAAGACAAAATTCTTGGAGTGCAAGTTCAGTAATGGGAGCGACCTTGAGACAGGCGTGGAGATGAGGCTTGGTACTCAGGTCATTCCAAAGAAAAAAAGCTTCAAGTACCTTGGGTCTATTATCCAAGAGGATGGAGAGATTGATGACGATGTCACATACTGTATTGGGGACGGGTGGATGAAATAGAGGCTCACAACTGGAGTCTTATGAGACAAAAAGGTGTCACCAAAATTTAAAGGCAAGTTCTATAGGGCGGTGGTTAGATCGACTATTTATATGGGGTAGAGTATTAGCCAGTCAAGACTCTGCACATCCAAAAGATTAAAGTTGTGGAGATGATGATGCTGAGATGGGTGTGTGGGAATACAAGGAGGGATATGATTAGAAATGATGATATCCGGGATAGAGTGGGAGTGGCCTTGGTGGAGGATAAGATGCGGGAAGTGAGGTTGAGATGGTTTGGACATGTAAAGAGGAGAGACACAAATGCCCCAGTGTGGAGGTGTGAGAGGTTGGCTATAGACGGGTTCAGGATGGGTAGAGGTAGGCCAAAAAAGTATTAGGGAGAGGTGATTAAATGGGATATGGCACAGGTGTAACTTCATGAGGACATGACCTTAGATAGGGGTTTGTGGATGACACAGATTAAGGTAGAAGGGTAGTAGGTAGTCGAGAGTAGTCTTATTTACGCTTGCAAACTGGTAGTTATAGTGTTATTACTGTAGGCCCGCTTAGCCTATCATACTAATAGGCACGGTATGGCTTTATAGTCCCCTATAGTTTAATTTCTGCTAATATGTGTTCTCTAGTGTACTTTGTTTAACTTATTTACTTACGCTAGGTACTGATTACTTTTTTCAGAATGCGCTATCATGGCTTATTCGCTTGTGATATCAGCATTTTCATACTGACCGGATCTGACCGTTTATCTTACTTTGCTTGTGCTTTTGATTTGCTTGAGCTTATGCTCTGTCTTGAGTCGGGGGTCTCTCAGAAATAACTGATCTACCTACCAAGGTAGAGGTAAGTTTTGTGTATACTCTACCCTCCCCAGACCCCACGTTGTGAGATTTCACTGAGTATGTTGTTGTTGTTGGATAATAACATTTTTAGCCCGTAAATTGTAGAAAAATTTAGCTTTTAGTCCTTTTTGAGGATCGACTAATAATGATATTTCTGTTCCAATTTTTGCCTCTTTATCTCATTTTTTGATGGTTTTCCGCTTCTCACAACTGCTCTAAAAAGGTATAGTACTCGATTCCAATACATGCATTAGGGGAAATCGAAAAGCCAGCATTTCAATAGTTTTCACGAGCGAATATTTACTCTTTCAATCTAACCCATGACCAATATGAGCTCGAAGCGTCCTTGATCGTCAACAAGGCATTCTAGTGCGTTGTAGATTCTTATCTAAGACTTGGCCCGATCGCCCTACGCAACTGGCGCTAGTGGGTTGAACTATTTCTAAGGAAAAGGGCCAACTGTGTGCCACGAGTGCTCTCAGTTAGATTCAGGCATGCTACACTTTTTAGTTATTAGGAGAATCCAAGTACTCTCTTTCGGATTCAGGAAACAACTCTCATTGATCTTTTTTCCTTTAGGACCAAAACTAAAAGACAAGTTTCATAGGGTGGTGGTTAGATCGACTATGTTGTATGAGGCAGAGTGTTGGCCAGTCAAGACGTCTCACACCCAAAGGATGAGAGTGATGGAGATGAGGATTCTCAGATAGATGTGTGGGCATACGAGGAGGGACATGATTAGAAATGATGATATCCGAGGCAGAGTGAGAGTGGCCTCGGTGGAAGACAAGATGCGGAAAGCGAGGTTGAGATGGTTTGGACATGTGCGTAGGAGAGACACAAATGCCCCAGTGCGGAGGTGTGAGAGGTTGGCTATGTATGGGTTCATGAGGGGTAGATGTAGGCTGAAGAAATATTGGGGAGAGGTGATTAGATGGGGATATGGAGCAGACACAACTTACTGAGGACATGACCTTAGATAGGGGGTTGTGTAGGACACATATTAGGGTAGTAGGTAGTCGAGTGTAGTCCTACTTACACTTACAAACTGGTAGTTATGGTGTTATTACTGTAGGCATGCTTAGCATATCATACGAATAGGCGTAGTATTGCTTTATAGTCTTCTCTAGTTTTATTTCTTCTGCTATGAGTTCTTTAATGTACTTGGGTTATTTCATTTATCTGCGTTAGTTACTGCTTCTCTTTCAGGATGCGATATCATGGCGTATTCGCGTTGGTTTATCTCATTTTCTTACTGCTTATTGCTTATCTTTTTGACCGGGTCTGACTGTTTTTTTTTCTTTGCTTGTCCTGAGACGAGGGTCTCTCGGAAACAACCGCACTACCTACCAAGGTAGAGGTAAGGTCTGCGTAGATTCTACCCTCTCCAGACCCCACATTATGGGATTTCACTGGGTATGTTGTTTTGTTTAAGATACAGGAGCGAAACAATCAACCTATTGATATTGGAAGACCTGGCGGATTCTTCCAATGTATCATTTATGGGTCCAATGGAATTCATAGGTATAGGAAGAAGCCCTATCAAATAGAGATTTTTTCTTTCGACCATATTGAATCAACATATTTTATCTTCAATTAATTAAAATATTTATTTTTTGTCCCTTCATATATAAAATATGTTATATTTGATTATTTATAAAATTATATTACAGACGAATATGGAGTAACAATGCAAATTTAATATAACACTTGAGTAATTAAATGGTGGATGGTTAATAATTATGGCAGATTTGTAAATATTCACTAGCAACGGGATGGAAAGATCAAAATTCAATTAATTGAAGGTATAATGTGCTTAGTCAGATATTACAATGACTAAAATAAGTATTTATCAATAACTAAAGGACCAAAAGTGTTATTAACTCCGTAGAAAAAATATACTCACACTCTAACATTTATCATAAGTAAACACGGATTGAGGTATTAAAATTAATCGTAATCAAGTAATAAAGATATATGTAGAAGATATGTATGCAACACATTCACTAATTTGATATAAATAACTTAATTTTCACGCTTGCCAAGAGACTTGATGACACTATTACCCCACATTTCTCAATTAATTGACCTATAGGTATTTTACCGAGCTAGACAAATCTTTTCTACGTTAAGGTTTACTATTATCTTTTATCTTTTTATTTTTCTTTTTAAAAGGATTGAAGTAGTACTACTAGTATTTTTATGTATCTAAATGGTGTTTAAAGAACACAAGTTAAATGCTACTAAATGGTGAGACAGTTTTATATTTTTGTTTTGAAAGATAAATTGTAAAATTTAAGTACTAATTATATGACGAAAGTAAGTGAAATTTGTATTTTTGTATCACTTTTACCTTTTTCTAGTTAAATTGATAAGAATAAAAAATAATGACAAAGCCATTAATAGTCATATAGTACTAAAACTAGTTGAAGAGTATTGATGTTACTAGACATTTGATACTTTTTCAATGTTAGTGCATGATCGGTGTATTATTGAGTCAAAACTTACTTGATTTGATTTGCCATATTAATAATAGTAGACGAACTTGTCAAGACTCAAGTTGATTTGATTTGTGAGGCTTGAATTGGATGAATATATAACAATGAGTATTCAAAAGTCCTTGGGAGTTAGCTGCGAAACTAGAATTTTGATTTTATGGATTATGAAGTTTTTAAAAAATGATTCGTCAAAGAAAAAAAATCAGAAACAACAATTAAATTTCAGCTAAACTTTCAATTGTATATAGCGGGGACTAAAATCAGTTGCCTTAATTAGCACTTGGCCACGCTCTATTTAAAAAACTTAGTAAGTTTTTAAATAAATTATTTATACATCTTAAATATATTTTTAAATATAAATATAAAATCTAGGCCAAAAATACTGAATTTTACCAGCGCAAAGAGTAGTCACATATATTGTTAGGAGCAAAGGGCACAATGTGCTGTGCCTCTTTTAATGTTAGGGTTGCAATATTGTCAAACTAAAATAAGTATAAGCTTCGTTGATTAGGTACTCCAACTAGATTAATTTTAAGGGGAAATTTTAAGAATATACAATTTGGTGACTTACATTGTAAAAAATATAACCCACAACTTATATTGTAATGTTTTGGCTAAAATATAATTGGACCATCTCTGGAAAATAAAAAGAAAGTTATTTAGAATTCTGCAATCTCCCTTCTTTTCATTCTCTCCTCTGAAATTTCATATACATTCCTATTCACGCAAGATCAAATTCAATGCAACTCGAAAACTTTATATATATCAGCAATTCGTGAAAAAGAATCAATAATTCTTTTCAGTTTTTTCAGTAATTCGTGATTTTAAAAACTTCATATATCCTATTCTGCAAATTGTGATTTCAATTTTTTCTGCAATTCGTGATTTCAATTTGTTTTCAATGGAGATTTATCCGAGTCTTGTATATCTTCTTCATAGTGGTCAACATGAACAAGTATACACATTGATACAAATTTATACAATATATATATATAGACTTGTATATTTAATATTAAATAATGTATATACATTGTATAAGTGTGTATAAACATGAATAATACATATTTACGGTATAAATACCTTTTAGCCACCATTACCCCTTAGAAGAAGAATCATCACAAGAAGAAGAAGAAGAAAAAAAATGGAATCCACCAAATACCTATAAACAATGATGTATCATTCTTGTATAATAATGTATAAGAGGTGTTTATATACTTATATACACTATTATACAATGTTATACATTGGTATACAAATGAATCCTATCAATGGAGCTTCGCATTTTCTTCTTTTCTTCCTTGAGCTTCATCTGAAATTTAACTCAAATCTAACTCAAATTCTACTCCAAATCACTTCAAATTTTAAGTTTTGAACTCCTCTTGAAGTTTCCAATTGATTGGAACAACACCCAATGATGTTTCCAAGCAAACCCAACAATACTTATTTCAAATTTAATCTCAAATTTCATATAGACGAACATACTATTGAAAGCAAGATCTTTATTTCTATACACACCAATATACAATATTATACACTTACTATAATTTTGTATTAATGTTATATAATATTGTAGACGGAAACTGAATTTCATCTTCAACTTCCTTTGTCAACTGGTATGATTCCCAATATCAACATTAATCAATTCCAATCAACCAAGAATTCTAGATTCAAGCTACGACAAGTTTTTCCAACAATTTTTCATTTCACTCATTCGTTTTAGAGAAAATTTTCAGATCTGAGTTAAACTTCGAATAAGAATTTTCATATCTGAATTAAACTTCGAGCTCCGAAGCTCTTTTAATGGAGTCCGAGTTCCAAAGCTTCTGCAATGAATTCCGATTTCGAAGCTTCTTCAATGGAGGCAAAGGAGCAAGATGAATTTGGTTTCAGAAATAAGAGCAAAATGAAGGAACAAAGGGAAGAACCGGAGAAGATGAAAAGAATAGTGATTGGAAAAGAAGGGAAACAGAAGGAAAAAAGAAAGAAAAAAAGGAGGAAAAAAAAGTTAGAACTTAGAAGTAGGTCTTTAGTGTGGGTTAATGGATGAAATATCGGCCTAATTTGATAGAATTGTTACCCAAATTAATATACGGATAAATTCACAAGATTCAAGTAAATCCAACTTCAACATAAAATAACATTATAATAGGTTTGTATTTTACTCAAAAAAGTAATCATCATTAAACATAATTAAAATAACCTAGAAATTCACAATTCATTCGTTAGAATCAAAACTGTCTTTTCCACAAAGGTAAGAAAGAAAGCTAATTTTTTTAAGAAAAAAAATGAATAAAAGAAACATATAATGGCCCATGCAATTTGTCCCAAGTAGGAGTAATAAATAGTGGGAGTGGACTAGTAGTGAGCCTTCTTTATCACAAAGGGTTGGGTTGTGGCCGAACCAATAAAAATTCTCCTATCCTTAATTAAATATCTCGTATTCGAATTTTGGGTTTAAAAATATTGGAGCACATCTAGTGACAGAGTTAGGACTTTTAGTGAATCATAATTCTTTTATTTACCGGGTTCTAATTGAATAGATAATTTATATATATTAAATGATTTTTTAACACAAACACAAGGTTTGAGGCAAGGTTATTATGTTATATCGAACTCATAACAACCACTCATGCTCCGCTATGAGCATATCCCTTTAATGTATCTTATGTGATGTAAATTTAAATTAGTTAAAATATCAATATAAATACTGAATATCGAGTAATATATCAAAAGAAATGAGCATTCTTGTGCACGTAACACATACATATACACCTATATAGCGTATATGTTTCATTAAAGATTAATATAAATGGTATGGTCGTATCAAAGAGAAAAGGGTGAATAAAATTGCATGTGCACACATGGATGGGCCATTGCCTTTGTCCTAACAAAGTTATAACAGTCCTACAACCTTCAATCATTAGGGGTATACCCCTCCCACACTCACCTTCCTATGGTCCAAAAGTTGAGATGTAGCTCTTTGTTGTCACATTTTATTTTTGAGCTAATGTTTCATACATTATTACATAAGAAAATTTTGTATCAACAACATATTTAGTATTACACTATTAGAAATATAGGGGTTTTCAGTGAGAAATCAGTGGGAAAATAGAGATATTTTTAGTAGTGTCATCTCATAAGTGGGGTCTGGAAATGGTAGGATGTACGCAAGATCTTACCCCTACCTTTATGGCGTAGAGAGATTGTTTTCAATTGATTTTTGTAACATCATGTTATATTTATGTATTGTAACATATTAGCAGGTAACTTATTTTATTTTTAAGGTTATAAATCTCATATTTATAGATATTTATTTATAGATATTCTTTAGGTGAGCTGATAGTGTAAATTTTATCAGCACTAATAATATATAATATTTAAACTCTTTATTTTGTTGATTAGAATTAAGATTTTTGTATTGATGGTGTAAACGAATATTCACCATTAGGACAAAAGGTAAATACACGTAATGTCAATATTAATTGGTAACCTTAATTTGGAAAGTAATATTTTATAATATGTCAAAATATAACGATAGTTGCAGAAAGTTTTTACAGCGACAATGCACATAAATTGAATTATTTTATCTTTAAGTTAAATATTTAGTATCCGGATTTGATTAACGCGATTAATTTGAAATCACATCGGGTATACCCTTTTAAGGGGTAATGTGTTCACTATAAAAAAAACTTTTTATTCTCAATCTCAAACGTTATATTTCTAATTAAAGATAGAGTGAATTTAACCATCTCATTATATTTTTTGGTGGTGTTGTCAAATTTTATTATAGCCTTTCATTAGTTAGACTTCTTCTGTATAATATGTGCTTCAATTTCTAGTTCCTAATGCTTGCCAGGATACAATTTTGTCCTCTGAAAAACTATATTTTTTAAAGAAAAATATATGAAAAGAAGATTGGTGGGGAAAATCTTCCTTTTCTAGCAAAATCTGTTTCTATAAGTCTGTATAAATCTGCATCATATTAACTTGGTACAAGTGGGATTAATTGTCTTATTTTTTCCCTTTTAAATGATTAAATATAAAGCTGTCAAAGAAATAATGCACAGTCTATATAGTACTAGCAAATTAAAAGTCCACAATCGACGGTTCAATTAAAACAAGTAGCTGCTACTATGTCCGTGATTAGAGGGTTTATTCTTTTCTACCCTTCTACACTATCCAACAATTATATGAGAAAACAAAAGTGATCAATTATTGTGCTAAAAGGTGCACATAAATAGGTAAATTTCAAATTTAGAATATATATCACTTAGGGTGTTTTCGGTATGAAGGAAAGTATTTTCGAGAAAATGTTTTTCGATTTTCTCATGTTCGATTGGTTAAAAATTTTGAAAAATACTTTTTTTTAGAAAAATAAGTTTTTAAAAATGAGTAAAATGACTTTCTTAAAGGAAGTAGGAAAAACAAGTCCACAAATGACATTTCATATTATTTGTAACTCCCCACCCTTGAACTAACCCCACCCCCACTACCACCCCACTGTTTAACCCCACCATAACCAAACCCCATCACCACTCACTCCCAACCCTGAAACGCACATCATCTTTCACCCACACCCTGTTAGCAAAATGCCGTACGGGAAGTAAATAAATATTACAAGTGTTCGAAAGGATAAACAAACAATTAAGTTTATAACTGCCGCAAACTTCTTGAGCCTTGAATCTTGATAACCTGAAATCAAGAAACACCAAATCTGGATTGTTACAAGTGTGGCTGAGTCGAGAGATGGTTCACTGTCTTTAAGACAAGATTGCCCCGTATATATGCTTTTACGTTAGCGGGCAATAGTCTCCCAAGATAAAACAACAATAATCAACACTACAAAGCAAATAGGTTGATTCTGACGAAGAAAACAAACATGAAACGACTGTTGAATAGTGGAAATTTAAAGGGAAAAGAAGAACTTTTGTTTCTGGACTGCTCTTGTTCAAGACTTGTGTTTCTCAAATTAGAGTAAGGTTCTCATTTTATAGTGTTAAGGATGAGGAGAGGTGTTAAGAGGCTAATTAAGAGGTATAATCAAGGCCAAAAACGTTTTTAACGTTTTGTAATTAGTACAAAACATTACAGATGGTTAAAGTCATCCAAACTGTTGACTTTTCGATTGCAGATAATATCAGAAGCAGCCCAACGACCCACGACCAGGACCGGGCGGGTGGGTTGTGGTGGCGGCGCGCGTGTGGGCCTAGCCTTGAACCCAAGCACACCTAGATCATCCCTCTTTCAAACACATGGGTTACCCTTTGGGGTCCCAAACCCTTATCCATTTTTAGGCTTATAAAATGAACAATTCTTCCTTTTTCCACCGATGTGAGAGATTTGTCCCACACCATATTTTCATGCCTCAAACACCTTACTTTGTGGACCAATATCTCGTTCATTTCTTAACGAAATTTGACGATCCTTGGCCCTACGGTCATCTACTCACTTAGTAGATTATGCACGTGTGAAGAACCAAAGTCTCCAACATACGGAATCTGAGTGTTTAAGTCATTAAAGATGGGTGGACGCAACCCCTACCAAAGGCAATTTCCACCACACCCTACTCCCCGCCACTCACCTACACCCCAACCACCATCAGACCACCACCCATCCACCACTTAACCACCCAACCCAACCACCCACCCACCCGCACCACCCCATCCAATACTAACCCACTACCAACACCACCACCCACCACCCCACTACACCCCTAGCCCGACCACACCCACTTACCACCTCTCACCACCCCACCACTATCTCACCCCGTCACTCCCACCACCCTAACCCACCACATCACTACACCCATCCACCCACCCTCGCCACCCTATCACAACCAACCCCACTACCGCCCCTCCAGAATTTTTTAATTCATATATTTTAGTTTAATTTTATAAAAAAAAATATAATAAGTCGAGAAATTTTTCTTACCCCCTACCCCTATCTCCCACCCATTTTCCCTGCCGAATTTTCTATTTTATATATTTTATTTTACTTCTCTAAAAAATAAGAAGAAACAATTCTTACCACCAAATCCACCCAGTAAAGAATGGATCTTGGGCCTAATTCAACCTCAAAAGCTAGCTTGTAGGGTGAGAATTGTTCAAGTACATATAAGAAGTCCATGTTCACATTCCATATTCAATGTGGTACTCTTAACACTCCCCGCACGCCCAGACCTTGTTAACTGGAGCGTTGATAATATAATTTGGGGGCCCAATATCGGTGGACAACGAATTGAAATGGGTCTGGCTCTGATACCATATAAAGAATGGATCTTGGGCCTAACTCAACTCAAAAAGCTAGCTTGTACGGTGATGATTGTTCAAGTCCATATAAGGAGTCCATGTTCTCATTCCATATCCGATGTGGGACTCTTAACACACCCTACATCAACCATCTCACCCCTACACCCCCTCCCCGTCCCCCTTCATGCTTCAAATTTTCTGTTTTATATATTTTATTTTACTTTTATAAAAAAATATTTTTTTTTCTTATTCCTACCCCACTCCCCCCTGGGTGGTGGTGTGTTGGTAAAGGAGTGGGTGAGTGGTGGAAGGTGGGTGCTTGAGGTGGGTGGTGAAGGTGGGGTGAGTAGTGTGGTGGACTTGTGGAGGCGGGGTGAGGTTTGGGGTGGGTGGGTGATTGGGTTTTCCGAAAAATATTTTTCAATAACTAATCGAACATGAGAAAATAAGTAAGAACTTTACTTATTTTCCAAGAAAATATTTTGAAGGAAAACATTTTCCTCCCTACCAAATACACCCTTAATCATGATTAAATTATAATTGTGCTTATGAAAAGCAAATGTCTTTCGTTCATTTAGTTTGGTTAGGACGAGATGGCAATAGGACAGGACATGATGAAATTTTTGAAGATGATCAAACACGGGACAGGACAAGACTGGGGCGAGTTAAATAAAATTAACCAATTTTATTATTTTAAACTCGTAAATTACTAAAGACTAAGTCTATGTGTGACACTTATGTGGGGAAGGGATAACAAGAGCGGGTTACGAAGAAGGACTGATAAACTTACGAAATATGAGTGCACGTGATATCTTACGCGAATTTCACATTAGAATGAGAGAGAAACTGAAGAACTTAATAAGGCATATATAACACAAGTCACATAGTATGCACGCATTTGGGTTAGATGATGACGTAGCTCAAGAGACAAATTCATTAGCCTATTAGGCCAAAGCGGATAATACATGGCATGAACTTTATAAGATGTAGCACAAAGTTCACATAATATGTTTTCTTTTGGGCTCAATGATCGAATAGCCCAAAGGAGGACTATTTTATCAAAACGGATAATATGTGCCATGGATTTGAGTCATGATATTACGTGGCACGGATGAGACAAGTAAAATATAAAAGAACAATGTTGAGTGAAGCTGAGCAAGTCAAATTAACGCCTTTGAATGGTAAAATTTCATTCTTCCTAAGGTTAGAATTCAATAATTTTAAAGGGTTAGAATATAAAATTCAAAAAATTTAAATTTTGAAACGAGTATCTCAATTGTTTGATGAAGTATTTTACTAGTCAGAGAAGCAAAGAATCCCCAAAATTTCCTATATTCGATAAAGTTTGTTTTCAGTGAAAAAGGAATAAAACTGTCCAAAAGTAGACTTTTCTCCATACTTTGAAAAGCAAGAAAATTAAGGAAAACGTGATGAACACGACCTGATCATTTAAGTCGTAAAAACTGTAACAAAAAGGAATTTGGTTACAAAATTTTCAACATATTTGGATTTTGTTTTTTGCTTGGCAACATATTTTATATAATAATGTTTTTTTATAAAGCAAGAACATTATATGTAGAGTGTGTCATTGTAGAATATATTAATGGTGTATAAGCTATGAGTATTGATGTAGGAGTTAAGTCTTTCAACCCTGAGGTCCTTCGTGTACTTGTAAGGAGAATTATTTATAGCTAAGACTCAATGCTAGAGTTCTAAACTAAAAAGGGATAGATAATTAATCGTTATATGATGTGATCATTCATCTCAGGGTCTCTGGTTTGAATGGTCAATAGTCATATACAAATGAAGGGTCATTAACATAATATTTGGAGATTTTCAAGCAAATGTTTTGTTTATCATGTCTACTCATTATTTCCTATTTTCACTAGAAAAATCATCTTTCTCATTTTCAAGGAATTTATTTATTTTTTAAAAATATTCTCAATTTTTTTAGTTAACCAAATATGAAAAAATTAAAAAATAATTTATGAAATATTTGTTTTCGTCCCTACCAAACACACCCTTAGTGATACCCGTACGTAAATTTTATGAATAGCCAAAAACTATGTATTTGTAATACAATTAAGTGAACGTTATTGTTATTAACTAAACGGAAAAATACAGGGATCTCTCAGAATCAATTCTGAAAGATATGGCTGAATGATAGATATTGTTTTAATTAAAAGTTTAAGACATAATTGGACATGCTAAAAAATAAAATAAGAATGAAGTAGCAGAAACTTAAAAATGACATCGTTGATTGCATTGATAATTAAGTATGTTTCATATTAACATGGCGTAGACAGCTTTTCTCCTTGATTGAAAATGTTACATCTTTGTCACCCAATGAATTAGTAAAAGACCGATATACACGTGTATATCAGGGTTCAATTTGGACTCCACAAATTGTAATTCATATATAATTGTAATTATAGTATTAGTCTTGTATTAAGAAAATGTATTAAAATTAGAGTAGGAAAATGTAGAATTATTTTCCTATATTCACCATATTTAGGAATTGTACATTTGTTTATATACCTCTCATTATCAATGAAAATAATCAAGGGATTATTTCTTACATGGTATCAAAAGTCAAGGGCAAACTTTTCCTCTCCCAAAAATATTTTCTTCCGCTCCCGAGGTGTGGCCGACGGCCATACTCCCTTCGATCTCCATAAATTTTCTTTTCTTCTCCGCAAATCCCTATTTCCCCCCTTATATCTACCTCAAAGAACACGTTTCATCTAGCCCTTACAATCTCCAACATCAAGAACCATATCCTTATTGTTCTTGAGATGGAAAACGTCCAATATGCGATGTGGGCCGAATTGTTTAAAGTTCACGCATGCTCGCATCAAGTCCTTCATCACATCACCCCCTCCATAACGGGCACAGTGAAGGTGCCTACACCCGAGGACGATCCTATGATATGGACAACCCTTAATGCTACCGTACTTCAGTGGATTTATTCCACTATCTCTACCGACCTCTTACAGACGATTATTGAACCTGACGCCACGGCAATGGAAGCTTGGAATAGAGTGCGTGATATATTTCAAGACAACAAAAATTCTCGTGTTGTCAGTCTTGAGCAGGAATTTTCCCATGTCAACATGGAAGATTTTCTGAATGTCTCAGCCTATTGTAAAAGGTTGAAGGAATTGGCAGATCAACTTAAAAACGTTGGTGCGCCCACCACCAATGATCGTCTTGTTCTCCAGATGGTTGCAGGAATATCTGAGGCCTATAATGGCGTTGGGACGCTTCTTCGTCAAAGTAATCCTCTCCCCCAGTTCTACCAGGCCCGTTCCATGCTCACATTGGAAGAGGTCGGCTTGGATAAAAATGCGGTTACCGTAGCAAATTCCGTCATAATGATGGCCACATCAAACGACCCTCACTCCTTCACCGACGATGCAAACCAAAATCTAAACAGCGGTGGCGGTAAAAAAGGTCAAAATCATAAAAATAATGGCAAGAACTACGGCGGCGGTCGCAGTGGTAACGATAATCGTGGCAGCAGTAACGGCGGATATAACAATGGTCGTAACAATGGGCCACATACCAACTGGCAGCAGTCGTGGGCCTACCGGCCGTGGGGATGGGCCAGTGGCCAGTGGTCTAACTGCCCTTACCTGCCATCACAATTTTTCGGAAACTGGGCCCAATTACAGCATCCCTCCAGGCCCAGTTTCCCGGTCCAGAATGGTAACTCTCAGTCAGTTGGGCTGGGGCAGCAGGCGGGCCTGCTTGGACCTCAGCTTCAGTAGGCCGTCACGGCTGCGGGTCCCGTTCCGATCCCGACTCCCCCGGATATTGAAGTCGTAATGCACACACTTGGATTGAATCCCCATATGCGAATTGGTACATGGACATCGGAGCCACTTCTCATATGACGTCCGCACAAGGTAATCTCTCGTTTTATTTCAATTTGAGCAAAAATCGTGGCATTATTGTTGGTAATGGCAACTCAATTCTATTTCGCAGTTATGGTCACACAAATTTGTCTCCCCACATCCACCTCTAGTCTTAAAAAATGTTCTTCATGCCCCTAACTTAATTAAAAATTTGGTGTATGTCCGAAAATTCACCACAGATAATTGGGTTTCTGTTGATTTTGATCCTTTTGGATTTTCTGTGAAGGATTTCAAGATGGGGATACCTCTAATAAGATACAATAGTAGGGGAGAACTTTATCCAGTCACCACCATTTCCACGAATCAAGCTACACCTTCTACCTTTGCCGCTCTTGCTCCTTCCTTGTTGCATGCACGTTTGGGTCATCCGGGGTCGTCTATTAGTTCTTCTTTGCATAAAAATAATTTTATTACTTGTAAGGGTACACGTAGTACTCCACTTTGTCCTTCATGTCCGTTAAGGAAACATGTTAGATTACCTTTTGTAACCTCTACTTCTCGTACTTTGATGCCTTTTGACATTACTCATAGTGATTTATGGACATCTCCCGTTTTAAGTTTTTTGTGCCATCGTTATTATATCTTATTTTTGGATGATTATTCTAATTTTTTGTGGACCTTTCCTTTATCCAACAAGTCTCAAGTGTTTTCCACCTTCTTAAAATTTAGAACATTCATCCGTACCCAAATTGAATGGGAAATTAAAAATATTCAATGCGATAATGGTAGGGAATATGATAATGGGCCATTTCGAGAGTTTTGTGGCACTCATGGCATATCTTTTTGGTTTTCTTGTCCACATACGTCTTCCCAAAATGGAAAAATCGAGAGAAAAAATCGTTCCATAAATAATATTGTCCGTACCTTGCTCGCCCATGCTTCATTACCACATTCTTTTTGGCATCATGCATTACAAATGACTACATACTTACTTAACATCCTCCCGCATAAAGTATTAGCATATCAATCCCCACTTAAAATTATTTACAATAAAGATCCTTCATATTCTCATCTTAGGGTGTTTATGCTATCCAATGTTTCCGTCTACTACAATTAAAAAACTCCAAGTCCGCTCTAGCGCTCGTGTAATTTTGGGTTATCCATCTAATCATCGTGGATATAAATGTTATGATTTATCCTCTAACAAAATCATAATTAGTCGTCATGTTATATTTTATGAGTCCCAATTTCTGTTTGCTAAATTGTGTAGTTCCGTGTCTAGTTCGTATAATTTTTTGGATGATGGGATCTCACCGTATCTTATCCACCATTTATCTGAAATGTCCCGGGAACTAAATCCACCAGCAGGCCCACTGCCTGCTGGCCAGTCCGATACTAACCCAATAATCTCGTCCAACTCTACATCGAGTCAAGGGCCAGTTACTCGTAGTCAAAAGGGTATTTTAAAACCGAAACGTCATTTTAATCTTCATTCTAATGTCACTAAATCTCCCTACCACGTAACCCAGTGACTGCCTTTCATGACCCGAATTGGAAATTGGCCATGGATGACGAATATAATGCTCTTATTGAAAATAAGACGCGGGAGTTGGTGCCCCGTCTACCTAGTGTTAATATTATCCGGTCTTTGTGAATTTTTACTCATAAAGGAAATTCTGATGGTTCTTTTGAGAGGCATAAGGCCCATCTTGTAGGTGATGGTAAAACTGATCAGGTTGGCGTGGATTGTGAAGAGACATTTAGTCCGGTGGTCAAACCGGCTACCATTCACACTGTGTTTAGTCTAGCTCTCTCGAAAGCATGTCACATTCACCAACTGGATATGAAAAATGCTTTCTTACACGGTGATCTTAAGAAGACACTATACATGCATCAACCCTTGGGTTTTAGGGACCTCAATTATCCTCATCATGTCTGTTTGCTAAAAAAGTCATTGTATGGTCTTAAGCAGGCCTCACGGGCTTGGTATAAAAGGTTTGCAAATTATGTTTCTACCATTGAGTTTTCTCACAGCAGGTCTGATCATTCTTTGTTCATCTATCGACGTGGTACTTCTCTGGCATACATTCTGTTATATGTTGATGATATTTTATTGACTGCCTCATCAGATATTCTACACAAGTCTATCATGTCCCTTCTTAGTTCCAAATTTTTAAGAAAGACTTGAGGCCCTTGAGCTATTTTTTTGGCATAGCAGTCACTCGTCATACATGTGTCTATTTTTATCATAGAAAAAGTATGCGGCGGAGATTATTGAGAGAGCTGACATGTCATCTTGTAAGTGTACTTCTACTCCGGTTGATACAAAACTGAAGCTGAGTGCTACATCTAGCACACCGTATGAGGATCCTACCCATTATCGTAATCTTGTCGGGGCTCTTCAGTATTTGACTTTCACGAGACCAGATATTACTTATGTAGTACAACAAGCGTGCTTATTTATGCATGATCAGCGGATTGATCATATGCATGCGCTCAAACGAAATTATACAATACATACATGGAACACTTGATTTTGGATTACATTTATATCTGTCCTCCGTCTCCACTCTTGTGTCATATACAGATGCTGATTGAGGTGGCTGTCCAGATACCAGACGTTCGACATCTGGTTATTGTATGTTCCTTAGGGATAACTTGGTCTCTTGATCGGCTAAACGCTAGGCTACTTTATCATGATCTAGTGCGGAGCCCGAGTGTCGAAGGGTAGCCAATGTGGTGTCTGAGTCATGTTGGCTACATAATCTTCTATTAGAGCGACATTTTCCTATTCAGAAGGATACCTTGGTCTACTGTGATAATGTGAGTGCAGTCTATCTTTCTGAAAATCCGGTCTAACATCAGCGCACTAAATATATCGAGATGGACATATACTTTGTTCGAGAAAAAGTAGCTCGTGGACAAGTACGCGTTCTCCATGTCCTTCGCGATACCAGATTGCTGACATATTTACTAAGGGTCTTCCCTTGATTCTATTTGAAGATTTTAGGGACAGTCTTAGCGTACGTCAACCGCCCGCTATGACTGCGGGGGTGTAAAAGACCAATATACACGTGTATATCATGGTCCAATTTGGACTCCACAAATTGTAATTCATTTATAATTGTAATTATGATATTAGTCTTGTACTAGAAAAATGTATTAGAATTAGAGTAGGAAAATGTAGAATTATTTTCCTATATTCACCATATATACCGACAACGATACTGCAAACCTGAAATATTTTTAATCACCTTGTTAAAATTGTTAAGATTTTTTTTATTCCTACAATTCAAACCTATAAGCTCTAGTTAAAGAGTGATGAGTTTATTCATCCCACCATATCACTTGGTGATAAATTTGGTATTCATTCATTCAACTAACCCGAGGGCCCATTAAACGAGAAACACTCTATACTAAAAATTTATATAATTCGAACATGAGACTTGTTGATTAAGGGTGAAGAAATCATATTCATTCCGTTGTAGTATGAATCGTCTGCCTCTTAATTTCACGAATAAGAAAAATACAAAATAGGATAAAACTCAAAGCCATAAACAAACTCAAAGCTGAAAACAAACCCATCTCATTAATTATATTGAGTGATGCCACATGCACAAAATTCATTATATAGGTACGTACCATGATAAGCCTATTGATTGTGACTTAGCAAAGAAAGTTGACCTAAATTTCGAAATTATTACATTGAATTGCTGCCCCCTATATTAATCAAAACCACCGGTCCCCTCCCCAAGAAATAAAAATATTCAGACTGGATTTAACTTATATGTACACATAATGTTCATGAATTTTGTACACTATCAGTGTAATCTACGATAAATAGTTATTTTATCTTGTTGTTTTAAGTTATTAATTCCATCCACCTTAAGTAGTTTATAAGAAATTATATATTTTTTAAATGATTTGATAGTGCAAAAAATTCTTACGTAATCAATGTATAGAAAATTCATAAATGTAACTAATTATATGCCTTGCCGATTACCTATTTTATTTACAATATTAATGTATTTTAATATATTGTAAAATATTATGTACCTTATTTTTCAGATTATTAATTAATTCACTTATTATGAATCTGGTTGTATTTTGTTATCATTTAAGTGACATGATATAGGAACGAATCTACCGTGTTTGTTATTGTTCATGTGAACCGATTAATGTGTGTGTTTGTGTGTGAGAGAGAATCATTTATTAATTTAAAGCATTAACTTGAGGTCCATATTTGCGGTGGCAAATCCACCCACCCTTGTCAAAACGGGTGTCAGTTAATAGACCTTCGTCAGAAAATTACATTACGTAACTAGCTTGGTAAATCTTTTATATACATATGGAGTATGTTGAATTCACTTGCATATTCTTTATGTATTTACTTTTTTATATTTTAAATTTTTTTAGTGAATATTTTAACTCATTTACTGTAAAATTCATAACTTAAAATATTGAATTCTCTTCTGACAGGCATGATTGTATAATTTTTTTTCTACACAATTCTATCTATCTATCTATCTATCTATATATATATATATATATATTAGTTAAGCTCTCAACTCATGTATGTAAGTTGAGATCACAAACATGCCAGAGAATTAGAAGCTAAAAAACCAACAAGTGGTCCATCACCTAAGCCACACATCTTTACTATTATAACCAAAGAAAGGATAACAGCAAAGAATTAGCCTAAAAAATAAAACCAACTGAATCGTACCCATGCAATTGGGCGCCATAAATACATGCACGTGTGCTGTGGATATATACAACTACTGCATAAACTTAAGAAAGAGACATTATTTTGAACTCAAACAAGAGAGGAACCAACCTACATGCCCATGACTTATCATCAGGAAGCTAATGCACGTGTGTCTCATTAATTAGATTTTGATGTTTAATAGTTGTGGGGTCGGGGATAGAAAAGGAATGGAAGAAGTAAGATTCTAAATATAAAGAAGTAATCACACGAAAAAAATATGATTCATTCAACCTCTGTTATATATACATAGCTAATAATTATACACATATTACTTATATAATTTTTCGTCAGAGGGGATTCAGATGAACCTCTTGTAGCCATTAGCTCCGCCCTTGGATGAGTGGTTTCGCCAGAAAGGGTGAATTTGGACGAATCTTGTGGTCAATTAAAATATATCATTGTTTTTGGCTCAATATATATATATATAAAGTTCATGATTAGGGAGTCTAGATTTAAAACAAGATTACACTCATTCTGAATAAATTAAACTAACTCTCATTCTAAACCAACTAACTCTTGTCATATTTTGGATTCGTCTCTGTTTAGGGGCGGAGAGAAAGCACTAATTACGAGTTCATACCCAAAAAATTTTATTTAAATTTTATATTTATATTTATATTATAAAATCTATTAAATAATTATAAATTATTTAATTGCAAAACTAATTAACTACAACAATTATGAGTTTCGTGCCAAATTTAAAACTCATATACTTCAAAGGCTCCTCCTCTATCCGGTTCCCTAGTTATACATGAATATTTGTAAACTAAAATAATTTCAGAACTAGGGTGTACTCACTTTTTTCCTTTATGAGACCTACAAGTAGGATTATGCAAAAACGTTATGGAGGTCAGATGTTAATTCTAAGTAATTTTAACTAAGTGGCTGGACCAGAAACATGTAAGTGGTCAGGTTAATAAATAAACATTTATATGTATCTCCCTAGCTATTGATCAAGTGGTAAGTCTGCATCATTTTATGATCAAAAGAGTTTAAAAACAGAAGAGTAAAAACTGATAAGATGTGTAATTTTGTGTTTTGATGATTTGCCAAACTTTCAAAAAATCAGATAGGGACATGGTCTGTTATCTGTTCTCTTGGTTATCATATAGTCAATAGTTACAACTGTAAAGTTGTACTGTTCACTGGCAGAAGTACAGCAGCACTGCTGCAGCGTGCTAGTGGTCAAACCAAGTGTTGAGTAATCTCTATCTCATCCTACATGCTCCCCAATATATATACAACATGTTACAATGTTTAAGGTAATACTTGAAAAACCTAAAATCACTTGTACAAGTCAGCCGCCACAAGATTTTCCAAGTGCATCAAGAACAAAGTTGCTTACAGACTGAAGAACCAGATCCCGACAACTGAAGATGTCTATGTCCTTTAGTTTATTTTGAGTCTTTGTCATTTTGTTCTTTATTGTAATCCTACACTACTTATAAGAAGTGTCATAGTAGGATAGATTTCAACCTTTGTTGGTTTGTATTCTTGGCTAGAGTTAGTCAAGGTTTGTAGCTTTGCAATAGAGGTATTGTAAAGAGGCTTACAATATAGGTATTGTAAGGGGCGAGGGATTAAGTAGTGTAGGATTACAATAAAGAACATGTTGTACCACCCTCTCATGTTAAAGAGTATAGGCCAATAATGAAAGAAATAATCCCTTGATTATTTTCATTAATTGAAAGGCTATATATACAAGTTACATATTTCCATAATAGGAGAATCCTATTCCTATTCTATTCCTAAAACCTTATTCTATACATTTATGGTAATACACTAATTATGGTAATACACTACTAATTATATTATAACATTACCTAAACTAGGATACTAAATATTTACCATAAATTACTTGGTACAAATCAGTCCAAAACCGAGAGCAATCCCGTGACCAATATACACAATACACACATGTATATTGTGTGTATATTGTGTATATTTAACATATAACATGTTGTACCACCCTCTATAAATTGATCTTAAAAGAGGTGGCTGATTGTAAAGTAAGTCTATCCCAGTCAGCTTTTATAGAAGAAAGGAATATATTGGACAATGTCCTTATAACACATGAATTAGTAAAGGGCTATTCTCATAAAGAAGTTTCTCCCAGATGCACAATTAAGGTTGATATTAGAAAGGCCTATGACCTCTTTGGAGTGGCCATTCTTGAAGATGGTATTATTGGAGTTTAGGCTACCTAACAAACTGGTAGAGCTGATTATGGACATCTGTTCAATACTATTTGCTAGTTAATGGTGGTATGACCCCCATCTTTAAGGCAAGAAAAGGCTTAAGGCAAGGAGACCCCATGTCTCCATACTTATTTGTATTGGCAATGAAATACTTGCATAAAACTCTTCAACAACTCAGGCATAACCCTCAGTTCAATTACCATCCCAGATGTGGTAAATGTACATTATACATATATGAGTTGCTAATGAGTTGCAGAGCTGATGCCATCTCCATAAATATGCTATTCAATCCTTTCAAACATTTCTCAGAGGTCTCAGGTTTACATGCAAATATGGAGAAAAATTCACTCTACATTGCAGGGATGAAGAATGAATTCAAGGATCAGGTACTGCAGGGTCTCAATCTTACATTGGGGAGAGCTCCCATTTAAAACTATCTGTAAACCTAAAACTGCGGAGGGATTAAAAGTGCTTGACCTCATTACATGGAATAGATCAGCAGTTTGCAAGTTACAATGGGCAGTTGAACAGAAGAAAAACAAACTTTGGGTACTGTGGGCACACACCTTCTATACAAAGACTAATGATCTAGAAACAATGCAGACTCTAAAGCAGGCTTGCTGGATACTTAGGAAGATCTTTGATGCAAGAAAATGATTGCCTGAAAACTCCACAATCTAAACTACTTTGCATTCTTTGATTGGAACCGGAGGATACAACATTATTAGCGAATATTCTCCGTATATTTTGTAATTATGATAGATGTATATTTAAGGTAACTTAGGATTCTAATTGATACCATGAAAGATAGAATAATTTCCCTTAGGGATTCCTTTCATTATTCACAATATATATAGTTGTACAAGGTTGATTCCTAATACGGTACGAATCCTAACTTATCTTACAAAGGTTGATTCCTAATACAATTAGAATCCTAAGTTACCTTAAATATACATCTATCATAATTACAAAATATACGGAGAATATTCGGAGAATATTCGCTAATAAACATAATAAAGGGTTACGTCTCCATGATTCCACAATATCCAAAAGCCACTTGGAGCAAGCTAGAACTTGTAAAAGGGATTATTCTAAGACCAACACTTCATTATCTGGATGGCATTCCTGTATAATGTTAGGCTAGTTGTTGTTTAGTTGACTGATTGTGTAGCAGTTAATTATTGTAGCTCGAATGTAGTAAAGGTCATTGAGAGCCAGCTCTGAGTCTAAAAATAGAACTGGTTGTTTTGTAATGTTGACACTTTTGGTTGAATGAAATTTAAGTTTTTATAAAAAAAATCCAAAAATATTATTCTTCTTAAAACTCTATGTCCAATAAAAATAATTGAGACATTAATTGAAGCAACATACATGCTTTGGTTGCTGCTGCAGAGCTCCTGCTCTTTGACATACACATTCATATTGTCTTTAGGGGTGGAACTAACGACCCATTTCGTAGAAAAATATATTGTATATATAAGGTTAGAATGATTTCTTATGTATATATACTAGATGTAGAATCCTCTTAAATTCTTCGTATGTTTACTTTTTTATTTTTTAAATCCCCTTCATGAAAATTCTTACTTCGCCACTAATTATCTTATGCCCAATCCGTTCATTTGACATCCCTAAATAATTTGCATTTCTCCCTTAAGTGCAAATCTAAAGGCAAATAGACTTTTTGGAAATTATGCCGAACCAATACTATGAGCTTCCGGAATCCAATGGGATCTTCGCATTATTTTATTTGTGTTCTCATTATATGACATTAATGATATTAGAGAATACATTTGTCTATCATTGACTGTGTAAGAGCTTATACTTCAAAAAGAATTTAAAATTAAATAAACTAAATATATATGAGAGAGCCAAAACACATTTTAATTCAAAATTAGTAAACATCTTCATTTTTTTCTTGTATTTTTGCTTTTCCATGTTTCTTCTTGAAGAGTTCTAGTGGGATAAGAGACGACAACCAAGCTGAGCACATACTTGAGATCAAGTGGGCTGGCCCAGTATTCAGTGTCTACTTAACTTGGGCCTCCTAAATGAACTCTGTGTATCTGGAAAATGTGCCCGGACATGAGTTTTAGGCTTCTAGCTCATTGAATTGTTTTGGTATTTGGATAGTCATTATTGGCCCAAAATTGGGCCATTGATGCATCACACGTTCTTATAAGGGAGACTTACTTAAATGTAACATTCGGCCAACTAGTTTACCAATATAGTCGAGTATACACTGTATGTACACTTCGGCTATACATATGTATAGTAAATGTATATTTAGTATAAAGTATATACTACCTATACATTATGCACATATTTTTAAATTAGATAGCCGGATGGTATTTGACTGCAATTTTTTTATTTTCATCTATATTTTAAATCCACTTACTCGATTAATTCATATTCTCTTCGAAATGTTCTTTATCAAGAATTTCTCTATTACCAAAATTGAAACCGAAACCTTGGTTAAGGGTATAGGAATTTCTCATTCAAGCTTCACTAGATTATTTTCCGAAACTGATTAAGGAATATTTCCACTCTCCCATTATAAATTTTGTCACTTTAAGGAATATATAACCAAACTTATAATCTTGGACTATCTAGCTTTTGATCAGCTAACACCAATGTTATCTTAAGACCAATTTGTGGCCCAACATTTTGTCAATATTCATGACTTGGTAGTTTTTTCCCATTTTTTTGCATGAGCACTCTAATGAGGGGTGGATACACAGTTTATTATACGAATTCGGTATAATAAATGGTTTAGGGATTTGATAGAAGCTAGGGATTATCGAATCCATAAATTTCAAATTCTGAATCGACCTTTGACTTCGATATGTATACGCCTACTTGGTTTTAGAGTTCTATGATAATATCTTGACATGATAAAAGAAATTGAACAACACAACACTAGAGACACGGCAACAAAACAAATTGGAATTCAAAGATTTAGTATCTGATGAGTCATTGCAATATAACAATCTATATCTGCATTTATAAATCATAAATTCTCTCTTTGAATTGAATTAAGTAGTGAATTCTAAGCCAACCCCCCTTTTTTCTCTCTTCTTAGAGAATTCCAAGAATCTTTTTTTTCTTGTATTTTTATTTTGTTTGGCTATTGGGGGCTTTTTTCATGACTTCACAAATGGAGATAATTAATTTGAGAACTTAGGTGATATTAATTAATTTATTTATTTATCTGTCTTTTTGAGAAATGACACTGGCTTTAGACCATGTTTCATAGCTGTTTCCCAAACTAAGTCAATTCTGTTTACATCAATAGCCCCAACTTCATGATGAGTCCATCCTTCTAATGAATGCACCACCCCTCCTGCATGGCATGCATGGACTACCCCTCTCTCCATTGTATACTGTTAAAAATAAGAAGAAAAAAACATTAAGCAAGAAAAGATATAATGAATAGTTTCTTCAATGTGAAATTAAATATAGCAATTAACTTAAATAGTCCGTCCAAAAACATAACTGATATATGTATAATATGTATAATTAGTGTATGATTTATATATATTGGTTAGCAGCTGTAAATATTTTTTGCCTAGCGGTTAAATGTGTAACGTTTTGTACTCCATGTGTTCAATTTGATTGGTACAGTTTGACTCAGGCACAAAGTTTAAGAAAAAAGTGAAGACTTTTAAATTTGTAGTGAAGACTTTTAAATTTGTAATTAAAAATATGTCATAACATTTGTGTAGCGGTATAACATTTTTGAAACTTGTGGGATCTTAAACATGACATATCGTTTGTGCATAAGACTTTTGGAACTCGTGGTCTTAAAAATATATAACATATGTGTGGCTTTTTCTAATTTTGACGTATTGATTAAGTAAAACATTTAGTAGAGATAAGAGAGTAGTTCAAACAAATAATCTTGCACTAAAAATATTTCTTAAAGGACGTGCAAAATCCGGAGATAATATTTAAGGTATACCTCACAAGAGGACACTCCTTGAACATCTTCAGGTAATCTCATGGCTGCAAGATCACCATAAGTACAATCTCTTCTAAATGCCAAAATTGGAGGAACCACAAATTGGTGAAAATGAGTTCCTTTTGGTGCATAACTTTGCTCTCTTGGTGTAATCCATTTGCCAACTATCCATGTCTATAAATATCACAAACCAAATAAACAAAAAAAGAAATAACTAAAAAGGATAATAGCAATAACAATAATAGTAACAACTTTTCTCACTTCATACTTTTTAAATTTGGTATGACTAGCTATACACTGACATGATAAACAATTCTGTGGTTTTTACTCAAATAGTCGATCGGATTCACTATTTACTTTTTCTAGTCGGTATATTAGATTATACATTAATTTTACACAACTATACACATAATATATATACATGCATGTATTGTACGTATATTGTATATCAACGGGTTATTTTTAGTTTAAGCGGTTGGATGAGGGGTTAATTAAGTAAATTTTCAACAAAATTTCCTCTATCAAGTCACCTAATATATATAACTATATGCAACCCTAACCTAAAAAAACAAGATAGATTATCTGTTACAACATGTTAAATTTAGAAATAACAAAATAAGACAACGACAACAGCAATGATAATAACAATATTCCCACTTTATTCTAATTTCAATTGAGTATAATATCTACATGCGTTGATTATGTGAAAGAATTATTCTATCAGGTTACTAATATATAACTATATCCAACCATCCATACAAAATTGGATTAATAACCTGAAAAATAAGATCATTTTACCTATTATGGTTGGCTAAAATATACTCTCAATATATATAAGTTAAATCCATTTCGATTTTATATTTTCAAATATTGATGCATAACCTACCTTTCTATGCTAGAAGGAATTTAATTCCTATGTTTTTTAATGAATAACACATACCTTACAGTTTTCGGCAGCCTGATACTTTGTCACCTGGACTAGGTATTTCTGATATTCAGCAGGAGCTTCCTTTTGGATCGTTTGAAATCTTTCTGTTGACGTAGTTAACATCTGCATTTTTGCATTAAAAACGATTTAGATGAAAATTAACTTCTAAATAATAATAAAAAATTATAATAATTTATGCCACATGTTCCAAGTACAAAGTTTTCTTATTGGCAGCTATGCTATATTGATGTATGCCACATTTTTCCAAGTACAAATAATACACAACTTTCACATGAACTTGTCTCATAAAGGACAAATTTGGGAAGTAAATTAGAAAAGACGACTACTACGCAAAGCAAATGTATTGAACAATAAGCATCCAAGAAATAAATTGAAAATGTTAGCTAGACATGGGCATGTGTCTCAATGTATTAGATATATTTTAATTAGATATAAAATTTTGAGAAAATAGATAAAAGACATCATAAATATTTGTGAAGTTTAAAATTAAATTATTTCACAGTAAAGATGTCCTTAATTTTGCAACAAATTAAAAAAATTGGGAGGATGGTGTAACAATTATCACTACACAACAACCTAACAAAATCCATAACAACAAGATAATATTAGCCAGCATACATTATATAATAATGTAGAATCGCTATAAAGTCGGTGTATAATCAGTGTGTATGTGTACACACTGATTATATATATATATATATATATATATATATATATATATATATATATATATATATAATAGAACAACGACTATAAACTACCATGCTAAGCGCCTGAATAATTTTTAGCAGGATGACTAAAAATTTAAAATCTCCGCATTGAAGCGACTACAAAATATTGTTGGAAATTAGCCTTTGGCGGGAGTTGCGACCGACCAACTTTAATGGCTTAAACACTAGTGTTACGTATGTTGGAGAATCCGGTTCTTCACACATGCATGATCTACTAAGTACGTAGATAACCGTAGGGCCAAGAATCGTCAAATTTCATTGAGAAATGAAAGAGATATTGGTCCACGAAGTGAGGTGTTTGAAGCATGGAAAGTGTGGTATTGTGTTCAATTCTCCCTCATCGGTAGAGGAAGAAAGAATTGTTGTGTATATAAGACTCAAAATTGGTTTGGGGTTTGGGACCCCAAGGGGTATCCCATGTGTTTAAAGGAGGCACGACCTAGATGTGCTTTGGTTCGAGGAAAACCCACACGCGCGCCGCCGCCCGCCCGTCCGGTCCCGAGTTTCGAGTTCCGGGTTCTCGGGCTGTGGGCTGTGGGCCTTCTGATATTATCTTTTTGGGCCAGAGAACTGATTGGAATCATGGTGCACCCATAAACAAGGAGCGATATGCTCAGGTCATGTGTAGTTCAATGTATTGTACACACTACAACCGACCTGGTATCGGCCTACAAAGCAGATCAGTTGAACTAAGGTTCATTGATAATTTTACTACATGATCGGTAGAAGGCGTTAAGTCGGATATGACGATATCTGAATTATTCACTTATCTACGGATTATAGTATTCTGCATGTCCAGCGGTTCTGGAGAACACAGTGATGCAAACTGGACATCAGATTAGAAGAACACCAAAGCCACAAGTAAATGTGTATGGTGGGTCTTGGAAAATCCTCTAAGCAAACTTGCATCGACCGATTCATGATGGGATCGGAGTTTATCACTTTATACAAAGCATGAAAGAAGTTGAGTAACTTCACGGCTCCTTAGAGGACGTCCCTTATTGGGAGAAACCCGTGCCTTCAGCAGTTATACACTATGGCTAGCCGGTCGGCTTCGGGAAGGACACGGATGACGGCGTACGGACATATCTCGTCGGATCCGTCGGAGACATAAGACCGTATGGCAGTTGATCATTACGGGTGTCACTTCCTTATTTACTAACTAAGGGACTACCCGGAGATCAAGTGTTCTGTCTGTCTAGGGGAATGGGCTTAAAACCCAAAATATAAGGACCAATACAGTGGTAACCCAACCTTACTAACTGGAGATCCCAATAATTTGGTTCAATGGGAAAACTAAGCTGTAAAGGTTCAGTTGATCGCTTCAGAGGAAGCATGAGCACTTCAGATAGTGATTTCTGAAAAGAAACACCAAATCCAAAGCCGTTCCCGCGATAGACTTTAAGTGCTATCTGCAGTGTGGGTAAAGGTTAAGTTTTCAAAACCTGTAATGCTCTTTTGGGAAACTTTTAATAGTTCCTAACACTTGTGAAGTGGGGTATAGCAGGATACCTTGTAGGAGACCACCTATTTAAGTACGAGGACGGGCCGCCTCAAAATGAACGCACTCAAGAATCCAAGACGTTGTCCATGGCCAAAACAGACAAAACATTACGAAGAAGAGAGTAAGGGAATTTGTTGTGTTGGTATCATTGACTTGGCTTACACTAAACACTGACGGTTCAAGACATCACGTTCACCGCGCAGTAAGTAAGTCCGATGGTATTCAATTATGGAAGGTTCAAAGCTGAAGCTACCTCTCCTTATGCAACATCGGTCCGCTGAAATATTGCTGGAAATGAAAAGACACCATGTGAGTGCGCCAAAATCTCTTTCAAGAGGGGATTGTTGGAAATTAGCCTTTGGCGGAAGTTGCGATCGACCAACTTTAACGGCTTAAACACTAGTGTTACGTATGTTGGAGAATCCGGTTCTTCACACATGCATGATCCACTAAGTACGTAGATAACCGTAGGGCCAAGAATCGTCAAATTTCATTGAGAAATGAAAGAGATATTGGTCCACGAAGTGCGGTGTTTGAAGCATGGAAAGTGTGGTATTGTGTTCAATTCTCCCTCATTGGTAGAGGAAGAAAGAATTGTTGTGTATATAAGACTCAAAATTGGTTTGGGATTTGGGACCCCAAGGGGTATCCCATGTGTTTAAAGGAGGGAGGACCTAGATGTGCTTCGGTTCGAGGAAAGCCCACACGCGCGCCGCCGCCGCCCGCCCATCCGGTTCGGTTCCGGTTCTGAGTTCCGGGTTCACAGGTCACGGGCCGTGGGCTGTGGGCCTTCTGATATTATCTTTTTGGGCCAGAGAACTTTGCCAGAAGTACAGTTTGATCCCGAAGTTTCGGATGTACGGTTTGGACCGAATTCTTTCGATATACGAGTTTGGTCCCCGAAGTTTTCAGAAAGTCAGAATTGGGCAGAAGAGAACAGAAACGCCAAGCACTCAATTCAGCCATTTATTTTGGCTGAATTACTCCTCCTATAATGGCCAATCTGTTGGTCTTTCACCATTTATTTTGGTGGCTTTACTACCTCCATAATGGCCATTATTTGGCCAATAATGGTTGTTATGGGGGCAGTTAAACAGCCCCTCCCTCACCTATATAAACACCCCTTACACCATTGTTTAGAAAGAGATATACTACACGAAAATACACAAGCGAAGACAGTTCTTCCTACAACTTGCAAGCATCATTTCGTTACTCAATATTCTTCACGGTAGCTCTTGAGTTTCCTTTGCTCAAGTGTTCCATTGCTGTTTTATCTTGCTAGACAAATTTTCCAGGACGTATAAAGGATACATACGGGGCAATATTGTCTTAAGGACTGAGTGCCACACTCGACTCAGCAAAAACAGTTTCCAGTCTTTCTTGTTCTACAATTGTAATTCAGATTTCTAGTTGAATTATTGAATCTTTGTTTATCCTTTCGAATACTTGTAATAGTAATATACTTTCCGTACTGCTTTATAAAGTACAATAGAGACAGAGTACCAACAAATATTACCTCTAGGCAAATGATTTTTTTTAGCTGGCTGACTAAAGATGTTAAAACCTCTGCATTAAAACGACTATAAACAATTACATCTAGACAGTGAAATTTTTATTTCGCCGACTGATTAAATATGTTAAAATCTCTGCATTGAAATGAACGATTACAAACTATTACGGGTAGGCATATGGAATTTTTTTAGGTGACTGGCTAAAAATATTAAAAATTCCTAATTAAAACGGGTAAAATTAAAGAAAAATAGAGAGTGTATGTGAATACTTACAAGTACACGAACTTGTCTTCTACAAAGGTAAAGAGCAATAACTCTACCAAGTTTAGAAGTAGCTCCAGTTAAGAAAACTTCAGTTACTTCATCTGGAATTTCTTTAAGTATAACTGCTGCTGTTAATGTATTTCCATGAACAACTCTAACTTTAAGGTCAGGATGTTTGTTCACAAATAATGTCCCTCCTCCATTTAGTGCCTCATTCTGCATATTATAAAAAAAATAAAAAAAATAGTTGATGTTAGTAAATTATAGAAAAAATTATATTCTTGTTTTATTTCTTGAGAGTGGAAAATAAAAGAATAAAAGAGAAAAAAAGTTTTTATTTTGGTATTATTTATGAGGTAATCAATCTCTACTGGACTGATTATATAGATACGCGCCGTTTAAGGTCCATTATTGGGGGAGATGTTCCCGACTAATATATAGATGCGTGCCGCTTAAAGTTCATTAATGGGGAGACGTTCTCTATCAAGGTTCTCTCTATTCCTAAATTCTAAGAGCTGATTTATTCAAGTCTCTCTTTTTAGGCTATTATTTAGATTTTGTTTTTATTTTTAAAAGTTGTGTGAATGTAGCATTTTACACAAACAAAACATTAGAATGCCATTTAGTGTATATAAAATTTTAAATTAAAGTCTAATATTTTCTCATAAAATTATTAATTTGCTCAAAAGGTGTCTTTAAATCGTGATCTATAAGTTAGCAGAAAAATAAAAAATAATCATTTAATAGGCAGTTGCCCCAAAAAGGGGACAATTAGCAAAAAAATCCGATTCATATGTGCACCATTAAAGAGAAAAACGTCTTCCTAACCCATATTTCTCCATTTATAAGAATGGAACGCGAGACTTTTAGTTAAGGTATATAGATATCATTCATTTCACCATGTCTGATGGTGATAAATAAAGAGAAAAAAATTAATTTCTTATAATCATCTAGTATGCGATTTTTTTTTTGTTGGGAAAGTTATAAATGCTAGTAGCAATTTCTATCTTTTAAACATTAGGGCTAGGAGGTGGACCCTATAGTACTTTGAGTGTAGGTTACTTTCATCATAAATGATTAATTAATGATTACAGCTATATATGTTCACCATTTTTATTGTAGCATTAATGAAGGTCGACTTGCGTGCCAAATTTTGAAAGTTTCTACCAACTACCATATCCATCACATTCAAATATATCACTAACACTTGCACGTTAAACATGACTTTGCACAAAAGGTACGTTGCTACATTTTTTTATATCATAGAGTAGCATATAAGATATTCTTTGTATTAGTCCTTTTTAATGTTTGTATCACCATGTGACAATATCTTGATGCCTAGTCAAATTTTGCAAGTAACTAAACTAAGAAATTGTTAAATTATAGATCTCGGTTTCGCCTTCAAGTTTTATGAATGGAGTCGCCTTTTGATAGGAAACATTACCCCTCGAAGTGAGAATTCCCAACGTAAACTCGGATTAGTCGCGTCCCAAATAAGGGCGAACCTAGAGGGGCGGAAGTGAGTTCACTCAAACTCTCTTCACCAGGAAGTTACACTTTGTATACAATGCCAAATTTTTAACATATATATAAGTAGATTTTGAACACATGGTTGGAAAGTGGGCAACTGGACACCAAATGAAAAACAAAGAAAAAGCTAAATTAAGAAAAAAATGTACCTTTTGATTTCGGATACTTTGAACTTTAAAGTAGCTATAAAACTTTTATTGATTAAGAGAAGGGGATTATTACAGGTTAACCGTTGGAAATTTGCTTTTGGTGGGAGAGGTGCGTCCACCCGTATTTAATGACTTAAACACTAGGGTTCCGTATATTGGAGGCTTTGTCTCTTCACACGTGCATAATCTACTAAGTGAGTAGATACCGTAGGGCCAAGAATCGTCAAATTTCATTGAGAAATGAAAGAGATATTGGTCCACGAAGTAAGGTGTTTGAGGCATGAAAATATGATGTGGGACAAATCTACCACATCGGTGGGAAAAAGAAGAATTGTTCTCTTTATAAGTTTCAAAATTGGCTAAGGGTTTGGGACCCCAAGAGGTAACCCATGTGTTTGAAGGAGGGAGGACCTAGATGTGCTTGGGTTCAAGGCTAAGCCCACACGCGCGCCGCCGCCTCCCGCTCGTCCCGAGCTCGGGTAGTGGGCTTTGGGCTTCTTCTGATAGACCCCCAAATTGTTTAATATTTACAGTTTGGTCCCTGGAGTTGTTTCTGGAAAGATGAAATTGGGAACGACGGAAGACATAAAGTTTCTGCCTACCGTTTGGGTTGGCTTTTGAACGTTGCACATTAAATCAACCATTACTTGGCTGATTAACTCCCTCCTTCAATGGCCATAAACAACCATTACTTGGCAGTTGATGTGTCCTTCCCTTATGCTATTTATTGGTGTCTTTTGGCTCAATTGCAGAGACGAAAAACACAATATACAACACAGAGACAAAACAGAAGAGTCACTCCAAACGTGAGCACAAACAGTGAACAGAAAATTCTTCCTTCCTTTTCCGTTCTTAGCAAGTCGTTTCGTGTTTTGTTTTCTTGGTCAGAATCAACCTATTTGCTTTGTAGTGTTGATTAGTTGTTATTTCATCTTGGGAGACTATTGTTAACGTAAAAGCATATATCAATCTTGTGGAGAGACTATTAACAATCCCGATTTAGTGTTTCTTGATTTCAGATTATCAAGATTCAAGACTCAACAAGCTTGCGGCAGTTCTGAACATTGGCTTGTTTGTTTATCCTTTCGAACACTTATAATATTTATTTACTTTCCGTATTGCTTTACATATCCAACATTAACAACTATTGTAAAATTAGTTGATTTACGATAAATTTTCATGAAAATATATAATGTTTAAAAAATACCTTGTTCAATGCAGCAAGGCTGATAACCTTGACTCCCAATTTATCAGCTCTGAGAATTGCCTGTTCTATTAGGTTATTAATGCCTTCAGCTGCAAATGGCAAGAAATACTGCCACACCAAAATCCAACAAGAAAAATTTGAGAATAAACGATACAACTATAAAGCATTGTCCAAGATATAAAATTAAGTAAATAAAAGTATTTTTTTCTATTTTATATGAGATGATCACATAATTTAATATAGTATTCGAACATGCGAGAGAGATGGTTTGATAAATATTAACTGCATCTGGTACACAACCAGACTAAAATAGCAGTTAAAAGTTATATGAACATAGTTAACTATAACAAATACATGTATGAACATAGACAGATGCAGAGTTTGAAGTTTATGCACTCCTACATCGACCTCAAATAATATACAATAATTACTGGGTTACAGTCAAATGTTTATAAAATTTAGCAAATTTTTTAATATATATACATGGTCTGAACAAAAGCTACGATACATTTCACATATATGTTACAAGCTAGATTTACTTCTGTCAGTTTGAAAAACACATGTTGTGCATAATGCATTCACTGGTTTGTTTTAAACATCGGGCATGGTCGTGTGGGCAGATAATTTTTTGTCTAAAAGATCGAGTTCAAATCTCACTGTCATTCATTATTAAGATTTTTATTCCACGTGGTTACCTCATGAAAAAGATAAAACAGGTTAAAAGTATAATAAAAGAAACAATAGAATAATTAACAAACCTGGAAACCGAAGCGAGGAACCACCCAAGTTTGATGCAATCGGCCCCTCAAGTTATAAAAAGTTGCCAAAAAGACCTTAGAGTATGCCCACATGACAAACATAAATACAAAAGCAATGGGCAAAAAGGGAAGCAAAAAGAGCCTTGTGCAAAATGGAGTTGAAGCAAATGATCTGAATAAAAATGGTGCATGCATTGAAGAAGTCATGTCCACTACATGTGCCAAAAATACAAATTCGGGCACTCTCCCATTTTGACCTGCAAAATTTTAAAATATAGTAGCAACTTTAGATAAGAATTTGAACAATATTTCGTGAGTTGAAGTCGAAAAAACTATAATAAAAAAAAAATTGTTCGAAATTGAAGTCGAAAGAAGTTTGTTGAGTTTGTCAAGATGTGTTTGGATATAAATTTCTGACGGAATTATTGTCTGAAGGACGTTCTCTTCAGAAGAAAGTCGAAAGTATTTGACCGTCTTATTCAATTTTAGGAAAGAATTTGAACAATATTTTGAGCAAGTGTCTTTCGAAAACAACTTCGTAATTTGAACAATATTTGAGTTGAAATCAGAAGAAACAAAAACAAAAAAATGTTCAAAATTGAAGTTGAAAGAAGTTTGTTAAAATTGACCAGATGTATTTGGATATAAATTTTCGATGGATGACTCCGTTGGAAATCAGTCAGAAATTTGAGATTTTCAATAGAAAGTTCGTCATAAGACTTTTTTGACTGACAAATTTTCAATGGAAATTCAGGATTTTTAGTAGTGATATTACGTCACTTGAAAAAAAGGTCTATTAAAGTTGAAGGTTTGTAAGTGAGAACCAGTATTTCTGTCGTGCATGTTCTGATATTTCACTTGAACTAAATGTAGTGAAGTTTAATAATTCACAAATACTCATGGTCAAAAAAATATTTGCAATAATAGAAGAAGTATGCTTAATTTATGCCTAAACTTCATTATTTAGTGTTTTCTTCCCCCATTTAACACTATAATATTATATTTTTTTCAATATAAATGAGCCTCTCACTAATATAATTGAGAGACTGATTCAAAATTTCCAGTTACTAAATATGTTGTACTATTGCAATCATATATGGTGATAAAAGTTTAGTTCAAGAATACATGTCATATACTTACTAATTTGATGCAACTGGTGTGTACATATAAATTTTTTCTTGTACTTTCATCCACAATTTTTATTTATGATATATGAATATGAATTTAGTACCACTTGATAAATTTAAAATTATTCAACTAGCTTTTTCTCTATGAAATAGTTGGTTCCTTTCACTTAAAAAAATACATCTCCACATGACAAAACATTTAATGGTGTCCAAAGCTGTCCTTGTAGTAATAAATAAGCACAACTACTATAGTTAACTTTTACTTCCATATGTGAAGTCTTATTAGAGCAATGTTAGTTTTAAGAGTTTTCTAATTATGTAAGGAACTTTCTATAATCTAAATTATTTAAAGATTTGAGTACTTTTGCATCAATAATTTAAGTTCTCTAGAAAAGTCAACATCTTTATATTACTACCTCCTTCTCAAATTATTTATCGCTTTTTGGGTTTAAATACTCCTTAAGAAATATTAATTAGAAGGGTATTTGACATATTTTACCCTTATTTATTTCTAAGTTATAATCTCTCTCCATTAAATATTTACTCTATTTATGTGTCATCTTCATTAATGACAAATGGTAAAATGGAGAAAAAATAACTAATTATGCATTGAACTTCTAAAACGACAAATAATTTGAGACACTTATTTTTAATAATCATGACAAATACTAATGTAATTTGAGACGGAGGGGAGTAGTAATGTAACAAGAGTCTTTCCATCGCAAAACAATAAAAATTCTCTACTAATCCTATTTAAGTAATTAAATATCAAAAAATCATATGGACTATCTAATGGCGAATTCTATAAATAATTCATGTACTGTTTCTTTTTGAGACGGAGGGAATATTAATGTAACAAGAGTCTATTAATAGCTAAACAATAAAAATTCTCTTCTACTCCTATTTAAGTAATAAATATCAAAAAATCATATGGAATATCTAATGATGAATTCTATAACTAATTCATGTACTGTTTCTTTTTTTGTAATTATCAAAAAAAAAAATTACACTATGAGAGAACCTAAAAATAACAATACGTAATCATTCATAAAAGTGAAACTAGTTATAATCTAAAAACTAATGCATATTTTCTGCTACATGTTAAACTACATTGACGTATGCAAATTCTTATATCATCGCTGCATAAAATTAGTTAAATCCAGTATCATTAGTCTTTGTTATATATATATATATATATATATATATATATATATATATATATTGAGTAGTAAGTTCTCCTTAATCGTTAATCAAAGATTTCGGGTTCAAGTCCTGAGTATGAAGTCAATTTTTTTAGGGAGTCTTTTACTCCTTTAATGTGAAATTTTCAAGCCGGAGTCCGAATTTAATCAAATCCCAATACGGATACCGAACATCGAGTTTGAAAAAAAAACATGTGTTTACCTGATTCAACACTTATTTTTGTGTGCATCTCCCATGATTTTGGGTTAAGTGTGTTCCCTAACACATCAAAAATTGGCATAAATAGGCAATAATTGGTCCCCTTTTCTGTATGGTGTAGGTTGTGGTACCTGCCAATATTATAGCCAAAAAAAATGGGAAATAATAAATGACTTATCAGAAGAAGAAAAATAAAGAAATAAGTGAGCAAAATAATTAAAGTTAACTTGTGTTTTCCTTATAAAATTATAATTTCATATAATTGCATTAAATTTCTTTGTTGTCTATGCCAGGGTAGGCACCAACTTTTTTCAACCATAGTAATTCTTTGAAAGTGTACGATGGTCCTTAGTAAGCTTTTTAATGGAGAGTGTATTTAATGCTTTGTCAATATGTCCAAAATTATTGTTGAAATTCTTTAATTCTCAATTATTCAAGATAAAATAATACAACATCCCATTTATATTATCTGAATTTTTAGTGTTGTGCACGTTTCTTAAGAAAAATATTTAATCATAAAAATATTTCTTATCGATCTCTCACTTAAACATTTCACTAATTTAAAATAGTGATTTGTTTTTTTAAAAAGTAACAAATGTTGCTTCTTCTTTTTTTCTTTCTAAAATGTTAAATATTATAAATAGATTCATTTTCAAGATAATTAATCTTTGGGGGCGGAGGGAGCTGTGATTGTTGTGCAAAGAGGTTTTAATATGTATAATAAACTCCACCACTATAGAAATTTCTGAAGATGGTTCAACATAATATTTTTCAATTTAAATAGAGAAATATGATCCTATATATAAATTTTCGCATCTTATTAATCTTTTACGTGACAATATAATGTCTTATTAATCTTTTACGTGACAATATAACAATCTGTTATTTGACATAAAATTTTAAAATATTATAATTGGCCACGAAAACCAATGGACACGAAACTTTCTGCACAAATTACTGAAAAGCAAGTCTTATTTTCTACGCAAATAATAGTTAAAAGTCATATTGCTACAACATGTTGACAATAATTTATGCAACAATTTTTTTTTAAAAAAAGTATTCACTTACGTTGGGGTGTAGATCATATACTTGAGAAAAGGAATTGATTGAAAGAGTTGATGAGGAATAATCTCAAAATTGCAATGTCCAAAACATCTTAAGCAATCAAATATCAACACATAACCGTAAATCATAGTTAATGATCCATATCCCATGAGACAAGATCCAAGAATTGGAATTCCAGTAATTGCACCTAATATTATGTGCTCCAAAAGTGTAGCATGACCAGCTGAAATTCCAAAAAGACACAAGGAAAAAATCTAAAAAGTTAGAAATATAACAAAATATAAAAAAAATTGGATTACACTTATATACATGGCCAGTGAAAAACATGTTTACGCAATCGATTTAATTAAACTTGTTGCAGGTTGGGGCAGAGTTAGGGGAGCGCAAGAGGGTTCAATTAATGAATTCCTTCCGTTGAAAATTTTACATTATGTAAACAAAGGCAACAATATATTTTTTCGCTTATATATTAACTATTGAATCCCTCTAACTTAAAGAATATTTATATATATATATATAGTGGAGTGGCCAGAGGGTTCAAAAATTGCTTTAGGTCATCAGTTTAAAATCCCAAGTCATTGACATTATTGTATTTTATTTGAATCCCTTGTTTAACTTGAAGTCGCTAATTTAGTCTAATATGGGAAAATTCCCTATAGTTACCTTTGAGATGACATAGTAATGTAAGAGTTCATTTAAATGATCCGCATATAAACTTTTTACACTATCAAATCACCAAAAAAATAATTACTAATAACAATTCATAATAAGTGGGATCAGTAACCTCAAAAGACAGGTTAAAACATATCAACAGTGTAAAATTTTCTTTGATTATTTTAAAACAAATTCATATTAAGTTGAAGAGATTACCTGTCAAGGGTTGGGGTACTGGTGAAGAATGATGAAGTGAATGATAATTGTTGAATAGATAGCTTCCATGAAAGCATTTATGCAAGAAATAATAAAGAGGTTCTGAAATTGCTATGTGGAGAATTATAATAGCCAAAAATCCTCTCAAGTCCCATAAAGGAAGATCCACTAGGCCTTGAAGCATGTAGAAACCTAATGAACCCATGATAGCTTGAAGCATAATAAAATTATCCCTGAAAAACATAACAAAATTATTAATCATGTGAAAAAAATTCATGAATTAAAAAAAATTAGATGCTTTGATTGTATATATAATTACTGTATCCTTAAGGAATATACACCCCTTATGTTGATACTAAGAGCGTATAACAAGATTCCTTCCGCATATACAAAATTAAACGAAATTTAACTTCGTGATTTTTTTTAAAAAAAAGGGTGCTACCCAATGCTAAGGCGGAGCTAGAGAGAAAGCAATGGATTCGACATCATTAGCTTTGGTCAAAATTCATTTGTGTTAAGAAATGCACTTAATATGTATAAATAATTTACTCAGAACTAGTAAACCATCTTTTTAAAATTTAGAACCCATAAACTTAAAATTCTAGTTCCATCTTTGTTGGTGCACAAAGCATCTGATAATTACGTAGGGTTTGAGGAAGGGTCACACTCCGAGAATTTAATAATATAAGCAACATACGCTGATGTAAGCATCAACGGGCTGATTCCATAAAGTTCAGGATTGCACATGAATTTAATAAGATTTAGATAATTACCAGTCCCATTCATTGTCAACTTGCTTGAAATCAACACCTTCCTTGATTATTCTTCGATTTCGAGTTAAGAACAACATGTTACTGAAAGAATTCCAGGCAACATACATGTTGCACCTAAGAAAACATATTATGAGAATATGTAAACACCATGTTGTTTCCTTGATGCTGTCTTCTTGTGATCTTGAGTATAACCATTTTGCAAGGAAAGGTCCATATAGTAAATACTGTTGCAAAAAAATATAACAAGAAAAGAAAACAAAGTAAGTACAAATTATATTATAATAATAACGGGAGCTAGCCACTTTTCAGCCCTGTAATAGAAAAACAGCCATTGTTGTAGAGTTTTAACTTCTATAACTCAAACTCCATGATAGTATCATGAAATTTAAAAATCTACAAGTGAAACTCCAGGATAATTGCTACTTTTCAATTACATGGGTCGGAAAGTGGCTACTCCAATTGTGAAAATCTACTATAAACACACGTTTTTTCGAACAACCTGTCAGAATTTTGTTGAACAACAACAACATGTACGTCGACCTTACCTCTAAAATCTAAAATTTTCTACGGGAGCCATTAGAAATAGTTCCAACAGATTTCAGACAAAAGTCCATCAAAAAAAATAAAGAAAAGATAAATTAAAAAAAGAAAATTAGAAACTTTAGGTACCTTGCAAATTCCCAAATTATCCCACGGCCATGTTGACAATGGAGCTTCCATGTTAAACAAGAAAAGTACTCAAAATCTTCTACCTCTTAAGAGAAAAATACGTCGGAGAAGAAGAACAAATCCCAATATAAAAAGGGAAAGATTTTGTTTCTTTAATATAAAAAGATAAGATTGTGTTCTGAATTTGTTTAGTTTCTCAAGAAAGTAAAATAAGTGAACTATGTAACATGTGCTATTCTAACATATATATAGATGACAATGGAAATATAGAATCTTTTTAAAAAAAATAAAAGAGAAAAGGATAATTATTTTTGTTAAATTCTACAACTACTTGGAAAAATAATTTACTGTTCACTATCAGAATCCTTTACATTGCAACAGACAAATGGACTTTGAAAAAACTGTAAAATTCAACGCGTCAAAGTTTTTCCCATTGAATTCGGAGTGAAGTGGCACAGCTGTATAGAGAGAATTTAATGTGGAAATATATATCACTTTAGTTGTGTGGTTATTTTGTGAAGGGGAAAGTCCCGAAGGCAAAACCCCCCACCTGTACCAGAGGCCCCTTGGCCAGGTGGGATGTAAATCGAGGGATATGCGCGAGTGACAGCCCTGCAAGGGAGAGGACCAACGGGATACGAACCCAGCAACAACCCTTGCAATATTTCAGCAAAGACTGTCACCACACGGATTCAAACCCACGATGTCGGAGTGGTTGTACCCCAATCACCTTGCCACTTACCAACTCGCTTGCGCCCCTGGGGGCTAATTGTGTGGTTATTAGAGGTGGAAATTGTAGAGAAGCAATATGGAGCATGCACACTCTAGACTGGCATCTACACTCTTATTTTTCACTCGGAGGTTCGGTAATGGCTTTATACCCCTGACTCATATAAAGTCTCGTGTAAGGCTTATAATAAAGAATATATTAATATTCTCCATATATTCTGTAATTATTATTCTAATATAATTATGTAAAGTAGAGATCATTCTTCAATTAAGTTTTGTAATTGTAAACACTTATATATATTGCATCAATGAGAAGTCTCCAACCAAGGAGAATTACACATTCTACATAGTATCAGAAGTCAAATTTTCATCTCTACTCGAAGAAGAATCTTTCTCTGATTGAATCATTGAAACAATAACTCATTAGGAAACTCTGAATCACTCGAAAATTGTTTGCACACAGTATTTGATTCTCCTTTCATGAATTTCAATCCTTTAATTTCCTCTTCTTCCTCAATGCCTTCTTTTTCTTTGTCCAAATTAAACACATGTTTCATATCACAACCAATCTGCTTTTCTTGAATTAAGCTGATAAAACTTTTTCCTGATACAAAATCAGAACTCATCAGTCTTGTCGGAATCCACATACTCAACAAATTCCTTAAAAGATTCAAACTGTGGTTCAAATTCTTCCTTGTCCTTCACATTGTTGGAATTCGAATTCCGGCAACTTTTTCGCGACCCTGAAAAACGTATCACTCGCTTTTAGGGTTCTTAAACAACCTCGTCTTTCTATCTAACCTATCATCAATGAACATGGCACGGTATTTCTCGTTGCAGCCCAACATCTTGGGCCCACCTCCAGTCCCACGGTAGACGGGCCACCAGCACCAGACCCACTTCTCCACAGCCCAACAGCAGGCCTATGGTCCCATGACCCCTACCGAACTGAGTCAGACTTACAACACTATGAATCTCCAGCAGCACGACGATGCTTGGTACATGGATACGGGCACCACTTCCCACCTAACTCGTAACTCAAGTAATCTTCTGCAACTATTCAACTTGAATAATCCTCAATCTATTCTTGTCGGAAATGGAAATCGCATTCTAATTCAAGGCTATGGCACCACTCAAACACAACCACCTCACCCACCCTTTACCCTAAAAAATGTCCTATATGCTCCTAACATCATAAAAGCTTAATCTATGTTAGGAAATTTTCTAGTGACAATTATGTATCTATTGAGTTTGACTCTTTTGGTTTTTCTGTAAAAGACCTACGTACGGGGACAACTCTTACGAGATGTAATAGTGTGGGGGACCTATATCCTTTCTCATCCAATTTCGCTACAAGTGTCAATCCACCTACCTCCCTAGCTGCAATCTCTCCATCAACTTGGCACAGTAGACTTGGACACCCGGGAGCCCCATTTTTTAACTTTCTTAGAAGTCACAATTTAATTCAATATAATAAAGGAAAATTTGCCCAAAATTGCTATTCTTTTCCTCTAGGAAAGCATATTAGACTTCCGTTTACGTCATATTTAAGTGTTACGTTTTCTCCTTTTGACATCATTCATGTGGATTTATGAACATCTCCCATCACTAGCAAACTGGGTCATAAGTATTATTTGGTATTATTAGATGACTTCTCTCACTTTCTTTGGGTCTATCCGCTTAAATATAAATCTCAAGTTTACTCCATTTTTCTTGAATTTTGAACATATGTTAAAACACATTTTGAAAAGGTCATAAAATCATTTCAATGTGACAATGGTCGTGAGTTTAACAATTCCCCCTTTCATAAATTTTGTGTGGATAATGGCATGTATTTTGATTTCGTGCCCCCACACTTCACCTCAAAATGGTAAAGCCGAAAGAATACTCGTATTATTAACAACATGATATGTACAATGCTCTTTTATGCCTCTCTTCCCCCTCCCTTTTAGGTATACACATTAAAAATGGTAGAATACCTTCTTAATATATTACCTACCCGTACCCTTCAAAATAAAACCCCTACAAAATTTTATTCTGTAAGATCCCTTCATATGATCACCTTCGAATTTTAGGTTGTCTATGCTACCCAAATCTTGCCTCCACGACCACTCACAAATTAACACCACGCACTTCTCCTTGCGTCTTCTTAGGTTTCTCGTTGAACCATAGGGGGTACTTATGCTATGATTTATCCACACATAAAATCCTAGTCTCTCACCATGTCACATTAGAGGAAAACGTTTTCCCATTTGCAAACATCCAACAACTTCAAGTCACTGATTACGGCTTCCTTAATGACCCGGACATTTTCCCTCTCATGCGAAATGCCATACATAGTGCTAATATTCTAGGCTGTTCTGTCACAGTTCCCCTCGTTTTCCAGTCACTACCCTAAGTCCCGTCAAACACCCCCACCTACTGCTCTGGTCCCCTGCTTTACTGCCCCAACCCCCCCCCACCTTCATCGACTAGTCCCCTGCCTCACTGTCCCAACCCCTTGCCTCCGTCCACCAGTCCCCTGCCTCACTGCCCCAACCCCCCGCCGACATCCAACAACACCTGTCAACCACCCCTCTACCCCCAACGGCCCCACAACCCCCGCCATTCCCACTGCCCCCACATCCCGTCAACCTAAAAGTCCCACTTCCGACCCACTGAACGGAAAGTCATGCTCAACACGGGATTTTAAAACCGAAAGTTCACTTTAACCTATCTACTCAGACCATCTCATCTATACCTAAAAACCCAAAATTAGCCGAGTTTGACCCAAATTGGAATACAACCATGCATGAGGAATTTCATGCACTCACTACACAACGCACTTGGGATCTTGTCCCGAGATCAGAGGGGATGAATGTGATTTGTTGCATGTGGTTATATCGTCACAAATTCAGAGATAGTGGTGAGCTTGAACGCCATAAGGCGAGACTTGTGGCTAATGGCATGGGGCAACAAGAGAGAGTTGATTATGGTGAGACATTCAGTCCAGTGGTTAAACCAGCCACCATTTGCACTATTTTGAGCATAACTATGAGAAAGAATTGGCCGATTCATCAGGTTGATATGAAAAATGCGTTCTTACATGGGGATTTGAAAGAAACCGTATACATGCATCAACCATCTGGCTTTGTGCATCCTTCGACTCCTCACTATGTCTGTCGGCTTCAAAAGTCACTTTATGGCTTGAAACAAGCCCCTAGGGCTTGGTATGATCGTTTTGTCACTTACATCTTGCAGATTAGGTTCATGTGCAGCAAAAGTGATAACTCACTTTTTATTTTTCATCGAGGTAATGACACTGCATACCTTTTTCTCTACGTCGACGATATTGTCCTGACTGCCTTCTCTGATGTGCTGAAAAATGAGATCATTACCATGCTTAAATCTAAATTTATCATGACAGACTTGGGTAAGTTGAGTTATTTTCTTGGGGATTCTTGTGACCAGATCTGAGAATGTAATGTTCCTATCTCCGCGTAAGTATGCCGAAGAGATTGTTTACAGGGCTAAAATAGAAAACTGTTAAATCATGCCCACTCCAGTTGACTCAAAGTCCAAGCTTAGCACGGATGACGGAGATCCGGTACTTGATCCTTCTCTTTATAGGAGTCTCGCTGGTGCACTTCAGTATCTTACTTTCACTAGGACCGATATTGCCTATACGGTTCAGCATGTGTGTTTGTTCATACATGATCCTAATGAACCTCACTTCACAACCCTTAAACATATCATTTGGTATGTTAAGGGTAATCTTGACTATGGGTTACATATTTATCCATCTACACTGACCATGCCGATATCATATACGGACGCAGATTGGGGCGCCTGTACATACACACGTCAATCTACTTCCGGCTATTGTATATTTTTAGGTGATAACCTCATCTCATCGTGTGCAAAACGACAAGCCATGTTTTTCCATTCGAGTCCAGAAGCAGAATATAGTGGTGTAGCGAACGTTGTTGCTGAAATTTATTGGCTCAGAAACCTTCTTCTAGAGCTTCATTGTCCCTTACGTAAGACATCTTTTGTCTACTATGATAACATATCTGTTGTTTACTTGTCTCATAACCCGGTTCAGCATCAACAAACCAAACATATTGAGATGAATATTCATTTTGTTTGTGAGAAGGTTGCCATGGGTCATGTTCGGGTGTTACATGTTCCCTCTTCCTATTAGTACGCAGATATATTCACTAAGGGACTTCCTCGGCAGTTGTTCCTTGACTTCAGATCCAGTCTCAGCGTCCGGCCTCCTCCTGCTCCGACTGAGGGGGTGTGATAGAGAATATATTAATATTCTCCATATACTCTATAATTATTATTCTAGTGTAATTATGTAAAGTAGAGATCCTTCTCCAATTAGGTTTAGAGATCATTCTCCAATTCAGTTTTGTAATTGTAAACACCTATATATATTGCATTAATGAGAAGCCTACAACCAATGAGAATTACACCATTCTACATCTTATAAAAGAAGAAACGCGAGTCTTAATTTTTTTTAATAATATTATTTGAGTCATCTTATGAACGCGTTGATTATTTTAGCTAATACTTATTATCTCCCACTAGTATAGATATCCAGACCAACTTATACATCTCAATGATTTCACCAAATTAGGTACCTATCAGCGATTGGAGCAGACCCCACGTTGTGGGATTTTACTGGGTATGTTGTTGTTGTAGGTACCTATCAGTGACTGGACTAAGATTTAAGGAAGATTTTATATAATGTAAAGAAATAAACAAATGAACAAGTTAAGAGGATTCAACATCTATTATATATATATAATATAATTTAACCTTATACATATAGTATATATAGACAATGCGATTTGGATGAAACCCCAACTTGTGCCCCCTTAGTTGCCACCAGTACAATATAGAGTGTTGGAGTATATTTTATTATTAAATTCATCACTCATATTTGTTAATGGCCATAAAAGCTAGGAGATGGTCATAACTACCAATCTCTCACTACTCCATGATGTAGAATGTGGCTATTACTCTCATTAACCATATTTTCATGTTCTTCCTCACTTAATTATCCACTACTTTCTATATTTACTATATGGATGATTTCTACACGTATATATAGAAGTGTTTCTTCCATTAGTTGAGATGAAAAAATATTGTATTGTGTGAGATGTGTGAAAAATATTGTGGTGTATAGTGAGGTTGGAGAAGTGAAAAAAGAGAGTTGAGAGAAAGAAAATATTTTAAGTTTCTAACTTAGTTATTACAAAAGAGAGTAATTTTATGTTGAAGGATGGTGTTCTTATTGGTGGAGCTTTGGACTCTTCAACTAGTCCGGAGTTGTTTGAGTCATACGACGTTGTCGGGCTATTGTATCCAAGAGGGAACAAGTCAAGAGATATACTGTTGGACCGGTGAAGATTATACCGTAGTAGACTTGAATTTCCTTAAAGAGAGAGAGATCCGCGCCTCAGCCTGAATATTTATTTATTTATTATTTATTCATTTTATTATAATTTTGTAATAATTTGTGGTATATTCATCAACAATTTTAGGAGATTCATCTTTGTTACAGTTTAAAAAATTGCGGATATCAAGATAAAAGATCTCAACATTAGTCCGCTCCGACGTCGCTAGATCTCTTTAAGAGATGGAAGGGTAAAATATTTTTTTCTACTTACTCAACTCAAGAGGAGGAGAGGTAAAAAACCTTTTACCTTATATTTTTATGAATAAAGCGATACTACTTTTCAAGAGTATTAATTGTTATTTAAAATTTCAAAATAATGGGGGTTAAAGAAGTGAGAAAAATATTTATCATGAAAAGTGATTTCTGCATCTTTGCAAATGTTTTATAAAGTGTGGCAAGTGCATGTATTAATCTTTAAAAATTCACATGTTATTTATGCCTCAACAGTTGATCATTTGTTGATAGTTTGCTCTAACATTAATGTTGTTAAATAAAACTAAAAATATGTGTAGCAGTCATTTTGACGTGAGAAATTTAAGCAAGGAAAAATTCATTCTTGGAATGAAAAATATAAAAAATACGTGATAAAACGTTTCTTAACCAATCACATTATATTGAAAAAATTGTGAAGTATAATTTTGTGGATTGTACATGTGGAAATTCTCTTTGATTAAGTGTTTATTTATTTTCAATTCAAAGTGAAAGATTGTGATAAATAAAAAAGGAGTTTGCTAGCCTAAATATGAGATATGTGACTGACTGCACTTGATCTGATATTGCATATGCAGTAGAAGTACTTGGCCGGTACAAGCAAGCCGGGTACAATTATTTGGTATGAAATTTTTGGATTGTTTTATATATAAAAAAAATATATCCGGCTATACTCAAAAATTTTGTTTATGCCGATGAGAAAAATTTGGTGCTATATTTTAGATGAAAAACTATTATCGCTAACTTACCGGGGAGGTTGAATTAATTGTGTTAGTTTGAGCTAGTAAAAGAAAAAATTGGTTGAGAAATTTATTCATAGTGATAGCACCAATATTTATTGACAGAGTTCAATACCATTATCACAACGGTAAATTCATATTCATAAGGAGAAAATATAATACTGCGAGATATTTGTGAAAAGTGATATACTACAAATATTGATTGTGTTAAATCTTGTGATAATCTTATAGATTTATAGGCAAATGCTTTTGCATGATAAAGGGTCTGGAGTACATCGAGGGGGATGGCACTGAAGCCAGAAAAATAACATTGAGTCATATATGAGGAAACTCAACTTGGGGACTAGAGATCCTATAACCAGGTTTAATGGAAAAAATAAATCATATAATTATTTGTTGTGAAATGCACTATTATATTTATTTTTATTCCCTCCCTATGGCGTGAGTGTATTTATCCTGTAATGATTTGTGAAGGTTGAGTCAAAAAACTCTTAATGAAATATGTAGCTTGTATGAGGGGGTGTTAAAGTTACAGAAGCACCCTTGACAGAATTTCACCTATTTGAGTGTGGAGGTAGGTCGCTTCCTATGAGAATTGAGCTCATTCTCAAAGCACTCAGGAATACTAGGACAACACAAGGCCGTATTGTGTTGACTGTTAAAGTTTATATCAACACCTTGATTATTATGTATAAGCGGTGATACTTTATTTCTCCTAAGCAGTCATAGATCAATGTGGAGCATACTACTGACTCTGGAGTAGAGATCATTGTTTTACTAAGTAAAGGTTCAATGCAGAGCACACCTTATTATGCATAATAGTCTCTCTTCAACTAAATTAGTGAACTCTCTTACTTTAATATTAAAATGAGTGGGGGTAGTTGGAGTATATTTTATTACTAAAATAAATTTGTTATGGATATTATCATATATTGTGGATGTCTATCTTTAGGAGAAATATTATGGCTAATAACTTTGGGACCAAGTCAATTCTCTCCTATAAATAGAAATGTTCCCCTCATTGTATTTCATCCCTCAAGAGAAATAAAGAACTCTTCTCCCTTTATCCACAATATTCTTGTTCTAGTTTTATTATTTTATAACACGTTATCAGCATGAGACTCTGCCATTTTGAGTTTTATTTTCTATTTCAAGCGCAATTCTTAAAGTTACACGAGTGTAAGATTAATTCTCTCTTACCATGGATCCGCCCCTTAATATATCACTCCAAAGAGGAGCTAATGCAAGTGGTTACTTGAGCACTTATTTTTAAAAGGTTACAAACCTACGGGGAAAGCATTAATTGCTCCTAAAGAGCAATATGTAATAATTCATGCCTCGATTTGCTCCTAAAGTAGCAATATCTTAAAAGAGCAATATTATGGAGAAAAGTCTCTATGTTATAATTCATGCCTCGATTTGTTCCTGAAGTAGCAATATCTTAAAAGAGGTTCTAAGCGATTATAATTTTATATGGTTAAGGCACGTTCAGATGATTATGTTCCATTCTTGAAGAATGTCAACTTTTAATAAATGTTTTAAGTATAGATTCATTCCCTGAAGTGAATGTGACAATATGTAGTAAAGCTTATATATACGAACGTGCATTTGGTTGTGAAGTTATCACGACTCACCTTCAGAAGAGGTATAATAATTGAGGAAAAAAATATATTCTAAATATTTTATATTTTACTCCTGAAGTAGTAAACTCAGAATTCTGCTCCTGAAGTAGCAAATTTTGAACTCTACTCCTGAAATAGCAGAATTTGGAACTTTACTTCCGAAGTAATAGAAGTTTGAACTCTACTCCCGAAGTAGTAGAACATTGAACTCTACTCTCGAAGTAGAGAAATTTTAAGTTTATTCCTGAAACAGTAAGACCTTGAAATCTACTCCTTGAGTAGTAAGACTCTGGAATTTACTCTTGAAGTAGTAACTCTGAAGTTTACTCTCGAAGTAGTAAATATGAAATTTACTCTCAAAGTGGTAAAACTTTGAACTTTACTCTTGAATAACTTTGTAGCTTTGTAGGTAATAACAATAATTTGGTTGGTTATCAAAATCTGGCATGCTTACTTTTAATTTTTTTCATTCAGAGGCAATCGTGTGTACCAAGTCAAAAGTTTATGTTACTGCTATAACTTGATGCATATGAAATAGTCACAGGATCTATGCTCAAAAGAATGACTAGTCACATATCAATTATTTTTCATGAAATCATTTAAGATGTTCTAGCAGATATTGTTATGTCTACGATATATTTATGTTGGGTAATTATTACCTCAATCTGATAAGCACCATATCTGTTCAAAGTGAAGTTATAAAATTTTAAGATGCATGTCGTACTGCTAAGTGATAAAGTGCCGACTAATTATCATATATGATGTGATAACACATTTGTGTAAATAATGTACTTCTTAGTAGATTAAAAATTACTGAACAATTGATAATGATTATGGCAATTGATTACAACTACAACAACCCTTTTGATAATAATTATTAGTCTGAGTCTTTTTTTTTCAGATATAAAGAGATATTTATAGATAGTCATTAAAATATATTAGTAAATTATTATATTGATCATATAAGTAAATTGTTGAATCCTAATAGGACTTATCATGATATGTCAAAATTTCTTTAAGATGGATACAGAAAGTTGTTATATTTTAATAGGACTTGTCCAAACTTATCAGTTTTAAATATATGACACAATTTGTTATATATTTAGTCTTCACTTTATATTTTCTGACAATCTACTTATTTTATTTTATGCATGTCATTTCATTTGAATATATGAATAAGATATGAATAACTTTCAAAGCAAGTTTGGATTAGAATTGAATTATGCATTTATTATTTCTCAATATTCATTCATTTACCGTTTCCTTTCATGACATCAGAAGTGTCTAATTTAATTTTCTTCATGACACCAACTATGGCTAAGAAATATTTGATAGTACAAAATCAATTAAGGGCTCTAGAAGAGCTAACTATTTATCAAGAAGATCATGTCATTAGTAGTGTCCAAGCAATATGTGATTATGGAGAATAAATTAAATGCTTTTGAAGAGCTTATATACTATTATGTCATTCGTTCTAGATTGTATTGTACAAAGTTGTTATGATCGAAGCACAAGTTATAGTAAACCCGAAGTTTACTAAAGTAATGACTATCATATTGAAGCTATAAATGATTGGATGACTAAATATCTACAAAATCATAGTGGGTAAGAAATATGTATTTGAAATATTATCCTCTTTATTTTCCAAATTGTATTGCACAAGTATAAGCATGATGAAATCACATGTCATGATAAACCAGAAGTTTATTGTACAAAATAGAATTCATGTCATAGTAAACCAGAAGTTTACTAAAACAAATAGCACATGACATGGTAAAGCTGAAGTTTACTAATACAAATAATTTTATCAATTGACGTGACAATTTTAGTTATCCTGATTTAAATCTGATGTTCTAAGTTTGTATTCGGGATATATTGAAGAACTAGAAGATTCTTCAAGAATTAATTTGCTTATTCTCATGATAAGTTGATTATACTGACTAATGTTGGGATTGAATTTCCTAAATTCTAAAAAATATGAAAGGTGAATAAGGGCATGTTTGCCTATTATGTGATGTCTTAAATAGATGCATCGATAAGACGGTCACATGTGCGTTTATTGTCAATCCGCAGTTTGACATATGCAAAATTGCTTGCTCAAAATAATTGAGTTGAGAGCACAATTTTCAGATTATGTAATCAAGATAATTCATCTTGTTAATATTGGTTTATATTCAAGCTGGTTTAGCGTTGAATGCCTCCGATAAATAGCTAAACCATTGCGAATGAGAACAAGGCTTCATGTGTTGATCTGAAATATGATATATTGCATACAACAACGTTTGTATGCTTCAGACTAATAAATTATGATAAATTCTCCCCTCATTATTGGTTCAAGGTCAGGAACCAAATGTTTTCATCTAATATTTTTATTGTGCGGTATATGATTAATGAATCTACCACAATGCACACAGATGGATTTTTCAAAGAAGGTGAAAATGTATGTTAGTTTTTCTAACATAAGGGTAGAGAGAATAAACAACTAAGAAATATATTGTGAATTATCACCAGTATGATCCTCATTCAAACGATAATTCAAGTCAAATGCTAGAAGTATTTGCTGACCCAACTATTCCATATTCCAGCTGTAAGATGTTCCTAAATGTCCCTAAAGGACATGGTTTACAACATACGTGAAGCATGGTAGACAAATCAGTTTCAAACGCAATAATCCTTGAAAAAAGAGAGGAGCAAATGATCAAAATGATTATAATAAGGAGGTAATGTGCTCTTGAAGAGCCTACGACATAACACTTCATAAAATCTCATACGAGGTTCATGTACCTGAAAAACAATAATGAAGGGATAAGATCTCAGTAAGTTGTGTCTAATTGCAAATCGATACAAAATGAACTAAGGTTGATGTACTTAAATCACATTAATAAACATTTATTGATGAGGGGTACAAAGATGACTCTGTTTACCCTTATCCCTTTACGATATTCAAAATCTTTCATAAGGTTGTGCAAGTTGTTGACTTAAATGTGATTGGAGATTTTGAAGAGTTTTCGAAAAGCAGTAGACAACCTGCTAAAAGAAGTTGAAATGAGAAAATTAGATTGGTCCTGAAGTACCACATATTTGTTCAATTGATGCATTTATTTATCTTGCTATAACTATGAGCATGATATAATTTATTCCTTATACGAAGATACTGAAATAAGATAAATTGCATATTATCGATTTGATGAGAGAATTTTTCTAAAATTAGGGGTAGAGAATAATGAAATAAAAAGGAAAATTTTGTGGAAAAATCCATCACCGTCTCATCTTGATCTACGTGCTTATATTAGTGAACAAGAGCTCCAAAAGATTATTCACTTGTATACAATAGCAAATCAAATGCCAGACGCATTTACAGATTTGAAAAGGATTACCGAATCACATATCCCTGCAGAGTGTCCCAATTCGGATCGATGTCCCTATAGGACTATCTACTAGTGTCATAGCAAATGAGTCCAAAAGCACACCTGAAGCGTGATAGACCATAAATTCAATAGATGTTATGACTATTTGAATCACTTGAAAGTAAATGTGGTTTGAAATACCCACAACCTTATATGAAGATAATGCAGCATGCATTGCTCAATTGAAGGGAGGATTCAGAAAATGATATTGGACAAAAGCATATTTCACCAAAGTTGTTCTTCACACACGAGCTCCAAAAGAATGGTGATATCAACGTGCAACAGATTCATTCAAGTGATAATATGACTGATTTGTTCACTAAGTCTCTACCAACTACAACTTTTGAGAAGATGGTGCACAAGATTGGAATACAAAGACTCAAGCATTTGGACTGAAGTTCTCAGCAAGGGGAGTTAATACATGTTGTACTCTTTTTTCCATATAAGGTTTTGTCCCACTGGGTTTTCCTTGTAAGGATTTTAACGAGGCAACCAAAATGTGTATTATTATAAATGTGTACTCTTTTTCCCACTAGGTTTTTTCTAGTAAGGTTTTAATGAGGCATATTATCTATCAAAATAGACATCCAATGGGGAGTGTTATGGATATTATCATATATTGTAGATGTCTATCTTTAGGAGAAATATTAGGGCTAATAACTTTGGGACCAAGTCAATTCTCTCCTATAAATAGAGATGTTCCCCTCATTGTATTTCATCCCTAAAGAGAAATAAAGAAATCTCCTCCCTTTCTCCACAATATTTTTGTTCTAGTTTTGTTCTAGTTTTATTATTTTATAACAAAATTATTCATCTCTCATATTTATTAATGGCCATAAAAGCTAGAAGATGGTCATAACTCTCACTCTCCCACTACTCCATGATGTAGAATGTCGCTATTACTTTCATTAACTACATTTCCATGTTCTTCCTCACTTAATTATTCACTACTATCTATATTTACTATGTGGGTGATTTCTACACTTATATATAGAAGTGTTTCTTCCATGAGTTGAGATGAAAAATATTGTATTATGTGTGAGAGGTGTGAAAAATATTGTGGTGTATAGTGAGGTTGGAGAAGTGAAAAAGAGAGTTGCGATAAAAGAAAATATTCTAAGTCTCCAACTTAGTTACTACAAAAGAGAGTAATTTTATGTTGAAGGATGATGTTCTTTTAGAGTCATCCCAGGATTTTGGCTTATGCCATGGCTCAAAACTTGAACTCAACTTCCTTTTTTCACCAACATTCGCAGTCTGGCAGAATGCTTGGCCTCCTGCGCTGGAAGCAGGACCCGAAGGGTGAGCTTATGACGGTTAGCTTCTAGCACTAAATAATAGATATTAGGCATTTTGGGCTGAAAGGAAAAATAATGAAAGTGAACTACATATGATAGAAAACTGTGTGAATCATCAATACAATAAATATTTGATTCATACAGGCCGCACACTGGTTCATACAATGCGTCGCCCGCTCTAGTATTTAATAACTTATCTTGGAGCTTTGGACTCTTCAACTAGTCCGGAGTTGTTTGAGTCATATGACATTATCGGGTTGTTGTATCCTGGAGAGGACAAGTCAAGAGATATACTGCTAGATCGGTGAAGATTATGCCGCAACAGACTTGAATCTCCTTAAAGAGAGCAAGATATCCGCGCATCTGCCTGAATATTTATTCATTTATTTATTGTTCATTGTATTATAATTTCCAACTGTAATAATTTGTGGTATATTCACCAACATAGAGTACCACTCGGACCAACTTGCATATCACGACTGTTCCACCGGTTAGGTAATTACTACCTCCACCAGTAGGCCACTACAAGTGTCAAAATTAGCTTACGCACCTCAATCAACTAGTTTCATCATATACCTTCTTTATCTAACTAGCACATTCATGGGATCGTAGTAGCTCAGTTGGTTGACTACCTTAACTTTCACCTTATTGGTGAGAGTTCGATTCCCCACCTTGTAATTTCCTTCTCCATTTTCCCTATCCTTATGTAATAAAAAGAAATTAAAAAAATTCAAATGGCAGATACAGATATCAGATACTCTAATCACTAAAACCTAGGCAGATGAAAAGAAAATATCAAATTAATATTTTCATCTCTACTCAAATTTGAACCCTCATATCTATTATTTGTATTAATTATATTGACCATTAGATCACACCCTTAAAAACGTACTAGTGGGTCTTTATTGTTGTTTGATCAATCAGTTCAAACTTAATTTGCTGCTCCATATTGATATTATTGCTGGACCTATTTATTTGCACATCAATGCATACATAAAAATCATGTACAGGGTTAGCTAGTAGGTTGGGTATTCTATACATATGGATTTAATTTGTATAGTGGACTAGTAATACTATGTTCACATGTTGATTTTAAAGGAAATTATTTTATTTGAGGACGGTGCGAAAAAAACTTATTTGTACAATCATGTCATTGTATAAATTTATTGATAAGCATTAATTTATAATTTAGCAAATATGGTAACTAACTTTTTATAAGATATTAAATCTAATGATTAGTGTATATAATTTAAACCCTTTTACCATTTTCTTAAGGAAACGAATGAAAAGAAAGAATATGTCACGACCCAAAAATAAGAGTATTTAAAATCGGCACTTTTTAAGCGTAATCGATCCAATGTCTCATTTGACATACTTGATAATTTTGAGTTTAAGTTATCCACATTATTAGCGTAATTGTTTTAATAATTTACAGTATCAACTATCAAGTCACTTGGAAAATATCTATAAGGTGCTTTTCTTAAAACGTGAGACTTGTAATATTAAAAAATAAAATATATTACATACTACAACAGGTAACTATAACGTGACCTGATGGTGGAAAAACAATTTACACTAAAATTATAACTTAAACTCGAAATTTATACCATCAAACATATACATCTCGAAAATATATTGACCATGAAACTAGATCATTTTTTCTAAAGACCAAATAATTTGTTCAAAATTAATTAATCTTATAACGGTAAAGAATGGATCTTGGCCCTAACTCAACCCCAAAAGCTAGCTTGTAGGGTGACGATTGACCAAGTCCATATAAGGAGTCCATGTTCCCATTCCAATACCGATGTGAGACTCTTAACACTCCCCTGCATGCTCAAACCCCATTGACTGGAGCGTGGATGACATAATTTGGGGACTCAACATCGGTGAACATAGAATTGGAATGGGTCTCGCTCTGATACCATGTAAGAATTGAATTCCTTGATTAATTCCATTCCAATAGTACAATATATATATATACAATCATAATTTGCTTGTCAAAAGGAAGACTAATCTATATTACCTAAAATATAAGATGCTAATTCTAATCATCCTAATTACAACATATTACAATAATGAATTGGAGGTAATTATGGGATTTGTCCCATAGTTACTCTAACAGTCCCCCGCAATCTTAGCGTGAGGTTCTCGTATGTTGAGACTGTCCCTGAAATCATCAAAAAGTATGCGCGGAAGACCTTTCGTTAAGATGTCAGCAATCTGATAACGGGACTGTACATGGAGAACACGGACTTGTCCACAGGCAACCTTCTCGCGGACAAATAAGATATCCATTTTAATGTATTTTGTGCACTGATGCTAAACAGGATTGTCGAATAGTATATCACACTAACATTATCACAATAGACCATTGTTGCCTTTTCAATCGGACAATGTAGCTCTAATAGTAGATTACGAAGCCAACATGATTCAACAACCACATTGGTGACCCCTCGATATTCTGCCTCAGCACTGGACCGAGATAGTTTGGATTGTCATTTGGACGACCATGAAATAAGGTTGTCCCCCAAGAATACACAATAACCTGAAGTGGAACGACGGTGTCCGGGCAGCCACCCCAATCTGCATCTGTGTAGGCTGAAAGACAAGAGATGGATGGATAACAAATACAAATGGAGGCCAAAATAGAGAGTACCCTTAACATACCGCAGAATCCTTTTGATAGCCCACATATGTTCTTCCTTCGGATCATGCATGTGTAAGCAAACCTACTTAAACGCATACGAAATATCGGATCTTGTAAAAGTCAGATACTGCAAGGCTCCTACGAGGCTATGGTAATGTATAGGATCGTTGTATGGAGTTCCGACATCATTACTCAATTTAGCCTTGGTGTCAACCGGAGTATGTGATAGTTTGCAGGAAGACATCCCTGCTTTTTCAATTATTTCTTCGGCATATTTCTTTTGACTAAGAAATAGACCACCTGTATATTGGGTGACGGCAATGCAAGAAAATAATTTAACGGACCCAAGTCCTTCATTGCAAATTCTGCTGCAAGAAGGGACATAATAGACTAGCGAAGTGAAGTGGATGATGTTGTGAGAATAATAACATCAACATACAGAAGTATATATGCCATGTTAGTGCCCTTCCGATAAATGAACAACGATTGATCAGACTTGCTGTGATAGAACCCCAACTTGGAAACAAATCCTGCAAAACGGTTATACCAAGCCCTAGGAGCTTGTTTCAAACCATATAAGGATTTCTTTAACAAGGGAAACATGATCTGGACGCGTATAATCTCATAAACCCAACGGTTGATGCATGTACACCGTCTCCTGTAAGTGGCCATGTAAGAATGTATTTTTAACATCCAACTGATCAATAGACCACAATTTGGAAAGAGATAGGCTGAGAACAGTCCTGATAGTTGTTGGCTTAACTACTGGAGTGAATGTTTCACCACAATCGACTCCAACCTGTTGAGACCCGCCATAACCAAGAAGACGAGCTTTGTATCTCGCAAAAGAACTATCAGAATTCTTTTTATGACAAGAAACCCACATAGACCGAATGACATTCACATTAGACGGACGTGGTACTAACTCCCACATCTTATTTTTAATAAGAGCAGTAAATTCGTCTAACATGGCAGCTTTCCAATTAGGGTCGGACAAGGCGGCCTTGGGATTTTTAGGTAGAGGTGATGGTTGAACTAAGAATAGTAGGTTAAACTGATGTTTGGGCTGAAAAATCTCGTACATGGCACGGGTTTCAATTTTCTGAGGTTGTTCCATCATTGGTTGGGTAGTAGAGGTCTCTAGTATGGTATTGGGACGAGGAGGTGTAGTGAGGCCCAAACCGGTGTTGGATTGGAATCCGTGTTCAGGTGAGGGAGCAGTGGGCTCCCCCACTTGAGCCTGCCCGCCACAGAAATAGGACTGGGCCGAGACCAACGGTAATATGGTCATCGGTCCAGTCTCATTTGGTGGTTGGGCCAGAAAATGTTGGGTATTTTGTTTGGTGGTTTCCACTTGGGTTTGGTTATGAAGGTGGTGGTGTAAAATAGGATGTATTCCGTTATCCAAAAAATCATATGAAGGTGAGGATGCCACATGAGACTTAGCGAACTGGAATGTAGACTCATCAAACACCACATGACGAGAGATAATAATTTTTCTCATTCATCATATCATAACATTTATATCCCCTATGATTTTTCGGGTATCCCAAAAACACACAAGGAGTTGAACGAGCCTGCAACTTGTTAATAGTAGTGGATGGAAATAAAGGATAACACAAAAACCCAAACAACCTCAAATGTGTAAAAGACGGAAGGTAATAATATAACATTTGTGTAGGAGACACATTGGAGAGCAATTTATTAGGAAGGATATTTAAAAGGTATGTAGCCATTTGAAGTGCATAGTGCCAAAACTTTGGTGGTGTGGAAGAATGCACAAGAATAGAGCAAATCATATTGTTAATTGTTCGAATCTTTCTTTCGACTTTCTCATTTTGTGGTGAGAGGTATGTGGACACGAAAGACGCAAAGACATCCCATTTTGATGACAAAAATCATTAAATTGGGCATTGATGAATCCCCCCCCCCCCCGCCATTGTCACATTGAAAACTTTTAATGCTTTTGTCAAATTGAATTTTCATAAAAACACTAAATTGTTTAAAAATGGGGTAGGTTTGTGATTTATGTCCTAAGGAAAACGTCCACAAAAAAATCCGAATAATCATCTAGAATGAGCAGAGAATATTTATGACTTACAGAACTCAAAATTGGTGATGTCCACAAATCACAATGCACAAGATAAATGGCATAAAAGTATGAGTAGTTGAATATGCAAATTGAAGCTTAACATGTTTACCAAACACACAAGATTGGCAAACAAAAGAGTCCAAAAGTTTGCTACAATAAACCAAATTATTCTTCCTAAAATTATTAAAAACTTGTGCTCCTGGGTGTCCCAACCGATTGTGCCATAGATTAGGAGAAATTGCAGCAAAGGTTTATGGTTTGGTCATGCAATGTTTTGAAACGGAGGTGACATGATATAAGTCTCTCGTGCTATTGCATATCATAAGTGGCATCCCCGTCTGAAAACCCTTCACAAAAAATCCAAACGGATCAAAATTCACAGAAACATTATTGTCAATGGTAAAACGTCTAATAGATATCAAGTTTTTAATTAGTTTTGGTGCATGTAAGACATTTTTCAAGGATAATGGTGGGTGCAGAGAGGGTAGTAGTACTTGACCAATACCACGAATTAGAATTTTCCTGCCCACTCCTGACAATAATAATTTTAGTATTGCTCATATTAAAATAAGTTGAGAAATTACCTTGAGATGTCGTCATGTGTGACGTAGCCCCTGTGTCTATGTACCATGACTCATCCAGAACACTTATATTCATATTGTTCATGGCTTGTTCAATATCCGTGGGTGCATAGCCAACAGAAGACGGTGCCTGGGCCACAAACGCATGTTGTGGACGAGACCCTAGAATACCGGGTTGGCGATTTGAAGAAGGAGGCCTGGCCCATGATGAAGTCGGATATGGACATGGCGGGGCAACCCATTGTAGGGCCTAGGCCCACGGTGGGTATTGCCCCCACTGATTTCCGCCACTGCCCCATTGATTACCGCCACTGCCGTCAGCAGTTTGGCCACCTCTTCGGCCTCGTTCCTTTCCACCATTATTTTTTCCTTTATTGTTACGATTTGAACCCCATTTTGGCCATTATTTTGACGAATATTATTGCCCCCCGAACCAGAATTTTGGGGCTCCAAATCAATGGAAAAAAAGTTGGTGGATACGAGAGCTGTTCCGGCTGTGGCTGCTCAAGAAGATGCATGTTTCGCCTTCGCGTTTCCTCGAGAATCAACTTCGAACGGGCCTCATAGAAGAGAGGCAATGGATTACTTTGCTGAATGAACGTAGACACTCCATCATACTGTTCATTCAACCCTGCAATCAACTGAAGGACCAACCGTTGATTTGTAACGGATGAACCAACGTTGGATAGTTGGTCCGCAAGCATCTTCAATTCCTGACAAATAAATGGAGATGTTGTAAAAATCATCTAATTTAACGTTAGTAAATTGGTGTTCAAGATAAACGGCTCGAGAAAGTTTGTTATCCTGAAATATATTTTGTAAACGTTCCCATACTAGTTGAGTCGTAGAATTCGGCTCCAATATGGTATGTAAAAGATCGTTGGATATAGTGCCATATATTCATTGAAGGACAATAGCATCCAAACGGGACCATAGCTTTTTGTTTGCCAAATTGGCGTCCGAGGACGATTCGGAAGGTATGATATGGTCGATGACCTCATATGCGCGGCAATGAATTTTGAACAATTCCGCTCAAGAGGTATATTTCCCTTTCTCCATTTCAAGGGTTATGGAGACAAAGTTCTTGACATTATTAACGGCAAGAGCGGGATGAAAAGTTTGTTTTCCGGCCATAGGTTCCACAAGAAATCAAACTAGAGAAGAAAAGAAGTAGTGTTTGAAATTTGGGATGTGAAAAACCCTTAGGGTTTCGGAAAGTGTAAGCCGAGTTGGGGGGGGGGGGTTTGGTTTAGATGTCAGCTAGGGTTTGGTTGGTTTAAGGAGTGGTTTAGGGTTTTTGTGAAGGTGGCCGAAAAAAATTAGGAGAAAGAGAGGAGAGAATTCGGTTTAGGAGGAGTAGGAATTAGGGCAAAGGATCTTTGACTCTTGATACCATGTAAAGAATGGATCTTGAGCCTAACTCAACCCCAAAAGTTAGCTTGTAGGGTGATGATTGACCAAGTCCATATAAGGACTCCATGTTTTCATTCCATTACGGATGTGGGACTCTTAACAATAACATCTCTAATGACTAATGGAACAATGTACTAACTAGGATCATCATTTATCTTAAAATTAACTTCTGTACTTGCTGATTATTATCTGTTACTTTCTCAATGTTAACACAACCTATCAAAACATTCAAGAATCTATCAAACAAGACAGTCATAAGGACACAGGACATATTTTTTACCAATGGTCACTATGTGTTCTCAAAAAACTTGTTAAGTCTTTCTCACTAAAATTTTCACAAAATAAATAAATAATAAGCTACGAAATTTTTCATATACCCAATAGCTTTATGTCCCTATTTCGTTATTAAATAGGTTTAACGATAGTTTTTTATTTAGCTACAGAAATTTGCGATCCATCAGTAATTTTGATAGGTTGTGTTAACATTGACACAAGTTGTGTGAGAGTTGCTTATTCGGACCCCAAAATCTTGGACAATGCAAGATATGAACTACAAATTTTACTTGTTGAATATAAACAACGCTTCCAGCACTTGTATCAGTTGTGTGAGGCACAAAATTAAAAAAAATTCAAGAACGGAAAAGCCGTGCTTCTTGTGATAACTTTCGATATTGTGTTTGTACATAAATTTAATAACTAATTCGACATGTAGATATTGTGTTGAAACAATAATAATGGTTCATGCAAAGCTGGCTTCTGCTTGTTCATTTTAAGCAAAATGGGGACAAGGCAAATAATTGCATGAAATCAAATGGATAATTTCATATGGTTGATGTGATGATGGCTTAATCAATAATAATGGTTCAGTGCAAAGCTGGCTTCTGCTTGTTCATTTTAAGCAAAATGGGGACAAGGCAAATAATTGCATGAAATCAAATGGATAATTTCATATGGTTGATGTGGTGATGGCTTAATTATTTAGAATTATGAATGCGTGATTGAGATAAATATTTGTTTTATCAACATAAACCTATAGAAAACAACAATTTTCTAATTATATATATATATATATATATAATTTCTTTTGTTTAACTAACTTTTTGGTTCTTAATAGTATATTTTCCTTCCAAATTCATCTTCTTCTTTTTTTGGTGGTGAAAGAAATAATCCCTTGATTATTTTCATTAATTGAAAGACTATATATACAAGTTACATATTTCCATAATAGGAGAATCTTATTCCTATTTTATTCCTAAAACCTTAATCTACTTGGATTCTAACTATACAATTATGCTAAGTGTACAAGACTAATTAAGGTAACCTTTACACTACAATATACACAACCCGTGATGGGCCAACCAGAGATGGGCTTCCTGCCTTCTACCGTGTTGGGGTGTTTCTTAAAGCACCCGTGATATACACTATGTATACCAAGTGTATATCACGGATATATACCTTGCTTAACACACCCCCGCAATCATAGCGGGCGGTCTTCGAACGTTGAGACTGTCCCTAAAATCTTCAAAAAGGACTGAGGGAAGACCCTTTGTAAAGATGTCTGCAATTTGATATCTTGACGGGACATAACTGACGCGTACCTGACTACGAGCAACCTTTTCACGGACAAAGTGAATGTCCATCTCGATATGATATGTGCGCTGGTGCTGAACCGGATTACCAGAAATGTAGATGGCACTAATATTATCGCAATAAACCAAGGTTGTCTTCTGAATAAGACAATGAAGCTCCAAAAGCAAATTACGTAACCAACATGATTCCGAGACCACATTAGCTACCCCTCGATATTCAGCCTCGGCACTTGAGCGGGATAGAGTCGACTGACGCTTCACAGACCAGGAGACCAGGTTGTTTCCAAGAAACATACAATAGCCAGACGTAGACCGTCTGGTGTCTGGACAGCCACCCAATCAGCATTCGTATACGAGACAAGTGTGGACGTCGATGAATGATATAAATGCAAACCATAGTCAAGTGTACCTTGAATATACCGAATAATGCATTTGAGTGCATTCATGTGCTAAATTATGGGATCATGCATGAACAAACACACATGCTGGACATCATATGTAATATTCGGTCTCGTAAAGGCAAGATACTGATGCATATAAACTGTTTCCTTGAGATCATCATGTAGGAAACCATTTTTTACATCTAACTGATTAATAGGCCATGCCTTCGAAAGAGCCAAGCTAAGCACAGTGCGAATGGTAGCCGTCTTGACCACCGAACTAAACATCTCACCATAATCAACATCAACCCGTTGAGTCTTACCATCACCCACAAGCCGCGCCTTATGTCGGCCAAATGAACCATCTGAATTTTCCTTATGAGCAAAAATCTACATAGACCTAATAATATTAATACCAGATGGACGGGGTACCAACTCCCACATCTTATTACCAATTGGAGCATTATATTCATCGGTCATAACAATTTTCCAATTCGGGTCATTTAATGCAGACACAAGATTTTGGGGTAAGGGTGATTTAAGAATATTAGAATGTAAATTAAAATGTTTTTTTAGTGTAAAAATGCCCCGTTGACTACGGGTGACTGGTCCATGCGGGTGGATTTTGGAAATTTTTGGGACTCGGGACGGATTGGCCAGCAGGCAGTGGGCCTACTGGCCCAAATCGTGGCTGGAGCGAGAGGCTGGACCAGTTCCAGAATTAGGCTGGACTAACCCAATCACAGGAACTGGCCCAGTGGCTGGACTGGGACCGGCAGTGGGTGACGGACCAGTGGGCCGACGGGCGTGGGCCCGCTGGAGAAATTTGGGTGCGAGAGATGTCCGAAAAATGCTGAATAATATACGGGGATATACTATAATCCAAAAAATTATACGAACTAGGCACGGGAGTATTAACTTTAGCAAATGGAAATTGGGATTCATAAAAAATGACATGGTGATTAATGATGATTTTATTAGAGGATAAATCAAAGCATTTGTAGTCACGATGATTAGACGAAAAACCCAAAAACACACACGGAGTAGATCGGGCCTGAAGTTTGTTAATTGTGGTGGACGGGAATAACGGATAACTCAAACACCCAAACACCCGAAGATGCGAATATGAAGGAATTTTATTATATAAAATTTGAAGGGGGGAAGAATATGTCAAACCTTTGGAAGGAGTTATGTTAAGGAGATAGTTAGCCATTTGAAGAGAATTATGCCAAAAAGACGGGGGTACGGAAGCATGAATCAATAACGCTCGGACAATGTTATTTATGGAGCGAATTTTGCGTTCGACTTTCCCATTTTGTGAAGACGTATGAGGACAAGAAAAACTAAAATTGATCTCATTATTAGCACAGAATTCCCGAAACACCCCATTGTCATATTCTTTGCCATTATCACATTGAATATTTTTTATTTCTCGATCGAATTGGGTTCTGATGAATGCTCTAAATTTTAGGAAGACAGAAAAAAACTTGAGATTTTTTCGCTATCGGAAATGTCCATAAAAACTTAGAATAATCATCCAAAAAGAGAATATAATACCGATGACCCACAGAACTAAGAACATGAGACGTCCATAAGTCGCTATGAATAATATCAAATGACATTAAAGTATGAGAATTTGAGTCTACAAATGGAAACTTAACAATTTTTCCTAAAGAACAAGATTGACAATTTAGAGTACTACTCGTACCCTTACATGAAATAAAACTATTTTTATCTAATGATGACAAAATAGAGGACCCCGGATGACCAAGACGAGCATGTCATAAGGAAGGAGAAATGGCTGCAAAGGCGGATGACAGGGCTTGACTCGATGGACCGAAACTGGGTATGATAGGATAGAGATCACCCCTACTGTCACACCTCATGAGATGACTCCCCGTCTTGAAATTCTTCACAGAGAAACCAAATGGATCAAATTCAATAGAAATGGAATTGTCAATAGTGAATTGACGGACAAAGACTAAGTTTTTAATCAATTTGGGGGCGTGTAGGGTGTTTTTCAAGATAAGAGGTGGATGAGGGGGGGGGGGGCAAATTTTTATGACCATAACCACAAATTGGAATAGAATTATCATTACCAACAATAATACCGCGAGGGTTGCTCAAATTAGAATAAGACGAGAGCGTACATGAATCAGATGTCATGTGGGTAGTGGCACCGGTATCCATATACCAATTTGGGTCCGGAGGAGTTAAACCCAGCGTGTGCATTGCGGCTTTGACGTGGATGATTCTGCGTGATGGGCATGTGGGGGCCGAGGCCCAAGAACGCCTGCTTGCGGTCTCGGCCCACACTGCTGACTGTATGTGGACCACGCCGAATTGGGCTTGCACCTGCTGTTGGGCTGCCCACTGCCAGTTGGGCGAGAATTGGCTGGGCCGAAGCTCTTTGCGTTGGGGAAAGCCGGCCGGGCCGAGCTCGCTGCGTTGGGGAAAACTGGCTGGGCCTAAATTGTTATTGTGGGGCCCACTGCCACTGCATAGAGGCCCACTGTGGGCCCCAGAACTGTTGTTGTTGCTGACCACCGTGAGGACCCCCACCGCCACCACCATTCTATCTGTTGCCGCCGTTGTTGACGCCGCGGTTCTTGCCATTATTTTTCTTATTCCCACCCTTTTTGCCGCCACTGTTGTTGCAGTTTTGGCCCGAGTTGTTGGAACCAGTAGGATACACCGTGGACTCGGTCATCATGACTACGGGACTAGCACGGGTATCCGCTCGTTTTGCCAATGCCTGCTTCTTCGAGAGTAAGCATAGAACGGGCTTGATAAAATTGTGGAAGCGGATTGCTTTGTCGAAGAAGCGTTCCAACACCATTATAGGCCTCGGAGAGGCCGAAAACCATTTGGAGGACCAAACGATCGTTCGAAACTGGCGCGCCAACGTTGCGAAGTTGGTCCGCCAATTCCTTTAATCATTTGCAATAAGCTGAAACATTAGGGAAATCTTTCATATTGACGTGGGAGAAATCCTGTTCAAGGATAACGGCTCTAGAATTTTGATTATCTTGGAATATATCACGCAGTCTATCCCAAGTCGCCTGTGTCGTAGCGTCAGGCTCAATAATTGTTTGCAAAAGGTCAGTAGAAATTGTGGAATATATCCACTGGAGGACAGTGGCATCAAGTTTCGTCCACAACTTAGGATCATCCTCGCGTTTTGGCACCTCCGTATCCTCAGGAGCCGCGGGGATTATGTGATGGATGACTTGATGCGATCGTGCGTGAATTTTGAACATTTCGGTCCACGTCGCATATTGGACGTTTTCTATTTCAAGAACGAGAGGGATGCTATTCTTGATGTTAGAAACTGTAAGAGCAGGATGAAATGTGTTCCGAGATGTAGACATATTGATAGAACAATATGTGATTGAGGGATTTGGGAGAAAAATTTGGGAAGAAGAGGGTTCTCGTTGGCACACAATCCGAGAGCAAAGGTCTCGGAAGTGCAAGGAAGTCGACGGAAAACTATAAGTTTAGAGAGAGGATTTTAAGACCTAGACTTCTGATACCATGAAAGAAATAATTCCTTGATTATTTTGATTAATTGAAAGGCTATATAGACAAGTTACAAATTTTCATAATAGGAGAATCCTATTCCTATTCTATTCCTAAAATCTTAATCTACTTGGATTCTAACTATACAATTATGGTAAGTGTACAAGACTAATTAAGGTAACATTTACACTACAATATTACAACAATATACACAACCCGTGATGGGCCAACCCGAGATGAACTTCCTGCCTTCTACCGTGTTGGGATGTTTCCGAAAGCACATGTGATATACACTCTGTATACCAAGTGTATATCACGGATATATACCTTGCTTAACAGGTGGGACTTCGAAATTCATTTGTACATATTCAAGGGGTTATATAGGTTTTTCAAAGAATTTTAGGGATCAGAAAGGTTAATTCAAAAAATATAACTATGGATTTGATAAGGACATCTAGATAAAAGATGGTCCAAAGACAAAAGTGTGACACCTAGAAACAAGATGTGTCGTTCGATATCGCTTCGTTTTAAATTTTCTTTAAATATGTATACTAATAATATGTGTTCAAGAAAATAAGCCAAAACCCACTCTGTTGAGTTCAGCTTTTGAGGCTACCTATGTATTGTATATCACAATATATTTATATCATGTGAAAATATTATTCTCTCTGTTCGAATTTATGTGACACTATTTTCTTTTTAATATATTCCCAAAAAAGAATGTCACATTTTTATATTTAGAAATAATTTAACTTCATGTGATGATTTATCGTCACACAAATCTGTAAGACTTATTTTGGACCATAAATTTGAAAAGTCTTTCTTTCTTTCTTAAACTCTATGCCTAAAATTAAATAGTGTCACATAAATTGAGACTAATGGAGTAGTACAAATTAAGTGAACATTTTGGTGCTAGTAGAAAACCCAATATATATTCTAATTTAAACTTGAATTGTGATAATAGACTGACATTGATTGTGTAATATTCTATCTACGTCGTTGGCGAAACCGGAGTATTATTTTCTTACTTTTCTATTTAACTCAAAGCCATATTGTTAGATAAAATATAATGGAACGGAGGGAGTAATACGTTTTAAATATAATATAGAGTTTTACGGAGTATACTTTTAATTTTGGCCAATTACATAGATAACCTCTTAAATTTGACATCAATTTTCACTTTGACACTCCAACTGAAGCTTGTTCCTATTAGACACTTTAATCTCAGTATTTTGTACCTATTAACCCCCTTACGGAAAAGGGCCAAATTTTACTCTTGTACTATTGAAAAATGGTCAAATACACCTCTCGTTGTATTTTGAGTTCAAATATACCTCTACCGTTATACTTTAGGCACAAATATACTTCCCCACCGTTAAATTTGATCAAGATGGAAGTCAATCCACATGGCATTAATATTTTAATAAAGTAAATACATGTAACATGCCACCTCACTAACCTAATCCAATTTTACCCCTTTCCTCCCTCCCTTCTTGAACTGCTACTAAGCTAAAGATACAGAACAAAACATATATTGAGCATCACTGCACGTATAATTCATACCCAAATTAATTTTTACTTGTAAGAACATTACTTATATCATTACCCACAGGGTAAATGAAATTACAGAAAGGGAGGGATAGGATTTACAAACCACATCCAATCAAAGTAGTAGTTGCTTAGACTATCCTGTTTTTGTTTCACCGGACGGCCGACCTTGATTTTGGCATGCCACATGTATTTACTTTATTAAAATATTAATGTCATGTGGAATTGACTTTTATCTTGGTCAAATTTAACGGTGAAAGAGTATATTTGTGTTTAAAATATAACGAAAGACGTATATTTAAACTCAAAGTATAACTAGGAGTATATTTGACCCTTTTTCGATAGCATAAATTAAATATGGCCCTTTTCTGTTTATGACTAACCAGCACAAACAATATAATGCGTGAAGTTCAGTTGCGCTGACATGGAAAAACTAACAAATGATAAAATGCCAAGTGGCTTCTTCTTGCTTTAAAGTAATTTTTTTTGATATCCAGCTTCCTCGCTTATTTCAGATTATTCCTAGAGATAGTAGTCTCAGTCCCTCAACACTATTACCAGTAAATCGCGAAATGTGCATGAATGACCAGGGTTTGAGAACAGAGCAACTGATATCACCTACAAGGTCCTACTCCATAAGAGAGCAAATTACTCCCACCAGAATTCAAACTCACGCTACAGGCCTCCGACAAGATTTTAAGTCCCCCTCCTTGCTATGTCCGGGGGACGAAACAGTTTTTTTTTCTTTGTACAGAAAGTAGATCAAATAAGCTACCGACAACAGAGAAAAATTGTGGAAAACCCCTGCGAAATATTTGCTGAGATTAAAGGATAAACAAAGAGGACAGAACATCTCTTTTGATAGTTAAAAAAACATAACGATGTGCCACCATCTTTCCCTATCTACCAAAAAGCAATAGCTATATATCCTGAGTAAATCCCATTGTAATTCCCCTTAGCTTTTAACGACATGGTTTTATCATCATATACATTATTAAATAAAAGGACACTTGGTTATTATGTAAAAATATGATTTTAGAAATTTTTTGCTTCAATATATGTGAACAATGGTGGAAAATTAGTAAGGTGAGAGGAACGGTGGTGTTGGCGAGAATAAGTGTGGTACACGCATTGTGCCACCTAAGTTATATGTGTTTAATAGATATTAAATGTTTAATAGGAACAAGCTTTAATTAGGGTGCCAAAGTGGAAAATAACGTCAATTTTATGTATTTGGCCTTTTTTATTTTTTTCAAATCGAGATTACCTTTTTGCGTCGATGTGCATGCTTGTCATATTTCTCCATCAGAATATATTTCTATTAATAATCCCACTGACCTAGAATACGGCAAGCAATTTAATTGAGACAGCAAATATAATTATTATATACAGTTATTAGTTATAAGTCAAAAGACTCGAAACTTAGCTAGTGAATAGGCTTCCTAATTACGAAAATAAATTAATTCGTTCGATTAGTATAGTAAACACGAAATATCTGAGATTGGGAATGATCAAGTTATTTCATTTTCTGTTCACGTTAATTACAGAATAGTGACAACCTGTAAGTAGGCGGACGTACCGCTTGGACTATTGAGTAGCAATTGCGTATAAAGGTGAAGTTAGGATTTGAATATTATTGATACTGAATTCTAGGTCGCAGCCTAAAGTGTTAGTAATTGGGTTCTAATTTTTTTTTTTTTACGTATTTAATATATTTCTTAATACAAATATAGAGTTTTGATAAAAAAAATATTGGGTCCTGCCGAACACATATGTTATATTTTACCTCGCCCTGCATGGTTGCTTAGACTCTATATTTGTATTAGGAAATTAATTGATGTATAAATATTTAATTGTGAACCATGTAACCAATACATGTTATGAATTAGAAGACAGATTCTAAATCCATAAACTTCAAATTCGGGTTTCGCCCGTGAGTGTTGTCACGTCCGACACAATAAAACTATACACCTTAATTCCAAATAATTGAAATAGACTGTACAAACTTTCACTATTCCATATTCTCCATTTAAATTCATTCTCGCCAAGATGTCACCTTCAACGTCGGCCAAATTCAGGTTGAAGGCAAAGTACAATAGCTTCCTCTAGCATCCCATCCCATGCTAATTCAAGAATTTGTATATACTATTCCTTCCGTCCCAGATTATATGTCGTGATTATTAAAATAATTATCTCAAATTATTTATTATTTTAGAAGTTTAAGACATAATTAATTATTTTTTTCTCCATTTTATCATTAATAGAATTTTGTCATTAATGGAGATACACGTAAATAGAATAAACATTTAATGGAGAGTAATTATAACTTAAGACATAAATAATGATAATGTAGGTCAAAATACCCCACCTAATTCATATTTCTCAAGAGGCGTGTAAAACTAAAAATGACAGATAATTTGAGATATGGGAAATACTAGTACTAGCTAAAGTCAAGCAATGAAATTGTGGTACTTTTATGTGGTCTTAGATCAAACCTCACGTAATGAATTAAATTAATTACGGGATTCAAGATCCATTTTTCATTATGATATCACAACCAGATCCATCAATAATCTTGATTTATTTAATGTTGCGCCCTCATATTATATTGTCCATAACATTCCACACATCAAATGTTCAATCTTGGGTGCAGAAAAGGGGGCTTTATGTTTCAACATCGCTGAGGAAATTGGTTGCTGTCTCTTGATATTTGGCCTTGCCACACCCACATATCTCCTTATATGATTTTAGTCAATTGTGCTAATTTATAGGGTTAAAATAAATGTCTAGAGTATTTTCTTAACGATGACAATCCCAAGTTTTGGCCTCTTTTGGATGAATTATTTCGTGTAATCAAAATCTTTTAGATCAGAACACATTTTACAGTAAAGACATATGTTTCCCACATAGATTCTTTTCAATTCTTATGCCCTCTATATGGGTAGAAATGCCTCCGGAAGTATTAGCGTATTCAAAAAGTCTGATAGTTCTGAAGCCTTTGCGTAGCTGTCTTTCACTCCCAACAACTCCTATCACATCAATCTTCCTAGACGAGTGTACCGCGCCGCGCGTGGGTACGGTAACGTCATTACACTCACGCCGTCATAACTTTAGGGAGGCATAATAGTCTAGTTTTGTCTTATTTATACAAGACTTAGAAAGAAGGAAAGATCAATTTATCCTCTCTAAGCCTACACTTGTAACCAAGATCTCTCTCAAGCAAAGACATAATTCTCAGCTCTTGTTCTTAATTTATTCATTGTTCATTCCGAATCTAGCTGATTTACTTGTTTTACTTGTTTTACTTGTTTTACTTATTCATTCCAGCATCTACCTACTCTTTTATCTTGCACTTCTGTAACCTAATTAGCAACTCCGGACTCGTTCAAGAGGGTCTCTGGCTCAGATATAACTTACTTGTCTTTAAGCCTTTGAATATAAATTTCTAACTGTATCTTTTGTTAGAATCATTTTCACCAAAAAATAGTTTGGCGCCGTCTGTGGGGATAGAAAGTTGTGGTGTTGTCTCGATCTATAGCCGGTCTTCTTGAAAAATCCAAACGGAAACACTACACTCAAAAGAGAAAAGATGAAACATGTCAGGACAAAATAGCAGTGCTCGCGGATCACAGGAGCTCAAGAAGGAATAGGTACCCATCGAACATCAAGGCCTGACGGATCGATCGGAAACACTATGCAAGGATTCAGAGGAGCGGCCCGGACAAGAGCAGAGAAAGGGAACCCTGGATAATGAGAAGGCTAAAAAGGCCCGGAAAAAATGACTGATGGAAGGAGCTCGGCTAAGTCTCAAACTAGCACACCAGACCCGCTGATAAGGGAGGATCTTTCACCAAGAAAACGATCGCAACTGTCCTAGAAGCGAAAAATGAGATAATGATGCGCATGGAAGCATGATGGCCGCTATAGCTGCCCATTCCAGGATAGGGACTCCGGTGTCAAACCAAAATACCGCAAAGACCTCGGCCTCATTGGAAGACAAAGAAGAAGAGGAAGAGGGAGAGAGAATGGACCGGATGGACGCATTCAGAGAGGATTGCGTTGGGTGGAAAAAGAAATGAACGAGCAAATGAACAGATACCCGAAGCATTGCCTATCACAAAAGGCGCAGGAGACAGGAGATATGGTGTCTTGCCGTATCCGAAAAGTGCGGCCCCCGTCCCTATCCCGAAGAAGTTCAAGATGTCTGACATACCAAAATACGATGGCACCACAGATCCAGAAGAGTATATCGTGACCTTCGAAGCAACTGTCACCGAACACGATCTCAAACCACATGAAATCAAATATGTCATACTGAAAAAGTTTAGCCAGACGCTCATAAGGAAGCACTCTCTTGGTATACTCATTTACCTGAAAACTCTATTGATTCCTTTGCTACTCTTGCAGCTACTTTTGTCAAGACTCATGCAGGGGCCCGAAGGGTAGAAAAAAACAAGCAACATATTTACAATAAAGCAGCGGGGAGATGAATTGCTACGAGGATTTGTAGACGGGTTCTAGAGGGAGAGGGTGTTATTGTCGGCCATCTCGGAAGATTGGGCAGCCATCGCGTTTGCGGATGGGCTAAACCCCAACAGTTCAAACGCCTCCATAAAAACTAAAGAGTTCCCAGCAAAAATATGGGATGAAATAAATCTCAGGTACACAGCCAAGATACAGATCGAGAAAAACAAAATGAGTGATGACATCAACATACACGGGAGGCCGCCCCCAAGAAGGTTAGGTCATGAATACAACAATAATATTACAAACGGGAGACGGTATGAGCCGTATGATGCCAAAAGATTCTCAGGCACATAGACTAGCCGGATAAACGCTCGGAATCATCAAAGCCTCATTGACGAGCCCCCCGACGGTCATAGGAATCAACATCAAAGGGGACTGACCCCCAAAGCTATCTGATCATAATTTTAGCATAAATGCGGCGAAGTTAGTAGTGGTAATGAGGACGACGAAAGAAGCAATGTTTCCGGATGATGTGCGCACCGATCCGGAGAAAAATGAACATATGGCTATGGTGCCATTTCCATAGCACGCACGGTCACACAATGGAGGATCACGCCAACTTAAGATTCAAAGTGGCACAACTATTGCACGCAGGGCATTTGAGGGAGTACATCAACGACCAGACGAAGCTCAATCTAAGCAGGAATGTTGGGCAGAGGCCAAACCAAATGCCTTTGCCTACTCATACTATCAATATGATCTTTGGAAAGAAGTGGTTAACAAGATCACGTATACATTAGTGAGAAAATACAAGATCTCAGTCACGACCACGAGCCACAAACAGAAACCTGTGGAAAGTCAGGATATCACATTCTCTAACGACGACTGCGAGGACTATGTTTCACCTCATAATGAGGCCCTGGTAATATCTTTTCAAATTAATCAATCTTTCACTAAATGTGTTTTGACTGATCCAGGGAGTTCATCGAACATCATCCAGTTGTGGGTCCTAGAAGAAATGCGAATGGTCGAGTCAATCACCCCCGTAACATAGGTGTTGGCGGGCATCAACATGTCCAGTGAGCTGACAAGAGGAGAAGTTGAATTGACGATTCACGTTGATGGCATAAAGTAGGTCACGACCTTCGACGTAGTGTCCGGAGACACGACGTATATTGCAATACTTGGGCAGCCATGGTTGCATGCAATGTAGAAAGTCCCTTCAACTTATCATGATAAGGTCAAATTCCCTACACCTTGGGGATCGGGGAAATCAGAGGCAATAGCGGTTGTTCCCTAATCCGAAGATATGTTAGCAGTAACGATTCCACAAGAACAAGAGACGAATGATGTGCCAAGAAATTAAGGCACATTTGATATCAATTTCATGGATTATTGTTGTCATTTATGCATTTGTAGTAGATGTTTCTTATGTTATTTTGGTTTTTGTAAGATTTTTACATTAGGACCAAAAGTGGAGAAATGTGCTGAAACATGGACAAAAGTGCAAAAAAAAAGAAGAAGTGTTGAGAAAGCCACTTCTGCGGACCACAGAACCAAACTGCGGACCGTAGAATGGTAGCCAAGTCGCAGAAATAGGCAGTGAGACGAAGACTCGGAGTCCTGAAGTGTGACCCATTCTGCGGTCCGCACTTCCGTTCTGCATACCGCAATCCAATTTGTATATCACTGCTCCATTTCAAGTTCAGCTCAGATTGCGAAGTGTCGTGACACTTCTAGGGACCGCAATTCAGTTCTGTTGACCGCCTTCCTACTGCAGTACTAGACAATCCAGACAAGAAACCATTCTACGAATCCTACAAGTCGCCAAATAAATTGGAACGGAAGTAACTTTTTTCTTACTAATACCATTAAAATATCGTTCAAATCTCGTGCTCAATCAAATCACAAGTCATCACATAAATTGAGATAATAGGAATTCTTTTTACAAATGTTATTTTAAATATTTTCTAGATTCTGTTCGCAATCAAATTACGAATCAACAAATAGATTGAAGTGGAAAAAGTATTTTATTTTTCAAATAACATTATAAATATTTTCAAATTCTGTATCCAATTAACGAGTCGTTAGATAAATTGGAAAAGAAGGAATATTTTATTTTCATTACAAATGTCATTAAAATATAATTTAAATTTCAGTGATCAATAGAATTACGCATCGCCAGATGATTTGAGATAGAAGGAATGTTTAATTTTCTTTACAAGAATCATTACAAAAGATTTTCAAATTCCATTTTCAATCAAGCTACGTCGCCTCATAAATTGAAACAAAGATATTTTTTAAACAAATGTCATCATAGATATTGTTCGAATTATGTGTTCAATCAAACTAAACATAGCCAAATAAATTGAAATAGAAATAATGAAAAAAATTTATAAATGCCATCATAGATATTGTTCAAATGTCGTTCTCCATCAAACTACGCGTCGCCATATAAATTGAAACGTATACAAAATATATTATTTTATACTTTACAATTACCATTATTAATATAGTTCAACCGTCCTATACCTACATTATTAATATAGTTCAACCGTCCTATACCTACATTATTAATATAGTTCAACCTATACACACCTTGATTTTTGGCAAGAAATAGTTGGCAGGGCTAAGATGCATTTATTGCAAACTTTTAGGGGTCAAAATCTCAAAAAAAAAACAACAGAACTTTGGGCCCTCCCAAAAAGTCTCAAAAGTTATTCCACTTGTCAATAGGGCCCCGTTAGTTCATAAATATGGTATTTGCAAATACTGAACTTTCAATACTTGTACATGTTGGTTTCGTTATGAAATTATATAGCGTTTGTTGGTCATTTTTAGCCATGCTTTTGAAAGATACTTATGGTCTGAAGTTTCAAATTCCATAAATAAAATAACAATATATTATTTTGGAGTTTTACTCGTAAAATTTGAAATTCTAAGACAGTAATTATGTTTCAAATTAGAAGAGGTTGCAAAGTAGTTATTTGTTAATTATATCCAATTTCATCGTAAGATATCAAAATGTTAATTATTTAATTCTCTTTTTATTCTTCTTCTTTTATACTACGTAAGATTTTTTTTGTGTATGTGATTGAAAAAGCAACAGGAATGTTGGGCCCTCCCAAATGTCTCAAAGTTGTTCCACCTTATATGTTCAATGTAAGGATATTAACATTTTTAGTCAATCGGTTAGAAAAATTGCATCCGTCTAAGCGTAATAGTATGTAATTGTTGTTTTTTATACCCATTATATATCAAGTGTATAATGATTTTATAGGATTGATGTATATACAAATTTATACAGTGTATAGCATCCCAACAAAGCTCACTAATTATACAAAAATATATTGTTATTAACATTAATTACACACCACATACCAACTAAAATTTATGAAAATAAAACATTAAAATCATTTTTGTTGTGAGCTTCATGGGTTGAATGTGGTGTGTAAAAATCCCTTTAATGTAACCCCATTTGACTATATAATAATACTCCTTTTTTTGTTATTAGTTACTACTTCGTTTGGTTATTAGTACCTGTAGATATCGAACTTAACTATTTACAAAACTGAGTAAATTATTAATTTTTCAAGCGAAATAACAACTTTTACTCACTAATTGTTAATTTTGTTTTCAAGTGAAATTCATAGTCAAAAACAATTTAAACATTTTTTTTCAACTTTAACTTAGTAAATATCTGATGACGTCCAAATCCACTCCTCAAAGAGAAAGTGTAAACGGTCATCGCAATATAATTTACCGACTAGGAGTCGGGGTCGGATCCACAGAGAATAATATACAAGGGCAATTAAGCTAGTTAAGGAATTGTCACCAATTAAGCTAAGCCAAATGATTTTCAAATATTTGATTTTGCTTAAAATGAATAAAGATAAAACTAACTAATAGACAGCACAAGCTATGAAAATTCGGAGTTTTAGAACATAGTAATTTAACTTAAACTCAATAATGGTCCATTGAAAGTAATTATCTATCACTAATTAATCATGAGTCTAGCAAATTAGCCTTGAAACCTCAATTACCCACTAATGCCTCTCAATTATTTAGCGGTTTATCTTAGCTTATTCTCTCGAATCAAACTAAGAAACATTAATCACATTCCGATTTTAGGCTACACTAGGTTTTTCCTATCTAAAGGTTAAACCCATTAGATGAGGGTTAAAGCCTCAAATCGTGATAATCAATCTAACCCAAATCCTAAATTCCTCTCTCGAGTTTAATTAAGGATAAATGGGCAAGTCCTAGGGTGAGCTACTCTCTTTGAAAACATTCAAGAACTAGATTAATCAAATAAACAAGATACCCATTTCATAAATAGAAAGAAATAATCCATAAAAAGGCAACAAGAGTTAAATACAAATTACTACTCAACAACTCTTTCAACTTTGTTGTCCAAAGCATAACCCACACCAAATATAACAATACAAAAGCCTCCAAAACTTGGTATGATTTGGTGTGTTTCTCCTTGTGGCTAAAATGACCTAATGTTATATTTATAGCCCAAAGAAAATATTTTACAAAAATCTGTCAAAAATGCATTTTTTCATTACCCATTTTGCTACCAGTAGAACCATTATGCAGCCAGCATAATGGGACAATGACTCATATCCCATTCTGCGGCCAGTTGAACGGTTCTGCGGCCAACAGAACGGTCAGCAGAATGAGACAGCGACTCATGTCCTATTTCGCTACCTATTCTATAGCCAGTTGAACGATTCTGCGGCCAACAGAATGAGACAGTGATAGCAAAACTTTCTGTCCCATTCCGTTACCCATTCTGCGGTCAGCAGAATGGCTCTGCAGCCAGCAGAATGGTTCTGCGGCCAGCAAATAGTCACAAAACAGTCTTTTTCTAATTTTCTTGTGATTCTTGACACTTCAACTTCAAATTCCTACAAAGAAAAAATAAACATAATAAATGACATTAAAACTTACTTAAAGAGCTAGAAAAGCTTAAGAAAATGGTATAAAAAATGAGTAATTTCACCGCACATCAATACCTAAAAAAAATATAGTTATGAACGTGTTGATCAATTATTTAATTCTCATCTCGAAAAGTTTGTGCATGTGACTGATTGTATTAGCGAATATTCACCGTATATTTTGTAATTATGATAGATGTATATTTAAGGTAACTTAAGATTCTTATTGTATTATGAATCAACCATTTAAGGTAAGTTATGATTCGTACTGTATTAGGAATCAACATCTGTACAATTATATATATATTGTGAATAATAAAAGAAATCCCTAAGAAAGATTATTCTATCAAACATGGTATCAAGAGTCAAAACCCTAATCCCCTCTCTATTCAAACAGATTGAAATAAGATAAAATTGGAATCAAATATCTCCATTCGTACTGTACTAAAAAGTTTAGCAAAATATCTAAGTTCGTACTCCATAATTGCTAATCATCCCGACTCTTTACCTTGTTGTTTTCTTAATTAACAGTAATAACTACTATCCTTAGCTATACTGAACGAGTTTTTTGAAACAATGATGTAACATTGAGCATTAATTGAAGACATGAACGTTTAGGTCTCGAGTCCGAGCGGCAAATGGACGGGACAAATCGGATACGGGCGGTTGAAGATGGATTAAAGAAAAACACAAAGAAATATTTGACCCATCCATATTTTAACACGGATAAAAAATGAGTTAACCAATGGATAATATAAATATCCATTTATTTGTGGTCATGTGAGAAAACAAGCAAGCAAAATAAGCTAGATTCCCATAAAATAAGAACTCATGAAAAATAACAAGTAGACAAATGAATATTGATAATAATGAATCCATCTGAATATTTATTTTTAGTGGATAATAATCATATTTAATTTTTTTTAATGGTTAGTTATCTAACCCATATTTTATGGGTCGGATTGGATGGTTACTTATTTTTTAAATCATTTTGTCAACCCTAGTCTTCATAAAGTGTTTTCTCCTTAAATGAAACTTAATTAAGCAACACAAATTCAAATTAGTAGGAGCTCTAATGTTAATATCGACAATCAAATTAAGAAAAGGTTCATTCTCCAATATGATCATTAATGGAAGACATGAACCAACTCTTGAAAGTTACGTAATACAAGTCTTCACAAAATTTACATATATATTGCAGCTGTGCATGTCATGCATGTGGCTAGTACGTACTATCAAGCAAATTCTGGTTGCAATTAAATTCTAACAAGTTGATACTAACAATTATTGAACACAAATCACGAGCAAATCAAATTAAAGAACACAAAATCACGAGTAAATCAAATTATTGAACATAATATCATGAGTAAATTATTAGACAGTGAATACATTTGGATTAATATGTGGAAAACTTAATTTGAAGTGTCGGATTTTCTAAGTCTTGAACACTGCTATATTTTGTTTTGACTTAGGAACTACATACACTTCTAAAAATTATTTTCAAGCTTTTCATAAATGTTTCTATCAAACATAAAAGAAAAGAAATAATCCTAACTGATATTTCTAACAGTTATTTTCAAGCTTTTCAGACACTATTTTTCATATATGTGTCTATCAAACATAAAAGAAAAGAAATAATACTAACTGATATTTCTAAAAGTTATTTCCAAGCTTTTCAGATACATTTTCATATGTGTCCATCTATCAAACATAAAATAAAATAAATAATCCTAGCTAATATCTCTAAAAGTTATTTTCGAATACTCCTAACTGATATTATTTTCAAGCTTCTTTTCATATATTTGGCTCTATTAAACATAAAAGAAAAGAAATAACTGATATTTCGTAGGCCCGTGTAATTTAGTACTCGGTATTTTATTAGATTGCAAGAATATCCGCTGACCGGTCACTTTTAGCCATGTCCTTAAAAAGTAGCCACTACATGGAGTATCAAATTTCTTTAGTGAAACTTCATGACCATTTCATATGTGGAGTTTGAATTTTGAAACGCCATGACATCAACAACTATTTTTCAATTACAGTGAACAATAGTTTGTGCAAAAAGACTTATGAATATAGTATATTAATATGTAAGTCCATAAAATAAAAAATTACTAACAAAATCATCACCTTTTTTACTTCAATTAGAAATTTAGAATGATTGAATCTCTATATTTTCCTTTTCAGATTAGTTTCCTTTTTGTTGAAAATTTACTAATATGAAATTAATTTTATCCCATTATTTATGATTCGAACAATTGGGGCTCCGCACGTCGGAAACGTCGTTTCCACACACGTGCACTCGTAGTGTCAAGTATCGTAAATTTCGTTAGTGAAAGATATATTGGTATGTAAGTAAATATTTGAGACATAGAATATTGGACGTTTATTGGCTAAATAACAAGTGTTTCACGTCGGTAAACGAAAGAAGGATTGTGCATAGTGTAAGATGGTACGGGCCGGAAAGGGCCACGGCACCACCCGGACGGAATTCCAAAAGTTTGGCTGATTATGGAGAGGTTTTGGAGCATTAAAATGATAGTTTTTCCTCCATAAATCAGTCATTATTTGGCTGCATTAATTGGTGAATTAAAGGGCCATTACATGGCAGTTAAATGGACATTACATGGACACTTGAAGAGGTCATTCTTACACTACTATAAATTGAGGCATTTGGCTCAATTCTACACACACTTTTCAAGAACAACAATTCTAAAATTCTTGTTGCAAATCCTCTCCTCTTAGCAATCTTTTGTTATTTGTTTTCTTTGCTAGAATCACTTCTGTTTGCTTTGCACAAATGATAGTTTGTTATTTTATCTTGGGAGACTATTGCCCGCTAACGTAAAAGCATATATACGGGGCAATCTTGTCTTAAAGACAAAGTGTCATCACTCCACTCAGCATAGTTGTAACACTTCCAGATTTAGTATGTCTTGATTTCAAGTTATCAAGATTCAAAGAGCTTTATGCAAATTGGTATAAAGATTCAAGACTGATTCAAGAACTCAAAAAGCTTGTTGTTGTCACAATTCTTATTTACTACAAGCTTGTTGCTATTGTAATCTTTATTATTTATCCTTTCGAAGCACTTGTAATAGTTATTTACTATTTCGCTTTGTTTCCAACAGTTCTTTTGGTTACGAAAAAAAACAAGGATAAATATTAATTAGCTAAATATATCGTCATACTTAATATGTTAAAGTAGCGTGCGCTTATCCAAAACATTTTATTTCTAGGGTTAAACTTAATTCTTATTTTCTAATTTTCTTTTTTAATTTTATTTACTATACTATACACCATTCGTGTTTTATATGAAATTTAATTTTGCTATAACAAGTAAAGAATATTAGATAATTTTAAAAAAAAATTATACTGATGATATATATAATTTAAACTCTTTTGGGAAAAGAACAAGTAACTATCACAATCTATATAAGCACAAGTCACATTGCGCGTACTCCAAAAGGAAATCGGGTTAAAATTCTTAATCGGGATGTGGCGGTTGAGTACCTAATAAGTAAAGAAAAGGACTTCAGAATAAAGGGGACCTAGAGATGCACGTTATGTCAATCTTCTTGTCTCCTCATTGGGTCATAGACGGCTTAGAATTTGAATTTTATCAATGCGAGTCTAAATTTTTTTTAGCTCATTTAGGATATGTTGAGTATGAAGGAAAATGTTTTTTATGAAAGTGTTTTTCAAGAAAATAAGTGGGTTTCTTACTTCTTCTTTTTTTGGTAAGTAATCAAAAAATAGTATCCTAAAAGCATTTGTATATAATCTAGACAAATACTAATATGATGAGGATGGGGTAGGGTGTGGGGTGTGGGGAGGTGGGGATGGGGGCTACATGGGTGGGGTAGGGTGAAGATGAGGTGTGTTGGAAGGCGGGGAGGACACAATGAATGTGGAATGTCATTTGTGGAACTTGTTTTCCCTACTTCCATTATGAAAGTCATTTTCCTCATTTTTAAGAAACTTGTTTTTCCTAGAAAAAATATTTCCAAAATTTTTGACCAACCAAACATGAAAAAATTTCATACCGAACACACCCTTAATCTAATGAGTTTAAAATTGGTTACTTGTATTTATTTAATGAATTCTTAAACAACAAATATTAAGAGCTTTCTTCGCATGCTTGAGCACATCCACTTTCTATTAGTAAGATTGTCAAATTTTCTTTAGTTCCTTTATGATTATAATCTAAATATTAGGGATAGAGAACATTAACAAGCAAGAAAAGAAACGCGCTATGACGCAATGACTTTCGCGCAATTACTATGCTCTTGCTTCTCGCCTTATCTTTTACTAAGAAATTAAACTAATAGGGGAAAAAAGCCCTTCGTTCTCAAAGTGCAATCGCAACTCGCAAGCCAGATCACCTGATGAGTTCAAATGAATCTGTAAGTTATACACAAGACCCACTCCTCTAATTTTCCTACATGGTTGGAGTGAGTGAGTGTGTGTGTGTATTTTTGTGTGTGTGTGGGGGGGGGGGGGGGGCGTTTAGCAAGGATTAATGTTCTAGCTAAAGTGTTTAGCCGACCTATTATATAAAATATCATGCATAACAAAAATAATTTAAGTTATATATATACATCGTCAGTTTAAGAAATTTTTACACCATCGGATTACTTTTAAATGCTATATCTTGTAACATATCTTATTTTTAAGGTTACAGATCTCACGTTAAGAATGCTTACCTGCAAATATTGTTTGTGCTATTTGATAATGTAAAAAATTCTTTATAGTGACGATATATGTAATTTAAACCAAAACATAAATACATAGTTGCTTTAAAAACAAGAAAAAGTGTAATATGATCATGCACGTATTTTTCATTTTGTATATGTAAATATATTTAGTTTTTTTCCCTTCTTAATGCATGTGTTCACATATTCTAAAATTAATCTTCTAGAGGAACAAATTTCATTCTCAGCAAGTTGCCCCAACATATTATGTGTACCTGGTACTGTATTTCACATCGAGTCCCTACACAAAATCAATTTATGACATGAAGAAATAATAGCCAAGTTTTTATTTGAAACCCCATGAAAGAGCCTATTTTTTCAATATTTAAAATAAGCAAGTTGCCAATTAATTAAAGTCCCAGGGTTCAAGATTATGACATGCATGCCAGCAAATTGTAACAATTTTAAATGCAACAATGAAATTTATGTGATTGAGTCCTTTCCATAGACAACATTTCCCCAGATAAAGACTTGAAGTAATTATATTTATTACGCATATTATATGTATTTGATTTGTTTAGTTTTTGGTTAAACGTATGGGGTGATTTATTTCACTATCAAAAACACAGAGGGTGGTCTACATCGTCATGTTATGTTGTTTGAAGAGGAACACGAGTGGAAAGGTTGAAGATATGGATCAAAATTGTGGTTTATAAATTTAATTAATTATAGGCTTTTATATAGAACCATATATAAAATAGTAGGCTCCTTCTATAGCTAAAATATTAGACTCTATATAAAATTAAAAAATTGAGTATTCTATTAAATCAGCTGTTAGATTCCTTCTACAATTAAATAACAAATTATTCTCGCCCCGAATTCTGTTCTCTGCCATTTTATCGGCTGACGAAATTGGGAAACAAATTGATTCCTTAACTTAAGCGATTTGGGCTGAAAACGGAACTCTAATTTTCAGCAATGGGTTCCCCAACTACTCCAGAAAGCGTTAGGACTGTGGTATGAGTAAATTAAGAGGTAAAAAATATGAATGCAGCTGAGTACAATAAAGTAAAGGATAAAATGAAGTAAAAGGATAAAGATAGATAAAAATTGAGTTGTTTGATTGATTGGTTGTATCATATATACAAAGAATGATCCTATTTATAGTACAAAAAAGGAAAAACAAACTGTACAACATGATCCCCTCTCCCCCATGTCAGCCATCAAGTAACCCACTAAATTAAATGGTCGACTATGGGGGAGGTGGTGCCGATTTTCTCGCCCTCTACTCCTTTTGCTCGGATAATGGCCATTTCTTTTAGCTGTTGTTGGTCGTTACCGCTTCTAGTGATCCGGAAACCCTTTTGACTTGGTCGTTGAGGCATCTGCATCTGAGTGTCGTACCTCTAACTAACAACTCGGCTAAGATGCCTTAGTAGCCGATGAAGTTCTTGTAATCTAGGGCTAGGAGTAAATTCGGCTCTGGAACAGTTTGTCAATGAATTCGGCTAAACACTTAAATTATTTTTTGAGTGTTAACAATTGCCCCCCTACATTAACTAGAGTGTGACCGTTGAGTTGATGTATCCGAAAGTAGCCGTCGTTTCAGTCTGACAGTCGCGCATGTCACTTCAATCGTCTCGTCTCCAGTGCATGCAATGATGATTACTTCTGAATTGGGTTCCCCTTCAACCGGGGTGTCTTTATTACCATGAATCGGTTCCAATGTTTTCCAACCGTGCATTCGAAGAGGTAGCCCAAATTTTCCCAGCGCATTGAGATCTATTTAAGAAGAGACATCTTTCCGAGAATTTTTTACTTGATCTTACAATCATCTCCGATTTCTTCCTTTCTGCATAAAAAGCCCTAATCTCGGCCCTTTTCTTACTCGGATGCCATGGCTTCTTCTTCATCTTCTAAGAAGATATATGGGACTACTTAGCCGATAAAGACCTAACCGATGCCTTGGTCCTTGTTGATGAACAGTTGGTTCTGGCTCCATATTGTAGATCGGAACAAGGCGACGTTCTTTTATCTCAATATCTTAGCCCGGTGACCTATGACCTTCCCCTCACCTACGACTGATTCACTGCCGACCGATGTTCGCTAACCTACGCACCATGCCGACTAGGGTCGCCAACTATTCTGTTTGGGTGGACCGGGTCAAGTCAGCTAAAGGAACCGAGTGGAGGCGTATGGGTCTTTACGACGTCATTATAATATCAGGGTCTAATATCTCCTGCAATATCGACCTCATATATGCATTCCTTGGTTATTTGTCGACTACCGCTAATGCTTTTGTTTTCCCTGGGGGATGATGAGTCCCACCCTCCTTGATGTAACGATGATACTAGGCCTTTCGATATTGGGATCCGAAACGCCTACCCTTAGTGAAATCAAAGTTCCCGACTTGGGGATTGTTGTTTCAAAAAATTCTTACAGCTATGGTTCTTTTATGACCGCTAACCGCCGAAGTTCGCCTCTTCGGTTGATGATGTTGAGCATCATGTTTTTCTGCTCTATTGGTTTAGCCGTTATTTCGTCTGTATGGACTCTTGTGCAATTGTCAAGAAGCTGGAGATTTATGTGGCTTTGGCCGTTTTAGGGGAAGATGTCAGTTGGGCATCCCTCTTCCTGGCTTACTTGTACATAGCTCTGGGCGATGCTCAAGCTACGTTAAGGGATTCTCGAAATCTGGATACTTTGGTCGAGCCTCTGTGGTTCCTTCAGTTGTGGATCACTTTGTATTTCCCAGAGTTCATCCCTGATGATTTTGATGGCAGTCGTTCTCCGTTAAATCCACCGGTGTTAGCCGCCACTCTTCGGGGAACACCTTTTGTACCCCAGGATGTTTTCACTACAGTCTACACCCTGCATGGTCTGTCTCGAGATCATTACACAAATTGGCAACCGGTCCTTAAAAAATTGGCCACTCCCGATTGTATTCATCAATAGTCGATGACAACCTTTCCTTCACTCAGCGGAAGGTCATGAATCGAGTATGGGGGCGTATCTTTATGGCTAGGGATCTTTTGGGAGGCTTGAAGCACAACTCTAGGCATAACAAGTTGACCACTGAGCCCTATCGACCCAACTTTGTGGCACGACAATTTGGCCTGACACATCACATACCATGGCTTCACCGTAGTGTTTTCATTCGACCCGCCGTTGCTCTCTAAATGACAAGAACACAGAGGAGGTAGTCACCCACAATCTTAATAAATTTGCCCTATTCGTCTAGTAATCGTTCTCCACAAGGGCCAACACCATTGTTGCTTTTGTTGAGTGGTGGAAGGTAGCCGAAGAAAGTCTAATGCGATCAGGTGATCCAGGCAAAACAGAGTGATCGGCTGTTCCACCCGGAGAATAAAAACCTAGCAGATGATAAGCCAAGGACAAAAGAGGTCCCTTCAAATGTGGTTTCCATCAATTCGGCTAGACCTACTGCCTCTTGGTCTTCCGTCAGGCTGCGGCAGCCGAAGAGAAAAGGTGAATTATTTTCCTACATATATGTTGGCCAGAATTTCTTATACATTTTAGGCTAACACTTTTTATGTATCTTTCAGTAACTTCATCCCCCTCAGGGTTTGTTGATTTGGAGACCACTCCTACCAAGGGGATCTCCGTCTCCTAGGCAATCCGTTTGAAAAAAACCCAAGCTAGGTGAAGGGGTTGTTATTTGTGATCGTAGGGAAGAAGATCTCGCAGAGCCAAAGCTTTTGTTTCTGAAGAGGAGGATGATGATGTATATCCCTTATCTGCCTCGACTACCTTTGTATCGGCTATCTTTCATTACTCATGTTTCTTGGTTTTGTGTTTCATGAGCCACTATTAATAAGGCGCAATAGGCGGTGAAAAGTACATGATGCCTTTCTCCATGCCGGGGGGACGTCCTCTTTGGCTCGTACTTCCGAATACCCGCAGGATTCTCCATCGGCTAACCTCGATATCAGAGTTTCTCCTGTTGAGGCAGCCGAAGAGGTTGACGTAACCGTAGAGGTATATCATTTTCCTTCCAATCTTGATATCAACTGTCTCTAGATTCTTGCCTCTATTCTGAAATTGTCTTTTTCTGTACATGAGACGGGTAGGGAAGATCCTGCGGACTGAAGCCATCCCAATTGATGACTCAGAGGCGTCAACCGAGGTCATACCTGAGAATGTACTCTTGTAGTATTTTGGCTCAGCCGACATCATACCTTCACCCTCTTCGTCGGTTGGTGTTCATGAAGAACGAGTTGAGGAGTTTCTAGCCAAAGGCATCCCCACCAGCAAGGAATAACTTCATTCATTGAGGACCTCTTTGTTCCGGTTGTCGAAGGAGGCGAGGGACTCTCCAGCTCTAGTAGTGGCCGCCTATAATGACATAGCCTTGGCTTTAAATGACTTATTCTATTTGCATAAGGTGGCCAAAGATAGTCGCGATGAAGCAGTCACATCTCTGCAACACTTGGGATCTCTTCGGCAACAAAAGAATCGTGTTCAGGCTACTTTTGCTCAGGTAAATGAGGAGAGGCAGCGAAGTGTCGATCGAAGGCGCGACTTGCAGGGACGGCGGTCCCAATGGCAAGCAGAATTAGAGAAGATCCAGGCAGAGATAAGGACTATAACCCCTGAAATAAGTGCCTTGGACTCAACTATTAAAACCCATGATTCCTCCCGCTCCTCGTTGTTTCGGCAAAGGCTGTCATTTGGATAACGAGATACGGGAGCTTGGTAATCAACAAGCTTTTTTGGAAATTGGATCTGAAGATGGGTAATGAATGGTTGGCCCAGCTGGAAAATGAGTGTGCTGAATGGAAAGGCAAACTTGCTTGTGTAAAGCTGCCATTACCTGCTAATCATTCCGAAGTGGTGTCCGAAGCACATCATTCTTCGGCTACGATTACTTCTTTGCCAGTTGATCCTACCATCTAAGTGCCAGTTGATCCTGCCGTCCAAGTGCCAGGTGACCTTCCTACAACCTTGTAATATGCATCGATTCGATCAGAACAACAACCAGAAGATACTCTAGCAGCCGATACGCAAGTTCTTATCGAGTCAATTGGTGTGGCTGAGATCGCACAGGGGGGTAGGAGTGGGAATTCCCAAAGAGTTAAGGGTAGTTGAGGTAGTAGCCATTGGTGCGGCTGGTGATGAGGAACAGATTGCAGCAATTTGGAAAGACCAAGCAATAGTTGATTTGGCCGATCTTGAGACTTCAATAGCTGATGATATAGTGCAGACCCTCGATTGATTCAAGGCCGACCAATTTGTCTTCTTAGTTGTATCGACCCCAAATAGAAAGGTCTGTTATTGTGACCAGACAGTCGGTCTGTGGCTGTCGTTTGCCCGTACATTCCCCAAATCGAAGGGAAATTAGCCTCTTTTGCGACCAAGCAACCGGTCTGTGGTTGTTGATTACTTATGCATGTCCCAAAATCGATGGGTAATATTTCTTCAAAATGTCTACCATTTACATTTCTTTTCCATACATGTTTATCACTTGATCCATATTGCGGCAACCCGTAGGTTTGATATGAAGCATCCTTTCCTAGTTTGGCAATCATTTGTCGATTTTATGATCTTTCATTTTAATCGGCGGGATGATTTTCCAAATTAAGTCTCTTTCGGAAAATCTCTTTAGGCTCTATATGTTTGTCGTATGCTTTGACCATTTTACGTTTACCGGCTTTGACTCTTTCTATGATTGTCAGTCAATTTTCATCCAACTGACACAACTCCAATAGCATGGCCTGCTGATATTCTTCCAAACTTAGAAAATTTGGTTTGGCCATCCGTAATGATATTAACTTCTGAGGACAACACTGCATCTTGGCCTAGATTTAGCCGATAGGATGTCGTCCCCGTAGCTGTAGATTTGGAGTTTCTAATTGCCCATTTCATTTAGGACATGTCTTTGTAAAATGAGTTTATTCAAACTTTGCATAAAATAAACACAACACGGGGTATAAAATAACACTCGAGTTTTGTACAAGTGTAGAACAAAGACAAACAAAGCTAGGCGTAAAATTCCTATCGGCAGCTCAAATGTTGTTGGCCGCCAGATTCTAGTTTTCTGTTGTGGTTCCCCATCTGCGATGCCTCGGCTATCCTTGCCTCAGAACTTAGGGCGGTCAGCCGATGCCACATGTCACGTATGATTTGGGTTTCCTCAACCATTTAAATCCTCCAAGGTAAACCGTGGTTTGGCTAATTATTTTATTTCAAACCCTCATAAGGTAAGATTACATGATTCCCAAGATTCTTCTTAATACTACTCTGTGACGGCTATGGGAGCCACATATGGTGAATAGAGGACAACCTCTACATTCTGAACTCCTGGTCGGAACGGGTTATCATCCGCTAGGACAATTTCTATTTTGTCTCCTTCCCAAAAGATGAACTTTTGATGCATGGTAGAAAGAAGGCATCGGCTAGTGTGAATCCAGTCCCTGCCCAGCAGAATGGTGTAGGACGGTTTGCCATCTATTACAAAGAAGGCAGACCTGACCGTCTTAGGACCTACAGTGATTTCTACAACTAGAATTGCCAAAGCTTCAGAGGCTTCTCCCATAAAGCTAACCATTTTCATGTTAGTTGGGATGAGATCCTCCTTTATTTTGTTAAGATCATTTAAGGTAAGCAGTGGCATCACATTCAGCACAGCCCCATTGTCGACAAACACCCCGACTAATAATTTTGTCGTTAACGTACGCCTTGACGTAAATGGGTTTGAGGTGTTTAACTATATCTTTTGTAGGTGCACCAAATACGGTGCTCAAAGTGTCCCTAGCAGTGGTATCGGCTATTTTTGCCCATTCTGCGTCTTTCACGCAAACATCACCTTTTATGCTATCCAACAAGGAGCGGCTGGCCCAGAATTCATATGGGATTAGGCTGACCATTTCAATGTCTACCCACATCTCATCAACCAGGTCATGGCTAAATAAATCAAGGATGGAGTCCCCTCCTTCATCCAATTCGGCTGACCAAAAGCTCATATCTTCCATTTCCTAGAGACATATGGGAATCGGCTTGGGATCCTCTGACTAAATCATCTGCACGATCTGTGAGATTGCCTCGGTTAGAGGTCCATCCGAGGCTATATTCTCTTGTCGAGATTCCTCTATCGGATTGTCGGTAGGTTGTTCATCCAGCTCTGGTTGACCCGACGTTTCTCCTTCAGGTGACATTTCCCCTGAATCAACTGAGTTGAATGCCCGCTCGATAGCCTCGGCTACGGCAGACTCAGGAATCTCATGATTTTCGACTGCCTTAGTGTTGGAAATTAGATGCAATGTCTGTTGCATCTTACACAAGGCCTTCGCACGTTGCATCCTCCTTTTTGAGTCCTGGATTCCACTCTCAGTGGTGCCTCCTTCTTTCCGGGAGCCTGATTGACAGATCACTTCCCCTCTTCTGTGTTGGCGGCTGGTTTAATCATTCTTCGGGGTCTCGTCTGGTCCTCATTTCTCGCCGTGATATGTAAGGACGAAACACCATTATTTACATTAAACTCGACCACCCTCTGTTTGGTTTTAGGGAGTGGTTCTTTATCTATTCCAGGCATGCTCGATTGTCGGTTGGTTGGCATCCGTACTTGCCCCCAAGGCATATTCCTGCCGACGATAGGGACCCTTCTGAATCTCATGGTTTGTTCCTGAAATTCTCGTTCAACGTCCCTCGAGTATTTAGGGCAGCCATGAAAACTGCTCGTAGCTGGCTATCTGTCATCACGGATGTCATGTAGGATGCCTAACTGGTTGAACACAGAGGTCTTTGTGGCTTTCTCCCCTTCGGTAAGTTTTTTGGGACCCACACCATTTTCATCGATATGTCTCCCTTTGGTGTCTCTTGACTCATCGGGCTTAGCAAAAGATACCATAGATATTGGTATCGCGGAAATATGGTCGGAATTAATGGACATTTCATCCATACTATTGTCGGTTAGCTTGAACCTCTCCTATTTTATGCCCTTTTGGATCGCCTTTCTAAAGACCACACAATTAGAAGTAGATTGAATGTATGAGTTATGCCACTTGCAGTACTTCTTATCTTTGAGTTCCTCGGTAGGCGGAATCCTATGACCATCAAGTAGCCGAATCTGCTTATCTTTGAGCAGATGATCAAATATCTGATCTGCCTTTGTGATGTCAAATGAGCAACCGACCTAGTCATCGGATGAACTCGTCTCATTGCCTTTTATGACTTTCAACGTTGGGCAAGAGTAAACCTTACCCTTAACAATCTTGGACACCATTGCGTCTGCCGCGCAGTCGGCTGACTATGAGTCGGACTCATCCGCTTCAATGATGGATACCAAGTGGGAGCCTCAATTTCGGTGGCTCTTCTCCGCTCCTTTTCCTGGACGTACCGCTCTATTTGGCTAGCCTTTTCAACTAACTGGCTCAGGTCAGAGCAGGATTTTCCCACCAACTTCTCTTTTAATTGAGGGTGCATGGTGTTGATTATCATATGGGCACACTCAGACTCGGGGAAGTGTATGGTGCATTTCTCAACCTTCTTTCTGAATCTCTCGATAAAATCGGTAGCCGATTCATCGACCTGCTGGTTGAGATTCGTTAGATCATTCACGATAACATGAGGTTGGGACCAATAGAACCTATCATGGAAGCAACCCTCCATGTCAGCCCAACTCTGTCCGGAATCATGAGCCAAAGAGGAGTATCATGTGAAGTATGTTCCCGTAGAGAGAGAGGGAATAGCTGCAACTTGTGATACTCATTCTAGCCAACCTCGCCTCATTGGGCAGTAAATCTACCAATGTGCTCGATAGTGGATTTGTCGTTATCGCCAGAGAAGATGGAAAACTCCGGTGTTTTGAAGCCCTTCGGCAAAGGTGCTATCCGATCTACCCAATTGGGGTAAGGCTTCTTATAAACAGGTATGTCCAAAGGTTTCAGTTAGATGCCGAAGTACCTCCGTATGGTATTAGCAATGATTTTGGGTTTATCAATTGTGACGTCCCGTGTCGATTCTCGATTGGATTCGGCTGGTAGGCGTTCTGCATTGGGGCCTCCATTCTGCATTTTGTTGGATCGGGTTTTGAAGGTTGTAGGTTATCTGCTAGCCATTACCAATAGGTGGAGTAATGCCCATTGTTGTTGTTGGGTATGGCCACCAAAACTTGCAACCTGAGCTCTTGGAATGGCTAACGGAGCCTAAGGAAAAGGTGGAACAGTATTCCATGGCTGCTCTCATCGGACGTAGGTTATTCTTTGAAAATTTACGCTTCTTGGAAGATATGGATTGGGTACTGGCAATGACTGTTGGAATGGTATTCCACTGTAAACAACGTCACCAGATAGCCGAGCTAAGTCATAGCTAGGGGGGCCAATTCGGCTGGCCAACATTGTTCACATGTATCGTAGGGCCGTTCGTAGAAACGTACGGCATAACGGGAGGCAATCCAAAGTGTCCTAGATCCTGAACTGGTCTCCGAGCCATGTTGATCTGCCCATACTGCAGACTCGCTTGATCATGTTGATGTTCGAATAGAAAATGTGGGGTATTGTTGGAACTTATATGGAATGAAGAAGAAATAAAGTGATCAACGGACAGAAAATTTGAATCAAAGGTTGCAACTTTTCAGAACAATTACAACCTTTAGTATGAATGGTTGTAGCTGTTCATATGCTACTCTATATAAAGAATGTTGATCACTTGGTTGGAAGAATATATACAACAAGACATAACAAACTACAATAATCAATCAGTTTTTCACAATTAATGATTTAAGATTGTGGCTTCTACTTCCTCTTCTTCAAAATAAGTTTCTGAAGAACACATATAGTAAATTCGCCAGAAGTGAATTTCTTGTGCCAGAACTCTCACTTATATAGTTGTATCTTCTAGACAAACGTTTGTAAAACTGCAAAGACAAGTAAGGGCGAATTTTTGTCTTAGGACACTGCATCAAGCAGGCCTCTATCGACACCAAGTTAGTATGTGTTTTCAATTTGCTGAATTCATTGTTGTTGATTTCAAGTTATTTTGAGTTATCATCATATTATTGTGCTCAATTCATTTCATCATTAATGATATTAGATTGACACTAACAGTCTAAGATAAAAAAAAATTCAGAATTTTTTTTTGTTGAGTAAAATTTTTCAGAGAATTCAATTTCATGATTTGCAAAGATTGATCAATATGGATCGTCAATGGTGAAAAACTATGTTGAGAAACCTGAGAAATTCAAAGGTTCTGATTTCAAACGCTGGCAACAGAAGATGTTGTTCTACTTGACAACTCTTCACGTGGCAAATGTATTGATTGCTGAGGCTCATATGGATTTGCCAGAAGGAGAAGGGGAGAATACTCCGACTGATGCGGAGAAGGATGAAAGGCTGAAAGACATTCAAACTTGGGAAAGTCAAGAGTTTCTTGCAGAAACTATATTCTCAATGCCTTGGATGATTCTCTCTACGACATCTACTCCACGTTCAGAACGGCACGGGAGTTGTGGCAATCGTTGGAGAACAAGTACAGAATTGAGGTTGCTTGTTCCAAGAAGTTCGTCATCGGAAAGTTTCTGAACTTTAAGATGAGTGATGCCAAGGTTGTTGTCAAGCAAGTGGAGGAACTCCAAATCATTGTTCATGAGTTAGAGGTTGAAGGTATGGGCCTTAACTCGAATTTCCTTGTTGGTGCTATTATTGAGAAATTACCTCCCTTATGGAAGGATTTTAAGGTTTATCTTAAGCATCTAACCGAAGAAATGAATTTTGAGCAATTGGTTCTGAAAATTCGAGTTGAAGAGGATAACCGGAAGAATGAAAAGGTGGATGTTGTTTCATTGGAGCCTAATGCCAGCATGGTTGAAGGCAATGCTTCTAAGGCCAAGTTTCAGAAAGGCAAGGGCAAATTTAATGGTGCCAAGCCATCTTTTGCAACCGAGAGGAATGCATTCACCCCACAAAGGACCAATGCATTCAAGAAACCACAACCAGAACTCTGTTGGGTATGTGGCAAACCTGGACACAGAGCAAAAGATTGTCGCCTTCGCAAGAATCAAGGTGGTGGTGTTGGAGGTTCGAGTAATGTCAACCAATCCAACCGGGCTGAAACTAAAAACCAATTCATTGGGGTTGTGGCGGCTCAAGCAAATCTGGTTACAAATTCAACCGATTGGACGGACACGGGTGCTACATTGCACGTATGTTCTGAAAATGATATGTTTTCATCCTACCAGGCCATCAAGGATAGAGAACCATTGTTCGTAGGGACTGTTGCTTCTGTGAAAGTGGAAGGGAAATGGAAGGTGACTTTACAACTCACTTCCGGGAATGATCTTGTGCTCACTAATGTGTTGCACGTGCCTGAAATTTGTAAGAATTTGATTTCTGGGCCTGTTCTTAGTAACAAGGACTTCAAAATTGTATTTGAATCTGACAAATTTGTACTCACCAAGGGTGAGTTGTATGTAGGGAAGAGTTGCCTCAGTGAGTGACTCTTCAAACTATCTGTTGTACCTATTAAGGCAATTGTCATTATTAATGAAAATGCAGGCACTAGCACTGCTTCATTATAGCAGAAACCGATGCAAACGTCCAACACATCAATCTCTTCATTTGAGTCCTGATTAAGGTGTAATATCGACTTCGAGATATTAGAAGTCGCAAAATCATTAAGTGCAGAACGCTTCCATCTTTTTTTACTTTTTTTTTAGAACAGCCTCTGAAACTTAGATGGGGTGTTATATAAATACCTGAAAATTACATTGAATCCGATTTGTCTTAGATGGTTGAAACACATTTTCTAACCTGTCATGGAACGTGTTCGGCTAAATTTATAAGTTTATAAAACTAGCTTATAAGTACTTTCTTCTTTACTTTTGGTAAACTCATTAAGTGTTTATTAGCTAAAATCAGTCATATGGAATATGTTAGCAAGAAGGGCTAGGGGGAAGATAAGTAGATCATTCATATGGGCTGTGCTGGGGGTAATAATCTACAGGATTTGGATGGCAAGGAACGAAGCACTATGGAATCAGGGTGCAAAGGCCTCAAGTGCAGGAAGACAGCAAGTACAGAATTGTTTATATGTTACATAGGAAGATACACACTGTAAAGACAAAGCATGGATAGAGCAATTATACATACCGGGTGAATAGAATAGTTAATAGGTGGTCGAGGCAGTGTTGGGCTGCAGGGGTAGTTTTTGCTTCTACTGGTGTTGATTGAGTTATTTTTTTTATTAGATTGCAATAGTAGGAGGTAGAATAGATAGTAGACAGGTGATATTGGTCTTTTTTTCCTCTTTTATGTACTTGGAATAATCAATAAATTGTGTTCGTTCGATAAAAAAAAAAGTTAAAATCAGGTAAAAGTCATAAAGATGCCACTTTTAATGATGAACATCGGCCCTTGTGTTAAAGTAGCATCGAGTTTCGCTTGGAAACCGGCAAGTTTTGAGTTTTCAAATAAGTGGTACCCTTTCTTTAGAGTCCGGTAGGTCAATGTTGTTGCCTAAATCTCTTCCTTATCTGATGCCTTCCTCGCTTCGTCTTCGGCTTTCAGAGTTGTGAACTAACCTCTTCCTTTTATAGCCAGACAACCTCAACTTATAATTTTACTACTTATAAACACTTTTGGTTTGACCAATCATCCATAACTAGTTATTATTTGATTCAACACTTCTACTCAAATAAGTAAATATTTTTTTATAAAATCAACTTCAACACTTAAATGTGTTTCTCAATACTTAATGTTAATCAGCTACTATTAATTAGTTAATACATACCTGTTCATAGGAATTAATTTAGTATGGGGAAACAACATGTGTGCCTCAAACCAAAGTAATTATCCGCTCATACCCATATTACTTTTATATCCCCAGAAAAAATTAAAACTATGTATCCGAATGCCCCAAATTATGATAGCAATATGGTATAAAAATTAAAACTATTTATCCAAATGCCTTAAATTATGATATCAATATGGTATATAAATATATTGAAATGGTATCATGGCAAATGGATTCGGCGGTGGGCATCTCCATCACCCTCTCGGCGGTGGGCGACCCGAAGCCCATCACTATTTGGTATATATTGTTAATATATTGTAGTGTAAAGGTTACCTTAATTAGTCTTATACACTTACCATAATTGTATAGTTAGAATTATGGTAGAATAAAGTTTTAGGAATAGGATTCTCCTATTATGGAAATATGTAACTTGTATATATACCTTTCAATTAATGAAAATAATGAAGGGAATTATTTCTTTCAGGTATTATGGAGGATTATGTTCATTTATTCAAAAAGACACTTTTCTCGAGAGAAAAAAACCTCTATGATACCATCATCTTATATACATATAATGTGATCAAAAGTCCTTCAATGAGACACTCCTCAGTCCTCCATGGTACCATCATGATATATAAATATATTGAGATGGTATCATGGAGTACCGATTCGATCATTTTCTTAATCCTCCGTGATATCATTATGATATATAAATATATTGTGATGGTATCATAGAAAAAGGGTTTTGGGACGATGGGGTACTCGGGTAATTAGTTTCGGCTAGTTGGGTAAGAAGTCAAATTAGTTTAAAAAAGCATGGAATGGGTAATTATTTTATTTTTTAAGGATATTTGATGTTGTTTCCCTTTAGTATAAAGTACTTGGTATATTTAGGTTCTTTTTCAGCATAGTTTTATGTGTATTGACCGATTGAAGGAAGCTGGATGTGTGATTTTATTCACTAACATTGGAACATTCAATTTCTTTTTCAGAATATTATTTTTTAAAATTTCGTATGGACCGGACTCTGCCTAGCCCATGAGGCTAGCAGACTGATTGGGCCTTGAGTTGGGTTAAGAGTCTTAAGTTAAAATGGGCCGTAAAAACCCTTAAGTCACCATACTGAAATGGGCAATTCCAAGGAATGCCTTATTTTGGGATGGTCTTTAATTTTTCTCCCTCAAATTGAGAATCTTTAATTTTTTGTCCTTCGCCTAAAACCCTTGGGTTGAGGGTTCAAATTCCCGCTCAGGGAAAAACTAAAAAGAAAATTTGCAAGACAGAGTTTGCTTGCAAACTACGTCTGAAGGAAAAGTTCCAACCCTACCAGGCAGAGTTTCAAACTATGCCTTATCCGGCAGAGATTGCCTTAAGGTAGCAAACTCTACCTTAAGGCATGCAGAATTTGCATGCAAACTATGTCTTGTGAATTCAAACTCAATCTTGCAATTTTTTTATTTTTGAGTGAGCAGAGATTCGAACCCGGAACCTTGGGATATTTTTTAGCGAAGGAAAAAAGTTAAAAATTCCAAATTTGAAGAGCAAAAATTAAAGACTAGTGCTTTTGAAGGTCAATACGCGCAAAAAAATGTATTGAAATGGGAGAAAGCATACAAAAATTATGAACAATTCGCACAAATGGCCCTCTTTCGGGGTGGTCTTTAATTTTTGCCCCACAATTTGAAAATTTTTATTTTTTCTCTTCGCATAAAAAAATTTAGATTCTGGGTTCGACCCCAGCTCAGTCAAAAAAAAATTAAAAAAACTGCAAGACATAGTTTGGATTTGCATGTCTTATAAGTCATAGTTTTCCTTAAGGTAGCAAACTCTACCTCATAGGCAAAGTCTTGTGAATTCAAACTCCACCGTGCGGTTTTTTGTAATTTTTTATTGAGCGGGGATTCTAACCCAGAACGTCGGGGTATTTTTAAGCGAATGACAAAAATTAAAGACCAATAATTTGAGGGGTGGTGTGAAGATATCTTCTGCCAAGTCTCTTTGTTCCTCTACTGGTTGCCCATATCCCTTCTTTTTACGCCAGTTGCTCTGCTCCTTATCCCTTTGGGGCTAGACCTCAGCTCAGATCATCCTTGGATGCTAGCGATCCTTTCACCGAAGAACTCTTCAAAGGAAGGGAAATCCGCACAAAAAATGAATATTCAATTTTAAGATCTCTATTTAAGTTGTAGCCGAAATTGATATCTTTTTTTTTTTTTACATATTACCTACTTTGAAACAACTTTAAACATACGAGATTGAAGTTGTAAAATTTTGTGCCTGAAATTTGGCAATCTTCGGACATCTTTTATCTGAAGTATGAATTGTCAAGACCAACTATTGTCAAGTAGGGCAAATACTCTCGAACTATTCTTTCTACCATCGAGGACTATGATAAATTGGACATAATTTCTCTATCTTTAATCATTGGCTTCAGTGAGCTTGAAGAATGGAGAATATTTTGGTATGGTGTCTTTTTCTCTTAAACAAACCTTACACTGCGCCATCTTGATATTTTTAGCTAATCGATTAAATAAAATTTACCCTAACTGTAACAGTTTTTTATTATCATAGTTATATACTCAGTATATAATATGTGCACAGTGCTCAGATTTTGTTGCAGAGTGCTAACTACTCCGTTGGACTCCATTTGAGATTTAGTACCCCCATATGTATTTCTTCATGACATTCAGCTACTGTCATGGCTTCTGAATGTTAGGGCTTAATATTTGACACATAAAAAATAGATAAAAACTACACCGAATTTATTTAAAGTTTAAAGTATTACACCAAGATTTGACACATTAATAATAGTTAAAAACTACACCGAATTTGTTTGAAGTTTTAGCTTTTACACCAAGAAGCAGAAGACAAATTTAACAATGACCCATGATCTTTTACGGACTCGTTTGGTACGAGGGATAAGGAATAATTAAAATTAGCTATGAATTCGACGCTAAATCACTCATATCTAACATCGTTTTTTGACAACATGTCACTAATTCATTACTAAATAGAATTAACGATGAATTTTATTGTTTAGTTACAGAATTTGTCAATCGCTAATTCCTATTTTTTAATTGTTAGCTTGGATTTTCATGGTAAACTCAATGCACCACCTCTATTATAACATGAAGAAATTGATATATCGACATATATGTAAAGTGTAGGAACAACAAAAATTTATATACCGACGTATAATGTAAAGTAGGAACAACAACAAAAAAAATTGTTAGAACTAAACAAAGAGAAAACCTTATATTATACGGAAAATGGTAAAAAAAATACCATTAATGTATTAGAAATGATTCAAAAATGTCTTCCTTCCATCTATTGGATCAAATATGCCCCTCCTTTCACCTATTGAGATAAAAAAAAAATGCCCTTAATGTGTTAAAAATAGCTCAAAATTGTCCCCTCCTTCCACCTATTGGGTTAAATTTTCCCCTAACATTATTTTCAAGCTTAAAATTTTCTCTCCATTAAGAGCACAATTATATAACACTAGTGAATATATTCGCGCTTCGCGTGGTAGTAATAAAATCAAAATCTAACTAAATAATTATTTGAATTGTTTTATAGTAAAACATTAAACAACTTTCCTAATAAAAAGTAATGTACAAGACATTTACACAAATTATAAATTTCATGGACTCAAGATAGTTCATGCAGCAAAAATTCAAAGAACATGGCCTCAAGATTGATATCAAATTTTTCGATGTAACTTTTTATAAGTAGTACTGAATTTATCTGATAGCAAACTTAGAAAAAAAGTGAAAATAATGAAGAAGGAGAAAACGTATAGCTTCAAAATTAAGATCAAGATATATTATCTTCTTATGAAGGACTTTATAATATATTTGGAAATATTTCAATCTAAACTAAATGAAAGGATCAGAAAATGTATAGTCGTGTTCTAATTTTGAAGTATATTTCAATCTAAATTAAACGAAAAGAGTAGAACATCTCATAAATGATAGAAGATTTAAGGAATAAGATATATGGTAATAAAATTAAAGTGCTAAAGAAATTTGCATCTATAAATTTAGCTTTAGTCATTAGCATAATATTGTGCTAATGACGATGGCGTCTCCATTCCTTTCGTCTACAAGCTTTATTCTTACTTTCATTCACCATTATTTCATATGGAAAGATATTTCTATTTCAAATATTTGAAAGTAAACTTATATCAGTTAACAATATAATTTTCCCCTCTTATGAGCATGATGTAACCTATTTGCTAATTTTCTTTCATTTAGAATTCATAAGGAAAAGGAAAAAAATCACCAATCACGATCATACCAAGATCAAATTTGCAAGTCTGCACTTCTTTTTTTTTCAGATACCAAATTGTTATTGTATTAAAATAGTTCAAGAAGAGAGCTATAATATAAGATTGATGAATTGTTATCCAAACTTAACTTTCTTTTTTACCTTCCTTGTCATTACAAAAAGGAAATGTCAACTAGTACATGTTCAACATAACTATATTTTTTATTTACTTATCATTTAAAGTACAGGTAAATTAATCCGGTTTATAAATGAAAAACTATATTATATATGACATTATTAATCAATTGATATTTGATGAAACTTAATTTATTGTAAAAAAAAATAGTACATTAGATTTTGGTTAACTTTGTGAATTTTATGACTTTTGTGGGTATAACCCTTCTTAAATAGTCTATTTTCTAATTATAAAAAATTAACGTTCTCTTATTATTATGAATACATCTATTTAAATGAATTCTAAATAATTGAATTAATTCATGTTAAAATATTGTCTTTAAGAATGTCTCTTCCTAATTTAGATATTATAGTGAATTCAATTAATTATAAGCAACTACTATTGATAATTCTTTGTTTCAGCAAGAGATTCCAGTCGCATGTATCTTCTTAGTAATTAGATATTACAAGAAGCACTTTGCTATTTTTTCATCCCAATCACTGAATAGAAGGGCTTAACAAGAAGAATCTTGTTAGGTTTAGCTGCGTTAATTTAACATAGATTTTGTGTTAGGTTGTGTCGTGAATAGGTCGGTTCATTTTGGGTTGTGTTAAAATTTTATGTGGACCAAATAAAGGCCACATGTTTAATTAAAATTTAATAAATGTCATATAATTGTGCTCTTAATGAAGAAAAAAATCTATGTTTGAAAATAATGTTATGGGCAAATTTAACCTAATAGGTGGAAGAATGGACATTTTTTAGCCATTTATAATATGTTAAGGGTATTTTATATCCCAATAGGTGAAAGGAGGGACAAATTTGATTCAATAGGTGGAAGGAAGGCATTTTTGAACCAATTCTAATACGTTAAGGGAATTTTTGACCCTTTTCCATATATTATATCTTCCTTTAAAAGCTTATCTATTTAATTCTAATCTTCTATTAATGAATTTCGATACCTAATTAAGATTGTGGTGGACTGATAAGTACACATTTATTCTTAACTAGAGTTTCGGGTCCAAGCATTGGGAACATGACCGCCTCACCCCTCCAAAGTAGGGACTTCACAACACAAATACAAATTAGTCAGGTTCCAAAATTAATATCAAATACCGGAGTGAATAAAAAATTTTGTATATATAAATGAAATTTGTAATCATGAATATTCACCTTCTTCTCATATAGAATTAAATATGAACGAACAGCAAGAAGACAAAGAGTTAGAAAACATATAACGTTTAATTTATCTTTTTTTCAGTTTGATTTTGAAAGTTATTGTGTGTAAACATCTTAAATAGGGGAAAGAGGACCTTCTGATCATTTATTTTTCTAAAGGTCTTCCTCATTTAATATTTTTTAAACATAACGTAATTAATCATAATCAAGAGAGTTAAGAAGTGACTTTTGAGTTTTTAACATAGCAACTATATAAATGGTGGAAAATAGAAAAATGCCAAGAAAATGAAGGGAAAAAATAATTGATCTTGACCAGAGAGGGGAAATTAGATCTATTACCATAAATTTTTTTTGCAAATATTAAAAAAATAAAGTTCATAAATCAGTAATATTCTAGCAATTTCTAAATATACTAAAGAGTATTATAAAGAGCATGAAGGAGAACAAAAATAGCAACATACCTTGTATCAAATGTAATTTTTGATGAAGAAGCGGATGCTTGACACAAGAGACAAATATATTTTTTTTGTGGAGGACCTAATTTTAGAATTTTAAAGGTAAAAATATAAAATCTAAGGAAAAGAAAAAATTAAAATCCTGATTAATAAATGGTGTCATATCATCTTTCAAAAAATATCACTTATTCTTATAAAAATAATTAGGATATTCATGTCAACATCAAAATAAATATGAAGTTTGAGAAAAAAGATAATTGTGTTTTTTTACCAAAGAAAAGTGTCATGCTTCCTTGCCTTTTTTTTAGTTAAGCCACCTCAGTGGTGGGAGGTTAGGCAGACCCCTACCAGTTCATTTCATCTGCAAAAGTAGTATAAGAGGAGGAAGATAGTCCTTTCCTCCAATGAAGAGTCCATCCTTGTATAAAAAGTGTCATATGCTATTGTTATAATTTTGAGCCCTGCCTATAGATAGGTATACATCATAAGCTACATGCCTAGCATGTACCCAAAAGCCTTTGTCTGGGCAAAGAAAAAGCCTTTGTGAAGAAGGTTTCATGTTTCTCCATAACTCTAAGTTAGCCAGTAAGTCAGCAGTTTCATTTGCTTCTCTGAAGCAGTGTTGAATCTGGAAATTGCCATTCTCTATGATCTTTCTAATATGTATGATAATGTTATGAACTTGTCACATGATAATGTTTTTACCACTTATCATGTTCACCATAACCAAAGAATCAGACTGATAACATCATGATAGTTATTACTAACACACCACTGAAGCCCATTTAGAATAGCTCGGCCCTCAGCCATGTTGTTGCTACAGGTGCCATAAAAAAGGGCATCCCTGTGCACTAAGCTCCCACTATGCGCGGGTGCGAGGAAGGGCCGGACCACAAGGGTCTATTGTATTGTACGCAGTCTTACCTCACATTTGCTGCAAGTGCCATAGTATGAGTAAAATTCCATTCTCATATTACCCTGATGATCCCTAAGAACCCCTCCACCTGCTGTCTCTCCAGGATTCCCTTTTGAACAACCATCAGTATTCAATTTATGAGTGTTACCCAGAGGTTTTCGCCACTTAACGCTCTTGGCAGTTATAACAGGCTTAGCTCCCTCAGCCTTACTGCATAACTCCTGCCAACTTCCTCTAAAGTTGAGGCTAGGAAAATGTTTGTTGAGGATGAGAATAATCAGATTGATCACCTGTTCTGCGATTCTATGCTTATTAGCCCGTTGTAGTTTCTTATTTTCATAATTTCCTAAACTATGCTAACAGGAAGCTCATTTTTAAGTTTGTTCCCATTCCATTCTCCTTCAGTTATGTAATCAACAATCATGATTTTCTTTGATTTAGTATGGAGATGAAGGTATTTTGCCAAAGCACCCTTCCCTGTCCAGTTGTCCCACCAAAAGGACAGGTTTCCTTTACCAATACTCCAAATCATATGAGGTTCACATTTATCCTTGATGTTCATGAGTCTTTTCCAGGTTTGAGATTGATCTGGTCTGTCCTTTATAGCCACTGGATGCATCCTCTTGCAATATTTAGCTTCTAGAAAATATTTGAGAAGATAGTTCCCAGTTCTGAAGTTTCACCAATTTTTGGCAGAAAAAGCATCACAAAAACTTTGAATACTTTTAAAACCTGCTCCACCCTCCAAAGTAGGATAGCATAGATCCCTCCACTTGATTCAATGGTGTTTATGCTTACCATTATTATCTCTCAAGAAAAAATTTGCCATCACCATCTCCATTTGCTTAATGATAATTTTAGGAGGTTGCATAACTAAAAGGATGTGCAGAGACAAGGATGATAGAATAGATTTGATCATCACTGCCTTGCCTCCAATGCAGAGGGTCTTGGTGTGCCACCCCATTACTTTGTTTGTAGCTCTCACTACCATGTCATTGAAGTAAGAAGATTTCTTTCTTCCCACCAAGATAGGACTTCCAAGATATGTGAAAGGAAGTTTAATATGAGAGAAACCTGTGATAGCTCTTACTTCATTTTTGAAATTATCATTAGTTTTGGGGTGAATGATAAATCCAGACTAACTCTTATTTATCTGCTGCCCCGAAATTCTCTCATAAATTTTCAGCTTGTGCATCATCATCGCCAGAGAAATAGAAACTCCTAATGAGAATAAGATAGTATCATCAGCATTACAAAGATGAGTTATAGTAGGACTGCTCTTATCCACCTGGAAAGGAACAAAATCTTGATTAACTAGACTATTCAGAAGTCTTGTGAATAGCTCAGCTCCAATAACAAACAGAGAGGAAGATAGCGGATCTCCTTGTTTAAGACCCCTACTAGATTTGAAAATATCATGTCTAGTCCCATTAATATTGATGGAGTACCAATTGTTGGAGATAAGTCTCCAAATCATGCTATTTCAGGTTTCAGAGAACCCTATCTTCTTCATAGCCATAATCAAGTAATCCCATGATACTCTGTCATAAGTTTTTGCCATATTCAGCTTTAAGATCACATTGTCATTAGGTTGTTTACCCTTCATATTGTGGGCCATTTCTTGAGTCAATAATATTTTCAGATATTGATCTTCCCCTGATGAACCCTATTTGATTAGGGGAGATTATCTTATTCATGTAGGAAATTAGCATGCTGTTAAAAATTTTGAATATGATCTTGAAAGAGAAGTTGCTTAGACTGATAGGGGTTTAAATTCATTGAGCTTCTGAGGTTGCTTGACTTCAGGGATGAGAATCAGACAAAAATGAGATATGGATCTTGGTGTGTCACTTCCGGAGAAGAATTCCAATATCATCTCATGTAGATCAGTTGCAATGATATCCCAACATTTATTGTAGAAGGTTCCATTCGCCCCATCTGGACCAAGGGAGCTGTTAGAATTCATGTCTTCAAGTTTGGAGCACTTGGCATAATCCAAAGATCCCGGGATGACTCTAAAAGCTAACGAGATGATTCTGGTTAAGTTAAAGACCACATCTTTAACCTCTTGCATAGAAGGAATTTTGCACAGCTCCTCATTATCTCATGGATCAATCACCCTTGGTAAACAATTGAGAATGGACTCATCCATAACAACATCCTCTCTAGTGAATTGTTTCTCACAAAAAAAATAACTGCTTCCTTGGATATGTCATTGTCCCCTTCAATCCAATTCCCATCATCCCTCTTAATCTTGTTGAGTAGAAGCCTGTTTTTTCTTGGAAGCCATAACAAAATGGAAGAATCTAGTATTCAAGTCACCTTCATTGTGCCACTTGATACTAGATTTTTGCTTTCAGAATGCTTCTTCCACTTTATAGTGCCTGATCAAACTAGCATTAGTCTGATTAAGCTTCATCCTGTTCTCTTCATTATTGTTTTCTTGACAATGTTCTTCCATTTCAGCCACCATCCACTCCTTTTCTTTGGTGTTATTGAAAATATCCCTTATGCAATTCCTCGACCACCAAGACAAATATTTGATAGTGTTTTTGAGCTTCACATGAAACTGCCACATTTTACTACCTTCAGTCTCAATACTCCAAGCATTTTTAACCACATCCATGAAATCAGGTTCATCAATTCACAAGTTTAAAAATTTGAAGTATCTTGGAGGGGTATTGTTACTATTCGAAACTGACACCAAAAGAGGGTCATGATCAGACGATCTTCACCAGATGAGTGATAGTGGTGATATTATAAAGTTGATTCCATTGCTGGTTTATCAAAGCTCTATCCAATCTCTTCCACATTCTATGTTTTGGGGCCCAATCATTGCATCAAGTAAATTGGGAACCCACAAAACCTGCATCAGTTAATTCACAATCCATCATGCAATTAATTAAGGGCATACTCTCAGACATTCTATGCTGATTACCCCTTCTTTTTCTCTCAGGATCTATAATACAATTGAAATCCCCAATCACTATTCAGGGGTTAGTACAACTACTAGCTATGTTTTTCAGCTCATCCCAAAGCTCCTCTCTTAAGTTAGCTTCACACTTGGCATATACAGATGTAACAGTAATCTGTCCACTATCAATGTTGATGGTGCAAGTAAGATGCTGCTCAGTATCATGGATGATGTTACACTCCAAGAATTCCTCACAAAGGATTCAGATCTTGTTAGAGCAATTGGCATATGCAAAATGATACCCCAAACCCCTTCTACATCTGTCAATCTTGGTGTTTCTGCAAAAAGGTTCCTGGAGTGTCATCAAAGTGATTTTGTATTGCCTCTATAGTCTATTTAGTCTTTCAAAGGCACACATAGACTTTATGTCTCTGATATTTCATGATATAGCACTAATCATTTGATATCTGATATTGGCTTAATCCTCCTAGTTGAATTTCCTGCATATTTGTGATTTCTTCCCCCTCTGCCTCTATATGTTACCCTTCCTCCTCTGTATGATGTTTCTCCTCTTGGTGATAAATTGCCCTTATCAACTATATCTTCAAAAGCCTCATCAATTTCATCTGTTGGTTGATAACTAGTAAAAGTTTCTAATAGACTATCTGCAACTGCATCACTGTCAGAGTCTTGTTGGTCTTCATCATCTTCTGACTCAGTAGCTGAGTCATAATTTGATTCATCTTCCCCTTGTCCTGTATCATCCTCATATTCATCACTGAAAATGTCTTCCATATCTTTCTATGTGTTGTTGATCCTGTCTTGATATATGTTGCTATTCCCTTCCCTTTTGTATTTTTCCGGATGTTGATTAATAATCTGTTCCTCAGATTCTGATTCACTGAGTTCTTGACTTTCTATCTGCTCACTATCTCCCTTATTGTTGTTTCTTTTCTGCTTTTCTATTCTTTTGGTCATTCTCTTGCTCATGTTGTTGTTATTCTTCTTATGTTCCTTTTACTTGTGATCAATTTTGTATTTGTCTGCAACTTTCTTGTGTCCTTTCATCTCCCTCCTTTTGATACTTGTTTCTGTTGGTGTGGTTGATTTTGTTCTCCTCCTTTTGATAACTATTGGTTTTGGTATTGTTGGTGGTATCTTGTTGCTGTTTTCTGGTCTCAACTTTGTTGTTGGTGTTTTCTTTGGACTTTGTTTTCTTTGTATTGTCAGCTTTTGTAATAGGTTGAGCTATTTCCTGTTGATCTTGGCTTTGCTTCTTTTGAATTCTCCCCTTTTTGTTGTCATTGATTTCTCCCACCCCTTGTGTATCCTATTTTTGCTGTTTATTGTGATTGCCCTAATTCTCCTAGTTTTTTTTTAGGCCCAAGATTCATTATGATATCAAAAGCGACTGAAGAAATTTCAAAATGAATTGAAAAGAATATCAATATAAGGCTCAGATGTAATCTATGCGGAGCAAGCCTACACTGACCTGCAACTACTTTCTCATTGGCTCCATTAGAGTTCGTTTTTAGAGACTGGTACCAGCCAAGCCCCCTCTCCAACCAGTCAAGTGGTTGAACGCCCCCTCGATTCAGCAACAAGAATCGCAGGAATGAGCTACCGAGTCCGAGTTGGAGTACAGGAAAGAAGAACACCTTTTTATTGTCTTGAAACTCCGCTCTGAATCTGAATCGTAGAATTCGGACATGATAGATTTATTATCTCAGGTTAATCAATTCAATGATCGACTCATCCATTTTGGTAGAGCCAGACTCATTTCAATTCTTTTGTTCACTGATGTTAATCTCCAAATTATATTATTCACGCTCCAGTTAACAAAATCTGGAGCGAGCTTAATAAAAAGTGAGAAGTGGATTGCTTTGACGAAGGAGAGTACCAACGCCATTATAGGCATCAGAAAGGCCGGCAACCAATTGTAGGACCAAACGATTATTTGTCACAGGTGCGCCAACGTTACGGAGTTGGTCTGCCAACTCCTTGAGTTTCTTGCAATATGCAGACACGTTCGGAAATTCTTCCATGCGAACTTGAGAGAATTCCTGCTCGAGAGTAACAACACGTGAATGTTGGTTATCTTGGAATATGTCACGCTATCTATTCCAGGTAGCCATAGCCGTAGTGTCCGGCTCAATGATCGTCTGTAAGAGGTCAACGGAAATAGTGAAATAAATCCACTGGAGAACGGTAGCATCAAGAGTAATCCATAACTTAGGATCCTCTGCGGGAATAGGTGCAGCGGGAGGAATTATGTGATGGATGACTTGATGGGAGATAGCGTGAATTTTAAACAACTATGCTCACGTCGCATATTGGACGTTTTCCATCTCAAGAACAATAGGGATGTTGGTCTTGATGTTAGAAACTGTGAGGGCATGATGAAAAGTGTTCTTAGACATAATGAAAGAACAAAGGGAGAGGAGGGAAAATTTGGGAAGAGTGGAGGTAAAAAAATATCACGAATTTCGGTGAAGGGGGACGGAAATCGAGGCAGTTGTGGTCGAGAAGTGGCACAAAAACCGAGAGCAAGGCGAAAGCAAGTTTAGACCTAGTCGCTTTGATACCATGAAAGAAATAATCCCCTTGATTATTTTCATTAATTTAAAGGCTATATATACAAGTTACATATTTCCATAATAGCAGAATCATATTCCTATTCTACTCCTAAAATCTTATTCTACTTGGATACTAAATATACAATTATGGTAAGTGTACAAGACTAATTAAGGTAACCTTTACACTACAATATTACAACAATATACACAAACAATATACTGCTCGTGATGGGCCAACCCGAGATGGGTTGTCTTCCTTATCCCGTGTTGGGCTTCATCCTAAAGGACCCGTGATATACACCATGTATACCAAGTGTATATTACGGGTATATACCTTGCTTAACATTCTGCCTTATCCCGTGTTGGGCTTCATCCTAAAGGACCCGTGATATACACCATGTATACCAAGTGTATATCACGGGTATATACCTTGCTTAACATGGGGAATGAGTGATGTCATATTATAATAAAAGTATAGTTTGCCCCGCTTAAGTTTCAAGGCTATAAGGATGTAAACTAAAATAGGGCTACATGACTTTTAAAAAGTTTAACCGGGTAATACATATGCATAAGAAGCCCTTTTTGAAATTACATGTGATTCAAATTACTTTTGATGTTTGGATCAAAATTATGAAAGATGGACGTACAAGAAATTATGAATTTGCTCATATTAAATGATATTCGAAACAATAACATTTTCATCAGGTATGCATACATTTTAAGAAGCTAATAAAACACTAATATCCATGATAAAATTATGAGTAACTAAATATATCAAGTTTAAAAGTAGTAGACTAAAGTATATAAATTTTTAGTATAATTATCATAGCGAGAATTTAATGTACTGTACTCTCTTTATATGATTGAAAAATACAGTGGAAAGAAAGGTTGGATGAAGTTGATTAGTGGGATCCACGTTAGACAGTACAAAGTTGGACAGCTAATAGGAGTATGTTGATAAGAATGTGATGATGAGTGATGAGATCATCAAAGATCAATTTAACTTGTGATTAAAAAAATTATTTAAAATTTTAAAATACAAAAAAAAACTAAAAAATAATTAAAAAAAGAGTTAATCATATTTTGTATCTTTTTACCCTTTTGAACGAACTATAGTTGATGAGTCAGTTTGGATGATAATTTGTAATGAGTCAATTTAAGCTAACTCAAATCAACTCATCTTCAAAATCACTCTATCACAAACCTATTAAAGCTTGGACGGTTGGGCAGGTCAAATAGATTTAGGCTAATTTTAACACTCCGGAATAAAAAAATAATATTTTTGATTTTTTCAGAAACTCATATCGCAACATGAACTACACATAATAATACCCACCTAAGATATAATACTGCTATATTTTCGAAAAGAATCCCAATTAACCAAAATTTCAGAAAAGAAAGATTAGTATAACAAAATCAATTATTTTTTTACTTAATCAAATGAAAAATAGGAGTGAGTCCAAAATTAAATGAAAAAAGGGAAGAGAACATTGAATGAATGATTGCTCTTCTGATAAGAACATTCCAAGCAAGTTCATATTTAAATTCATATTTAAATTACTCAACAAAAAGTTCACATTTTACACGTTACGCGGACTATACCAAATCTGGTCAACGTCAATAGAAACTTTATAAATATTCCACTGCCTACGTGTGGCCTATGGATTATTTTTATATTAATAATAAACTTAAATAATAAAAATATTGTTGCTACTGTTACATGATGGTGAATGTCGTGGCACAACGATAAAATTTTGTTACTATGTGATCAGAAAGTATCATTAAAAATGATAGATTGGTTTTTTAGAAATGTAAAGTAAGATTTGTTAGTAATTTTTTATTTAAGTGGATTCATATATTTAGAATAATTATATATAGATTTTGCTATCAATTAAATGAGCCTACATTAGTGATCTAATAAAGTATTATATATGGGTTGTAGAAATATTAAGTTATAAATATGGACTTTGTTTATGCATAGAAATATATTTACTTTTAATTATAATTGAAAAGGTACCACTTCTTTTCCCCTTTCCCTCATCTTCCTAATGGCGTTGGCAAGAATCTCTTCGAGAAAGGACGGGGGCAACCATGCATGGTACTTTGAAAAGTTGAACTAGCGACTCATGAATCTTTGCCGGGTTGGACGAGCCAATAACTCGAAGGCGTTCGGTCTATTTTTTTTAGCAAAAATCACAGCATTACCTGTAAAGAGGAATTATTGAAGAGTTGTCTTTGGAAGAAATGTCACAATATAAATGTTGTAGTTCCTAAGTCTAGACACTATTTTTCTTCCTCTAACTCATCTTAGAAAGAACAAACAAATAGCGTACTAAGACTTAGAAGATCTTACAACTACATATATTATGTATAAAAATAAAATATTAAAATACATATGTTAAGATTTTACACAACCTTGAAGGGAAAGTTATTGAATTCCATTTTGCTAAAAGTTTGAACAAAATTCTTCGTCAATTCAAGTGTTATATTATCACTAAGAGACTGAAATTTACAAAACAACTTACTAGAAATATAGAATTTTGATGTCAAACTTAAAATATTTAAATTCTCAATTAACTTTAAATGCATATGTTTCTTTGATTTTAATTCTTTATTGGTATGGTACAATTGGTAATGAATTTATTAGTCTTTTCATTTTTTAATTAATGAGATATGAAAATCAACCGAGGTTTCAAAATTAACAAGTATATTATTTTTGTTTATAACATAAAACATATAGAAAAATAAGTATTTGCGTAGTTTTATTTATAACGGCTAAATGAGATATACATATCAAATGTCAGTATACATACATAACAACACATCACTATAGTAGCCATGAAAATTTAGGACAAATATTGTCCCTATAGAGAAGTTTGACTGTAGTTATAAAGAGAGGAGATCTTCAACAAATTATCTCTGCAATGGATCAAGGTTAGTCTTGTTTATCATTGTTTATTGATTTAACTTGTGATTCTGGATTATTGTTTCAACAAGTGATATCAAAAGCATGATCTTGTTAGATCATTAGACGTGATTATGAATTTAATTGAAAACTCATTCTCTTGTTGTAAATTCTTGCATATTTTCTTTTGAAAAAAAATATAATTATTAAAGATGTTATGACACAGTAACGAAGGATGTTTGTATCAATTTTCAAAACTTTGTTAGTTTTAAACTAAATATTTCGTTGATTGATTGGATTAAATCTTCTAAGAGTAACCAATATTTGGTTCTGTTAGTGTTAAAACGATTTTTTTTTAATTGAAGACAAAATCTATTCTTTAAATAAGTTTGTCCTATTTGGCCTGATGTTTTTTTATTTTGAAACTAGAATTCAAGTTAGAATTTCTTGGGGTTTCTTAATTTTCTGGGCAGCGTTGTGTGTTTGGTTTTCAACACAGTTTTTTTAAAAGATTTTTGCACGCTGGTTTGATTCCTAATTAAGGGCATATTTCTGCATTTTAATATTTTTTTCCCCTTCTATACAATCAAAAGAAAAGAATCAGTTGTGCAATAAATTTGAACCAGACAACGGTTATGTTATTTGTGCTTCTTGTTTCAAAATGAGTAGATTAAACTAATATGTTTTCAAAGTAATCTTTATTAGATGAACTTTATTTACTTTGAACATGTAAGCATATTTTGCCAATGTGAAATAATTATCCCAAAGGCAAAACATGCCTACGTTCATGTACATGTTGTTAGGCCGTTTTAGTAATTAATGTTCATGAATTATATATAAGAGTACCACTTAAAAATTATAATGATAATGTTGTGCTAGGTATCTTGATATGGGCCCACCTTTATGTATATGTGTTTGGTAAAAGTACAATTTTAAATTTATTTATTATTGTTACTTCATTTTTAGTTAATTTAATTATCTTCACATTGATTTATTTGTATAATTAATTGTGAGCATTACTTATTTTATCTTATAGTGTCTTCTATATCTGTCAATACTAACAACATCCATGTGCTTAATGGCACAAACTTCAAGAAATGAAAAGAACATATTATGATTGTGCTTGGTTGCGTGGATTTTGACTATGCATTGAGATTTGATCGCCCTTCAAACTTAAATAAACCTAACACTAATAAACAAAAGGCCGCATACGAAAGTGGGAACGATTAAATCGCATGAGCTTGATGATGATGCAACACTCAATTCTGAAATTCGTAAGGGTGATATAATAGAGAATACATATGCTAAAAGTTTCCTAAAGGAAACCGCAGACCGTTTCACGGCTAACAAAAAGGTTGAAACAAGTACTATTAATAAGATTGTTTCAATGCAATATAAGGGTAAATAAAATATACGAAAATACATTATGGAGATGTATAATCTTATGACAAAACTCAAGGCCTTTAAACTTGAATTGTCTTATGGCATATTTGTGCACCTGATTTTTATCTCTTCATGCACAATTTAGTCAATTTAAAATTTCATATAATACTCAAAAAGAGAAATGGATCTTGAATAAGCTTATCGCTCAATGCGTTCAAGAAAAGGATAGATTGAAATAAGAGAGGATTGAAAGTGCTCATTTGGCATCTACCTCTGAAACTAAAATCGTTTCACATAAGTGAAAAGGAGTAAGAATAAAGAAAATGTGGACAAAGGAGCAACTCAACCTAAGGAACAAAAGATTCAGGACACCTACTAGTCTAATCACATCCACATTTCTTCTTCACCTACCTCTACCTCTCCTAACTCCGACTATAGCCAACCTCCTTATTCACGCATCCATATACTTCATTTTACATGCTCAAACCATCTTAATTTCGCTTCTCTTATCTTGTTCATCTAGAAATCACTTTCACCTTATCCCGTATAACTTCATTCATAATTAAAAAGCTTTAGCGACCTGGCTTTTAGAATTAATTAATTGCATTTCTTTATTCAAAATAATTTAACAAGGAAATCAAAAGAAAAAACAAAAAAAAAATGAAAAGAAAAAGAGGATGAAGATATTTCCTTTTTCATTTGAAGAAATTCAAAAGTAACTGCACTGGGATCCACATTCCCCCAAATTTTATCACACTCGTCACAACCCCAAATAATACTCCACACGTCTTCGTTTGGTTTTACATACTCCTATGTCAGATATCTAACTGTTTGTAAACTTCTTACCCCCTTCCTCTCTAACAAGTCACACCGATTCCAGTTTTCCCCTTCACCCATAACCTCTCCAATATATATACTCCTTCAACCCCTCCACAACTTCACCAATTTCCTCAGTTTTTCTCCAAAATTTTCAGTTTTCACATCTGGGTCTCTCCAAACAACCTTCATTCTTGAATCTTTGTCTTCTGGGTCTTCCTTATTTTCTATCAAAATCCCCAAATTTCCGATCTTTCTCTTGTGGGTCAGTTCAAAATCATCAAATTTCAAATCTTTCACTTGTGGGTCCTCTAAAAAAATGGCACGTTGCAGCAACAACTTAGTAGGAATACTAAACATAGTTACCCTTCTTCTCTCAATCCCAATAATAGGAGGAGGTATATGGTTATCAAGACAAGCAAACACTGAATGTGAAAGATTTCTTGAAAAGCCAGTAATAGCATTAGGTGTCTTTGTATTACTAGTTTCATTAGCTGGTATAATTGGTTCTTGTTGTAGAGTAACATGGTTACTTTGGGTTTACTTACTTGTTATGTTCTTATTAATATTGTTACTTTTGTGCTTTACTATATTTGCTTTTGTGGTGACTAATAAAGGTGCTGGAGAGAAAATATCTGGGAAGGGTTATAAGGAGTATAGATTTGGTGATTATAGTAATTGGTTACAGAAAAGAGTTGATAAGAATTGGAATAGGATACATAGTTGTTTGGTGGATAGTAAGATTTGTAACAGTTTGATTCAGAAATCTAATACTAAAGCTGATGATTTCTTCAAGGAACATCTTTCTGCTCTTCAGGTATACATATTTAATCTATTTTTTTTCGATTTAATCTGATTTTGATGTATATACTTGATTGTTTTGTGTTTATCTGAACCCCTTTGCCGGAAAACCAGATCGTATATATAAAGTCAAGAGTATTGTTTTACATGTATATAGTTGATGATGAACCCTTTTGCCGGAAAATCGTATTGTATATATAAGGTTAAGATATTATTTTTATGTGTATATAGTTGATGATGTTTTTTTTACTTTTCTTGTTGCTCGAACTCTCCAAAAATGTTGCCGCATTTGTATCAGGATCCTCCAAAAATATCCGACATGCACCGTTGATATTTTTGAAGAGTCTTAGCCACATAATTTTTTGGTAGTTGACCTATACTTGTCTTGAGTTTTGGGTTTTGCTCAAGGATTTGAAGGTTTTGTTTAGGTCATGCACATTACATTAGTTCACTAAGTTTTCTCTAGTTAGTTATGAATTTTTTTTGCTTTGTTTTACATAAAATTGAAAAAACTTTAGGACTTTGACTCTATTGGTGGTAGTGGTTGCAATAGGGTTTTTTTGCGTAAAGCGTTACACCTTTATAATCATTTAAATCAGTTTGGTGAAAATGTTGATAAGCCTTTTTTATTCTTCCAGAAACAGACTTTTAAAAAAAGGGGGTATTATGTATACCTTTAGATCCTGCAAAAATGCATTGCTTTTGATGGATCCGGCACACGCCCGACGATACTTTTGGAGAGTCCGAGCAACATAGATGAAAAAGCATTACATCAATCCTTTTGCCTTTTCTTCTAGATGGGCTCTTATAGCAATAATTTATTTGCTAGTGTCTACTAGTAATAGTTGCTTTTATTATATCAATAATTCTGTTTGTATTACATTGTGAATAAATCTAGTGTACAACTTGCACTTGTTCTGTTCTTGCTTGGTCATTGGTCCTCTAATGTGCCTGTCTTTTTTAATAGGTGATTTTTTCAAGGGAAATCATACCTCTTAAGACTTTTTTATTATTGATTTTCTTTAATTATATCCAGCGTGGGAATGATTCTCTACTATATTATTTGTTCGGTCGTGTATAATTGCGTGTGTGTTGGGAGCTATAACATGCCCCGTTGAATTTGTTTCGCATAGTTCTCTTATTATGACCCTAACACGTTTTTACTATTTTGTAGTCTGGTTGCTGCAAGCCATCAAATGACTGTAACTTTGAGTATGTGAGCCCAACAAACTGGACGAGGACACTGAGCTCATCCCTTCCCAATCCAGACTGTTCTAAATGGAGCAATGAGCCGAATGTGTTGTGCTACGGCTGCCAATCCTGCAAAGCCGGGCTGCTAGACAACCTCAAGAGTGACTGGAAGAGGGTGGCTGTGCTCAACATCATTTTCCTCGTTTTCCTCATCATCGTCTACTCTATTGGATGCTGTGCTTTTAGGAACAACCGAGAGGACAATTCTTGGAAGCGTTATCCTTGAACACGCTCACTGAGGAATGCTCTTTTGATTAGCTCTACTGGTTGTTGCTTATCGTATAGACTATAGATCTGTTTTGTACGAGTTCTATGCTCTTTCTTGTACAGAGTATTTCTTCTGCTAGACAGTTACTTTTTGATTGGATCTATATGAATTCCTATTATTCCATTGTGAATTATTTGTTTAGATGTGGATCTAGAGGTGTGCTTTTCTTGATTAGATGAGACTCTTATCTCTTCTTGATTGGATGTGAGACTACCTTCAGTTCCTACATCCTTTTCAGTTGAACAAATTTGTGTTAGATTTGTGTGGTGGAGAATTTGCATTTTTTTTTTCCGCTTGACGTTTAGTATTTAATTGGGATCCGACTAAATTCGGACTCGCGTTGGGAAATCTTATAATGTGCTTTCAAACAAACACGACTTCATAGTTCGAGTTCAAACCCAAGATTTCATGAATTGAGGTTTGACTAAATTCAGATTGTGCCGGGAAGTTTCACATTGGAGCTAAGGTGCTTCCAAATAAAGGTGACTTCACCTCTTATGAAGGAACACTTTTTTCCACCACAATACTTGTCGGTCATTTCTTGATTTGAACTTGTGAATGAAACGGAGCAATATTTAGAAGATAATTCTATGTAAATACTTTTTTTGTCAAAGTTTATCTTTGAGAAATAGATAAAAAGGAGTATGGCCCATTTGTTGAGTTGGGGACATATTCATGTCTGAATCATGTCTTATTATGATGGGAAAAGGACCCTAATCACTACTTCACACAAAACAACAACATATCAAATATAATTTTATAAAATAGTATGATTTTTCAAATTATACTACTTTTTATTTTGTTTTTCACGATAATCTAATTCCATATTTAATTCTAGCTCCTTTCTTTTCATTTTATTTTCTATTTTTTTTATTTTTTAATTTCTTGTTCCTTTTCTAATTTCATTTTTTTCTCTTTTACCTGCATAACCTAATTTCAGTCACGTTTTTTTTTTGATATTTTTATTAATTTTTCTTTTTTAATTTCTGGTGATTTTCATTTTTTTTTCTTTTCTAGTTTTATATTTTTTCAAATTGTTTTTTCCTTATTTCCTGTTTCCCCCTATTTTTAACCTTTTTCATAAAATGAAGGAACAAGGGAATAATGTCACTAAAAATATAACAGATGGATAGCAATAGTTATAAAAGTAATTCAACCAAACACTTCCAAGTTTGAATGATAGGCATACTTCCTCTCTTCTTCTGTGGAATATCTATTTTTACCCTTACCTTCTTCAATCGCATACTATTTTACATATTATTATTGATGAGACATGACCTGGCACACTTTTAGCTTAATGAGGATATGACTTTAAATAGGAAGATATGGAGGTTGAGAATTAGAGTAAAATGTTAGTAGGTAGTTGAGCATTGTTTCTTCTTCTTCTTCTTCTTCGTCTTCCTCTTCGTCGTCTTCCTCCTCCTCCTCCTCCTCTTCTTCCTCCTCCTCCTCTTCCTCCTCTTCTTCTTTCTTCTTCCTCTTCCTCTTCCTTTTCTTCCTCTTCCTCTTCTTCTTTCTTCTTCCTCATCTTCCTCCTCCTCCTCCTCCTCCCCTCTTCCCCCTCCTCTTCCTTCCCCCCTCCTCCTCTTGTTGTTTTCCTTGATTTTTCTTCCTCCTCCTCCCCTCGTTCCCCTCCCCTTGTATTTTCCCCCTTCTCCTCCTCCTCCTCCTCCTCCTCTTCTTCCTCCTCCTTCCTCTTCTCCTCCTCCCTCCCTTCCTCCTCATCCTCCTCCTCCTCCTCCTCCTCCTCCTCCTTCTCAATTGTTGTTATCACTTGTTGTTTTCTTTGCTTTGGTTATTGTATTATTTGTTATTGTTATTGATTTTTTAAAAAAACAATTGGGGGTAAGGGGAAGGGGGAATGAGGGAGGGGATCATAAGGTAGGGAATCGAAACATTACCAACAAGGTGAAAGTTAACATAGTCAACTAACTGAGCTACTAACATTTTTCTATTATTTGTTGTTACTGTTCTTTTCTTGATTATTTTCAACATGGCTTATCCACTACTATATTTTCTTTTCAAACCTGCTTTGATTTGCTTTATTTGAGTGGAGGATCTTTCGGAAGTAACATTTCTACCTTCGCAAGATAATAATAAGGTCTGGATACACACCAACACTCCCAGACTCCACTTATTGAATTACACAGGGTATGTTGTTGTTATTGTTATTTATGTCTCAATTAATTTTTTACTCATTCTCCTTCGTTAAAAATACACATTAAAGTTCACATTTTTAAAAGCCACCTTGAAATTTCCACCTTTTAAAAAATGGAAAAAAGTGAGAGAAACCCCATTGACTGAGGCATATCACATGGATAATACAGCCTAGATAAACCTAATTCCTTGTTTATTTTTTCTTTTAACATGTGTCTGGTCTCATTGCGTAAGTCGAGAGTTCAATAGATGAAGAGTCGGATGACATTTTTAGTCAATATCAAAAGCGTAAATGAGTTAGGAGCAAAGAGTGAAGAATAGGAAATTTCCTTCAACATAGAGTAAGGGCAAAGGAAAGTCTTCCGATCTTTGATCCCCCGATTCATGAGCGATTGAAGCGAATACAATAAAAGAATGCAAGGAAGGGTCCCCAGGAAAAGCATCTCAACTGCTTCCAAAATAAGGTCATCGACGAGTAATGCGACTTGTAGAAGACCCCTCCTTATACCTAGCGGAGTTGGCACTAATAAGAAGAGCAAAAAGCATCTACCGGCCATGAAATGATCCACGACTTTAAGATCTGCATGCAAGGGAAGATCCGCTTATTCTTTGAGATGACAAAGCTCCCCACTAGACGCAAATTACCGAATCAATACCAGGCAATATAGAAGTGTTTTCTCTGATCGGCGTTCCCCAGACCAGAACTAAAAGGACATACCGGCCCCCGAAGGATTCTCGATCGTCTTTGCTTCGAGAACAATCGTATTAGCGCCTTCGTAGCCTGCCTTTCCATTCTTCGAGTGTAGTTCCTTCTTGAGCCTTTTCTTTTTGACTCCTACCAAAGCAAGCGTCTCAAGTGCTGATTTCTCCTAAAGATAGGAATCAAACGTGAGTTGTCGTGTGTTCATACTTCGCTGCAGAATGGGATTTCCGAAAGAAAACACCGTAGTTATAGTTGAAATGCCTTTGACTTTGATGATAAATAATGGAGTATCAAAGCATCTATGGGCCCGGACACCTCCAAGATATCTATTAGGATGTTCTTTTAAGGAGGGGGAGGGGGGTTCTAGTTGGCTTGTAGAAGATCTCTTCTATTTTCTCGATTTAATCAATTATGTGCTTTAGTATGAGGGTACTTAGTGGATGTATATTTTTCACTACTTTCTTTTCTTACTTAATTCACATAACGGAGGATCCACGTTGACTTGAATTGAAAGGACAAAAGTACAGTTATGACCCTTAAAGTATTCATTTATTATTGGTCTGGATTTGACCAAGACAGCAAGGAGAAGAAAGCTGTAATATTTTATATATAAATAGACCTAAGTTAAGACCTACTTAATTAAACAAATAAATGAATGGAAGTAAGGATTGTAACAAGAAATACTTATTTAGAAGATCGGACAATAAATTGATCCTAGAATTACATATCAATTCTTTTTCATTTTTAATTAATTAACAACCGGACATTATTTTTCACTCTTATCTTCCTTTTAGAAGAGAATATGAACATTGTTTAGTAGTATAAAGTAGTCCACTTTGAAACGAGAATTCTAATAATGTATTGTAACGTGCAGAGGGAAAAAAAGGTCTTGAACAACCCAAAATATAGTAATTTTGTAGAAAGAGCTATGAAATTATTCTTGTTCAAATTCTGACAATTATTGATCAATACAACATTTTTTTCTCATCGTGGTGTCAAAGTGTGAGAAAAAATCACTTAGTGTTTGCTTCTGCATGAATTTAAACCTGAGAAGGTGAAGTCTTATGGTTCCTAAGCCACTGACCACTAGGCCACACCCTTGGGTGTTTCCAACATCAATTTTAACTATGGTTACATGATAATAATGTACGTAGACACACATCATGTATTCATTAGAATAGTGTAAACATCGAGTGTGTAAAATTTTGCAGGCTATGTCCAAACAACAGACAGGCGGAGGCCGGTAAGGAGGGATAGTGGTGGATCCACCAGGATTGTATTGAACAAAGAGACTTGTCTGTCACACTTTTGTTATATATTCAGCATGCATTTTCCTTCTTAAAACCAAAGAAGAAAGAAGCAGAAAAAAGACCACATGTCTTTAACCATTTGAACAACTGAGAAACTCTATAAAGCTCCAAGGCTTTTCAAGTAATAACAAGTAGAAAGAAGTTTTCCTTATTGATCCCTTGACAATTCAAACAAGAACATCAATGCAAACAAATGCTTCATAATAACCAAAAGGATGCTGCAAATCTGATGGTTTTAATTAAAGAGGGCCTGGGAAAGTCCCGTTCTCCCTCTGCTCGTTCCACCTCTCAACCTGCAGAAACAGGCAAATTAAGAAAATACGATAACTGTGATGACAAAAGATAAAAGGAATTCAGTGCTTCGAAATAAAAAAGAGATAACAGTAACCATCCGTAGATTTTAGCTAAGTTTAACATCAAAGTTCAAACAAGAGGGAGCTCGAAGGATCATAGGCAAATTCACAAAGTCATTGTCTATATCGAAATCACCCTATCATCTCAAATTATGGCTTAAACTACTGTAAGTTTATCAAAGGCACGCAAAGCTCCAATAACCAAGCTTTGATCAATTGAAATCAATAAACCTCGAGGAATGGAAGGGGAGAAGAAATAATGCGAAAAACCAAAGCGATGAACTATGACCCACCACAGAATACACGATACCTTATCCTTGAAACACACCAAAATACAAGTTAATAAGCATATGACTCACCCATTCACCAGGGCAAAGTGCACGGTAGTATTTTGCAAATTTATCACAATCAGCAGCCTCATCACCCTTTGCAGCAACACACCTGAGGTTTGTGAAGAAGTAAGAGTTAGTTAAAACAACCACGAAAATGATTACGCCTCAAAACAACAACTTCAGATGATCTACATATTGCAAGAACAATTCAAGCTTAACAGGCTCATAAGGTTAGAAAAAGTAGCATCAAGTTAAACGATCTTCTAAAAGCTGACACATGTATTAGATGATAAATTATTTTTTCCTTTTTCCAAAAGATTGGATGCATAAATTAATAGACTTTACCACATCTTGAACCAATTCCACCCCATGCTAGACTAAACCCACCATTTCATCTACAGAATTTGTTACTCCTCTGTCCCAATTTATGTGAAGGTGTTTGACTAGGCACTGAGTTCAAGAAAAAAAAAAAGACTTTTGAAACTTGTGGTCCCAAATAAGCCATAAATTGTGTGTCTATAAATCATCTCATGAAGGGTAAAATAAGCATTTTAAAGTTAAATTGTTACTAAATATAGAAAGGTGTCATTCCTTATGGGATTGAATAAAAACGGAAGAGTCACATAAATTGGGAAAGAGGGAGTGCGTCGTAAAATTTATCAATCTTGTTTCATTGGGGAAAAGGCATGCATTAAGCAGAAGTTCAAACCGTCTATAGCAGCATTTCACTATTGAAGATAAGCCCCTAGTTTAGCAGATGAATTTTATCTGGTAGAAACGCTATCCTAGACCAAACCTTCATTGTTCTCTTTCAGAGAAGAGACAAGATAAGTTCCCTAGCAGAGCAACAATTCTACAAAGTACCAAATTGTGTAAAAAACATGGGAATTACCTATGAAACTCGACGTAGCGTGTGAAACAGTGCCTTGTTTGGTTGGTTGTTGGGAACCGGAAATCAGCTGGGGCAGTCTTAAGTTCAATCTGAAAGGCACACGGAGGAGAAGGAAGAAACAGAACGTGACTAACAAGTACCAAACGTAATCTAAGTGAAGCAAATCCATTCGCGAAGTCACAGAAAATTCTTATAGCTCAGGCCAAAAACCAAAATATGTATGCCAAACTGAGTTTAATCGAGAAACTTAATGCAACAGATAAACATATTCACATTATTTGGAAAGGAATCAGATAAAAAAACAGTCCAAAACCAAAAAGTTTCTTTACCATGATGCTGAAAACATCAAAACAGATCATCTGCTATAGCCTTCTTTTCCTCCCGAACAAAGTTACCCCTTGGTGAACGGAATCCCTAAATACTGGGAGTAGTAATACTTTTTACCCGACTCCAAAATTCAAACTGATGACTAAATAAGCCTATATGTACTCAAGTATAAGTGGTTACTTGTCCTCAAAAGAGAAAACCAAAAGTAATTTCTGGTGACATCCCGTGATCCCACTCTTTAAATACAGTGACACTTAGCGACAGAGGAAAGCTTTAAGCAGTCATTTCCACTGGAAAATAATCTCTATAGTGAAAACCTAGAACGTGTTAGTGACCTTAACTCTAAGTGAATTATTAACTTATAACCATCTCACTAAAAAAGCAAAAAATTGAAGCTTATAGGATACAAACTAACAATTTCTAGAACTCATTTTAAGCTGGAGAGGAAACCTCAAACATCAATCTAAATTGCTGCTAAAAGCTTTACTATTTCACAAGCACTAAAATGTATACACTCTAGTTGAATCTAAATCCTTTAACTATGCAACCTATTCATCCAAATTCTTCAGCTTTTTTCCTTGTTTTAGTTCTTAATTTATTACGTCACATGAAAAGCCTCCGGACAAAAAAAAACTTACAGACTTTACACCTTTCCAGACACCAATTTGCATATTCATCCACAACTCAGACAACCATTAACCTCTAACAAGCAATCCTTTGACTAAAACTAAAACTTACCTTATACAGCAATAACAACATACCCAATGAAATCCCACAACGTGGGGTCGGGGAGGGTAGAGTGTACGCAGACCTTACCCCTACCAAGGTAGTAAGGCTGTTTCCGAAAGACCCTCGGCTCAAGAGAAAGCACAAAAAGAGGTCAGATAAGAACAAGAAATTCAAAGTAGTATGAAAATGAAAATAATCAAACCGACTAAGCCATGATAAAGCAGTTTGAAAAAGGGACAGTAGCTACCACAGATAAAATAGGATAATTGAACTACAAGAAATAACAGATAGTAGCAGAAATCAAAGCACCATAAACTATAGAGCGGTCCTGCGACTACTAATATGAAAGGATAAGTGAGACTACCTACTAGCCTTCTTCCCTAATCCGAGTCCTCCATAACCTCCTATATAAGGTCACGTCCTCAAAAACTCACCTTATACAGAAAAGCAAATATTCCCAGATCTACTCATATTTATCTAAGCACATATACATCAACCACAATAACCAGCAACATGGATTCTACAGAAAAGCTGGTTAGACCGTCGAAGAAACTACAGGAATTTTCAACCTCTATGGAAGAGGGAGGTTATTGCTAAGCATGGTTCTCAAGGCAGCTGGTGCACCAAACTAACCAGTGCACCACATGGGGTGGGAGTTTGGAAGCATATATGCAGGCTATGGGGTGAATTCTCAGAAAATCATCACTTTTTGGCAGGCAATGGCCAGCTAATCAGGTTCTGGAAGGACAAATGGCTGGGCAACTCATTTTTTTGGTTAAAAGCATCGCATAGTATAGTGATAGTGCCCGGTCATCTTAAGACATTACTATCCTGCTATTTTTCAGATTGCTTCTAATCCCGACTCCACTATCACTCAAAACAAGATTGGGCACATCTGGAACATCACACAGGAGAAATCTTCAAGACTGGGAGGTTGAATATCTAGGCAGGCTTCTAGCCACACTGAATGACATCCTACTGAATGAGCATATCACAGACAAGTTCAAATGGGGAGGTGCAAGTGATGGCAGATACACTGTGAAGAAAGGATAAAAAATGATTCAGGAACAAAATGGAGTTACTGATTTATGGCCTTGGAAGCTAATCTGGAAAACCAAACTGCCACCCAATATCATCTGTTTTAGCTGGACTGCTCTTTATGAAGCATGCTTGACCTGAGACAACCGTATGAAAAGAAAAATTCAGATGGCTAATAGATGTTGCATGTGTCACAGGAATGCAGAAACCAACAACCATCTGTTTCTGCATCGTAGATTTGCATCATATTTTTGGAACATGTTCTATTCACTTTTTGGAATCAGTTGGGTTATGCCTCAATAGCATCAAGGATGCTATCGAGTGCTGGAGCAGCTGGGAGGTTGATAACACCATCAAGAACATTTGGAGAATGATACCTGCTGCAATTTTTTGGAGCATATGGAAGGAGAGGAATAGAATATGCTTTGATGGATTATCAACCCCAACACCAACCTTGAAAGCAAACTGCCTTTTGTATTTATTTAGTTGGGCAAATGCCTGTAGATTCACCTGAAAACTTTTTGGACTTCGTTAGCTCACTGTATTTAAGATAGTCTTGTCTGTAGAAAGCTAACAAGCTGGGTTTTTTTCTTTTTGATGCTACTAGGTAGCTTTAACTTTACTTGTAATTTGCATCTTCTTGATGCCTGATGCTTCTAATGATATCAACTATTTCATCAAAGAAACTACAGGAATTTTCTAAAAAATCTGTTCTTTTATAACTACTCTATCATTTATCACATTGCAGCTAAATCTTAGTACTATTTCACAAAACCGCTAAATATTCTCTCCACTATCATCTCCATTCTATCACCTTTCAACACTCTAGTTGAATCCAATACCCAAATCCTTTAAATATACAACCTATTCATCAAAATTCTTCAACTTTTTCCCCTTGTTTTAGTTCTTTATTTATTTCTGACATGAAAAAGCTTATAGATCAAAGACTTGGATTTTACAGCATTTCCATACACCAACTTTCATATTCATCCACAACCCATAAAACCAATAACCTCAACAAGCAATTCTTTAACTAATAACTAAAAACTCACCTTATACACAAGAAAAATCCCACATCTATATATATTTATCTAAGCACATACACATCAACAACAGCAACCAACAACATGAGTTCTACAGAAAAGCTGCATAGATCGCTGAAGAAACTACAAAAAATTCTATAAAAAATCTGTTCTTTTATATTTACTCTATAGTATATTACCATATCACTGAAAATTCAACACTCTAGTTGAATCCAATACAACCTATTCCTCCAAATTCTTCAATTTTTTCCCCCTTGTATTAATTTTTATTTATTTCTCACATGAAAAAGGCTTAGACCAAACAATTACACCTTCCCAGATATCAATTTGCATATTTATCCACAACCCCATCAAACCTAACCTCTAACAAACAATTTTTTCACTAAAACCAAAACTCACCTTCTACAAAAAATAACCCCACATCTATATATATTTATCTAAGCACATACACATCAACCACAACAACCAGCAACATGGGTTCTACATAAAATTGTTTAGATCACCAACGAAACTACAGAAATTTTCAATAAGAAAAATCTGTTCTTTTATATTTACGCTATGTCTGTCATATATACCATCTCACTAAAAAAAGCAAAACACTTGAAGCTTATAGGCTACAAACTAACAATCTCTAGAACTCATTTAAGTTGGAGAGGAAACCTCAAACGTCGAACAACTATCAAATTTGCTGCTAAATCTTAGTACTACACAAAAGCGCTTAAAATTCTTCATTCTATCACCATGCAATAGTGTTAGACGTGTATCCAGGATTTGAAGTTTACGGGTGCCTACAACAATCTCAAGTTAATATACAACAACAATTGGGTTCACAGTCAAACAAACATTTTTATATATGGATTTAGTGGATGTGGAATTAATAGATCTTGAACTCAGATTTACATATATATATATATATATATATGTGGATTATTATTTGCGTCTTTAACTTGCTTTTATGTGGAATTAATAGATCTTGAACTCAGATCTACAAGTTTATAACCCTTACTTTATGAATCCTATTTTAATTATTCAATCTTTGAGAGGATCGCTTTTAATATGACACTGTGTTCCTTTCGGATCCGCACTGTAGGCAGGTTGCCATACAAAATGGCGATTATTCCAGGAAAACGTATAGATGGTTATTTATTGTCTTTGGGTCATCTTATAAGTGGAACTTCAAAGAGAATTAAATGATTAATTTAGTTTTCATAAAGTGGTGGTTATAGACTCAGATCCGTGATTTAGATCTAACTTTTCTATATAGCATTAAGTTAAAAACATAAATAATTTTCCTTATGGAACCCGATGGTCTCTTGAGCCTACCCAATTTACCTTCCTACAACAGAAATCAATTGCAACTTCACAGTTAGCCGGGTCTAACAGTAAGACATAATTAATCAAGCAGATGGAACAACTTCTAGCACAGATAAAAATGGAAGCTCCAAGCCAGCAATCACAAGTGTCCACATCTGGAAACACATCAGAAGAAGAATATTTTAATTAAAACTTTTTTAATTAAAATATCCCAATTTAATTAAAATATCCCAAGATTTTATCATTTATGACATCATATGTAACATCATCAGACACTATGACATCATGCATGACATCGTCAAGCACTATCTCTAAATAGTGTCTTTTATGTAATCTTTTATTCTAGACTTTTGGCTATAAATAGCCTCCCCTATCACTTGTAAAGACACACCTTGACTACCCAAGATCTGAAAATACTCTCCCACTTCTCTCTAGAATTGGTATGAGCTTATCCCTCTAAGTCTTCTCAAATTTTTGTAATTTTCAATTTGATTATCTAATAATAATCTAGTTTTAATTCTTGTTTACATCTATGGTGGCTCTGCCCCTTGGTTAATCATATACATATGGAAGGTTGTGCCTCCTAATTTTATTTAGCATACGCATGCATATGGCCGACTCTATCGTCTAAATTTATTTGTTTTTATATTCATAATAATACTAACTAATTAATACTCTGACAAATTTATTTCCCTTGCTTCCTCATTTATACCATTATCAAGACATTTATTGGTTGTCCAGGTATCTTCAGAGAAAGGTCCTCTGAAATATCCAACAATCTCAAGTGTAAGACCCTTTCTGACTTCAGGTGGTATAAGGATTCTTTCCTCACCAGAATTTATGAAAGAATGGCAACCTTCCTTATTGGAAGAAAAAATTTCTTGATGGTCTGCCTAAATCTCGGTACACCGGTAGTATTGTCCCTTTTGAACAAATATCTTATGGACAGCTTACCAGTCTTATCCAACAAGTTGCCCTCAAAATCTGTCGCCGGGATAAAATTATCCGAAAATTAGCCAAAGACAGAACACAAACTCGCCGCGAACTAGGAAGTTTCTATGAAGAATTTGGCTTGCCATCTTGTAATAAGAAACCTCACAAAAGACATACACCCAAACATCTCTCGAAACCGAGATATTCCACGTCAAAACCGAGATATTCAGCACCTAAGCATAAAAGACCTTCCTTTGATAAAACCAAAGGTACTCCCAACAAAAACAAATCCTTCCCAGGGAAAATGTTTTAGGTGTGATAGACCAGAACACATTGCCAAATTTTGTAAATTTTCCAAAAAGGTTAGAAACCTTAATCTAGACGAATCTATCCTCAACCAGATAGAACAACTATACATAGAATATAGTGATGCTTCTGTTGCCGATGATGAATTTGAGCGCCAATTAGAAGATGATGATCTTAATTCGTGCTCCTCCCAGTCAGAACAAGATGATAAAAACAGTCAGACTGAGATTAATGTTCTCCCTAAAGAACATGATCTTCTTCTGGAAATAATAAGCAATCTTCAGGATTCTGATCAAAAATAGTATTATCTAGAACAATTCAAACAGACTCTAGATAAACCTTCAACCGCATCTTCATCGTCTACTTCCTTCTCTAATATTTTAACCAAACATCACGGGAAGCAAATACCTACAACATTACTGACGTTCTTTCTAGATTTCCTTCACAAAAAACTAAACAAGTTACTATCAAAAATCTTCAATCTGAGATAGCACTCATCAAGCATGAAATACGAGAGATCAAAGCAAGACAAAAACTTGACCGTCTTGTTCTCAAACAACTCTCCGCAAAACCTGAAGAACCTACCCAGGTTGATCTAACGTCCATTGATCAAGCAGAGTTTATTAATCACCTATCTAGAGTTTCTATCCGAAAATGGCACATGAGGATTACATTGGTTGTCAACAAATCTTTTATTCTTAATATTATTGCCTTATTTGATACAGGCGCAGATCTCAACTGTATACAAGAAGGGCTCATTCCGACAAAATTCTTTGAAAAAACCAAAGGTCTTTAGAGCAGTCAATGGCGGACTATATGATGTTGAAGTAAAAACTTTAGAAAATAATTTCTCCTTATCTAAGTCAAGTTCCTTCTTACTAGTAAAATACCTTACCAATCCAGTGATCCTAGACACTCCCTTCATTGAAGAACTTATCCCATTTATGGTGACCAGCAATGGAGTTCTAATCGAAAGAATAGAAAGAGAAATTCTTCTTCCGTTCGATAAGCCTCCCATTACAAAACTTATATCTACCATAAAAAACAAAGAATCCCAAATCAATTTCCTGAAAGAAGAAGTTGCATTTCAAAGAATGCGGCAACAACTTCAAGATCCTTCTCTTTAGACCAAAGGGAGAAAGGAAGCAAGGGAAATAAAAGTATTAATTAGTCAGTATTATTATGAATGTAAAAACAAATAAATTTAGGCGACAAAGTCGGCCATATGCATGTGTATACTAAATAAAATTAGGAGGCACAACCTTCCATAGGAATATTATTAACTAAGGGGCCGAGCCACCATAGATGTAAACAAGAATTAAAACTTGATTATTATTAGATAATCAAATTGAAGATTACAAAAATTTGAGAAGACTTAGAAGGATAAGCTCATACCAATTCTAGAGATAAATGGGAGAGTATTTTCAGATCTTGGGTAGTCAAGGTGTGTCTTTACAAGTGATAGGGGAGGCTATTTATAGCCAAAAGTCTAGAATAAAAAATTACATAAAAGGCACTATTTAGATATAGTGCTTGACGATGTCATGCATGACGTCATAGTGTCTGATGATGTTACATATGATGTCATAAATGAGAAAATCTTGGGATATTTTAATTAAAAAGTTCTAATTAAACTTCTTCTAATGTGTTTCCAGATGTGGACACTTGAGATTGTTGGCCTGGAGCTTCCATTTTTATTTGTTCCATTTGCTTGATTAATTCTGTCTTACTGTTAGACCCGGCTAACTGTGAAGTTGCAATAGATTTCTGTTGTAGGAAGGTAAATTGGGTAACCTTTGTAGTTGGCAAAAATTGTTGGTGGACTCTGAACCGTTTTCAACATCTGGTAAATATGCCTCTGATGCATTCCAACTTTTATACCACTTGCAGTGGCGTTGAAGAGCTAACCATGACAAACCCTTATGGCCTTCTGGCTTATGAAATGAAAACTTTTGGGAATAAATCCATAAGATATGAAATCTGTGGGAAAATTGGAGGAGTATTGGCACTGTTGATCACATGAAAATTTAGAATTGAAATAGTCATACCCATCTCTTACTGGTTGGGGAAGAATTTCTACGTTATGACCATAAACATGCCATCATTGATGAATAAACCACTGGGGAAATGCAGAGGTTATTTGTTTGCTCCAAAGGATGAACCATGAATGTTTTCCTATCTGATTTTGAAAGGTAAAAGCATTCATCCAAGCTGCTTGGTAGTCATAATAGTTGAAAAATTGCGGGTCGAAGGGTTGAGATAGCCTTTTATAAATAAATGGACCGGTACCCCATTCTTTGGGTGTAAGAATCTTGTTTATCCATACAATAGTATGAGTAACATAAGATTGGATTTGCTTATCCTTGAATGGATTGAATAAGCAGGACTTGGTATCTGTCAGGATGAATTCGTAATACTTTTGAGAACCTGTGGATTTTGCAAAAAAATTGGTTGAATGGCTGAGCATATGCTTAGCTACCTCCTGTGGGTTTTGATGCCAAAATTCGTGTTCAATTCTGACTACTGGGTATACAATGTCATTTTTAAAGTAGGTAGGTTCTTCAGAAGAGAAGTTGGATTTTGAAAAAATGGGTTATGGTACCAGTGAAGAGAGCATTGAAGTGGGTGCAAAGTAAATCATGTTGTTTGTAGGGCTTTTTGCCTCCACTGATTGTTCGATGGTGCTTTTGGCAACCACAGGTTTTGAAGGAGACGATGTGGTGCTTCTAGCAACCACATGTTTTGAAGTTGATGTGGAGCTTTGTGCCGCCACATTTGGGTATTGTACTATGGTGCTTTTGGAACATAAAATTGTTAGGATTTTATAATGTAAGGTTATTCAGTGAAGGGTATTTTGGGAATTTCGGGCTTGTATTATGTTCGTCCTAGTTTTCGCTATATATTCTGGGGCGCCGTTTTTCTTTGTATGTGAGCAAGAGAGAATTGTAAACATAAACTCCATATTCGATTATAGTGAAATCTACAGCGGCAAAGTGGACGTAGCTCTCCCATTGAGAGTGAACCACTATAAATATGTGTGTTATTTGTTATTCGCTTATTTTTCTGTTTTCTGATTAGGTCGGATTTGGGACTCAAATCCTAACAATTTTTATCATTTATGACATTAACGTCATGCATGACAACGTCAAGCACTATCTCTAAATAGTGTCTTTTATGTAATTTTTTATTTTAGACTTTTGGCTATAAATAGCCTCCCCTATCACTTGTAAAGACACACCTTGACTACCCAAGATCTGAAAATACTCTCCCATTTATCTCTAGAATTGGTATGAGCTTATCCTTCTAAGTCTTCTCAAATTTTTGTAATCTTCAATTTGATTATCTAATAATAATCAAGTTTTAATTCTTGTTTACATCTATGGTGGCTCTGGCCCTTAGTTAATAATATTCCTATGGAAGGTTGTGCCTCCTAATTTTATTTAGCATACGCATGCATATGGCTGAGTCTGTCGCCTAAATTTATTTGTTTTTACATTCATAATAGTACTGACTAATTAATACTTAACAATTTTATTTCTCTTGCTTCCTTTCTCCATGGCTCTTCCCCTAATCTTTTAGGGATATAAGCGCATAGGCAAAAGCTATTGTTCACATGAACCGGTAAATATCACTATAAATCCGCCCCAGATTACACTGTAGTGTAGTTGAATCCAAATCAATTAATTATGCAACTAGTCATCCAAATTCTTCGACTTTTTTCCCCTTCTCGTTTTAGTTCTTTATTTAGTTTCTTACATGAAAAAGGCTTAGACCAAAGAATTACACCTTCCGAGATATCAATTTGCAAATTCGTTCACAACCCATTAAACCAAATAACCTCTACAAGCAATTCTTTGATACCCAAATCCTTCAATTATGCAACCTATTCATCCAAATTCTTCAACTTTTTCCCCTTCTTGTTTTAGTTCTTTATTTATTTCTCACATGAAAAGGCTTAGATCAAAGGCATAAACTTTACACCTTTCCATACACCAATTTTCATATTCATCCACAACCCATAAAACCAAATAACCTCTACAAGCAATTTTTTACTAAAAACTCACCTTATACACAAAAGAAAATCTCACATCTATACATATTTATCTAAGCACATACATATCAACCACAACAACCAGAAACATGGGTTCTACAGAAAATCTGTATAGATTGCAGAAGAAACTACAGAATTTTTCTAAAAAAATCTGCTCTTATATTTACTCTATCATATATCACCATCTCACTGAAAATTCAACGCTCTGGTTGAATCCAATACAACCTATTCATCCAAATTCTTCAACTATTATGCCTTCTTGTTTTATTTTTTCTCACATGAAAAGGCTTAGACCAAAGAATTAGACCTTCACACATATCAATTTGCATATTTATCCATAAGTCCATTAAACCAAATAACCTCTAACAAACAGTTCTTTTTTATTTTTTCTCACATGAAAAAGGCTTTAGACCAAACAATTACACCTTCCACATATCAACAACAACAACAACATACCCAATGTATTCCCACAAGTGGGGTCTGGAGAGGGTACGATGCACGCAGACCTTACCTCTACACCCTCGGCTCAAAAGAAACTACACCTTCCCACATATCAATTTGCATATGTGTCCACAACCCCATTAAATCAATAACCTCTAACAAACAATTTTTTAACTAAAAACTAAAACTCACCTTAAACAAAAAAGAAAAACATCTCTCTCTCTCTATATATATATATAACATGGGTTTTACATAAAACTGTACAGTACCAAAGAAACTAAAACTACAGAAATTTTCTTTAAAAAAATCTGTTCTTTTATATTTACTCTTATATCATATAAAAATTGAATCTTTTGAAATAACAGTATGGTGTATTAAACTCGCGCGGAATCCGCTGAAGGGCCGACTACAAGGTCTATTGTAATAAAAGTTAATAAAGGAAAAAATAGAAGATTAAAACAAAATAAAACTAGGGTTTGTGTTTTCTTGAAATTTTTTTGAGTTACCTCGTCAGCCATGGTTGATGCAAATCAAGAAGCTTCAAAGACTATTGAAATGAAAAAACAAGTAGTAAGGGTTGATTATAATATATAAGTTTATAATCTTAGATCCGATTACTTTGGTTTACCAATTCTGATGTGTTATTTTTTTTTAAATTTTTTTTCTCATTTATCCCAAGTTCTTTTTCTTTTTTCTTGTTTTTTTTTCCTTTTTGTGTTTTTTTTTTTCCTTTCTTTGACCAACATTTTAGTATCGGAAAAGGGATGAAATTACCCTCAAACTATCTCGAAATATTTCATAAACGCTCAATTTATTTTTGTACCGAAAAAGCCTTCATCGTCACTCCAAGGACCACAAATGTCCCAATCATTAACGGTCTGCCATAAATGTTGATTGAGTTCTAATTTGGAAAAGAAAATATTGATCTGAAGGGAAGAGGGTTTTTAGTCATGTAGACGGTCTAGGTGGACAACCATGTCATTATTGTTTTTCAAGTCGGACTGTCAGTCAATATTCGTGGCAATTTGTTAACGATAGGGGCATTTGTGGTCCCTTGGAGTGGCGGAATGGGCTCTTTTGATACCAAAAATAAACGGAGGGCATATGTGATCTATTTCGCATGGTCCATGAGTGATTTTGGCCCTTTTTCATTTTAATAGTTATCGCTATTTTCTATGTGTTGAAAATGGGATAAAGAAAATAAGAAAAGGTATAAGTCATATATTTAAGAAAACACATGTTATAAAAAATATATTTTTATGTTTTTCACTTATGGGAAAAAGGGTATCAATATTCTCAAGATTGAGTTTTGAATTGATGGAATTTTTCGATGTTAATGAAGCTTGTTATTCTATTTATTTGGCCGAATCCGACTCTCGGCCTGCCCTTTTACTAGATTTTTCATTAGTTATGTTGGTTCAACTACTCGGTGCTCACCTAACAAATGATGAATGAGATTCTCAATTGAATAATTTGTATGACTCTCACTGAAAAATAAAAGCATAAATAAAATATTCTACAAATTGATAGGTGGTTTTGTGTCTTTTGCTAATTCAAAACATATTAACTACAGTTTTATGCTGCCACCTCGACTTTAGATTAAAATCTACTACTCCTCTCGACTTTAGAAATAGACATCGTATTTCTTCGATGGTCAAAATTGGCCAACGGTTTGGTGGACTTCTTTTTTCGTGAACAACTTTAAAACTCATTTCAGTTAGCTAAATAAATGTAGTAATTGATAAGCATTTATTTTTAGGTGTTAAAACTCATTAATATAAAGTAATGATGTATTTGGATAGAAATGTAATAAACGGTCGGTATGTTTGATGATAAGCAACTTTTTGTTAAAATGATTGAAATATATTTAATACTATCTACTAAAAATATACATTTAAAAATAGCTGTACATAAACAAAGGATAAATGACAAAAATAAAATAGAGAGATAATTAAAAATTACGTATATTTTAGGAAGAGTATTTTGAAAATAACAAAAAATATTAGAAATTAATGTGTACACAAAAAGCACTACCTATATAAGCAGTAACATGCTAGGGATTCAATTGAACCTCCTCTTCACCATAGATGGCTTTACCATTGAAATCATCAAGGTGCGTATAAATTGACCCAAATACCACCGTTATAAAAGAAAATTACTTTGCAAAATAAGTTTTGAAAGCAATTGCATCAGAATCTAACTGCATATTGCCTTTCTATATGTTTGTCTAGAATAACTAAATAGAGAAATACCCTTTGCTCTTGAGCCATAAAACGATGACCAGTTGATTCCATACAACTCCTCTAAAGGCTTTTGAGTATGAAAACAAAAGGAGCCACATCATAATGACTATCAAATTTACAATTCCATAGTCTCATGAAACTACTGTTTCAAGCCCTGCAAATCTTACATTAGAGCTGCTAAAAAGCCTCTTAAGTCAAACACGAAAAGAATCACATTAGTAAATTTGGAGGAAAGTTCCATGGATGCAAAACCGGTTGATATCTCGAAGATTCAACTTAGCCAAGCAGATAAAAACTACACAGCAGAAATTCAACTCCTGGCTTGTGGAGCATCATGACTTCCTCCCCATGCAGCAACATTGCCAGGTGGAGTTCCCGCTCCGCCCTGAACACTTGCAGCCACGCCACTGCCATATGGATATGATCCTTCCCCCATAGCGCCAAGGGCCCCTGGGATATGAGGTCTCTGATAACCGTCTACATGGTGCATAGGAGGAGCGGGATGCATGGGATCTGAATTCATGTAGGGGCGACCATAAGGATCAAAACCTACGGAACATGAAAATACTGTCAGTAAGTGTTACGAGCAATAGATACAGAATAGAGACCAAAACTAGCATACATTTGATGTGGCGAAAACTAGCATGCTGATTACCTTGAGCTCTTTTCTCGGCAATTAACACCTCAGCACACAATCTCTCCACTTCGTTAGCCATGCCAATCAAGTCTTTCTCCATAAGTTTCATTTGCTCAACTTTCTCTATGTTTAAACCTTTTTCATGCTGGAAGGTCTTACTGCATGTTCCAAATAAAATAAAACAATCATGAATACGGAATGCAGTGAGTTTACAAGCAAGTTTGGAAAACCCTTTTTGCTTTAAAGGGCGTGCAAGTCATAAAGACATCTATCAACATGATATTTACCCTAACAATTCCAAGCAGTATCACTAATCATTGAAACTGTGAATATTAAGATGGTTATTGATCATACGAGATTGGAAAAGATTAGAGAACAAAGTGTCAAGTAGTGCATTTACAAGATAAAATAAGACGAGGTCGTTAAAGATAATTCGACCGTCTTACATAGACCTCCATATGTATCGGCAAATAGTTGGACCTAAAATATCATAGAGAGAGTTATTTCAAAGGGCTATAATCTCTTGAAATCGGTGCGGACTTGGTTAAGAGCAAACACAAAGAACAAATGATCCATAAAAGCAATAATAGCTAATCATATAGGTTTAGTTATTGTAGTTGAACTCACACTAGATCCAGTGTTTGCCACAAGTCCTTTTATTCGAGTTAGAAACTTGTACATTAAAAAGGAGTAAGTGTAAGATTTAGCGAAACCTCTAGTTTTACAGAACCCCTAATTAGTCTTAAAAGACAAAATATATAATATTGGAATAAAATGTGTCAAAATAGAGCAATGTGAATACAAAGAATTTGTAAAGCCGACCCCGACTAGTTTGCAATTGAGGCATAGTTGATTGATATATAGCCAGACACTTCACCGACAAATTAACCAAGCCCTTTCAAGGGTAACGGCTAGAAAAAAATCTTTCAAGGGTAATTAGTGGATAAAGAATTTGTTCATGCTTCCACTTAAACAGCAAGTCTAGGCAATTAAAAACTCCCTATGTCCCAATTTATGTAGCACAATTCGAATTTCGAGTCAAACTTTTACATTTTGACCACATGGAATCTTTAAATTTTATGAAATAAACTTTATATATTTGAAAACTACATAAAAAGTACTATAAGTCACAATAATGACAATTCAAAATACTTAAAAGGCATATGAAAAAATTGCGGTCAAAGAAAAACTCGTTTGATTCTCGAAGTGTCTCTTTTACCAACCTTCCTCCAGGGAAAAAAATCACAGGTCATTACTACTCCCTCCGTCCCAATTTATGTGGCACCTTCCAGATTTCGGAGTCAGTGGGAGTAGTAGTGACTTGTGGTTTTTTCTTCCCTAGAGGAAGGTTGGTAAAAGAGACATGCTTCGATTCAGTTTCAAAACTAAGAATTTATTTTCAGTTTCAAAAAAAAAAAAAGAGACATGCTTCGACTTACCGCAACTTCTGGTGTTCTTTCTTTAAGGAATCCAGTTCAGCATGCATCTCAGGTAGCTTCTTGACATCTGCACGAGCTTTTTCCAATTCCTGCATAACGTGATGTATTTTTCCGCTTAGCTCCATATTAGCTGTTACCAAGCTTCGTGCCTCCAAGTGGGCCTCTTCCACATCCTTCCTCAAATTCTCAACACTTCTAAGGTCCACCTGATCCATCTTTGCAATCTTGTCAAGCAACAACCGGATCTGGATGTCACTTTCTGTTTGACTACTTCTTATGTGTTCTTTGAGTTTCTCTACTTCTCGATGAGCAGCAGAAAGATCCTGCTTTAAGGCAACATACGTAGCCGCCAACCGATGATTGTCTCCCGCAAGTTGTTCTAGCTCTGCAGCCAATCTGTTGTCCCGGTGACGGCCAGCTGGCAATTCTTCATGAAGCACCATTCCTGGAGCTTGTAGTGACCGTCCATATGGTGCTGGTATTTGTCTTCTGGAAGCCATCTATTCACTAGGTCCCAGAACTAAAAAGGGCTAATACCTGTTTTCAGGTTTCAATAATTAGCAAGTATTTACCTGCTTTGAAAAGAATATTAATAAACTATGAGCTTAAGTTTCGACTATGAATCATAAGAGTTAAGCAATGCTACTTATGTTTATAAGGAAAAGGTAAGCAATGCTAAGATCGAGATCATAAAACAGCAGTTTAACCTTTTAACAGAGGGTAATTAGAACTAAAACTAAAACATGCATCTTTTAGAACTTTAGTTGTACTAATTTTTTTTTTTTGTTTTTGATAATGGATTAATGGTGGTGTCTGGGCCAACTTGTGCGCACCTCGACTAATTCCACGAGGTACCTGCTACTTCCACCAGCACAAGTACCAGATAACACTGTCCTAGCCTCCAGCTAGGACATATGGGAAGAAATCACCTAGTGTTTTTGTCTCCGCTGGGAATTGAACATGATACCTCATGGTTCTCTACCTACTTCATTGACCACTAGGCCACGCCCTTGGGTGCGAACTCTAGGTGTACTATTAACCACACACCAGTTAAGTGTTTCATTCCAATTTAACCATTTCAGAACAGAAAACCAGCATGACTAGGCAGACGTGCAGAAGTTGCAGCTAAGTGATGTACAGTCACTTGGTGACTCTTTCACGATTACAAGTAATGAGGAGCCAAGAGTGACGAAGGAACTTCAGCAGCTTGCTAGCATATACACACAATGAGAAGAACTACAGGAGCGAAAGCCAAAAAGATTGTATCCAGTTTAGAGGAAGAAGTAAGCAAATTAACATATAGCAAAACGGTTTTGGTAGATGAAAATTGAAACGGGCATCTAATGTAAGCTGTAAGACACGGAATTTAAAAAGTTGTTCTTTAGATTTTTCTAGCTTGTGTTAAATTCTTATTGAGCACTGGATTTATGTTACATCAGTATTCACTAGACTATTAGCTCTAGCTTCACCCTTCTGAAGCAAAGGAACAAACTCATTCATAGAAGGGAAAAGGTCCAAATATACCCCTGTACTATACGATTTAGAGCAAATAAACTCTTCGTTAAAGCAGTAGTCAATTTATACCCCTGCCATTACAAAAATGGCTCAAATATACCCTTTTCAGCTGACGGAAATGAAAATATAGACTTCCAAATTATTTTTCTGATTTTCTTTTTAAAATAAAATCCAGGTGGATTTAAGAGCAACTTCTTAGGTGAAAACCAACAATTTAAAGCACAAAGCACTCCCCTAGTCTCCCAAAAAATAGCTGAAAATAGAAGGTCTCCACTTTTGCGATTGTAGTTTATAGAAGAAAAATGTTTTGCTCCAACAACATACCCAGTGTAATCCCACAAATGGGTCTAGGGAGGGTAGAATATACGCAGACCTCACCCTACCTTTGTTTTGCTCCATATTTTTATATTTCACAACCATCATCCTCCTGTTTGACCTCTCACCTACTGGAATCACTTCAATAAAATTAAATAAATAATAACAACGGCATCAGGAATCCTTGGAAAACTTGAACCTACTTACATAGCTACACTTCAACAAGATGCACCGAGATAAAAGTCGACAGGTTGCACCATGTTTAGCTGGCTATGCTAACGGAACTTTTTTTATAATTGTGATGTCCGAGTAAGCTTGCACGGTCACGCATCTCGACTAATTCCACAGGAAACCTGCCACCTCCCACCATCAATAGATACCAAGTAACTCTATACACCAAGGCTAGGACAAATGGAAAAAAACCACCTAGTGTGTTTTTCTCCATTGGGATTTGAACCTGAGACCTCATGGTTCTCAACCCACTTCATTGATCACTAGGCCACACCCTTGGTCTATGATAATAGATTTATATCTACCCTAACCAATATTCATGTCAATATAAATTAAGGACCGGGCATTGCACTTAGTGCTCAAATGCCTGTAATCTAAATAATCAAAGTCTAATAGGCATCTGAAGCTAATGCCTCTAACTATTAGTACGAAGACTACCAAGGTTGTTTTCCCAAAGCAAGTTCCTCGCAGAGCTAGAGAGATTAAACATATTTATTAACCTGAAAAGGAAGCAGGACGATCCCACTTTTGGTGGAAAATATACCGGATTTGATTAGTCGATTTGAATTGGAGTTGTCAAGACATCTATAACTATTTAGTCAAAACAAGAATTCATTTTCATCGAACCGCCTAGCTTGCTTTGTTTGTTCATTTATTGTAGGGCGAATCTCATTGCAAGATTCATCGACTGGAATCCGATTTCTTTTCCATTATACTTATTTCCATTTTATTTAGTTAGTAGAACCTTCTAACTATATATATTACACTTATACAAATTCTCTTGTCTTTTTCTCTAAAGACGGTGAACTCTAAATTAATTACTTACCTTATATCTTCTTTAATTAGAAATTCTTTAAAGATTTTTTTTCCATAAATAGAATCAGGAAGGCTTTTAATCAGGAGCTCTTTTTGTCTTTTTTCTTATTTTTTCCGGGTGATTTCGAATAGAACAAGTAATCAAATTGAGGAGAATGTATTTAGGAATTTCCATCTCAAGATTTAGAAGATCTTGTGTTGGTATACTCCTTTTATTTTATTCTATTTCCATTTGGAGCAACAATTGCATCTCGGAGCGTAAAGAGTCGAAAGACTTGGCAAAAAATAATGACACAGAAGATCTAGACCAAGTTTTAGTCCAACAATATCCAACCGTAATTTCCACTGTACCATCTCTAGCAATTCATGAAAGAGCTTGCATGCTCTGCACAAGAATACTGAATTCTGACACATCCAAAGATCTAGTTTAAATGACCAGGTACATCATATGAGTTCGATCCATTAGGTTCTTTTGTTTATCAAAAAAGAAACGAGAGACCAGAAAATATCTTTGATTACGATTAAACGGAACAATGCAAAAAGCCGCTCCATAATGGTAAATCTCATCTTGTATGTTGCCGAAGTTACAGTAGTAAGATTACAAACACAACAACATACCCAGTGTAGTCCCACAAGTGGGGTCTGAGAGGGTAGTATGTACGTAGACCTTACCTCTACCTTTGCATGATAGAGAGGTTGTTTCTGATAGACCCTTGGCTCAAAAGTAATGTAGTCAATGCAGGATTGCATGAAAAATAAGACAGTAAAAAATCAAGAGACAAAACACATGGCGCGACATAATAATACCCACATAAAGATGATGATCTACGCGATACCAAAATAGTACAACTAAGAAAAGTAGTAAGATTGAACCCTCAAATATGTTCGAAGATCTTGAAATGATCTTCCGGTTCACAATCATACTAATGTTTAGCGATTGGTGTCGCCCTAATGAAATGGTGAATAGTTTAATATAACATTCATTCCTGACCGTCGCAGTCTGCTTAATACTAAAAGCTAGTAGTTAGACTTCTACTCTGCCGCCCTATCTAGTAAGAGTCTCTAAAAGCTACGTTACCGTAATAAATATTTTGGGAACAACTTTATGGTCTTCGCTTCTAACTAATCCTTTCATAAATTTGTTAATCCTAATATAACTCAAACCCTCCAAGCTTTACAGCTAATAACCCGCCACTTCATTTTCTTCAAGCCCAAGAGAGAAATGGAGCAAACTTTCTTTAACCTATCAGTATGATAAAAGCACTAGCATTGATTTCCTATTTCAAAGAAACAAACAACTCAATGTGCATCAGAAATTCTTAAACTTACTACCAATTGCCTCCACAATGACTTTCCAATTACTAGCCTTTATCTTTCCACCCTCATTTGGGCTCCCACCATAATTTACACGTTACCACCTCTAGCAATTCAAATAAGCGATTGCGTGCTCCACACAAGATACATAAGATTTTCATACATCCATTTTAGGAACAATGTTTATGGTCTTTGCTTCTAATTAATCCTTTCATAAAGTTGTTGTTCCTCATATAATTCAATATTTCTACAAGATTTACAGCTGCATGAATCACCACATTTTCATCCCAACCAAGAGAATGATGGAGCAAACTTTCTTTAACCTATCAGGATGATAAAAGCACTAGCACTAATTTCCTATTTCAAGAAACATTCTTAAAGCGGATCAATATAAAACCATGTGATTTGTACTTGTTTACGTACTGCCCCTTAGGCCTAGGGCTTCGTCGTACCCTGCTTACTCCTCTTTCACTTTCACTGGCTTCTACTTGTCCTTTTTTTATTGGCTTATTTAGAAAATGGTATCAGCATTTGAGACGACTCTCCCCAGCCAATCCTCAGTCGTTCGTCCTTGCTTAGGAAAAAACCGAAACTTACTACCATTATCTCCACATGACTTTCCAAAACACCCCCCACCATTTCCTTCTTGCAGGCTGTTCATAACCTACCGACCCTCAAACACACTATACAAACCTTTTTTAAAAAGACCGAAGGGTGTGGCCTTGTGGTCAATGGAGCAGATTAAGAACCATTAGGTCTCAGGTTCAAATTCCAGCGCAGGCAAAAACACCAGGTGATGTTTTCCCTATTTGTTCAAGCCTCATGGACAAAATTATCTGATACTCGTGTTGGTGAGCTCGGACACCACAATTATAAAAAAAAAACACTTTTCAGGGTGAAAACCCAGAAGGGTCTATTCAAAACAGAGTAAACATAACAAAAGATCAAGAAAATCAAAGAGGGCATAACATAAACATAAACATAAACAAATAAGCAAAGCATGGAGCAAATAGAATAATACTACACTAGATATAAATGTAGGAAAAGATTGAAACTTTATAACATAACATAATCATTTCCTTAAATCAGTAAAAGGAACAATTTCCATCTCACTTTTAAACTAATAAAACAAAACCCAATTCAACAAGAACAGACTAGAACAAAATAAAAACCTTTAGTTACTCAACAATAGCAAATTAAAGGTTTTTCATTAAATTAAAGCATACCCATATGAAGAATAGAGAAAAAGATCATACCTTTGCATCAATAATAGCCAAAAATTGTGAAAGGGTATAGACTATAGAGGTATTCGAGGGTTGTGTTTTTTTTCGTTTTTACAATATGTTTGTAGTCATTTTTAGTTACTTTATTGGGAAGTTTGCACTTTTAGTCCCTTATATATCCACAAATTCAAATTTTGGTCTTTCTGATATGTAAATAAGTAGTATATCTAATGTTTAATTAATAATAACGTGCACTTTTGGTTTTTTTTCTTATGAATCTTCATAGATTTTATGTGTTATATACTACTTTTTTCGTTTCAATTTATCTGAAGTTGTTTGACTAGATAAAATATGAATGGAAAATGAATATTTTTAAAATTTGTGATCTAAAATATGTCATAAAAATTTATATGGCTATAAATTATTTCGTCAAAGGTAAAAAGGGGAGTTTAAAGTTAAACTGTTACTAAATATTGAAAGATGTAAAAAAAATTTACTGACCAAACAGAAAAGAGTGTCACATAAATTGAACGAATGGATTATTATCTATCAGAATTTTTTATACTCATAACTCGAATCGATACATCTGATTGAAAGGTGAAGGGATATATCCATTCACTACAATGGTTCCCTCATAGTTTGTGATATTACGATTATCTCTCCTATTTTAATTTATTTATCCGTAATATAAAAATTACAATTTAATTGGTCTGCTCCTACTAGTATACTCTTTTATTTAATTAAAATTTTATAAATATCTCTTTTTTTAAATCCATTTAAGATATCTCAAACATATTCAACGGTGAATCCACTTTATGTAAGAGAATTCTATTTATCCTATACCACAATCCTAGTTGTCTACGAATTCCATTTGGACTGAAATACGTACCACCCTGAACAGTCCAAAAAGATATTTAGTAGGTGTTTCATCTGATTTAATTCCAAATGATCCAAAGAGATATGATTTGGGATTTAGAATTTGGGATTCCAAATCATGATTTTAATTTTTTAAAATATAAAAGCTGACTCATAAGTTTTATTTTATAAAAATAGATTTATAAATTGATAGATATATTTACAAATCATGTTTATCAACCATTTATATCAAATATTAAAAGATCTACAAGTTAGTAGTATATTTATAACAAATTTATTCTTATCAACCATGTAGGAGGATTATATTAAAACGTAGTTACACTATAACTCATGTTCAATTTTCTATTTTATTGAACTAATGTTTGATCAATTGATGTATTTTTTAGAAAGGTCTTCTAGTAGCGTATTAATTTTGTTATAAACTATGACTTGTTCATTTGGTAAGTATAAGAATTGGGAAAGTTTTGATGGTTTTCACAACTTATGGGGTTTTTATGTCTATAAGAAAAAATATAACTTAAGAAATCCAAATTGTGTGTCCAAACAAAACTTCAACTTCAAATCATGTCTAGGGATGGCAACGGATCGGATCTGGGCCGGATCCTACTAGATCAAGATCCAGATTCATTTTTCATACATGGATCAAGATCCGGATCCAGATCCATCGGGTCCATAAAAATCATATCCAAATCCGGATCCACCGGGTCCACGGATCGAATCTGGATTCACATGTAAAAAAAATTATCTTGAATAATATTCCCACCTGTTAAAACTTTTTGACAAAATAAAACTCAATCTTATTGAAAAAATGATTGAGTTCATTCAATCAACCTATGCTAGAAAACACAAAGAAAACAAATTAAAGTTTACAAAATTCATAGATAGATTTAAGCAAAAAGTATATTGTCCTTTAACATGTCTAATTCTAAGACATGAAAGTTCATCTTTGGTCATTCCAAGACATGTCTAATTCTCTGTTTGCCTGATATAGATTTGATATTATGCTTTTACTTTTGAGGAAAGGTCAATACCCAAATAAATTACATCAAAACATGAAGTAACAGTAGTCAATTAACACCTCTAGGCCACTCCAGACTCTACAACCATTGATCACATGTGGCTTATTTTTCTTAATTGTTTTGTGAAATAGCATATATGTTGCAATAGCTTAAAATTCAATGACAACAAAAATTACAAGTGCAGGAATAAATCAAGAGACGACCAGCTCTGTGGTATGATCGAGAAACAACTTTGGAGGATGGGGGTTTGTTGGGAGAAGAGAGCTAAAACAAGAGAGTAGTTATAACTCTTTACTAGATTTTGTTATTTTTTTATTTTCTTTAAGTCTTTAGAATTTTATTTTTCTTACTTGATTATATATGAAGACATTTTTGCTTACCAATTGTATGTTATCCAACCTGCTAATTTATTTAATGTGCTACGAATTTTCTAGTAAGGATCAATCTTTAATTAAACACTTAAATAAAACAAGTTAAAAGAGAAGGAAACCTTTTTACTTGCATGGTACGAGACAATTTTTAATTTCTGCAAACCAACTTCTAGACATATATATGTGACAAAAGCTAGTAATCACATCCTTTACAATTCTACAACTCAATTGTTGTTTGTTAGGGACATCTTTTGATCCCTTTCAGCACCTCTCCAATATGAAAAAATATTACTTTTTAAAAAGAGATAACTAAAAAAATTCATCTCAATAAATATTTATGATTAAACATATCATTTACATATCAGAAATTATGATTTTTTTTTAAAGAAAATACTTATAAAATTACATTCTAGGTTATGAATATATTTAATAAAAAATAGATCCACGGGTCGGATCTGGACCAGATACGGATCTCAAATACAAGATCCAGATCCAGATCCAATCCGTTAGAAATGGATCCGGGACCGATCCGGATCCTTTGGGTCCAAATTTTGAAGATCCATATCCTATAAAACGAATCTAGATCCACCGAATTCGGACCGGGTCCAGGATCCACTACCATCTCTAATCATGTCCAATCAGCTCCTTACTGTGGGACTTAGACACAATTTGTTGAGATGGCACGGTGGGTATATCACACTGCACTTGAGAAGCCAATTTAATTTTTTAAAATTTTTAAAAGTTTAAAAGTTAACTATAAGAAAAATAACTATTTTAAGTATATTTAATTAATTAAAAACACATTGTAGACATCGAAATTTTAATTGAATTAATTCATGCAAAATTTGGATTAAATTCTAAATTATTGACATGTTGACCGAGTCAAATTTTGGTTAATAAAGTCTGATTAATAATTTAAGTCAAAATTACATGACTTGAATGAAATCCAAAACATATTTGGGTTAGTCCATTAAATTGTGTCTCTACAAGACAAGTCCAACTCACCTCTTTCTCTCCCATGATCGCTAGAATTACTTGGAGACCGGAATACCCCCAATCTCTAAATCACACCTATATAAATGGGTCACATATCCCATTTTGAAGACATCTTGATATCTGAAAAGTTGCATATCATCTTGACTAGAGGCAAATGAGGGCAACGACATCTGCATAAGTGTTATCCAAAGGTCTTCAACAAGAAGGAGAGTTCGAGAGACATCTTCCCTCAAGAACAATCCAAAGTGTTGCTCAAAGTTCTTCCAAGATTCAACACATCAACAGAAGTTCATCATTCATTCAAGAAAGACGTTACATTGGCCATCGAATCAAGGCGAACAACATGGAGAATAAAATCAAGGGATACATACAGAGCTGTACTCATAAAATAATAAATAAAATAATTTTTTCTCACATTTATTTTATGATTGCAATTATTTATTTTCTACTAGCAAAATTTATTGTGAATAGATTTTTGGCACGCCTAGTGGGAACAATTCTGCCCTTCATCTCTTTATCTCCAAAATCAAATCTGCAAATTCTGAGATCTACTGTTATGACGGCCTTAGAGAAAAGCTTTGGTGTTCCATCCACAAATGTTATTATTATTGCTTGCTCAATGACTCGAAGCAAGTTCAAATTTGGCGATTTGGAGAGATTGAAGTGTTTCATCTCCTTAGAGACGCAAGACAAGAACAAACCGACAATGACGACTGTAAGATCTGGGGGCAAGTTTCTCAAGCATGCTCTAACTTCTACAAATCTGAGGACTTGGTGGATTCTTCAACTTCTAATATCGTGAGTGCTATGATGACTATGTGACCAACACAGAGGAATAACTAGCTGTGATGATGCAAACTATTGAGGCGTTGAAGAAATATGTGGAGGACAAAGATCTTCAAATAGTTGAACTGATGAACAAGTTAGAACTCTACAGCCCCGATGATTCTAGTCACATCCCAACACCACGAGATAAAGATGTTGAATCTGCCATCAAATTGCCCAACGATCAAAGTGCGAATCAAGTTGCTTCAGTTTCGACATTGCCTATCCAACAACTGCAAGATATGATAACAAACACCATTAGGGCTCAATATGGTGGATCATCACAAAGCTCATTGTACTATTATAAGCCTTACACCAAGCGAAATGATTGTCTGCCTATGTCAATTGGATATCAACCACCAAAGTTGCAACAATTTGACGGTAAAGGAAACCCAAGACAATATGTTACACATTTTGTGGAGACTTGTAGCAATGTTGGTACACATGATGATCTGCTTGTTAAATAATTTGTTCGCTCGCTGAAGGGTAACGCCTACGATTGGTACACCGATCTCAAGCGAGAATCAATTGATAGCTGGGAACAACTTGAAAATGAGTTCTTCAATCGCTTCTACAACACACATAGAACAATAAGCATGATAGAGTTGACTGCCACCAAACAACAAAATGATGAACCAGTGATTGACTATGTCAACCGCTGAGCATTGAGTTTGGATTGCAAAGATCGTTTGTCAGAAATGGCTGTTGTTGAGATGTGCATTCAAGAATTTGGATTGCATACAAAGATCGACTTTTGAAGAATTGTCGAGCAAATAGAGTTAAGCATTGCGTTGCTTGAGATAGGAAGGAAGAGAAAGTGCATTCAATGAATCCATGGTGGGGCTGTTAAACTTGCTAAACAAAAAATAAAAGAACAAGGTACAAGTCAACACATTCTCCAAGAACTTAAGCCACTTGACGACTTTTGAACAAGAATTGAAATTGGCAAAAAAGTCATCGATCCCAAGTATTGCAGTCATTAGTCGTCCAACTGAAAAATGTTTCACACGAGCCTAAACTGCAAGTTAAAGTGTTCCTCAATGCATGTGCCTAAACTGCACATCCGCAATGCTCCTCGATGCTCGAGCCTAAACTGCAAGTTGCAACGCTTCTTTTTACATGAGCCTAAACTTCACATTTCGATACTCCATGATCCACGGGTATAAATTGCATACAAATAAAAAACTCAAATAAAATACTCTTTCTGAATTATGTAATGACTTGATCCTCTTCATCGAGGTACGCATGCAATTTAGAATTTTCTTCTAAGTGTAGTCAGATTAGTAAAAAAAACTCATCCCTTCAACACGGAGTCAAAGAAAAGTTGCTTTCATGAAGTTTCATTTGATGCTTTTCACACACTTGGAAAATCTAAAGACAAGCTTCGACAAATATTGGAGGATGAAACGATTTTCCATGACGATCTTCTTACATCAAATTCTTCATGGTAGATAGACCTTGGCGGATCAATGGGTCTACTCACTCTGTCTGGGGGCATATCTACTTAGTTCATATACTTGCTCGTCATAGCTGTAAAAAAAAAAAAAAGAGGTACCAAGCGTCTCTCTCGCCAAGCTAATGAGGGAGGTGCACCATCGACTTTCTTGCCAAATTTGAGCTAATTTTCAAATTTTGTATGTTCAAATCCATAGATCTTTTGGCCATGATTTCTGTAGAGATTATAGTTTTGAGAGTTCTCTTTCCAACGGAATAGAAATCTTATCGTTTCGGCATTCCTACTCCAAGTTATGAATTTTCTATCACTGAAGCGCAAAGCTGAAGCATTGAGCAAGACCGAATTCAAGAATTATCTGTATAAATCTATAAAGCTTTTAATCGTGATTTTTATAGAGATTATAGTATTGTGAGTTGTCTTTCCAACGAAATAGTAATCTCGTCATTTCGACGCTCCTACTCTGAGTTATGAACTTTCTACCATCGAAGCGCAAAGCTGAAGAGTTTAGCGAGGCAGAATTCGAGGTAAATTTCAAAATTTATCTGTACAAATCCATAAAGCTTTAATTGTGATTTTTATATGAATCTCTTTCTAGTTGCTCTGAAACAATTAAGAGATTCTTTAGAAGAAATACGGGGTTTTGCTTCTGGCCAACTGGATAAATTCATTTATTTCACACTGGATCTAGCACAGATCGTCTCCAGCCCACTTGAACAATTTGAAATAATCTCATTGATTCCTATTTTTGGAAGTTCACTTTTCGAAAAACAGGAATCTTGTCATTTCGGCACTCCTACTCCGAGTTATGAATTTTCTATCACTGAAGCGCAAAGCTGAAGAATTGAGCAAGGCAGAATTTGAGTTGACTTTAAAAAATAATTTGTACAAATCGAGAAAGCATTAGGCAGTGATTTTTACATCGTTTATAATTTTTAACCAACAGAACAAGTGCCTCGTGGTTTAGATACTCCTGCACCGAATTATGGAATTTCTATCACAGACCCGCAAAGCTGTAAATTCAGCATGGCAGACTGCGTCGTAAACTTCAAGAAAAGCCACGCAGTTTATATCTTAATTGTAAGAGAGAAATTAAGACTACAGCAAGTCATTTGTCACTTTAATGAAGTACTTTCATTCTGTGCAAATGTGAAGAAGAAATTTTGATATTAGACAACTCTCAGGTACTGGTCTAACTAGAGTTCCTGCAAGAACAAGTACTTTTGAAGTTACAAAGGCGAAAATGTTTTCACATATACTTCAAGCCTCGTCGCTAAATCCTGACAAGCCTACACTTTCACAAGTCTTGAAGTGGGGTATACATCAAAATTTTAATTGAATTAATCTATATAAAATTTGAATTAAATTTTAAATTATTGATATGTTGACCGAATTAAATTCTGGTTAATAAAGTCAGATTAATTATTTAAGTCAAAATTACATGACTTGAATGAAATCCAAAATACATTTGGGTTAGTCCATTAAATTAGACATCTACAAGACGAGCTCAACCCACCTCTTTCTAGCCCATGGTCCACTAGAATTACTTGGAGACCGAAATACCCCAAGCTCTAGCTCACATCTATATAAATGGGTGACATATCCCATTTTCAGACATCTTGAGATCTGAAAAATTGCATATCATCTTTGACTAGAGGCAAAGAAGAGCAACGACATCTACATAAGTTTTCTCCAAAGGTCTTCAACAAGAAGGAGAGTTCGAGAGACGTCTTCCCTCAAGAACAATCTAAAGTGATGCTCAAAGTTCTTCTAAGATTCAACACATCAACATAAGTTCATCATTCATTCGAGAAAGACGCTACATTGGCCCTCGAATCAAGGCAAACAACACGAAAAATAGAATCAAGGGATACATCCAGAATTATACTCACAAAATAATAAATAAAATGATTTTTTTCTCACATTTATTTTATAATTGCAATTATTTATTTTTTGCTAGCAAAATTTATTGCGAACACACATTTCAAACAAACAAAAAAAAACCTCCCACCCTCCCCTAATGTGATAGCTATTAGAGTGGTGGTCATCATGGTGATTTTGTGGTTGTTCCATTAACACGGACATGACTGACGAGCAGAGGAGAAGAAGAAAGGAGGGTGGGGAAGCTATTTTGCAGATGAAAGAGATTTTATATATATATATTATATATATATATATATAATTTGTTTTTTTGTCATATTTGTCATTCTAGTGTGTGAATTACACACACGTTTGTTATATGGCTGCAAATTAACTTTGTGTCACGGTAAAAATGGTCTTGGAGAATTCAGATGGATACATCTCAATTAGAGGATCCAAGCGGATTTCTTGGACAAGTTTGAGGGTCCAATTCGCTTGAAGATTTAGTCAATCACATAGTTTAAATAAAAAATTTGAGGTTTTTTATTTGATTGCATCGAAATATTCAATAAATTAATTTATTTTATTTTATTTATGATAAAGAGTAACTTCAAGAAAATGTATTTGGAGTTCTTCAAACTAACTTCTGCCTCTTCGTCGTGGTCGAAGAACGGTCAATCAATTGGTATTGTTAACTAATGATAGTGTTTTCAAGCACAAACTTTCCACACAAAAAAAGAATGCATTTGATGATAGTTTTTTATTTTTATTTTTTTCATCGACCTGATTTCGCATTAAATTCTTTACCATGCCTAAGAATATTTACTTTTAATGTGAATTCTAAACCACTTGGTGCATCACTCTGTCCAAAGTGGGAAGATCGGTTTTAGAACATATTATAAACGTTATTTTAGTTATATCTTTTTATAGGAAATCGATAAAGTGTAACGCGAGATATTGGTAAATAAAACACAACTTTTTAAAAAAATTATTTTTTCTACATATTATAAGTGGTCTTAAGTGATAATTTCTCGTCGGAAAGCTACATATTATCATAGTGACTTCACAATTTTTTTCTACCTTTTTTGAGCAATAACATATTACATGCATAAAGTTGCAATTCTACTACGTCTAAATATCCTTGTTTAGAATTTTATCCACAAGAATGTTACAATATTTTCACTTTCTCTTTGGTCCATGAAAGAAGAGGAAATCACTTCAGTTTATGGTTGTTAAGAGTCCCACATCGGATATGGAATGTGAACATGAATTTCTTATATGAATTTGGACAATACTCACCCTACAAGCTAGCTTTTGGGGTTGAGTTAGCCAGAAGATTCATTCTTTACATGATATCAGAGTCAGACTCATTCCAATTCTTTGTTCACTGATGTTGGGCCCCCAAATTATATTAGTCACGCTCCAGTTAACAATGGCTGGGCGTGCAGGGAGTGTTAAGAGTCCACATCGGATATGGAATGGGAACATGAACTCATTATATAGACTTGAACAATACTCACCCTACAAGCTAGCTTTTGAGGTTGAGTTAGGCCCAAGATTCATATTCTTTTCCACCATTCCCATCATTTCCCTTTCCTTTAAGTTTCTTCTTTTATGTTCTTTTCTGTTAAGAGTCCCACATCGGATATAGAATGGGAACATGGACTCCTTATATGGACTTGGACAATCCTCACCTTACAAGCTAGCTTTTGGGGTTGAGTTAGGCCCGAGAACCATTCTTTACATGGTATCAGAGTCAAGCTCATTCAAATTCTTTGTTATCGATGTTGGGCCCCCAAATTATATTATCCACGCTCCAGTTAACAAGGTATGGGCGTGCGGGGGAGTGTTAAGAGTCTCACATTGGATATGGAATGGGAACATGGACTCCTTATATGGACTTGGACAATCCTCACCTTATAAGCTAGCTTTTGGGGTTGAGTTAGGCCTGAGATCCATTCTTTACATTTTTCATTCCCAACCAAAGCACTCAAAGTTTCCATTAGGATGCATTTCCAAACAATCAATCCCCGCCCAAGTGGGCTAGAGGGGAATAAGAGGCAGAGACGAGTTTTTTTTTTATTTCTCACTCGGTGTGCGGTATTCATATTGGAGCCTGATTATATTCGGATTCGCGCCTCGTATGGTCCATTTTGAGGAAGTGCTCCCTGCCAAAAAAAAATTCATACTCGAACCCAAGACATCTGAGTAAAGAAGGAGCATCGTCATACGCGGCACTACACGTATTGGTGGTGAGGCAGAGAAGAGTTAGAAAGGTACAAGATTGTTGAAGTTAATGACATGTGTGTACAATGGCGCCGTACGCAGATTTTTACACAAATAGCTAGTATCATCAGTTTATTATCACAATTTGATTTTTACACAAACACCTCTAACTGTGCATGAAAATATGCAATCCCCCGTGTACCTTGAGGAAGAGCACAAAAACGAAAGTACGTGTATACTCCATTATAGCTATGTCAATTTCTTTTTTTATTCTTAAACAGCAATAATCCATTCTATAGCAAATGACCATATATTATATCATTTGACTTGTGCACTAACTATAACCTAGAGCACTATATTCAACAATTGAATCGACGCAAGTCCTCCTTAGGTTTCGCACCTATTTAATTAATCGTATATCTAGAACTCTCCTATATATTATTTCTCTTCTTTCATTTTTTTTTTTTTTGCAGTCTTTCTCATCATTCCATTCAACAATATAATATGCATTTTAAATTTCTAAAACATTTTATATAATTCTCATCCTGGCACATTTTCTTTTTTTATTATATCTCCACTTGCAATAACTTTTCTATATTTTGTTACATATTATTAGAAAGAATTTAAGTTATATAGTACACCGTTGATATAAAGGTATTCCCTACACTACCATTACTAAAACCAACATGTTTCAAGGAAGAAATAGATGGAACACCATCGTTAGGAATTCACGATAAAAATATTACGGCACGAGATTTGCCTAAAATAAATACATCGGTAATCGTCGAAAGAATACCTATATAAAAATAAGTCACTTTAAAATGCGAAATAATTATAATCTTCAAACTAAGATATATTATTTGATCCCTAGCTAGCTAAGTCCTGAATTTAGAACTCTCCGTACTATCTTTCCTATTTGTGATCATTCCATTCAACAATGTTATATGCATTTTAAATTTCCTTCTAAAACATCTTACTAATCATTTTTCCTCTGTTGCACATTTTCTTTTGTATTATATTTTCCACTTTGTATATACTTTTTGTATTAACATTATTAAAAAGAGTTTAAGTTAGATGCATCATCAAATTATAATATTTGTTATATTTTTACTACTAAAAACACATGTTTTTCTAGGGAAGAATGACTGGACTGTTGGTAATTAAGGATATTTTGGACAAAAAAAACTGATGAAAAGAGCTATGTCGGGAACAGTTACATTGATAAAAATAATCGTCTATATATAGATTTCTTTAAAATGTGAGATTTATAATCTTTAAATAAGACATATTATCTATTATAGTAGGTAAAAATAATTTGATTATGTGAAAATCATATACAACGAGAAATTAAACTCTATGAGCAATACCTCCACTACCATAGTGGAATTGTAGGTCGGCGAAATCTCATCATAGTATACACTATCACATCGGCACTCCAATAAGCTTTTTGTATTGCATGCTTAGCATTCTCATCCACAAATTTTGGTCCCAATTTTTAAAAAATTCAACATAGTATTTTCATCACTATTCCTAGCTAGAACAGTAAATTAAGAGCTTTAAGTTATACAACATCAATCTAAAAGAGTTCTATAATATTTATAGGTTAGTCTTTTTAAAATGTGAAATATGTGAAATTTGTATTTGAAAATAAAAAAATGTGACCTGCTACAAGCATGCAACATGTAAAAGTAATCTGATGATGTAAAAATTCCTTACATGACGGTATATATAACTTAAACCCATAAATACATTAATTAGTTAAAAATGTCGTCCACTTGTATGCTTTGGTGTACCTCATTAGTATCCACAACTATAAATAGCCCTAACATTCCTTATGTGTTACAACAACAAAAACATCCTATCACACTAGTAGCTAAAAATAGCACACAAACATTGGTTTTGCTATATCCGTCCTATTTTTTAAGTATGGCTAAGTTTAAGGCTTTGTCCCTTCTTGTTTTGCTTGTTTTTTCAAGCTTTGTTGTGATGTCCGAAGGTAGAGTGACACGAATGGATTTAGGGTTGGATTTGGGTGGTGTAGGAGTTGGGGTTGGTCTTGGGATTGGGTTGGGGTTAGGTGGTGGAAGTGGTTCGGGTGCCGGTGCAGGAGCTGGCTCGGGTTCAGGATCAAGTTCAAGCTCGAGTTCTAGTTCTAGCTCATCCTCGACCGGAGGAGGAGGTGGTGGTTCCGAGGCAGGCTCGTCTGCTGGATCATACGCTGGATCAAGAGCCGGTTCTGGATCTGGAAACCGAGGAGGGTCCGGTGGTAGTGGATACGGAGGTGGACACGGCGGAGGGTATGGTGGAGGAAATGGTGGCAACTAAATTCATGCATGCATGTCACTTTTCACTAGTAAAAGGAATTCTCCGCTTCGAAAAAATTAAGTACTTAATAAATATTATGGTGAAGTTTTTATATTTGTACCTTGTGTTACTTGTTTGAATTGTAATTTGTGTTTTAAGGTTTAAGTGGAAGGAATTATGTTTGGTTTGTGTTTTACGCATTCTTTACATTATGTTAAAGATTGTCATATATGCTTAAGAGATCTAATAAAGTGAAAGTATATATTGATTAATTATGGTAAGGGAGAAAAATAATTGTACGAACATATGTAATTTATTTTTAGACTCCACTCGTGGTATTACAATGAGTATATTATTGTTATTGTTACGTATTATTCATTTATTTTAGGTGATACTAATAAATTTTATAGCTAATACAACAGTCTTGACTATAAATAGACTCGTGATTATGATAGGGTTGTACGCTCTGTTCTATCACGTCCCTTACTCTAATTAATAGACTAACGTTTGATTCGAAAATAAATTACGCTGAGATAAGTTATGCTGAGATTAATTATATTGGAATATTGGATTAGTTATATTGAAATTAGATATCCTGAAATTATTTTCTTACTCCCTCCGTCCCAATTTATATGGCATCATTTAACTTGACACGAAGTTTAAGAAAGAATAGAAGGCTTTTGAAATTTGTGATTCAAAATAAGTTTAAGATATTTGTGTGGCTATAAATCATCCAATAAAGTTAAATTGTTTCTAAATATATAAATGTGACATTCTTTTTAGGACATATTAAAACGTAAATAATGCCACATAAATTGGGACAGATGAAATATTAATTCTTTGGTATGTTGTATTAAAAATAACATACATTAGAAAAAAAAATAAAAAAAAAGTTTCTTTACAATCATGGGATAACTTATTCCACCCTATGGCAGGTATAAGTTATTTTAGTATTATTTTTATTCATGGAATAACAACAACATACATAGTGAAATCCACTCGTGTGGTCTAGGGAAGGTAGAGTGTACACAGACCTTACATCCACCTTGTTAGGTCGAGCGACTATTTCCTGGAGACCCTCGAATCAAGACAAAGCATAATCACAAGCAAGACAATCAAAACAAAGCAAGAGTAAAGCAGGAGAAACGGTCAGACTCAGATAAGGAATTAAAGCAGTATAAAGTGCATTCGAACAAAAGTGAGTAGTAGCTAACACAAATAAGTAAGCTAAAAAAATACACTAAAGAACACATAGCAACAGAAATCAAACAACAGTGGATTATAAAGCAATAATGTATCTATAAGTGTGGTAGACTAATCGGGCCTACAATAATAACACTACAACTATCAATTTGTAAGCATACGTAGGACTACGCTCGAGTACCTATTACTCTTCTACCCGAATTCGTGTCCTCCACAACCCCATATCTAAGGTCATGTCCTCAGTAAGTTGCACATGCGCCATATCCCGTCTAATCACCTCTCCCCAATACTTCTTCGGCCTACCTCTACCCCTCATGAACTCGTCCATAGCCAACCTCTCCTCTGCACATGCCCGAACCATCTCAACCTTACTTCTCGCATCTTATCATCCACCGAGACCACTCCAACTTTCTCCCGAATATCATCATTTCTAATCATATCTCTCATTGTATGCCCACACATCCATCTCAACATCCTCATCTCTGCAACTTTCATATTTTGTATATGCGAAGTCTTGACTGGCCAACACTCCGCCTCATACAACATAGTCGATCTAGCCACCACCCTATAGAACTTGCCTTTAAGTTTTGGTGTCACCTTTTTATCGCACAAGACTCCAGATGCGAGCCTCTATTTCATCCATCTAGCCCCAAAACCATGTGTGACATCGTCATCAATCTCTCAATTCCCTTGGATAATATACCCAAGGTACTTGAAGCTTCATTTCTTTGGAATGACCCGAGTATCAAGCCTTACATCCATTCATGTCTCAAGGTCGCTCCCGATGCCGAACTTGCACTTCAAATATTCTATCTTGGTCTTACTTAACATGAACCCTTTAGACTCCAGAGTTTGTCTCCAAACCTCCAACTTGGCGTTCACTCCACTACGAGACTCATCAATCAACACTATATCGTCTGCGAATAACATACACCATGGTACTTCCTCTTGGATTTGTCGCGTCAGTTCGTCCATCACCAAGGCAAATAGGAATGGGCTAAGAGCTGATCCTTGGTGCAACCCCATCATCACTGAAAAGTGCTCCGAGTCTCCTCCTACTATCCGTACTCTAGTCTTGGCTCCATCATACATATCCTTGATCGCCCTAGTGTACACCACAGGTACACCTCTAACCTCCAAAGATCTCCATAGAACCTCCCTAGGGACTTTGTCGTATGCCTTCTCGAGGTCGATGAAAACCATATGTAAGTCTTTCTTGCTCTCTCTATACTGCTCCACCAACCTCCTAATAAGATAGATGGCTTCTGTGGTCGAACGCGCCGGCATGAAACGAAATTGGTTCTCGGAAATAGACGCGCCTCTTCTCACTCTCATCTCCACGACCCTTTCCACACTTTCATTGTGTGGTCTTGGCAGTTTAATACCCCTATAGTTGTTGCAACTCTGCATATCACCTTTGTTCTTGTACAAAGGGATCATTGTACTCCATCTCTATTCTTTGGGCATTCTCGTCGTCTTAAAAATGACGTTAAACAACTCAGTCAACTACTTTAAACCTGTCATGCCTGCGCTCCTCCAAAATTTCATTGGGATCTCATCAAGCCCGGTCACTCGTCCCCTTCGCATCCTGCGAATAACACCCGTAACCTCCTCAACCTCAATGTTCATACAATACTCAAAATCCTCGTGCCTACCAGAATGCTCCAGATCTCCCAACACAATGTCTTCATCTCCTTTTTCGTTCAAAAGTTTATGGAAGTAAGACTGCCACCTCCGCCTAATATGCGCTTCCTATCTCAAAATTAATAACCAAACAAGAGATAAGAAATTGCTAAATTCTTATCCCGAAAATATTTTTGCTTCTCATTCGTACCAAACGACTCCTAAAGACCTTAATTTGTCCTTTTATTGTCTTGCCATTTCCAAGAAATCAGTCAAAATTAGCCGTACAATTAATTTTAGAATCTTAAAATCAGAATCCCTATGCAAATGATACTAAAGAGTAAAGTCATATATTCGTACGGAAATGTAAATGTAAAGGAAATATCACAGCTCAATGGTAATTTTTGACTATTTACCCCTTAAAAATTAATAAGTGAAATATATATTTTATCAAGATATTCATATTAATTGGTGTATAATTTTAATGGGATCTAAAAAATTATTTGAAATGAATAATTAATGTTATGGGTAAAATAATTCTCTTGACATGCAAAAAATGACAAGTTAAAATGAAAATTTATTTTTAAAATAGTTGACAAATAAAAATTAAAGGAGGGAGTATCTACTATGATGATCTATCTCATAAAAGTCAAAATTTATACCCCTCACCTTCTCATTAATTATTCATAACTTACCTCTTCTTGGATTGAGGCCTTGAGGGGATCCAAACCTTCTTTGATTTTCCAACAATAATAATAGGTGAAATCCATTCACATTCCCTTGTGATCGTTAAGATTTTTCATTTGAACACCTCAACTAAATCTTATTTCATTTAGACATCTAACATAGGACTCGATTGTGCCATATAGACACTTTTCATTGACTCGATCAAATATGTAAAAAGTGTGTAACACATTCACCGATGATGTGACAAAGTAGTCAATTAACTGATTACATGTGGCATTTGGGTCCGAAATAAAAGTTAAAAACGAATTATGAGAAAAAATATATTTTTCAGCAAAAAAAATATATTTTCTAAACAAACTCCACACACTTTTTGCCGGAAAAAATTTCCGATGAACTTTTTAATCAAATCTGTTATTTTTTTGCTGAAATTTTCTAGATTTGTTTTCTTTTATAGCAATGGTGGAAGGTTTGTTACTGGTAGAATAATAAGTGGAGAAGAAAGAGAGAAACGAATAAAGATGAAAAGAAGAAGAAATAAAAAGAATTAAAAAATATATATATTTAGCCTTTCCATGCGCCTGTTTTGTATGAAAATCACGCAACTTGACAAGACAGCGAAAAGTGTCTAAATGGCATAATCGAGTCCTACCTCAGATGTCTAAATGAAACTGATTTAATTAAGATGTCTAAGTGAAAAATCTTGAGATTGAGAGTGGGTAGGATGTACACAGATCTTATTATTACCTTGGTGGGGTAAAAAAATTATTTCCGATAGACCATTGATTCAAACGAAATGAAATTAAAGCAGAATTGAAAGAAAAATGACGATACAAAATAGCAAGATTAACAAAGCAAATGAAGCAACAAGTAATAGTAACAATTGAAAAATAAGATACTACGCGATTACTAAATAATTACTACTAATTAAAGAGAAGGTGAGAAGTGGAGAGTAATTCACTATTTTTCCCATATAAAAGTACGACAACACTTGATTATCTTGAATTATTTTTCTTTAATCTTCGATCTTCATATCTTCCAATCCAGGCTCAGGTCCTCAATAACTAAAACATTGTAACTAATTACTTTTTCAACTCTTCGTTAAAAATCAAATTCTATTTCATCTTTACTTTATGAGACAACTTCCTCTACGTAATTTTAGATATCTTGTCCTCAATTAGAATCTTCAATCATCAATTCACCATAAAGTCGAGACAATATGTTGGTGCATTTAGTGGTCCAATTATATGGGCGTGGTTAACCAATCTTAGACTATCTTATCTCATTTTCCCTACTATATTGTGTGATTGCATATACGTAACAATATATATGCATTTACGCTCATATGAGAGGTTTTTGTTGGAAATTTGCCTTTGGCGGGAGTTGCGACCGATCAACTTTAACGGCTTAAACACTAGTGTAACGTATGTTGGAGAATCCGGTTCTTCACACATGCATGATATACTAAGTAAGTAGATAACCGTAGGGCCAAGAATCGTCAAATTTCATTGAGAAATGAAAGAGATATTGGTTCACGAAGTAAGGTGTTTGAAGCATGGAAAGTGTGGTATTGTGTGTAATTCTCCCTCATCGGTAGAGGAAGAAAGAATTGTTGTGTATATAAGATTCGAAATTGGTTAGGGGTTTGGGACCCCAAGGGGTATCCCATGTGTTTAAAGGAGGGAGGACCTAGATGTGCTTTGGTTCGAGTAAAGACCACACGCGCGCCCCCGCCGCGCGCCCGTCCGGTTCCGGGTTCCGGGTTCCGGGTTCCGGGTTCCGGGTTCCGGGTTCTCGGGTTCACGGGTTCACGGGCTGTGGGCTGTTATCTTTTTGGGCCAGAAAACTTTGCCAGAAGTACAGTTTGATCCCAGAAGTTTCAGATGTGCAGTTTGGACCAGAATTCTTTCAGATGTACAGCCATTTATTTTGGCTGAATTACTCCTCCTATAATGGCCAAAACAGTTGGTCTTTCACCATTTATGTTGGTGACTTTACTACCTCCATAATGGCCATTATTTGGCTATTATGGAGGCAGTTTTCAGCCCCTCCCTCACCTATATAAACACACCCTTACACCATTGTTGAGCACTAAAAAGAACAGAAAAATAACAGTTCATAAAGCTCACGAAAATACACAACAAAAACAGTTTTCTTCCTACAACTTCCAAGCATCATTTCGTTACTCAATATTCTTCACGGTAGCTCTTGAGTTTCCTTTGCTCAAGGGTTCCATTCTTTGTTTTATCTTGGGAGACAAATTGTCCGGGACGTATAAAGGATACATACGGGGCAATATTGTCTTAAGGATGAGTGCCACACTCGACTCAAAGATAAACCAGTTTCCATTTTTCGATCTTCAACAAAATCGTAATTTCAGTTTTGTTGTTATATTGTAATTTTCAGATTTCTAGTCGAAAATATTGTATTCTTTGTTTATCCTTTCGAATACTTGTAATAGTTAAATACTTCCCGTCGCTTTTTATAAAGTACCATAGAGCAAAAACTCCCAACAACTTAAGACAATACCTGTATTGTATTACTATTAGTGTTCGAAAGATGTCGGTCAAAAATTGTGTGACCAAATCTGGATATGGAAATGGTTTTCGGTAGAAGAGAGTGATGATGATGAACGTGTTCATGGTGTCACCGCTACCAAGATCGGTGGAAACAAGCGCTCTCGAGAGCCCGAGGATGTCAACTCGGGACAAGAGGAGAAGATCGAAGATGTACTTCTATCTGCGGCAGCAGAAGGCTCGTATCTATCCCGGACAAAAGATCCGAATAATGGTGAGAAGGAATTGGACACTCGGCCCGATGAAGTGACTGAAGTGAGCCAGAATCCGAAATTGGGATAAGTATTTTCTTACTTGTCAAGAATAAAGATTAAATGATAAGTATTTTTCTTACTTGTCAAGAATAAAGATTAAATGATGTCTGATTAAAAATGGATTAAAGTAAGGAGGAATATGAAAATAATTTATATTCCTTATGCTTTAACAAATCAGAAGTTTAATCTCATCTTCTTTTCCGTTTAAAGATTGGATTTTGTAAATGACTTAAAAAGATCCGTTCTTTTAAGTGTAATTGTTAAAATGTGTAAAGTATGTTCGCACATATGATGGAGAAAGATCCACTAATCGTGCGAAAACCGTTACCACTCTTAAGTAAGCGCCAAGAATTATCCGGGCACCAATCATAACGGAAGAAGTCTAAAAGTTAATGACGTTGAGCTTTGTCATACTATTTGGCGAGAAGATCCTTCATAGGATGATATTGGACACTCGGTCACATAAAGCCTCCGGCGATCCGGAGTGGGCCAAAATTCATTTGATAGGATGATATTGGACACTCGGTCATACAAAGCCTCCGGCGACCGGAGTGGGCCAAAATTCCTTTGATATGATGATATTGGACACTCGGTCATAGAAAGCCTCCGGCGACCGGAGTGGTGCGGTAATTCATTTCATAGGAAAAGTGGTGGACACCTAGTAAGGTGGGCCGAGTTTCCAAGTCCTAAATGATCCGAAGGCCTAAATAAAGGCAAGATAAAGAAATTGGACACTCGACCGCCAAAGCAACTAGAGTGGACCCGAGTATCGAGATCACATATGATCCGGTTACGCCCTAACCACGGGCAAAAGGTTGTTCATGTGAAGCAACGCCACCTCTAAAATCAAAGGGGTGGAGAGGTTGTCCTCAATAGGACTTCAAGAAATGAGATCACTCTAAAAGAGGTGATACATGTTCATAACTTGGTTAAAGGACGTTGTTGGTCAAATCTGGATTTGAGACTAGTCCAACAGTCCGTAAAAACTAAGAGTGGTACAATATGTCTATAGCCAAATGAATGATATATTGTAATCCGTGCATCTATGACATCATAGATTAAGACACGTTAAATAGCAAGTCATTCAAAAGCTAACGATGATGAGATTGTTGCCTATCGTCGACATAAACCCTCAAAATGAATGTGAGGTAGACGAAGAGGCAAAATCACCTTTCCAAATTCCGTCAAGGGAATAGCGAAAGAAGCACCGCTCCTCTAGAACTTAGTCACACCTACTTGGGTGATTTGAAGTTTATACAAAATAGAGGGGGGGGGAGACAAGTACGTTATGACCTTTATTGATAATGGTACAACGTATTGTATCCTTTGGTTATTGAAAAACGAAGATGGAGTTGTTGAAGCGGATAAGCGCTACAAAACGAAGTTGAAAATCAACTAAGCCTACGGATTGAGAATTCGTAGTGATAGAGGGGGAGAAAGTGAAGCATCGTTTAGTAAACGATCGCTCATTACTCACCTCGCCTAACGGTGTTAGCCAAGCGCTAAGCCGTACGTCCAAATTATGAGGGGTAGCTTGGTAAAAGATGGGCTACCGAAACAGTCAAGTTCGACCTAAGATCGTAGATTGCATATCCACCTGGATCCGCAAATAACAAGATAGTGTTGATCGCCTCTTGGCGTCAAAGAATGCGTTGAATTCTTTGGAGATAACTTTCCTTGGAAAAGGAAAAAGGAGTAATTGCTCAAGGTTAACAAGAACCCGCGAGGGCTCGACTGTCCGGAACTAGACGTTCCGTATCTTCATGACTCGAAAGTTCTTTGTCTATCCGGAACTTAATATTCCGATCTCCGAGAACTCGGGGATTCTAGATGTTGAACCGAGACAGAGCAAAGAAGGGGACAAAGACTTGTTCCAGTCCTTCTAGCTTGTATGGTTAATAATGAACCATGAACAATTAACAAATAATTGTTATCTCCAAAAATGCTTTGCTTTGGAAAGAAGCTAAAGGGAGAAATAGATTCTATATATAGAACCATACTTGTGTAATGGTTAATCTTCCTCCGGAAAAGAAACTTTGGGTTGTAAAAAGTGCTCCCCTTTGAGTAGCTTCACATCCAGGGCCATTGTAATCTTACATGGCATGGGTGTTGAAACGACCTTCCCAATCGGAGAGTTGGAAGAAGAGGATCGAATTGGTTTCTTTGAACTATTGGGCTTCTTCCCCGAACTTTCATTTTGGTCCCCGAAATGTTTACATTTTAGTCCCGAAAGTCTCGATAAAACAGAAACAATGAATCGACCACGAAACATTGGCTCGAAGTTAGAAAGCCAACAGTTGGAAAACCAACGGTCCGAGAGTGAAAATCATATTGAAACAAAGTCTCGATATGAAAGATATGTGTATCGTCACGAGATGACTTCTTAGGAATTGAATTTCTAAGACATCTAACGGACCGGTCAATAGTTGACAGTCTCGTTGAAGCCACCAATGGATATGAATCATAGAGCCGATTGGAATCATGGTGCACCCATAGACAAGGAGCGATATGCTCAAAGTCACGTGTAGTTCAATGTATTGTACACACTACAACCGACCGGTATCGTCCAACAAACAGATCAGTTGAACTAAGGTTCATGATGATCTTAATACATGATCAATAGAAGGCGTTAAGTCGGATATGACGATATCCGAATTATTCGCTTATCTACGGATTATAGTATTCTCGGATGTCCAGCGGTTCCGAGAGAACACGGTGATGCAACCGGACATCGATCGAAGAACACCAAAGCCACAAGTAAATGTGTATGGTGGTTCTTGGAAAATCCTCTAATCAAACTTGCATCAACCGATTCATGATGGTATCGGAGTTTATCGCTTTATACAAAGCATGAAAGAAGTTGAGTAACTTCACGACTCATTAGATGACGTCCCTTATTGGGAGAAACCCGTGCCTTCAAAGCAGGTTATACATCGTGGCTAGCCGGTCGGCTTTAGGAAGGACACGGATGACGGCGTCCGGACATATCTGTCGGGATCCGTCCGAGACATAAGACCGTATGGCGTTGATCATCACGGGTGTCACTTCCTTATTTACTAACTAAGGGACTACCCGGAGATCAAGTTTTTTGCCTGTCTAGGGAATGGGCTTAAAACCCAAAATATACGAACCAATACGGTGGAAACCCAACCTTACGAACCGGAGATCCCAGTAATTTGGTTCAATGGGAAAACTAAGTTGTAAAGGTTCGGTTGATCGCTTCGGTCGAAGTATGAGCACTTCGGATAGTAATTTCGAAAAGAAACACCAAATCCAAAGCCGTTCCCGCGATAGACGTTAAGTGCTATCTGCAAAGTATGGGTAAAGGTTAAGTTTTCAAAACTGTAATGATCCTCAACGGTTGAGGTTAGGTCTTTGGGAAACTTTTAATGATTCCTAACACTTGTGAAGTGGGGTATAGCAGGATACCTTGTAGGAGACCACCTATTTAAGTGCGAGGACGGGCCGCCTCAAATTGAACGCACTTAAGAATCCAAGACGTTGTCCATGGACAAAACGGACAAAACATTACGAAGAAGAGAGTAAGGGAATTTGTTGTGTTGGTACCGTTGTCTTGGCTTACACTAAACACCGACGGTTCAAGACATCACGTTCACCGCGCGAAGAAGTAAGTCCGATGGTATTCAACTATGGAAGGTTCAAAGCCGAGGCTACCTCTCCTTATGCAACATCGGTCCGTGAAATATTCTTGGAAATGAAAAGACACCATGTGAGTGCGCCAAAATCTCTTTCAAGAGGGGATTGTTGGAAATTTGCCTTTGGCGGGAGTTGCGACCGATCAACTTTAACGGCTTAAACACTAGTGTAACGTATGTTGGAGAATCCGGTTCTTCACATATGCATGATATACTAAGTACGTAGATAACCGTAGGGCCAAGAATCGTCAAATTTCATTGAGAAATGAAAGAGATATTGGTTCACGAAGTAAGGTGTTTGAAGCATGGAAAGTGTGGTATTGTGTGTAATTCTCCTCATCGCTAGAGGAAGAAAGAATTGTTGTGTATATAAGATTCGAAATTGGTTGGGGTTTGGGACCCCAAGGGGTATCCCATGTGTTTAAAGGAGGGAGGACCTAGATGTGCTTTGGTTCGAGTAAAGACCACACGCGCGCGCGCCGCCCGCCCGCCCGTCCCGTCCGGCTCCGGATTCCGGTTCCGGTTCACGGTCACGGTCACGGTCGTGGGTGGGTCGTGGGTCGTGGGCCGTGGGCCTTCGATATTATCTTTTTGGGCCGAAAACTTTGCCGTAAGTACGTTTGATCCCGAAGTTTCGGATGTGCGATTTGGACCAGAATTCTTTCGATGTACAGTTTGGTCCCTAAAGTTTCAAGATGTACGTTTGGTCCCCGAAGTTTTCGTAAAGTTGGAATTTCGACGTCAAAGCAGTAAACGTCCAAGCTCTCAATTCAGCCATTTATTTTGGCTGAATTACTCCTCCTATAATGGCCAAAACAGTTGGTCTTTCACCATTTATGTTGGTGACTTTACTACCTCCATAATGGCCATTATTTGGCTATTATGGAGGCGATTTTCAGCCCCTCCCTCACCTATATAAACGCACCCTTACACCATTGTTGAGCACTAAAAAGAACAAAAAAATAACGAGTTCATAAAGCTCACGAAAATACACAACAAAAACAGTTTTCTTCCTACAACTTCCAAGCATCATTTCGTTACTCAATATTCTTCACGGTAGCTCTTGAGTTTCCTTTGCTCAAGGGTTCCATTGTTGTTTTATCTTGGGAGACAAATTGTCCAGGACGTATAAAGGATACATACGGGGCAATATTGTCTTAAGGACAAGAGTGCCACACTCGACTCAAAGATAAACCAGTTTCCATTTTCACTCTTTCAACAAAATCGTAATTTCAGTTTTGTTGTTATATTGTAATTTTCAGATTTCTAGTCGAAAATATTGTATTCTTTGTTTATCCTTTCGAATACTTGTAATAGTTAAATACTTCCCGTACTGCTTTATAAAGTACCATAGAGCAAAAACTCCCAACAGTTTTTAGTAGCTTAACGTAACGTTCACACTCATATGAGATTGACGGTCCTATAATTGTTGCATACAATATGAATTAACTTTAATAGGTATATTCAAAGTGCAAAGCACACTTGCAGTACTTTTTCACTTCGATACTTCTATCTATCTTGATTCTACATACGTATTGTATTTTTATCTACCTGTTGTTATCGCTTCTCCACTTCGATCAATTATACTATCTTGATTATACGTATTGTATTTTCATTTATTGTATCAATCTCCCAAAAGATTGAGGATAGACAATTAAATTGTCTACGTTTAATTATAGGTACTACGATGCATTCAGTCTTAGCTTATCTCACGTTTGTTCTTTATATTGGGTGCTAAATACGTAGTGCATATATATTATCTTTAATCTCTCTTGTTGGAGTATTCTCAAGATAATGAAAATGTCTGGGTACACATTACCCTTTCCAGACTCTACATGTGGAATTATACTGAATATGTTATTGATATTGTTGTATAGTTTTACCTTTTGATTAAATTGACTAGCTAGTTTCATCAATAAATATAAAAAGGTGAGCAAATAATATGCAAAATTTAACCTCATCAAACAGCTTGAGCCATATCGAATTGATGAATCCTCATAATGAAAAAAATACATTAAATTAAACTACCAAGAAAATAAGTAAATTTTCATATATAGAAAAACAGTTTCTTTTTTGGTAAAAAATGATGGAAATTAAAACCCTTTTATCAACTTTGATATGTTTATTCTCCGTATATTTTGTAATTATATTATTTGGTGTAATTATGTAAACTATATATTCTAATAAAATTAGGTTTGTAATTGTAAATACTTATATATACATTGCATTAATGAGAATACTCCAACAAGGGAGAATTACACAATTCTACATGGTATAAAAAGTCAAACCCTAAAAATTCTCCGCCCTAATTTTTTTCTAGTTCCGGCGGCCCCCCCCCCCCCCCCCTACTGTTTTGTGTTTGCACAGCCGATAGCCTCCCTCCGTGGCTTCTCCCGAATTTTTCTCCTCCACCCACGACGTCACACATCCTCCTCCACTCACGACGTCACACATCCTCCTCCTCTTCCCCCTCCTAACACCTTTTATCCGGCCTTTGCCGTGACAAATATCAAGAACTTTATCCCTTTGGTTCTTGATCAAGAGGACGAACAATATTCTCATCGTGGGTTGAACTATTTCAAATACATGCTTGTACCTACAACGTTCTTGATCATATCGATGCCACCATACCCCGTGCAACTGACGTCGACAACCCGACGTGGAAACGACTTGATGCAATCATCAAACAATGGATATATGACACTATATCCAATGATCTACTTCATACTATTATGAAGACTGGTGCTTCGCCTCATGAATTATGGTCAAGGCTAGAGGAAATCTTTCACGACAAAAAATATACACGTGTCGTGTATCTGGAGGAACAGTTTAATAACACATGTCTTGAGAATTTTGCTAATATGTCCGACTACTGTAAACAATTGAAATTAATTACGGATCAATTATCTAATGTTGGCACTCCGATTTCAGAAACAAAGATGATTTTGCAACTAATTAATGGTTTGCCAAAGGGTGAGTATGATACACTTGGGACGATGATCTAACAAGTTGATCCCCTCCCTAGATTCAACAAGGGCCCGATCACAATTGCTATTGGAGGAGACTAGACGTGCCAAACAAGACGAGCATAATCAACATGAATTGGTGGTTAATGCACCAACAACCACCAATGCACCCACCGGACCATCACAACACACAGACCACCAACATCAGTGTGGTGGCCGAGGTGGTTGCAGAGGTCGTGGCAACCAGCGTGGCGGCAAAGAAAGAAGACGTGGAGGAAAGTCCAATTTCGGTGGAAAAACTCAGCAAACCCAATCTAACCTCCAGGTCCACGTTACATGGCTTAGTAACATCAAGCCTACTTCTCTCCAACCCAACAGCAACATCAACAACCATACGGCCTTATGACCCCTATCTAACTGGGTCAGGCCTACATCACTATAAATCTTCAGCAGCTCAATGATGCCTGGTACATTGATACGGGTGCTATATCCCACCTCAATCGTTAATCCAGTAATCTCCCTCACCTATTTAATTTGAACAACCTCAATTTATTTTGGTCGAAAATGGCAATCGCATTCTAATTCAAGGCTATGGCACCACTCAAACCCCAACACCTCACCTTCCATTTTTCCTAAAAAATGTCCTATATGCTCCTAACATTATTAAAAACTTAATTTCTGTTAGGATATTTGCTAGTGACAATTATGTATCTATTGAGTTTGACCATTTTGGTTTTTATGTGAAGGACCTACGTACGAGGACAACTCTTACGACATGCAATAGTGTGGAGGACCTATATCCTTTCTCATCCAATTCCGCTGCAAGTGTCTCCACAAACCTCTCTAGATGCAATCTCTCCATCAACTTGGCACAATAGACTTGGGCACCCAAGAGCACCCGTTTTTAATTTACTTAGAAGTCAAAATTTTATTCAATGTAATAAAGGGGAATTTACCCACGACTGCTACTCTTGTCCTTTAGGAAAACATGTTAGACTTCCTTTTAAGTCATTCATGTGGATTTATGGACATATCCCATTACTAACAAAATGGATCATAAGTATTATTTGGTATTATTAGATGATTACTCTCATTTTCTTTGGGTTTATCCTCTCAAATATAAGTCTCAAGTTTACTAATTTTTTCTTGAATTTCGAGCATATGTTAAAACTCAGTTTGAAAAGATTATTAAAACGTTTCAATGTGACAATGGTCGTGAGTTTGACAATTTTCCCTTTCATAAATTTTGTGCAGAAAATGGCATGTTGTTTCGATTCTCTTGCCCCCATACCTCACCTTAAAATGGTAAAGCCGAAAAAATCCTTCGCACCATTAATAATATGATCCGTACTATGCTCTTTCATGCTTCTCTTCGCCCTCCATTTTGGGTCTACGCATTACACATGGTAGCATACATCCTTATTATATTACCCACACATACTCTTCAAAATAAAACTCTAACCAAAATTCTCTTCTGTCAGATCCCTTCCTATGGTCACCTTCAAATTTTTGGTTGCCCGTGCTACCCGAATCTCGCCTCCACGACTCCCCACAAATTAACACCTAGGACTACTCTTTGTATTTTCTTGGATGTCCCTTCGAATCATATGTGATATTTATGCTATGATTTGTCCACAAATAAAATCCTAGTCTCTCGCCATGTCACATTTGAGTAGCATATTTTCCCATTCGCAAACGTCCAAAAATTCCAAGTCACTAACTATGGCTTCCTTGGCAATTCAGACATTTCTCATCTCATTAGAAATGACATACACAGAGCTACAGTGGACTCCTCTTCTAGTCCAACTGTTAGTTCGGCCCAACCCGTGCCTCAGACACCTTCATCTACCTCCCTCGAGGCCCAACCACAGCTCGGGCCTAACCCCACACCCCCTTCCTCTGCACTACCAGCCTACATTCGGCATTCCACACCGACCTGCCCCTTGCCCACATTGACCACCTCTCTGCCCCCGTTTGACTTCCATCCTCCGAGCCCAGATTCATAAAATGCCACCCATCCGGTCCCTATTCCTACACACCGCATGGAAACTCGTGCAAAGCACATAATTTTCAAACTGAAAGTCCACTTTAACTTATCAACTCAAGCTATCTCACCTCTACCTAAAATCCAAAATTATCCAAGCTTGACCCAAATTGGGGATGCGGCCATGCGTGAGGAATTTGATGCGCTCACTACACAACACACTTGGGATCTTGTACCAAAACCAGAGGGGGTCAATGTGATTAATTGTATATGACTATATTATCACAAATTCAGGGATAGTGATGAGCTTGAACGCCATAAGGTGAGACATATGGCAATTGGCATGGGACAACAAGAGGGAGTTGATTGTGGTGAGACCTTCAATCCATTGGTTAAACCGGCCACTATTCGTACTGTTCTGAACATTGCTATGGGGAAGAACTGGCTGATTCATCAATTTGATGTGAAAAATGCGTTCTTACATGGTGATTTGAAAGAAACTGTCTATATGTATCAACCACCTGGCTTTGTGCATCCATCTGCTCCTTAGCATGTCTGTCGTCTTCGAAAGTCAAGCCTCTCGGGCTTGGTATGAGCGCTTTGACTATTACATTATGCAGAACGGTTTCATATGCAGCAAAAGTGATAATTCACATTTCATTTTTCATCAAGGTAATGACACTGCATACCTTTTGTTTTATGTGGATGATATTGTCTTGACTGCCTCCTCTGATACATTGAAGAACAAGATCGTAACATTACTCAAATCTGAATTTTCTATGAAGAACTTAGGTAAATTGAGTTATTTCTTGGAGATTTTCGTGATCAGATCCGGAAATAATATGTTTCTCTGTCAACATAAGTATGCAAAGGAGATTGTTTACATGGCTAAAATGGCAAATTGCAAGATCATGCCTACTCTAATCGACTTAAAGTCGAAGCTCAGCACCAATAATGGGAATTCGATGCTTGATCCTTTTCTTTATAAGAGTTTTGTTGGTGCACTTCAGTATCTTACCTTTACCAGGCCCGATATTGCCTATATTGTTCAACATGTGTGTTTGTTCATGCATGCTCCCATGGAGCCTCACTTTAACGCTCTTAAATGTATCATTCGGTACGTTAAGGGTACTCTTGACTACGGATTACATCTTTATCCATTTGCACCGACCATGTTGATATCCTATACGGACGCCGATTGGGGCGGTTGTCCTGACACACGTCGATCTACTTCCGGCTATTGTGTACTTTTAGTGATAACCTCATTTCGTTGTCTTAAAAACGACAAGCTACGCTTTTCCGTTCAAGTGCAGAAGCAGAATATATAGGCGTTGTGAACGTCGTTGTCGAAACCTGTTGGCTAAATAATGTCCTTCTAGAGCTACATTGTCCCTTACGTAAGGCATCTATTATTTAGTGTGATAACGTATCTGCTGTCTACTTGTCTCATAATCCGGTTCAACATCAACGAACAAAATGTATTGAGATGTATATTCATTTTGTTCGTGACAAAGTTGTTATGGGTCATGTTCGGGTGTTACATGTTCCTTCTTCCTATCAGTATGCAGATATATTTACTAAGGGACTTCCTCGGCAGCTGTTCCTTGACTTCAGAACCAGTCTGAGCATCCGGCCTCCTCCCGCTCCGACTGCGGGGGTGTGATAGAGAATATGTTTATTCTCCGTATATTCTGTAATTATATTATTTTGTGTAATTATGTAAACTAGATATTCTCATACAATTATGTTTGTAATTGTAAATACCTATATATATTGCATTAATGAGAATACTCCAACAATAGAGAATTACACAATTCTACAAAATTGAATAACATAAATATTATCTTGGAAATAACTGTTGAATTTTGATTCTAGTAAGGATAATAAGTTCGAAGTTTTTATACGTCGAGTCGTAGAATAACTAGAAAGAATATGAGAAATTTATGTAAACAAACAAATTGTAGTAGTCACTAAAGTCTCATCGCATGTACTAAATAAAGTGAGATATGTACTATTTTAGAGATATTTTCATTATTATAATAACAGACAGAATGTGCTATAGTTAGGTCAAAAGAAGACTACTTTAAAGCAATCACGTCATTAAGTTCACATACAAACCTTATTCTATAAGCTTTGTTTATTTTAATTATCATTCCAACCACCAAAACGTTGGCATCTTAATCCTTTCTATGAGAGAAAGAAAATTCTAAAAAATAAACTAAATTAAGTATGAAAGAAACGTAGAAAATTCCAATGATAATATGATATCCGAATTGTGTTAGCCTCATTGGTCGGCTTACATCTATGTATTTTCAATGGGTTTCTTTCGTTTTAGTTTTTTATTCGAGGTTTGATATATATATATATATATGGCTTTTTTCAACTAATTTTCATTCGTTGGGAAGGTTCATTTCGAAAGCTAAAGCCAATGTAAAGTCAATAGTTTACTAAGAGGAAACAAAATATAAAAAATTAAATACATAAAAAAATTAATAAAATTCAATATAATATATATTTACCAGAATAATTTGCCAGTTTTCGAACCTAAAATTAACCATTCACCGCAACTTTTTAGTGGTCATTTCTTTTGTTTCAATTCAAGAACTAACTTCAATTGAGAAGATAAAGTGAATCAACTTCATATACTTCAGAGGATGAATACTTATATAGTCCATAGTATTTCTTTCATTTTCTTAAATTTATAATAGCGATATTCGAATATATTTAGACGCATTTCAACACTAGTAAACTGAATTGCAAATGCATAAACTCAAACTTACTCATTTTCATCATTTTGAAAATTTTATAAATTTCTATAACGTTCTGGAATTTTATCTTTCTTTTTTTAAATATAAAAAAAGGATTGATTATATTCTCCCAAGTATCATTAATTGTTGGGGAAAATGTATATCCGTGAACTATTAGAAATATGATAGATTTACCCTCCGCTGCGTTTTTTTCTTAAAAAAAATGCTCTTGCCATTATATTTTTGGCTAAAAATGTCTTCCAATTAGACAAATAGTTCAAAAATATCCTTCTATTACTCTATACTATAATAAGAGAAAATGATTCAATTTTGCCATTAAACTATTTAAAATGGGATAGTTTGATATTTTTGTTAAAATATTCGAAATATTAAGTTCAGTCCCCTCAGTTTCGTAGAACCTTCTTCAAGGAATTAAGATATAATTTATAAGTTAATAAATTAATCAAAGAAAATAAGTCAATCAAGTTATGACAACACTGCCACCGCCATGAGGGGTAAAATTGGGATTTCAACTAGCCGAATCAAACTTGTGTCGGCCGGTTTCCTTGTGTACTAAAAAAAAAAAAATTTGTCATAAAATAATGCCATCTTTAGTTTAGAGGAATTTAAAAATATTTTTATGTAATTAGTGCAACGATCGATTGCCATATAAGGAAAATAATTCTCATTTAATTAATGCATCATTTAATTGATGATATTAAATAATTTTGAATCAAATTATGCAAGAAATTTTATATTATTTAGTGTGGTATTTGTGAAATAAGAATATTTTGTTAGCAATACGAATATAAAAATATCTAAGGACAAAATTATTCTTAAAGAAGTTACTCAGTTTTACGTTTAACATTCGTTTGTATTATTATACATTTCATAACAATTCCTTCACTATTATTCACCAAGCAAAAAATTATTTGTGCTATTATTTGGTCCTAACTCAATCTTAAAACTTAGTTTATATGTATGGTGAGGTATGTCGAAGAACGTGTAAGGCGACAAACAACACACCCTTCTCCAATGAGGGACACTTGATAATCCTTTCGCATCTCCCTCATACGTCTAGACCTGCCAACTAAAGTATGCACAACATGACATATATAAGTCAACATTAGGACATGACACAATAATCGAATTGTAAATAATGGATCTTGGGTCTAACTCAACCCCAAAAGCTAGCTTGTAGGGTGAGGATTGTTCAAGTCCATATAAGGAGTTCATGTTCTCATTCCATTTTCGATGTAGGACTCTTAACAAGAATAAGCATAATCCATAATTCATATATATACCGTGTGAAAATATATTTTTTGTCAATTATACATTAAAAGTTAACTCATGAAATTAGAATTTCTCAAGAATATATAAGAAGATAAGCAATTCATCTTGCAATCAATATGAAATATTTAACGATCATATCCTTATATAGCTAATATGTGAACCAAACAATCACTTAATGAGACAAAAAATTAGTTAACCTTAATTGTAGCTAGCTAGTATTATAGCTAATTTCGCAAGAAATAAACCAAAAAAACTAGGTTCCTATAATTGAACAATTATATTTGTTAGTTACAAAGGTGCAGGAAACGGAAATTACAAGTAACTGCTAAACTGAAATTACAATTCAACAACAAACTGAAAATTACATAGAAATTGTAGAATGATGTGGAACTGTTTATGTATGTTGAGTCGAGTGTTTGCACTCTGTCTTTAAGACAATATTGCCCCGTATGTATCCTTTCTACGTCCTGGACAATTGTCTCCCAAGATAAAACAACAAATGAACAATTGAGCAAAGGAAACTCAAGTGTTACCGTGAAGAATTTTGAGTAATGAAATGATGCTGGAAGTTGTAGGAAGAACTGATTCTTTGTTTCTGTTTTTCGTCAAGTGTAAAGTGTGTAGCTCAACAATGGTGACAAGGGGTCTTTATATAGTTGAAGGAGGGGCTGATGAACTGCCTCCATAAGTGTCATTACTGGCCAAGTAATGGCAATTATGGAGGTAATAATTCCTCCAAAATAAATTGTGAAGATGTGCAACTGATTGGCCATTTAGGAAGAGTAATTCAGCCAAAATAAATGGTTGAATTGAGTGTTGTTGACGTTTCTGATCTCTCTGCCCAATTACTTTCTGGAAACTTCAGGGACCAAACTGCACATGTTGAAACTTCAGGGATCAAACTGTACATATGAAAAAGTTCTCTGGTCCAAAAAGATAATATCAGAAAAAGCACGGCCCACGGCCCGTGACCCGGACGGGCCGGGCGCGCGGCAGCGCACGTGTGGGCTTTTCTCGAACCGAAGCACATCTAGGTCCTCCCTCCTTTAAACACATGGGATACCCCTTGGGGTCCCAAACCCCAAGCCAACTTTGAGTCTTATAAACAAAACAATTCTTTCTTCCTCCACCGATGAGGGAGAATTGATCCCATACCACACTTTTCCATGCTTCAAACACCTCACTTCGTGGACCAATATCTCTTTCATTTCTCAACGAAATTTGACGATCATTGGCCCTACGGTTATCTACGTACTTAGTAGATCATGCACGTGTGAAGAACCGGATTCTCCAACATGCGTAACACTAGTGTTTAAGCCGTTAAAGTTGGTCGGACGCAACTCCCGCCAAAGGCAAATTTCCAACAATGTTATGGTGCATTATTTGCATTTATGGTCACAGCTAATGGAGTACACTAAAAGTTTTTACTCTCTATAGAGAGGAACTTGCTATATGTCTACAATAATACAGGAAGTAAAAAAGAGAAAAAACATTTGGATGATGATGAATGTTTTGTGTATGAATAATGAAATTGTGGTTTATGCCGTGGCGGACATAAAATTTTAATATCGTGGATGCTGACCTTTCTTTATCGTAAAGTTGCTACCAATTATAAAATAGAAGTGCAAAATTATTTGAACACAATAATAGAAAAAGTAAACGAATCGAACCTTCACACGCATCACCAAACATGCACCTTCAGTTCACGCACTCGACCAAAACACCCATCCAAAACTTTGAACAATGGGTGCTATTCAGCCAATATATCCACATTTTAAGAACTTTTTATATAAAATATATAATTCGCGTCTAGGTTAATGGGTGCTCGAGCACATGAAACACTACATGTGGGTCCGCCCATGGTATATGAGGGTTACAATTGGTCCATATCTTGTTATAAATCGTGTGACTTGTGTCCAATCAAATAACATCACTTAAAATAGGACGGCGAGAGTATTATATTTTTATTTTGGCCTGTTTTTTTTCAATAAAAGAGAAAAGCTGGTGACCGGTTCAACCGGGTTTTAACAGATGAGTCAAAATAGGAAAAAGGAAAAGCGATGAATTAATAACGTGTACACACTGTTTGTCACGTTGTACCAAACCGGCCCAACGAAATGGTGTCCATGTTCTGTTGTCGCAGTCAGTGACTCATAAATTACTCTAAAATCTAAATTGTATATATGGGTCCCACGTAAAATAGTGCGTGAATGTACAAATAGGAAGCATACAAATTCAAAATAAGTAGAATTTGTAATTAATGATAAGGGGTGAATGACTACTTTAAGTACATTATTATTTTACTTAGGGTAGAAGGTAGTAGAAAGTTGTTTCGTTCTTCCTTCTTTATTAGTAATCATAGTATTTTTCTGTCTCTTATCCTTCATTTATGATTCAGTCTATTGTTTCTTGTTTTTCGTGTAGCGTATTATTTTGTTATAACTACTATTACTTTTTCTTTTTTGACATGGATTGTTTTTGCTTTATCTCGAGTCGAGAGTCTATCAGAAACAACCTTTTTAAGATAAGGGTAAGGTTCGCGTACACTCTACCATCCTCAGACCCCATTTGTGGAATTTAACGAATATATATATATATATATATATATTGTTGTTGTTGTTTATGTAGGGATTAGTTGTGTTATGCATGTATTAGTAAAATAAAGATTATTATGAAATAATTTATGTATTATTAATTTATTATTATGCAATGATTAGTTATGGAGAGTTTAGTTATTCATGTATAAATTATTTCACCTTCTATCATACATAAAATAATATATAGATTCTCTCATAATTTACACATGTATTAGTTATGAAGATTTCTAAATTCAAATCAAATATCGTATTAATTTTATACATGAATAATCTACCTCCTAACCAGATACCAAATATAAAATTACTTATGCACGATTAATATATACATAACTCACCTCCAAATCAGCTACCAAACAACTCCTTAATGTAAACGCACGATTAGTTAATTATATAAATGTTGAAATCATTTTTATCTCATTTTCCATTTAATGTCTCTTATTCAAATTAATATATGACTGCCCTTCTGTAAGTTGCTACTACCATTTTTTGGAGTTAATAGTAAAAATCACATTTAAAATATTGTTCTTTTGTTGCAAATTTCATACCTCATTTATTTTCATTATTTTTTTTCTATCTAAACTAACACACGCCCTTTGTATTAAAATACACCTTACTGAGTTGGACAAATACTCAAAATCACTCCATAATAGACGAGTGGAGGCTTAAAAACACATAAAAATCAGTCCACATGACATATATAACAACTAATTGAGCTGAATAATTTTTTTCCAAAAAAATCTATTTCCCTGTAAATGTTTCTCTTCTTCACTTTTTCTTCATTTCTCATTTCTTCTTCTTCTTAATTTCTAAGATTCCTTCCCCTTTTTATATTTTTTTCATTTTATCTTTAATATTGAATGTTCTTAAAGACTACAAATATCTTAATAGAGTAAATATTTACTTTCCAAGAATAAGTGTAAAGTAAGGAAATATTAACACACAGAGAGTAGATTCACTTTGATATGCATTTTTTGACATTAATAGTTTTACTAGTAACTTTTTAAAGAGTAAAAATTTATTGTTATGAACAGTGAAAATGTTATTATGAGTGATGATTTGCCAACTAAGAAGTTATTTTTTTTATTAAATAAATATTGAAAACTTCCTCTTTGCTTATAAGTTATGTCAATTACCACATCATACGTACTTATTGCTTATGCATGCTACAAGTGTGAAATGAAATGCAGCTAATATTTAAAGAAGTATATCTATTAAAAATATCTTCGTAATATGGTTAATAACATTTTTGTTCCTTCAATTATAGATAAATTATTATTTTAATTTTTTTGATATCTGACTAAATATATTTAACTGTTAACTAATTAAAATGTGCACCTTTGATTCGCAAGCTTGTGAATATTTATAATTTTACCAGAATTATTATTGTTTCACCATTTAGCTATTGTTAATCTTTCAGTTTTAGTCCATATTTCAGGATAATAAAATTCTAAGAATAGTCCAAATATAATTTATTTCTTTCATAACGGACAAAAACTGAACATTGTAATCATTTGTAAGTGAAATATATTAATTTATGAACATAAACACCAAAATAAGAATTTATCAATAACGGAAATACAAAAAATGATATTCATCTCTATAATATTACAACTCAACTAGTTTTTAAATACACTAAATTTCTTCTAAAACTCATTTTATGATAATTCAATACTGGAAACGTGTTTCTTTCATCCTTTTCCTCCAGGCAAAGAAATGTTTGTTCAAACTCTAATTGATTCATTTATTTATTTTTAATCAAAAAAATACCCTAGAGTCGACAAATATTAAAAACATCACCAAGAGAATAATAATTTCACATTTAAACAAACATGTCCCCGGTAGTTTAATTTCTGTTGCTATGTGTCATTTAGTATACTTTGTTTAGCTTATTTATATGTGCTAGTTACTCCTTACTTTTTCGGAATGCGTTATCATGACTTATTCGCTTTTGATACCTTCGAGACAACAAAACAAAAAGACAGTCCATCTCTGGTGTTCTGCTCGTGGGGAGAGGGATGCAGGAAAGTGGGGTCCTCTTTTTCATATTTCTTTTTAAAAAATCTGACCTGGTCTGACCGTTTTTCTTGCTTTGAGTTGCTTTTACTGTTGTTTTGCTTCGTACTTATGCTCTGTCTTGAGAGAGAAGGTCTCTCGGAAACAACTGTTCTATCTATCAAGGTAGATGTAAGATTTGCGTACACTCTACTCTCACAGACCCCACGTTGTGAGATGTCACTGGATACATTGTTGTTGTAGTAGTATTTAAACAAACACATTACGTGTTTCAATAGAATTCATTTAATTTATGGAAATTAAACAGTTCTTTGATAGTAGCAAGAGACAATTTCATAATTGAATTCCCATCTAAATCAAGGTCAATGATTTACTTCAGTTTAAATATATACATCCTTACGTGTATGTAGTGATATTCACTCACTCCCTTATTGACAATAACCCCTCCTAAACATTGAGAGACACCGATCAAATGAAATCAAAGAAGAAAATAATATAGTAATATTGATATGAATGAAATTATAGTCGAATTTCTTTTTTGCATACTTTAATTTCAGGAGGGACCTTTACATATCAAACGTTTTTCAAGTATATCTAATATACACACTACTTTCACCCTCAACGTGTGTTTTACTAAGAAAATGAGCCAGTGAAGAGAAAAAATGTGTATATAATCTTAGTTGAATGATCCAAATTTAATAAAATAGATCCAACGATCTAAATTGATTATTTTTTCTTTTTCATCTTCTTTCGTTAATGATTTTTTTTCTAAAAGAACACTAGTTTTGATGATTTTTCTCACTTTTGGAATAAGAATAGTAGTCCAAGATTTTGAGAGACAATATGTTAAGACACAAAAGGGATGTACATTGTGAAAGTCGACATTAATTATACTCCTATGTAGTTTAATTTAATTTTATAAAACAACTTCTTTTTTCACTTATTTTTAAAATTAATCTAATAAAGCATCGGAATTCCCCCCCCCCCCCCCCCCCGACACACACACCCCACCACCACACACAATCTGCGCTTACCCAACTCAATAAATTTATGATTTACCGTTATCTACTTATAGAAAAATATAAAAGTATTAAAAGACTTTTTAGAAATTTGGTCAGATAATTTATTAGCTAAGGATAAATTTAGAAAAACAGAAACAAATACATTTTTGGTATTTTAAACAAATCGCTTATTTTAGATGAAGTTTGAAAGGTCGGATGGAGTATATGTATACTTATCCAATTTATCACTTTTAAGCATAATAAATTAATGTAATTATTATAATTTTGAAAATACTAACATACCTTATCTAACGCAGTCTTTAGTAGGAGTAACTATAAACAGTAAAACTCGGAAAAAAACATAATGATTGAAACAAGATTCGCTGGAATATTGAATCATTAATTCGAGAACTATAAACCAATTTACACCATCCTCCAAAAAACTTGACCAAATTTAGAAAAGTAAAAAAAAAAAAAGACAATACCAATTTGAAATAAACATTTCAACACATTCCAAAATCTCCACACCACATATAAATAAAACCAACTTAAACCATATTCCAAAATAAGTTTTAGTAGGTTTTTACTCTAATATACCTATTAAATGGACCACAAGTGAGCTGAAGTTTTAATTAGCGATTTTGAATTAGAGTTTGAAAATGAAGCTTCGTTTGATAGAGGGTGCTAAAACTGCTTGTAGCTTTTACTGCACAAATTCGGATTAGTTGAACTACTGATTTCAAATACTGATTAAAAATCAACAAAAAAAAAAAAACTTAAACTATTTTCGAAAACAAGTTTTAGTAGGTTTTTACTCTACTATTTTTTAAAAGTTAATTCTCCCTTAACTTAAAGATTTCGAGTTGAAGTTCAGAGATGAAATTGTTTTTTACAGAAATAGTTAAAAACTCATATGGTAAGCTATTTCTTGTGCAAATTCAAATTAGTTATTCTAATGGTTTTGAATATTGGATGGTCAAGAAAATAAAATAGTAAATGGAGTACATATAACTTACCACTTTTTATCATCCATACTTATTATACGTTCTGACATGAGAAGAGGAGATGTACAGATGTTACAATGAAGAGATGTGAGAGGTTGACTGAGGAGAGGTGGATGTAAGCCGAAAAAATATTTGAAAGAGGTGATTAGACAGGACATGATACATCTGCAGTTTACCTAGGACATAACCCTAAAGGCCAGACCCCACTTATGAGATTATAGTGTGATAAATATTCCTTCATTCTTAATCATAAACCTCGGGTTCGAGCCCTAATATAATGACGTCTTTAATGGAGAATACTTTACCCCAACGTAATAACTTTTTAACGCGAATTCAAACTAGTCAGGCCACAAAGTAGTTACAGAATTTATCAAGAAAACCAAAACCAAACTAATCAACTTTTTTGCCATAATCACCATTTTTACCCCTTACTTCCTCCGCAGCCCCTAAAAAGAAAAAAAAATCATTTTTATTGGAAATAATAATTTAAAGTTGTAAAAAAACTAAATTTGATTAGAATTTGGTATTTCAATTCATGTGTAGCTAAGATTTATAGTCAAATTAATATAGGAATATTTATTTTGAGTTAAAGTATGTTTCATACTATTATAAAGTATAAACAAATGTGTTGCTAGCTATTTTCCTAACAATAGAAATTGTGGAGATGGTAGAGATTTATTCATGTGCTAAATAAAATATTCTCTTTGTTTATTGGCTGTTTCCTTATTTCTCGTCATTATTTTCTTTTTTTACAATTTAACCAAAAAAATTAAAACTTTTCCTATTTCTATTTTTCTCTCTCTATTCTTTAACGCGTTCACGCGTTAAATATATTGTCAGCCCACTATATATATTCTTCCATTTCCCTTCTATTATTTCGCAGATGCAGACCCAATTTTCTCACAAAATTGTCCTCTGCATCTGCTTCTAAAACAAAACCAAAAAAAAAAAAAAAAAAATACCCATTTCCCTCCTCAAAAAAATAAAAGTACCCATCTTTTCTTTTTAATTTTTGGTGCAATATTGAGAGAAAAAAATAAACTTATATTTTCTTGATATTCCGGCGAAAACATGCCGTCGTTAGAAGAAGAACTGATGTTTCCGTCAACACCGGGAAAGTACAAGGGACAGAACCGTCATTTCCATAGATGTTTTGCTTCCACAAGTACAATGTTTCTTTGGGCATTGTTTTTAATAGCTATAACGGCGTCGTATTTGTGTTTTCAATCATTTATGGATAATAATAATTCAACCAGTAACCGGTTTTTTACCGGTCATCATTGGGAGAAACAAGTCATTAACTCTGCTCAGATCCACCAGGCCCACGGTATGTCCGTACTTGTTACCGGTGCAGCCGGTTTCGTCGGGTCCCACGTCTCCCTCGCTTTGAAAAAACGCGGTGATGGAGTCGTTGGACTCGATAATTTCAACAATTATTACGACGTATCGTTGAAAAAAGCTCGAAAGAATCTCCTTAATGAGAACGGGATATTTATCGTTGAGGGTGATATAAACGAATCAAAACTATTGTTAAAGCTCTTCGACATTGCGAAATTTACGCATGTCATGCATCTAGCTGCTCAAGCGGGGGTCCGCTATGCAATGGAAAACCCAAATTCTTATATTCATAGTAATATTGCGGGTCTTGTTACGTTGCTCGAAGTCTCCAAAAATGCTAACCCGCAACCCGCTATTGTATGGGCCAGCTCAAGTTCAGTGTATGGGCTAAATGAGAAAGTTCCCTTTTCTGAATCGGATCGGACGGATCAACCCGCTTCATTATACGCGGCGACGAAAAAAGCGGGCGAGGAAATTACTCACACGTATAATCATATATACGGGCTGTCGATAACTGGGCTGAGGTTTTTTACAGTGTACGGGCCGTGGGGAAGGCCTGACATGGCGTATTTTAGTTTTACGAGGAATATATTGCAAGGGAAACCGATTACGATTTATAGGGGCAAGAATCGGGTCGATTTGGCCCGAGATTTTACGTACATTGATGATGTGGTGAAAGGGTGTATCGGGTCACTTGATACGTCGGGTAAGAGTACCGGGTCAGGTGGAAAGAAATGGGGACCCGCTCCATATCGGATTTTTAATTTGGGTAATACGTCGCCCGTTACGGTACCTATGATGGTGGGAATGTTGGAGAAGCATTTGAAGATTAAAGCTAAGAAAAATTTCGTCGTAATGCCCGGAAACGGCGACGTTCCGTTTACACATGCGAATATAAGTTCGGCCCGAAAAGAATTCGGGTATAAACCCAATACCGATTTGCAAACCGGGTTGAAAAAGTTTGTTAGATGGTATCTCTCTTATTACGGCTACAATCAAGGAAAGTTGTAACTTGTAAAGTGATAATTACCTTTTTCTTTTTTAATTTTTATATTTTTTATTTTCTTCCTGTGGGTATCTTAGATTTTTTTTCTTTTTCTAAATCACGAAGAAAAAAATGAAAAGGGAAAAGAAAAGGTGAATACCAATTCTCTTTTTATTATTAATATTGTTATTATTGGGGAAAGAGGAGAAAAAAAGATTTGATAAACTCCCTTGCCCCTTTGTTAGAGGATCTTGTTGTTGCTTTTCTTGTAAAGGATAAAAAAGTTTCTTATTCTTTGTCCCATATAGTGTCTTTTACTTTTATTGTGTATATTTGTATGTACCATATACACAAGTTTTTAAGAATTAGAATTTTTACAAGGAGATATTAATGCACTTCAACCATTGTGTCATTATTTAATGTAGCAAGTAGTTAATGATCGAAGTGCTCACTATGGGGCCGAACCTTGCTAAATGGTCCTAGCACACAAAGTTGTTGAATTGCACACAAGGTAATTCATACACCATTATCTTATGCGTATGAAATTCTAGAATATTAATATCAAATGTTAGTAACGGAGCTCTCAATTTAATTTTATATCTATTTAATAAATTTTTTAATACATATATGAGTCAAGTCAAAGTTACATATTTCTGCCGAACTCGTATCTTGAAAAGTACCTTTGCATCTCGTATGAAATTATGTTAAATCTTTTCTTTTTTGTATATTAGTTGGATTTAGATTTTTATATATTGGGTTTTACCATATATTTGGGGGGTTTATAAGAAAATAGAAATTTTTGGTAAAAAAATATTTAGTAGTAGTAAATTTGTATAAGCACATGGAGTAGTTATTAAAGCCAGCGAAGCTTGAGCCATAAAGAATGGAGATGGGACAGCTAAGCTTGACTGCGAAATACGGCTGTGAGTGTTTTTAATTTAATTTAATTTAATTTAATTTAATTTATTTTATTTATTATTCGGGGCCCATAACATGTGAATGATGTAATTGCTCTTAAAAAATTGCAGGCCACTAGATTTGGGCTTAAACATGTGGATTTGATCTACCTGTAAAGTCATTGTATTCCTATTTCTTGGCTTTTTCCTACCGACACTTTCGGTTAGCTTGATTTCTTTGGGCTTTTTTTTATCTTAGAGTTGGGCTTTGTGGGCCTTGTTGTTTTTTCATGTGAGGACCTCGTGGCGGGAGTTGGGGTGGGGTGGGGAGAGTGGGGGATGAGGAAGTTTTGTCCATTGTGATGTCCTCTTTATATTCGGTAATTCTACGATGATAAAGTTGTCTTCGTGTAATCTATAGATCAGAATTTTGAATAGTGAAAACAATCACTATTACTTGCGTTAGGATAGGTAGTCGATGTCACACCCCTTGGGTGTGACCCTTCCATGGACCTTGCGAATGTGTAACATATTTAAAACGTGATAAAATATTACTCCTTCGTATTAATTTATGTGAAAGTGTTTAACTGGACACGAAATTTAAGAGCGGGAGATTTTTTTTTTGAAATTTATGGTCTAAATAAGTCATATATATTTGTGTAGTTATAAATCATTTTATTAAAGGTAAAATATAGAAAGACATTAAACTTTTGGGACTGACTAAAAAGAAAAGAGTGTCATATAAATTGAGACGGAAAGAGTAATATTTTTCACTATCAATTAATTTTGTAGGAATGAAAGACTTTTAAAATATATCAAAAACATACGTAGAAATCTAAACATATCTAGTTATTTATACGACTATAAAAACATGTCATTATAGGTCGAATAGGAAGTTAAATGTTAAGCGGTGTTCGTATATAGGCGAATCTGAAATTTGAAGTTTATGATTTCTATAACAATCTCAAATTAATACGTTATACAATAATAATTGAATTCACAATCAAATATATATAGAGATATTCACTAAATTGTATATATAAAAAAGAGAGAAATAAAAAGTGAGCAATAATTATTGAATTTCCATAAATACGTATATTTTGCTCTAAATTGGCCACTATATTCAAATGTATAAACCGTTATTCCTTTTAAACAGACACAAAACTAGAGATGACAGTGGATCCTGGACCCGGTGGATTCAGATCCGTTTTATAGGATATGGATCTTCAAAATTTGGACCCGACGGATCCTGATCTGACGGATCGAATCTGGATCTTGTATTTGAGATCCGTGTCCGATCCAGATCCGACTCGTGAATCCGTTTTTTATTAAATATATTCACAACCTAGAATGTAATTTTACATAGATTACTCACAATTTAAATAATACTTCACATTGTGCAACTAAAAATATGTCCTCCGTTTGTAAAATTAATAGTACTATGATTTATCTACAATATTAACAATAAGAAGTATATCCCTTTAATTGTACAAACCCAAATTCATTTGTACTTTACTGATATGGTTTAGATAGAGTACTCATAATTACTATTGTATCTCCTTAATTTGTACAATTATAATATATTCCCCTTTAACCCTGTAATAATGGCACAACTGATATGATTTGCGTATACTACACACAATATAAAAGATATTTCCTTTGTACAAATTCAAAGTTTCTAGAGTACCCATAATATTGTGCGTGATAAAGGCATGGATTAAACTGAATTATGAAGATACTAGGTTGGTTAATGGCACGAAAAAAACTAGTTGAGACGCAAGCTCATTTTGAAATGGAAGGCACGCAAGTTGCATGCCGGCCAACAAAATTATATGATATTTTTTTCAATCAGATTGAGTTTCATTTTGTCAAAAAAGTTTCAGCAGATGGAAATATTATTCAAGGCAAAAAATTTACATGTGGATTCAGATCCGATCCGTGGACCCGGTGGATCCAATGAATCCGAATTTGGATCTGATTTGTATGGACTCGATGAATCTGGATCAAGATCTGGATCCAAATATGAAAAACGGATCTGAATCTAAATCTAGTAGAATCCGATCCGTTGCCATCCCTACACAAAACTAATAAAGAATTTGGTGTAACATGAAAGAGAGGTATAGTATACTACAGTACTTTTCTTGTTTCCTTCTTTAATTATGTTGATTATATTAGTTTCTTTTTTCTTCTTTCAAACTATGACTCGTTTAATTTTGGAAAAGGACAAGGCATCCACCGACAGTTTGTGGACCCATTTTTTGTAGATTTTTTTTATATTTAGGATCGCGACTTACGTCATACTATTTCTGGAGATAATAGTCCCGGTTCCTCAGTATTACAACCAGTAAATCGCAGGATGTGCCTGAATGACCAGGTTTTGAGAACAAAAAAACTGATATCACCTACAAGATCCTACCCCAAAAGAGAGTAAATTGCTCCCACCAAGGTTCGAACTCACGCTGCAGGCTTCCAGCTGGATTTTAAGTTCCCTCCTTTGTCATCCAACTATGCCCGGAGGACAATTTTTAATATTGAAATATTTTAAAGAAATAATACCTTGATTATTTTCATTAATGAAAGAGTATATATACAATTTACAATTTTCATAATATGAAAAATCTTATTCATATTCTATTCTCAAAACTCTATTCTATTTGTACAAGAATTCTACATTTATGGTAAGTGTACAATGCTAATTAAATAAAATAACATTTCCTAAAATAAGCCTCCCAAACTGTGATATACACGGTTATATATACCATGTATATTACGGTCCAAATCTGAATATGGTAGTCGAATATGATCAGCCGAATATGATGGGGATGTATTAAGTATTTTATTGATGTCGTGAGAAAAAAAGCTTCGTATACGAAAGGTATACCAAAAAGATATCCCGTTCAGTTCCTTACTTCCTTATAACATCGTCAATTTTTCTAAATATATCATTATTGATGTCATTTTAGTATTGGTTTTTCTTAGATAAAGTAATTAGTTTCATTGATGGCATCAACGTTCCAACTTCCCATGAACTCCAACCAAATATGTTATTTATTAATATTTTCCTAAAGTTTCTCAGTTGAAACATTATGACAGATTGGCTTGTTTTTGGACTTGGTAGTACTCCAACGATAAAAGTTTTTGAAAGTTTGAATAAGTATATCATTTGGAATGTTGGTAGCTACTAGCTACTAGCTACAGTAAAGTAGAAGGTATGGATTTAGCAAAACTAAATAGCAGGACATTATAATAAAGATGAATATCCTAAGGTTGAGGATTAGTGCGGAAGATTAATAGATAGCTAAGTGTTATCGCCTTCTATATTATTCTTTTAGTAGTAGTGGAATTTAGTTATCATATTTTCTTATTTCTCGATGTAATTACTATTTGTTGTCATATTTATTTTGTATCTTGCTATATTGATGTCTCTTTTCTTACAAACCTACGTCAATTACTTTTTTTCTGAGCCGATGGTCTACCGGAAATAACTCTCTACCTCACAAAGGTAATGATAAATTCTGCGTATATACTACCTTCTTCAAACTCCACTTGTAGATCAGGGCATGTTGTTGTTGGTGGTGGTTTATGTGAAGGTGTTTAACTGATTTTTGGTGGGTTTTTTTTTTTTTTGAAACTTGTGTTCTAAAATAAGGTATACAATTTATGTGGCTATAAATTATTTCATTAAAAATTAAAATTAAAATTTAAAGTTACATTATTACTAAATATAGAAATATGTTATTCTTTTTAAATTGACTAAAAAGGAAAAATACATTACATAAATTAAGACAGAAAAATAATTATGTGGCTATAAATTATTTCATTAAAAATTAAAATTAAAATTTAAAGTTACATTATTACTAAATATAGAAATATGTTATTCTTTTTAAATTGACTAAAAAGAAAAAAATATTACATAAATTAAGACAGAAAGGTAATTTAAAACCTAGTAACATAAAAGAACTAGAATTCAAAATCTATAAAATTCATATCCAAAATTTATTGGCTAGCTAGCTACTCTAGTGGGAGAAGGTATTTTTTGTACCTTGCTCGAAAGAAAATGAGAATATAATCAATATAATATAGTTTAAGAATCACAATTAATGTACGTAAGAGGTAGGCAAAGAAATCAATTAATGTACGTAAGAACTATAGTTGTATTTTGTTGGGGGAAAGAAATCATATTAGTTTCTTAAATAAATATTTGTAGAGATGGATTTATGATATAAATTTGATCGATTCAATCATTAAATTTTTACTGCTAATTCATTTGATTTATTCGGGTTTTTTCACAGCCCAAAGCTAACGATAATCTGCTTCGACTCAAATCTCACATATTTGTCCCTCCAGTTATGTTGTCGTCAAGTCTAAAAGAAAGCATAATAATTAAATCTCAATCATGTTAATAAACCATATATTTATTAGAAAATAACAACTCCACACGATCAACTTGTAATTCTTGGAAAATAATTAGTCACACATGCTAGCAGCTCTGAAACCAACGCCACTTCACCCTTATTTTTATGACTATGATTAAGTAAACTTACGCATATCTTGACTATTTAATTGAATAATAAGTGTCTTTACTAGTATATGTGTCGGATAACTTAGCTCACCAAAACTTTAGCAAATGAAAAACAAAATCACCTAAAAGTTTTTAGTTGGAATTTGAGCCCGAAACCTAATATATAACCTTTAATTTATTATAATTTTACAATCTCTAATAATTAGAAGTTGTTATACTCTTAATTTGAGGGCACGTGTTGTTAATAATGATTTTTGACAGCTTTACTTACAACCATTAGTAAAAAATATGAATTCGTATCGCCGGAACTCTTTTTTTCCCCTTAGGTATAATCATCCAATTTTCAGAATTAATTGACTCAATTAATTTAAATTCATGTGTCAATGTAGTTGTTATTATTATTTGGATGGGGCTCCTAATTGTCAATTTGCAACATAAGATCTAAGTCATGACTATTGACTAGCTAGGTAACAGCCGAATCACATTATGTTGTCAAGATTTTTGTAGTTTCTTTATTGTTTACATTATTGTATGATTTAAAGAGAAAAACAATATTTGGTAAAGGACTAATATAGACACATACAAATAAGGATAAGAACAAATATGTAAGATATTCTAATTCATGTTAGTTAATTGATCTTTTTCTTTGATTTCTTATCGGGAGTCGATTACACGTTTTGGGCAGCAAATAATTCAGTTTTGCAATGAAAAATTGCACTTTGGGTGATAAATCATAAAACGCATAAGGACAACTCTATTTTTTAGTGCTCGTATTCAAAATCTCTGATTAAAAATGAAATGATAATTAGACCAAATACCGCCCACCACAAACTAAATTAATTCATCGTTCACTTGCTCAAGTGTCGATGATTTTTTGGTTAGTTCTTCATTTTGAAAGTATTCTTGTGTGTGCAACCAAAAATAATTAGAAAGGGGTTTGAATTTCTTGTTGTTAAACAGAGAAAAAGAGGTTTGAATGTAAAAAAAAAGTTTGAATTTCTACTTTCGTTTTGAATAAAAGGTTTGAATTCCTATGAGTCACTAATTCAAGAATCCCTTTGAATAAAAGTCAATTATGGCGACACTCTTTCCCTTGTTCTATGTAATTTTAAAAGAATGTTTCATTAATAACAATAATTATACCTCAACTTCAAATAAGTTGAAATCTGTTATATAAATTCACTGTCCATTTCACCCAATTTAAGCTCGGTTGTATATTGGGATGATTCATTGAAAATAAATTAGTTTTACGTAAGTTGTTAGTTGTCAATCTTCACTATTTCTTGTCAAGTTTAATTTATAAAGTCCGCCAAAAATTCGTTTGAAGTTTTTAAGGAGGTCCGTCAAAAATATTTCGACAAGCTATTTTTCAACGAAGTAAATCAATTCTAAATGGCGTTTGAAGTCCCGAATTTCGAAGGGAATCTGCCAGAAAATAGCAAGTTTTGCGTCTTCTATGAATCTACCATAACTCACATCCTTTATCTAGATTTGGATCGATGTGTACAAGCTAGGGCTGGCTAGTGGGCCGGGTCGGCCCGGTCCCGGCCCGAATCCGAGTAGTTTAAAAAAATAATTTGTGGTATCGGGACTCGAACCGGGACGGGATAATGTCTCGTCCCGACCCGACACAGTCCCGCCTGTCCCGGCCCGACCCAGTCTTGTCTGTCCCGGCCCGATCCCGATCCGATCCCGCCAGAAATCCCCCATTTTGCAAAAATATCTGTTGCACCAACAACCATTTTACATTTTGGTCGTTGTGCAACGGTCATTTTTTGCCTCCCCCAACCCCCTACCCCCTTAATATTTATTTTTAACTCATAAGTTATTATATTTACGCTTTAACCCAATTTTCCAACTATAAATACCTAATTTTCTCTTCATATTTCTCACAAATCTTCCTACAATCTCTCTAATCTCTCAATCTATCTCTATACAAGTCTACATTGTCTACTAATTATTCAATTTTATTTATTTATTTGGGAATTGGGAGTGAAGTTGGCAACTAGCTTGATGATCTTCCATCGAGCAAAGTTTCAATTTTCAACCTCTCGATTACACGTCGACGTTACACCGGCGTTTGGTACATTCGTTCCTTCATTAAATTATTATTGTCTGTTTATTTTATTTAGCGAACTTAATTTCATTTACTTTAATTATTTATTAGTATAATTATAAATTAATAATGGAATGATTTAAACGTATGCTTACGGGTAGGGGTCAGGCTTCTTCTAGTAGGGACAACAAGGGCAAGGGTACTTCTTCTAGTCATCTTATTCCTACACATGATGATTTTGTTGATACTGAACATTTTCCTACAATACCATTAGATTTAGACGATGAGCTATTTTCTAAAACTCAAGAAAACTTTAATTTAGACGATAATCTAGATGATACACCCACTAATGTTGATGACAAGACACCCACTAGTGCACCTTCAACTGAAATGCCTCATATTCCCCCCTAGTATGAGACGAGGTCCAGCAAAACGACCATTAAAATCAAATGCATGGATATTTTTTGATAGGGACGTAGAGAATCAAGTAGCTAGATGTAAAATTTGTAAAGATGTTTTAAAATTTAAAATTGGAAAAGGTCACGGTGGGACGGGCGGTTTAATGAGACACGTAGTAAGGGCTCATCCAGCTACGTATGTCCAATACGAGGCTTCAAAACCGGGTGCGCAAACGCCGCTCCATCGGGACAAGGTTCACATACTGATACTGTCCCGGACCAACTACATGGTCAAATTAACCCTATGACGGGGGGATTTGTAGGCCCTAAATACAATAAACATAGAGATAGGGAAGCAATAGCAAAATTAGTTATTGTGGAGGGTTTGCCTTTTTCATTTCCTTCATCTCCCGGTTTTATTCTTTACATTAGAGATTTGTATAATCCTGCTTTTAACGGTTTTCCTAGATCAACTGTTAAGAGAGATGTATTTAAATTTGCACATGAATATCAACAATATTTACGTTATTCATTATATCATTTTAATGGCAAAGTGGCTATCACTTCTAATATAGGTCGTAGTACTAACGGCCATGATTATTTAATGGTAACTTGTCATTAGATAGATTATAAATGGTCTATGCAAAAACGTATCTTAGCGTATAGATATATAGATGATAGGCACACTGGTAATTTTAGTGCAGAAAATATTTATCAAGTGTGCGATTATTACAGAATAACCGATAAAATTATGACTATTACATCATATAACGCTTCTTCTAATAATTACGCTATTACAATTTTAAAAAATAGTTTAACTCCATCTTTTCTAGATTATTTTCATATACAATGCGTGTGCCATATATATAACTTAATTGTAAAGGATGGTCTATTACTTTTTGAAGACATTCTTAGTAAAATACAATTTGCTATAAATTTTATTTTTAAAAATAATAGAATACTACGAAGAAAAGAATATAAAAAAAATTGTCACGATTGCCAACTACCTTATAGAAAAATTCCAGAAGAAGTACCCACTAGGTGAAATTCTTTATACGAGCAATTACTTGTTGCTTATGACTATAGAAAACCTATAACTTTATTTTTTAACTCTCATAATCAAAATTCAGCTTATATGGTTGTAGATAGCGATTGAGTAAAAATTTCCGAACTTATTGTATTTTTAGAGAAATTTTGTCAAGCAACAAAAGATTTTTTCGGTATATATTATCCTACTATTTCAACTATGTTGTTTTATATAGCTCTAATATTTTTATTACTTACTGAATATATGAAAAAACCAGCTTACATGACAGCTATTAAAAAAATGTTTGTCAAATAAAAAAATATTTTATTTCTATTCCCTCTATTTATATTATTGGTTATGTATTAAATCCTACTATTAAAATAGACGGTACTAAATCACTAATTGAAACTATTTACGATTGTATAGAAGTACTACCACCTTCAAGTCCCAAAAATCTAAATCACCCACCACCTATTGAACAAACTAAAGAAGAAGTGTTGTCTAGCGTAGAACACCAATGCAAAAAAATATATAGATTTTATCAACAAGAAAATGCTAGTAACTTAGTTTGTTCAATAGAATGTGTGGCCGTACCGCTACTAACCAAATTAGCGAGTTTGATATTTTTGTTTTGTAGGGTTCTGTACCGTACCAAGCAGTTCTCAATGAAGAAGGACGTGAACACTTGCTGAAATATTGGAGGGGGAATGAGAAGACATTTCCGAGACTTTCAATGATGGCCCGAGATGTTTTGAACATTCAATCGTCATCAACTGCCTCTGAAAGCGCTTTTTTCTGTCGGCATATATCAAATAGGAGACCACAGACACTCATTAGCCGGAGACAACTTGGAGATTGTAGTATTATTCAGAGATTGGATAAGAGTGGAGCGGAGAAGGTGCGGTCAACTGGAGATCAACGAAGAAGAAGACAAAAACTACAACGAAATCTTATCCGAAGGTGGTGGAAGCGACGTGGATCAATTTGACCAACAAATACCAATTCCAACCGAAGAACCACATGAAGTTATCAAGAAACTAGAACATGTTTTTTTAAGAATGTAATTTTTTTAATTGCAATTTTATTATGTAATTTGCAACTTTTTGACAACACCATAAAGTTGCAATTTCGACAATTGTATTTGTATTACAAAAAATTCATATGTCTATTAAATAATATAAGAGGCACAAAAACAGTCTTCAGATGTTTTTATTACACTATATTGTCTTGTTTAATTATTGATTTTTTTATACATATGTTTTTTTTTTTTTTAAAAAGGAAAAACCGCCCTGATCCCGATCCCGATCCTGCCCCCGCCCCGCCCCGACCCGATTCCGACGGGATCGGGATCAGGACAGGACTTCGGCAAATCCCGCCAAACCCGCCAGCCCCGACCCCACCCCCTTCACCCGTCCCGCCCCTCCCCAACCCCGCCAAACCCAGCCCGCCAGTCCCGAGCTCGGCCCACTGGCCAGCTCTAGTACAAGCTCATTCAGACGGAGTCTGAAAGACTATACATCACTGTAATTTTACAAACAAAAAAAATCATGTTCAAATATGTAAAATTGGTCTTGAATAAATTCAATGAAGTTGGTAAAGGTAATTTAAATTTGTCGCAACAATTTGAATTTGTACCTACACATCAATTCATGCAAGTTGTATAAATTTGTTGAAACTATTACTCTTTATCTCCTTAGTCAATATCTCCAGTTCATAAAAAAAACATTAATTAAGATTTATTAATTAGAATTTAATATTTCATCTAGACTTCAAGAAAGAATCACCACTTCTGTTACGTTAACTTTAATAACCATATATTGGTGTTTAATTTGATTACTTTCGAAAGGAAATTAAATTTTAATTAAAGTCCTTAAGATAGTCATTTTTTTAGATTATTAAAAAACTTAATTATTATGTTGACTAATAATTGATCACATGGCAAACTCAGACACTATTTCTGCAGGCTTTTTTTCTGTTTCTTTCGAGAGTTCTGCAGGCTGCAATTTTATTAAATTAGTGATTAATTTAGAAGTACAAAAATTCTAGAAAAATCTGAGTGATAGAATATTCATTTTTTAAAAAGACGGGGCGTGAGGCGAGGCATTTTACCTAGCACGAGGCGAGACGTAAGCCCTGTGGCATGGGGCGCCCATGGATCTTTAATTATAATGTAGTAAAATAGTATAATAACACAAAAAATTATTTTAAAAAATCATTAATAATTAATAAAAAACAAAAAACATGATTAAGGAAACTCACAGAAAACAAATTCTAACATAATTTTACAAGTAATGAAATGATATAAAAGTTATTATGAGATGTTAATCAACTCTAACATTTTAACTTTCAAACAATAAAAGAATCACAATTTCTTAAAGTATATATATTATCATACTATGCAATTTATCACCATAAAAGAAAATAATCATTAAATTTTATCAGTATTATAATTAAAATATCATTCCTTCATGAATAAGAACAAAATTTACTTTCAAATAGTGAAGTAATAAAATATGATAATTTTGAGATATAAGACAAAAACATGAAACCAATGACAAGTGAAAATGTAAAATTTGGTTATATTTTTTAGAAGAATTGTTATATGATATTCACCCTCACGATATTCTCAAATAGTAAATATGCAATATTATAGCTTGTTATTTGATTTACTCTAATCTTTTTTATTTCTATAGGTGAAAACACTATTAAGTATCATTCATTTAATAAAGAATGATGAGGGTTAATAATGTTAAGTAAGGAACTTGACACATAATTTATCTAAGAACTGTTAGGCAAGCCCCGAGCGTTGGGCGTTAGGTGTGTTTAGGACATACATTCGGACACTTAGGACATAAGCCTCACAGAACTAAGCCTCACGCGTGTGCCTCCAGACATTTTTCCAGTGCCCTGCTCCGGAATGAGCCCCGAGGCGAATCCCTGCTATTTAAAACACAGGATCGTATAACAATTAAAAATATTCAACTTGCTTTGCTTGATAGTATTTGGCCCACGTGAACGTATTTTATCTTATATACACTTTGAGTATATTTTTTAATATATTTTAACAAAATACTTGTCTTAATTTTCTTGGTTATATATTATCTCAATTATTATGAATTGTTACTTGTAATTAACCTTTTAGGTGATCACCTAATATTTTTTAAGAAAATATTTATATATTTTAAGTGTATAAAAGTTAAACTCATCGATATAATGCGTGAATTCCAACTCTAATTCACGAGTTTATAGGATGACTCGCACATATACTTTTTATTATAATATTTTTATTTATATTGTTGTTTAGTTGATGAAATAATTGGAAAAATGGAGGTCATGATCTCGTTTATGAATCCAAAAAATTTGACAACTAATTAGGTGTTAGATCAAATTCATTCGTTTTTTTAACAATAAATGATTTTACTGTATTAATATATAATCGGTCTCAAAGAGTTAAAAGACGCAACATCATCAGATACAATGCATCTAGGAAAAACTGAAACCCAAATAATCTTATGTAACAACAAAATAAAAAACTTGACTAAATTGTGCGCTAGTATATTCCAAGATCTAGGAATATATACCACATGCACATCATCAAAGAAACTCATAAGCTTCTATATATCTTCACAAATAATCTCTATCTCCCATGAAGCAACATTTATTTTTCTTATCATGTCCATTGATGTGCCGAGAAATTACGGCACATTTGATATCAATTTCATGTATTATTATTATCTTTTATGCATTTGTAATAGACGTTTCTTATGTTATTTTGATTTTTGTAGAATTTTTGCATTAGAACACCAAAAGTGAAGAAATGTGCTGAAACATAAACAAAAGTGTTGAAAAAAGGATGAAGTGCTGAGAAAGTCACTTCTGCGGACCGCAGAACCATTTTGTGGACCGCATAATGGTAGCCAAGTCGCAGAAATAGACAGTGAGACGAAGACTCCGGAGCCCCGAAGTACGATCCATTCTGCGATCAGCACTTCCGTTATGCGGACCGCAATCCGATCTGCGAACCACTGCTCCAATTCAAGTTCAGCTCAAATTTCAAAGTCTCATGGCACTTCTGCAGATCGCATTTCAGTTCTACTGACCGCACTTCCAGCCACAATTTAAAACAATCCAAATAAGAAAACACTCTGCGAACCCTATGCCTGCTTTGCGATTCTGCGTTCCTGTTCTGTGGTCACAGATTGGTTAGGCGGTTGCATTTTTATAAATTTGTGTAATTCAAAAATTGGGTCCCTATATATACTCACTTGGAGTTTTGTGATTTGACATCTTGTACCCTATATTCCTAGCCACTTTTACTTTGTTCTTAGAGTTGTCTTGCTTTGAGGAGACACAAATATACTATTCACTTGAGTGTGTATTAAAAAAATTCTTGGTGTTTTTCTTGGACCATTGTGTAAGAGACAAGCTATTATTTATCCAAAACTCATTGTAAGCCTCTTTTATGTTCTTTATATCTTATTGTATTTATTATTTGACATGAGTAGCTAAAACTTAGGTTGGGGTTGTGATTAAATAATAGAATGTGGTAGTTGGGGTAGTTCATAAATATGAAATGGGTGTGTTAATGTGTCATTCAACTACCCCTCACTCTTAATGTTTAAGTGTTGGTTGCACACACCTCTTTAATACCTATTGTCTCCGGTCAAACTTGAAAAAAGAGACTAGAGTCTAGAAAAGGGTAGGTTGATTAGGACATGGAGCTTTAAACCCCATTTAATGATTCCAAACTTTAATTAGAAGGGAATCAACTAAGGGTAATAATGAGTGTTCATATATGTCACACTTTAGAGCTTGAGAAAGCCTAAAGTGAAATTAGGTGGGTTAATTGAGAAATTCCCACATAGATATTAGTCCCCATTGCCCATACCACACTAAATACAGCTGCTCTAGCAAAAATGCAACACTACTTCCATGCATTAAGTCACAACTCTAACAATCCAAATTACTTGATACATTCACCATTAATTGACTTGATAATTTGAATAGTTAAAAAAACAAACAAACAAACGAAATTGGTTACCATAGGAGTAAAGTAATTAGTAAAGCCATAATATAACGCAAATAGTATAATTCCTCATTGTATTACTTGTGAGATTCTACCCCAACCTAGTTGGATTACTATATTTTACAATGGCCGCGTTATACCATATTAAGGTGTAATTTGGGCGAGATCAAATTTTGGCGCTGTTGCCGGGAATACGGTTTTGAAATTTTCTACTTGTAGTATTATTACTTTGCTAGGAATTTTATTTTTAAATTTACGTTTACTTGTTATTTTTGTGTTGTAGGTGCTATGACGAAGTTATTCGATGATGAGGAAAACATAGAAATGGCCACATTTGCTAATGCCATCCGGCCACCTCGTATTTCGGAGAATGCAAGTTTCCACATAACTTCCATCGTGCTTCATATGCTCAATAACAAGGGCCTATTAGGAGGATCGGCGTTCGATGACCCGAATAGGCACTTGAGTAACTTTAATAAGGTGTGTCTTTCATTCCGTCATCCCAATGTGTCTGAAGAAGCCGTGAAGCTAAGGTTGTTACCCTTCTATCTAATAGGGGAGGCTACTATTTGGTTGAATGACTGCCTTCCAAGTCCATCACTACATGGACCGAGTTGGTGGAGGCATTCCTTGAGAGTTTCTTCCCGCCTGCTCCAACTCTGAGATGAAATCTTGACATTACGTCAATTGTCGGGTGAGGCCTAGCATAAAGCGTGGTTAAGGTTAAAAAAGAAGCTCAAATAATGTTATAAACATGGGTTGAGCGATGATGTCTTGCTCCAAACATTCTATCGGGCACTCGATTAGGTCAACAAGTCGGTGGCCAATAACATAGCGGAGGGTGCCTTGATGGATAATTCATTTATCGTGGTGAGTGAGTTTCTTGATAAGCTAACAAAGACAAACCATGCTTGGCATACAAGATCGTCGGAGGTAGTTAGGGGTGGTCCCTCTAAGGTTTTGTGTAGAGAGACATTGGACAATGATGAAGAGAGGGTCGAGACCATGGAGCAATTGATGACCCAAATGATGGTCTTTACCAAACATGTGATGGAAAAAGGACTCAAGAAAGTGAATGTGGTTACTAACATGGGTCCTAAGCAAAGTGCAACCGAGATGGTACCTAATGATCATGAAGGGTACAATGAGAGTGAAGAAGATGTGAACTTCGTGAACAACGTGCAGGGGAGGGGGATTTCTTTCCTAATTACCAAGAATCGGGTCAATCGTGGCGATCTAGTAATCAAAGAGAGAGTCAAGGTTAGAGAAATGACCACGGCGGCTCTAATTGGAGAGAGAAGAATGAAGGGGGATGGAGAGAGAACAACAAATGGTTACCAAAATCAAAGCTCCAATCCTTATGTTCCACCAACGGGGCAAGCATACTAACAACCTACCCAACCTCCTTCTTACCATTATCATGAATCTACTAGCAATCCCTCTAGTTCAAAACTTGAAGAGATAATAACTAGGGTGCTTAAAAATCAAGACAAGTCTGAGGCCAACATAAATGAGCTCAACAATCTTGTATCCTTATATTCAATATCTATCAAGCAACTAGAGAGCCAGTTGGGCAAATCGCTTCCACTATTGTCTTATTGTCTAGCTATCTCTACTAGAAATGGGTAAGTGTTTGAGGAGTCGAAGATGTCGATGGATTTGGTAGGCGAAAGGTTGATCGCGGTTGAAAACCTGAAGAAGAGTGATGACAAGATGGTAGATTATTTTGTCTTAATTGAAGAAAAGATTATTGAGAAAGAAAAGGTTCTTGAAAATGAAGAAGGAAACGAAAAAGAAGAGGAGGCTCTAAAAGCCTTAAAGCATATTCCAAGTCCTCATCCTGCGGACATCTGAGGGATAAGTCCAGGTGTGTGTACTCATAGAATTCATCTTGAAGAGAATATTACCCCGAGTGTTAAGCATTAAATGAGGTTAAACCCCTCAATGCAAGAGGTTGTCAAGAAATAAATTATTAAGTGGTTAGATGACAATGTAGTGTACCCTATTTCTGATAGTGCAAGAGTGAGCCCCATGCAATGCGTACCAAAGAAAAGAGTGATCACGATGGTCCCTAATGATAGAAATGAGTTGCTACCAATGAGGAAATATTGGACAAAAAAGCTAGATGACGCCTTGTGGGCGTATAGAACGGCATACAAGTCTCGTATTGGATGTCACCGTACAAGTTGATATTTAACAAGGCATATCATCTTCCGGTAGAGGTGTAATACAAGGCATTTTGGGAATTGAAGAAAATCAACATTGATTGTGAGAATGCATCGAGGTTAAGGGTGGATCAACTCAACAAGATGGATGAGTTCCTTCTCCAAGCTTATGAAAGTTCCGTTATTTACAAGGAGATGATGAAGTTCCTCCATGACAAGAGAATTTCAAAACGGGAATTTTCACTCGAGGACTTGGTCTTGCTATAAAATTCAAGACTCAAGTTGTTCCCCGGGAAGTTGAAGTCATGATGGTCCGGCCCTTTCAAAGTGATGAAGGTCCTCCCATATGATGTCATTGAATTGGAGAGCAAAGTCGGTCACCTTTTCAAGGTGAATGGCCAAAGAGTCAAGCATTATTTGGGAAGTGTTGATGATCATATGGTGAACAGTATCATCACCCTCTACGAACCTTGAAGAATGTGTGGTAACAATCGTCGTGTCGTGACGTTAAATCCAGCACTAATGGGAGGCAACCCAATGTTTTTATTTGGTTTCTTTGTTTTATTTGTTTTCTTGTTCACTTGCGTGTTTTAATAGTCTGTTAAGTGTGTAGGATCTGGAAATACAAGAAAAATTTGGAGAAAATACTAAAAGATTTGTAAAACAAATCAAAGAAAGAAGAAAGGACATTGTGCAGCCTCTTATGCGGAGCGTAATCATGGTCTGCGGACTGCACAATGGATCATAAAACTCCACAGAAAGTTAGAAAGATGAGGCTAAGAAAAAGGAGGAAATGCCACCACAATTGTGGCTCGCATTCTTGAACAGCGGACTGCAAAATTACATAGTGTAACTGGGAGTTTTCGGGTAAAGTTACGGAGAAACAAACCCTTTTGCGAACGGCAGTTCAGTTCTCCGACCGATTCTATGATCACAAAAAGAGTGTCATGTCAGCTCTTCCTAAATAAAGGTAAGTGGGCTGCAATCCGATTCTATGAATCGCAGACCGGTATTACGACCCGACTTCAACCACAAATCGGGCACAAGTATAAAAGGGGCTGAAAAGCCCTAACTTTTTTCATTCTCTCTTTCTCCTTCGCGATTCAAATCAAATTCTCCCTTTTTTTTTCTCAACCGTTACACTACTTTGCACATAAAATCTGCTCGCACAAGGTCTCCTTCCGCTTACATTCACTCACCATCGTCTCTCAGTCGAATACTCGAATCTAAGGTATGTTTCGCCTTCCTTTTATCATTTTTCTCGCAAAAATAGGTAAAAAATGATGATGTTTCTCATGAAATTGACTTTCGGGGTTGAATAATGATTGTATGGTGTGTATGTGTGCCCTATGTAGCCACTAAGTAGTGTGATTGTTCTTCGTTGCCATGTTTGCCCCTATTGAGCAGAAATTGCAAATAATGTGAATTAAAAATTTATGGAATTTTGTGAAATTGAATGCATATAGGGGTTGGGCTCAAGTTCAATTGCGTTAATTTAGAATTTAGGTCTTTGATTTGTGTGGGAAGGATATCAATTGCTCGTAATAGTGAAAATTGACTAAACATGCCTATAATTGTTGAAATTGGTTGAATTAAAGCTATAGTGAAATCTGAGTACCTACGAGCACTAATTGTGAGCATGTATTAGGTTAGTGATATGTATGTTGTGCTGGTATGGGTGTGGCAACATCGGGTTTTGCAAATCGAGGTGAAAACCTTAAAACTAACTCAAATCGCGTCGATTGGGTGCCCTTTTGTGGGCCGCAGAAGGGTACCCCAGTCCGTAAAAATGCCTAGTGAGTTTATGAATTTGAAAGGCAATTATACAATGCCTTTTGTGGGCCGCAAAATGGTTCTGCAGACTGCAAAGTAGGCCGCAGTTTTTCCCAGTAACTTTAGAAATTTTGGACAAAAGTGTGATCGCGGTCTACAGACCGCAATTTGGGTTTGCGACGTTGCAAACTAGGTTTGCGATCACTGAAGTTGTTTTCAATTCCTTAATTTTTATCTTTATTTTTCAATTTGTAGTATAACTTCTTATTTATTCTTGCAATTACTTTATGAAAACACAAAAATATTTTACTTTGGTTTTTATACCATAGTCCAAGACTCATCACATCTTTTGTTTGCAGAAATGACTCCTAAGAAAATGCAAGCACAAAAGGGTATCACAATCAACGAGTTGGCACCCCTAACTAGATCTTTGAGGCCTACTACAGCAAGGTTGATACCCCAAAGCCAGGAGAAATTCACAGTGTGTACTCACACGGCAACCGTCGAGCTTGTCAACAAGAGAAAACGCCCTAACACAGTTATTTCTAATGATAATGGGTCAAAAACCCCACATGCCATTGCACATTCATCCTCCCAGTCTGATGAGGGGGATGTTGTGGAGGAGGAAGCCCGAGCGTCTGAGTTGAGAAAAAAAAGAGACCAATAGGTCAAGCGATTTGGTGCTAAAGGGTTAAAAGAACAGTACCAAAAGAGCAAAGATCAGACCTTTATCAAAGAGAAGTGGATTTCTATGAATGGGTTGAGGGACAAGTTCTTATGAGTATGGGACTTGATCATGTTTCATGTGTGGAAATGCTTTCTCAAGCCTTTGCCTCAATACGATGAAGAATTGGTCCGAGAGTTCTACGCTTCGTATGTCACATCCGTGCCCAAGAGGATAAAGGGGCAACCAAAGGCTTTGCTTGAAGAGGTAGTGGTTCGGGGAGTCATTGTCCCGTGTGGGAGCATAGCAATTAGCAACGCAATTGATCCTAACCTTACATGTAACCACAATGAGTTTGTCATCAAATCACGGGTTGTATGGATGATGAGCGTATATGGGCAACTGCTATTGTGACCAAAAAGACCCCGGAATGGATTGTTGTTGGGAAGAAGATTTTCCCAATAAATTGAATTGGGGTACCAAAGGCTTGAAGCAAATGACCTAAGCGATCCATAGTCGTCACTTCAATGCTTGCCATCTTTTTCTCCTTTTGTTGGCTAGCATATGCAAACATAACAATACCTTCTTGTGCCATAATAATATTTTTATCATTAGTATAGTCAGATACAAGCGTAAGAAAAAGATTAGTGAGAATATTATTTTCATATTCATTGAAATCAAAAAGTGTCTTGTTTACAATATCATTGGGTTCACTAATATCCCCGTTAAAGCTCATTGAGTGTCTAGCCTTCCAAATTTGCCACATGATAGAAACCTTAGTTTAGCAAGATCAATAGAATCGAGATATTTATTAGCATTAATAAAAATATCATTCCACCATCTCCCAAAATCTATAATATTCTCAATATTAGGCCAATTAATAGGACAAATTCTTTAAACCAATTGTGCTTTAGGGCATCTAAACCGCATATGATCGATAATTTCACTTTCCATACCACAAACCTTACACACATCACAAGTATGTCTTAATCTTTTAGAAATAACATGATTAACATATAGCACATTCATAATACATTTACGAATAAAATGCTTATATTTGTTTTTTATATTCATACACCATAAGAAATTCCATTTTTTTTTAAAAAAAGATTGATTACTCGATTGAGGTCTATCACTACTAACTTCTCGACATCTAACAATTTCTCTAGCTAAATGATATCTTGATTTTACTTCATAATTGCCAGATTTAGTATGATGCCAAATAATCCTATTCGACGATCCAGTGATAGATATAGGAATAGACATTATTGCATGAACATCGTTCGCACAAAATCAATTCTGTAAATCTGTATCTTCCAAGTGTGAGTATTGTGGTCTATAAGATCATTCACTTTTAACTCTAAATCCGTTTGCGCATGGCAATTGCTAGGCCTAAACCCACGTGAATTGAGAATCCAAGGATCCATCCAAATTTTAATACTATCACCAGATCCTATCCTCTATATAATACCTTTTTGTAAGAGATCTCTACCCCAAATAATACTTTTCCATAACCATGAGCTAACAGAAGAACACGTAGCTTTAAGGAAAGACGCATGTTGAAAATATTTACTTTTGAGAATTTTAAAAAGTAGAGAATCTTCTTGAATCATATTCTCCAAGTGAGTTTACCCAACAAAGCTTGATTAATTTTTTTTAGCTCTCTAAATTATATCCCCCTTTAGATTTTGCTAAACAAAGGTTCTCCCATTTTTCAAAATGCATTTTTCTCCTATCCTCATCATGACCCCACCATAAATTAGAGATTTAAGCATCACTTCTTTTCCTGCAGGGCTTAAGAAAATATTTTTTCAACATTTTATTTTAGCCTTCACTCTATCCTTAATAAATTTTAGCATTTTTTCCTCGATTTTCCAACTACCGCAGGTAAACCTAAATATAACTTCAAGTTACTTCTTTGTAATTGTCCTAGCTCCCTAATAATTTCATCTTTCTCAATTTCAGAAGTATTTTTACTAAAGAATATAGCTGATTTCTCAAAATTCACCTTTTGACCCAAATTCCCTTTGACTACATAATATTTGTCTGAACCTAAGATTATGGCATCATACTTTCTGCCACGGGGCGGAGTTAGCATGGGAAGTACGAGTTCGACAAAATCTAATTACTTTGGTTCAAATGTTGTATATTTATTGAAAAATCTACTGAATGTGTATACATTTAATAAATTTAAGAACCCATAAATTTCAAATTCAAAACTCAAAAACTTCAAATCCTAGATCAACTTTTGCTTTCTCCGATTTTTTTATAATCATTGACATTCGAAATTTACTGGTCTAACTAATTTGCATTCGTGTTGGTAGATCCAGTGAAGGAAATAAAGCGCTTCTATCATAGAATTGTTTATTCCTAGAGCTCAAATTCGAGACCTTCGATTAAGATCCCATCATGTCAACCCCTCATCAATAGTCACATTATTTTGTGATTAGACAACTTTTTTAACGTTATTAAACGATATTATTATGTTGAATAAATTAACTCAATGAAGTTAGTGAAGAGAAATTAAGTTTTTTTATATAAAGAAATATAAGAAAAGAAATTGCAACGTGCCAACTACTTACATTTTGTTACATATTCTTTCTTGTTCAATCGAACCAAATTCAGGTAGACATTCTTTCCAATTAAAAAATAATTCTAGTACATTTTTATGTCATTCTTAAATGGGGGGCATATTTATGAAGAGGTCGTAACAAAAATGACATGCCAACAACTAAACATATTTATTTTTTCTTTTGTCAATTACAAAATAAAACTACCGACCACATTCTCTATAGGGCGCCGTGCAAGGCACAACACTAGATTTGATTAATTTTAAAACATTTAGAAATTTCTCAAATTCGAAAATCATCAGGGGCAAAGAAAAACATGTTGTTTAGTTATTTAATTTCATTTGATGAAGTTGAGCCCAAATATAACTTCTGATCTAAAGGTCTGAATTTGAAATTTGATTTTTCAAACTTCATTCAGGTGAAGGGGAGCCCTGGTGCAACTGGTAAAGTTGTTGTCATATGGTCAGGAGGTCATTGGTTCAAGTCGTGAAAACATCCTCTTGCAGAAATGCATGGTAAGACTGCATACAATAAACCCATGTGATCCGACCCTTCCCCTTCCCCGAATCCCGCGCATAACGGGAGTTTAGTGCACCAGACTTCTCTTTAAACTTCATGCATATGAAGTTAGGTTTAGATAAAGTTCAACTTCAGACACGAAGGTCGTAGAAGAAAAAGAACATAAGGTAAATATTTACTTGCACTGGAAAAACATCAAACTAATTCAATTTACTATAGTTAAGTGGTTAATGAAAAATGATATATAAATTAACTATTATTAAGTGATAAAAATGCATACACAAACACATATCGTGCATATGCTCATTTAGTGTATATTTGGGCTCACAACCTTTTATTGTTTCAGGCTTGTTGGGTCACGATTGAGCCAGAAGAATTAGCCCGTGCATGCATATATTTGTACATAAAAGGTTGGGCCGTCAACTTGTATCGTGTTACAATGATTGTAGGGTGTAGCTCAATTCGGACTTGTCCTTCTGTATTCATTTAAAACTAAAACAAGCACAAAGACTGAAGTCTCACTTCTAAAAGTTCAAAATATTAAGATACTCTTTTCCTATCGTAATATACTTTCAAAATTCTTGTTGGATTTATCAGATATGAGACGAACTTTAGATGTTGTTGGAGTAAAGAATTATCAATAAAATTGTTTTAGTGCTAGTGTAAACTTTTATCCAAAATAAGTAATCCATTTGTCTCAGTTTATGTGATACTATTTCCTTTTAAGTCTATCCCAAAAAAGAATGTCACATTTCTCTATTTGACAATTATTTAATCACACCATTCATATTTTACCCTTATTGGGTTCCACTTTGTTAAATATACATCCGATATACACAATATACCGTGTATATCGGATGAATAGTGTTCTCGGGTTTACTGTAGCAAGGCCCACGGTTGGGTTGCTTTTTGTATATAAGGTGTATAAGTCTTGTACCTTAATTAGTCTTGTACACTTACCATATTTGTATAGTTAGTCTCCAAATAGAATAAGGTTTTAAGAGTAGAATAGGAATAGGATTTTTCTATTATGAAAATATGTAAATTGTATATATTCTCTTTCAATTAATGAAAATAATCAAGGGATTATTTCTTTCATGGTATCAGAAGTCTAGGTTAATATTTTCTCCCAAATTTCCGTCCAAAGCAGCTCGGTTCCGAGCTCCCTTCCCCGGTTTCCGTGCCCGAAAATAAAATTTCTCTTCCCAATTTTTTTCTCCAAATCCCTACATCACGTCTTGCGTTGCTATTATGGCTAAGAACACGTTTCACCCTGCCTTGCTGTTTCTAATATCAAGGATCACATCCCTATCATTCTTGAAATAGAAACCGTCCAATATGCGACGTGGACCGAACTGTTCAAATTTCATGCACGCTCGCATCAAGTTCTCCATCATATTATCCCCGCGGCTCCTACGGATACGGAGGTGCCCAAACCCGAGGATGATCCTAAGTTATGGACGACACTTGATGCTACTGTTTTTCAGTGAATTTATTCCACTATTTCTACCGACCTCTTGCAAACGAATATCGAACCCGACGCTATGGCGATGGCGGCATGGAATAGGGTACGTGATATATTCCAAGATAATCAGAATTCTCGTGTTGTTACCCTTGAGCAGGAATTTTCCCACGTCACTATGAAAAATTTCCTGAACGTTTCAGCATATTGCAAAAGGTTGAAAGAATTGGCGGACCAACTCCGCAACGTTGGTGTGCCCGTTAGTGAAGATCGTCTTATTCTACAGATGATTGTTGGCCTCTCCGAGGCATATAGTGGCGTTGAGACCCTACTTCGTCAATGTAACCCTCTCCCAAAGTTCTATCAAGCTCGCTCCATGCTTACTTTGGAAGAAGCCGGATTGGATAAGAAGGCGGCTATCGGGGCAAGTCTCATGGTCATGATGACGTCCTTCACAAATTCTACAGGGTTTGTTGATAATTCAGGCCAAAACCGTGCTCACGGTGGTGACAAGAATTCTCGGGAAAATAATAGAAGAAATCGCGGTGGTAACGGCGGCAGGACCGATGGCAGTGGACCCCGCCCCATCAACAGTGGGCCACAACCCAACTGGTCCCAACCTTGAGCCCCCTGGCCGTGGGCCTGGGTCAGGGGGAAATGGCCCAACAGTCTCGGCTTTCCAGCTCCCCCGGCCCACGATAATTGGACCCAATTTCAGCCTTCTTTTCGGCCCAGCTACTCCGGCCCAATCTCGGTCCAATAATCTAGTGGGGTACCGGGTCAGTAGTGAGGCAGGCCTGGGCCTCACCATGCAGTGGGCCCCACTCCTAACGACATTCAGGCCGCGATGCACACACTTGGAATAAATCCCTCAGACCCGAATTGGTACATGGACACCGACGCCACTACTCATATGACATCCGATCAAGGTACTCTCTCGTCTTATTACAATTTGAGCAACCCCCGTGGCATAATTATTGGTAATGGTAATTCTATTCCGATTCGTGGTTATGGTCATAAAATTTTGTCTCCCCCCATCCACCCCTTATCTTGAAAAATACCGTTCATGCCCCTAAATTGATTAAAAATTTAGTGTATGTCCGAAAGTTGACCACTGATAATTCTGTTTCTATTGAATTTGATCCCTTTGGGTTTTCTGTAAAGGATTTTAAGACGGGGAGTCCTCTCATGAGGTGTGATAGTAGGGGAGATATTTAGCCTATCACGCCATGTTCCGATCTCTCGAGTCCAGTCTTGCCGTCAACTTATGCAGCCCTTGCTCCTTCCTTGTGGCATGCACGCCTAGGTCATCCGGGGTCGTCTATTCTGTCTTCCTTAGATAAAAACAATTTTATTTCTTGTAAGGGTACGCGTAGTACTCCGAATTGTCAATCTTGTTCTTTAAGAAAAATTGTTAAGTTGCCATTTGTAGACTCTAATTCTCATACTTTAATGCCATTCGATATTATTCATAGCGATTTATGGACATCTCCGGTTCTTAGTTCTTTGGGTCATCGGTATTATGTTCTCTTTTTGGATGATTATTCTAAGTTTTTATGGACTTTTCCAATAGCGAAAAATATCAAGTTTTTTCCATTTAAAATTTAGAGCATTCATTAGAGCCCAATTCGAACGGGAAATAAAAATATTCAATGTGATAATGGCAAAGAATCTGACAATGGGGTGTTTCGGAAATTTTGTGCTAATAATGTGATCAATTTTCATTTTTCTTGTCCTCATACGTCTTCACAAAATGGGAAAGTCGAACGCAAAATTCGTACCATTAATAACGTTGTTCGAACTTTATTGATTCATGCTTCCATACCCCTTGTTTTTGGCATCATACTCTACAAATGACTACATATATTCTTAACATTCTTCCTTCCAAATGTTTGACATATTCGTCCCCTCTTCGAATTTTATATAATAAGACTCTTTCGTATTCACATCTTAGGGTCTTTGGGTGTTTGTGTTATCCACTCTTTCCGTCCACCATAATTAACAAACTTCAAGCCCGGTCTACCCCTTGTGTTTTTTGGGTTATCTGTCAAATTACCGTGGTTACAAATGTTTTGATTTATCATCTAATAAAATCATCATTAGTCGTCATGTAATTTTTTATGAGTCCCAATACCGTTTGCTAATGTTAGTAATCTCGTACCCGGTTCGTATAAATTTTTGGATGATGATATATCCCCGTATATTATTCACCATTTTTTGGACGCGTCTCGCGCCCTAAATCCACCAGCGGGCCCACTGTCCACTGGACCTCCAAACCCGTCACCCACCATTGTTCCAGTTTCGGACCATGGGCCAGCCACTGTTCCAGTTTCCGCAATTGGGCCACTGGCTCAGCCCAATTTGGAAATTGTCCTAGTTTCGGCATCAAATACTGCTACTGTTCACCGTGTTGGGCCAACAGGTCCACTGCATGCTGGCCAGTCCGTCATGTATCTCGATATTTCCCAAAATCCGCCCAATTCTTCCCCGAGTCATAAACCAGTCGCTCGTAGTAACTCAACAGGGTATTTTTAAACCAAAAAGACATTTTAATTTAAATTTTAATGTCCTTAAATCACCCCTACCTCGTAATCCCGTGTCTGCTTTAAATGACCCAAATTTGAAAATTGCTATGACTGACGAATATAATGCTCTTATTGATAATAAGACGTGGGAGTTGGTGCCTCGTCCATCTGGTGTTAATATTATTCGGTCTATGTGGATTTTACTCATAAGGACAATTCTGATGGATCTTTTGCGAGGCATAAGGATCGTCTTGTAGGTGATGGTAAGACTCAGCAGGTGGATGTAGATTGTGGTGAGACATTTAGTATGGTGGTCAAGCCGGCTACCATTTGCACTGCGCTCAGATTGGCTCTTTCGAAAGCATGGCCCACTCATCAGTTAGATGTGAATAATATTTTCTTACATGGTGATCTCAAGGAAACGGTCTATATATATCAGCCATTGGGGTTTAGGGATCTCAAATATCCTCATCATGTCTGTTTGTTGAAGAAGTCCTTGTATGGGCTTAAGCAGTCCCCACGGGCTTGGTATAAGCAGTTTGCATACTATGTTTCGACTATTGGGTTCAATCACAACAGGTTTGATAATTCATTGTTCATCTATCGTCGTGGTTCTTCCTTGGCGTATATACTGTTATATGTGGATGATATTATCTTGATTGCCTTGTCTGATACATTGCGCCAGTCTATCATGACAATGCTCAGGTCTGAGTTTGCTATGAAAGACTTGGCGCCCTTGAGTTATTTTTTGGGGATTATTGTCACTCGTCATGCAGGTGGATTGTTCTTATCACATAGGAAGTATGTAGCCGAGATCATTGAGAGGGCTGGGATGTCATCCTGTAAGTCCACTTCCACTCCAGTTGATACTAAACCCAAATTGGGTGTTGCAGTTGTCTCTCATTACGATGATCCGACCCGATATCATAGTCTTGCAGGGACCCTTCAGGATCTTACGTTCACGAGACCAAATATTACACATGACGTACAACATGTGTGTTTATTTACGCATGATCCCAGGGTTGAGCACATGAATGCGCTCAAACACATTATTCAGTACATCCAGGGGACACTTGACTATGGCTTGCATTTATATCCGTCATCAACGCCTACACTTGTCTCGTATACTGATGCTGATTAGGGTGGCTGTCCGGACACCAAACGCTTTACGTCTGGCTACTGTATGTTTCTTCGTAATAACTTGGTCTCATGGTCTGCGAAACGTTAGTCGACTTTGTCCCGCCCCAGTGCAGAGGCCGCGTATCGAGGGGTAGCCAATGTGGTCTCTGAGTCATGTTGGCTACATAATCTTCTTTTAGAGCTTCATTGTCCTATTCAGAAAGCTACCTTGATTTATTGTGATAATATTAGTGTCATCTGCCTTTCTGGTAATCCGGTTCAGCACCAGCGCACTAAACATATTGAGATGGTCATTCACTTTGTTCGCGAAAAGGTAGCTCGTGGACAAGTACACATCTGCCATGTCTCTTCCAGGTATCAAATTGCAGACATTTTTACAAAGGGTCTTCCCTCGGTCCTTTTTAGAGATTTTAGGTATAGTCTCAGCGTTCGAAGACCGCCTGCTATGACTGCGGGTGTGTGTTAAATATACATCTGATATACACAATATACCTGTGTATATCAGATGAATAGTGTTCTCGGGTTTACTGTAGCAAGGCCCATAGTTGGGCTGATTTTTGTATATAAGGTGTATAAGTCTTGTACCTTAATTAGTCTTGTACACTTACCATATTTGTATAGTTAGTCTCCAAATAGAATAAGGTTTTAGGAGTAGAATAGGAATATGATTTTCCTATCATGGAAATATGTAATTGTATATATTCTCTTTCAATTAATGAAAATAATCAAGGGATTATTTGTTTCACACTTAATTTTAAAAATGTATTTATTGTGAAGAAAAATCAACAAAAATAGGCATTAAAGTAAGGACAATTTTGTAAACATAATAAAGTCTTCTTTTATTTTTAAAATTCCGTGTCCGGTTAAATGGTGTCATATAAATTGGGACGGAGGAAATATCATTTAACGATGTCATGTGAATCTCCAAACATGTGAATAAAGGATGTTTACTATATATTGGGTTGGATTAATTTTGAAGTACTACATAAACTTATGTGAAATCCATTTAAATATTTAATGTTTTTATTATTTGTATACACTCCACACAGACTATAAAAGAACTATCGCAACTTCATTCTCCCTCAACGTATAATTTATTTACATTTGGTTAATTAATGCAAATGTAACTGATCAATTAAGGAACTTCAAAAAATAAATAAGAAAAAAATATATTGTTAACAATACTCTTGATCACCTAAATAGCATAGTCATAAAATATGGCAAGCTTTTTTTGTGGCTTCTCCACCATGGTGGTAGTGGTGATTATTAGCGGGGCCGTCATGGCCGGCCGTGACCATTGCCACGACAACCCCGCTGTTCCACCGCTCAAACACCACCGTCACCTCTATACAAGCATCGTCGCCCCGGCGGTATGTACCTCGAGGGATTGAGCCAAAAAACCAAAGATTTTGTAGACAATTGTACTAACAACATTTCACAATCTTGTGCTCACGAAGTTGTCCCGGCCCTATTTAAGTACAAAAATGTCACGTCCAACTGTTGCAATGAGCTTGTTCATAGTGGTCTTGAATGTCATGCTACTTTGGTTAAGCTTGCCAGGGTACAAGGAGAAATCTAAATTAATTTTGGAGAATAGTATACAAGTTTTTGGCAGTTGTATAGACACGATCATGAAAAAGATCCTGAGTCAAAAATTGGTTTAGCTTTTCTTGGAAAATTAGCACTTTTTGTGCCTCAATATCGAGAAATTCTGATTTTTTTATCCTTACAGTTTTTGTTAAGCATATCTAGCCTTAAATTAATTGATATGTACATTTTTTTATTTCTTTCAAGGTAAATCTTCACAAATTTAACAAATTATGAAGTGCTAAACCATTCAATTATCGTCTTATGTTATTTTTTTTAACCGTTACTCCATATTTAAAATTATTAGTCTAAATATCACATATTTCCTTTATAAAGAGACCAGGGACCATAAATACCCATTAGTTAATTGAATGTTAGGTGTATTTAGTCAAATATTACAAGGATCAAAATTAGAATTTATCAATACGGACCAAAACTGCAATTATATGTTGTCTTAATTTTTGGGTTTTTCTTTTTCAAGAAGATCTTGTTATATAGTAAGAGTCTTATTATTGATTCCCCTGGCAAAATTGTTGATTTTTTTTCCGTGGGTGTCTATTTTGAAAATCCTTTTTCTTTGACTAAAATAGTTGCTCTGGGTGACATACATGCTTATTATGAAAAAACTAAAATCAATTTTTTGGTAGGCAGTGTTTTATTCAGCCATGTTGATATTTCCTATTTTATCTTGTCAATTTTCTTCCATTGGGTACAAAAATTTTAGTCATTTAATTGAGCTTTGAGAATGAAGTCTATCTATCAATTGCAAGTTCAAATTAAAGAAATAATCCAAGTGCTTCCTTCTCAAATATAGAAGATTACACAAGAGAAAATAAAGGCACACTTCAAGTAATTTTAAGAGCATGTATTGTTTGTGATCATAATACAGTAAAACCTCTATAAATTAATACTCTATAAATTAATAAACTCTCTAAAATAATAAATCTTCCGGTCCCGACTTGGGCCTTTGTAAAAAATCATCAAATTCGATAAGATAATAAGATAATAATTTTTCGGAAAATCCCTTTATAAATATTAGGTCCCATTAAAACTCTAAATTAATAATTCATAAATATTACAATTATAAATATTATGGTAATTTGCTAAAATATGAATCTATTGTTACTTGATTTTTCTTAAAATTTAAATCTAATTGGATTTCATCCCTAACTTTTTTAATTGCAGCCAAGAGTTCCGGTGTCGAGTTCTCTAGCTGCAACCAAATTTTTTGAAGAGTTGTTGTCGCGCTCAAAGCCTCCTTTCTCGTGACTGGTTCCAACGGTATTGAATCATCTTCAGCTTCATCATTAGTAGGATCTTCAATAATATCAGCAACAATTTCCTCTAAACTTTGAACCATTGAACATTAATCATTTTCACTCGGATAGTCCACCAATTTGTTGACGTCCATTTCATTGCGATAACCAACATCCTTGACCATATTCTCAAGCTCATGTAGGCTTTCTTCAAAGTTTGTCTCACTTGAGATTTCTTCATTTGAACGGATTTTGCAGTGCCGAAAGCAATTTGCTATTGACACTTGAGAAACATTGGTTGTCCAAGCGGAGACTGCAAAATTGATGGCATCTAAAACATTAATCTTTTCAGGATTAGGTAGCCCCAACTCATGACCTTCCAGTAGATTTTTGTAGAATCTCCTACGATAGTGCATCTTGAAAGCTCTAATTATTCCTGTATCACATGGTTGAATCTTTGATGTCATGTTAGGTGGCAAAAAAAATAACTCAACATTTCGTAACCCTTCAATATTTTTTGGATGGGCTGGACAATTGTCAACCATCAACAAGATTCTTCTGCCATTCATTTTGTGATCAAACCAGCGAACATATTCATCAAAAAGCACACTAGTCATCCATGCCCTCTTGTTGGCACGATAATGACAATTGATGCTGCTCATGTTGATATTTTTGAAGCAACGTGGCTTTGCATATTTTCCAATAATCCATGAAGGAATTTTTTCCGAACCATCCTCGTTGCAACAAATAACAATTGTAAGCCTCTCTTTGTCTTGCTTTCTTCCCTCAAGTTGCTTGGTTGCAAGAGAGTGATCAGCTTGTAACTTGTAAAACAGACCTGTTTCATCCAAATTAAAAACATCTTTAATGGGAAATTGGTTTATTTTCTCCCTTATAGCCTCCAGTTTCATTTCCATGTCATGCATGTCAACCGAACGACTTTCTCCAAAGCGACGGAATGATTTAATACCATGTCTTACCTTGAGATTTATATAGTATATGTTTCATTCATCATGCATGAATATATTTAATTGGCTATAATAGTTATTTAAGTGCAACGAATTAATGTAAACATGTATACATTATTTAAGTAATTCCAATGAATTGATACATGCGTCCATGAATATAATAGTTAATTGTATACAATGAATTGATATTATACATGAATATATTTAATTAGTTACAAAGAATTGGTTGATGCATGAATATAATCAATGAAACGTATATGAATTCATTTATTTTCAATACATATGTATGTACTAAATTTGCTGAATTTAAAAAGTCTCTCTTTTAATTAATAAAATATTAATTTATCGATATATTAATATCTCTCTAAATTAATAAAATTTCATGGTCCCAAGGTTATTAATTAATAGAGGTTTTACTGTATATTTATAGTATAATTCTAGCTTCACGTACAAGTGGTAACTACATAGTTATGTATCTTTTATTCTAAAATCAGATAGAAGAAAAAAAACAATAGTGTTTTAAGTAAGAATTTGAAAACGAAATAGAAAAAAATTTAAAATTCATTAGCAACCGTTCTTGACTCCCCTTGAAAGTTGGAAAATATTTACGATCCTTCAATTATAATCAATTCAACATTAATGAAATATTTACTTGGTCAGTGAACAAACCAAATCGTTATAATTACTTATAATTACACTTAAATATAATTCTCATTTTGGTTGTAGAAAATCATATTGGAATTCGTGTGGAACTCTTCCATATACTGTTCAGTTGACGTTCTTACTATTTTAGTTCGTTTCATAGTCTGGTTTGGTTCGATTTTATCAAGATTATAATCAAATTAATTATTTTCACTTTTTCGATCCGATTTTGTCGATTTTCTTGTTTAATCTTTTCCTTGGTATAATTTAATACAAATTCAATCTATCAGAATTATAGATAAATCATTTTCAAAAGTCAACGTATGCTTAGCAAGAGTTCAACAATGAATGGTTGTTTTTATTTTTCATTCGGTGTCCAATATCGGCATTGAAGCCCGACTATATATGGATTCGCGTCGCGTAGGGTCCATTAGGGTGAAACGTTCCCTACCAATGCTTTTTTCATACTCATAATTCAAACCCGAAACTTGTGGTTAAAGGAAAAGCAATCAACTTTTTCATCTATTGCACCACATCTTTTGATTGTAACAATGAATGAATTTATGATAATTGAAATGTAGACATTTTCTCAGTAACACATGATAAAACCTTTTCATTGATCTAATTTATGTTTTTTTTGTTGGATATAACTGCAGTACGGAAAGTAAATTAATATTACAAATGTTCGAAAGGATGAACAAACAACCAATATTCAGAACTGCCGCAAGCTTGTTAAGTCTTGAATCTTGATAACCTGAAATCAAGAAACACTAAATCTGGATTGTTACAACTGTGGCTGACTCGAGAGATGACTCTCTGTCTTTAAGACAAGATTGGCCCGTATATATGCTTTTACGTTTGCGGGCAATAGTCTCCCAAGATAAAACAACAACTAATCAACACTACAAAGCAAATAGGTTGATTCTAACAAAGAAAACAAACACGAAACGACTTGCTGATTTAGAGGAAAAAAGAAGTAAGAGTTTCTATTTCTGTTGCTCACTTTTGGACTGATTTTCTCTTGTTTTCGTCCTCTCTCTTTTACCTCAAATCTGTTGCAAAACCTTTAAGTTTAATGCCATAAACTGTTGGCTTTCTGGCTACTTCCTAAAACTCCAGGGACCAAACTATAAATACTAAACAGTTTGGGGTCCAAAAGATAATGTCAGAAGAAGCCCGCGACCCGAGCTCTGACCGGATGTGTGGGCGACGCGCGTGTGGGGCTAGCCTCGAACTCAAGCACACCTAGGTTACCCCTTGGGGTCCCAAACCTTTATCCATTTTTTATGCTTATAAAGAAAACAATTCTTCATTTTTCCACTGATGTGGTAGATTTGTCCCACACCATATTTTCATGCCTCAAACACCTTACTTCGTGGACCAATATCTCTTTCATTTCTCAATGAAATTTGACGATTCTTGGCCTACGGTCATCTACTCACTTTGTAGATTATGCACGTGTGAAGAGACAAACCCTCCAACATGTGGAACCCTAATGTTTAAGTCATTAAATATGGGTGGACGCAACCTCCCCACCAAAGGCAAAATTCCAACATTTTTTTGTCTCTCATCTGATGTGTCCGTTATCCGCATTGGGGCCTCGACTAATCTGGATTTCCACTGCGGAAGATTCATTTAAGGGGAAAGCGCCCCTAACATGATTTTTTTCCATATCAAGACTCGAACATTGTACCTCTGATTAAGGGTAGAGAGATCTTATCTATCCGACCACAATTTTTGTTTGTGATCTAATGTATGTTCATATATACCTTCAAGCCTAGTCAAATTTTAATAATTAAAAAGAATAAAATTTCACTATATACACAAAAGTTAACATAAAACGATAAGGTTAAATTTTGATACCATTCGTTTACTTTTAAAAATTGTCGATAAAATGATATTTCAAAATCGAAAAAGAGGTATATGAGCCTATTAAATCTTGGCTAGTGAAATAAGGGGAATAAAGAGATTACAGTATTGAAATATCACTTTCTAAGAAAGTTGTCATACATCTCAGAATCAAGGAGAAAAACGAATCATCTAAAAAAGGAAAGGTCATACTAAATATTATGTTCCAAGAAAAGATAACAAATATGTCTAGAATAATGTAAAAAAAAAATAATATAAAATTTCAAATTTTATTTAAACTAAATACATTTATATATTAGTTTGATTTCATTTTTTCTTCTTCAATATCAAACCAAACTAAATATACATTGATTTCTAAGTCAATCTAATTTGATTTTTAGCTTGGTTCGATTTTTTATTTTCGTTTAATACTCCCTAACTGTGACGCCCTGTTTCCCCCCTTAATTTCCCTTTTAAGAACCTCCAGCCGTATTTAAATAAATATTCTCTATTTGAATATTTTAGCTTCGAATTAGAATAAATTAGCTTTATCTTGTTATTTACTGAAGAGTAGTACTGCATTTTCTATCAGTGGGGTTTTTATTTTTAGTTTTCTATTTGGTGTTCGGTATCCGTATTAGATTCCGGCTAATTCGAAATTGCGTCGCGCCGGGCTCATAGAGCTCCCAATCAAGAATACTAGTGAGAAACTAAAATAACTTGTTATACTAATTGATGAATGGTTGAATAACTTTGAACCAATAACATCTAAATATTAAACTCAAAAAGAAAAAGAAAAAACTAACGCTCTATGTTCAGTATTGTAACATTAATATTCTTGATATTAAATTGTAAGTTAAAGTTCATTCATCAATAACCACCGAATGTTAAATCAAAGATACATTGTAACAGAAAAATAAATAAATCTCAATTCACTCTTTATAAATATCAACCTTCTAAAGAAAAGTTATATAAAGCAATTGAGCATCAAATCAACAACAACACACAAGAAAAAGATGGCAAGTCTCAATATCCTCTCATCCTTTATAGCAATCTTGATAATTTCTAGTGCAATTCCTGCCCTTTGCAAATCTCATCATCACAAAAAACACCCTCCACCAACAATGCCACCTTCACAAAAAGAAGATGAACATGACAAATACATAAATAGTTTACCAAAAGATCTCATAAAATTTGTAGAGAATTGTACCAAATATTTACCTATTAAATGTGGTGAAAAAGTTATAGAAGACATACTTGACAAAGGCAATGTTGACAAGAAATGTTGTCATGATCTTGTTAGAATGGGATACAAGTGTCACAAATCTTTGATAATGATTTATATTGGATTGCCTGAGGTTAAGAATAAGATTGATCCTAAGGTTATCAAGTCCAATGCAAAGAAAGTTTTCAAAAAGTGTGTTGTCCAAGATAAGAAGAACAAGCATCACTCTACCTATCCACCTCCAATACTACCATGAATTTTAACTATGTTCGCTCTTGTTCGGGCTCACTCAATAGCAAAGAAGTGAATTTAAAATTTAGAGTCGTGATGATCAATTCAAAAAAATAAACGTGATCTATTTATATATTTACATTTGTATCTTCTTTTTATGCTATAGTATAAGTTGAGCTTACTGAACTCTATCCAAATATATATGCCTCAAAACTTTAAATATTTTTGTTGTTGTTTAATGTGTAATAATGTCATAACGAGTCAAATAAACTTGTAGTGATGCCATTTGCATGGTGTTGAAATACTCATATAGTAGATTATCTAAAATTTAACAGGTAAAAGAAGATCGAAGAAGTATTTTTATTGATCATATGAAATTTACTTGAATAATATTCTTCATCTACGATCAGCGACATATCGAGAGAGTTATTATCAAATAAGGTTATTATCAAACTATAAATCAGATAGAAGAAATAAAACAATAGTGTTTAAGTAAGAATTTGAAAACGAAATAGAAAAAAATTTAAAATTCATTAGCAACCGTTCTTGATTCCCCTTGAAAGTTGGAAAATATTTACGATCCTTCAATTATAATCAATTCAACATTAATGAAATATTTACTTGGTCAGTGAACAAACCAAATCGTTATAATTACTTATAATTACACTTAAATATAATTCTCATTTTGGTTGTAGAAAATCATATTGGAATTCGTGTGGAACTCTTCCATATACTGTTCAGTTGACGTTCTTACTATTTTAGTTCATTTCATAGTCTGGTTTGGTTCGATTTTATCAAGATTATTAGCGAATATTCTCCGTATATTTTGTAATTATGATAGATGTATATTTAAGATAACTTAGGATTCTAATTGTATTAGGAATCAACCTTTGTAAGGTAAGTTAGGATTCGTACCATATTAGGAATCAACCTTGTACAGCTATATATATTGTGATTAATGAAAGGAATCCCTAAGAGAAATTATTCTATCTTTCATCAAGCTGATGAATCGGTTGCCAATGGCACTAATCAGCAGGAGGGTATTGATTGTGGTGAGACATTCAGTCCGGTTGTTAAACCGACAACTATTCAGACAGTTCTCAATATTGTTATGGGCATGCATTGGACGATTCATCAGCTTGATGTCAAGAATGCATTTCTTCATGGGGATTTGAAAGAGATTGTGTACATGCATCAGCCTCCTGGCTTTGTTCATCGGGCAGCTCCGCAGTTTGTGTGTCGTCTCAGGAAGTCATTGTATGAATTGAAACAGGCACCCCGCGCTTGGTATGATCGGTTCGCCAGGTATCTTCTGCAGATTGGTTTTGTATGTAGCAGGTGTGATATCTCTCTCTTCACTTTTCACCGAGGTAGTAGCACTGCATATTTCTATTATATGTCGATGACATTGTTCTTACTACATCGTCTGACGGTTTGAAGAATGAAATCATTGCTCTACTCAAAACTGAATTTGCTATGACTGACTTAGGCAAGCTGAGTTATTTTTTGGGTATATAGGTGACCAGATCTGCAGCCACTATGTTCTTGTGTCAGCGTAAGTATGCAGAAGAGATAGTGTACAGGGCCAAAATGACAAATTGTAAAATTATGCCAACTCCGGTGGACTTAAAATCCAAGCTTAGTGCCTAGGGTGGTGGTTAGACCGACTATGTTGTATGGGTGGAGTGTTGGCCAGTCAAGACTTCGCACATCCAAAAGATAAAAGTTGTAGAGATGATGATGCTGAGATAGATGTATGTGCATACAAGTAGGGATAGGATTAGAAATGATGATATCCGAGATAGAGTGAGAGTGTCCTCGGTGGAGGATAAGATGCGGGAAAAAGGTTGAGATGGTTCAGGCATGTGTAGAGGAGAGGCATAAATCCCCCAGTGCGGAGGTGTGAGAGTAGGGATGGCAACGGATCGGATCTGGACCGGATCCTACTAGATCCAGATCCAGATCCGATTTTCATACATGAATCCAGATCCGGATCCAGATCCGTCGGGTCCATAAAAATCAGATCCAAATCCGGATCCATCGGATCCACCGGGTCCACGGATCGGATCTGGATCCACATGTAAAAAAAATTGCATTGCTAAGAATGTAACCTTGCTAAGAATTTTTTTTAAACTGACAAACGATTTTTACTTAGCTAACAGTTTACTGTGTTTCAATTTTGAAATGTTCATATGAGATATTTTGTTCGTTGTCTCGTTTTGATTGTGAGCTATTAATTGAAAATGTTGGACAATGACAATAGTTGTGGAAAATGCTGACTAGTATTTTCACAATGCAGAACTTGCATGTGCTTGAAATCTTCACAAATGAAGTGAATATAATTTTAACTACTTGTCTATGGAGATGTTAGTCATTCACTAATATAACATTCATTTTATTATCGAAGTTACCTATTTATTTTTGGGTTTTTGAGTTAATGCGGGGATAAATTAAACTTGTTTTGAGAATTAAACTTGCAAGGATGTGCTTAGCAATTTTAAGAAAATACTTATAAAATTACATTCTAGGTTATGAATATATTTAATAAAAAATGAATCCACGGGTCGGATCTGGACCGGATACGGATCTCAAATACAAGATCCAGATCCAGATGAAATGGATCCGGGTCCGATCCGGATCCGTCGGGTCCAAATTTTGAAGATTCATATCCTATAAAACGGATCTGGATCCACCGGATCCGGACCGGGTCCAAGATCCATTGCCATCTCTATGTGAGAGGTTGGATATGGACGTGTTCATGAGGGGTAGAGGTAGGCCGAAGAAGTATTTGGGAAAGGTAATTAGACGGGATATGGCGTAGGTGCAACTTATAAGGACTTGACCTTAGATAAGGGTTGTGGAGGACACATATTAGGGTAGAAGGGTAGAAGGGTAGTAGGTAGTTGAGTGTAGTCCTGCTTACACTTATATACTGGTTGTTATAGTGTTATTATTGTAGCCCTACTTAGCCTATCATACTAGTAGGCGCAACATTGTTTTATAGTCCTTAGTCATTTGATTTCTGCTGCTCTATGTTCTTTTATGTACTTGGTGTATCTTATTTACATGCATTAGTTACTGCTTCAAACCTTGGTCCTTTTGTGGTCCAACCCTCGGTCCTTTTATGGTCCAATCCTTGGTCCTTTTGTGGTTAAAATCCTAGGTGTAAGTCTAGTTAGAGCTTTTGTGATCTATCTATACCCAAGCCAAAGTTCTATCCGGTTACTTTGTCACAAACACATTAGGTCATCTCGGCCTACATCACCTTACCCGCACCCGAACTTGTATATCAATTTCATATCCAATCATTGTCAATGACGGTACACCAGTTTCTGATCCCACTCTATATCGGAGTCTAGCAGGTGCTCTTCAGTATCTTACATTCACTAGGTCTGATATTCCATATGCCATTCAGCAGGTGTGTCTGTTCATGCACGACCCCCGAGAGTCCCATTTTGCCGCCCTCAAACGTATTATCAGATACGTTAAGGGCACACTAGACTTCGGATTACATCTATACCCCTCTGCCCCAACCAAGCTTCTTGCCTATACGGATGCAGATTGGGCTGGATGCCCCGACACACGTCGCTCCACCTCAGGGTACTGTGTATTTCTTGGGGATAATCTTATCTCATGGTCCGCCAAGCGGCAGGCCACACTTTCCCGTTCGAATGCTGAAGCAGAATATCGCGGTGTTGCTAACGTAGTTGTTGAGATCTGTTGGCTGCGAAATCTTATTTTGGAACTCCAGTGTCCACTCCGCAAGGCGTCTATAGATTATTGTGACAACATATCTACTATCTATATGTCTCATAATCCGGTACAACATCAGCGGACTAAGCATATTGAGATGGATATCCACTTTGTGCGAGAGAAGGTTGCCCGTGGTCAGGTCAAAATATTACACGTGCCTTCCTCGTATCAGTATGCAGACATCTTCACAAAGGGACTACGACGACAGCTCTTCACCGACTTCCGATCCAGCCTTAGCGTTCGACCTCCTCCCGCTCCGTCTGAGGGGAGTATTAGCGAATATTCTCCGTATATTTTGTAATTATGATAGATGTATATTTAAGGTAACTTAGGATTCTAATTGTATTAGGAATCAACCTTTGTAAGGTAAGTTAGGATTCGTACCATATTAGGAATCAACCTTGTACAACTATATATATTATGAATAATGAAAGGAATCCCTAAGGAAAATTATTCTATCTTTCAAAGATTATAATCAAATTAATTAATTTCACTTTTTCGATCTGATTTTGTTGATTTTCTTGTTTTAACTCTTCCTTGGTATAATTTAATACAAATTCAATCTATCAGAATTATAGATAAATCATTTTCAAAAGTCAACGTATGCTTAGCAAGAGTTCAACAATGAATGGTTGTTTTTATTTTTCATTCGGTGTCCAATATCGGCATTGAAGCCCGACTATATATGGATTCGCGTCGCGTAGGGTCCATTAGGGTGAAACGTTCCCTACCAATGATTTTTTCATACTCATAATTCAAACCCGAAACTTGTGGTTAAAGGAAAAACAATCAATTTTTTCATCCGCTGCACCACATCTTTTGATTGTAACAATGAATGAATTTATGATAATTGAAATGTAGACATTTTCTCGGTAACACATGATAAAACCTTTTCATTGATCTAATTTATGTTTTTTTGTTGGATATAACTGCAGTACGGGAAGTAAATAAATATTACAAATGTTCGAAAGGATGAACAAACAACCAATATTCAGAACTGCCGCAAGCTTGTTAAGTCTTGAATCTTGATAACCTGAAATCAAGAAACACTAAATCTGGATTGTTACAACTGTGGCTGAGTCGAGAGATGACTCTCTGTCTTTAAGACAAGATTGGCCCCGTATATATGCTTTTACGTTTGCGGGCAATAGTCTCCCAAGATAAAACAACAACTAATCAACACTACAAAGCAAATAGGTTGATTCTGACGAAGAAAACAAACACGAAACGACTTGCTGATTTAGAGGAAAAAAGAAGTAAGAGTTTCTATTTCTGTTGCTCACTTTTGGACTGATTTTCTCTTGTTTTCGTCCTCTCTCTTTTACCTCAAATCTGTTGCAAAACGTTTAAGTTTAATGCCATAAACTGTTGGCTTTCTGGCTACTTCCTAAAACTCCAGGGACCAAACTATAAATACTAAACAGTTTGGGGTCCAAAAGATAATGTCAGAAGAAGCCCGCGACCCGAGCTCGGACCGGACGGGCGGGCGACGCGCGTGTGGGGCTAGCCTCGAACTCAAGCACACCTAGGTTACCCCTTGGGGTCCCAAACCTTTATCCATTTTTTATGCTTATAAAGAAAACAATTCTTCATTTTTCCACTGATGTGGTAGATTTGTCCCACACCATATTTCCATGCCTCAAACACCTTACTTCGTGGACCAATATCTCTTTCATTTCTTAACGAAATTTGACGATCCTTGACCCTACGGTCATCTACTCACTTTGTAGATTATGCACGCGTGAAGAGACAAAGCCTCCAACATGCGGAACCCTAGTGTTTAAGTCATTAAATATGGGTGGACGCAACCTCCCCACCAAAGACAAATTTCCAACATTTTTTGTCTCTCATCTGATGTGTCCGTTATCCGCATTGGGGCCTCTACTAATCTGAATTTCCGCTGCGTAAGATCCATTTAAGGGAAAAGCGTCCCTAACATGATTTTTTTTCCATATCAAGACTCGAACATTGTACCTCTGATTAAGGGTAGATGATCTTATCTATCCTACCACAATTTTTGTTGGTGATCTAATGTATGTTCATATATACCTTCAAGCCTAGTCAAATTTTAATAATTAAAAAGAATAAAATTTCACTATATACACAAAAGTTAACATAAAACGATAAGGTTAAATTTTGATACCATTCGTTTACTTTTAAAAATTGTCGATAAAATGATATTTCAAAATCGAAAAAGAGGTATATGAGCCTATTAAATCTTGGCTAGTGAAATAAGAGGAATAAAGAGATTGTAGTATTAAAATATCACTTTCTAAGAAAGTTGTCATACACCTCAGAATCAAGGAGAAAAACGAATCATCTAAAAAAGGAAAGGTCATACTAAATATTATGTTCCAAGAAAAGATAGCAAATATGTCTAGAATAATGTAAAAAAATAATATAAAATTTCAAATTTTATTTAAACTAAATACATTTATATATTAGTTTGATTTCATTTTTTCTTCTTCAATATCAAACCAAACTAAATATACATTGATTTCTAAGTCAATCTAATTTGATTTTTAGCTTGGTTTGATTTTTTATTTTCATTTAATACTCCCTAATTGTGACGCCCTGTTTCCCCCCTTAATTTCCCTTTTAAGAACCTCCAGCCGTATTTAAATAAATATTCTCTATTTGAATATTTTAGCTTCGAATTAGAATAAATTAGACGGAAGAGTTGTACTGCATTTTCTATCAATGGGAATTTTTATTTTTAGTCAGTATCCGTATTAGATTCCGACTAATTCGAAATCGCACCGCGCCGGGCTCATAGAGCTCCCAATCAAGAATACTAGTGAGAAACTAAAATAACTTGTTATACTAATTGATGAATGGCTGAATAACTTTGAACCAATAACATCTAAATATTAAACTCAAAAAGAAAAAGAAAACACTAACGCTCTATGTTCAATATTGTAACATTAATATTCTTGATATTTAATTGTAAGTTAAAGTTCATTCATCAATAACCACCTAACGTTAAATCAAAGATACATTGTAACAGAAAAATAAATAAATCTCAATTCACTCTTTATAAATATCAACCTTCTAAAGAAAAGTTATATAAAGCAATTGAACATCAAATCAACAACAACAACACACACAAAAAAGATGGCAAGTCTCAATATCCTCTCATCCTTTATAGCAATCTTGATAATGTCTAGTGCAATTCCTGCCCTTTGCAAATCCCATCATCACAAAAAACACCCTCCACCAACAATGCCACCTTCACAAAAAGAAGATGAACATGACAAATACATAAATAGTTTACCAAAAGATCTCATAAAATTTGTAGAGAATTGTACCAAATATTTACCTCTTAAATGTGGTGAAAAAGTTATAGAAGACATACTTGACAAAGGCAATGTTGACAAGAAATGTTGTCATGATCTTGTTAGAATGGGATACAAGTGTCACAAATCTTTGATAAAGGTTTATATTGGATTGCCTGAGGTTAAGAATAAGATTGATCCTAAGGTTATCAAGTCCAATGCAAAGAAAGTTTTCAAAAAGTGTGTTGTCGAAGATAAGAAGAACAAGCATCACTCTACCTATCCACCTCCAATACTACCATGAATTTTAAATCTGTTTGCTCTCGTTCGGGCTCACTCAATAGCAAAGAAGTGAATTTAAAATTCAGAGTCGTGATGATCAATTCAAAAAAATAAACGTGATCTATTTATATATTTATATTTGTATCTTCTTTTTATGCTATAGTATAAGTTGAGCTTACTGAACTCTATCCAAATATATATGCCTCAAAACTTTAAATATTTTTTGTTGTTGTTTAATATGTAATAATGTCATAACGAGTCAAATAAACTTGTAGTGATGTCATTTGCATGGTGTTGAAATACTCATATAGAAGGTTATCTAAAAAATTTAACAGGTAAAAGAAGATCGAAGAAGTATTTTTATTGATCATATGAAATTTACTTGAATAATATTCTTCATCTACGACCAACGACATATCGAGAGAGTTGTTATCAAATAAGGTTGTTGGACCTCAAAAATTCATTATAAAATATATCTTGCCACAATTTGATAACTCAATGTTAAACGATCTTAAAAAATAATTTAGAGTCATCGCTTAATATTATTCTAGGCATACTTATTAGATACACAAACAAACAACAACAACAATAACAATAATAATAACAATAATATAATCAATATAATTTTACAAATGAAATCACATAGATTAGAACATACGCAAACCTTGTTTCCGATATATTCTCTACTCAAAAGAAAAAATTTGGAAGCAAGAAAAATATGGAAACACAGAAAATGAAACAACAAATAGGATATTTGACAGCTCACATATATTATTATATTTTGTGAAATCATCTGATAAATCCATATGCAACCTACAAAAAATGCAAGGGGGCAAATAAATCACTTGTCTAAATTATTTTAAAACATAGAGAAACGAAAAAAATAAGAGCAAAAAATGAGCAGAGTGCTTTGTAAATCATTCATTCCTTCATTATTAATTTCTTCTTCTTCTCTTCAATTTAGATTTAAATACTTTCGAACTCCTAGGGTTTCTCGTATGGCTACCGAAGCTTCGGGTTCGGGTTCGGGGTTTGCATCTCCATCTCCTTCGTCGGCGATCGATTTTCTAACACTTTGTCACCGACTCAAGGTACGCCGCGGTTTTTTTTTTTTTTTGAATGTTTTATTTTGTTTTATTTCAGATTACACGTTGTGTGATTTCACTGGTTATGTTTTTGTTTTATTTTATGAATAATGAAATTGTGATAATGTACAGCAGCAACAACATACCCGGTGTAATCACACATAGTGGGGTTTGGGAGGGTAGGCTGTCCGCAAATCTTAATCTACTTTTGTGGTGTAGAGAAGTTGTTTCCGGTAAATCCTGGGCTAAAAAGAAAATAGTTGATGCAAGATTGCAACACATATTAATACACCTAAATAATAGTACTACTAAGATAAGGAAAATACACAATGCGATAAAATTCAATTATCCACTAAGCTTCTACCCTAATTCTCGATCTTCAAATCTTCTTTATCTAATTTCATGTCTTCAGTCAGTTGGAGTTGTGCTATGTCTTGTCTAATCACCTCCCCACGTTCTTCTTCCGTCCACCTCTCCTAACTCTTGCTATCACCAATCTCTCACACCTCCTGATTGACACATCCTCTTCACATGTCTGAACCATCTCACGCTCGCTTCCCTCATCTTGTCCTCCACGGAAGCCACTCCAACCTTGTCCCGTATAACTTAGTTCCTAATCATATCTCTCCTATTATGACCACACATTCATCTGAACATCCTCATCTTCGCTACCTTCATTTTCTGAATGTGGTCATTTTTTACTGGCCAGCATTCTGCCCCATACAACAATGTTGGTCTAACCATTACTATGTAAAACTTACCTTTCAACCTTCGCGATACCTTTTTATCGCATAGCACCCCGGAGGCAAGCCTCCATTTCATTCATCATGCTCCAATACGATGTGCGACATATCGTCAATCTCCCCGTCTCCTTGTATTATGGACCCAAGATAATTGAAGCTTTCAAATCTTTACTTCCACATCTGCATCCTGAATGACGTCACTGAACTTGCACTCCATGTACTCCGTCTTAGTCTTGCTTAACCTAAAACCTTTAGACTCTAAGGCCGTCCTCCAAACTTCTGGCCTATCCTTAACTCCACGGCACGTTTATCAATTAAAACTATGTCATCAGCAAATAGCATACACCACGACACCTCCTCTTGAATATCTCGTGTCAATTTGTCCATTACGAAGGCAAATAAGAACGGGCTAAGGGTTGATCCCTGATGCAACCCAATCACGACCGGAAAGTGTTCTGAGTCACCTCCAACTGTCCTAACCTTGTCTTGGTACCCTCGTACATGTCCTTAATTGCCCTGATGTAGGCCATAGGCACACCTCCAGAGGTGATCAAAGCTAAACATGGTGAGCTTAATCACTGGTGCACAAAAACTTCAGCAGCTGCATATGGATTTGGCCTATGGAAAAGCATCATTAAACTTTGGCCTGATTTTGCTAAGAACATCACATTTAGGGTGGGGAATGGCTCCCACATCAAATTTTGGAAGGACAAATGGTTGGGAGATACAACTTTGGCTGAGGAATTCCCAAGTTTGCACATCATTGCAACTGAACCAGATTCAACCATAGCATCCAACAGATTAGATTACACTTGGGACCTAAGGTTCAGGAGAAACCTACATGACTGGGAACTTAATGACATATTGGCCCTCTTTGCCAAATTGCAGCCTTGCTCCATTTCACCCCAAGAGCCTGATAGATTGAAATGGGGTAACTCACAAAAAGGTCACTACACAATCAAGGAAGGCTATCACAACTTATGCTCAAGGAACCCAATGATTGACAAATGGCCATGGAAGCATATATGGAAGACTAAATTACCTATCAAAGTGATCTGTTTCAGCTGGACTGCACTACACAACTCGTGCCTCACACAGGATAATCTCTCCAAAAGGAAAATTCAGCTTGCCAACAGATGCTACTACTGCCACAAGCACACAGAAAGTGTCAACCATCTGCTACTGCACTGCCCAGTTGCCTCAGACCTTTGGAATATGTTTTGCTGTCTTTTTGGTCTTTCTTGGGTCATGCCGTTCTCTGTTAGGGATGCTCACAGAAGTTGGAGTTCTAGGGAAGTTGATAAAGCTATCAAGAGTATCTGGAAGATGATCCCTGATGTTATTTTTTGGTGTTTATGGACAGAAAGGAATAAAATATGTTTTGATGGAATATCAACTTCTAGTAATCATTTGCGAGGCAGATGTCTAGTTAGCGTTTTTAGTTTGTCGAAATTGACCCCTCTAAATAACTTAGAACTATTCCTGGATTTTGTTATCTCTATAGTTTAGAAAGAAGCTACAAGTCCTTATTTTCGTGAGTTTAATTGATCTATCCTTGTAAAACTTGCACCTTCTTGATGACTTTGAATGAATCTGCTTACTTCATAAAAAAAGGCACACCTCCGGGCACCAAACATCTCCAAAGAACCTCCCGAGGGACTTTATCACATGCCTTCTCAAGAGCAATGAACACCATGTGTAAAATTGTGATAATATGAGGATCGTAATAATGAAGTTTATAGAGAGTTGTGCTCTGTGCATCACGTATTGTACTACGCTCTACTTATTTTTGAATTCGCATTTGCACTATTTCAGTCAGTTTAGTATGTAATGCAGCAGCTTGTACTATATGCAGTGGTTGTTGTACCATGCTGAATGCAATTCGTGTCTATTATGCTGCCTTGTGTATTATTAAATGTATACATTTTATTAAATTGTGATATATATGAGGATCGTAATAATTTGTGATGTTTATAGAGAGTTGTACTCTGTGCAACACATGTTGTACTGTCCGCATGTACTCTATTTCACTTAGTTTAGTGTCCGATGTAGCGACATTGTACTCACTGTAGCACGCTGAATGTAGTTCCTGTCTATATTAGGGTTTGAATTACTGAATACCATTAACTGATCCATTTTATACTGCCTTTTGAATGTGACTTTTGAATGTGATTGGATGATGATGAATGTTGTGTACGTATAATGAAATTCTGATAATATGAGGATCGTATTGTGGGATTACACGGGGTATGTTATTGTTATTGTTGTTGTAGTTTTTAGCATGCGGAGAGTTGTACTTTGTGCAGCACGGGTTGTACTAAGCTCTACATGCATTTGATTGTGCTTTTTTTATAATTGCACTACCACTCTAAATGCAATCCTTGTCTATTAGGTTTTGAATTATTGAATGCATACATTTTGTGCTTCCTAGTTTATGATCTGTTTTTATGTATGTGATTGGATGATGTTGAATGTTTTTGTATGGATAATGAAATTGTGATATACGTGGAGCATGCATCGTAGTGTGGGGTTTGCAGAGAGTTGTACTTTGTGCATCACGTGTTATACTATGCTCTACTTGAATTGTGGTAGTATTTGATTTGAATTCTCATTTGCACTATTTCAGTATGTAATGCAGCAGCGGTGTACTATATGCAGCGCTTGTTGTACCATGCTGAATGTAATTCCTGTCTATTAGGGTTTAAATACTGAATACCATTAACTGATCCATTCTATGCTGCCTTGTTTATGATTTTGTTTTTTACTAAAAAAAAGTTTATGTTAGAAGAGTAAACTATGCTTTTGTTTATGTGAAATCTTTAATTATTGTATGTTCAGAATGCTTTAATTTCTCGTCTGAATCTGAACGTTTCTCTTGCTTTGCTTTGCCTGTGATTATGCTTTGTCTTGAGCCGAGGGTCTCCCGGAAACAGCCGCTCTACCTATCAAGGTGGAGGTAAGGTCTGTGTACATTCTACCCTCCTCAGACCCCACGTTGTGGGATTTTACTGGGTATGTTGTTGTTGTTGTAGTGATTTTCTAAGGTAATGTATGTGTATGTCTTAAAATTAGGACAGGGATGTGCTAATTGCCTATAGCTAATTTTACACGGTCACAACTTCACATATCATTCTTTAGACGCTGTTATCCCTGCCTGTGTGATCTTCTTTTTCTCTGTTATATCCTGTGGATTCTGAGCTAAATTATGTGATTGTCGTGATCAGACGACAAAAAGGGAAGGTTGGGTACGTAGAGGGGTTAATGAACCAGAGTCTATAGCTGATCATATGTACCGCATGGGAGTGATGGCTCTTATTGCTGCTGACCTTCCTGGAGTTGATCGTGACAAGTAAGTAGTTTTATTAATTGGATTTTGTTTTAGACATAGTAATTGTATATTCCCTGTGTTGTGTTTCCAGTAAACGTGTCCATTTTTATAAAAGATAATGTAAGCTTTTTCTTTTTCCAAATTTAGGTGTGTAAAGATGGCAATTGTGCATGATATTGCAGAAGGTGAGTCTGTCATATATGAACATTTCATTTCTATTTTCTTTGTTTTTTATGGCTATGACATGAAATAGGCCGATATCATCTAGTAGCATCTTCCTATGAGAATTTCATTTTTTGTTGGGATTCTTCTCTACATATTTAATTGTGACGTGTATCATTAATAATTCTATGTTATTACGAGCTTTACAGAACAGGATTTAATTTAAGAGTAAAAGGTATGGTATAAGAAATGGTGGGTTACTTAAAAACACATAAGCTTGTCAAACCTTATAATCTGGAAGAATGTTTTAAGGCTGCCCTTTGGTATTACTTCCTTGGACAATGACATTAACTATGGATCTACAAACTGTCAAACCTTACTAAAACCAAATTACATAATTTTGTACCTGGAACAGATGAATTAAAACTTACCTGAAATCATTCGTGTCAGAGGCTCCAAAGTAAAATTAGTAAACTCTGTGATGGGAAATAGATGGATATATAAATGTTTGTTGAATTCGGATTTCAATCTCCCAAGGGACTTGGAAATTTGTTTTTAGGTTTTATCGAGTCAAATGATGCATGCCCCTTTCTCTCAAGTGATTTTATAAGAATTCAAATCTCATTTATGAATACGTGATATTCAGGGGAAAAAGAAATTAAAAAAGGAAACAAGATAGTTTCTAGTGCGTGTTGTTCTTATTCTGTGAATGTGTAGATGATGGCAGGATAGTGACAAGATTTTAAAAAATATGAAGCTTGTTTGTACTACCTATTTGGCTTAGGTACTTGTATTCCCTTCTCTTTTGGCTAATTTTAGTCTATTTGAAGAATTTGCACGAAGTAGCCCTTACCTAGCTAGTTACTACCATTCTAGACAGTTACATCAATGTAAGTGAATGATCCACGTAACAGAAAATTCATAGTTTTAATGGTTTCAAGAGGACTTGTTGAAAGAAAATTAGTAGAGGAGAGGTTGTATGACATGAACTTCAATGGGAAGAACATAAAGCAACCATTAGAACATGAACTTGATTTTTTTTTGTTTATTTGCATCATCAATCATTGTCAGTTAAAATACTTTTCTCGCGTAAAGCTGTGAAAATGAGGTTAAACTTTCACAAGATATAGTTCAATTTCATCAAATGATCTTCCCACGAACGTCTTGTATAGACTCAGTTGCACAATCATCTGTCTTTTTGGTCTTCTAATCCTGTGTGCTTTTCACTTGAAAAATTTGATAGCTTCTTATTTACCTTTTTTATCAAATCTTTTCTTGTGTTTCTACTGAACAGCAATTGTTGGAGATATCACTCCTGCTGATGGAATTTCAAAGAATGAAAAGAGTAGACGAGAGCGAGCAGCACTAGAAGACATGTGTAAACTCCTAGGTGGAGGATCCCGAGGTATTTCTTGTCTTATCCATTGAGTTTTTCCCCAACTAATATGTATTATAAACTTGAGCTTTGATCTATTTTCCTGTTGATTATTTATTGTTGGGCAATTGCAGCCAAGGAGATCAGTGACTTGTGGATGGAATATGAAGAAAATTCTTCTTTAGAAGCCAAAGTTGTAAAGGACTTTGACAAGGTATTGTTTATGTAACCAAAATTTGAATATGTCCCATCTATATGGTGTTTATGCGGATGTGTTCCATTTTATTTTTCTTAGGGATAAACATATAGGTTCACTCGTCATTGTATCTTGTCTTCCTTTTGACGCCATGTCTGTCACTGCATCTTGTTTGCCAATATGCATACAACATATTCAGGACAAACTTAATTAACATTCATGCGTGGTTGTTTAGTAAGAATTCTTGCCTCATGATAACAAAATTGCTATCCACGGTTGAGTGTTTATTGTTTAAACACCCAGACTCTTCACCATTTTATTTCCTCAAATAGCACGCTTTTGTTCTATTTAAATCTTTATAGTGCCAGATTTTCCTCTATTATTTCAGCCTTCAAGAAGCTTAAAACTTGTTCTGGGATATCAATTCCGTTACCTATAAAAAGAAGGATGCCCATTCTGTTGTTGTGCTATAATGCTATCTGTGAGAGTTATCTCTTTCGTCAGCTTAATTCACTGCTCTCCTCTGGACTGATACTTTGTTTTCTTTCAGGTGGAAATGATACTTCAGGCACTGGAATATGAAAATGGTAACTTCCTGTTTATCTCTTTCCCCCGGATTTCGGATGTACACTGGATATATAGTACCCCCTCTGTCCCATTTTATATAACACTCGTTCTTTTTTAGTTATTTCCCAATGAGAATAAGATCTTTCTATAGTTTGTAACTCTTTAACCTTGAATTCCATTTTATTCCTAATGACATGCTCTTATAGCTATAAGAATATCATGGCATAGTTAAGACCTCAAGTTCTAGTGACTTTTTGTTTTTGATAGCCTCCCAGTGCACTTTTGGTATGTGCCAAAAGTCTTCCTTTCTTTCATAAACTTTGTACCTAGTCAAACATTACTACATAAAATCCACCCCACCCTACCTCACCCCTCCACCTAGGTGTCATACAGGTTTAGGGGGTAAAGTTGACCAATATTGAGAGTTCACATTTCTCCAAAATTCTCCATGTTTGTGTCTGTATTTTTCATATGATCTGAACTTAGTTACCATGCTGTGCCGCCTTCAGCATGAGAAATATACACACCGTGGTGGTTGATGTCTTTGACATTTAGTGATTGTGCTAGACATTGTAGGACCTATCTTGAGAATTAATCCAAACACAGAGATCCTAGCATTCAAATAATGTCAACTTATTTTTTTAGCTTATATGTACTTGCAATTGATACTGCTTAAGATGTACATTACCATCTTTATCAAAAGCTAAAACATACAAGACGCTCACATTGTAATAAATACCGATGTGTGGCTCTGTAAGCTGTTTGTCTCTTGATATGGACTGGTTCCCTCTGCCATGAGAAGCTGCCTTTAAACTAGTGCTACTTTTCTCTGTCATGCAGAGCAAGGGAAGGATTTGGAGGAATTTTTCCAGTCAACTGCAGGTGCCATGTTTAACATTTTTATTATTCAACGACAATTCAAGTATGGAAGTTCTAAATTCTTCTGCTCATTCTATTTTTTGGGCTGCCCTGTGGTTAGATCTAGACTATTCTAGCCCCATCATAACCTGCTATTACCTTGCCGTTCTGACTTAATCATGCATCTTGTCTTAGATTGCCAAGTTAGTGGTTAACCATTGATCTGGAAAGTTAAAATACCTTTCCTTTGTCTGAACTCTAGACATTTACATGTGAATTTGTTGAAATGATTAGTGAATAACAAAATATGGCCATTTTATTGGAAAATCAAGTTGTTGGAAGTTGGTATTGAAATTTTGTGGATAGTCCCCCCCCCCCCCCCCTTTTCTCCCTTCTGAACGTGAGAAATCTTGTATCTTGCTTTGAATATTTTTTCTTTGGAGAATTTAAGTTTGTAGATTTTGCATATACAGTAAATTTGTCTCCGCCAGTGACTTTAGGTTCTCATGGAAAGGATTCTCTGATAACCAAAAGATTGAGTAGACCTATGTAGCAAATATTTGGAAATTAGATTTCTCAAAAAGACCGAAGACAGAGAAGATATAATCTTACATTCTCTTATTTTCACATTTTAGTCAGATTGTGTGTATATATGGTTTGTGTTTGTGTGTACTTGGTCCTCCTGATGAATACATTCACTTGTGCTATGGTAGAGTTAAATAAGGTGACCTTTTTTATCGTAATCACATTTAACTTGAGTAATTACAAGAGAGAGAAATTTAAATCCAATAAATCTGTAGTCCGAAGTCATTGTAATGATGATGTTACTATTTTAATGAAGTAGAGAAGATCCTTGAAGCTATTATATTCTTCTTTTTGCATGGATCGATTTTGATAATATGCAATCGCTGACACACATAAAATATCTGCCAGGTAAGTTCCAAACAGAGGTGGGCAAAGCTTGGGCTTCAGAGGTAGCATCAAGAAGAAAGAAATCCAACTGAATTGTTCTTATCTAGGTTGGTGGAGTGATCAGTGCTTTAGTTCTATCTTTTCATTTAGGAAAGGGAAAAGGTCTAAATTTCCCCCATGTACTATCCGAAATCGTTCAATCTTGTCCTCCTTTAATTTTGGGCCATTCATACCCGTGCTGTTAATAAATCGTCTTGTATTTCCCCTTGCCATTAATGAAGCTAACACTACGTGCCTAAATTCTTTGAGAATGCAGGTGCAAATTTACCCGTCAACTTTTGACCATGCTTTAAAATTACCCTCAGTTGGTGCTCCATTAGGGGTCAAGGGCAGGAAATCGAGACTGTCCTAACGGTGGGCTAATATTAGACCAAAAGTCTAACGAAGGGCAAAGTTGCTCAATTTCGGATAGTACTCTGACAAATTTGACGCTTTTCCCTTTACAAAATTAAAACATCTATCTAACTTATCAGTCTTAACTTTTTTTCTTTTTCCAGAATACAGGATCACTTGAAACAGACATTAAAACGGTTCTACAATGTGCAGCAGGAACGCTGAGCCCCATGGAGAATCTAACGCTAAAAGAAACGTTTGCATATTTGTTCTGCTTTTTGCTTAAAAAGGTTCTGTGACATGAAAAATGCTAAACTTCGGTGATAATATCTGTTCAATTTCGCTATCTTGAATTCCTAATTTTGTTTTCCAGTAAAGATGCTAGATGATTAACATTAGGGGTCGTTTGGGAGAAGGGAGTTGTCCCATGTAGATGGATTGGGTGAGATTGATGGGATAACTTATCCCACCTAGATGGGATTGGGTGGGATACAAAGGAGTTATCCCACCAATCAAACATGGGATTAATAATTCAATCCCATCCTATGTGGACAACACTTTTTGAATAATTTACTATGAATTTCATTCTAGAAGTAATAACTTTAACAGGTTATGGAATGAGAATATAATAATGCCGGGAAAGCTTCAAAATTTTCTGCTATATGTGACAAAAATGTATTAAATCAGGATATTGTAATCCAAATAGTTGCGGTGTATGTTTAAACGTGATGTACTGAATTCGAGCCCTCGACATGAGGGTCGATGTCCGGTGTCTTGTAGTTATTTTGAACTAGGTAATTTGTCCATGCTTCGCACGGTCATATATGACTTGATTAAACTTATAAATTTAAATGTTAAAAATAAGAAGAATTTTTTTTTAAAGATATTAGAAAATTTGATGTTGTCAAAATATCTCAAGAACTTCTAATGAAAGATTGCAAAAGTCTTACATATCTTCAACATATTTTTAGATTGTAACATTTGTTTCTTGATATAATTGCCTTCTAAATATTAATCAAGCATCGTTTTTCTATTTCTTTGTATAGAAAAGTATAGAATAAATTTGTTTCTTATAAAATACTCTATGAGTAATTAAAAAGGGATGAAATTTTTAACTTCATATCATAGAAAATAATTATGATTTACAATTCACGTACATTTTAATTGAAAAAAGGATAATCTTCAATATGCCTCATTGACTCACCATTCTTGAGTTTGTAGCAGCACCTCTTGATATGATAAATGGACCTACAACATTTTAAAATAAAATATTTGAAATGGGCATTAGCCTTCTCAATCAGACGCGTTTGTATGTAACACATTGTTTCCAACTGATTATCCGGAAACATCTAGATCAAAATGGGTCCATCCCGAGCCTCTTGAAGAACCATCACTGCCCCTCATGTTATCGCCGTTAGTTTGATCCTGCTGACCCAGATCTTCCAAAATGCTTCACTAGATCCAAATCTTGCGCTTGCTTGCGTGAAGGCTTAGAGCCCTTTTCACTAAGTCCTTTTTAATAATAATAAATAAGGTAAGTTTTATAGCTCCCGTTCTCTTGTGTTGTTTTTTCGTCTTTCCCTTGAATCTAATGCATATTCTAAGCTCCAAAGAATTTCTCTCATAGTCGGTCGAACTGCACCACATCCCGTCAAGCATTTCTCAGCAGTGTTTAAAAACAATTCATCAAGGATCGGGTATTTTCTCGCGTGGAATTCTAGGATCAGTAATTGCTTACGACTCTCCTGTCATTAAACATTTTATCACCCATTCGATCAAAGTTTACCAATTTCTTGAAAAGAACGAGATTAATAATAAGCGTCGCGGATGACTTCAACGCAACCCAATCATAAGATGAAAACGAAACCAAATAATGAAGCATAAAATATTTTTTATGACACTGAAGAAATAAGTAGGTGGCTAATGAAAAAAACATCTTTCTGATTCATTATTCTGTCTGACACTGTTATTGACACAAGACTAAAATTTTCATTACTTGAAACTCTTATCGAGTTCTTATACTAAACTTTCAATAACAATGCTAATTCTAATGTAAAAGTCATTTAGTAGGATCTCTTACTATTAATTTTGAGTGGGAGAGTGTAATATAAATTGAGACCAAAAGATAAAGGGTAGTTACAACAATTCCTGGTACTTGAAATAGTTGAACAAAGCAATGGCCAACAGTTAATAAAGCCACCTAAAACCATTAACTTGCATATATATAGTTAATATCAGCTCGATGTTCTCAATAATCTCATTCTTTGAATGTCCTACTACCTTTCAAGTCCCAAAATGAAAAATAATGCCTTGTGTGCATCTAATATAGACTTATGCCCGAAAGAAATCAATGACTTGAGAATAGGCAATGTCTTCTTAAGAAATTGTGCATTCCAAGCAAATGTAAAATGCAATATACTTCCTACAATTGTGTACTTCAAAAAGTAGAACGGCGACGATAAAATAACAAATATCGAGAAAACAAAACTCTCAATTAATCCTCTCCTTCTACCACTCCATACATAAATTAGAAATTTTAGTTAACAAATTGAAATTAAAATATTTTGTAACTCACAAATTGAAGACAATAGGCAATTTGATGACTTGGATGATGTATGAACTGCATTGGAATATGAGAAGAATGAATGCAATTTAAGGGAGTATATAGATTAGAAACTGAAAAATTGAAAGAGGAAAAGATTAGTAACAGAAAGTTCGCATTTATTGAATTCATTATGATATACTAAGTGTCTTTAATTAAGAGAATTACAGAAATAATTTTTCAGTTTTTTGACATAGCACATAAATGAAAAAAAATAAGGAAAAGAAGGGAAAATATAATTATGTTTCTTGAAAATCAATAATTAATTTAGCAAATAGTTAAATATGACACCTTCATTTTTTGGCAAATATTTTAATAAAATATGAAGAGAAAATATAAAAAAAAACGAGAGGAGATAAATAGGATTCCTAGCCTAAGGGAGGTACCACCTTACATGTCTATTGCCCACAATTATATAGATATATACACATATCTCATGATATTACTCCAATTGACGATAACCATAGCTAAATAAATTACCGAATAACTCCAAATAAATATTACACCAATAACAAACTGATGCAACATCATATGCCTAAAGGGCCATAAGGAGAATCAAAATCATTGGGGATCAATAGAGGCATATACATTCAAGAAAAAATTGCAAACCAACATCAAACGACACCTACTTAATGAAGAAGTGGCAATATTTATTCGCAGATCATGAGTTTTCAATTTAATCTCTATTCTAGTGTAAATGAAAGTTATTATGGAGCCCGGATGGCGGTGGACCGTGGGGGCAGCCCATACCCGGCAAGCGACGGGAAATTCCCGGCGGCCGGTGGGGCGGCCACAGTCCGAGCCCAATGCCCGGCGGTGGCGGCCCACCGGCCGTGGCCCGAAGCAGCGGCGGTGGTAGCGATTACGGACCTGTGCCCGGCTCGGCAAGGAGTTCTTGGACCCCGACCTCCGCAAGCCCATCATGCAACAGCCCTACTCGACCGATATCAAGGCCGCGATGCACACGTTGGGATTGACTCAACCGGACCAAAATTGGTACATGGACACCGGGGCCACTACTCACATGACTTCCGACTCGGTACTCTCTCATCTTATTCCAATTTGAGCACCCCTCGGGGGATAATTATTGGTAATGGCGTTCTATTCCAATTCTAGGGTATGGTCGAAAACGTTGTCTCCCCCCAATCCACCACTCCTCTTGAAAAATACTTTACATGCTCCTAAATTGATTAAAAATTTAGTGTACGTCCGAAAGTTCACAAATGACAATTCTGTTTCGTTGAATTTGATCCTTTCGGTTTCTCTGTGAAGGATTTCAAGACGGGGAGTCGTCTCATGAGGTGTGATAGTAGGGGGGATCTATATCCTATCATGCCCGGTTTTCGTCCATCGAGTCCGGCCTTGCCATCGCCTTTTGCGCCCATCTCTCCTTCCATGTGGCATGCTCGTCGGGTCATCCGGGATATTCTATTTTATCGGTTTTAGATAAAAATAGCTTTATTTCTTGTAAGGGTACGAGTCGTACTCCAATTTGTCGATCTTGTTCATTAGGAAAAATTGTTAAGTTGCCATTTGTAGACTCCAATTCTCATACTTCTATGCCATTTGATATTATTCATAGCGACTTATGGACATCTCCTGTTCTTAGTTCCATGGGTCATCGATATTATGTTCTCTTTTTAGATGATTATTCTAGATTTTTGTGGACGTTTCCAATTGCGAATAAATCACAAGTGTTTTCCGTCTTCATAAAATTTAGAGCGTTCATTTGTACTCAATTCGAAAGAGAAATAAAAAATATTCAATGTGATAATGGGAAAGAGTATGACAATAGGGAGTTTCGAGAATTTTGTGCTACTCATGGGATAAATTTTCGGTTTTCATGTCCTCATACATCTTCACAAAATGGGAAAGCCGAACGCAAAATTCGTTCCATAAATAACATTGTCCGAACTCTCCTAATCCATGCCTCCATACCTCCGTATTTTTGGCATCATGCTCTACAAATGGCCACTTACCTTCTTAACATAATTCCGTCTAAAGGTCTGACATATTCTTCCCCCCTCAAAATCCTATATAATAAGAACCCTTCTTATTCTCACCTTCGGATTTTTGGGTGCTTGTGTTATCCGTTATTTCCATCCACCACAATTAACAAACTTCAGGCTCGGTCTACCCCGTGTGTGTTTTTGGGTTATCCGTCGAATCATCGTGGTTATAAGTGTTTTGATTTATCCTCCAAGAAAATCATAATCAATCGCCATGTCATTTTTGATGAAACTCAATTCCCATTTACGAAAGTTCATACTCCCGAACCTAAGTCATATAATTTTTTGGATGACCAAATATCCCCGTATATTATTCGGAATTTTTCGGACATCTCCGTACCCAAAATCCTCCGGCGGGCCCACCGCCCGCCGGCCCAACAAGATCGCCACACCCTGGGCTCTTCCACCCCGGAACAGTTCCAAAGAATCGGGCCGGTCCGGCCCGGCTTCCGGAACTCGGTCCAAGCCGAGTCCGGCCATTTCCGATTTGGGCAAGCAGCCCACCGCTTCTTCGGCCGTCCGTCCCGAGCCCGTAAAATTCCCAAAATTCCATTAATTCTTCCTCGAGTCATAGACCGGTCACTCGTAGTCGGCGGGGTATTTTTACGCCTAAAAGACATTTTAATTTACATTCGATGTCTCTAAATCCCCCTTGCCCCGCAATCCCGTGTCCGCATTAAATGACCCTAATTGGAAAATTGCTATGACCGATGAATATAATGCTCTTATTGATAATAAGACGTGGGAGTTGGTGCCCCGTCCATATGGTATTAATATTATCGGGTCTATGTGGATTTTTGCTCACAAGGAGAATTCGGATGGGTCCTTTGATCGGCATAAGGCGCGACTTGTTGGTGATGGTAAGACTCAACGAGGTTGGTATTGATTGTGGTGAGACATTTAGTCCGGTGGTCAAACCGGCTACCATTCGCACGGTACTTAGCTTGGCCCTTTCAAAGACTTGGCCAATTCATCGTTAGATGTCAAGAATGCTTTTATACATGGAGATCTCAAGGAAACATCTATATGCATCAGCCGTTGGGTTTCGGGATCCCAACCGCCCTCATCATGTCTCGTTTGTTGAAGAAGTCATTATATGGGCTTAAGCAATCCCCACGTGCCTGGTATACACGATTTGCTGATTTTGTTTCGACTATTGGGTTCACACACAAAGCAGTCGACAATTCTTTGTTCATCTACCGCCGTGGTTCGTCATTGGCCTATATTCTCGTTATATGTGGATGATATCATCTTGACCGCCTCCTCCGATGCTTTGCGTCGGTCTATCATGGCCATGCTCGTTCTCGAATTTGCTATGAAGGACTTAGGGCCGTTGAGTTATTTTTTGGGGATTGCCGTCAAACGTCATTCGGGTGGATTGTTCTGTCTCAACGGAAGTATCCGCCGAGATCATAGAGAGAGGGCTGTGATGTCATCCCGTAAGTCCACTTCCACACCGGTTGATGCAAACCCAAAGCTAAGTGCCGCAGCGGGTGCACCATACGAGGACCCGACCCGCTATCGCAGTCTTGCGGGGGCCCTCCAAAGATCTTACCTTTACCGGACCGGATATTACATATGCGGTTCAAACAGTGTGTTTATTCATGCATGATCCCGTAGTTGAGCACATGAATGCAATCAAACGCATCATTCGGTATATACAAGGGACATTGGACTATGGGTTGCACTTGTATCCTTCATCTACATCCACACTTGTCTCTTACACGGATGCTTCGATTGGGGTGGTTGTCCCGACACCGACGGTCGACTTCGGCTACCGTATGTTCCTTGGCAACAACCTGGTCTCATGGTCGGCAAAACGTCAAGCAACTCGTCACGCTCCAAAGGCAGAGGGCGAATATCGAGGGTAGCGAATGTGGTCTCCGAGTCATGTTGGCTACGTAATTTGCTTTTGGAGCTTCATTGTCCCATTCGAAGGCAACCTTGGTATATTGCGATAACATTAGTGCCATCTACCTTTCGAGTAACCCGAGTTCAACACCAAGGCGCACCAAGCATATCGAAATGGACATTCACTTTGTCCGTGAAAAGGTTGCAAAAGGTCAAGTTCGCGTATGCCATGTCCCGTCTCGTTATCAAATTGCAAGAGACATATTTACAAAGGGTCTACCAGCGTTCTATTTGAAGATTTTAGGGACAGTCTCAGCGTTCGAAAACCGCCCGCTATGACTGCGGGGGTGTGTTAAACAACGCAATATACATGTGATATACACTTAATATACATCAGTGTATATCACATGTATATATCACGATATAAGCGATGCTGTACCGTTGGGCCACCAACGTAAATTTCAAAAGAGCCCAAATAGTACAGACCAAAGAATGATCGGCCCCCATTCTCCGGCGTTGGTCGTAATGCAATGCCCACAAAGCAATGATCGGCCCACTCCGAGAGGCCACTGCAAATAGCCATTCTCTCGGCCCCACTGGAAGGCAATAGCCTCACCCCATCTCGGCCAGAATGAGTATAAAACAATAGTGTATATATGGTATATATATTGATAGTATATTGTAAGGAAAAGGATACCTTAATTAGTGTTATACACTTACCATAATTGTATAGTTAGAATTAGGGTAGAATAAGGATTTAGAAATAGAATAGGAAAAGGATTTCCCTATTATGGAAATATGAACTTGTATATATAGCCTTTCAATTAATGAAAATAATCAAGGGGATTATTTCTTTCAGACCGTTTCTCCTGTTTTGCTTTGCTTTACTTGTCATTATGCTTTGTCTTGAGCCGAGAGTCTCCCGGAAACAGCCGATCTACCTAGCGTACACTCTACCCTTCTAGACCCTACATTGTGGGATTTCACTGGGTATGTTGTCGTTGTTGTTGTTCAGTGTAAATGCAAGTTACCTATTTATTAAATAGTTCTGACCGTTATTAAACTACAGAAAATTACTTCAGCAATCTGCCATAACAAAAAGGTAAAAACTCAAAAGAAACTTCAAAAAATAATTGAGAATTAAACCGAGCATACTGAGCACCGACATGTTTTAATTTTCATTATCAATTGAGAGAAAAGGGAATAAGATAGAATTATTACATCTAAGACAAATCAATAGCTTAAAAAAACAACACACGCTAATAGTTATTTTCAATCTTTAGAATTATATGATAAACTCATAAGCTATAATCTTATTGCCTTTCAGCTTCAACAGATAACCAGAAGACTATTCAATGAATATATGTAATCTGCATACTTCTTATGTCTATTTGAATTGGAGGAAAGATGCATGCATAAACAGTCTCTTTACAGAGAACATCAGCATGATAAGCACCGACATTTTCTTCATTTTGTGCTTTTGATGTTCTTCTTAGTTCTACATTTTTGTGCTTTTGATATCCTCATCTATTCTACAATACTATCCATTTATTGAAATGAAAATGCCATATTGGTGTGATTTAATTAGGTATCATAACTTGTAGATTAAATTAGAAATTATGAAATCAATTACTAATACTAATTAAGAGTAGAAGTTATGAAGATAAATGAGTGTGAGTTATGGAGATGACTTTTTAAAATTAAAATAAAATATTTTTTTGGTAATTAACTTGCGTTTTATTACCATTAAAAAAATTACAGTAAACACACGGTCATTCCTACACTAAGTTCGACATGCCCAACCTTAGTGTTTTTTCTACCTTTTACTACTTCCTACTATTGCATTACATAGAATAATAATTCAAATTTTGCAATCTCCTAGATAATCGTTGGACCATACTACCTCTAGCAAACACCTCTTGTACAATCAATCTTACTATCACCTCTGGTTGCATTCGGGTCTTCTGAAAAATCACTTTGTTTCTTTCTTGCCACACATGATATACTGCAGCAACTAAAGTCATTCTGTACATTGTTGCTTCTTCATTCTTGCTTCTTCTTTTGTCAATCATCCATTGTAATTCAGTTGTCCATCCAACTGGTTCTCTATCAATGGTTTGCCATTTAAGTAGACTTTTTCAAATTTGTGCATTGCCAAGGCATTGGAAGAACAAATGTTCTATTGATTCCTCTTCTTGCTGGCATATTGGACATGTTTTTCTTCAGTAACTCCCCAACTAAACAGTCTATCATTTGGGTATAGTCTGTTATGTGCAACCAATGTTGCTTGAAACAACTACTTTGGATGCCCTGGGTTACTACAGATGAGCTTTCTACATGGGGCTTTTGGATAATCTCCTAACATCTTAAGGTACATTTGCTTTATAGAGAATTTCCTTACTCCCACAATATATTCTCTAGTCATTCCTGCTTATTCTATATTGATTTTTGTTTTGAATATTCTCTGGATGACCCAACTAGCTTGTTTAAGTATCAACTCTCATATTGTTCCTCTGTTTATGTAATAAGTGTGTACCCATAGGACATCCTTCTTCATAGTTAATTTCCACAATAACTTACATAATGCTGCTTTGTTCCAGAGGTGTATATTTAGCAGGTTCGTGCCGCCAGTTGCGTTTGGCATACATAATTTCTACCATGCAAGCAAAACCTTTTTTGACATCTCCACTTGTCCTGTCCATAAAAAGTTTATACAAATATGTTCAGTTACTCTAATGATCCTTTTAGGGATTAGGAACAATTGTGACCAATAGATCTGTATAGCAAACAAAACTGATTTTATAGGTTGTAACCTTCCAGCATAGGATAGCATTTTGCTGGTCCATGATTTGATCCTCCCTAGCATCTTGTCTAATAATGATTGACACTGTATTAATGAGATTTTCTTTGAACTCACGGTACCCTTAAATATCTAATAGGGAGTTCCCCTTTCACCATCCCTGTTGTCTCTAGTATCTGTTGTTGTACATTCATAGGAACTCCTCCAAAGAATGTGTTGCTCTTTTATAAGTTTGCATGAAGCCCATAAGCTAATGAGAATGTGTTAAAACAAAAAATAAAATAATTAAAAATAATATAAAATAAAATAAAAAAGATAATCTCCTCTCTCTATTTTACAATACTCTCCATTTATTGGATGAGAATACCATGTTGGTGTGATTTTAATTAGGTGCTATAAACTTGTATGTTAATGGAATTATGAAAATAATTACTAATACTAATTAAGAGTAGAAGTTATGAAGATGAAGAGGTGTAAGTTATAGACATGATTTGTTAAATTAAAACAACTAATTAAAAATGATATAAAAAGTAAAAAAAAAGAGAAAAAAATAAATAAAATTCTTTGACATAGAGATGTGCCATATATGATTGTCTATTCCTAACTTTATATTATATATTGATATTGATTAGTATAATCATGCATAATTTTGAGCCAAATAATTTTTTATTTCTCATTCGGTATTCCAACCGCGTATCTAAAGCACAACCTACCAGATTCACGATAATTGAGTAGTAAGTTTTATCAAAGACCTATGCTAAATATTTAAATATGTTTGATTGTGAACAAATTACTATTGTATATTTATTTGAGGTTGTTGCATAAAATTATAAACTTCTAATTTCGGATCCGCCCATGTGATGTTTTGCCCTCACTTTAGGACCCTTCTTAATCTAAATTCGCAACAAATAAATTTCTAAATGGGGAAAAGTTTTCAATATGTGTTGTTCGAACTCTTAAAATATATCATCGTATTTGAATTAGATAATTCAAATATATACTATTTTTAAAGGATATGACACGCATTTTGAACAGTGTGATCAACATAACTTCGTATTCATATTGTACCAAAACAATGGTCATGGTGGCTGGTGGCTGCTACTAATACTACTATTCAACAGTACTATCGATTTCCAATTATTAGTAGTACTAGTATAAGATTTATCAGGTTCCATTATTGTGCTGGAAGGCGCCATCTTTGCAATGGCAACCCTTGGCAGGCTCATCCAACCCTTATTCCGTTCTTCTCTCCTTGTAAGCTTTCTTTTTACATCTCTCTACTCTATATACTTTCTGGGTTTTGTGCAATTTGTACTCCTATAATCTTGTGTATGTATATTTTCTTATAAATGTGCCTCTCTTTGTGTAAAATCAGCATTTCAATCATAAATATGAACGAGGAGCCAGGATTTTCATTAAGGGATGTCTTATGTTTGCAATGGCAACCTTTCTTTTACATCTATACTCTATATTGTTAGTTTTGTGCACTTCATACTCCTATGATCTTGTGTATGTATATTTTCTCTTGTGTATGTGTATTTTCTTATTTTCTTTGGTGTCCTTTTCTTTATTTTGTGTAAAACCAGCATTTCAATCATAGATATTGTTAAACAATGGCCCAAATGGGGCACAACGGACAGCCCAGCAAAAGGGGCAGTAAATGGCCCATACGGACAGCCCCTTTTGCAGCCCAGACACGGACTGATATCTGAAATCATGGGATATTTGGATTGGTATCTTGTACCAATCTTGTATATATACAATGGCCCAAATGGGGCACAACGGACAGCCCAGCAAAAGGGGCAGTAAATGGCCCATAAGGACAGCCCCTTTTGCAGCCCAGACACGGACTGATATCTGAAATCATGGGATATTTGGATTGGTATCTTGTACCAATCTTGTATATATATTTAATGTATATTGTGGTGTAATTATTTACCTAAATTAGGATTATACACTTACCATAATTGTATAGTTAGAATTATGGTAGAATAAGGTTTTAGAATAGAATAGGAATAGGAATAGGATTCTCCTATTTTGTATCTTGTATAAATACCTATTCAATTAATGAAAATAATCAAGGGGATTATTTCTTTCATGGTATCAAGAGACTAGGTCTAAACAAAAGTTTTGTTCTCTCAAACTTTTGCCTCCTTTTGGCCGAGACCCCCCCCCCTCATCGGGGTTCTCTTCCAAAATTCGTCTTCCGCTCTCACAAACACCTCTCTTAAATTTCCCTTTCTTCTTTGTTCTTTCAATATGTCTAAGAACAATTTTCACCCTGTCCTCACGGTTTCCAATATCAAGAGCAGTATCCCTATTGTCTTTGAGATGGAAAACGTCCAATATGCGACGTGGGCGGAGTTATTTAAAATTCACGCTATATCTTATCAAGTTCTTCATCACATCATTCCTCCGCTGGACCCCTTCCCGCGGAGGATCCCGAGTTATGGATTACACTTGATGCTACCGTTCTTCGGTGGATATACGCCACTATTTCGCTGGACCTTCTACAGACGATTATGGAGCCGGATACCACGGCTATGGCTGCATGGAATAGATTGCGTGACATATTCCAAGACAACCAACATTCCCGTGTCGTCACACTCGAGCAGGAATTCTCTCGTTCGAATGGACGAATTTTCGAACGTTTCTGCATATTGCAAGAAACTAAAGGAGTTGGCGGATCAACTCTGTAATATTGGCGCACCAGTAACAAATAATCGTCTAGTTCTACAATTGGTTGCCGGTCTTTCGGAGGCCTATAATGGTGTTGGAACTCTCCTTCGCCAAAGCAACCCTCTTCCCGACTTTCATCAAGCCCGCTCCATGCTTACGTTGGAAGAAGCCGGTTTGGCTAAAAAGGCGGCTACCGGAGCAAGCCCAGTCGTCATGGTGGCGTCCTCCCCTAGTCCTTCAGTTTTGTGAATAATTCGGGCCAAAACCATAATAATGGTGGCGGCAAGAATAATCGCAAAAATAATAACAAAAATCGCGGGGGCAAACGCGGCGGTTCTGGTGGTCAACAAGCAGGCGGTGGGTCCCAGCCAGGGTACAGTGGCCCACCACCGCCATGGGCCCAGCAGTGGGGCCCATGGCAGTGGAACCCGTACCATCCAACGCATAGGTTTCCGGCGGCCGGTGGGGCCGGCCAACAAATCCGAGCTCAATACCCAGCGGTGGCGGCCCCGGCGGTGGCCCCCAGCGGTAGCAAAGCAGCTACGGCCCAGGTGCACCACGGACAGGAGTTCTTGGGCCCCGACCACCGCAGGCCCATCATGCAGCAGGCCCCACTCAGACTGATATCGAGGCCGCGATGCACACGTTGGGGTTGACTCAACCGGACCCAAATTGGTACATGGATACCGGGGCAACTACTCACATGACTTCCGAATCAGGTACTCTCTCATCTTATTCCAATTTGAGCACCCCTCGGGGGATAATTGTTGGTAATGGCAGTTCTATTCCAATTCTAGGGTATGGTCAGAAAACGTTGTCTCCCCCCAATCCACCACTCCTCTTAAAAGATACTTTACATGCTCCTAAATTGATTAAAAATTTAGTGTCTGTCCGAAAATTCACAAATGGCAATTCGTTTTCGTTGAATTTGATCCTTTCGGTTTTCTCGTGAAGGATTTCAAGACGGGGAGTCATCTCATGAGGTGTGATAGTAGGGGGGATCGTATCCTATCATGCCCGGTTTCGATCCATCGAGTCCACCTTGCCGTCGCTTTTGGTGACCATCTCTCCTTCCATGTGCCATGCTCGTCGGGTCATCCGGGATCTTCTATTTTATCAGTTTTAGATTAAAATAACTTTATTTCTTGTAAGGGTACGAGTCGTACTCCACTTTGTCAGTCTTGTTCGTTAGGGAAAATTGTTAAGCTGCCATTTGTAGACTCAAATTCTCATACTTCAAAGCCATTTGAAATTATTCATAGCGACTTATGGACATCTCATGTTCTTAGTTCAATGGGTCATCGATATTATGTTCTCTTTTTAGATGATTATTCTAGATTTTTGTGGACGTTTCCAATTGCGAATAAATCACAAGTGTTTTCCGTCTTCATCAAATTTAGAGCGTTCATTCGTACTCAATTCGAAAGAGAAATAAAAAATATTCAATGTGATAATGGGAAAGAGTATGACAATAGGGAGTTTCGGGAGTTTTGTGCTAATAATGGGATAAATTTTCGTTTTTCGTGTCCTCATACATCTTCACAAAATGGGAAAGCCGAACGCAAAATTCGTTCCATAAATAACATTGTCCGAACTCTCTTACTTCATGCCTCCGTACCTCCATATTTTTGGCATCATGCTCTACAAATGGTCACATATCTTCTTAACATAATTCCCTCAAAAGGTCTGACATATTCTTCCCCCCTCAAAATCCTATATAATAAGAACCCTTCTTATTCTCATCTTCGGATTTTTGGGTGCTTGTGTTATCCGTTATTCCCATCCACCACAATTAACAAACTTCAGGCTCGGTCTACCCCGTGTGTGTTTTTGGGTTATCCGTCAAATCATCGTGGTTATAAGTGTTTTGATTTATCCTCCAAGAAAATCATAATCAATCGCCATGTCATTTTTGATGAAACTCAATTCCCATTTACGAAAGTTCATACTCCCAAACCTAAGTCGTATAATTTTTTGGATGACCAAATATCCCCGTATATTATTCGGAATTTTTCGGACATCTCCCGTACCCAAAATCCTCCAGCGGGCCCATTGCCCGCTGGACCCACAGTACCGTCACACCCAGAAAATCCAGCCACTGGACCAGTTCCAGCAATTGGGCCAGTCCAGCCCAATTCTGGAACTGATCCAGAAACCGAGTCCAGTCTTTACCGTTTTGGGCCAGCAAGCCCACCGCACTTTCTGGCCAGTCCGTCCCGAGCCCAGAAAATTCCCAAAATTTCCTCAATTCTTCCTCGAGTCATAGACCGGTCACTCGTAGTCAGCGGGGTATTTTTACACCTAAAAGACATTTTAATTTACATTCGGATGTCTCTAAATCCCCCTTGCCTCGCAATCCTGTGTCCGCATTAAATGACCCTAATTGGAAAATTGCTATGACTGATGAATATAATGCTCTTATTGATAATAAGACGTGGGAGTTGGTGCCCCGTCCATATGGTATTAATGTTATCAGGTCTATGTGGATTTTTGCTCATAAGGAAAATTCAGATGGGTCCTTTGCTCGACATAAGGCGCGACTTGTGGGTGATGGTAAGACTCAGCAGGTTGGAATTGATTGTGGTGAGACGTTTAGTCCGGTGGTCAAACCGGCTACCATCCGCATTGTGCTTAGCTTGGCTCTTTCAAAGACTTGGCCAATTCATCAGTTGGATGTCAAGAATGCTTTCCTACACGATGATCTCAAGGAAACAGTCTATATGCATTAGCCGTTGGGTTTCAGGGATCCCAACCGCCCTCATCATGTCTGTTTGTTGAAGAAATCATTATATGGGCTTAAGCCAGTCTCCACGGGCCGGTATACACGATTTGTCGACTTTGTTTCGACTATTGGGTTCACTCACAACAGGTCGATAATTCCTTGTTCATCTACCGCCGTGGTTCGTCATTGGCCTATATTCGTTGTATGTGGATGATATCATCTTGATCGCCTCTTCCGATTCCTTGCGCCGTCTATCATGACCATGCTCGCCCGAGTTTGCTATGAAAGACTTAGGGCCTTTGAGTTATTTTTTGGGGATTGCCGTCAAGCGTCATTCAGGTGGCTTGTTTTTGTCTCAACGAAAATATGCTGCTGAGATCATAGAGAGGGCTGGGATGTCATCCTGTAAGTCCACTTTCACGCCAGTTGATGCAAACCCAAAGCTAAGTGCCACAGCAGGTGCACCATACGAGGACCCGACCCGTTATCGCAGTCTTGCAGGGCCCTCCAGTATCTTACCTTTACCAGACCGGATATTACATATGCGGTTCAGCAGGTGTGTTTATTCATGCATGATCCCAGAGTTGAGCACATGAATGCAATCAAACGCATCATTCGGTATATTCAGGGGACACTAGACTATGGGTTGCACTTGTATCCGTCATCTACATCTACGCTTGTCTCCTACACGGATGCTGATTGGGGTGGTTGTCCCGACACCAGACGGTCTACTTCTGGCTACTGTATGTTCCTTGGCAACAACTTGGTCTCCTGGTCAGCAAAACGTTAGGCAACTCTATCACGCTCAAGTGCCGAGGCAGAATATCGAGGGGTAAGCGAATGTGGTCTCCGAATCATGTTGGCTACGTAATTTGCTTTTGGAGCTTCATTGTCCCATTCGAAGGCAACCTTGGTATATTGCGATAACATTAGTGCCATCTACCTTTCAGGTAACCCAGTTCAACACCAACGCACCAAGCATATCGAAATGGACATTCACTTTGTCCGTGAAAAGGTTGCAAAGGGTCAAGTTCGCGTATGCCATGTCCCGTCTCGTTATCAAATTGCAGACATCTTTACAAAGGGTCTACCGGCGGTCCTTTTTGAAGATTTTAGGGACAGTCTTAGCGTTCGAAGACCGCCCGCTATGACTGCGGGTGTGTGTTAAACAATGGCCCAAATGGGGCACAACGGACAGCCCAGCAAAAGGGGCAGTAAATGGCCCATACGGACAGCCCCTTTTGCAGCCCAGACACGGACTGATATCTGAAATCATGGGATATTTGGATTGGTATCTTGTACCAATCTTGTATATATATTTAATGTATATTGTGGTGTAATTATTTACCTAAATTAGGATTATACACTTACCATAATTGTATAGTTAGAATTATGGTAGAATAAGGTTTCAGGAATAGAATAGGAATAGGAATAGGATTCTCCTATTTTGTATCTTGTATAAATACCTATTCAATTAATGAAAATAATCAAGGGGATTATTTCTTTCAGATATGAATTCCCTTTTGATTGGCGTCACTGGTGGTAGTACTTATTTTTTTTGCTTGGCTTTAAGTGGTAGCATAATTGTGTAAGACTAGCTTTTATACATATAAAAGAAAGGGCAGCCCGCACTAAGCTTTCGCTATGCGCGAGGTCCGGGGAAGGGCCGGACCACAAGGGTCTGTTGTACGCAGCCTTACCTTGCATTAATCAACATTTCAATCAATAGATATGAATACCCTTTGTTTGATGGGTGGCAGTGATGGTAGCAGTTTTTTGGCTTGGTTTTTAGTGTTTGCAATTCAATTGCGTAACGAGATTTTATACACGAAAAGTTATATTTTTGTGGGTTTGTGTAATAAATGTGCATTTATAAACATATGCAGTTCATATGACTTCATACCCCTATATATTCTTGTATATGTATATGTTCTTTAGTGCCCTTCTTTTTGTGTAAAATCAGCAGTTCAATCATAGATATGAATACCCTTTTCTGATAGGTGTCACTGATGATAGCATTTTTTTTTAATTTTGATTGGTTATTGTGGTAGCAATTTTATTGCAAAAGGACGAGCTTTTAGACATCTCTTGTTTAATTTTTTTTTGTAGGTTTGTGTAACAAATGATTATTTGTAAATATATGGACTTCGTACCCCCATAATCTTGTATATCTATGGTTTCATTGTGTATAATCAGATGATAAGAATGCCCCTTTGATCGGTGTCAAATGATAGTAGCATATTTTCCTTTTCCCTTGCTATTAACGGTAGCAATTTGATTTCATAGGATGAGCTTCTGTACCTGTCTTGTTTATAGTGTGTCACGTTTCCTATTGATGCTTCTTTTTGTTTGTTTGTTGATTAAGTAAGGAAATATCATTAAAAGGCATCAAGTAGATGCCAAAGTACCCCATACCCCACTTGTGGGATTACACTTGGTATGTTGTGGTTGTTGTAAGTAGATGCTAAGGTTACAAAAGAGTGAGTATGTCAGGTCGAATAAAAAAAAGAGACTACGATAAGACTATGAAGCTGACAAACTCCAAAAAATGATCAGTACTATTTACAAGGGAAGGTTAATCCAACTAAAAAAATTAATCAAACATTAAAGTTACCATTCTCAAAAAAAAAAAAAGATTGATCAAACATCTAGACTTATAGGAGAAACTTGAAGTTGAGATTCCATCAAAACATATGCGATTTCTTTCTTTCTAAATACACCAAAGAATGCTAGCAGGCACCATTTTCCATATCTTCTACATGACTTTATCAACTTTCTGTGAACTCCAGCACTAGTCGGCATCTCTAACAGTGAATGGCATAGCCCACTTCAGTCCAAAAATTGTAAGATACATTCTACAAAGATCGTTTGCTACTGGCACAGTGAAGAAATAGGTGGTTGTCACTTTCAGAATCGGATTGACACATATAAAACCTATTGGCTAATTGGTCTGATGATGTTGTCTTGTGTCAGGCATGCTCCATTTAAAGCTACCCAACAAAAAATAAATGACTTCAGTAGGTAGCTTAGTTCTCCAGATTAACTTCCAAGGCCATGGATCAATCATCATACTGTTAGAGCTTAAGTAATTGAAAGTGTAATCTCTCTAACACCTTATTTTAGATGAGATAGTACACACTTTAACATGGTGTCTGAGCCGGCAAGAGGCCAGGTTCAAATTTTGCTACCACCCAAAAAACTCCTCATCTTAAGCTTTTAAATGAGAGAGTTACACACTTTGACAGACTGAATATGGTCTTTCCTCTGAGCTGCTCCATTTTAGATGTCCCTGGCCTGGTTGTTCAATGTGCGATTCTCCAATATTTCAAGTAATGTGAGAAGGTCAGCAACCCCAAATCATGTAAGTGTCTCCTTAAGCACAAATTCCTGTGTTTCCTTCCCTGTTTTGAGCACTAGATGAGTCTGGGTAGCATGCAAGTTGCCAGCAAAAAAAAAAGTTTGGGAATGCTTCTTCTAGTGGAGTGCAGCCTATAACCAACTATCTTTCTAGAACTTGATGTGAACCCCATTCCCAACCTTAAAGGAGATGCTGAGAAAGAAGCCTTCCCATAAGCGTTTAGAATTTCCATAATCTAATACCATGAGGTGTTTAATTGCTTTTGTGCACCAATAGTTCTGGCTACCATTCTTAGCATTGATTACGTCCTTCCATAATCCAACTTCCTCTCGACTGTACTTCCAGTGCCATTTCATTAACAAACTCTTGTTGAGAATTTCTATTGATGCTTTTTGTGTAGAAGTGTTACCCTTGTACCTGTATAATCTTTCTACATATACATGTGTTTTTTGTGGTTAGTTATGTTTGAATCAGCATTTCAGCCATAGGTGTGATTACCCTTTTTAATAGGTATCATTTATGGTGGCAAATTCTGTTGCAAAGTACCTGTCTAGCTTATATAGTTTGTGGATTTTAGCATAGATGCTTTTTTACAAACATATGCCACTCATTTACCTATATAAGCTTGTGTATATGTATGTCTTTGTAGGTGTTTGTGTATTATCGTTTGGATCATAGATATGAATACCCTTTTGATAATATTACTGATAGTAACAAATTTTGCTGCAGAGGACGAGTTTTTCTCATTATGGATGTAAAGAAGGTACTTCGTTTCTCCACTTTTATATGTTTTTCGGAAGATGTTTTTATGTTGTGTTGGATTTGTAAGTACAGGAAAATCTAATGAGATTGCGGTTCTTTTGGAAATGCAGGGTTTGTAGAAGGCAGTTGTCGTCGATATAGTAATATAGCTTCTTCAGATCAAAAAATATTGAAATTGGAGGACCAAGAAAGATTGTTAGCAAATGCAAATGATTCACTTTCTGAGGAAGAAATCATGAAAATTAGGGAAGAATACAATGCTGCGAAGGAGAAGTTTCTAAGGATTCCTGATGCATTGAAACAAATGCCCAAAATGAATCCTAAAGGTTGCCCATGTTTTCTTCTGTCATTTTGTAGTGCATTTATAGCCGATTTGACGAAGCTTCTCCAAGGCCAAAAATGCTTATTTTTCAAAAAAGAAAAAAATGTTGTTTTTCAAGGTTGAGGTGTTTGGCCAAGCTTTTAGGGGAAGAAAAAGTTTTGAGTAGAAGTAGAAGTTGTTTTTGAGAAGTTGAAAAAAAATAGCTTCTTCCCAAAAGCACTTTCGAGAAAATACACCTTGGCCAAACATTAATTGTTGCTCAAAAGTATTTTTCAAATTAGTTACCCAAACATAATTTGCTTCTCTCCAAAAGTACTTTTTTGAAAAGCACTTTTGAAAAAGCAACAACAAAAACGAACTCAGTATATTACCACAAGTACAGTGAGGTGTACGCAAACCTTACCCCTACCTTTGTGGGGGTAGAGAGGTTGTTTTCGATAGATCCTCGGCTCAAGGAAATCATATTTTAGAAAATGTTTGAAAGAAATGTAAGAGTAAAAAGCTAAGATGAAAATGTTGAAGAAAGAAAACTACCGACAATACAAATATATTAGGGTTAACCAAAGTAAAAGAAACAACATTAGTAATAAAATAGGAGCATAAGATAATGTTAGCATAATAGTATTAACTAGAACCCCGCTCTACCACTGTGAAGAGAAAACACTCTACTATCTACTAACCGTCTATCCTAATTCTCGAACTTCCTGCTTTTCTATCTGGGGTCATGTGCTCGGTGAGCTGCAGATGTGCCATGTTCTGACCTCTTCCTAATTCTTCTTCGGTCAACTTCTCCTCAAGTCTATCACCGCCAATCTCTCACACCTTTCATTGGGACATTTGTACTCCGCATCACATGCCCAAACCATCTCAACCTCGCTTCTTGCATCTTGTCCACCACGGCGGCTACTCCCACCTTGCCCCATATATCTTCGTTCGTAATCTTGTCTTTTCTAATATAAATGCACATCCATCTAAGCATCCTCATTTTTGCTACCTTCATCTTCCGAACGTGCAAATTCTTGACTAGCCAACACTCCACCCTGTACAATATAGTCGGTCTAACAACCACTGTATAGAACTTACCTTTAAGTCTCAATGACACGTTCTTATCACATAGGACACCAGATGCGAGCCTCCATTTCATCTACCCCACTCCAATACGATATGCTACATCCTCGTCGATCTCCCCATTTTCATGGATTATAGACCCAAAATACTTGAAGATTCCTCGTTTGAGGATGACTTGTGTAACAATCCTCACTTCCCCATCTGCCTCCACTGAACTTGCACTCCATATACTCTGTTTTAGTCCTGCTCCGCCTGAAGCCTTTAGACTCTAGGGTCTATCTCCATATCTCCCGTCTATCGTTAAGTCCGCCATGTGTCTCGTCGTGAAAAACACTTTTCAAAATAAGCTGATTTTAGAAACTTGGTCAAATATGCTATTTACCTTCTATGCGAACTTCTACTACTATTTGAGGATTGTATTGAATTTTAGGTGGATGATAATGTTCATTATTAGGTGTATACGTCAATAAGAACGTGCGGTTGGACAGCATACAAGTCTATGGATTCGACTATGATTACACGTTGGCGCATTACTCCTCCAATTTACAGAGCTTGATTTACGATCTCGCAAAACAACATCTAGTTAATGAGGTTTGTTTTTTTACTCTTTCCTTGGTAACTATTCCAAGAATAAACTTAAAAAACTAATATGTAGGATTAATTTTTTTGCGGATAAAGTGAAATACCATCTGATGGTCTCTTGTTCATTTTGTGCTTCAGTTCAAATACCCTGATACTTGCTTGGAATTCAAGCATGATCCGAGTTTTCCCATCAGAGGGTTATACTATGACAAATCGAAGGGGTGTCTTATGAAGTTGGACTTTTTTGGGTCAATTGAACTTGATGGATGCTACTATGGCAGGCGCAAGGTGAAGTTCAGGAAGCTCCCTATTATGTTGTGATTTTGATTTCTTTCATGGAAAATTTTGGGAGTAACTTATTTATCTAGTTGTTTATTTCATTAAATGGATAAAAACGTTTATATTGTTCGGGGATAACTAGTATTTGGCCGTGAGAGGCTGATGGGCATCATCTTTTTTGGGGATGTAGTAAGTATTTTATTGATGTCGTGAGAAAAAAAGCTTCGTATATGAAAGGTATACCAAAAAGATATCCTGTTCAGTTCCTTACTTCCTTATAACATCGTCAATTTTTCTAAATATATCATTATTGATGTCATTTTAGTATTGGTTTTTCTTAGATAAAGTAATTAGTTTCATTGATGGCATCAACGTTCCAACTTCCCATGAACTCCAACTTTCATCTGGGTCTTTGATATTCTCTGACATAACCCAGTCGAGTCCAAAAATTGAGTAGATTATTGCATCAATTAGTATTTTGTTTAATAATTAGTGTTTTTTTTCTTCACATGTTAGATTAACATGTGAAGAAGTAGCAATTTTTTAAAATGGATTATCCATTTCAAACAAATTATTATTTTATAACAGGAGTAGAAATATTATTGTTTACTAATATTACAAAAAGATAATCAAGACCATTACATCTTTTACATCTATATTTCTGTGTTAGGTAGATAGTTGCCAAGTGTTTAGTAGCTCTGATGTAATCTCTTGTTATGTATCGATAGAGGTTCGCGATCGTAGTAAAATTAATTTGAATTACAAAACAAAAAGGGAAAAGAAAAGGAATATAACATCTATACTGTTGAGAACTGATACCTTTTTTTTCTTTCTAAAAGCCCGTTTACACTAATTCATTCTAAGGCAAAAAAGAGGCTTCTTGAACTATGGGCCACAAAGGATAGGAGTATATCAACGTCCGGGGAAAAAAATCACTACTAGATGTGAGTGCCTTCTTCAATATTGGGTCTCTCTTGGAAGTTGGATGCTTTGCTAGCTGATTTGTGCTATGTATCAAAAAATTGTTTACACCGGAAACCATCTACAACAACAACAATAACAACATACCCAGTGAAATTCCACAACGTGGGGTTTGCGGAGGGTAGAGTATACGCAGACCTTACCTCTTGGTAGGTAGAGCGGTTGTTTTCGAAAGACCATTGGCTCAAGGCAGAGCATAAGCACAAGCAAGCACAAGCAAAACAAGAGAAAACGGTCAGACCCGGACAAGAAATTTAAAGCAGTATGAAAAAGATGGTACCAAAAGCAAATAAACCATGATAGCGCAATCTAAAAAAAGCAGTAACTAACACAGATAAATAAGATAAACAAAGTACACTAAAGAGCACATCGCATCAGAAATCAAACAACACGGGAGTATAAAGCAATACTGCGCCTACTAGTATGATAGGCTAAGCAGGCCTACAATAATAACAATACAACTACCAGTTAGTAAGCGTAAGTAGGACTACGCTTAACTACCTACTACCCTAGTATGTGTCCTCCACAACCCCTATTTAAGGTCATGTCCTCAGTAAGTTGCACCTGCGCCATATCCCGTCTAATCACCTCTCCCCAATACTTCTTCGACCTATCTCTACCCTTCCTGAACCCGTCCGTAGCCAACCTCTCACACCTCCGCACTGAGGCGTCTGTGTCTCTCCTCTGCACATGCGCGAACCATCTCAACCTCACTTTTCGCATCTTACCCTCCACCGAGGCCACTCACACTCTGTCTCGGATATCATCATTTCTAATCCTATCCTCTTTGTATGCCCACACATCCATCTCCGCAATTTTCATCTTTTGAATGTGCGAAGTCTTGACTGATCAAAACTCCGCCCCACACAACATAGTTGGTCTAACCACCACCATATAGAACTTGCCTTTAAATTTTGGTGACACTTTTTTATCGCACAAGACTCCAGATGCGAGCCTTTATTTCATCCTCCCTGCCTCAATACGATGTGTTACATTGTCATCAATCTCTCCATTCCCCTGGATAATGGATCCGAGATACTTGAAACTTCTTTTCTTTGGAATGACCTGAGTACCAAGCCTCACCTCCACGCTTGTCTCATGGTCGCTTCTATTGCTGAACTTGCACTCCAAGTATTCTATCTTGGTCCTACTCAGCCTGAACCCTTTAGACTCCAGAGTCTGTCTCCAAACCTCCAACTTAGCGTTCACTCCGTTGTGAGTCTCATCAATCAGGATTATGCCGTCTGCGAATAACATACACCATGACACCTCCCTTTGGATTTGTTGCGTTAGTCCATCCATCACAAAGGCAAATAAGAATGGGCTAAGAGCTGATCCCCGGTGCAGCCCCATCATCACTGGAAAGTGCTCCGAGTCTCCACCTACTGTCCGTATCCTGGTCTTGGCTCCATCATACATATCCTTGATCGCCCTAGTGTACGCCACAAGTACACCTCTAACCTCCATACATCTCCATAGAACCTCCGTAGGGATTTTGTCGTATGCCTTCTCGAGGTCGATAAAAACCCGGTCGCTCGTCCCCTGCACATTCTGCGAATAACACTCTTAACCTCCTCAACCTTAATGTTTCTACAATAACCAAAATCCTGGCACCTTCCGGATTGCTCTAGATCTCACAGCACAATGTCTTTATCCCCTTTTTTCTTTAAGAGTTTATGGAAGTAAGACTGCTACCTCCGTCTAATATGCGCGTCCTCTGCCACTACTTCGCCGTCCTCGTCCTTGATGCACCTCACGTTATCCAAGTCACAGTCCTCTCATTCGCCTTGGCTAGTCTGTACAACTTCTTATACCTGCATTTTTTCCTCTAATTTCACATACATGCGTTCAAAAGCCGCTTTCTTCGCCACCGTAACCGCTAGCTTTGCCTCATTCGTCGCCATTTTATACAATTTCTTATTCGTCCACTTCTCCACCTCATCCTTGCTTTCTACCAATTTCGCATACGCCGCTTTCTTTGCTTCCACCCTCTCTTGAACTTTACCATTTCACCACCAGTCCCTCGATGCCCACCACGACTACCCCGTGAGACCCCTAGCATTTCTCTAGCTACCTCCCGAATGCAGCTGGCCGTCCTGTCCCATCCCCACTACTCCCCCAAGCCCCCTTGGCCATCAACCTCTCCCCCATCTCCTTTGCACTAGCCATGGTCAAATTCCTCCCATTTGATTCTTAGCATGTCATCCACAACCCTCCTCATCTTCTCTATCTTGATCTCCAAATCCATCACCAAAAGCTTATGTCGGGTTGTAAGATACTCACTCGGAATAACCTTGCAGCCTTTACAAAGAGTGTTGTCAACCCTTCTAAGGCGCAAAAAGTCTATTTGAGTCTTAGCCACCGAACTACGAAAAGTCACCAAGTGCTCCTCTTTCTGGAACCTCGAATTGGCTATCACCATCCCAAAAGCTTTAGCAAACTCCAAAAGTGAGACGCCTCCCCCGTTCCTGTCCCCGAGCTGAAAGCCTCCATGCACGTCGTCATAATCCCCGGAAGTGACCCGATATGTCCATTGAAATTCCCTCCTACAAATAACTTCTCAGTGGGTGGTATAGGTCCCACCACCTCGTCCAAATCCTTCAACAACGCCTCTTCTCCTCCTCGTCCAAGCCCGCCTGCGGTGCGTAAACACTAATAATGTTCATAGTGATCCCTCCAACTACCAACGTAATCGCCATCATCCTTTCATTGACCCTCCTAACCTCTACCACCTGATCCCTTAGCTCGCTGTGTACCAAAATGCCTACCCCATTCCTATACCTCGACCTACCCGAGAACCATAACTTATACCCGTCCACATCCTTAGCCTTAGGTCCTACCCATTTGGTCTCCTGGACACAAACTATATTAATCCTCCTCTTCTTAATAGTTGATAAATGCTCACTGATGTTAAATTTTGCAGCTCAGCCGGAAGGAAATAGATGAGATGTATGGTACAAGACATATTGGCCGTGATCAAGCACGAGAACTAGTTCCTTTGATGGATTTCTTCTGTTTTAGTGAGGTTAGTTTATTTATCTCTAATTTTTTTTAGCATTTGACAGTTTTCCCTTTAATTTTGGCTTTTTAATGCATTGAAGAATGCAATCGACAATAATTAACAAGATTGCAGTCATTGGGCATGTATATGTAGTACGTTTTGTTGCATGGGTCTTCGAATCACGAAAAATATTGGTAACAAATGTTTAAGAAACTAAAGAACATAAAAGACTGACATGTTTTAAAACCAGCTATGCAGTAGTGGAATACGTCTATTTACTATATGTTGCAGCAAACTTGTTGCTTTCCTCTTGAACTGATTGCATCAAGTCATTTTGTCCAGGATTAATAGTCAAATGCTCAAGAGCAAATTCTTATGTTGGGTGTTACAGGTAGATATTGCAATAACGAAGTTGCTTAAGTCCAACTGTTTCTCTGGCAGGAAAGAGTATATGTTTTCTGTGTAGATCAAATGTCTTAATAGTGTTTTCTATTGGTGTAAGAAAAAGTATTGTTCCTGATTTTGAATCTCTATTTTAATGTACTCCTTCAATCTGTTGAAGGAGATGATCCTTTCACTTGTGCCATTTCAGTACCTTCTTGGTACTCATTACTAAGCTTCTGCCTTTCTTAAAAAAACACAAAGTTACAAACTCCGAAGAGCTAGAATGAATATTAAGACTAGCGTTATTGATATGTTGCCTGAAAAAAATGGTAAGTTACAAACTTGAGAAAAGAAAGGGACGAAATCTGAGAGGGACGAACAGAGAAATGGGTTTACTGATATATTCATTATTAATTTTTGTTGAACCATCAGGAATATCAGAGTTGGCAATTTCGCCAATCCAACCAAAGCCTGCAAATCAAATGAAATATTTGCTGTTCACTTGTCAAATTTTGAGGGAATATTACAAAACCCAAATAACCGAACCGAAATGACAATAAACCGAACTGAACCGAATTTATTTCGGTTTGGTTTGCAATGGTTCAGACCGAAGAGCCGAGCCGAACCAACAAACGCCCATCCGTCGGTTTGGGGATGGATCAAGACCCTTCGTAGGCACGGTTTGAAGATGGCTGAAACTAGTGAATTTAGGATAGATGAAAATGCTTTGTATTCAATGATATTTTTAACGTAAAATCTGGTTCCCAGATCCAAGAGTAGATAATTTATCTTGGACACTTGAGTAGTCATACCTTATGGCTGTCTGGTGTTATAAAAAGTTACAGAGCAATAGGGATGTTTACTGAATCTCTTCTCTCTAAGAATGTTGTCTTTAAATGAAGTAAATGGATTCAATTAGATACCTTGTTGAAGATTCTTACTAGAGACTTTCTGACCTTTTTGGGTTCTCTTTATTTTCTTTTTGCAGGCATGCCTTATTGCTGACATTGTGCAACATTTTGTTGATGCTAAATTGGAATTTGATTCTCGTTATGTATATGAAGATGTGAATCGAGCGATACAGTATGTTCATAATAGCGGGTTAGTTCACAGAGGAATTCTTGCTGATCCCCCAAGATACCTTGTAAAGAATGTAAGTGTAACCATAGTTGTTCTGTACATTTCGCAACTGTCAGAACTTTTACCTTCTAGCTCTAATTTTCGTACTTCTCTCTTCCAGGATCAGCTACTACGCTTTCTAAGGATGCTGAGGGATAAAGGAAAGAAACTTTTCTTGTTGACCAACTCTCCCTTTTATTTTGTGGATGGGGGGATGCGCTTTATGTTGCAGGTATTTTCAAGTGGAAAGAAAAAAGATTATAATTTTTTTGGCTTAATATGGATCGCTCATTTTCTTAATCTGCAATTGTACCTTCCTGTGATAATATTTATGCTCAGCTATACTTCTCTTGGAACTTCATTACCATTTTGGTTTACACGTGACATCAGCAGACTATGTTCATAAGTTTGTGTTTGTCGCTGGCATGTAAATAGAGAAGATAAGAGCAGGCACTGAATATTTTGACCTCAACTAGCTGAAACTTTCCCCTTGGGACATACAGTTTGATACTTGTTTCTTCCTTTTCGTGTCTGCTTTGATTGTATTGTCTATTGTTACTTTGGTCTATCAATCTGGAAGTAAAATGAGTTCTCCGACTTAACACCTTTTTTTTTTGGTATATATTTCATTAGGATTCTTTGGGTCAGCAAGACTCCTGGAAGGAACTTTTTGATGTCGTAATTGCTAAAGCAAACAAGCCAGACTTTTACAAATCTGACCATCCATTTCGGTTTGGCTCTCTACCATTAAATTCTCTCTCAAAATTTCCGTGCTTTTAACATTGGTTCCAACTTCCAACTATGTCATCCCATTCCACCATTAAAAGGATTTTTTTAAAATAAATTAACTAGAGAGCTTTTTGCCTCTTTTTTTTTCTTCATAATTTTGATTTGGTTGTTAAGGATGTATCTAGGGGTGTCAATTGGGCGGATTGGACTGATTAGTCAAATGGACTGAGTTAATAAGTCAAAGTTACTTGGGTTGAAATGGTTGGGCTAAAATGAGCTAAAAAGCGGGTCATAACCCAACCCGTCCAATTCTTACTAAGTTCTTAATTTCCTTGTTTGTTCTTTTATAATTTTTTAAGTATCTAATAAAATTTTTTTCTTTATTGTGGCTATATATAACATATCAAATAAAAAAATGTCTTTTTAAAAATATTTTGACAAGGTCTCTATGGGGAATTTGGGCTCCAGATCAGACCAATTTTTAGATGGGCTGAAACGGTTTGGGCAAAAATAGATGGGTCATTGACCTGCTCAAACTTGAGTGGGTTGGGTGGGTCGTATTTTCCTGAGCTAATTTTGCCAACCCCTAGATGTATCCTCTTCTAAATCTCAATTCACTATATAAAATATTTCCCATCAATATCCTCCTCTTAAGCCTAACTGTCTCATGCTCATTGTATTTATTGGATGTTTATGCAGCTGCTATGATGTGGAGAAGGACACGTTGGCTTTTACAAAAGTTGATGCTTTCTTGCCCGGTAAAATTTACTACCATGGATGCCTTAAAGCATTCTTGGAGATTACAAAGTGGAAAGGTCCAGAGGTATGATTAACAAAATACTACAGTTTTTTCATGGCAAGGAAACTTTGTATTCTGTTCTATTCGAGTTTGATAAGTCAACTTAGACAGAACGTCTCGTTTATGTGTATATATCCAATTCATTTTCCGACCTCTTTCATTACATTACTGAGATAATTTTTTATGAAACTTCAGGTGATATATTTTGGGGATCACCTCTTTAGTGATCTCAGAGGGCCTTCAAAAGCGGGGTGGAGGACTGCTGCCATCATCCATGAATTGAAGGTATGCTTTCTGTTATGTTATGCCTATTTCTATTTTAGTCGTAGACTCCATCTGTATGATTTGATATCATACTATTACTATTTGGAGATTTAAATAATTATTTTTTATTAAGAGTGGCCAGTGGGCCGGGCTCGGGTCTGGCGGGGTCGGGGTCGGGGCGGGACGGGAGAAGGGGCGGGGTTGGGTCCGGCGGGCTCTGGCGGGGTCGGGTCTGGCGGGACTGGAGCAAGTCCCGTCCCGATCCCGATCCCGTCGGGCTCGGGTCGGGGCGGGCTCGGGCTCGGGGCGGGATACGGCGGGTTTTCATTTTTTTTTTTTTTTTAAATAACATATGTAGACATGATTTTTTTGTAATACAAATACAATTGTCTAAAATCTAAATTGCAACTTTGTGGTGTTGTCCAAAAGTTACAAATTACATAATAAAATTACAATTAAAAAAATTACATTCTCAAAAAAACCTGTTCTAATTGCTTGATGATTTCATGTGGTTCTTTGGTTGGAATTGGTATTTGTTGGTCAAATTGATCCACGTCGCTTCCACTACATTCGGTTAAGATTTCGTTGTAGTTTTCATCATCTTCTTCGTTGATCTCCGGTTGACCGCACCTTCTCCGCTCCGCTCGTATCCAATCTCTCGAATAATACCGCAATTTCCAAGTCGTCTCCGGCTAATGAGTGTCGTGGTCTCCTATTTGATATCCGCCTGCAGAAAAGCGCTTTCGTACGCGGTTGACGACGCTTGAATGTTCAAAACATCTCGAGCCATCAATGAAAGTCGGAAAGGTCTTCTCATTCCCCCTCCAAAGATTTCAAAGCAAGTCTTCATGTCCATCTTCATTGATAACTTCTTGATACGGCGTAACCCCGTAAAACAAAAATATCAAACTCGCTAATTTGGTTAGTAGTAGAGGTACGATCGCACATTCTATTTCGAGGCTTTCAATACTAGCCGCAGAAACAACATGTCTTTTGTGAGGTTGTATTGAAGATGAAGAAGATGGTATGGAATTTGGTAAGTTACTAGCATTTTCTTGTTGATAAAATCTATATATATTTTTGCATTGGTGTTCTACGCTAGACAATACTTCTTCTTTAGTTTGTTCAATAGGTGGTGGGTGATTTAGATTTTTGGGACTTGGAGGTGGTAGTACTTCTATACAATCGTAAATAGTTTCAATTAGTGATTTAGTACCGTCTATTTTAATAGTAGGATTTAATACGAGAACCAATAATATAAATAGAGGGAATAGGAATAAAATATTTTTTTATTTTGAGAAACATTTTTTTAATATTTGCCTTATAAGTTTGGTTTTTCCATATATTCACTAAGTAATAAAAATATTAGAGTTATATAAAATAACATAGTTGAAATAGTAGGATAATATATACCGGAAAATTCTTTTGTTGCTTGAAAAAATTTCTCTAAAAATACAATAAGTTCGGAGATTTTTTCCCAATCACTATCTAAAATCATATCACCGGATTTTTATTATGTGAGTTAAAAAATAAAGTTATAGGTAATTTATAGTCATAAGCAACAAGTAGTTGCTCGTATAAAGAATTCCACCTAGTGGATACTTCTTGTGGAATTTTTCTAAAAGGTAGTCCACAATCATGACAAATTTTTTTATATTCTTTTCTACGTTGTACTTTATTACTTTTAAAAATAAAGTTTATAGCAAATTGTATTTTACTAAGAATGTCTTCAAAAAGTGATAGACCATCCTTTACAATTAAGTTATATATATGGCACGCACATTTTATATGAAAATGGTCCGGAAAAGAAGGAGTTAAACTATTTTTTAAAATTGTAATTGCGTAATTGTTATTAGAAGCGTTATCTAATGTAATAGTCATAATTTTATCGGTAATTCCGTAATAATCGCACACTTGATAAATATTTTCTGCAATAAAAGTACCAAGTGTGCCTATCATCTATATATCTATACGCTAAAATACGTTTTTGCATAGACCATTTATAATCTATCCAATGACAAGTTACGGTTAAATAATCATGGCCGTTAGTACTACGACCTATATCAGACGTGATGGATACTTTGCCATTAAAATGATATAATGAAAAACGTAAATATTGTTGATATTCATGCGCGAATTTAAATACATCTCTCTTAATAGTTGATCTAGGAAAACCGTTAAAAACAGGATTATATATATCTCTAATGTAATGAATAAAACCGGGAGATGAAGGAAATGAAAAAGGCAAACCCTCCACAGCAACTAATTAAGTGATCTAAACTAAATAAACAGACAATAATAATTTAATGAAGGAACGAATGTACCAAACGCCGACGTAACGTCGACATGTAATCGAGAGGTTGAAAATTGAAACTTTGCTCGATGGAAGATCCTCAAGCTAGTTGCCAACTTCACTACCAATTCCCAAATGAATAAATAAAATTGAATATTTAGCAAACAATGTAGACTTGTAGAGAGATATATTGAGAAATTTCAAATTAGAGAGATTGTAGGAAGATTTGTGAGAAAGATGAAGAGAAAATGAGTTATTTATAGTTGAAAAATTGGGTTAAAGTGTAAATATAATAACTTATGGGTTAAAAATAAATATTAAGGGGTAGGGGGTTGGGGGAGGGGGGGGGGGGCTAAAATGGCCGTTGGTCAACGGCCATAATCTAAAATTGCCGTTGGTGCAACGGTCATTTTTGCAAAGGGGCGGGGTCGGGGTCGGGGCGGGGTCGGGTCTCGCGGGCATTGGGGGCGGGCTCGGGTCTCGCGGGACGAGACATCGTCCCGTCCCGAGTTCGAGTCCCGCCCCCGTAATTTTTTTTTTTTTTTTTTTTTTTTTGGCGGGGTCGGGGCGGGACCGGGGTGGGCTCGGGACGGGCTCGGGTCGGGCTGTCCCGGCCCACTGGCCAGCCCTATTTTTTATAATGAACCTTTTCAAACATTTTCTGAATAACTTTAATCATTAAAAAATTGACTTGTAGTACTCCTTATATATCTTCTAAATATCTGTATTTAATATAAAAAACCATCTCTATTTAGCTATAAAAGATTACTGGTTTTCGACCAAGAAATACTTGTCCCTGCCTTGCAAAAATTGTTGAAGTGCAAACTCTTGATGAAGCATATTTATATATATATTTTTTGATGACAAGGGAACCCGCAACCGCTACCCTTCGGGTTCGCACATGGTAAACCCCGCAAACTACACTGGAGAGATAATCCGCACTAGGCAAGCCCCGTGCCACGAGCTCGACCCAGAAGGCAAATCCCCTACTGTCGTAGGCAGGGGGTTTCAACCTGAGACCTCTATTATGAAAAGCCATGCTCAAGGGTGAAGCATATTTATATCTTATAATGTATTATTAGTTTAAAACCACTTCTATAAATGACTAAAAATCTGGACTATATGGATTGCTTGCAATAAAATGCTTCAGTTGTTTGTTTCTACAACTGTCCGAACCAGCTTCCGCGCACCTCGACTATTCCACTGGGTACCTGCTATTCCCACACACACAAATACTGGTAACTCTGTCCTGTCCAGCATGACTTAGATGGGAATAAATCGCCTAGGCAACCAAGGGTGTGGCCAGTGTTCAAACCCCGGCGGAGGCAAAAACATTAAGTGATTGCTTCCTATCTGTCCAAGCCTTGGTGGATAGAGTTACGCGGTACCTGTGCTGGTGGGAGGTAGCAGGTACCCTGTGAAATTAGTCGAGGTGCGCAAGCTGGCCGGACCCTGCAGTTATCAAAAACAAAAACAAAAATAACCATGTGTTTTGTCTTCTACTCTCCAATGTTTGCACCCACTTCATTGACCACTAGAGGCACCCTTGGGTGCATAGAAATGCTTCAATGATTGCAATCCTTATCAACACATTGTTGCAGAGTCTATGGCCGGAGGGAGGCTGAGCATTCTCTTTTGTTTTGTCAAAATGTCCTATGTTCCGTCTTTTCATTAGTTAACTTCAGTTGTCTTTTGTTGTTTCCAGAATGAGATCATGATTCAGAATGATAATACTTACAGATTTGAACAGGTATAACTTGATAGTCTTCTATCATTTACTTGAAACTGCACGTCCAGTTATAGGATTATATGATTTGTGATTTGTGCTGCAAGAGAAGGTTTCTGATTTCGATTGCATTTTTTATATATGACTTGATTATTTCATTCTGCGATAACTATGTTTCATGATTTTGGAAGGCCGTAGTATGATATAGCTATTTTTCTGTGGCTACATTGAATTTTAGAAGGTTTCATATGTACTTAGGAATATCTTAACGAAATATCCTTACCTTCCTAAACTGTATTATTATTCCTGTTTGTTCCCTAATCATGCACTTAGCATGCATGTTCACATTGGAGTGCTTAACAATTTAATTTCTCAACATGTAAGTTTCCTTTATTGTCTCATTATAGAGATCACCAGCTATTTCCATTGACTTGTCTTGCACTCTACTTAAATGAACTGCCTACTGTCTAAGCAGATTGTTTAATTAGGACCTAAGTTTGCTTCATAAACTGCTTCAAACGAGTTTAACACAGAATTTTCTCGATGTATTGATGACTTGCTTTCATTTGGTCATATGTTTCATCCGAAGGTGTTGGCAGTAAATAGTATTACATTATCCACACATTATAAAAAGGGATAATAGCATTTTTAGTCCCTCAATTATTTCTAATTCTCATTCTGATTCATGTGATATCTGACTTAGCATAATTAACCATTTCAATTAACAAAAATGTGTGTTTTTTGTCCCTTTATGTAGGAAATTTATTATATTTAGATTATTTTAACACTATTATCCTCAAACATTGAGTAACAACGCGAACTTAACATTATACATGGATCATTAAGTAGTGTAACAGTTGATAATTCTGTAAATCTGTGAAGAGTCACAAGCTGAAGATTGAAAGTACACTTCAATTAATTGAAGGTTCAATGTGCTTGGCCAGATAATTGTTACCTTCTCAAAAAAAAAAAAAAGTGCTTGGCCAGATATCACAAGGACCAAACTGAGATTTTGCCAATAATTTAGGGACCAAAAGTGTTATTATTCCTTATAAAAATACCGTGCTCTTGAAGCAGATTATTTCTTGTCTGTCAGATATATATCAGTTTTGGTACTAACTAGCTAGCCTTATTTTATTTTTTTCGTTCTCCTTTCAGGCGAAGTTTCACATAATACAAGAACTTCTTGGTAGGCTTCATGCGACCGTAACTAGTAGTGTGACAAGTGAAGCATACAAGTCGCTCCTTAGGGAGCTCAATGAAGAGAGACAAAAGACTCGCTACAACATGAAGGGAATGTTCAATAAATCTTTTGGAGCTACGTTCCTCACTGACACCGGTCAGGAGTCTGCTTTTGCTTACCACATTCATCAATATGCAGATATCTATACCAGTAAGCCTGAGAACTTTTTGTACTATCCACCTGAGGCTTGGCTTCACGTGCCGTTCGATATAAAAATCATGCCACACCATCTAAAGGTACTTTTTATTTTCCTTAATAAGCTTTAGTCATGTCTCTTATTTTACTACTATAGATGACATTCGCAAAAGACAACCCATGTGACCTGGAGGTCATGGGTTCAAGCCGTGGAAACAACCTCTTGCAGAAATGTGAGTTAAGGCTGCATACAATAGACCCTTGTGGTTCGGCCCTTCCCCGGACCTCGCGTATAGCGGGAGCTTAGTGCACCGGGCTGCCCTTTAGACAACATTCACAAAAGTTCATCTATAACTTGAAGTATTTATCCCTCTGTCTCAATCTGTATGACTTAGTTTGATTTGTGTCGTTACTAAGATAACAATGCTTGAATGTAATTATATTAACTTTGGTCGAGAAACATTTTTAAAAAGTGGTTTGAAAAGTGAAAAGATGTTGTACACCCTTTGCCGATAAATAAAAGTGAAAAGATGTTGCAATAAGCTTTGAAATAACAAAAATAGTTTCTGCATATTTTTATCTGAATTGGGGGTTGAGGGCTGAGGCAGCGCTAGGATTTTGAGTTTTATGAGTTTTGGATTCTAAAAACGACAGCTTATTGGGTTCTGGATAAATAATTTATACATATTAAATAAAGTTTTAAATATAATACAGAGTTTGAGCCAAAGCTACTGGGTTCTGCCGAACCTGTAATGCTTGTACCTCCGCCTCGGGAGGAGGGGGGAGGTTGGTTATTTCCACTTAAGATTTCAGGCTTTTGGGTAGACCAAAGAAGGAAGTAAATCAAGTACCTCTGTTGGTAGGAGAATGTTGGTAGGAGAATGCAGGTATCTCGTAGAATAATCGAAGTAACTGCAAGCTGGCCAAAATTTCATCATTACATAAATAATAAAAAAGGGTTAGTATGTCAAGTAGTTTGGGATGGAGGTAGTAGAATTGGCAAACTGAGATTATTCTGATGCTATCTTCATGTTGAAGGTCTAATAAAGTTTATTCCTTTTCAGATTTTGTTTTATTTTGACAGTGTTTCCTTCTAAGTTGAAGTAGTTCTGTTGAAGACCTAGGACCTAAGTTGCTCGGACTCGAGTGTCTAATATGAGTACGAACCTAGAGGTCGGATCCTACGTGATCTAAATTTTAAGATACGGATCCAGGTGTGAATTTCATCTTTGTTATATTATGCATGAAGATTATTGGTCAAAATCAGGATTCCACACCCACACCCACGTCGTGTCAACACGGTGCGACACCAAAAGTGAAGAGTCCGAGCAACTTGGCCTAGGACTCAAGTCATCCAGATATTCAAAACAAAGAATCATGAACCTCGGATGCCAAAAGTTTGGAATTTATGCTGTTCTAGATTGTGAATTTTGATTAAAAAATCCCCTTTGATCCTTTACACGCGGAATTGATTTCTTTTGCGCGAGTTGTATGATATTTTGTCTATCTCATGACTCTACACTGATGAAGTTTCCTTTACAGGTTTCATCAAATTTGTTCAGGACTTGATTACATCTATCATATTGCCAATGCCCAAGAGACCTTAAATCTGTACACTAACTTTTACGGAGACCTGGATGTTCTTTGACGACCCATTTTCAGGAAGCAAACGCTGAATTTTTTTGGTAGATTCATTAGTATTGTAGTGTTCTGATTAAATTGGAACGATACAAATTCTAGGTGATTGCAGTATATGCCCTTACTCATTATGGTAGCATAGTTATTGTCTTTATGGAGGGATAGCAAGTCTAAAGAGCAGCGTTCTTAGTAGATATGGATATTCAATTGTTCTTGCAAATAAGTGAATAAAATGTAAGAACCAGTACTTAATCAATCATGTCATTCATAGGAAGCTGATGAGAAAATTTTCAATCATCTTTCAGAATCCATTTTGGTATCACTTGTATTTACTTCAAGTTTTTGCTCGGCCACTCTTTGTTCTTAAGTATGATTGACAAGCACAAAACGGCAAACTTGGCTATTACTCTAGCCTTATTGATGAGAGACCATGCCCCGGATAATGGTGCATCACCTACTCGGCCTCATTTGTGATATAGAAAAGAAAGTTGATTTTCTTGAGAAATCGAATAATTAAACACACCATTCTTGTTTTCTTTTTAATAACGGTGAGAAACCCTTAGAAGGTCAATAAAATAATACATTCACAAGAAAAATACTACTAGCATTTAACAATTTATTGCCCTAACATGAGACGAAGGTTGCAATAAGTTAATAGATAATGTAATACTAACTAATTTATGATGAAAGAATAATACCACAGAATATGCAACTCTAACACTACAATTCAAGAGAGAAATAGCTAGTTTAAAAGAGAATATTACAAAACTTTAACAATCTAATTAAAATAAGCCTAAACAAGTAATGGAACCTTGATCTCATCTTCCTCGAGCACAACATATTTATCATCTTCAGCCCCCAAAACACAATAATGCATAATATAACAAAGACCTGCAATTATAAATCCCACTTCCATAATTAGCCAAATTAGTTGAACTATAAACTCAGGATTTTTAATCCAAAACTCAGCATAATCTTCAAACTTAAAACCATATATCTTCTCTTCAATTTTCTTCTCCGTGGCTGAAAAACTATGAACATGCGATTATTAGGATAAATTAATATCTCTAACGCGGGATCAAAAAATTCATCGACCCCATGCACGATCACACGTCCATCGTTGTAAACGTCCCATTCAACGATATCAACGTTATTAATAGAAACTTTTTCGAATCGAGGCAACGTAGTAGTAATAATATTGTGGTCATGGAGTAGGGTTTTTAACTTGGACCCTCTAGGAATAGAAGTTTCAAGAATATTTTTATTGAGTTTAAAAGGGACAATTTGGTATTGAATTAATCTATACGGAGGGTCTTGATATTTTGGAAATATTTTGAGAAAAGCTTTTTCAGTAGGACAAAATATGGTGAAATTTGTGGTGTTAGGTGAAGAAAAAATAAGACGATTTATGGTATTTTCAAGAATAATTGACATAGAAACATAGCCTTTTTTCAATAATATGTTTGGAAGAGTATCTATGGTGTTAATATTAATTGGATTATACGAAGATGAAGAAATTACTAAGGTTGAAAAGCTAAGGAAAAAAATAAAAAGAAGTGGTGAAAACCTGGTTTTTGCCATGATGGAGAAATTTAGAGAAGCTTTGGAAATTAATCTTTCAATGATAGAATTAATGGAATTATCCTAAGGTTGTGTATTTATAGATAATTTATTTAACATAAACCTTTGGGAATTGGGATTTGTTGTTGCCCTTTTCCTGTATAAACTCGGAATGTTTGTATGATCCGTTTGGTACCTACTATAATTGTATCCTATTATAACACATTATAGGAAATATTACTAAAAGAAAAGAATAATAAATTGATTAATTTGTGATATTATTTACTTTTCCCCTCCACTTACGCGGTTACACCTAACTACTAGACTCTAAAGAAAAAATAATACTCCCTCTGCTTCAAAAATATTGTTTTACTTTTTAATTATTATTTTATCCTAAAAATATTTATATATTTAAATAGAAATAATTTAACTTAGATAATTTACAACTATAAAAATTAATATCTAAGGCTTGTTTTAGAGCATATATTTCAAAAGTCTTTCCTTACTTCTTAAACTCCGTATCAAGTCAAACTAAAATAATTTTTTTAAAACGGAGGAAGTATTTAAAGTTGGAAAAAGAGTGAAGCTAGTGAGTATTATGTTTGAATATGAATTTCAAATATTTAAGGATTTACGAGTGAAAGCTATCATTTCAATTGAAAATACTCATCAAACTAGTCTTACAAATATTTTACTAATATTTCAAATATATTAATTTTGTGTTTCTGTTAGAAGTTAGGTCAATGATAAAATAAAATAGTTTTCTTTTTATTCCGAATAAATATTTATTTTTATTTACAAAAAGCTTCAATCCTATCATCTTTATTATTGATGTGTAACCTTTTCTCATGTTCGTAAGTTGGATTTTCAGTTTACCTGCAATGGAGGAGCCTCTCCACTAGGCTACGAGTCTATAACACACTTACAATAATAACAACAACATACCAGATTTGAGGAGGTTAAATTACATGCAAATCTTACACTTATTTTCGAGGAATAAAAAAGTTAATTCTGATAGATTATCAATTAAACAATTTTAAATTATTTTTATCTATCATCGAAATAAATACGAATACCAGGAGTTAACTTAATTTTTGTCTATCACTACAACGTTTTCTGTCTTCACGCTTTCTAAAAACCACCCTAACCTTCCACGTTGTCTATCACCAAAATGAATATGATTACGAGATATCATAAGCGTCTAATAAATATCACCAAATGATATAGTGAATCGGATGAGATTGCTACTCCCTTGATCAGAAGTTTCGGGTTAAGTCTCTTGGTAGAGAACCTTCTCCATAAATAGGTTCTACGGGCCGCAAACGACGTCGTTAGATTCCCTGCTTACAGTCCTATAAAAAAAGAGCTTTCTCGATTCCCAAGCAAATTACTTCTCCATCCTCATCACATAGAAGACAAAGAAGAAACTTCTAGAAGAAATGGTGTTGATCGAACAAGTACCGGTAACCGAATCAACAACGGTGAAGGATTCGCCGCCGGCGCCGGCGAAGGCGCCGTCGTCTGGTTACGTATCGGATGGATACGAGACTGCGAGCGATAGCGAACTGAACGAAACCGAAAATGGAAGTAATAATAATAGGGAATCTCGTAATACGACGTCGTCTTCTTCTAATACCAATTTGAATCCTGAAGTAAATCAGGAACAACTGAATGAGGTAAGGTTTTACTCTTTTCAATTGAATTTAATTCGCGTTGCTGTTAGGTATTATAAAGTGGTTCAATGAAGTTTAGCTTAGTTTAATCAGCTTGTATATTGTGTCATTGTGTTACAACTAAATGAGGTAAGGTTTTAGTCTCTCACCCTTTTTTAATTGATTAATTAGTGTTGCTAATTATCGCTGCTATTAGGTATTGTAAAGTGATTGCCGTCAAGTTTAGCTTAGTTTAGCCTAGTATAATCAGCTTATATTGTGGATAGTTTTTTTTTGAGTTTCATAGTTATTGATTTTTTTGGATTAAAGGTTGTAATGTGCATCGACAAAATTCAGTGATTCCTATTCTAGTTTCTCGAGATAGTGTCTAGTCGAAAACTGATTAGAATTAAGGAATTCATTTCTCGAGATATGCTCTCACACTGTTCTTTTTTGTTGATTAATTGGTTTTGCTAGTTTTCGCTGTTGCTAGTGTGGGATGGACTCTGAATGAGGTTTATATCTCTCACACTTTTTAAATTGATAAATTCGTGTTGATATTTCTCGCTGTTGTTAGGTATTGTAGAGTGATTGCAGTAACTTTTCCATACTGCCTTGTTATGTGTTACTCGAGCCGAGAGTCTTCTGGAAACCGTGTCTCTATCTCCACGAGGTAGGGGTAAGGTGTGCGTACACTCTACACTCCTCAGACCCCACTTGTGGGAATACATTGGGTGTGTTGTTGTTGTTTGTTACTTATATCTTATTGGGATTACAAGCAGGGTGGCTTGGTTTGACTCATGAAATAGAAATGATCTTATAAAGAATGAAGGAATGGAAAGAGGTAAGGATAAAAATCAAAGGTCATGAGAGAAATGAGATTAAATGAGACTATGTAAAATGGATTTTCTGCCTTCCATAATGGAAAGGAAAATTCTAAATATGTAAAATACACCCGTTTATAGCACATAGCTTCCCTATTCCCTAAAAAATACTGTAGTATTTGAATTTTCTATGTTATATGTTTTCATCAATTGTGCTAATGGGGCTATAACATTGTAGGAAGAGGGTTTATCTCTTTACTTATGACCTTTTTGTATGTGTATCTTGATTTTTTCCTGCCATTGTCTTAACATCTAAGAAGTTTAATGATAGCAAAGCAACCACGTACCCTTCTTGTCCTACATTCTATAAATCAGGAACTCTAGAAGAAAATTTGCTTGCCTCCTTTAGCTTGAGGATGGAATGCCTCCCTAGATTAGCTAATTTGCTGTGAAGAAGTGCCACCATCCCAAATCCAAGATTAGGAAATGTGAAACTTGTGATTAAATTCTAGCTTATATTTATTTTCAACCTTGGGACTTGGGATAAAAGTGGCACTGAAGTAGATGAACTTTTTCTTTTTTGTGGTCATGCAAATTCAACGACTATTCTCTTTTCCCATTTGATTTTTCCTATTCGACATTGAGGAATTTCATCATAAATGTACTTACCTGAATCTAATCTGCCTGGCCTTCTTTCTCTTGTTTTAATATGTTTTAAGGTTTTTGAACGTTGCCATTTCAACTATTACTGCTGCCCTTTTTCTATTTTTTCAAATGTTTCTCCCCTTCTTAGTTGGTGAAACTGTACTTAGATAATCGCTCTCAACAATTATTAATATGATTCTTTCATTTTGAGAAGCAGAAAGCCTTGGCTCAAGCAAATGATGCAAAAGGTGAAGGCAATACATTGTTTAAGGATGGGCTTTATGAAGAGGCATTGCCAAAATATGAGCTAGCTTTACAAGCTGCAGCAGATATTCCTTCAAGTACTGAAATTCGTTCAATATGCCATGCTAATCGTGCAGCTTGTTTCTCCAAACTGGTAAGCTCAGCGTATGCATTTTCTACACTCAACATCAGATTTTATAATGTCAAAATTCTGCCATCAGTTGGAAGTGCAAATATGTGATTTTGTACACGATGTATCAGATTAGTGCAGATATGTGATTCTTTTTTGTATCAGATTAATCCTCTCAGGCGATTTCTATAATTTCTGCTTGTGCTGTTTCTTCCGCAATTGTTTCTGCAAATATTCAGTTTCAGCTCAAACAGATTTTATAGATATATGCATAAGTTAGCACCTAAAATTGACGAGCATACGGACTCATACCTTTGGCTAAGAAATTTTTTAGGACTAACCCTCAAAATGTCAAAATTCTGCCATCAGTTGGAAGTGCAGATATGTGATTTTGTACACGCTGCATCAGATTATTACTCAGACAATTTCATATAATTTCTGCTTGTGCTGTTTTTTCTGCAATTGTTTCTTCGAATATTCAGTTTCAACTCAAAACAGATTTTATAGCTGTCTGCATAAGTTACAACAACAACATACGTTGTGAACTTCACAACGTGGGTATGTTGTTGTTGTAAGGGTGCAGATAACAGGGCGGGTTCGGGGCTGGGCGAGACGCGACCCACGGGATTGGGGGGGGGACAGGTCCTCCGGCGGGACGGGCAGGATCCACTGATGTCCCGGTCCCGTCGGAAAGGGGACCGGTCTTGTCGGGGTCGGGTCGGTATCGGGTTTTCCGATTTTTTTTTGCATTTAATTTTAAAAAATAACATATATAAACACCTCAATAATTGAACAAGATATTATAATAAAAATATCCTAAAGCTGTTTTTGTGCCTCTTATATTATTTAATAGAAATATGATTATTTTGTAATACAATTTCAAAATTGCAACTTTGTAGTGTTGAAAGTTGCAAATAACATAGTAAAATTGCAATTAAAAAAATCACATATTTATAAACACCTTTTCTAGTTTCTTCACAATGTCTTGTGGTTCTTCGGTTGGAATTGGAATTTGTTGGTCAAATTGCTCGATGTCGCTTCCACCTCCGTCGGATAAGATTTTGTTCTAGTTTTCGTTGTCTTCTTCGTTGATCTCCGGTTGACCGCACCTTCTACCCCCGCTCGTATCCAATCTCTGAATAAAACTGCAATCTCCAAGCTGTCTCCCGCAAATGAGTGTCTGTGCTCTCCTATTTGAAATCTTCTGACAGAAAAAAGTGCTTTTAGATTGGTAAGTAAAGAGGATGTTTCCAAAATACCACAGCTCAAGACAAAGCATAAGCATAAGCACAAGCAAAGCAAGAGAAACGGTCAAATCCGGACAAGAAATTTAAAGCAATGTGAAAATAAGAGTAACAAAAGTGAATAAGCCATGATAAAGCATTCTGAAAAAAAGAAACAGTAACTAACGCAAGTAAATAAGATAAACAAAGTACACGAAAGAACATACAACAGTAGAAATCAAAGGACAGAGGACTATAAAATAATATTGCGCCTACTAGTATGATAGGCTAAGCAGGGCTACAATAATAACGATACAACTACCAGTATGTAAGCGTAAGTAGGACTACACTCAACTACCTACTAATATTCTACCCTAATGTGTGTCCTCCACAACTCCTATCTAAGGTCATGTCCTCAGTAAGTTGCACCTACGCCATATCCCGTCTAATCACCTCTTCTCAATATTTTTTCGGCCTACCTCTACCCCTCATGAACCCGTCCATAGCCAACCTCTCACACCTCCGCACTGGGGCATTTGTGCCTCTCTTCTGCACATGTCCGAACATCTCAATCTTGCTTCATGCATCTTATCCTCCACCGATGCCACTCCCACTCTGTCCCGGATATTATCATTTCTAATCCTATCCCTCCTTGTATGCCCACGCATCCATCTCAGCATCCTCATCTCCGTAACTTTCATCTTTTGGATGTGCGAAGTCTTGACTGGTCAACACTCGCCCCATACAACATAATGGTCTAACCACCACCCTATATAACTTGTCTTTTAAGTTTTGGTGGCACCTTTTTATCGCACAAGACTCCATATGCGTGCCTCCATTTCATCCTCCCTGCCCCAATACGATGTGTTACATCGTCATCAATCTCTCAATTTCTTTTGATAATAAACCTGAGATACTTGAAGCTTCTTTGTACCAAGCCTCACCTCCACGCTTGTCTCACGGCCGCTCCCGTTACTGAACTTGCACTATAAGTATTCTGTCTTGGTCCTACTCAGCCTGAGTCCTTTAGACTCCAGAGTCTGTCTCCAAACCTCTAGCTTAGCGTTCACTCCGCTGCGAGTCTCATCAATCAGGACTATGTCATCTGCGAATAACATACACCATGTCACCTCTCCTTGAATTTGTCGCGCCAGTCCATCTATCACCAAGGCAAATAAGAATGGGCCAAGAGCTGATCCCTGGTGTAGCCCCATCATTACTGAAAAGTGCTCCGAGTCTTCTCCTATTGTCCGTACCCTGTTCTTTGGCTCCATCATACATATCCTTGATCGCCTTAGTGTACGCCTCTAACCTCCATACATCTCCGTAGAACCTCCCTAGGGACTTTGTCGTATGCCTTCTCGATGTCGATAAAAACCATATGTAAGTCTCTTTTCCTTTTCCTATATTGCTCCACCAACCTCCTAATAAGATGAATGGCTTCTTTAGTCGAATGCCCTGGCATGAATCCAAATTGATTCTTGGAAATAGACACCTCTTCTCACCCTCATCTCCACGATCCTTTTCCCAAACTTTCAGTGTGGCTTAGCAACTTGATACCCCTATAGTTGTTGCAACTATGGATGTCATCTTTGTTCTTGTACAAATGAATCATTGTACTCTACCTCTATTCTTCGGGCATTCTTGCCGTCTTAAAAATGACATTACACAACTAGTCAGCCACTCCAAATCTGCCCTGTCTGTGCTCTTCAAAAATTCAACCGGATCTCATCAGACCCGATCGCTCGTCCCCTGCGCATCCTGCAAACAACACTCTTAACCTCCTCAACCTTAATACTTCTACAATATTCAAAATTCCGGTGCCTTCGGGATTGCTCTAGATCTCCTAGCACAATGTCTTTATCTCCTTCGTTCAAAAGTTTATGGAAGTAAGACTGCCACCTCCGTCTAATACACGCGTCCTCCACCAGTACTTGTCGTCCTCGTCGTCCTCGTCCTTGATGCACCTCACATGATCTAAGTCACGAGTCCTCTCCCTCGCCTTGGCCAGTTGTACAACTTTTTTTACTCACATTTTTTCCTCGAATTCGACATACATGCGTTCAAAAGCCGCCATTTTCGCCACCGTAATCGCTAGCTTTGCCTCCTTGCTCGCCATCTTATAGAATTCCCTATTCATCCACTTCTCCACCTCATCTTTGCTTTCTATCTATTTTGCATACACAATTTTCTTTGCTTCCACCTTCTCTTGAACTTTACCATTCCACCCCAGTCCCCTCGATGCCCACCACGGCTACCCCGCGAGACCCCTAGCACTTCTCTAGCTACCTCCCGAATGTAACTGGCCGTCCTGTCCCACATACCGGTCGCATCCCCACTACTCCCCCAAGTCCCCTTGGCCATCAACTTCTCTTCCATCTCCTTTGCACTAGCCATGGTCAAACTCCCCCATTTGATTCTTAGCCTGTCATCCCCAACCCTCCTCTTCTTCTCCATCTTGATCTCCAAATCTATCACCAAAAGCTTATGTCGGGTTGTAAGATACTCACTCGGAATAACCTTGCAGTCTTTACAAAGACTGTTGTCAACCTTTCTAAGGAGCAAAAAGTCTATCTGAGTCGTAGCCACCGAACCGCGGAAAGTTACCATGTGCTCCTTCTTCATGAACCTTGAATTGGCTATCACAATCCCAAAAGCTTTAGCGAACTCCAAAAGTGAGACGCCTCCCCGTTCCTGTCTCCGAGGCCAAAGCCCCCATGCACGTCGTCATAACCCCGGAAGTGACCCGATATGTCCATTGAAATTCCCTTCTACAAATAACTTCTCAGTGGTCATCGTCCAAATCCTCCCAAAAACGCCTCTTCTCCTCCTTGTCTAAGCCCGCCTGCGGCGCGTAAGCACTAATAATGTTCACGGTGAACCCTCCAACTACCAATTTAATCGTCATATCATCCTGTCATTGACTCTCCTAACTTCTACCACCAGATCTCTTAGCTCGCTGTCTACCAAAATGCCTACCCCATTTCTATATCTCGATCTACCCGAGAACCATAACTTATACCCGTCCACATCCTTTGCCTTAGGTCCTACCCATTTGGTCTCCTGGACACGGGCTATATTAATCTTCCTATTCTTAAGAATCTTAACTAGCTCTATGGACTTCTCGTTAAAGTCCCAATGTTTCAAGATCCTATTCTCAGCCTATTATCTCCCTTACCCCATTCCCCCTAACCCTCGTCCCCGTATTCGATTGAGAATATGACCATCGTCTACCATCATTCACCAAAGCCACTAGAGCAAAAAAAAAAAAAAAACTAGTCAAAGGTTAACGGAATCTAGAGATAAATCAGGCTTCTACAGACCAGAATGATAAAATAAAGGACAAGAATGTAATGTAAAGATTCAACAAGGTGTCATAGGCAAATTTAACAACAAAGATGAACGAACCTCTTCCCTGAAGAAGAACTTCACCGTCGGAGACTACTGTTCACCGCCGGAAGTTGGAAACTATTGTGAGGGGGAGGGGGAGGTGGAGGACGTTACAGATCTGGCCGGAAATAGGTCGCCGGCAAAGTGTACCTTGTCGGAGCAGTGTTGTTCGCCGGGGCGAAAGAAGAGTAGGGGAGAGAGAGGAAATTTGATACCTGATCGCCGGTGGACGGAAGGCGTGGCGTACGGTGGTGGGGGAGGGTAAGCTTTGGGGGGGTTAGCTTTCTTACCGTTGGGGAGAAAAGCTAGTCCTTCAATACTCTTTTCTGAAGAAAGTGATTCGGAGTAGGGTAATAAATTCGATATCTGCATAAGTTAGCACCTAAAATTGACGAGCATAAGGACTCACACCTATGGCTGAGAAAAATTGTAGGACTTACTCTCAAAACTCAGTCTACTCAAAATCTATAACAACCTAATCAATTTGGTTGTCTATGTTCAGTAATTGTATTTTCTTTCCTTTCCACCCTTTCTCGTGTCTCACTGAGTTGAGATGATAGTATGTGGTACTTACAGTGGCTTGTCGACTTTGATTCGGAGGTCTAGTCTAATCTGACATCTGGACGTGCTAGTAATTGGTTTCCACTGTTTCTTTGTCACTTCAGCTTGTCTAAACTGAAGTATCCACTTTCTTCCTGAGAAAATGATATTCATTCAAAGGTCACGAGTGAACATGAGGGGATGTAGGGTGCCAATGTGCAGGGGCAATAGGAATGGTGCGGAGGGGGCTGTAGGTAAATTAGGGGAGGGCTGGTGGAGTCTTGAGGCTTGGGAGGGGGTTGCGGTGGGGACTGGGGCTAAGAAAGATGGTTGTAGTTTGGGCAGGGGATGGCTCAAGGAGGGTCCAGTGAGGTGTTGGCTGCAGACTTTAGTTCGTATTTGTTTAGGTACTTTAAGTAGTGATATGTGAGGTATTTGATAAGCCAAGGCATGTAGAACATGCTAAGAACCGGGATAGCTAGTACGTCTAAGCGACATAAGGCCACGGATGATGAGACAGAAGTAGTATTCCTCGGTTTTTTAAACTTGTTTTTATTAGTGTGACCAAGTGATTGCCTAAAGTCTTGTCTGATCCTCTTTCTTGAATTTTTTATTCAAGGTTTATGCGGGACGGAAGAAGTACACCGTCCATTGAAGGAGACGGGGCTCTTTTCTTTTTCATCTTTTATAAATTATTTTATGTTGGAGTTTGGACAACCTGTAGTGCATGATATTGTGTAGTATGTCTTTGTTTTTGTGAAAAGGTGAAAACCATCTTGCTTAGTATTTTATATATTTATTTTGGTAGTTGGTCCGAGTTGATGAATTGTTGGCTTCCAACCTAATAAATAATAAGACTTCTTACTTAAGTTAAATACTTTTCTAATGTGGAAGTACAATGCCCAGATCACTACGTTTAATTGCAATATCATAGTTTTTCATACATGACTATTGCCTAGAATCTTTTAAGAAAGAAAGATCTGCTCTTCTCCTTATAAATTTGGTGTGATTTAGATTCTTTGGTTCATTGTGATAATTATTATTAGCTCTTTTTCTTTTGAGGGTTGTCTTTTGGCAAGAGTATGATGTACGTGTTCTTATCTTTTTCTTGCTCCAGGAGTAGTACAAAAGGGAGTTTTAGTATTATTTATTCAATTGTAAACCACTAACATCTTCCTCATTAGGGTTCTATACATGTGTAATGCTGGCATAATGTGAAACTTACTACTAGTTAAGTAGGTAGAAAGCTCCAAAAAGACATTGAGAGGGTATCACAATCATGAATTTATTGACCGTAGTTGTCTAACTACTCTCAATGTTTGGAATAGAAACTAGAGCTTAGGGTTGAGTGGTTTTGTATTACGGAGTTTTTGGAAGGTAGAAAGACAGAGGGTCATGATGTGTGCTTAGAGAAAGAGAGTAATAAAAATCCTGTGTATCGATCACTAGTGAGCGACAAACAAGAAAAACTTGTCTCATCATTTTCCTGCAATTTCAAAAAATAAGAATTTGAATGTTCACTTTGCACGTGATATTGCACTACCTTCCCTTTGTAGTAGAAACAATTTCCACGATGCTCCTGCTTTTCCCATATCTTTGTTTTATACTTTTCCCAGTGTAATTTGTAAGATATCAATGTGTTTATCTGTGTGAGTTTTTGTTGCATCTACTAATGACACTCGAGACTTTTTCATTTACAGGGAAAACATAAAGAAACTATCACGGAATGCACAAAGGCATTAGAACTAAATCCCACATATATAAAGGCTCTGGTTAGAAGAGCAGAGGCACATGAAAAGCTTGAACACTTTGATGAGGCTATTACTGGTAAACACTGGGTTCTGAAATTGTATTATGATTGTTCAGTACAATCTCATTGCAATTGGAGTTCTATTTTGGCTCTTTTTCCTGCTCTTATTCCCTTTTTTTTTAAAAAAAATCTTGCAGACATGACAAAGATCTTGGAATTGGAACCCTCACATGACCAAGCTAGGAGAACTGTGGTCCGTTTAAAGCCATTAGCTGATGAGAAGCGAGAAAAGATGAAAGAAGAGATGATTGGTGAGCTTAACAATCCCCTATCTTGACATGGACTAGTCCTCTATTTTCTTTTCTTATCTAACTTTATAAAATAGCAAAGCTTCTTTCCTATGGAACTGTTAATAGTTTGACACTGCTTCCCACTTATTTATGTTAGTGAGCGGGAGGATACTAGTCTGTGTCTAACTAACTCCTGGCTAATTATGGAAATAAACAGCAAAAAGCTACATCTAGAAGTGTTCATTAAAAAAAAACTACATAGAGAAGTGTCATTCACACAGTTATGGACTACTATGTTTTTGCACTCGAAGATCTCCTGTTGTATTGGAAAAAAGAAAAGATCCCCTGTTGTTTTTCAGGCTAGTTGTTTGGTGAAGATTGAACATGACTTGCATGCTTTGGCAATCAGTCTCCTAAATTTTCACATCATTGATTTGTCTGCATTTTGAAAATAGGTAGTAATGGCATATGTTTTGTCTTCCAGCTACATGGTACTCCTTTATTTGGAGATATTCTCATTTATTTTCTATTGTGGGACCGATACTTGACTCATCTTCCGAGTGTTGAAGAAATTGCCTTTTTGTGGTTTATAACTATCTGCTAGAATAGTTCATCCTATGTACCTTCTATTCTTTCTTGGAAGTAGCCAAGTGGATATGTAGAAATGTATAGACAAAGATTGCTACTGTTCTTTGACTGGGTTTCCAGTCTTTTTGTGGAAGGCCTCACTATATTCTTGACTTAATAAGGTGAGCAATTATAAAACATCATCATTGTGAGAAACAAAAAATTCATTGTTTTTGAGAATGTCAGCTCCCATTAAAACCATAAAAAGAAACAAAGTAGCTGAGCACAATGGCTTTCCTATTAGTGGAGTGATCAACCAGTAATGTTCTGTTGGCCTAGAGTAATCAACCAGTAATGTTCTGTTGGCCTAGAGTAATCTACTATTGTATATACTTTGGTAGACGGCAGATTTTACCTCCGGAAATTGGCTGTGACATTAGTCTGTACTATATATACTTTGTGGACAGTAGTTTATACTTGAGACAATTAACTGTGACATTTGCCATGCACATCTCATAGTCAACAAGATCAATAATGCACTAACTTATCAGAAGATAATACAGCATTAACCAACACCATATATAAGTGCAATTACACGTTTCTTGGCACGGGAGAAACATGTAATACTCCCTCCGTTTCAAAATGTTTGTCTGGTTTTTACTTGGCACAAAGTCTAAGAAAGTAGAGAAGACTTTTGAATCTTGTGATCTTAAATTAAAGATGGGTAGAATGTACCAAAATGTCATTTAATCTTCTGGTTTTAAACATGTCATGTGGAAAGTTGTAATTAGAGAATTGTCAAAAAAGGAAAGAGACATTATTTTTTAAACAGACTGAAAAGGAAAGTAAGACAAACATTTTGAAACGGAGGGAGTAGTAAATTTGGAAAATAGGGATTCCATGTAAAAATTTGGCAAAACTGATGTTAACGTAGTATGATTCATCAGTTGTGTAATGTGTGCTGCTACAGTTGACTTAATATGACTCATCAAGGAACTTTTGAAAGAAAAAAAGACCAGATGTTGTGTGCTTTACTGCTTTAATCGTGTGTTGCTGCTGAATGCACTTCCGTTCTAAATGTACCATAGCTACTGTTGTGTTCTGGACTCTGAGAGAAGATTGCCTTTTAGCTTTTAGGCCCCTTGATTATTTGATTTCTCTTTGACCGATTGTATCATCTTAAGTTTTCCTAAAGGGAGTTTGTTTTGTGGATTAACTTAACACCTTTAATACTGTATGATCTGAGACAATGTATGGTATTCCATTTTACTTTCAAGGCGTATAGGCACATATCAAACATGCACATTGCCCACTTCTTTTTGAGATTCGTTAATGATTTGTATTTATTTCAGAATGTTGTTTGGTTTATGTCCCATTCATATTTTGAGTACATTGAAGACTGCTTGTATCTTTGATTAAACACCCTGAAGAAGCTAAAGCATCTTTCTTTTATGTTGCAGGCAAGCTTAAAGAAATGGGAAATTCCATTTTGGGTCGATTTGGTATGAGTGTTGACAACTTCAAAGCAGTTAAAGATCCAAACACTGGTTCCTACTCGGTTCAATTTCAGAAGTGATGAGGGGTTTTCTCATGTCAAAATTTGCATTTCTTGAATGAAAGATTAAACAGGACATTTGGGCATGAAAGGTTTGAACAATGTATGACAAGCTTAAGTATATAAGTTTTGGCCATAATTTGAAATTTGATGTCTCTAAATGTTTAAAGCAAGATGGCTCGCAGCCTTGGAGTTTCTATTATTTGCATGACCAGTCGACTGCACAGACCATCTTATATTTGATAACTCCATTTATCATTTCAGTGCTACCAAGTTTTACGTTAAAGGGTATTTACGGATGGCTTATTTTGTTATTGTGGGATAATAGTGTTTCCTCATCTTTTAAACTACGTACTAAAAGAACTTTAGACCCAAAGCATCTTATGGTCCTGAAGATTTAGGCAATAAAATCATGCCCTTCCTGTTCATAGAAAGAACGATGGTACAAACCGTAGTGGAGACAAAAAAACACTTTCTTCCTAGTTGCCTGAACTTTGGTGAAGTAGAGTTGCTTGTATTTGTGTTGGTGAGAGGTAATGAGCACCTAGTGGAATAGTCTAGATGTGTGCAAGTAGTCTTGTTGAGTTATTTGGTACTTGTGTTGGTGGAAGGTAGCCAGTACCCAACGAAAATGCATAACGACATTTGTCAAAGCTTTTTAGCCCTTACAATACATTATCAACATATCGGCCTAGTGTTAGTCTAAAAGATGAATAACAACAAATTTGAGAGTGATCTAATAAACCACAGATCTATTTCCAATGATAAGTCCTGTCATTGGAACTCAAAAGATTAGTTCACTTTTTGTTGTTGCAAATGCAGAAACTAGTTACATGGAAAACTTAAATTTGAAAAAATTTCAAACACCATTGCCATAAGCATACCCTCCACCCTTCTACTATGTCAGGATGTTCCGAGACACCACAATATTTACAGTTGCATCTACTACGCCTCAATCCCAACAAAATTGAAGTCGGCTATATGAATCCTCACTGACCATGTTGCTCAATTAAGCTCACCTCAGATAACATCCAGCAAAATCACTTAGCTTAATCATAAGATAATAAAACATGCCCATTGGCTAGATGTCATCTAAGGTGAAGCCAGATACTGGCTACACAAAGCAGATATCACCAAGCGACTCGATGTAGTCCCCTTCTGAGCCAAAGTTGGTAAACTGTCATATGGAAAGAATCATAACTCTTCGGGTTACTATACCACGCGAAGTGCCTTCTCACGATGCTTAAGTTCTTATACATGTTGAGGTACATTCGTTTAGGCACCGAGAGCAATATCTTCTTTAGGTATGCAGATTACATTTGTTCCTTAATCCTCCAAGCATGTCCCTTTTTAAGGAATCTAAAATGCATATATGATTACAAAGGATCCAAAATCACCTCTAATGAAGCACAAATATATGTCTTTGATCAACTGGATTTTACTTATTTTATAAGAAAGATGGCAAATTTAACTAAGTGGATTCTCAATAAAACCACCACTACTCCAACAAGCGAAGCTTAACTTGCATATAGGCCAACCTCGTCCTGATCGAGTGTATTTGCAGTTTACTCCTAAGTCCTAACACTAACAGTTTATATCAGCCACAATTAGCAGAGTTTCTGCTTTCGTGGCAACAGTATAAGCCAGAGGAAAATTTTCTAATACCGAATTTATGTTATTGTATGCAATGGAGGCATCCATTCAGCTACAACAAAGTAGATTAACCAATTAAAGAAACCAAATTATCCATTGGCACACAAATAGATGTTGGTATTTCTATGGTACTTTATAGAGCAGTACGGGAAGTAATAACTATTACAAATGTTCGAAAGGATAAATAAATTGTCAATCTTCAAAACTGCCGCGTGTGTGTAGTGTCTTGAATCTTGATCAACTTGCAAAGCCAATGTTGATAACTGCCGCAAGTTTGTTGTGCCTTAAATCTTGATAACCTGAAATCAAGAAACAACTAAATCTGGATGGTTACAACGTTGTGTGTTGAGTCGAGGATAGCCCTCTATCCTTAAGACAAGATTGCCCCGTATATATGCTTTTACGTTAGCGGGCAATAGTCTCCCAAGATAAAACAACACTTTAATCTCAACGCTACAAAGCCAATAGGTTGAGCCCGGCGAAGAAAACAAATATGACTCGACTTGCTGAAGATATGGAATAGGAAGGAAGAGTTTCTCAATACTCTTCTCTTTTGTCTCTGTGTATATAGTGTGTCTCTGTAGTGTAAATCTTGTGTATATGAGGGGAGTTTACTCACTGTTTTTGTCTGATTTTCAGTCAAGAAAGTGCAGTTTTTCGCCACTGTTTTTCAGTGGTTTACTGCCTGTTTTTGTCTGATTTTCAGGTCTGTTTTCAGGCCTGTTTTGCTGCTCTTTTCTCCTTCTGTTTTGAGCTAAATGAAGCTCAATATATAGCATGAAGAGGGGCTGTCCAACAGCCACAAACAAGGCTGTAATGGCCCTTAAAGGAGGTCATTAAAACAGCCAAGTAATGGCTATTAAGGCCTTGAAGAAGGCTGCCCAAATGCCCCAAGTAATGGCTGTTAATGGAGAGTTAATCAGCCAAGTAATGGCTGGTTAATGCTCCAAAACGCAGTCCAACGGTAGGCAGAAAAAGTCTCCAGAAATTCTGGGGACCAAACTGTAAATATTGAAACTTCAGGGACCAAACTGTACATATGAAAGAATTCTGGTCCAAACTGTACATCTGACAGAGTTCTCTGGTCCAAAAAGATAATATCAGAACAGCCCACAGCCCACAGCCCACAGCCCACAGCCCACAGCCCACAGCCCACAGCCCACAGCCCACAGCCCACAGCCCACAGCCCACAGCCCACAGCCCACAGCCCACAGCCCACAGCCCACAGCCCACAGCCCACAGCCCACAGCCCACAGCCCACAGCCCACGGCCGGACCGGACGGGCGGGCGGCGGCGCGCGTGTGGGCTTAGCTTTGAACCCAAGCACATCTAGGTCTTCCCTCCTTTAAACACATGGGATGCCCCTTGGGGATCCAAACCCTTTACCACATTAGAGACTTATATAGAGAGCAATTCTTCCTATTTCCACCGATGTGGTAGATTTGTCCCACACCACATTTCCATGTCTCAAACACCTTACTTCGTGGACCAATATCTCTTTCATTTCTCAACGAAATTAGACGATTCTTGGCCCTACGGTCATCTACTCACTTCGTAGATCATGCATGTGCGAAGAGACAAGGTCTCCAACATGCGAAACACTAGTGTTTAATTCATCAAAGATGGGTGGACGCATCTCCCCGCCAAAGGCTAATTTCCAACAATAGAAACAAAGACTAATGAAAGATAATTTGTCCAACACATACCATGATAAAAGAAAAAAATGCAGGAGTCCCCCACTCCCACCCAAAACAAGTACTCTCTTTGTCTCAATTTATGTGACAATCTTTATTTTTTTAGGTCAATCCAAAAAAGAACTACATCTTTCTACTTTTAATAACAATTTAATTTTAAACTTTCCATTTTACCCGTAATGAAATACTCCCTTTGTTACAATTTATGTTGCACTGTTTAAATAGGCACAAAGTTTAAGAAGAAAAAAAAAGACTTTCGAAATTTGTGGTCTACGACAAACACATTTGTGTGGCTATAAATCATTTCATTGAGGGTAAAGGGGAATTTTAAAGTTAAATTGTTACTAATTATAGAAAGGTAACATTTTTTTTAGATAGATTAAAAAGGAAAGCGTGTCACATAAATTGGGACGAAGGGAGTAATTTATAGCCACAAAAGTTTTTTAGATTTGTTTTAGACCATAAGTTTTAAAAGTCTTTTTTTTTTCTCTTAAATTTCGTATCGAGTCAAATAGCTTCACATAAATCGAGACGAAGGGAATAGTTGTTAAAAATCACTTATCAACAGAAACTGCAACACAATGCAGTTAAATGACACCATACCTCGCATCTGGAGGGTTCAACGCTTCCTCGTGTTGGCGAGGCCAAACTTGGGGCAACCCGATATCTTTGTGGGCAATGTATAGCCTCTGAAAGTAGCTGGACGAGCAAGTAACCTGAATCGCGTTATGATGCAATTCTTGATGCGTCTCGACCAATACAATGACAGTACACATAAAAATGATCAGCACCACCAGACGCGTTCAAAACTTAAACTCTGATCTAACCCTGTCGGTATAACCAGCGATAAAATCTTCAATCGCGGAGGCAGAATGCACGCGAGTGTGATTTCGCATAACGTTTATCGAAAAGGTTATAAAGTAAAAATTAGCCTCTTTTGGATTCTGAGTAACAGAAGAACTACCCAAAAGTGCAATCTTGAACATGTGCTCACTAAAGTAATTTCCTAATTTTGGATCATTTGTATGTGGAAGATAAATACTAGAAAAAGATAAAGACTTGTTACTCATAAAAGCATCAGGATACACAAATATCTTTAAGGGTTTTCATCATTTCTTCATAATCAGCACAAAATAACTCCCAATTATGATAAGGACTATTACTAAGTGACAAAATTTCACCTTTATTAGACCTATTTTGCAGCTTCATTGGTTCAAGATTCTTCGGAAATAACCTCCCTCTCTCCCAAGGTAGGGGTAAGGTCTGTGTACACTTTACAATCCCCAGATCCCACCGTGTGAAATACACTGGGTATGTTGTTGTATTAGTTCAAGATTCTTCACTCCCGCTTTAATTTGTTCATCAAACTTAACAGAAATATCATTATCATGTATGAAATCTTGATACGGACTATTACTAAGTGACAATTTCACCTTTATTAGACTTATTTTGCAGCTTTACTAGTTCAAGATTCTTCACTCCCACATTCTCTTGAACATCAAACTGAACAAAGACTACATTTTTATGTATGAAATCTTTCATATTTGTTTGTATCATTAGTAATACTCCTACCATTACAACTATAATCAACATTACAGTACAGGGTCTGAGAAAAACACACAATTTAAAAAGTTTAAATTTTTTTCTAAAAGCCATATTTATCCACAGAGAAATCAAAAGGGTCTAAGAAAAACCCACTATTGGGATAGATTTTAATTTTTTTTATTAATAGCACAAAGAACCATATTTATCCATAGAGAAATCAAGAAACTTATCTGGGTCAGCTTAAAAATCCTATCCTTTTCAACCCCAAAAGGAGAAAGAAAATAAAACAAGAACCTTCTCCAGCTACAAATGATGAATTTCAGCAAGAATCTTCAAATTTGTTGAATGTTAAATGAAGTAGTTTGATGGACAGGAAGTTTTAAAAACTTTTAAACGTTGTGGTCTAAAACAAATTAAGAGCTGTTTGGATTGACTTATTTTAAATATTTTTTTTTTTACTTTTAAGCTCTTTTTAAATTTTTAAAGGGTTTGGGTGAGATAAAAAAGTGTTTTTAAGTATTTATTTTTAGATTATAAAGGTACAAAAATAAGTTAAAAGTTAAAAGTTGGACAGGATCAACTTATGGCTTATAGCTTATAAGTCATTTTAAAAAAATCAATACAAACACCCATATTTATATAGTTTTAAATTATCTCGTTAAATATAAAATTTAAAATTTAAAATTAAATTATTATCAATTAAAAAATATTTTAAACTAACTAAAAAAGAAATGTATCGTATAAATTCGACAGAAGGAGTATATTGAACTAAAGGATCGTTTGACTTGAAGAATTTATTGTTCAAATGGAAATATATAGGGCTATTTGGTTGAGCTAAGACGGCGGCAAAATATTAATATGATTAAAAAATAATACTAACGTACAAGTTATAACATACACATGAAGAAGAATCTTGAAAACAACGTAAGACGTTTTCACAAAAGAAATTTTTTTAAGATTTCTATGAAATGGCATTTGTCCGGTAATTTGCAAGACTCCCCGTAAGCAATAATCTTGAACTTTTGACCCTTTTTAATAAGAAATTTTAAAAAAATGACCTTTGCTTAAGCTAGTATTTGGCCATAGACTGAAACAAATTTTAAAAAATTATCTTCAAATGTCCGTATGGTCATAGATTTTGAAGCAAATTTTGAAAATATGTCTTCAAATAAATTTCAAGTTGGACTTCCACTCACAAAATTTCAATGTAAATTGTCAAATGCATGTCCAAACACAATTTCAAAAACTCAAATTTTTAAGTTCCAATTTCAAAATCTATGGCCAAACAAGAGATAAGAATTTCGGGTCAAAATTTTTGTTGCTAATTGTAATATGTTGTGGGCATAAATTAGTTGTCCATGAGATAAGAGTTTGAGAAATTTCAAATAAATCCAATTAAGAGTGGGAGTGAGGGAGAGCATGGTAGAGTTTGTAACCACTGGAGCAAAGCGAAATTCACACTTCGGTAAGTATGAATCAACTCAATTTGTCTTATAGGCAAAAGTATACATTGTTCAAAAGTTACAACTGACATATCAGACTTGATAATATTCATTCATTCTATTGTGTAAAGAAAAATTGTGATGCATTGGCAAAAATTACATGTATTGTTGAATTGTTCGCAGTGTGGTGTCGCGCACGCGGGGGTGGAGACAATCAGGGTGAGGGTCACTTATGAAATTCCTTACACTTACCATGCTATTAGGTAAGTTATTTTCCTGATTTTTAAGAAACCAAACATCCGAAATGTTCTCCATACCAAACACAACCCTAAGTATCTGATGTAAAAATTTCAGCATGTTGCTCCAAGTACTCTTTGCTATTCATCTCTGTCAACCTGCATTACATGGCAAAATTTACATTGTTTCAAGTTATTGAACAATTACGGAGAAAGGAAGACGGTTTTGCGATGAAATAGTTGTGCTACTGTAATTCAGCAGCAACTTGTATAAACATACAAGTCAATTTTAGGCCATAAAGAACCTTCTCCGTTTTTTTGGTTTTACTTTTTCTAAGTGTTATTAAAAGGCATTGATTTTCACCCTTGAGGAGTTGGATTTTTTTTCCAGGACCAAAAAATTTGTCTAAGGTCAACACTTAGGACCAATCACAGCCTTAGAAGCTCGGGGATAATGGGCCCCACCTCTCTATACCTTTCTCTACTTACATACCAAGCTTAGTTCGCATGGCGTATGGCTCGAACCTCTGACCTAAGTCAGAAGTCCCTCAACCTTTGTCACTTGAACTAAGTCGTGGGAGCTTGAGGAGTTGGATTAGTATTAGCGTTATTGTATATTGGATGTTAAATTATGTTGCTCAACCTTTTTGCCACTTGAACTAAATCGTGGGAGCTTGAGGAGTTGGATATCCTAGTATTAGCGTTATTGTATATTGGATGTTAAAATTATGTTGCTCCAACTATCTTTGCAAATACACCCCTCAACTTTGCGATTTAGAGCAAATTTACCCCCATTATAAAAGTGGTGGATATATACTCATGTCATTACAAAATAGTGCAAATTTACCCTTTTTAGAGCAAATATACCCCGTTAAAAAAATGATGGATATATACCATTGCGTTACAAAATGGTACAAATATACCCTTTTCGTTGACGAAAATTTTCTAAAAAATCGTTTAGCTTATTTTTTAATTAAAAAAAGTGTCTCGTCGCTTTAAAAAAAATCTACCCATTTTTTTAATAGACATATTTTTCTAAAATCACATGGAATTTTTTTTCCCGGTGGATCGGGTCTGATTAGTTTTAAAAAATATCTCCACGGTTTTAAAAACGAACCAGATCCGACCCAGCAGAATTTATTTTTACCATATGGCTTTAGAAAAATATATCCACTCAAAAAAATGGGTAGACTTCTTTTTAAATCCCCGTGGCAATTTTTTTTAATTAAAAAATAAGATAAAAAAATTCAATTTTTTTTTGTTAGCAAACAAGGTATATTTGCACCATTTTGTAACGGCAGGAGTATATATCCACCACTTTTATAACGGGAGGTATATCGGCTCTAAATCGTAGAGTTGAGGCGTATATTTGCACCTTTTCCCTATTTTAAATTGCAAACTGATTGGTATAGTATTAAATTCACATATGCTTCACATTCACACTTCACTTCAAAGAAGTTGCGCTTCATTTCTCACTTTTTGCTTCAGCCAAAAATTAAGATGAAGCAACTTACCGACTAATGGTACGATCTTTTGCAAAACCCAACTCGTTGTCAACGCAAAGGTCAAAATTGTCGTTCTTCCTTGACCTTGAAGATGTTCTAGGTGCCATGTGTTGGGCATCGGATATTGTCACAATATTTTCAAAAAGTTCAACCGGAGTCCCCTCAGCTGTGCATAAAAGTCTAGCTCGATTTTCATAAATTACCTGATAAATGCAAAATCAATTTCAAATTAAGAAAAACTTAGTTTATCTAAGTGACAGTACATGTTTTTCAAATTATATGATTTAATAAGCGATCAAACTAATCAAGAAGAAGAGAACTAACATCAACCAACGTCACGAAACGGTATGCTGCAGTTTTATTATGAAGCCCAAAAATGGGTACGCCATCCAGAGCCACCGTATGAAATTTTTCTGATTACACATAAACAAAAGATCAGTAAAAAACCTCACGAAATAAATAATGTGTTCAACTGAAGTGCTCTATGACGAAACTGCAAAATCATGTTCGTAACCATATATACAAAGAGCGACTAAATGTAAAGCAAATAAAAAAAGGCTCGGTGAACAATTGAAGACATAAAAATAGCTAGGCAATGCTTGTTTGTCCGTTTAAAGTTTTTTTTAAAAAAAATTACTGACCCTACTATGTAAAAGGCTAATCCGATCATTGAAGTTACAAAAAACTCAAGCAACAAAATCGAAGCCACACATCACTTACTAAATAGTCCAAAATAGTCTGCTGCGCCAAGAGGCCTGTCGCAGAGTTCCTCAAATGAAAATAATGCACATCCATTAGCACCCAGTGGAACCTAATCTTAGAGAAAAGACATAATTTTAAGTCCAGTTAGTCGTAAGACGTTTACATCGTCAAAACAAATGCATAGCTAAGTGTAGGTCAACAAACCTGTAATTTCCTTCCCATGACAACTTCGACCACTTGTGGAACCGGTTGGGCATCCCCTACTAGCATTTGGAAATGCTTTTTAATGACGCTCGACAGATCTTTTCCGATGAAGTAGAAGCCTTGTTCAGCCTACAATTCAAGTAAATAGGATAAAAAATTAAAACATGATCATAGATTGGTAAGAACAGCAGAAAAACCACTGCCAAATGAAGTTGTACAAAGTTGAATAATATACCGAAGTCAACTTCCTGTAGTCCACTGCTGAACCAATTTCACGTACTACACATCTTTCCTGCATCAAGATACTTTCCCCAAGTCATTAAGCCGATCAACATGAGTTGGAGTTGAGAATGTTTAAATAAATAAAGAGTATAGATGACAGTTCCCATTTCAAATTTTCTCGTTACTATCAGAAACAGGTTCTTGAAGAAATTTTCATCCTTTTTTTCTCTTGTTTTTCTAGGCAAGTGTCTCTTTAAGAAGATGGCAGAGGCAATCAAACAGGACATATTAGACAAGTAGAAGCACATAAATAGAAGAGAAATTGACATAAATAACCATCCACCAAAATAATAGCCAGCAAATGTATATTTTTTTGTATATTAATGTATAATTTTGATACATAATAGTGTATATTCTTTTTGTATATTTGGTTAGCGAATGTAATTATTTTTGGCCGACCGGTCAAATGTGTAACTTGCCCTAAATAGAAATCATAAATAAAGTACTAGGCAGATGAAAGCAGTAACAGATGCAGAAATTTTCATATTAAGGATGTCATTTTTGAAATACCTTTAAAGTAGCTATAAAAGGAAGGAAGAGATCCCTCTGCAGTCCACGTTCATAAAGGTTATCGGGAGCACGGTTTGAAGTAGCAACAAGAATCTGCATTTGTATCCATGAAGGATCAATAATACAGATAACCTTTGTTAACCTTATGCTTGCAGGGATTACTAGAACACACGAGTTATAGAACTAATAGCCTGTTTGGCCAAGCTTTCAAGATCTGCTTGTTTTTTAAAGTGCTTTTGGAAAAGTACTTTTGGAGAGTAGCAGTTTGTGTTTGACTAATCAATTTGCAAAAGCACTTTTGCCTAGCAGTACTTAATGTTTGACCAATGCTCAAAAGTACTTCCGGAGAAAAGCTACTTTGTTTAGCTCCTAAAAACAGTTTCTGCTACTGCTCAAAAGCACTTATTTTTCACCTAAAAGCTTGGCCAAACACCTATATTTTCTAAAATAAACACTTTTTTGAAAGAAAAAAAAGCACTTTTGGCTTCCTAGAAGCTTGGCCAAACAGCTCATTAAAGACAAGGTGTATGGAACAAAAATTACTCACAGCGCCATTGCTAAATAACTGCCTAAACAAGCGGTTCAGTATCAATGCATCAGCTACATCAGTCACCTATATAAACAAGAGAAAACTTTCACGGAACCAAAATCTTCTCAAAGGAACTTCAAAAAAGAGCGAACAGGAAAAAGAATTGTTCCGAGCTCCATACAATACAGACATACCATGAATTCATCGAGGCACAACAAAATGGACTCGTCAGATATCTCTCCTGCCACAACTTCTAGAGGATCTACCACACCCTTGTGCTTCTGCAATTAATTAAATGGCACAATATTAAAGTTCCTCATTCCCAGCATAGTATCTATTGAAGTAAAATATCAGAAAGAATAAGATGGAATGCGGCTTAAGACAAAGATGTAAGGCTTTCAGGAATCAAGACATAACCATTTGTAAGCTTTAACAAATGGCCAGATTCTAAATGAAACGCCAAAAAGTTAAACGAATGAAAATAGAGAGTATATAAATATTACTTCCTCTGTCCCAATTTATCTGAAGCTGTTTGACTGGGCAAAAAGTTTAAGAGAAAAAAAAACTTTTGAAATTTGTGGTAACATAAGCCATAGAATTGTTTTTGGCTATAAATGCTATATATCATCTCATTAAGGGTAAAATAAGAAGTTTGAAGTTAAATTATTACTAAATATAGAAAGATGTCATTCTTTACGGGACTGCCAAAGACAGAGGGACTAGTTCTAATGCAATTGTCTTAAATTGGCAATAATCTTAGTGAAATATAGCAACAAGGAATGCTGCAGTCAACAATAACTAATAAACAGATTGAAATTAAACAAAGTAAAATTAGGTTGGTACCTGTAATCGGCTGTGAACATTCAGCATGAAGTTGTGGAAATGGATTCTCTTTTTCCTCCAACTGGCAGGCCTGACATAAAATTTTCAGAGATTGAGATTAAAAAATTGTCTTTTTGGTTCTCATATTCTGATTTGTGGCAAGATGAATCACATTGTCTAACAATAAGATAAGGTTGGCACTTACAACTGGTCGAAGAACAGGTCCATTAACATAGTTTTGCCAGTCCCAACTCCACCATAAAGATATAATCCTTTGACAGGGGCACATGATGACTGTGGTAAAAGACGAGACCATAACCATCTACTCCTGCAAATTTACCAGAGTGATGTGATGCATCAATACAACAATTTTTTGTTTTTGCTTTTTTTTTTTTTTGCGCTCCTAGACAAATGTACATGTTGCCAATTTTACGATACAAACACACAATTGAAATGGTGGAAACTCAGTTAGTGTGTGTACCTGCTAGCTTTATCGGAAGAGGCATATTTGTCTAATCGGCAGTCTTCAGCTTTTTCAATGAGCTGATCATAAAGTCTTTGGAGCTCTTGCAATGTGCCTACCTACAAACGCATCGTCAGAATCTATTTTCAACAAGCAATAATGAGATAAAAATTTCATAACAAATTCATGGATCATCATCATAGCAACATCAATTATCAGATTTCTTGGCAACCATATTTAAAGTTACTACTAGTAAATTACTGATTTTCGGATATAAGAAATTCTACAGAGTAGGAGTGGCCTCGATGGAAGATAAGATAAGGAAAACGAAGTTGAGATGGTTCGAACATGTGCAGAGGAGAGTCACAAATGCCCAGTACGGAGGTGTGAGGTTGGCTATGAACGGGTTCAGAAAGGGTAAAGGTAGACCAAAGAAGTATTGAGGAGAGGTGATTAGACGGAATATGACACAGGTGCAACTTACTAAGGACATGACCTTAGATAGGGAATTGTGGAGGACACAGATTAGGATAGAAGGGTAGTAGGTAGTTGAGCGTAGTCCTTGCACTTACATACTGGTAGTTATAGTATTATTATTGTAGCCCTGCTTAGTCTATCATACTAGTAGGCGCAGTATTATTTTATAGTTCCCTATCTTTTGATTTCTATTGTTGTATGTTCTTTCGTGAACTCTGTCTATCTTATTTACATGCGTTAGTTACTGCTTCTTTTTTCAGAATATTTTATCATGGCTTATTCGCTTTTATTACTTTCATTTTCATACTACTTTAAATTTCTTGTCCGGGTCTGACCGTTTCTCTTGCTTTTTTTGCTTATACTTTTTCTTAAGCCCAGGATCTTTCGAAAACAGTTTCTCTACTTGCCAAGGTAGAGATAAAGTCTGCGTACACTCTACCCTCCCCAGACCCACGTTATGAAATTTCACTGGGTATGATGTTGTTGTAGATCCTTGTTTGTCTTGTCAAATGACATGTTAAGTTCTATATTTGTCTTTAGTCCCAACATTTGTTTTTTATGTAAGTGATATAAGTAGCATTTTGCTTTAGTGGAGCTAGAGTTTCACTAACGTCATTCAAAATATAAACAAGTAAACGCACGAAGAAGACAATGGGGATTTAACATCTACTATATATACATATAATAATTTTGACCATATATATAGCGTAATTTTCTTGTCCGGGTCTGACCGTTTTTCTTGCTTTTGCTAGTGGTTACGCTTTTTCTTGAGCCGAGGGTCTTTTGGAAACAACTTCTCTACTTACCAAGGTAAAGGTAAAGTCTGCGTACACTCTACCCTCCCAGACCCCACGTTGTGGGATTTCACTGGGTATGCTGTTGTTCTTAATCTCATATCTAGAAGCAGAGGGGAGTTTGCGCTGACTATTAAGGTTTATACACGTCCATTCCTTCCAAGCTTTAAGCAGAGTCGTTCTTCCTTGTGATATTTCCAACCAACATAAAAAAAAATAGAGGAAAATGCATTACCCCTCCCCCCGAAACCCAAATAACAATAATGGATTGACAAAAACAGTACTCCCTCTATATGTGACACTCTATCCTTTTTAGTTAGTCCCAAAAAGAATGACAACTTTCTATATTTAGTAACAATTTACTTTAAATTTCCCATTTTACCATTGATGAGATGATCTATAGCCACACAAATATCTACGGCTTATTTTAGACCACAATTTTCAAAAGTCTTCCTTTCATTCTTAAACTTCGTGCCAAGTCAAATGCCTTCACATAATCAGAACGTCTTCATTTTTGCTGAATATATTTAACTATAACAGTTAAGCATTCAAATGCCTACCAAAAGCTGATTAACATAGGACTAGTTGTCGTTTACCTGGCAAGCATCTCCATCCAAGAGCTCGCCCTCAGCAATTCTTCGTTCATATTCCACTAGAGGTCCGCCTCTGGTCTCAACTACAATCAAATCAATAGAACGAAAACCAAAACGGTAAGAAATTATGATCGAAATATACACACAAAAAAAACTCATCATAAGACCATATACCTCCGTTATTAACTGTAGCTACATCGGCAAACTTGGCTCTGGACGACATGTAATACGGTTGGGTATGTCTACTAATATTACCATTATAAGACACTTTGCATAAGCACCCACGACTTAAATCGGTAGAAAAATATTTTCTTCTTACAAGACTATTAAGCACATTATTATCCTTTCTATACCGCATAGCGGATTTAATTTGCCTCACAGACTGCAGAACTTTCCTCATATTGATTCGAAACGCGCAGGAAAGACTGCAAATTTTATTCCTCCCTAACTTCTGTGAGAGTAGTCTCAACAAGTTCCTTGAATATTAACCAGTTTCTGAAACAAGCAAGTAGCAATAAAATAATTAGTGGAATATATACCAACTTCCATATGACAAGACAAACAATTCTCCCAGCATGAAAGTTTGAACCACTGAATAAAAAAAACGTACCAAGTTGAAGAAAAGTATAATTTTGACCCTTAATTTAAATCTAAAACACAGTTGGAAAAGTAAATTAACCAACCAACAATAGCTATCTTAGCTACACAAAGAACAATAATTAATCTACTTTTTGACTTTACTCCAAGAATTCAGTAAATGCCAAACTATTAACACCTCAATTGTATTGGTTGACTAAAACCTCTACAAAAATGCCAAAAGAATCAATAAAGATCTAACTAAGGCTAAAACCTATGCATGAAACAGCTAACAGGGTAAGAACAAATTAATTTCAAGAAAAGATTCAATGAATTCACCTTATAAGCTAATTGAACTAAAACCCAAAATTGCCAGAGAGCTGATTTTAAAGAAAAAAGTGAAATAAAAATCTGTTCTTGAAACAACTAACAACAAAAACCAAAACAACTTATAGGCTAATTAAGCCAAAAATGAAATAAAAATCTGTTCTTGAAACAACAAACAGCAACAAAACTCACAACATCTTATAGGCTAATTGAACCAAAAATGAAATAAAAATACAACAACATACCAAGTATAATCCCACAAGTGAGGTGTGCGGAGGATAGAGGAGGATGTTTCCGATAGACCCTCGGTTCAACAAAAAACAAACACAAACAATCGAACAAAGAAAAAAAAAGAAAAGAAAAATCTGTTCTTGAAACAACTAATAGCAACAAAAATCACAACACCTTATAGGCTAATTGAGCCAAAACCCAAAATTGCCAAAGAGCTGATTTTCAAGAAAAGTGAAATAAAAATCTAATCTTGAAACAACTAACAGCAACAAACAAAAAATAACACCTTATATGCTAATTGAGCCAAACCCCAGAATTGCCAGAGAATTGATTTTCAAGAAAATTGAGATAAAATCTGTTCTTGAAACAACTAATAGCAACAAAAATGACAATACCTTATATTGAGCCAAAACCCATAATTGTCAAACAGCTGATTTTCAAGAAAAGCTAAATAAAAATCTGTTCTTGAAGCAACTAACAAAAACAAAAATCACAACACTAATTGAGCCAACACCCAGAATTGCCAAAGAGCTGATTTTTTAAAGAAAAAAATGAAATAAAAATCTGTTCTTGAAACAACTAACAGAAACAAAAAAACACAACACCTTGTAGGCTAATTTAGCCAAAACCCAGAATTGCCAGAGAGCTGATATTCAAGAAAAGTTTAATAAAAATCTATTCTTGAAACAACTAATAGGGCAAGAACAAATTAAATTCAATGGAATCACCTTATAGCCTGATTGAGTCAAAACCCATAATTGCGAAAGAGCTGTATTCAAGAAGAAAATGAAATAAAAAAATGATCTTTAAACAACTGAAGCAAAAAAATCACACCATAAACACACACAAATGCATGCTGGTATCTGGGTGTGTGTATGTGTGTGTAAATTATAACAGATAAAATGGGATAAACAAGAAAAAAAACTTATTTTTCTATATGGGTATCTAATTTTTTTTTATACAAAGATCAAAAAACAAAGAGAGTTTATCAAGATCCCATTTTCCTGGAATTTTAACAGATAAAATGGGATAAAAAGGAAAAAAAAACTTATTTTTCTTATATGGTAAGTTTTTGGGATACAATCACCAACAAAACACATAGAGTTTTTCAAGACCCTATTTTTCTGGAATTTCATTGGGAAAAACAAAAGCAACAACAAAATAATAAACCAAGTAGAATAAAGAATATGAAGCAAAGAAAAAAGAATATCTCCACGAATACATTAAGCTGGATATAAAAAAAATATATGAAGCAACCTTCAAAAGGGTAGCAGGGTATGGGCCTTCTACAGCATGTGGGGTAGGCCGGGGTTGGGGGTATTATTGGGTAGGTGGGGTAAGAGGGGTATGGGAAAAACAACAAGAAAAATAAGCAAAAGAGTAAAAAAAAATAGGAAAAATGCCTAAAATACATCTAATTTTTGCTCGAATTTGTTATAACAATTCTAACTTTTACGGGGTCTTATTACCTTGAATATATTTATGAAGAATTTCTTTGATATATATAGAGTGAATTGAATAACAATTCAAAAACGTGTTGAAAAAAATTCAAAAATCAAAGGAGTCGGTCATTTTCATATCATTTCACTCTTTGAATAAGATAAAAATTAGAATTCTCTCTTACACTTTTAGTAATCTTGAAATTTGATCTTGTGAATCACTTGGCTTGTGTTGTGTTGGATTTTAGTTCAAAATTTTCAGGTAAATGCTTTAAAAATATATTCAGGGTAATAGAATCATCCTAAAAATTAGATGTGTTATAGCAAATTCGAACAAAATTAAAATGTATTTTAGAGATTTTCCGTAAAGAATAAAGAATATAAACCTTCAAAAGGGCATCAGGATATGGGCCTTTTACAGCATGTGGGGTAGGTAGTTGGGGTTGGGGATATATGAGGGTAGGGTGGGTAAAGGGAGTAAGGATCAAAAGTTCTCCAATATTTTATGAGCTTTCTTTCATTTTTTTTTATATCCAGGTTTTAGAACTTACGTCGGTATTTCTAAAGTTAGTAGTTCCAGTCCCTAAGCACTATTACCAGTAAATCATACCCTGCTTACGCCAGACTATTCCTGAAGATAGTAGTCCCGGTAGTCCCGATCCTCGTAAAGAATCGATATCACCTACAAGGTTCTACCCCAGAAGAGAGCAAATTACTCTCATCAGGTTTCGAACGCACGCTCGGAGGCTTCCACGGCTAGATTTTAAGTTTCCCCTTTGATACCCAGCTACCCAGAGCTTTCTTTCGTTTTCTAATTTTTACGGCTTTTGGATATTTTTACATGGCGGAGTTTAGTAAATGACAAAAGTGTCCTTGGTTGACTAGGAAAATGAATTGGAGGAAGTGTAATTATGAATATGAATTGAGGGTGATTTTGGTATTTGGGGAGACTTTACTGACACGTATTTGACCACGGTGCATTATAGAAGCTGAGTCACTTAAACGTCACTGTATGGTCTACTTTCGGAAAATTTCAACTAATCAATTACTCCAACAAGGGGTACTTTGATTATCGGAGTGCGATAGATAAAAATATCTCTTATATTAGTTATTTTGAATTATTTACTTTCATCATTTTAATATAAAATGATTTTTGGGAATAATTAATATTCATATTCAAACACAGATAATTTTATATTTTATCTCGAGACTATTATTTATCACACCAATCAAATAATTTTTAATAGTTGCGCTTTTGTATGTTGATGTTTAATTGAGCAATATAATTACTTGATACGAAATTTATGTTAAGTATATCCTAAGGTAGGGAGCCTAAGATAAAGAAGAGGTTCCCTTGGGAAGATTGAGGAAGGATCGAGTTGAAACCTGAAGAGATCGTGAGAATAAGAGCTGCTAGACCATTCGTACTTGCAATTTTTACATGGTGTACATCGTGTTGAACCAATGTGAGATGAGAAGAGTTACGTTGGTTGTAAAAGGTTAAGGAAGGCCTTGGGCCAAGATTGAAAGGATAGTTAAAGGACTCCGAGTTACCCCGTCGTTTTGTGCACGTTTAAGCGTAATTTATCGAATCGAACACCGATGACACGGTCCCTGTTTCGAGGGTCATTTTACGACAAATGGATGCTTAAAATGTTTATGGATGGTTATATATCATTGAGATCAAAGGAATCACATTTCGACGAAGTTTGACGAAGATCGGGTGATATGCTAAGCGTTTCGCGTTGCATATCCATTATGCCTCACAGAACTTGGCCGCATTTTGGCCTGACCATTTAGTGATGTTCCTGCCACCATATGCGGTGGGATATGCGGCCGCATATGATGGTTTGCGTTGCAAAATCCACCGCATATCAGAGGCGGTGGAAAAATTCTATAAATAGCTTTGAGCGATGGCTTTATTTGTTATTTCATTTCTCACTAGATTAGACCCTAGACAAGTCCTAAGCTCTCATAGGGTTCTCCCGATATTATCATATGGTTCTAGAGTGAAATTCAAGGCTTAGCAAGTGATTCAAGTGCTGAAGAAGTCATAAAGCTCGGTAGATCGTGTTCCTCTCTTTTGTGCTCGAATTGAAGGATCCTTCGTAAGGAAGTAAGCCCGGATTAGAAGCTGTTCTTGAGCTTGAAAGTAAGGAATCTCACTCCTTTATGTTCTTGAGCTTTTGAGAATTATACTTAGGATTCCAAATAAAACTCTCCAACATTTTATGCTTTGTTTATCTTTTATTCCCTTATACATTTTTCCCTGAACAACAATGGTAACGCATGCGTCCTGGGAGGAAGTACTGTTGGAAATTTGCCTTTGGCGGGAGTTGCGACCGACCAACTTTAACGGCTTGAACACTAGTGTAACGTATGTTGGAGAATCCGGTTCTTCACACATGCATGATCTACTAAGTACGTAGATAACCGTAGGGCCAAGAATCGTCAAATTTCATCGAGAAATGAAAGAGATATTGGTTCACGAAGTAAGGTGTTTGAAGCATGGAAAGTGTGGTATTGTGTGTAATTCTCCCACATCGGTAGAGGAAGAAAGAATTGTTGTGTATATAAGACTCGAAATTGGTTTGGGGTTTGGGACCCCAAGGGGTATCCCATGTGTTTAAAGGAGGGAGGACCTAGATGTGCTTCGGTTCAAGTAAAGACCACACGCGCGCCGCCGCCGCCCGCCCGTCCGGTCGGTTCGGGTCACGGTCGTGGGGCCGTGGGGCGTTGGGTCGCGGGCTTCGATATTATCTTTTTGGGCCGAGAAAACTTTGCGAAGTACAGTTTGATCCCGGAAGTTTCAGATATACAGTTTGGACCAGAATTCTTTCGGATGTGCGGTTTGGTCCCCGAAGTTTCAAGATGTACAGTTTGGTCCCGAAGTTTCAAGATGTACGGTTTGGTCCCCGAAGTTTCGAGAAAATCAGAATTTCGACGGTCAAAAACGAAATGCCAAGCACTCAATTCGGACCATTTATTTTGGCTGAATTACTCCTCCTATAATGGCCAAAACAGTTGGTCTTTCTCCCATTTATGTTGGTGACTTTACTACCTCCATAATGGCCATTATTTGGCTATTATGGAGGCAGTTTTTCAGCCCCTCCTTCACCTATATAAACACCCCCTTACACCATTGTTGAGCACACTTGATATGCACGAAAATACACAAGAAAAAATCTTCTTCCTACAACTTCCAAGCATCATTTCGTTACTCAATATTCTTCACGGTAGCTCTTGAGTTTCCTTTGCTCAAGGGTTCCATTCTTTCGTTTTATCTTGGGAGACAAATTGTCCGGGACGTATAAAGGATACATACGGGGCAATATTGTCTTAAGGACAAGAGTGCTACACTCGACTCAAAGATAAACCGAGTTTCCATTTTTCGGTCTTCAACAAAATCGTAATTTCGGTTTTGTTGTTATATTGTAATTTTCAGATTTCTAGTTGAATTATTGAAATCTTTATTTATCCTTTCGAATACTTGTAATAGTTAAATACTTCCGCATCTTTGCTTTATAAAGTACCATAGAGCAAAAACTCCCAACAACTTAAGACAATATCGTATTGTATTACTATTAGTATTCGAAAGATGTCGGTCAAAAATTGTGTGACCAAATGCGGATATGGAAATGGTTTTACGGTAGAAGAGAGTGATGATGATGAAAGTGTTCATGGTGTCACCGCTACCAAGATGGTGGAAACAAACGCTCTCGAGAGCATGAGGATGTCAAGCTGGGACAAGAGGAGAAGGCGAAGATGTTATTCTATCTTGTAGTGAGAAGGCCTATATCTGTCCCGGACAAAGGATCCGAATAATGGTGAGAAGGAAATGGACACTCGATCGGTCGATGAAGTGACCGAAGTGAGCCGAATCCGAAATTGGGATAAGTATTTTTCTTACTTGTCAAGAATAAAGATTAAATGATGTCGATTAAAAATGGATTAAAGTAAGGAGGAATATGAAAATAATTTATATTCCTTACGCTTTAACAAATCGAAGTTTAATCTCATCTTCTTTTCCGTTTAAAGATTGGATTTTGTAAACAACTTAAAAAGATCCGTTCTTTTAAGTGTAATTATTAAAGTGTGTAAAGTATGTTCGCACATACGAGGGAGAAAGATCCACCGATCGTGCGAAAAGCGTTACCACTCTTAAGTAAGCGCCAAGAATTATACGGGCACCAATCATAACGGAAGAAGTCTAAAAATTGATGACGTTGAGCACTGTCATATTATTTGGCGAGAAGATCCTTCATAGGATGATATTGGACACTCGGTCATACAAAGCCTCCGGGCGGCGAAGTGGGCCAAAATTCCTTTGATATGATGATATTGGACACTCGGTCATATAAAGCCTCAAGGCGGCGGAGTGGTGCAGAATTCATTTCATAGGAAAAGTAATGGACACCTAGTAAGGTGGGCCAGAGTTTCCAGGTCCTAAATGATCTGAAGGCCTAAATAAAGGCAGTAAAGAAATTGGACACTCAGTCTGCCAAAGCAACTGCAGTGGGCCAAAGTATCGCGATCACATATGATCCGGTTACGCCCTAACCACGGGCAAGAGGTTGTTCATGTGAAGCAACGCCACCTCTAAATTAGAAGGGGTTGGAGAGGTTGTCCTCAATAGGACTTCATGGATTGTGATCACTCTAAGATGAGGCGATACATATTCCTAACTTGGTTTAAGGGACGCTGTTGGTCAAGCTGGTTTGAGATTAGTCCAACAGGTCTGTGATAACTAAGAATGGTACAGTATGTCTGTAGCCAAATGAATGATATATTTGTAATCCGTGCGTCTATGCCATCATAGATTAAGACACGTTAAATAGCAAGTCATTCAAAAGCTAACGATGTTGAGATTGTTGCCTTCTTCGACATAAACCTTCAAAATAAATGTGAGGTAGATGAAGAGGCAAAATCACCTTTCCAAATTCCGTCAAGGGAATAGCGAAAGAAGCACTGCTCCTCTAGAACTTAGTCACACCTACTTGGGTGATTTGAAGTTTATACAAAATAGAGGGGGGAGACAAGTACGTTGTGATCTTCATTGATGATGGTACAACGTATGGAATCCTTTGTTTGTTAAAAAGCAAAGATGAAGTTGTTGAAGCGGATAAGCGCTACAAAGCGAAGTTGAATATCAACTAAGCCTACGGATTGAGAAATTCGTAGTGATAGAGGGAGAATGTGAAGCATCGTTCGTTAAACGACCGCCGATTACTCACCTCGTCTAACGGTGTTAGCCAAGCGCAAACCCGTACGCCTAAATTATGTAGGGCAAGGTGATCCTTATCGCTAATGCGATTCTCAACAGAACTCCGCATAAGGATAAGGATAACTCTCCGTGTGAGACATGGAAATGATCTCACATACAAAAGTTGTGATGTGGGATGGCTTGGTAGAAGTTGGACTACCGAGACAAAGTCAAGTTCGACCTAAGATCGTAGATTGCATATCCATTTGGATCGGTAAATAACGATGAGTGCGATCGCCTCTTGGCATCAAAGAATGCTTTGAATTCTTTTAAGATAGCTTTCCTTGGAAAAAAAAAAAAAAGAAGGAAAAAGGAGTAATTGCTCAAGGTTAACAAGAACCCGCGAGGGCTCGATGTCCGGAACTAGACGTTCCGTATCTTCATGACTCGAAAGTTGTTGTCTATCCAGGAACTTAATATTCCGGATCCGAGAACTCGGGATTCTAGATGTTGAACCAAGACGGAGCAAAGAGGGGACAAAGACTTGTTCCAGTCCTTCTAGCTTGTATGGTTGAGATTGAACCATGGACAATTAACAAATAATTATTATCTCCAAAAGCGCTGCTTTGGAAAGAAGCTAAAGGGAGAAATAGATTCCATATATGGAACCATACGTGTGTAATGGTTGATCTTCCTCCGGAAAAAGAATCTTTGGGTTATAAAAAGTGCTCCCCTGTGAGTAGCTTCACATCCAGGGCCATTGTAATCTTACATGGCATGGGTGTTGAAACGACCTTCCAAAGGAGAGTTGGAAGAAGAGGATCGAAATTGGTTTTGAACCTGTTGGGCTTCTTCCGAACTTTCATTTTGGTCCCCGAAATGTTAACATTTTGGTCCGAAAGTCTCGGATAAAACAGAAACAATGAATCGATCACGAAACATTGACTCGAAGTTAGAAAGCCAACAGTTGGAAAACCAACGGTCTTAGAGTGAAAAATCATATTGAAACAAAGTCTCGATATGAAAGATATGAGTATCACAGATGACATCTTAGGAATTGGATTTCTAAGACATCTAACGGACCGGTCGATAGTTGACGATCTCGTTGAAGCCACCAATGGATATGAATCATAGAACTGATTGGAATCATGGTGCACCCATAGACAAGGAGCGATATGCTCGGGTCACGTGTAGTTCAATGTATTGTACACACTACAACCGACTTGGTATCGTCCAACAAATGACCAGTTGAACTAAGGTTCACCGATGATCTTAATACATGATCAATAGAAGGCGTTAAGTCGGATATGACGATATCGAATTATTCGCTTATCTACGGATTATAGTATTCGGATGTCCCGGCGGTTACGAGAGAACACGGTGATGCAAACCGGACATCGATCGAAGAACACCAAAGCCACAAGTAAATGTGTATGGTGGTTCTTGGAAAATCCTCTAAGCAAACTTGCATCGACCGATTCATGATGGTATCGGAGTTTATCGCTTTATACAAAGCATGAAAGAAGTTGAGTAACTTCACGACTCATTAGAGGACGTCCCTTATTGGGAGAAACCCGTGCCTTCGAGCGCTTCTACATCGTGGCTAGCCGGTCGGCTTTAGGAAGGACACGGATGACGGCGTTTGGACATATCTGTCAGATCCGTCGGAGACATAAGACCGTATGGCGTTGATCATCACGGGTGTCACTTCCTTGTTTACAAACTAAGGGACTACCCGGAGATCAAGCGTTCGCTTTCTAGGGGAATGGGCTTAAAACCCAAAATATACGGACCAATACGGTGGAAACCCAACCTTACGAACCCGGAGATCCCAAGTAATTTGGTTCAATGGGAAAACTAAGTTGTAAAGGTTCGTTGATCGCTTCGGTGGAAGCATGAGCACTTCGGATAGTGATTTCGAAAAGAAACACCAAATCCAAAGCCGTTCCCGCGATAGACGTTAAGTGCTATCTGCAAGTATGGGTAAAGGTTAAGTTTTCAAAACCCGTAATGATCCTCAACAGTTGAGGTTAGGTCTTTGGGAAACTTTTAATGGTTCCTAACACTTGTGAAGTGGGGTATAGCGGGATTCCTTGTATGAGACCACCTATTTAAGTGCGAGGACGGGCCGCCTCAAATTGAACGCACTTAAGAATCCAAGACGTTGTCCATGGCCAAAACGGACAAAACATTACGAAGAAGAGAGTAAGGGAATTTGTTGTGTTGGTACCGTTGTCTTGGCTTACACTAAACACCGACGGTTCAAGACATCACGTTCACCGCGCACAGCAAGTAAGTCCGATGGTATTCAACTATGGAAGGTTCAAAGCCGAGGCTACCTCTCCTTATGCAACATCGGTCCGCCGAAATATTCTTTGGAAATGAAAAGACACCATGTAAGTGCGCCAAAATCTCTTTCAAGAGGGGACTGTTGGAAATTTGCCTTTGGCGGGAGTTGCGACCGACCAACTTTAACGGCTTGAACACTAGTGTAACGTATGTTGGAGAATCCGGTTCTTCACACATGCATGATCTACTAAGTACGTAGATAACCGTAGGGCCAAGAATCGTCAAATTTCATCGAGAAATGAAAGAGATATTGGTTCACGAAGTAAGGTGTTTGAAGCATGGAAAGTGTGGTATTGTGTGTAATTCTCCCACATCGGTAGAGGAAGAAAGAATTGTTGTGTATATAAGACTCGAAATTGGTTTGGGGTTTGGGACCCCAAGGGGTATCCCATGTGTTTAAAGGAGGGAGGACCTAGATGTGCTTCGGTTCAAGTAAAGACCACACGCGCGCCGCCGCCGCCCGCCCGTCCGGTCCGGTTCCGAGTCACGGGTCACGGGTCACGGGTCACGGGTCGTGGGCCGCGGGTCGGCGGGTCGTGGGGCTTCGATATTATCTTTTTGGGCCGAAAACTTTGCCGAAGTACGCGGTTTGATCCCGAAGTTTCGGATATACGAGTTTGGACCGAGAATTCTTTCGGATGTGCGTTTGGTCCCCGAAGTTTCAAGATGTACAGTTTGGTCCCCGAAGTTTCAAGATGTACAGTTTGGTCCCCGAAGTTTCCAGAAAATCGAATTTCGACGGTCAAAAACAGAAATGCCAAGCACTCAATTCACCATTTATTTTGGCTGAATTACTCCTCCTATAATGGCCAAAACAGTTGGTCTTTCTCCCATTTATGTTGGTGACTTTACTACCTCCATAATGGCCATTATTTGGCTATTATGGAGGCGTTTTTCAGCCCCTCCTTCACCTATATAAACACCCCCTTACACCATTGTTGAGCACACTTGATATGCACGAAAATACACAACTTAAAAAATCTTCTTCCTACAACTTCCAAGCATCATTTCGTTACTCAATATTCTTCACGGTAGCTCTTGAGTTTCCTTTGCTCAAGGGTTCCATTCTTTGTTTTATCTTGGGAGACAAATTGTCCGGGACGTATAAAGGATACATACGGGGCAATATTGTCTTAAGGACCAGTGCTACACTCGACTCAAAGATAAACCGGTTTCCATTTTTCGGTCTTCAACAAAATCGTAATTTCGGTTTTTTGTTGTTATATTGTAATTTTCAGATTTCTAGTTGAATTATTGAAATCTTTATTTATCCTTTCGAATACTTGTAATAGTTAAATACTTCCCGTATCGCTTTATAAAGTACCATAGAGCAAAAACTCCCAACAACTTAAGACAATATCCGTATTGTATTACTATTAGTATTCGAAAGATGTCGGTCAAAAATTGTGTGACCAAATCGGATATGGAAATGGTTTTACGGTAGAAGAGAGTGATGATGATGAAAGTGTTCATGGTGTCACCGCTACCAAGACTGGTGGAAACAAACGCTCTCGAGAGCATGAGGATGTCAACTGGGACAAGAGGAGAAGACTGAAGATGTTATTCTATCTTGTAGCAGAAGGCCTATATCTGTCCCGGACAAAGGATCCGAATAATGGTGAGAAGGAAATGGACACTCAGTCTGATGAAGTGACTGAAGTGAGCCAGAATCCGAAATTGGGATAAGTATTTTTCTTACTTGTCAAGAATAAAGATTAAATGATGTCTGATTAAAAATGGATTAAAGTAAGGAGGAATATGAAAATAATTTATATTCCTTACGCTTTAACAAATCAGAAGTTTAATCTCATCTTCTTTTCCGTTTAAAGATTGGATTTTGTAAACAACTTAAAAAGATCCGTTCTTTTAAGTGTAATTATTAAAGTGTGTAAAGTATGTTCGCACATACGAGGGAGAAAGATCCACTGACTGTGCGAAAACTCGTTACCACTCTTAAGTAAGCGCCAAGAATTATCGGGCACCAATCATAACGGAAGAAGTCTAAAAATTGATGACGTTGAGCCTGTCATATTATTTGGCGAAGATCCTTCATAGGATGATATTGGACACTCGATCATACAAAGCCTCCGGCGACCGAAGTGGGCCAAAATTCCTTTGATATGATGATATTGGACACTCGGTCATATAAAGCCTCCGGCGGCGGAGTGGTGCCGAATTCATTTCATAGGAAAAGTAATGGACACCTAGTAAGGTGGGCCGAGTTTCCGGTGTCCTAAATGATCCGAAGGCCTAAATAAAGGCAAGTAAAGAAATTGGACACTCGGTCACGCCAAAGCAACCGCAGTGGGCCAAAGTATCGCGATCACATATGATCCGGTTACGCCCAACCACGGGCAAGAGGTTGTTCATGTGAAGCAACGCCACCTCTAAATTAGAAGGGGTTGGAGAGGTTGTCCTCAATAGGACTTCATGGATTGTGATCACTCTAAGATGAGGCGATACATATTCCTAACTTGGTTTAAGGGACGTTGTTGGTCAAGTCTGGTTTGAGATTAGTCCAACAGTGCCGTGATAACTAAGAATGGTACAAAGTATGTCCGTAGCCAAATGAATGATATATTTGTAATCCGTGCGTCTATGCCATCATAGATTAAGACACGTTAAATAGCAAGTCATTCAAAAGCTAACGATGTTGAGATTGTTGCCTTCTTCGACATAAACCTTCAAAATAAATGTGAGGTAGATGAAGAGGCAAAATCACCTTTCCAAATTCCGTCAAGGGAATAGCGAAAGAAGCATCGCTTCCTCTAGAACTTAGTCACACCTACTTGGGTGATTTGAAGTTTATACAAAATAGAGGGGGAGACAAGTACGTTGTGATCTTCATTGATGATGGTACAACGTATGGAATCCTTTGTTTGTTAAAAAGCAAAGATGAAGTTGTTGAAGCGGATAAGCGCTACAAAGCGAAGTTGAATATCAACTAAGCCTACGGATTGAGAAATTCGTAGTGATAGAGGGAGAATGTGAAGCATCGTTCGTTAAACGACCGCGATTACTCACCTCAGTCTAACGGTGTTAGCCAAGCGCAAACCCGTACGCCTAAATTATGTAGGGCAAGGTGATCCTTATCGCTAATGCGATTCTCAACAGAACTCCGCATAAGGATAAGGATAACTCTCCGTGTGAGACATGGAAATGATCTCACATACAAAAGTTGTGATGTGGGATGGCTTGGTAGAAGTTGGACTACCGAGACAGGTCAAGTTCGACCTAAGACTGTAGATTGCATATCCACTGGATCGGTAAATAACAGTAGTGCTGATCGCCTCTTGGCATCAAAGAATGCTGAATTCTTTTAAGATAGCTTTCCTTGGAAAAAAAAAAAGAAGGAAAAAGGAGTAATTGCTCAAGGTTAACAAGAACCCGCGAGGGCCTGACTGTCCGGAACTAGACGTTCCGTATCTTCATGACTCGAAAGTTGTTGTCTATCCGGAACTTAATATTCCAGATCTGCAGAACTCAGGGATTCTAGATGTTGAACCAAGACGGAGCAAAGAGGGGACAAAGACTTGTTCCAGTCCTTCTAGCTTGTATGGTTGAGATTGAACCATGGACAATTAACAAATAATTATTATCTCCAAAAGCGCTGCTTTGGAAAGAAGCTAAAGGGAGAAATAGATTCCATATATGGAACCATACGTGTGTAATGGTTGATCTTCCTCAGGAAAAAGAATCTTTGGGTTATAAAAAGTGCTCCCCTGTGAGTAGCTTCACATCCGGGGCCATTGTAATCTTACATGGCATGGGTGTTGAAACGACCTTCCAAACCGGAGAGTTGGAAGAAGAGGATCGAATTGGTTCTTTGAACTGTTGGGCTTCTTCCGAACTTTCATTTTGGTCCCCGAAATGTTAACATTTTGGTCTGAAAGTCTCGGATAAAACGAAACAATGAATCGATCACGAAACATTGACTCGAAGTTAGAAAGCCAACGGTTGGAAAACCAACGGTCTTAGAGTGAAAAATCATATTGAAACAAAGTCTCGATATGAAAGATATGAGTATCACGAGATGACATCTTAGGAATTGGATTTCTAAGACATCTAACGGATCGGTCGATAGTTGACGAGTCTCGTTGAAGCCACCAATGGATATGAATCATAGAAGCGATTGGAATCATGGTGCACCCATAGACAAGGAGCGATATGCTCGGGTCACGTGTAGTTCAATGTATTGTACACACTACAACCGACTTGGTATCGTCCAACAAACAGACCGGTTGAACTAAGGTTCACGATGATCTTAATACATGATCAATAGAAGGCGTTAAGTCGGATATGACGATATCGAATTATTCGCTTATCTACGGATTATAGTATTTACGGATGTCCGGCGGTTACGAGAGAACACGGTGATGCAAACTGGACATCGGATACGAAGAACACCAAAGCCACAAGTAAATGTGTATGGTGGTTCTTGGAAAATCCTCTAAGCAAACTTGCATCGACCGATTCATGATGGTATCGGAGTTTATCGCTTTATACAAAGCATGAAAGAAGTTGAGTAACTTCACGACTCATTAGAGGACGTCCCTTATTGGGAGAAACCCGTGCCTTCGGCGGTTCTACACCTGTGGCTAGCCGGTCGGCTTTAGGAAGGACACGGATGACGGCGTTTGGACATATATCGTCGGGATCGTCGGAGACATAAGACCGTATGGCGGTTGATCATCACGGGTGTCACTTCCTTGTTTACAAACTAAGGGACTACCCGAGAGATCAAGCGTTACTTTTGTCTGTCTGGGGAATGGGCTTAAAACCCAAAATATACGGACCAATACGGTGGAAACCCAACCTTACGAACCTGGAGATCCCGGTAATTTGGTTCAATGGGAAAACTAAGTTGTAAAGGTTCGGTTGATCGCTTCGGTGGAAGCATGAGCACTTCGGATAGTGATTTACGAAAAGAAACACCAAATCCAAAGCCGTTCCGCGATAGACGTTAAGTGCTATCTCTGCGGTATGGGTAAAGGTTAAGTTTTCAAAACTGTAATGATCCTCGACGAGTTGAGGTTAGGTCTTTGGGAAACTTTTAATGGTTCCTAACACTTGTGAAGTGGGGTATAGCGAGATTCCTTGTATGAGACCACCTATTTAAGTGCGAGGACGGCCGCCTCAAATTGAACGCACTTAAGAATCCAAGACGTTGTCCATGGCCAAAACGGACAAAACATTACGAAGAAGAGAGTAAGGGAATTTGTTGTGTTGGTACCGTTGTCTTGGCTTACACTAAACACGACGGTTCAAGACATCACGTTCACGCGCGGTAAGTAAGTCCGATGGTATTCAACTATGGAAGGTTCAAAGCGAGGCTACCTCTCCTTATGCAACATCGGTCCGTGAAATATTCTTTGGAAATGAAAAGACACCATGTAAGTGCGCCAAAATCTCTTTCAAGAGGGGATTTGTTGGAAATTTGCCTTTGGCGGGAGTTGCGACCGACCAACTTTAACGGCTTGAACACTAGTGTAACGTATGTTGGAGAATCCGGTTCTTCACACATGCATGATCTACTAAGTACGTAGATAACCGTAGGGCCAAGAATCGTCAAATTTCATCGAGAAATGAAAGAGATATTGGTTCACGAAGTAAGGTGTTTGAAGCATGGAAAGTGTGGTATTGTGTGTAATTCTCCCACATCGGTAGAGGAAGAAAGAATTGTTGTGTATATAAGACTCGAAATTGGTTTGGGGTTTGGGACCCCAAGGGGTATCCCATGTGTTTAAAGGAGGGAGGACCTAGATGTGCTTCGGTTCAAGTAAAGACCACACGCGCGCCGCCGCCGCCCGCCCGTCCGGTCCGGTTCGGGTCACGGGTCACGGGTCACGGGTCACGGGTCACGGGTCGTGGTCGTGGGCGTGAGGTGGGGCGTGGGGCTTCGATATTATCTTTTTGGGCCGAGAAAACTTTGCCGGAAGTACGGTTTGATCCCGAAGTTTCGGATATACGGTTTGGACCAGAATTCTTTCGGATGTGCGGTTTGGTCCCCGAAGTTTCAAGATGTACGAGTTTGGTCCACGAAGTTTCAAGATGTACGAGTTTGGTCCCCGAAGTTTCAGAAAATCGAGAATTTCGACGGTCAAAAACAGAAATGCCAAGCACTCAATTCGGCCATTTATTTTGGCTGAATTACTCCTCTATAATGGCCAAAACAGTTGGTCTTTCTCCCATTTATGTTGGTGACTTTACTACCTCCATAATGGCCATTATTTGGCTATTATGGAGGCGATTTTTCAGCCCCTCCTTCACCTATATAAACACCCCCTTACACCATTGTTGAGCACACTTGATATGCACGAAAATACACAACCGAGAAAAAATCTTCTTCCTACAACTTCCAAGCATCATTTCGTTACTCAATATTCTTCACGGTAGCTCTTGAGTTTCCTTTGCTCAAGGGTTCCATTCTTTGTTTTATCTTGGGAGACAAATTGTCCGGGACGTATAAAGGATACATACGGGGCAATATTGTCTTAAGGACGAGTGCTACACTCGACTCGGCATAAACCGGTTTCCATTTTTCGGTCTTGACAAAATCGTAATTTCGAGTTTTGTTGTTATATTGTAATTTTCAGATTTCTAGTTGAATTATTGAAATCTTTATTTATCCTTTCGAATACTTGTAATAGTTAAATACTTCCCGTCTTGCTTTATAAAGTACCATAGAGCAAAAACTCCCAACAACTTAAGACAATATCTGTATTGTATTACTATTAGTATTCGAAAGATGTCGGTCAAAAATTGTGTGACCAAATCGGATATGGAAATGGTTTTACGGTAGAAGAGAGTGATGATGATGAAAGTGTTCATGGTGTCACCGCTACCAAGGCTGGTGGAAACAAACGCTCTCGAGAGCATGAGGATGTCACTGGGACAAGAGGAGAAGGCGAAGATGTTATTCTATCTTGTAGCGAAGGCCTATATCTGTCCCGGACAAAGGATCCGAATAATGGTGAGAAGGAAATGGACACTCGGTCGATGAAGTGATTTGAAGTGAGCGAGAATCCGAAATTGGGATAAGTATTTTTCTTACTTGTCAAGAATAAAGATTAAATGATGTCGATTAAAAATGGATTAAAGTAAGGAGGAATATGAAAATAATTTATATTCCTTACGCTTTAACAAATCGAAGTTTAATCTCATCTTCTTTTCCGTTTAAAGATTGGATTTTGTAAACAACTTAAAAAGATCCGTTCTTTTAAGTGTAATTATTAAAGTGTGTAAAGTATGTTCGCACATACGAGGGAGAAAGATCCACTTGTTGTGCGTAAAAGCGTTACCACTCTTAAGTAAGCGCCAAGAATTATACGGGCACCAATCATAACGGAAGAAGTCTAAAAATTGATGACGTTGAGCACTGTCATATTATTTGGCGAGAAGATCCTTCATAGGATGATATTGGACACTCGGTCATACAAAGCCTCCGGGCGGCATTGAAGTGGGCCAAAATTCCTTTGATATGATGATATTGGACACTCGGTCATATAAAGCCTCGGCGGCGGAGTGGTGGAATTCATTTCATAGGAAAAGTAATGGACACCTAGTAAGGTGGGCCGAGTTTCCAGGTCCTAAATGATCGAAGGCCTAAATAAAGGCGATAAAGAAATTGGACACTCGATCGCAAAGCAAGCTGCGGTGGGCCAAAGTATCGCGATCACATATGATCCGGTTACGCCCTAACCACGGGCAAGAGGTTGTTCATGTGAAGCAACGCCACCTCTAAATTAGAAGGGGTTGGAGAGGTTGTCCTCAATAGGACTTCATGGATTGTGATCACTCTAAGATGAGGCGATACATATTCCTAACTTGGTTTAAGGGACGACATTTGTTGGTCAAAGCTGGTTTGAGATTAGTCCAACAGTGCCGTGATAACTAAGAATGGTACGGTATGTACGTAGCCAAATGAATGATATATTTGTAATCCGTGCGTCTATGCCATCATAGATTAAGACACGTTAAATAGCAAGTCATTCAAAAGCTAACGATGTTGAGATTGTTGCCTTCTTCGACATAAACCTTCAAAATAAATGTGAGGTAGATGAAGAGGCAAAATCACCTTTCCAAATTCCGTCAAGGGAATAGCGAAAGAAGCACTGCTCCTCTAGAACTTAGTCACACCTACTTGGGTGATTTGAAGTTTATACAAAATAGAGGGGGGAGACAAGTACGTTGTGATCTTCATTGATGATGGTACAACGTATGGAATCCTTTGTTTGTTAAAAAGCAAAGATGAAGTTGTTGAAGCGGATAAGCGCTACAAAGCAGAAGTTGAATATCAACTAAGCCTACGGATTGAGAAATTCGTAGTGATAGAGGGGGAGAATGTGAAGCATCGTTCGTTAAACGACTGCTGATTACTCACCTCAGTCTAACGGTGTTAGCCAAGCGCAAACCCGTACGCCTAAATTATGTAGGGCAAGGTGATCCTTATCGCTAATGCGATTCTCAACAGAACTCCGCATAAGGATAAGGATAACTCTCCGTGTGAGACATGGAAATGATCTCACATACAAAAGTTGTGATGTGGGATGGCTTGGTAGAAGTTGGACTACGAGACAGTCAAGTTCGACCTAAGGCTGTAGATTGCATATCCACTTTGGATCGGTAAATAACGAGTAGTCTTGATCGCCTCTTGGCATCAAAGAATCTTTGAATTCTTTTAAGATAGCTTTCCTTGGAAAAAAAAAAAGAAGGAAAAAGGAGTAATTGCTCAAGGTTAACAAGAACCCGCGAGGGCCTGACTGTCCGGAACTAGACGTTCCGTATCTTCATGACTCGAAAGTTGTTGTCTATCCGGAACTTAATATTCCAGATCTGCAGAACTCAGGGATTCTAGATGTTGAACCAAGACGGAGCAAAGAGGGGACAAAGACTTGTTCCAGTCCTTCTAGCTTGTATGGTTGAGATTGAACCATGGACAATTAACAAATAATTATTATCTCCAAAAGCGCTGCTTTGGAAAGAAGCTAAAGGGAGAAATAGATTCCATATATGGAACCATACGTGTGTAATGGTTGATCTTCCTCCGGGAAAAGAATCTTTGGGTTATAAAAAGTGCTCCCCTGTGAGTAGCTTCACATCCAGGGCCATTGTAATCTTACATGGCATGGGTGTTGAAACGACCTTCCAAACCGGAGAGTTGGAAGAAGAGGATCGAATTGGTTTCTTTGAACTGTTGGGCTTCTTCACGAACTTTCATTTTGGTCCACGAAATGTTAACATTTTGGTCTGAAAGTCTCGGATAAAAAGAAACAATGAATCGATCACGAAACATTGACTCGAAGTTAGAAAGCCAACGGTTGGAAAACCAACGGTCTTAGAGTGAAAAATCATATTGAAACAAAGTCTCGATATGAAAGATATGAGTATCACAGATGACATCTTAGGAATTGGATTTCTAAGACATCTAACGGACTGGTCGATAGTTGACGATCTCGTTGAAGCCACCAATGGATATGAATCATAGAATCGATTGGAATCATGGTGCACCCATAGACAAGGAGCGATATGCTCGGGTCACGTGTAGTTCAATGTATTGTACACACTACAACCGACTTGGTATCGTCCAACAAACGGACCGGTTGAACTAAGGTTCACGATGATCTTAATACATGATCAATAGAAGGCGTTAAGTCGGATATGACGATATACGAATTATTCGCTTATCTACGGATTATAGTATTACGGATGTCCGGCGGTTCGAGAGAACACGGTGATGCAAGCTGGACATCGGATCGAAGAACACCAAAGCCACAAGTAAATGTGTATGGTGGTTCTTGGAAAATCCTCTAAGCAAACTTGCATCGACCGATTCATGATGGTATCGGAGTTTATCGCTTTATACAAAGCATGAAAGAAGTTGAGTAACTTCACGACTCATTAGAGGACGTCCCTTATTGGGAGAAACCCGTGCCTTCGGCGGTTCTACACTTGTGGCTAGCCGGTCGGCTTTAGGAAGGACACGGATGACGGCGTTTGGACATATCTGTCGGGGATCATCGGAGACATAAGACCGTATGGCGGTTGATCATCACGGGTGTCACTTCCTTGTTTACAAACTAAGGGACTACCCGAGAGATCAAGCGTTCGCTGTCTAGGGGAATGGGCTTAAAACCCAAAATATACGGACCAATACGGTGGAAACCCAACCTTACGAACCGGAGATCCCGGTAATTTGGTTCAATGGGAAAACTAAGTTGTAAAGGTTCGGTTGATCGCTTCGGTGGAAGCATGAGCACTTCGGATAGTGATTTACGAAAAGAAACACCAAATCCAAAGCCGTTCCGCGATAGACGTTAAGTGCTATCTGCGGTATGGGTAAAGGTTAAGTTTTCAAAAACTGTAATGATCCTCAACGGTTGAGGTTAGGTCTTTGGGAAACTTTTAATGGTTCCTAACACTTGTGAAGTGGGGTATAGCAGGATTCCTTGTAGGAGACCACCTATTTAAGTGCGAGGACGGGCCGCCTCAAATTGAACGCACTTAAGAATCCAAGACGTTGTCCATGGCCAAAACGGACAAAACATTACGAAGAAGAGAGTAAGGGAATTTGTTGTGTTGGTACCGTTGTCTTGGCTTACACTAAACACGACGGTTCAAGACATCACGTTCACCGCGCAGTAAGTAAGTCCGATGGTATTCAACTATGGAAGGTTCAAAGTGAGGCTACCTCTCCTTATGCAACATCGGTCCGTGAAATATTGCTTTGGAAATGAAAAGACACCATGTAAGTGCGCCAAAATCTCTTTCAAGAGGGGATTGTTGGAAATTTGCCTTTGGCGGGAGTTGCGACCGACCAACTTTAACGGCTTGAACACTAGTGTAACGTATGTTGGAGAATCCGGTTCTTCACACATGCATGATCTACTAAGTACGTAGATAACCGTAGGGCCAAGAATCGTCAAATTTCATCGAGAAATGAAAGAGATATTGGTTCACGAAGTAAGGTGTTTGAAGCATGGAAAGTGTGGTATTGTGTGTAATTCTCCCACATCGGTAGAGGAAGAAAGAATTGTTGTGTATATAAGACTCGAAATTGGTTTGGGGTTTGGGACCCCAAGGGGTATCCCATGTGTTTAAAGGAGGAGGACCTAGATGTGCTTCGGTTCAAGTAAAGACCACACGCGCGCCGCCGCCGCCCGCCCGTCCGGTCGGTTCGGGTCACGGTCACGGGTCACGGGTCACGGGCGTGGGCGTGGGTCGTGGGGCGTGGGTGGGGCTTCGATATTATCTTTTTGGGCCGAGAAAACTTTGCCGAAGTACGAGTTTGATCCCGAAGTTTCAGATATACGATTTGGACCGAATTCTTTCGGATGTGCGAGTTTGGTCCCCGAAGTTTCAAGATGTACGAGTTTGGTCCCTGAAGTTTCAAGATGTACGGTTTGGTCCCCGAAGTTTCCAGAAAATCGAATTTCGACGGTCAAAAACAGAAATGCCAAGCACTCAATTCGGCCATTTATTTTGGTGAATTACTCCTCCTATAATGGCCAAAACAGTTGGTCTTTCTCCCATTTATGTTGGTGACTTTACTACCTCCATAATGGCCATTATTTGGCTATTATGGAGGCGATTTTCATCCCCTCCTTCACCTATATAAACACCCCCTTACACCATTGTTGAGCACACTTGATATGCACGAAAATACACAAACGTAAAAAATCTTCTTCCTACAACTTCCAAGCATCATTTCGTTACTCAATATTCTTCACGGTAGCTCTTGAGTTTCCTTTGCTCAAGGGTTCCATTCTTTGTTTTATCTTGGGAGACAAATTGTCCGGGACGTATAAAGGATACATACGGGGCAATATTGTCTTAAGGACGAAGTGCTACACTCGACTCAAAGCATAAACCGAGTTTCCATTTTTCGGTCTTCAACAAAATCGTAATTTCAGTTTTGTTGTTATATTGTAATTTTCAGATTTCTAGTTGAATTATTGAAATCTTTATTTATCCTTTCGAATACTTGTAATAGTTAAATACTTCCCGTACTGCTTTATAAAGTACCATAGAGCAAAAACTCCCAACAAGTACTACACTTCTGTTTGGTTTATTTTATGCAGAGCTACGTGGTTCGTTTAAGTCATTTGCTTCTACCTACCATTCCTAGTTCTTGATTTTTTTGTCTAGTAGTATACTTCCATGCATTTATTCTCCGCTACACTCGTATACAAATTCAAAATTTAAATTCAATAAATCTAATTTTTAAGTTTTTACTCTTTTAAATTTATTGTATTTGTCAAATTAGGTTCAAATTATAATATGTGAAAAGTTCATAATTTTTTGATATATATTTAAATTTCGTATTAAATTAATAGAAAGTGTTGAGATTCCAAATAAAACTCTCCAACATTTTAGTCGTCTCAATTAACCACTTCTGGCCCATAAGGGCTTACAAAGTTAGCTTGGGCCACAACATCATTGTCATAACATTTCAAATTCATGTCACTTCACAAGTGACATGAAATTTGAAACTTCACAGCCGCATTTGTTTTTTCAATTACAAAAACTAAAAAGCGGCTGTTTTATCTGATATGGGACCTCCAACATTTAATTGCACGATTTGTGCTTTAAATGGCATGATCTTTAATTTTTGTCTTTATAAAATAAAATTTATTTCTAGCGGAACATAAGTTCTTAAGGACGCAAGGTATAACTTGTAGGATATTAACAATAACAATATATCCAGTGTAATCCCACAATGTGGGTCTGGGAAGGGTAAAGTGTACACAGACCTTACTTATAGGATATTATGATGCGAAAATATAAACTTATGCTCCGTGAAAAGTTGTTGTTTTGAGAGGCAAATATTAAATACCAGCACAAAATATGGGCCAAAAGTGCAAATGACCCGACCTCCAATAGGACTTGTTTGGGCTTGGGCTCTCTGGACTGGGCTTAAATTCCACCTATCATCCAACACGGGCGAATCCATCCATGATAAGAATTGGAAACTCCGCTCATCCAAACAAGACCTTAACAAATTAAAACCACGTCAGCTTTCTTCTTCATCTCTCTGATCTCTTAATTTACTCAAATTTCACTCAATTCAATCTTCCAAAATTAGGGGTTTTAATTTCGCTCCCAAATCACAATACGACATCGTTTAGAAGAGACGAGAAATGGCGAATCAAGGTGCAAAGAAGCGTAAGGAAGAAAACACACGTCATATGAAGAAACTCTTTCAAGTCATCATTGCCTGCAACGTAACAATTTCTCCTCATTTAAAATTAATTTTTAATTAATTCTATCTGTTTATTCTATTGAATAATAATTTGAAGTTGTAGGAAAATAAATTTGTTTACGATTTTTGTATTTGATATTTGTTTAATTCATGTCTAAATAGAATTTACAGTCAAAATTATATAGGATTATGTTTTAGCTCATTGCACGGGGCTTGCCTAGTGCGGATTATCTGTCCTGTGTGATTTGTGGGCTATTTTTGTGGGCTATTGCACAAGAGCGGGTTTACTCTGTGTGCATCCGAAGAGTAGTTGAATGATTCTCGATTGTATCAAACCTACAAAGTCATCTTTTTGAAGATCCATGAAATTCCCCGGCTTTGATAAAAAAATTTTAATCTACTTTTGTCCTTTTAATTGAGATAGACCGGGTTCCTTGTCATAAAAAAATAATAATCATATAGGATTATGTTTTTCAGTTTCCAGTCAAACTAGGCTTCATACTATTAAGGGGTCGTTTGGTAGCTGGGTAGGAGCTAAGTTATTCATGTATTAAATCTTGCGTAAGTAATACCATATTTGGTAGCATTCTTTTGCTATGTATAAAATTCAATACACCTAATTACGGTGCTTGTTTTACAATTTAAAACTCGCATATTTAATACATGTATAAGTTAATGCATAAGTTATGAGAGGGGTTGGCTATAACATGAGTTAGGAGAGGTAGAGGTAGGCCGAAAAAGAATTGGGGAGGTGATTAGATAGGACATGACACAACTTAAGCTTACGGAGTGACAAAGGTGTGGAGGTCGAGGATTAGGATCGAGAGTTAGTAGGTAGTTGAGTGATCTCTCTATCAGTAGTAATAGGTAGTAAACGTGTAGTTTCTTTTCTTCAATATGTATTACTATCTGTTGCTTCATTTGCTTTATATCTTGCTATTTTGTTGCTATATTTTTCTTGATACCATGCTTTGTACCCTGCTATTTGTCACCACATCTTTGTCCTTTCTTTTGAGCCGAGGGTCTCTCAGAAACAACTTCTCTACCCCATAAAAGTAAGGGTAAGGTTTGCGTACATCCTACCATCTCCAGACTCCACTTATGAGACTGTATTGGGTTTGTTGTTGTTGTTGTATAAGTTATGATAGAATCTATGTATTATTTTATGCATGGTAGAAGATGGAATAATTAAAACATGAATAACTAAACCCTGCATAAAATAATACATAGATTTCCTCATAATTAATCCCAGTGTTACTAATACTTGCATAACTCTAACCAGCTATCAAACGACCCCTTTTTAATAGAGATGCTACTAGCTATTCTCTGGTTTTGAGAATTGTAGCTAACATTCAAAGATTTATTGAGTTTTTGGCTAAATAGTTTTTCCTTCATTTTCAATTTTTTTTTTGTGTGTATAGGTAATTTATTTATTGGTGAGAGCTGGGATTTTCTATTCAAGTTTCACATGGAAGCATGTCGTAGGATTATTGTTGACTTCTTTGGCTTATGCTTTACCGTACAAACAATTAGATTCAATGGCGAAACCTAGTTATGGTGATGATGGGGAGATGTTCGATGGTGGATATGATATGAGTACTGGTGGAATTTGTGGGTATGTGTAGCTTCATTTTCGTAATTTTTAGTTTTTTTGGTTCTGAATTATATATTTTTTGAGATGTTTTGACTTTTGGTTGATGAAAAATCGGTATTGTTTGATAGAATTTGTGAGCTATGTTACTTGGATTCGAGTATGAGATAAGTACTTGAGATTAAGTACTGACCTGGGTATGATCAATTTTTAGTAGGTTTCAATTCATTTTTAAAATTTTCTTTTTGGGTTCTGAATTTTGTTTTTTCCCTCTTTCTTTTTGAGCTGTTTTGACTTTTATTTTGATAAATTATCGGCCTTGTGTTATAGTAGAATTTGTGAGCTATGTTACTTGGATTCAAGTATGAGATAAGTACTGACTTGAGTATTATCATTTCTTAGTTGGTTAAAATGGGTGCATTCAATTCATTTTAAATTTTTTATTTTTGTGTTCTGAATTTTGTTCTTTTTTCTTTCTTTTTGAGCTGTTTTGACTCGGCTCTCCGTAGCATCTTCTTTCCACCATTATTTGATAAATTATCGGCCTTGTTTTATAGAATTTGTGAGCTATGCTACTTGGATTCGAGTATGAGATAAGAACTGACTTTAGTATGGTCAGTTTTTAGTTGGTTAAAAAGGGTGCATTCAATTTTTAGATAGGTTTCGAGTGTATTTTGAAGGATCTGGTCATGTCACAGTTCACACCCATTTGAACCGATGGTGATATGAAAAGACGAACATAAATGATGAGTAGATGAATGAAGAGTGTTCAAGGTTCTCTTGCTTTATTGAGTATGATATGCTGAAATGCTGTCATTTCTTTAAGCTTTTCACATTATTTCGGGTAATCAGCTGTTGTTATCCATTTGTGTGTTGAAGTTGTGGATCAACTACTGATGGAGTTGAACATTTGGACTACTCAGATGAAGTGATATTTAGAGGTTTATACATCAGGAAGAAAAGCTAGCATAATTGCATTTTCTTTCTCGTCCTGTCTTATTATCCAGGCGAAGGCGTCTTATTATCCCACTGGGAAAATAAAAGGCAAAGGTGTTAGTCCAATAATAAAAATAATATGTTGCTTTGACATGTGTCTTCATTTGTCCTACTTATTTCAAAATGAAGGCAAAGGAAAAGTATCTCATTTTGCATTTCATTTGTTTTCATGCCTTCTCTTTACTAAGAAATATGATTTGAATTGGTTGAACAAGATTTAGGAAGGGTGCCGGGCTGATGTGTTAGCTCTGCTAAAACATCAAACGACAGGTTCTTTTTCTATCCCCAAGTTCCACGTCATATCAATTTCCATGTATAAAAAGTTATATGTATAATTCCTTTCTCCCAATTTATGTGGCACTTTTCGGTTTTTGGGGTTCAAACTATGTAAACTTTGACCAACATTTAAAGTAATATTTTTTCATCATATTGATATGAGAAGAAATGCAAGTTATATATTTTTTTTTCGTATAGTGTTTGAATATCTAAATTGTGTCTGAATATCTAAATTTAATTTTAATGTATTGAGTTGATCTAATCTTCAAAGATTAGTCAAATTGATTCTAGGAAACGAGAGGTGCCACATAAATTGGAACGGAACGGAAGGAGTATTATTTTAGGGTTTGGGGGGGTGGGGGGGTGGGTTGGGGTTTTAATTAAATGCCAACTACTAATACAGGTAAGTTTTGATGTGTATATAGAGAGGCTGGTTGTTGGATTCTAAAATTTGGACGTGACTTCAAGCTGTAAATTTTGCGTGTGAATATACTCAGTCTTACTGATCTTGTATTCCTACCCAAAGCTCTGGCTTTGTGGTAACTTCATAATCTCCTGCTCCATTTTGTTTGGAAATACAATCTTACCTTGCTATGAATCTTGCTTGCAGATATTTACATGATATAATCTACATTACATGTTTCGTGCAATTGGCTTCTATCATCTCCGACAAGTTCTGGTACACATATCTAGTTGTAAGTTTATTCTTGTACCTCTAACCATGCTTTACTTGCATGTCACAATCATGTTTTGCTTTTTGAGAATGGCTTAGAGCATATAATTTGCAATAAAATTCATATTCACTGCTGCCAAAATTTTATAAACATAAAATGTTGGCTATGTGTTATTTCTGCTGTCTTTCTTCTTGGTATGCTCTATAGTTTGTCGCCATCAACACAATGTCTTATCGATGATGTTGGAGAAAAGTTTGCTTTTGGATCTTTCATCAATAAGCAATAATTTTAGGACAACTTATTGGTTGATTTGTGAGTGAAATCAAGCTAGGAACTTGGGCAGAAACATTCATTTGCTCTCAAAGAAAAAATTATACATATTTTGGACGAATTGGTAAATTTTCATTTTATTCTAATTTGAGTTGAAAGGGGTGTGAATCCTCTACTTCAATATGAATTGGCGAATTAGCGAGGGTGTGATTCCCTTATTTTTGAATGCGGAAGGGGTGTAATTCCTCTATTTTAATATGCTTTGTAAGGGTGTGATCCCCTTATTTTTCAATGCGGAAGGGATGTGATTCCTCTATTGTATTATGAATTTGCAAGGGTATGATTCCCTTGTTTTTGAATGTGGAAGGGGTGTGATTCCTCTATTGTATTATGAATTTGCAAGGTTGTGATTCCCTTATTTTTGAATGCGGAAAGGGTGTGATTCCTCTATTTAATATGAATTTGCAAGGGTGTGATTTCCTTATTTTTGAATGCAGAGGGGGGGGGGGGGGGGGGTGTGATTCCTTTGTTGTATTATGAATTTGCAAGGGTGTGATTCCCTTGTTTTTGAATGCGGAAGGGGTGTGGTTCCTCTATTGTATTATGAATTTGCAAGGGTGCAAGGGTGTGATTTCCTATTTTTGAATGCGGAAGGGGTGTAGTTCCTTTATTATGAAAGTGCAATTCCCTTATTTTTGAATGCGAAAAGAGTGATTCCTCTATTTTATTATGATTTTTCAAGGGTGTGATTCCCTCATTTTTGAATGCGGAAGGGGTGTGAATCCCTATTTTATTATGAATTTGCAATGGATAAATTTGTGACTAAGTTGAACAATTATTTGAATTTGTAGGGACATTTATCCTTGAACATCAAAATAGATAAATCTGTGACTAAGTTGTGCACATATCTTCTCGAAATCTTGGATTCGGCTCTGTGTGTTAGTTAAATAACTATTATTGTCTCCCTTTCCAGATACCTGCATTTGCAGCGTACAAGCTTTCCGGATTTATCAAAGGATTTTTACCTCAAGGTTCAGAGGTTCGTGTTAATATAGTGAATCAAATCTTCATAGATCAATCAATGTCTTAACTAATTGGCCTAATGGTTCTTGTGATTATTCAGGATGCTGAAGAGGACGAGAAGACCAGAAAGAAGAGAGAGAAACTGGAGAAGAAAGCTTCAAGAACCAAATTCGTCAAAACAAGAGCTCGTTAATTCAGCATTGCACTGTAATGATGTATGTGTCACTGAGAACTATGCATTGGCTGATGGCTAACGTTTGCCCTCGATTTCAGAAAGAAGTGTTTTAGCACACGAGTTATCTCGGGACTGGAGATCGATGTACTCTAATCTTGTTGGAAGTTGTTGCCTTGGGGGTACTTTGTAGGATTGCCAGATGCACAAATCCAATTTTGTCTGTTTAATGTATGTGTGTATGTCTTTGGTCAGCAGACTAAATCTCTAGATTCCCCTTTTAAGAACTTGTACCATGGGACATAATCAGCATTTAGCTACATTTTGGTGCAAATTGGAACTTGATTTCCGATACCGTTTTTCGGGTTTAAGATATAATATATTCTATAGAGTATAATACTCCCATCGTGTCCCAGATCACACCGTGAATCAGAAGGGGAAGCCCACTGAAGGTTTCTCTATCAGCTCCTCTTGTAGACCGGTGTGGTTTTACGAAGTGTCTTGAGCACAATTCAGTGGCGTTGATCAATCAAGAGGGTTTTTTGCATATCCTTAAGGTTATCCGTTTTTATCATATTCGGATCATGATAATTTTGCAAGAGGAACTTTCTTTGTGATTTTTTTTTCTTTTGATGTCCTCGTAGTACAAACATTTTAATTAATTAACAGAAACATTGAATTTTTTAGTAATTTACAGGGACGTCACTCTAGTCTCTAGGTCAGCTATATTGTATGTAAAGATCCTCTAGGCTTTTTTGGTTTCCCACCTGATATCCGGATCTAATTAAACTAGGATTCTTGTTGGAAAACCTCACTTTGGGGTCAAATGCTCCCTGACAAAAGCTACACTATATCCGGGACTTGAACCTAGACTTTTGATTAAGAATGAAGGAGTACTTATTATTCCATCACAATCCAATTCCTCTAGTTTTATGAGATTATAGCAACATTTCCTACCAATCTTTTGGAAAAAATAAAAATAGAGAAAATTATAGCTCAGTGCCTTTTGGTAATCTAGCTTACAAAATATGATCAAATCTACATGTATGTATAATACATACCTATATATATAATATAAATAATCAACATATATGTTTTATATTTTTCGACCATTGATAAATAAATTTGTTGAATTGTACATATTGGTAATTTTTCCAAGATATGCAATGACCCGTATGCACCTCATGTTCTGTGAAGAACTTAATAATTAAGGGAAGATAAAAAAAATGGACCAAAAATAGAAGATCATATATTAATCAAACTTACCAACTTCCAAGAGGATGTGTGCAATCTAGAGGGGTATCTCTTAAATTCACTCTCAATTATTTTTCCTTTTGGATTAAAATATACTTAAGACTTTGACTACTTGTGAGACTAAAAGGTTTGAATTTTAGCAGAGCAAACTTAAGAACTAAGATGGTAGTTTCAAAATAAAAAAGAATAGAGATTAGCCGATGTATTTTAGTAGAGAGTGATTTTCCCTTTTAATAAATCTTACGCGCAATGAAATCTGAATTAGTCAAAACAGTAATTTCAAATAACGGATGATTAAAATCAAAAAAATCATTTCTTTGATATCAAACCATTTTCCCGCTGCTGACCCCTCCACAGTGACAACTCTAGAGCATATTGTGAAAATTCACAAGAATTCACACGCGCTCATATTCATTAAGAGATCAATTAAATATATAAATTCTAACTATAGATTCAGATATTATTGTATAGTAACTTGAGATTAATGTAAGAACTCATAAACTTCAAATTCTAAATTCGCCTTACATCCCCACTCTATAAAATCAAAAGATAATTGCAAAAAGCATGAAAATGATACAAGATTTTTGTAGATTGCATCTCATCAACCAACCTATCATATCCTCAAATGTCATTGTCTGTTTTTTCCAACTTCTTTTAATTTAAAACCAAACAAGAAAGGACAAGGAAATCATGCAATGCACCTCAGAGTGAAATAAAATTGGTCGAATTATAAATCATAGTAATATCTTTATTGCACCTATTTGAAATAAGGGTGTGTTTGGTATGATGGAAATATTTTTCAAAAGCGTTTTTCTTAATAACTTATTTTTTGGTGGAACATACTTTTAAATATTCGATTGGAGAGTAGAAAATATTTAGTAAAATTACATTTGTTAAAGAGAGATAATATTAACAATTTGTGATACATTTGAGTATTAAATATTCATAATACTATCTTAAGTCTTAGTTAAATTAGTAATATAAAGTTAAAAAGTTGAGATAATTAGGAAGGTAAATAACTTTCTTTCATAAGTGAGGTACACCATTTTCTTTTGGTAAGAAACTATTTTTTGCCAACCATATCACTACTCAACAAAAAAAATTAGCTACAAAATTTATCGTTAATCTGTCTTTAAATAGCCCGTAGTTAATTAATTTTTTGATAATTTGTCGTTAAATAGGATAAGAAACGAATTTTTATTTCTTAGAGACGGAAGTTGTCTGTTGCTAATTTGTATTTTTTTTTTCATATACACACGAAAAATGACTTATTTTCTCTTTTCTAATATTATCCATCATACCAAACACACCCTTCATTGGATTGTGAAACTTCAGTTATTAAGATAACTGACCTTTTCATGTTCACTTCTACTATATATATATATATATATATATATAGTACTACTGTTAAAGAGTAGGAGACTATAAAGAAAACTCCATTACTAGAAACATTATACAAAAAATATAATGGTGCAGATAAATAGCAAAATAGCAATTTCCTTTGTGATTGTGGTAATTTTCTTGAGATGGGTATGGAAATTCTTGAATTGGGTGTGGATTCATCCAAAGAAATTGGAAAAAAGACTCAAAATGGAAGGTTTCAAAGGAAGTTCTTACAACTTTTTGCTTGGAGATATGAAGGAGATTAATACAATGGTTGAAGAAGCAAAATCCAAGCCTATGAACTTCACTAATGACTATGTTTCTAGAGTTTTGCCTCACTTCACCAAGTTGATGATCCAATATGGTATGTAATTTATTACTTATCTCATTTAAATTTGTATAATATAGTTTATTGGACTATATTTCTCGGGCTCTTCAAAAATTCGATACGCATTCGTCGATATTTTTAAAGAGTCCGAACAATATAATATCAAATACGAAGTTTGAGAAAGAAATAAAGAATTTCAAAACGTATGGTCTTAAAAGTGCCGTAACATTTATGTGGCTATAAATTTTTTGAAGCTTAAGGTCTTATAATATCAGTCTAAATAGAAAATTATACATTTGAGAAGATCTTATGTTGTGGGCACTGTTGTAAGGAATTTATGCAGTATCTTGCGATATAACAGCTTATAACAAGTTATTATCTATTTTCTAAGTTATCATATTAGGATTGATATAAAAGTTGTTTCAGGTCCACCAAACATCATAGTGTAATTTTATTTTACGTTGTCCGTATGTATAACTTAAACTCGTTTAAGTTTCATGCACTCGTGGTGTAGAAAATATTGACGTAGTTAAGTAATTTACGAGGTAACTACGGGCAAATCTCTAAGATAAGTTTTAAATGGTAATTTTGTTAAAGTAGTAACTAACATGCTATATCACAAGTTAAACTATACTTAAATCCTATTTAAATAAGGCTTAGTTTTATTCTCTCTTTAACACCTTTATGAGATTTGTGTTTTTTCTAATCTAGCTCATTGTATCTTGTAGGTAAGAATTGTTTTATGTGGTTGGGGCCAAAACCAACATTGTTCATCACAGACCCTGAATTAATAAGGGAAATATTGTCAAAAAGTTATATTTACCAGAAGATTCAAAGCAATCCAATCACAAGGTTGCTAGGACAAGGACTAGCAAGTTATGAAACAGAGAAGTGGGCTAAGCATAGAAGAATTATCAACCCTGCATTTCACCTTGACAAGTTGAAGGTAATTTTAATATCAAAAGTTTTTTTTTTTGGGTTTTCATTCGGTATTCAGTATTTGTTTTGGAGCCCGTCTGACTAATTCGGATTTACGCTCGCCGAAAAGTCTTACTTTGAGAGGTAAAACGCTTCCTATCAAAGCTGACTTCATTAACGGGGCTCGAATCCAAGGCTATTGATTAATGATGGAGGGGTACTCACCACCCCATCTTTTTATATATATTTAATCACTTGATTTTATTGATTGAGAATATAAGTTATTTTTCTAAAAGCTTAAACAACTACTATTGTCAAACATGTTATTCTTATATATTTATTATCCATATCCAAGATGGATGTGTGAGCATACAAGGAGGGATAGAATTAGAAATGATGATATCCGCGACAGAGTGGGAGTGGCCTCGGTGGAGGATAAGATGCGGGAAGCGAGGTTGAGATGGTTTGGGCACGTGCAGAGGAGAGACACAAATGCCCCAGTGCGGAGGTGTGAGAGGTTGGCTATGGATGTGTACAAGAGGGGTAGAGGTACGCCGATGAAGTATTGGGGTGAGGTAATTAGACGTGATATGACACAGGTGCAACTCACTGAGGACATGACCTTAGATAGGGGGTTATGGGAGACACGTATTAGGGTAGAAGGGTAGCAGGTAGTACAACGTAGTCCTACCTACGCTTACAAACTGATAATTGTAGTATTATTATTGTAGGCTTGCTTAGCCTATCATACTAGTAGGCACATTATTGCCTTATAGTCCCTTGTTTGATTTATGCTGCTATGTGTATTTTGTCTGTCTTATTTACTTGCATTAGTTATTGCTTCTTTTTGTTGCCTTTTCTTTTCAGAATTTGCTACCATGACCTATTCACTTTGTTTGTCTTGCTTTGCTTGGTCTTGTGCTTTGTCTTGAGCCGAGGGTCTCTCGGAAACAACCGCTCTACCTACCAAGGTAGAGGTAAGGTCTGCGTACACTCTGTTGGAAATTTGCCTTTGGCGGGAGTTGCGACCGACCAACTTTAACGGCTTAAACACTAGTGTTACGTATGTTGGAGAATCCGATTCTTCACACATGCATGATCTACTAAGTACGTAGATAACCGTAGGGCCAAGAATCGTCAAATTTCATTGAGAAATGAAAGAGATATTGGTTCACGAAGTAAGGTGTTTGAAGCATGGAAAAGTGTGGTGTGTGATCAATTCTCCCTCATCGGTAGAGGAAGAAAGAATTGTAGTGTATATAAGACTCGAAATTGGTTTGGGGTTTGGGACCCCAAGGGGTATCCCATGTGTTTAAAGGAGGGAGGACCTAGATGTGCTTCGGTTCGAGGAAAGACCACACGCGCGCGCCGCCGCCCGCCCGTCGGTCCGGTCCGGTTCCGAGTTCGGGTTCTGGGTTCCGGGTTCTCGGGTTCTCGGGTTCTCGGGTCACGGGTCGGGTGGGTCGAGGGTCGAGGGCTGTGGGTTGAATTGGTTTGGGGTTTGGGAGACGAATTGTCCGGGACGTATAAAGGATACATATGGGGCAATATTGTCTTAAGGACAGAGTGCCACACTCGACTCGGCAAAAATCAAAGCAGTTTCCGGTTTTCTTCTTCAACAAATTGTAATTTCAGTTTTGTCGTTCTATTGTAATTTTCAGTTTTCTAGTTGAATTGTAATTTCAATTCTTACATAAGCAGTTACTTGTAATTTTCGTTCGCAATCCTTTGTAGGGAAGCCAACAATTTAAGACAATATTTTGCTTACGGTAACTGCAATAACATGGCTGGAAATATGACCGATGTTGCTGCTACTACTACTGCCTCTCGAGGCAACGTTCTTTGCCTTCCCCGCTATCGCTCGCTATCGCTCAAGGCAAGTAACACCGCCGCCTTTTCTTTGCTTGCTTTGCTTTTGCTCTTGTTCAAGGTAGTAACACCGCTGCCTTCCCGACTGCTGGAGCTCCACCCTCTTCTTCACACCACCATGATCGTCCTGAAAAATTCATGGGATCAGAATTCAAAAGATGGCAGCAAAAGATGTTGTTTTACTTAACAGTTATGGGCATGGCCCGGTTCCTTACGGAAGATCCTTCACAATTTGGAGATGAAATGGACTCTTCGCCTAATGAAACGGGTGAAGGGGGCCTTGGTATCCATGTCATTAATGGCATGAAGATGGTTCGTGACGCATGGAATCATAGCGATTTCATGTGCAAAAACTATATCTTGAATCGCTTTGCGAGACCCTCTCTACACGGTCTATTGCACCGTTGGCATTGCCAAAATTTGTGGGAAAAGCGCAAAAGAAGTACAACGCACAAGATGCGGGTACTAAGAAGTTCATCGTTGGAAAATTTCTAAAATTCCAAATGGTGGACAGTAAGACAGTGATGTCCCAAGTCCAGGAATTCCAAATGATTTTACATCACCTGGATTTGGAAGGACTGAAACCAAACGAGCAGTTTTTGGTTGCATCGCTGATTGAAAAGTTACCTCCTTCATGGAATGAGTTTATGAGTTACTTGAAACTCAAGACAAAGGAGATGACCTTTGAAGAGCTTGTTATCAAACTGCAAATTCGGGAAGATAATAAGAAGACCTTGCCAAAGGGTAGACAACCCGCCGAGGCGAAGGCGAACTGGCCGAGCGAGGCCAAAGGGAACTCAAGCAAGAAGCGGAAGTTCCAGAAAGACGGCAAAGCCCCTGCAACAGAGATGTTCAGAGGTAATTGTCATCACTGTGGAAAACCTGGTCATAGGATCAAGGAATGCCGCAAGCTCAAGACGGAGCAACAGCAGAAAGCCAAGTCTAAAGGCAAGGCTCAAGCAAACGTCGTCAAGGACACGCTCCTGGATGACATGATCGAGGAATTCTCTGCAGTGGTGCTAGAAGCCAACTTGGTGGAGAATCCGATGCAGTGGTGGGTGGACACAGGTGCTACTAGGCACATCTGTTCCAACAAAGATGCCTTCTCCACGTACACACCGATCGGCGACAAGAAGGCTGTTCATGGGCAACAACGCTTCTTCCGACGTGATGGGGGTTGGAAAGGTGGTCCGAAGATGACTTCGGCAAGGAACTTACTCGAAGGAAGTGATGCACGTCCCGAGAGATTAGAAAAATTTAATTTACGGACCTTTATTGGTTAATGCTTTGGTTTTAGGCTAGTATTTGAATCCAATAAGTTTGTACTCACTAAAAATGGCACATTTGTAGGGAAGGGCTTCGTCTGTGAAGGCCTCTTCAAAGTGAATGCCATGTCTGTATTGCGTCAAGGAAATAAAGTTGAGTCTTCTTCTTATTTGCTTGAGTCTTCTAATTTATGGCATCATAGATTAGGACATGTAAACTACAAGTCTATTCAAAGGCTGGTAAAGATGGAGTTGTTGCCTTCTATCGACATAAACCATCAATATAAGTGTGAGGTGTGCGTAGAGGCAAAACTCACCAAGCTTCCTTTTCGATCCATCGAAAGGAATACCGCTCCTCTAGAACTTATTCACACAGATATATGTGATTTGAAGTTTGCACAAACTAGAGGGGGGAACAAGTACTTTGTGACATTTATAGATGATAGCACAAGGTATTGTTACCTTTATTTGTTGAAAAGTAAATATGAAGCCTTTGAAGCGTTCCGACGTTACAAAGCAGAAGTTGAGAATCAACTTAGCCTACGGATTAAATCCATTCGTAGCGATAGAGGGGGAGAATATGTAGCGCCATTTGAGGAATATTGTGCCCAAGAAGGCATTATTCATCAAACGACGGCTCCATACTCACCTCAATCAAACGGTGTGGCGGAACGTAAGAACCGCACATTAAAGGAAATGATGAATGCCTTGCTTATCAATTTCGGTCTTTCCCAAAACATGTGGGGAGAAGCCGTCCTTACCGCTAATACGATTCTTAACAGAGTCCCACATAAGGGTAAGGACAAAACTCCATATGAATCATGGAAGGGAAAGAAACCCACCTACAAATATTTTAAGGTGTGGGGTTGTCGGCAAAGGTTGAAGTACCCAAGCCAAAGCGAGTCAAGATTGGGCCTAAGATCGTAGATTGCATATTCATCGGATATGCAAATAACGATAGTGCTTATCGCTTTTTAGTGCATAAGTCGGATATTCCGGATATCCACCAGGGTACAATAATGGAATCAAGGAATGCTCTATTATTTGAAAGTACCTTTCCTAGAAAGGAAAAAGACATAACCTCCGAAACGAAGTTATGCACAAAGCTCTCAAGATCCGGGAGTCCTTGGCGCCGGATCTAAATGGTTCGATCTAGCGAATCTCGAAGTGGTGAACATCCGGAATCTAGTGTTCTGATTCTCGAACTTGGAGACTCCGAGAGATGGATCTAAGGCGAAGTAAAAGGGCCGGGAAGGATACATCATTCGGTCCTGACTTTGTAGCTTATATGGTTAGTGATGAACCAATGACAATTGCTCGGGCGTTGTCAACTCCGTAAGCACCGCTGCGGAAAGAAGCTATTGAGAGTGAAATAAGCTCCATTCTCGCATAACCATACTTGGGAGTTGGTTGATCTTCCTCCGGGAAATAAACCGTTGGGTTGTAAATGGATACTCAAATAAATACAAGGCAGATGGGTCTATAGACAAGTACAAGGCCAGGTTGGTAGTCAAGGGCTATCGACAGACAGAAGGCTTTGACTACTTTGACACATACTCTCCGGTATCCCGGATGACATCCATACGGGTATTTATTGCGATTGCAGCTTTGCGTGACCTTGAGATACACCAGATGGATGTTAAGACAGCCTTTCTAAACGGTGATTTGGAAGAAGAAATTTATATGGACCAACCCGAGGGGTACGTGGTTCAAGGGCAAGAGAAGAAAGTCTGTCGACTTATCAAATCTCTGTACGGGCTGAAACAAGCCCCGAAGCAATGGCACGAAAAATTTGATAGTACTCTACTATCGAAGAGTTTCGCCATTAATGAGTGTGATAAATGTGTCTACACGAAAGGTAACTCTGACTCGTTTGTTATGATATGCATGTATGTAGATGACATGTTAATCACAGGAAGCAGTCCTAGGGTAATCCTAGAGTCTAAGAACATGTTGAAACAATGCTTCGACATGAAGGATATGGGTATCGCAGATGTCATCTTAGGGATTAAAATCTCTAAGACGTCTGACGGACTGGTCTTATCTCAGTCTCACTACATCGAGGATGTTTTGAGAAAGTTCGAGATGTTAGACAGTTCACCGATAAAGTCACCAATGGATACAAATCAAAAGCTTGATAAAAATCTTGGTGCACCGTATACCAGAGAGATATATGCACGGTGATCGGTAGTTTGATGTATATAACAAACTGCACCCGACCTGATATTGCTTACGCAGTCAATAAGTTGGCTAGGTTCACCCATAATCCGAGTGATAATCACTAGAAGGCGTTGAATCGGGTATTACAATACCTGAAATACACGTTAAATTATGGGTTACACTATTCGAGATATCCAGCTGTACTAGAAGGGTACAGTGATGCAAACTGGATATCTGATATAGAGAACACCAAGTCCACCGGTGGGTATATATTTACGATTGGTGGCGGGGCCGTGTCTTGGAAATCCTCTAAGCAAACTTGCATCGCCCGATCCACGATGGAATCGAGTTTATCGCTTTAGACAAAGCAGAAGAAGAAGCTGAGTGGCTTCATGACTTCTTAGAGGATGTTCCGTGTTGGAACAAACCCGTACATTTGGTAATGATCCACTGCGACAGTTAGTCGGCTCTAGGAAGGGCACGGAATGCTATGTACAACGGCAAGTCTCGTCATATTCGACGGAGGCATAAGACCGTTAGGCAACTGATCACCACGGGTATAATATCCATTGATTACATTAAGTCAAAGGATAATATAGCAGACCCATTGACAAAGGGCTTACCCAAAGATCAGATGGCTTGCCTGTCTAGGGGAATGGGCTTAAAACCCAAAATATAAGGACCGATACAGCGGTAACCCAACCTTCGATGTTGGAGATCCCAGTAATTTGGTTCAATGGGAAACTAAGTTGTAAAGGTTCAGTTGATCGCTTCAGTGGAAGTATGAGCACTTCGGATAGGGATTTCTGAAAAGAAACACCAAATCCAAAGCCATTCCCGCGATAGACTTTAAAAGTGCTATCTGCAGTGTGGGTAAATGTTAAGTTTTCAAAACCCGTAATGATCCTCAGCAGTTGAGGTTAGGTCTTTGGAAAACTTTTAATGGTTCCTAACACTTGTGAAGTGGGGTATAGAAGGATACCTTGTAGGAGACCACCTATTTAAGTGTTAGGACGGACCGCCTCAAAATGAACGCACTTAAGAATCCAAGACGTTGTCCATGGCCAAAACGGACAAAACATTACGAAGAAGAGAGTAAGGTAATTTGTTGTGTTGGTACCATTGACTTGGCTTACACTAAACACTGACGGTTCAAGACATCACGTTCACCGCGCAATAAGTAAGTCCGATGGTATTCAACTATGGAAGGTTCAAAGCTGAAGCTACCTCTCCTTATGCAACATCGGTCCGCATTTGAAATATTGCTTTGGAAATGAAAAGACACCATGTGAGTGCGCCAAAATCTCTTTCAAGAGGGGATTGTTGGAAATTTGCCTTTGGCGGGAGTTGCGACCGACCAAATTTAACGGCTTAAACACTAGTGTTACGTATGTTGGAGAATTCGGTTCTTCACACATGCATGATCTACTAAGTACGTAGATAACCGTAGGGCCAAGAATCGTCAAATTTCATTGAGAAATGAAAGAGATATTTGTTCACGAAGTAAGGTGTTTAAAGCATGGAAAAGTGTGGTGTGTGATCAATTCTCCCTCATCGGTAGAGGAAGAAAGAATTGTTGTGTATATAAGACTCGAAATTGGTTTGGGGTTTGGGACCCCAAGGGGTATCCCATGTGTTTAAAGGAGGGAGGACCTAGATGTGCTTCGGTTCGAGGAAAGACCACACGCGCGCCGCCGCCGCCCGCCCGTCCGGTCCAGTTCCGGTTTCGGGTTCTCGGGCCGTGGGCTGTGGGCCTTCTGATATTATCTTTTTGGGCCAGAAAACTTTGCGAGAAGTACGGTTTGATCCCGAAGTTTCGGATGTACGGTTTGGACCGAGAATTCTTTCGGATGTACGGTTGGTCCCCGAAGTTTCAAGATGTACGGTTTGGTCCCCCGAAGTTTCCGGAAGTCGAATTTCGACGGTCAAAGCAGAAACGCCACAACACTCAATTCAGCCATTTATTTTGGCTGAATTACTCCTCCTATAATGGCCAATCCGTTGGTGTTCTTCACCATTTATTTTGGTGACATTACTACCTCCATAATGGCCATTACTTGGCCAGTAATGACACTTATGGAGGCAGTTTTGCTGCTCCTCCCTCACCTATATAAACACCCTTTACACCATTGTTGAGGCACACTTGATATACACGAAAATATACAACCAGAAAATCAGTTCTTCCTATAACTTCCAAGCATCATTTCATTATTCAATATTCTTCACGGTAGCTCTTGAGTTTCCTTTGCTCAATTGTTCCATTGCTGTTTTATCTTGGGAGACGAATTGTCCGGGACGTATAAAGGATACATACGGGGCAATATTGTCTTAAGGACAGAGTGCCACACTCGACTCAGCAAAAATCAAAGCAGTTTCCGGTTTTCTTCTTCAACAAATTGTAATTTCAGTTTTGTCGTTCTATTGTAATTTTCAGTTTTCTAGTTGAATTGTAATTTCAATTCTTACATAAGCAGTTACTTGTAATTTCCGTTCCTGCAATCCTTTGTAAGCCAACACACTCTACCCTCCCCAGACCCCACATTGTGGATTTCACTGGGTATGTTGTTGTATCCAAATTCATAATTAACTATAATTAACTATAATTAATTGATTTTTTTTGTGTGTATATAGCATATGCTACCATCATTCTACTTGAGTTGTTGTGACATGCTCAGCAAATGGGAAAATATAGTTTCATCAGAGGGATCAGAAATAGATGTCTGGTCATTTTTGCAAACTTTGACAAGTGATGCAATTTCAAGAACAGCTTTTGGTAGTAACTATGAAGAAGGGAGACAAATATTTGAGCTTCAAAAAGAACTAGCTGATTTAATTTTACAAGCAGCAAGGTGGCTTTACATCCCTGGATGGAGGTAAATTCAGGCTTACAAATTATATATACAACAATAATAATAACTATGCCTCTGTTATGGTTCGCTATATGAATTCCAACATTTTCATTTATGCTCATTTCATATCATCATATTATTATTTATACATATCGATAAAAAATAGTTCATGACTTTACTGATATAATGAGTAAAATTTAGTGGTGACTGTTGGAAATTTGCCTTTGGCGGGAGTTGCGACCGACCAACTTTAACGGCTTAAACACTAGTGTAACGTATGTTGGAGAATCCGGTTCTTCACACATGCATGATCTACTAAGTACGTAGATAACTGTAGGGCCAAGAATCGTCAAATTTCATTGAGAAATGAAAGAGATATTGGTTCACGAAGTAAGGTGTTTGAAGCATGGAAAGTGTGGTATTGTGTGTAATTCTCCCTCATCGGTAGAGGAAGAAAGAATTGTTATGTATATAAGATTCGAAATTGGTTTGGGGTTTGGGACCCCAAGGGGTATCCCATGTGTTTAAAGGAGGGAGGACCTAGATGTGCTTCGGTTCGAGGAAAGACCACACGCGCGCGCCGCCCGCCCGTCCCGTCCGGTTCGGTCGCGGGTCACGGGCCACGGCCGGGGCCGTGGGCCGTGGGCCGTGTCATTTGGCGTGTGGCCGTGGGTCTTCGATATTATCTTTTTGGGCTTTGGTCCCCGAAGTTCGAATTTCGACGGTCAAGACGGAAAAGCCAAGCACTCAATTCACCATTTATTTTGGTCGAATTACTCCTCCTATAATGGCCAAATCCGTTGGTCTTTCTCCCATTTATGTTGGTGACTTTACTACCTCCATAATGGCCATTATTTGGCTATTATGGAGGCGTTTTGAGGCAGTAAATCAGTCCATTCCTCACCTATATAAACACCCCCTTACACCATTGTTGAGCACACTTGATATGCACGAAAATACACAACCGAAAAAATCTTCTTCCTACAACTTCCAAGCATCATTTCGTTACTCAATATTCTTCACGGTAGCTCTTGAGTTTCCTTTGCTCAAGGGTTCCATTGCTTTGTTTTATCTTGGGAGACAAATTGTCCGGGACGTATAAAGGATACATACGGGGCAATATTGTCTTAAGGACAAGAGTGCTACACTCGACTCAGCAAAAACATTTTACATTTTTCCGTCTTCTACAAAACTGGAATTTCCAGTTTTTACTTGTGTAACGATTGTAATTTCAGATTCCATGTTGAATTATTGAATCTTTGTTTATCCTTTCGAATACTTGTAATAGTTAAATACTTCCCGTACTGCTTTATAAAGTACCATAGAGCAAAACTCCCAACACAACTTTATCTATTATAGCAGTAAAGTCAGAAGACCATGTTAAAGTGATTGAACTATGTGTGAATTGTTCAAAAGATACGGATGCTCGTAAGGTCAAATTTACAGGTCAAAAAGATACAAATGACAGAAAATAAAAGAGTTCACCATGTAAAAGTTTTTGACTACATATATTTTATGACAATTAAGAAAATTAAATGAGACCAAAAAAAGGAGGAAAAGGATTGACCGACACCATATATTTGATATTTTGGTCATTTGTATTTTTTCGAGTAATTCACGCATAGACAAAAGATAGTTCTGTGACTACTGTTATATGGAGTAAAGTTCAGTTATTTTAATATGTCAAAAAGTAATTTCATGCCTTTAGTGCTATAGTATATAAAATTTAATGATGATACGTGAAATTAATCCGTTATATTTGGTATATGCTTTATCAATAGGTTTGTGCCAACAAAAAGGAACAGGAGGATGAAGCAAATTGCAAATGAAGTAAGATCATCAGTGTTGGGAATTATCAACAAAAGAATAAGGGAAATGAAAGAAGGTGAAGCTACAAAAGATGACTTATTAGGTATATTATTGGAATCAAATTTCAAAGAAATACAAATGCACAAGAACTTTGGTATGACAATTGATGAGGTGATTGAAGAATGCAAATTATTTTATTTTGCTGGTCAAGAGACTACTTCAGTATTACTTGTTTGGACTTTGATTTTATTGAGTAAGCATTTGGATTGGCAAGAAAGAGCTAGAGAAGAGGTTCATCAAGTATTTGGGAGTAACAAACCAGACTATGACTTGTTGAATCAACTAAAAGTTGTAAGTATTACTTATTGTCAATATCCACTATACTATATAATTCTTCTTGTCCAAAGTTTAGACGGTGTTTGGTATGACGGAAGTTATTTTTCAGAAAAATGCTTTTCGTGAGAAGGTCATTTTCTGACGTTTGGTGTACATGACGGAAGTCACATTCCTTAGAAGACGTTTTTCCATCAAAATAAAGATAACGACTTCTGGGTGAAAATAATTTTTCTTACAACTATCTTGAGTTCTAGTTTTATATTATTTTCTCTAACTAACACTAAGACATTATTATTGAACTTTATTATATATTCAAATTTTTCATCAAGAAACTTTTTGAATAAAGAGAAGCCTTGGAGCAATGATAAAGTTGTCTCTGTGTGGCTATATGTCACGGGTTTGAGTCGTGAAATCAGCCAGTGATGCTTGCGTTTTGGGGTAGGTAGGTTACCTATATTACACCCCCTATGGGGTGCAACCCTTCCTTAGACCTTGCAAGAACGCGGGATATTTTGTGCGTCGGCTGCCTTTTTTCTTTTTTAAACTTTATGCTAATATCAATCAACCATATATTTTTTCGAAAAAATATTTTTTACTCACCAACCAAAATATTTGAAAGCAGTTTGCAAGAAAATATATTTCAAGGAAAATGAATCCCATCATACCAAACACACCCATATTTTCAAGAATAAATTCCCTCGCCCAACAAACATCAAAAAATATTTTCCTACGAATGACTTTCTTAGTACCAAATACACTTATATTTGAGTATTCTCACTAATTGTTTTCAACAGGTAACAATGATATTCAATGAGGTTCTAAGGTTGTATCCACCAGCAATTATGATTGCTAGAAGAGTACACAAGGAGACCAAATTAGGGAACTTGACATTGCCTGAAGGAATGTTACTATTGTTACCAGCAATATTTTTGCAACATAACAATGAAATATGGGGTGATGATGCAAAAGAGTTCAACCCAGAGAGGTTTAGTGAAGGAGTTAATAAAGCAACTAAAGGTAAATTTGCATATTTTCCATTTAGTTGGGGACCAAGAATATGCATTGGACAAAACTTTGCTATGTTAGAGGCAAAAATGGCACTTGCAATGATGCTACAACACTATACTTTTGAGCTCTCTCCATCTTATACACATGCTCCTCATACAGTTATTACTCTTCAACCTCAACATGGTGCTCCACTGATTATGCGCAAGTTGTAGGACGAATCCCATCATAACTCTGAAGTTAAGCGTATTTGGAGAGAATAATACTAGAATGGACGGCCCTCGGAACGTTCTCGTGTTGCATCCCTTCTTTAGCTAATCTCAATTCGTTTGGGAATGAGGCATAGTTAGTATGCTTCAAATTATTGCATTTGCTACAAAAGAGTGGGAGTTACTATATGTTATTTCTTCTTGAATTTGTTTTTTCATCAATATGCATCTTCATTTTAGCTTTTCTTTTAACATTGCTATGTAGTTGAAATGATTATAATTTTTTCTTAAAATTTTAATTGTACTATTTTGTTCATTGTTTCATTTTAGCTTTTCTTTTAACATTGCTATGTAGTTGAAATGATTATAATTTTTTCTTAAATTTTTAATTGTACTCCTATTTTGTTCATTGTTTCGAATATAGAGCGAGCTATCCGACTTAAGATCAAAAACATATTTTAGATTAAATGCTATACATCTAGCTTTTACTACGAAAAAATAATCGTTGATTAGTAATTAATAATCATTGTATAATGCGTTTGTAAAAATGCTATATAAATAAATTCTAACGAAGTAAATGTTACCCTCAAAGTTTGTAGTGGGATGGATAAGATTCTTTCTTCTTTAATTATAGCTTTCGAGTTAGAGTCCTGCATACATAAAATATCCGAAGAAATTGCACGATTTTCTCTTCAAATGGGTTGGTCTTTAATTTTTGCTTTCTCAAAATCGAACTTATGCCTAGCGGAGCATAAGTTCTTTAAGGCGCGAGGCATAATTTATGGAATATTATGATGCGAAAATATAAAATTTATTTTCCGTAAAAAAATTATTTGTTATTGTTAGATATACATAATATACACAATATACATAGTGTATATTGTGTATATTATATATCCAGAAATTGCCAAAGAACACTGCCCACCCATGGGAAGTCTCCCCTTCTCCTCTACTTTGTACAATTATATAATGTAATATTGTAGTGTAATTAGTATTGTACACTTACCATAATTATATAGTTAGTCTCCAAATAGAATAAGGTTTTAGGAATAGAATAGGAATAGGATTCTCCTATTATGGAAATATGTAACTTGTATATATACTCTTTCAATTAATGAAAATAATCAAGGGATTATTTCTTTCATGGTATCAGAAGTCTAGGTCAAACAACAATTTCTCTCCCAAAATTCTTGTTCTTCGGCCAAGCATAAACCGTGCCTCCCTCCTCGGTTTTTGACACCTTTTTCCGCTCTCAAAATCTCTCTTTCAAATCCCTCTATCACTTATTGTTCTTTCGTTATGTCTACGTCAAAGAACACGTTTCACCCTGCTCTTGTTGTTTCTAACATCAAGAATCATATCCCTCTAATTCTTGAAATAGAAAACGTCCAATACGCGACGTGGGCCGAGTTGTTCAAAATTCACTCTCGTTCGCATCAAGTCATCCATCACATAATTCCCGCAGCTCCTGGTGATACGGAGGTGCCTACACGCGAGGATGATCCTAAGTTATGGACAACAATTGATGCCACTGTCCTTCAGTGGATTTATTCTACTATCTCTACCGACCTATTGCAGACGATTATTGAGCCAGATGCTACGGCGATGGCTGTGTGGGATAGGATGTGTGACATATTCCATGATAATCAAAATTCCAGAGCTGTTACCCTTGAACAGGATTTTTCCCACGCCAACATGGAAAATTTCCCGAACGTTTCAGCATATTGCAAAAGGTTGAAAGAATTGGCGGACCAACTCTGCAACGTTGGTGCGCCAGTTAGTGAAGATCGTCTTGTTTTACAGATGGTTGCTGCACTATCCAAGGCCTATAGTGGCGTTGGAACTCTCCTTCGTCAAAGTAATCCTCTTCCGAGGTTCTATCAGGCCCGATCTATGCTTACCTTGGAAGAAGCCGACTTGGCTAAAAATGTGGCTACTAATGCTAGTCCCGTGGTAATGATGCCATCCTCCACGAATCCTCAAAATTTTGGTGACAATTCGAACCAAAACCGATCTCACGGGGGCGGCAAAAATAGCCGGAAAAATAATGGAAAAAATCGTGGGGGCAAACATGGTTATTCCGGCAGCAGTCGCGGTGGCCAAAACAGTGGCGGTGGACCCCATCCCGGTTACAGTGGGCCACCGACCCACTGGTCTCAGTCTTGGGCCTCTGGGCTATGGGCCTGGACCAGTGGACAATGGCCATACGGCCCAACTCCGCAACATTTTCCAGCCACTGGCCAGTGGGCTTCCCAACAACCTCGACGACCCAATGCCCACTGGGCCAGTGGTTCCAGCAGCAGTCATGGGCCAGGGCAGCACACAGGAGTTCTTGGGCCCCGGCCTCCGCAAGCCCACCATGCAGCACGCCCCACTCAGACTGATATTGAGGTCGCGATGCACACACTTGGTTTGACTCCACCAGACCCGAATTGGTGACACCAGTGCCACTACCCACATGACATCCGATTCAGGTACTCTCTCGTCTTATTCCAATTTAAGCAACCCTCGTGGCATAATCGTTGGTAATGGTAATTCTGTTCCAATTCGTGGTTATGGTCATAAAACTTTGTCTCCCCCTCATCCACCCCTTATCTTGAAAAATACCCTTCATACCCCCAAATTGATTAAAAATTTAGTGTCTGTCCGTAAATTCACCACTGACAATTCCGTGTCTATTGAATTTGATCCATTTGGTTTCTCTGTGAAGGATTTCAAGACGGGGAGTCCTCTCATGAGGTGTGATAGTAGGGGAGATCTTTATCCTATCACACCCAGTTCCGATCCATAGAGTCAAGTCTTGCCGTCGGCGTTTGCAGCCCTTGTCCCTTCCTTGTGGCATGCTCGTCTTGGTCATCCGGGGTCGTCTATTTTGTCTTCCTTAGATAAAAATAATTTTATTTCATGTAAGGGTACGCGTAGTATTCCGACTTGTCATTCTTGTTCTTTAGGAAAATTTGTTCGGTTGCCGTTTGTAGACTCTAATTCTCATACTTTAATGTCATTTGATATTATTCATAGAGACTTATGGACATCTCCTATTCTTAGTTCTTTGGTAATCGGTATTATGTTATCTTTTTGGATGATTATTCTAAATTTTTATGGACTTTTCCGATAGCGAAAAAATCTCAATTTTTTTCCATCTTCTTAAAATTTAGAGCTTTCATTAGAACCCAATTCGAACGAGAAATAAAAAATATTCAATGTGACAATGGCAAAGAATATGATAATGGGGGGTTTCGGAATTTTGTGCAAATAATGGGATCAATTTTCATTTTTCTTGCCCTCACACATCTTCACAAAATGGGAAAGCCGAACGAAAAATTCGTACCATCAATAACATTGTTCGCACTTTATTGATTCATGCTTTCCGTACCCCCACCGTTTTGGCATCATGCTCTACAAATTGCTACATATCTTCTTAACATTCTTCCTTCCAAAGGTTTGACGTATTCTTCCCCCCTATAAATTTTATATGATAAAACACCTTCGTATTCCCATCTTAGGGTCTTTGGGTGCTTGTGTTATCCGTTATTTCCGTCCACCACAATTAACAAACTTCAGGCCAGGTCTACTCCGTGTTTGTTTTTGGGTTTTCCGTCTAACCATCATGGTTATAAATATTTTGATTTATCCTATAATAAAATCATCATTAATCACCATGTCATTTTTGATGAATCCCAGTTTTCATTTGCTAAGGTTAGTAATCCCGGGCCTAGTTCGTATAATTTTTTGGATGATGGTATTTCCCTGAAACTTATTTACTATTTTTCGGACGTGTCCCACACCCCAACTCCGCCAGCGGGCCCACTGCCCACTGGTCCTCCCCAAACAACGTCGTCTACACATTTGGGTCCAGCAACTGGGCCATCAATTCTACCTAGTTCGGCCCCGGTTTCGGCATCTTGTTTTTCGAGTCCAAGTGTTGGCCCAGTTCCCGTGTCCAGCTCCAGTTTCAGTACCCGATTTGGGCCAGCAGGCCCACTACCTGCTGGTCAGTCCATCCCAAGTCCCGAAAATTCCCAAAATCCACCCACATATGCCCCGAGTCATAGACCAGTCACTCGTAGTCAACGGGAGATTTTTAAACCAAAAAGATATTTTAATTTACATTCTAATGTTCTTAAATCACCCTTACTCCATAATCATGTGTCTGCATTAAATGACCCGAATTAGAAAATTGCTATGGCCGATGAATATAATGCTCTTATTGATAATAAGACGTGGGAGTTGGTGCCCCATCCATCTAGTATTAATATTATTAGGTCTATGTGGATTTTTGCTCATAAGGAAAATTCAGATGGTTCATTTGCCAGACATAAGGCGCGGCTTGTAGGTGATGGTAAAACTCAGTAGGTTGGTGTGGATTGTGGTGAGACGTTTAGTCCGGTGGTCAAGCCGGCTACCATTCACATTGTGCTTAGCTTGGCTCTTTCGAAAGCATGGCCTATTCATCAGTTAGATGTAAAGAATGATTTCCTATAAGGTGATCTCAAGGAAACAATCTATATGCATCAGCCTTTGGGATTTAGGGATCCCAAACATCCTCATCATATCTGTTTGTTGAAGAAGTCCTTATATGGGCTTAAACAGTCTCCACGGGCCTAGTATACGCGGTTTGCCGACTATGTTTCGACTATTGGGTTCACTCACAACTGGTCGGATAATTCCTTGTTCATCTATCATCATGGTTCGTTCTTGACCTATATTCTGTTATCTGTGGATGAGATTATTCTGACTTCCTCTTCCGATACCTTACGTCAGTCTATCATGACAATGCTCAACTCTGAGTTTGCTATGAAAGACTTGGGGACCTTGAGTTATTTTTTGGAGATTGTTGTCACTCGTCATGCATGTGGGTTGTTCTTATCCCAGTGGAAGTATGCAGCTGAAATCATTGAGAGGGCTGGGATGTCATCATGTAAGTCCACTTCCACTCCCGTTGATACTAAGCCCAAACTTGGGGCTGCGGTCGGTGCACCATACGAGGATCCGACCCACTATCGCAATCTTGCAGGGGCCTTCAGTATCTTACATTCACGAGACCCGATATTACGTATGCCGTACAACACGTGTGTTTGTTTATGCATGATCCCAGAGTTGAGCACATGAATGCTCTCAAACACATCCTTCGGTATATTCAGGGTACACTTGACTATGTCTTGCATCTATATCCTTCATCAACGACAACACTTGTCTCGTATACATATACTGATTGGGGTAGCTGTCCGGACACTAGACGATCTACGTCTGGCTATTGTATGTTTCTTGATAATAACTTAGTCTCATGGTCTGCAAAGCGTCAGTCGATTTTATCATGTTCCAGGGCAGAGGCCGAATATCGAGGGGTAGATAATGTGGTCTCTGAATCATGTTGGTTACGTAATTTATTGTTAGAGCTGCATTGTCCTATTCAGAAAGTGACCTTGGTTTATTGTGATAATATTAGTGCCATCTACCTTTCTGGTAATCCGGTTCAGCACCAGCGCACTAAACATATCGAGATGGACATTCACTTTGTTCATGAAAAGGTTGCTTGTGGGCACGTTCGCGTCTGACATGTCCCGTTCAGGTATCAAATTGCCGACATTTTTACGAAGGGTCTTCCCACGGTCCTTTTGAAGATTTTAGGGACAATATCAGCGTTCGACGACCGCCCGCTCAGACTGCGGGAGTGTGTTAGATATACACAATATACATAGAGTATATTGTGTATATTATGTATCCCGAAATTGCCAAAGAACACTGCCCACCCGTGGGCAGTCTTCTCTTCTCCTCTACTTTGTACAATTATGTAATGTAATATTGTAGTGTAATTAGTATTGTACAGTTACCATAATTGTATAGTTAGTCTTCAAATAGAATAAGGTTTTATGAATAGAATAGGAATATGATTCTCCTATTATGAAAATATGTAACCTGTATATATACTCTTTCAATTAACAAAAATAATCAAGAGATTATTTTTTTCCGTTATCCTCTACGTCTAGATCTTTGGTTGTTTCTCTAGAATCCATCTCTATATCCAAAATAGTGAAGGAGGCTTTGAACCATTCTGGATGATCTGATGCAATACCTGAGGAAATATATGCCTTAGAGGAAAACAACACATGGAAGTTGGTGGATTTCCCCAAGGGAAAGAAACCAGTGGGATGTAAGTGGATGTTTGCAGTTAAAGTTGATCCAGATGGTTCTGTGGCAAGACTTAAGGCTAGATTTGTGGCCAAAGGATATGCTCAAACTTATGGGGTGGATTATTCAGACACCTTCTCTCTGATTGTCAAACTCACTTCTGTTCGACTATTCATTTCTCTAGTTGCTTCTGATAATTGGCATTTACATTAGTTGGATATCAAAAATGTGTTCCTTAACGGTGACCTTCGAGAGGAAGTATATATGAAGCAACCACCCGATTTTGTTGCTCAGGGGGTATGGAAAAGTTTGTCGCTTGAAGATTTCATTGTATGGCATAAAATAAAGTCTTGGGGCTTGGTTTGGCAAGTTCAGTAAGGTAGTTCAAGAGTTTGGACTGAAAATGAGCAAATGTGATCACTCAGTCTTCTATCGGCAATCTGCAACTGGCACTATCCTCCTTGTTGTATATGTTGATGACATTGTCATCACATTAAGTGATTATGCAGGGATCTCCTCCCGTAAGTCTTTCCTGCATACTAGTTTTCATACGAAGGACATGGGCCAGTTGAAGTACTTTTTGGGAGTAGAAGTAAGTAGAAGCAGGAAGGGAATTCTTCTATCTCTGAGAAAGTATATTCTTAACTACTTGCAGAAACTGGAAAGTTGGCAGTCAAACTCTACAGTAGTCCAATGACTCCCAATGTGCATCTTATGAAAGATGATGGTGATCTTTTTTATGATACAGAGAGATATAGGAGGTTAGTTGAAAAGTTAAATTATCTCACTGTGACTCGTTCAAATATTGCTTTTGCAGTAAGTATTGTCAGTCAGTTCATGAACGCACCTACGGTCAAACATTGAAAAGCATTGGAACATATTCTATGTTACTTGAAATGAGCTCCTGGACTTGACATATTGTATAGCAATCACGGTCATACTCGTATTGAATGTTTTGCATAGATCCAAAATTGATAGAAGATCTATTACATGGTATTGTGTTTTTGTTGGAGGGAACCTAGTATCATGGCGGAGTAAGAAGCAAAGTGTTGTAGCTCGATCCAGTGCAGAATCCGAATACAGAGCTATGTCACAGTCTACTTCTGAGATTATGTGGATACATCACCTTTTAAGTGAAATTGGGTTGAAGCATCATACACCTACAAAACTCTGGTGTGATAATCAAGTTCCTCTTCATATTGCTTCTATTCCGGTATATCACGAAAGAACTAAATATATTGAAGTTGACTGTTATTTAATTGTTGAGAAGATTCAGGAAAACGTGATTTCCACTGCCTACGTGAAGACAGGAGAGCAAATAGTTGATTTGTTCACAAAAGCGTTGAATGAAACTCGAGTTGATTATCTTTGCAACAAGTTGAACATGATTAATATTTATGCTCCAGCTTGAGGGAGAGTGTTAAGGAGTGAATATAGTTGTATACATAATTAGCATAATCATAGGGATTGTAGAATAGCATAATCACAGGAATGGTAGAATAGCATAATCACAGGGATTTTATGATCTTCCTTTTCTGATTCTTTCCATACTTCTGTGTACCTATATATATATTTGTTACTTTACAGAATAAATCATAAGTTTTATTCTCCGATACCCCTTGTGTTACATGATTTGATTCGAAATGGAAAATCAAATCAAACCAACTTTCCAAATTGATAATGCATTTGATTTAATAAAAGGTACAGTAAAATGCGCTAAGCTCCCGCTATACACGAGGTCGGGAAGGACCGGATCACAAGGGTCTATTGTACGCTATCTTACGACTACATTTCTACAAGAGGCTTTTACACGACTCTATGACCTCCTGATCACATAACAACAACTTTATCAATTACGTCAAAACTCCCCTTCAAATATTGGACAAAAATAAATCGAACCAAACTGATATAATATATTTTTATACTCACTCCATTTCAATTTATCTAATCGTGTTTAACTCGACACAAACTTTCAGAAAGAGAAACTTTCACAACACGAAGAACACTCACAAGCAAACTCGAGATTCAAACTTGATAGATTTTACCACCAAAGTCATTGCACTTCAGAAATTAACGGTTTAGAATCTGATATTTGTTAAAATTTTAGTTTGTACATATACATCTACGATCTGTGTTAAATTTGCGAGTTCAATTGAACCAATATTGCATCCACCCCTAAGATCACCTATTTGTCAACGACAACAAAAATTAGTTTACAAACATCTCTAGTCTACCAAATTAGACAGTTTCTCAAGACCATAATATAAACCAACAGCTGATAATAAACATAGATACTGTAGTATATTGACCAAGTAGTCCAATATGATATCCCAACGATACTCAAACTTGTATATATCAATCTCAAGAATTAACAGTCATAAAATCTCACAACATGAATTCATAAACATTACAGAATACTAACTTCAGCCAAACTGGTCATCGTCGAGCAGTTCAACTCAAAACAGAGACTATTCATGAGCCATAAAATTAAAAGCAGCCTATTAAAAGAGGAGATGAGAAAAACAGTGTAGCGAATATCATAATGCCGCTGGCTAAAACAGTCACAATCATCCACCATTATAGTACTCGTAATGATTAGACCACGACAAAAAACACACAAAATCTCACAACATGAGATAGTCACGGAGATCAACATTTTAACGAGTCCAGTAAAATCATACTGCATATCAGTTCAAAACTTCAAACATAATAAATAATATCATAGTAATATTTATTCATAGTACTTAAATAGGTCTATCCCCACGAAATACCAGTCATGAAAAGCTCGCAACATGATATAGTCATTGCCATTACATAATACTGACTTCAGCAAAATCAACTGCATTTTATTTCATAGATAATATGATACTAAGAGTACTTAAGCTCCTAACTTCCTAGATAATATTATAGTACTCTCACATTTCACTCCTCCAAGGAGCGCATAGCATATAGCTCCCTGTCAAATCCAATGGAACACAGATTAAGTTCTTGCATAGCTGTTGCACTGCAGACGCGCCACTTCAGAGATGAAAGTGACCTTCTGATTGCTCAGACAAACGCAAAGAAATTACTAACAACTTCATTTCTTCATGCAGGTAATCCATCTAGTAAACAACGAAAAAGAAAAAATTATTAGAAAAGGAAATGATGCATATATTTAGGCCATAGATTCCAAATATTTTTCATTTCATTTGGAATTTATGGAGTTGGAGTTGTGTTTGGTTATACTTTTCGCAAAGAATATTTGGAATAATGTTCATGCTTGAATGTACTTACAAATACAACTTCAAAAGTGAAAAACTGAGTTGGAAAACAAATACAACTTTACTAATTTTCAAATAAAGTAAAAAATTATTCCGGAAAAAGTGAATAAGTTTTATGGACAAACGGGTCCTTACAATCTTCGAGAGAGATTGCGTGCAGAATAAGATAAGTTGCTCGATCAAAGGAGATCTTTACTGCTAAGTGCTAAGCCAATCATTACTTCACATTCAAAGACTATGTGTCTGCTCACTGACCTGAAGAGTTTGCAGTGATTTGTCGCTAAGCACATGAGTGGCCAAGGCAGGCGCGAGCCCTCGCACACCAATGCAAGCTTCCTGCTTGACTCTTGAACAGCATTTACGAAATCAAACTGACCTTCATATAACTCAGACAAACACGAAGAAATTACTGAACACTTCATTTCTTCATGCAGGTCATTCATCTAGTAAACCAGGAACAAAGAAACGGATATTAGAAAGGGAATGATGCAAATCTCCAATCTTCAAGAGACATTGCATGCAAAACGAAGAGAAAAAAGAGACATTGCACGCAAAAGAATTAGGTGGTTCGATCATCAAAAGTTGATCTTTATTGCTTATCTGACCAATACTTCACATTCAAGGACAAGACAAAGTCTCTGCTCACTAACCTGAAAAGCTCCTTGTAATTTGTCATGAAGCACATGCGGGGGCGAATCAAGTGCAAGCCCTCGCACACCCGTGTCGGCTCCCTGCTGCACTCCTGCCCCAGCACTTGTGAAATGAAAACGACGTTCATATTGCTCAGACAAATGCGGAGAAGTTACTCGCAACTCCATTTCTTTATGCAGGTCATCCATCTAGTAAACCAGGAAAAACAAAAGCAAATTAGAAACGAATTAAGGCAAATATTTCTAATCACTCAGAGATATTTTGCACACAAAAGAAGATAGGTGGTTAGATCATCAAAGTTGGTCTTTACTACTAAGCTGACTAAAACCTAACATTCAAGAAAAAGATAACGTCTTTGCTCGCTGACCTGAAGAGCTCTGAATAATATTTCACTAAGCACATGAGCAGCCGAGTCACGCGAGAGCCCTCGCGCACCAGTGCAGGCTTCCTGCTCCACTCCTGCACTGGTATTTGTGAAGTTGCTTAATTGCTATTCAGAATCTTCGTAAAATTCACCGTCGTCAGAAAGTTCATCAAAAGCTCGAACATCAAGCTGGTAGCGGAGAATCCCTCCGATCCCACCAAAACCACGGCAAAACTGAGATCCTTCTTGTGATTTGTTGGTAACAAACTCCAGACTACAACCAAATCTCGTGTACTCATTTGCAAACCACTCAAGTAGTGGCAATTTATCCTGAATCTCTAATTCAGCATTTGTCTCAGGATCACGGAAGTTACTTTGGACAGTTTCTTGCTCCTTATTCAAGTTCTTGATGATTGTTTCTCCAGATGTGTTATTTTTCAGCACATACCTATTAATGTCCAGATTTTCCCACACAATAAGGGTCTCAATCGCACCCATTTCCAGAACTTTCAAGGTATCATCAACCCCGAAAACGTACTTCCCAGTGTCCTGACTGATCTCCTCAAAATACTTACCTATCAGTTTCTTCTCTTGTATAAATTTCACATTAGCCAAGATCTCAGCAGACAGTTCAATTGCTTGGTTGAAACCGTTTTCCCCTCCATAAGAAACATCGACCACATTTAAAATCTTTACCTGAAGACGAGGATCAAACATATCAGACTGGCTAAGCTCGGTCTTAAAGTCAGCTGATCCAGCTAGTATCATGCCCGAAACATTGGGCTGGCTGGTAGCAGGATTAATATAAAACTGGGTTGCTAGCTCAGCTGTTTTTCTCACATAGTTGTGACGTTTCTCCATCCGAAGACGAGCAAAACGTAGTGCAGATTGTCCTCCTCTTCCATGTTTTTTGGGAAGATCAACACTAAACTTGTGAAGGACCTCTCTGGTATTGCCACTCAATGTCCCAAAAAGTGTCCCGTTCCCATCCATCACAATAAACCCAAACTTGTCATCGGATTCCAAAAGTTCGTTCAGGGCTTCTGTGTGGAACTTGTTATCACAAAGATATAGAGATGCATTAATGGGCCTGAAGGGCTCAAAATCAATTGTAACCTTCTTCTCTTTCCCGTCTTCAGTCATGATTGTGCCAGTGTAAAGCACAAGCCCCTTTGGTGGAACCTTGTTATAGAGTTTAAGTCTCTGCTGAGCAGATGTGATTGCACCCAGCACAGATTGACGATTCACTCTACTCTTGATGTTTGATGCAGTTCCGAACTCATCTCCAAGCATCTTAGTGACCCTAGAAACTTGATCCCGTGGAGGCATGATTAGAGAAATCATGCTGGTACCATTGCCTCGAGCAGCTTCAAGTGCCTTGATAAGTTTCTTGATCTTCCATATCTCGATATTCTTATCGTTATTCTGACCGTCAGCCATCAGTGTATATCAACCTGTAGTTCAAAGATCCTCATATTATTAGTATGCAAATAAAGACTAAAGTAAGTAAGATAACACCAAGTGATAAACAAATGCACAATCCATCAAATAACCCCATCAACTGACAGCTATTGAGTGCTAAACTTATGATGGGCAGAACCAGTTTTATTATTTTTCTAACCCCAAATTTTAGGGTACAGTTACAATATCCATTTAGAAGTTAGTATAGGAACTTCCATGAGCTTTGTAAAACATTAAATTTTCCCACTTCCACAACCGAGCTTTTTAGAACATCCAAATTTGTACTTGTACAATTGACCTTCTACTCACATTGATAATCTTCGCTAGTTTACTATTTTAACATGGCTTATTGTTACAGTGGCTAATAAGTCATTTACAGGAGCTAATATACGTCAATGGAAACTATGTTTCACTGCCTGATTGGTTACTTAAATATATATCCCTCCCCCCGGGCAGATGTAGCTTGTTGGTACTTCCCGTGCAGAGTAAAAAATTATTATAAAACTGTAATAAAAATTTATACAAAAATTTACTAAAACTGTAATAAATAGTAGATATGAACCCATAACTTTAAAATATAATGGGTTCAATGCTAAAAACCTTAAATGTTGAGCTTAAATCCTGGATCCGCCTCTGATCTACCTTTGCCTGATTGGTTACTGAAATGTACATCTCCCTTTAATTAAAAGAAATTACCATATTACAAAAGTTGATTGTTTATGAGGACAATCTTATTACAGCTATTACAAATCTTCTTTCTTCTTTTTCCTTTTAAGCGAACTCTCTTTTAAACAGACCCACTCACCCCCCACAAACAGGGCGGAGCTAGGTAGGCACCAAGGAGTTCATCCGAACCCCCTCGGTGAAAATATACAGTGTATGTACAAGGTTAAAATAATTTTTTTATGTATATATAGTAGATGTTGAATCCCGTTGACTTCTTCATGTATTTCCTTCTTCGTAATTTTGAATCCCTAGGTGAAAATCCTATCTCCGCCACTGCCCACAAACCAAAGTCTTCTAACAGACCTTCTTACGTGATGCATCTTCTAAGAGATTTGTAGTCTTTTTAAAACCATGTCAAGTACAGGGTTTAAAGGTAACGCGGGAAATGAAGACGTTCTCGGATGATTAACGATACTTCTTCAACAGGCAAAATTAACAAAATACAGTCTTGTATTCACTCTACAGAGCCTCCTAATTCACCCCTACCAACTGTCTAACTTAACTCACCAAGGGAGATTAAAAAAAACACAACATAAAGCTGATTCTTTTCAAAGAAATCAATACAAAAGCAATATAAATCAGTAGGTAGATTCAATGTTTTATCCAAAACAATTTAAATCAAACATCAATAAATTACATGCCTTTTCAAAACAAGGATGAAGAATTTTTGTACCAACCTTCCATAAACACTATACTACACATTAAAATACTCAAGTTCAACTAATCTCTCACCCAAAATTTTCAATTCTCTTTGATTTTACCAGATTTTCTGATTATAACGACTGTTCAATTATCAGTGTAAGATCACTTTCCTAAGAAGAACTGCCACAAAAAATTTAGGCTAGTAATATCTTGGTCTTTTAAGTACAACGAGGCCTAGTGATTTGGTGGCTTCACTCGTATTTAGTTACTTATTTATTACTAATAGTGTTTAAAAGGCAAGGATGGCATTTTAGTGCCAACAAGATGGACATGGTTGTTACACGGTTTAATTTTTTTAAATTATGCTTCTAATTCAAGTTTACCTTGGTTTATTGGAGATATGTAAAAACGAAAACACAGGTGTTCCCTAAAAATAGCCCATTCTACTACATTATCGTCCTATTGCATTCAAAATCAAAATTTTACCACAATAAAGAAACGCCTTCACTCTTCGATGATATGTCATTAATTACTCCGGTAAATGCAACTACTCCCAAGCGTCAATTTCAGTGTACACTGCACTATTCACTCACGGACACCCTCGTTGACTCTTGGACTCTTGGTCCTACCTATAATCGCCACGTGTTCCTTTCTCACACTCCCTGACCCCACTGCCCGCTTTCTTACAATTCAAAAACCTCTCTTGCTTTTAACTCTTCAAAATAGAATAGAAATTAAGCAGCAGCAGCAAAACACCAGTGAGTGAGAAGATGATTAACATTGGGAAGCTGACCCTTTAGATATATTAATAATAAATTATTAAATTAATCTGCTAAGTCAACTCACAAAGGGAAATTAAAACAACATCAAACTTGACAAACGGAAAGCTGATTCATTTACTGGTTTACAACAACAACAACATACCCAGTGTAATCCCACAAGTGGAAGTCGGGTCGGGGAAGGGTGGAGTGTAACAGACCTTACCCCTACCTTGGGAGGTAGAGAGGTTGTTTCCAATAGACGCTCGGCTCAAAGAAAAGAAAACAAAAGCAATCCGGGAGAAGATACTGCTTTTAACATACCAAAAACAATGTAAATCAGTAGGTGGATTCAATGTTCTATCCAAAAAAGTTATTAATCAAACCCAATAAATTACCAAGCCTTTTTAGAAACAAGGATGAAGAATTTTTGTACCAATACTCAACCTTAACAAATCTCTCACCCAAAGATTTTGCAATTCACTACAATAAACTCTATCCAATCCAGCATAAAAATCCACAAGAAAAAAAATCAATCGTAATTCTCTTTAATGTTACCAGACTTTCTTATTAAGCCAATTTCATTAATCATAAAGACATGTAAGATCACTTAAGAGAAACTCCTGCTAATTTCTCCAATAAAAGTAACTTACATAAAATAGATAAGAGTTAAGTATCACCTAAACTATCACCAACTAGTTAGTGAAACACACCTCAACTATCATTTTTTACTTTTCCTACCTGATGGTTGAGGTAGGAAAAGTGAACAAATGATAGTTGAAGTGTGTTATTTGTTCACTTATCTTACTTGATAGTTGAGGTAGGAAAAGTGAACAATTGATAATTGATGTGCGTTTTGCTAACTAGTTGGTGATAGCGTAAATTCTCACACCTGATAGTTCAACTGGAAACTGAATAAAAAATGATACTTGAGGTGTGTTTTTAACTCTAATTGAAATCATCAGTTTCTCAATCCAAACCAAACAAAAAAAATACACACAATATAAATCATCAATATAACAATACAAATGGATACAGATCTTCACCTAGTTAGATCGATCATACACCGAAATAACCAAAAACTATTAAAAAAAAAAAAAATAAACTGCTCATCTATATTATGAGAAGAAACACAAAATCTCAGCTTTCAAACAAAAAAAGTCGAAAAACGATTTTAGCTAACTACCTTATTAAACTAACTCAAATAAAGTGAACAAATGACAATTTAAGTGTGTTTTGCTAAATAATAACTCACCTTATTGTGTTTTAACTATTATACAATAAAATCTAGTTTAATCATCAGTTTCATAATCAAAACAAAATGAAAAAAATATATACTAGATAACAATATAAATCAATACAGATGCATAAATACTTCACCTAGTTAGATCGATCATATATACTCCAAATATCCCAAAACTATAATTAAAAATATTAATAATAAATAAATAAACAAACGATTTAATCCACTCATCAATATTATGAAATGAAACACAATATTTCAGCTGTCAATCAAAACAAAAAATTCTAAAAAATGATTTTAATAAACGCACCTTTATTAGATGAAAATTTGCAGAACAATAGAGAGAAACAAAGAGTAACACGGCAGTTATGGAATTCTCGAGAAAATGGAGGGGCTTTATTGTATATATATACTTATTCTATAAGGGCCCACAATGAAAATATAAAATACCGACTTGTTAAAATGATATTTTATTCTTTTTCTTTCTTGCCTTCTTAGATGACTCTATTCTTTTTTTCAACTAAAAGATGAACACTTGGCAAGCACAAATACTTTTGAGCTAAGAGGCTTTTTATTTATGGAACAGATGGCGGTGTTTTAATGATGTCTTGAATTAAGCTTTTATTGTGACTATGTTTAGTCGTGCATTTAGCTTTATGTGTTCATAACTCAAAAGAGATGATCTAACGGTTGTCGTTCGACTAAACATATCAATAATCACCATATTCATATGACCTATTGAGGATTAAGCAAAATTTCAAATACTGAAAGTTAAATGATATTCTTTTTGTCTCAACTTATTTGCCACTTTTCTTTTTGTGATTTAAAAAAAATGATATCTTTCGATATTTTATATAATAATTTATCTTTAAAATATTCAGTTTACCCTTGTCATAAAAATAAAAATTAGTATAATTTTTGCTACATGGATGCACTATCATGAGCAAAACCCATGAATAATGAGCCCACCATCTTTCCACTTAAATATCGGGCTAATGAATGTTATAGGGTTCGAACTCGTGATATGCGTATGACTCATACATCATGTATTGTGTTCTTACCACTAGATAAAGCCACAGAGACGGGAGGCTGAATCACGAGCGGATCTTAACACATATTTCCTAACAAAGGGTTACTACAACGACTACATTGAATTCAAAATACAGTTATATCAACTCGTTGTAGATGAATTTTATGTATAACACACACACAAATCACTTGCTTGTATCAAACTCGAACTAGTTTTCGGATTTGTAAGTTGAGCTCAAAGTTCATGGTCCATGTTGTTAGGGTTTGTCTTTATCGTTGTTCAATGTTTGCAATTGTTAGCTTCCGCATAACGCCATTGGTTATTTCGAATCTAACAAGTGGTATCAGCGATCAATGGTTAGCTAATGGTTCAACGAGGTTGAAGACAAGTTCAAGGCAGATTCATATATAATTGCAACCTATTGACGATAATGAAGATTTTTTATCAAATAAGAGAAAAAAATCCGAGCTACTATATGTGGAGAAAAAAAGTTTTAATGATATTTTCAATAATTATGTTGCGATGTCTTTAAAAACAAAAACTCAATTTTAACCTTGCAAAAACTCATTTTTAACTCTGCAAAGGGCTCCGTTTTAATCCTGCAAAGGAGATTTTTAACCCGTAACGAAATCCCAAACAACACGACTTCAACAAACATTTAGCTGCTCTGTGAAAATGCCCTCATTAGGACCCATTAGCTCCCTCAAGAAACCTCGTTAGTTTCCTCTCAACAGACATTTGATTTTCTTTCCAACCTTAAGTTAATACTGATTTGTTTGTTAATCTAAAAATAATCAGAGTCGACGTGAGAGAAATTAATAGAAAGATAAAATAAAATCGGTCCAAACAAGTTAATCAATTCATTCAGAACCACAAACTTTTCAAACCCTTCTATTTTACCCTCTATCAAAGAACCCATTAACCAGGACTCCAGAAAGTATAAATTTGACAAAAAATAATAGGCATAGAGTTGTAGAATTTTAAAATCAAAAATCAAATGCATTTGTAGGGATTTGTTGGGTTCGTAAGCACAACGAAAGTTTAAAATTTTACATATCCAACAATGATCCTGGCATGCTTATACGATAATCATATAAAGTGTTCAAAACACCACAAAAGAAAACTTACACGCTTTCGTATGTTGGATTCACAACTATGGTATCCACGCGAGTTGTTCCTCCGATTGCAAGTTCCAACTCCAGTGTATTTATCTAACGAAGAACGTTAGGAATTCTTTTGTTAGAAGAGAGAAAGTAATTCAAGGCTCTAAGTCTTGAAGGAATTCTTTTGTTAGAAGAGAGAAAGTAATTAAAGGCTCTAAGTCTTGAATCCTCTGTTTTGTGTGACTGACTAACTTCGGGTTTGTGTTGTTTATATAGGAGTTCAGGACAAAAGCTAAACAAATTTAAAACAGGAAAACCTGAACCATTTTAATGTTCAGTGGACCAGCCCAGCTGGTCCACTTCACACGTCAAGTGGACGGCCAAGGTGCCGATTTTGGGCCAGTAATTTCTGGCCCAATTGCTTCCATGTATTTGTCCGAGTAACCATATAATATATCCAACACATTTAATTAAATCCGAAATTCAATTCGACTTAATTGAATAATTTCTATCAAATAGAAATATTCCATAATTATTATAAATTAAATATCTTGATTCTAAATCGAATATTTAATACTTTCTCAATACACTCTTAGATCGAAAAAACAATCGCATATAGTGTGACCCTATAGGCCTTCACATATCGACATTAATCTAATTAAGGTCCATATGAAACTCCTAGATTGTGGCGTATGACGAACTCAATATGTGAAGTACGTTTACATGATCCATCAAACTTAACCTTTATGTGGAATTATAAACATTTCATTCGCGACACACTCGATTAAGCTTAGGATTTGCCAAGTGTCTATCCAAATTGCTTAATCACTTTATCTCATATTTATTAGTTGACAACTAGACCATATTCTAAATGTCTCTTGCACTGGCCAGTGACTTTAGTCAACCTAATAACATTGAGAACTTGAGTGCTCTCTCGAAATTCCAATCGAGGAATGAATCATATTCTTTGATCAACTATCACCTTGATTTACATCCTGATACACCCAACACAAGCCGTATCTTATCAGAAGGAGTTTAAGCTTAGAACTTGATCAAAGTACGTCATTTTGTAAACAAGGTGCATATTGACCTCAAGTCAAAAGACCTTTATATTCCACACGCCGATAACACTATAGACATGTATAACAAATAGTTTATCGGCAGGGCATACCAATACTCCTCCAAAGTATTCATGTGTCCATCACGAGTAATCATTACTCGTAACTGTGAGACATACTACATTCTCCAAGAATGTGATGCAGACCACATGTCGACTTGCAGCATATCATCGATATCCCATTCTCGATAATCATTAGTCGAGCTATTTTGAGAGTTACGTTCTATCATTAATATCTCACTCTAATAATGACAACGTAAGCTCAAGGGATACACATATATGAATAATTGTAAACAATAATTCAATAATTGCAAATGCTATAAATATTAATCTTATTAATAATACGAATGTGTTCAAGTACATTATGTCCCTAATATAGATTGTCTCTAAGACATATATACTTTCACCATTTAATGGCCTTGAAAGAAATCAGTCCACCATTAAGTGTAAACAAATGAGGCCTTATAGTGAAGATATTTCAATGCAAAAATAAATAGAGGACAAAGTAAAGAAAAAAATTGACTTGTTTTCCTTTTCTCCCCCTCTCGGCTGATTAAATAAAGTCTTAATTACCAAAAAAAAATTATGCTTTGTTTGGGCACTAAGGAAACATATAAAGAGAGAACCAAACTAAAAATAAGAAAGGTGATTTATTATATTAGGGAGATTGGACAAGAGATTAAGGCTCCATTCGTGAAAGTCTCTGCAGCCCATTCATTCGGGACTGTGGGTAATAGCATATGTTTCTTATGGAACCGTGTAACGAAATCCTAAGGAGTTCTATTTCTCCTTGCGCAATGCGAAAGATATCCGTCTTGCGTGTTTTCATCTTTCGATCCCCCGCATGAGCCTTTATGAACATGTCGGCGAGCTGGGCGAACGAGGAGTTGCGAATACCATGTTAGAGCTCTCTTAGCAAGTGTTTCAGCAAACTTTTTTATCAGAACTGATTCTATTTCGTGTTCTCTTAGCTCATTTTCTTTCATAGCCGTAGTATAGGCCATGATATGCTCCTGAGGATCAGTAGTTCCATCATACTTGGCCACAAAAGTCATTTTGAATTTTTTGGGAATTAGTTCGGGCGCATCCTCTGGCTTATACGCCAACTAAATGTATTTCTTTGCATCCGGACCGTCAACCACGGAAGGAGCCCCCGGTGTTTGACTGAACTAGCGTTAGAACTCCTAGGCAATTTTTTTCGTCTTCTCTGCATTAGTATCAACTTTGCTAGTCATGTCCTTCATGAACTTCAGGACCTTTTTCTGGAACGAGTTTTTAGGGACTTCGCTCTCTAAACCATCATTTCAAGATCTGCCTTGGTCATCACCGATTTCTCCATGTGCATTTTGTGGAGGCATCGGATCTCCTGTTGGAATACTGCCGACATTTTTGGACATGAACTCCTCTTGAAACCGCTTCAGACGTTCCAACTCCTCGCTCATTGCAATGTTTTGCACCCGATGATTTTGTATGGCTTCTTAAGGTGTTTCGTCGATGGGAACGTTTCACGTTGAATCTGACCGTCTCCGGAAGTGACTTCGTCTGTGTGCATCGGGTCTCGTGGTTTCGATTGGCAAACCATCCAACCCAAGATTGTTTGTGTTATCACCCACGTTGCGACTACTTTCACTTATTCCTGTCATCTGTCTGATCTGAACAAAGAATAAGACTTAAAGAAAAATTAGATTGGTAGGGGGTTCACTTGTGACACCACAATTATCCAGGCCCCACGGTGGGCGCCATATTGTTTACCCGTAAAATGGTACAATTGAATTTATATACGTGATCTAGAACACGTGAATCTCAAGTAACACGTTAGATATGAACTCTAGATGAACTATACTGAAAACAAATATTAACAAGACAAAGTAAGTAATAATTAGCTTGAGCCTTGTGTCAGATTATAAGCAAAGTACGATGACTTGTATGAAAGCACAAAAATCAAGAGAATATCAGTGAGTATTTTATAATAGCTAGAATCTAATGGGTTACAATAGAATAATGTGCCTATTTATACATGAGATACACGGGTATACAGCCCACGATATATGTCATCATTAATACATGAGAATAAATGTTGTAATAATTGGATAATCAATATACCAATAAATGTCATTAAAGCTCCATTGAAAGACGTGTGACCAGTTTGGTAACGGCTACCCGTTACAATTCAAACGGCTTTCAATCTTCTGCATTACCGGTACCATTTACGCCTATGTCGCTTCCGGTACCATTTGAATGCTACCGGTACTGCCCCAAACTGATTTGAACTTAACTCAGCATCAATTGTCACGTATCGCATCATAATTTGTACAACTGTTATATACGAATTTTGCCCTATACAACTTCTATATATACATATGCTTGAATATGGAATAGAGTTTATTGGGTCATCTAATTATAAATAGCTAATAAGCATAAGTGTTAGGAAATTCTTTTAGATGTTGACATGATAATAACCCGTTAGTCTACTTGGTAAAAATTGTTGATAACCACTTCTATAAAAATGACTAAGATCTCCTCAAAGTTATTTACAAAATTCTAAATTTAAAAGTATTTTGACATTAAAAAAGAAGGAAGAATGACATAAATATAATAGAGAGATAATTAAATTACATTTTAAGCGGAGAAGGGTAGAGGGACAGATTCATTATTCACCGAGTTCCCGATCGTGCACCACCGACCATTCAAAAATTTCTCGGATATAGAAATATGCAAGCAACGTAAGGAAGTTGATAGTTATATAGTGCAAAAGACTATTTACTCAAAAAGATTGATGCTTTTAGTGAAGTATTACATTAGATCCAAAAGACCTAAAATTGTACTATATCAAACAAAGGCAAAGTCCAATTTTCACACCATCTAGGCATCTACACCTTAAAAGGAACTAAGGGGTAAAAAAACCAACAAAATAAAAACAACTTTCTTTTTCTTCACCAGCATACTTTTGATAGACTTAATTGTGGTACTAACTTAAAAAATTGAATAGAATTAAGTACCTATTTTTCCTCTTTTGGGATATTTTGCTATTATCTTGGACCTGAAAGCTCCATGGCATGTGTGTCATAGTCATCATCCATCATACCAAACATGGTCAAATGAACATGATCATTGTCATCATATCCAGGAGGGACCATAGAATGTCTAGTCTGAGTATTGTTGCTGTTTTTGGTCAGAGAAAAATTTGTGCCTGAGCCATCATAGTTATGAGAGGCAGCCCATTTTTCAGCAAGGCCATCGCCTTCGAGCATCCGGACCACCTCCGACATCTTGGGCCGGTGGGCCGGCAGGTATTGAGTACAAAGTATGGCCACTTGTAGCATCTCCCCCACGTCAATTGTGTCGTAGTTGTTCCCGAGCTCTCTGTCGATGAGCGCTTCAACGTTCTTCTCCTGCTGCATTTTCTTAACCTGCAATTAAGTAAACAAGACCTTCTTGTTAAATCTAAACAAGACCTTGTTAAAACTTAAAACCTAAACAAGTGATATTACAACACCCTTAATATAACTCAAGAACTAGACAAAATCAAAATTAGTGCATGCTTGACCGCAGCTAAGTCTAAAGTAGTAGTCATTCATCTGATTGAAGTTCCATTTTTCACTTTTATTTAATGGAAATTTGTGTTTTTAGTCCCTCAAATATCAACACATTTTAAGATTGGTCCTTATAGATTTCTAGTTAAGCATATTTAACCTTCAATTAGCTGATATATGCACCTTTGATCCTTGCTTGTGAATCTTCACAAATTTAACTATTTATTGTGCGCTAAACCATCTAAATACCATTGCGTTATGTTAAATCTATACTGTTATTCTATATTTGAAGGTAATATAATTCTAAAAATAGACTTAAGTATCACAAATTTTATATATGAAAGGGCCAAAAACACACATTTTAACAAACTGAAGCTTAAACGTGCTTAGCCAAAAATCACAAGGATCAAAATCAGAACTTAAATATAACTAAAGGGACCAAAACCGCAATTAACCCATTATTTGATTCGTCGGAAGAATGCTTTCTTTAAAAGACAACTAACAATATTAATATGACTTCCATGTACTTAAAACGTCAAATGCCTAGTCTTTTTGTTACTAAAGCTGAAGGTAAAAAGTTCAACTTCGCACAAGTTTAATATTAGACGAAGGTTAAATGTGCTTAGCCAAATTACAAGGACCAATATCAGAATTTACCAATAACGGAGGGACCAAAAGAACTCAGCACAAGTTTAATAACTGATAGATGGAGAAAGAAACGTACCCATTCAAGTACTGCTCCTTTCTGGTTTACTGTTTTTCCCAATTCAAAAGCTCTCATCCCAGTTATAAGCTCTAACAAGAGGATACCGAATCCAAACACGTCCGTTTTCTCGGATGATTGACCGGTGGAGAGGTACTCAGGAGCAATGTGTCCGACCGTTCCACGGACAGCTGTTGTAACGTGTGAGTCAGCATGATCGAGAAGCTTTGCAAGGCCAAAATCCCCGACAACAGCTTCACAGTAGTCATCTAATAGGACGTTTGCTGCCTTCACATCTCTGTGTATTATCTTCGGATCACATTGCTCGTGAAGATAAAGAAGACCTCTAGCAGCTCCAATTGCAATCCTCTTCCTAGTATTCCAATCTAGTGCCGGTTTTCCTGTCATCGCCAAGACAAATTAAGAATGTGTATAGCCCTTAATGTGTTTTTTTTTAAGTTAAGATCGTACGATCAAATTTGGTAACTCCTTTTTAGATACCACATTGAACCGAAATCATAGACTTGAAATACTGAAATTCTTTTTTGTGCTTCGAGAAAAAGTTCCCTTTCCTAATTGAGAAGGTAATCTAATTTCTTCGGAAGTGCGACAAACAGCGACCCTGGTGCAATACACAAGTCCGAGATAACTCATATAACACAAAACTGTTGTAGAGTAACACACTTGATCTAATAAACAAGAATTTCACCAAACAAATTTGTAGCTTAATGGATTTTTAAAAAAGGCTCCATTGTAGGTCTTTATTTATTTCCAGAAAAGTTCTAATTCCTCCGTTAACCGTCGTATTTATTACGATATGCTTATGCAAGAGAATGTGATGCAATTCACAATAACGTTCCCAATTCTCAGTCTTGAGCAAGAAAATCACACGCAAAAAAAAAAACTGAGAAATATGAAAATGTCTTGGTGCTAATGTACTCATTTTTTGCTATTCTAGATTCTTGCAAAAGTGAAAGTTGGTCATGACTTACAAAGAAAGTGGGACATATCACATGTTATCTTATAATAGCACAATGTCTTTTTGGCATTAGGATGATGTAGCGTTACTATCTCCCAGAAAGTTAAGATAAAAATCATACGACGAATTTTCAAGGAGCACATTTTAAGCAACAACTAGGCATGCCTACCAAATCGTACTCCTTCCATCCCAGTTTATGTGCTACTGTTTGACTAGATATAAAGTTTATGAAAGAAATGAAAACTTTTAAAATTTGTGGTCTAAAACAAACCTTAAACATTTGTGTGGTTATAAATTATATCATTAAGGATAAAAAGGAAAGTTTGAAGTTAATTGTTTCTAATTACATGTGACATCCTTTTTGGGACAAACTAAAAAGGAAGGTGTGCCACATAAATTGAGACGGAAGGAGTAACCAAATTAGTTAGAAGCTAGAAATTGAAATGTTACGGCCCCATAAAACAGTATGGTTTATTGCAAATTTATAACAAAAATCATTCGGTAGGTCATGCACTATCTCCTTACAAGTATTTCATCGAAATAGAATGTAATTTGGCTGAAAGAGTACACAAAGTATTTACCTCTAAGTCTTGATGCCACGCTGCCATTAGACATGTAAGGATACACGAGAAGTCTCTCGTTCTGGGTAGCACAGTAACCAATTAACCTGAGCAAATTTCTATGTACCGCCAAGCTAATTAGTTCCAATTCAGTCCGGAACTGTGATTCTCCAGCAGTTCCACTAATATCTTTCAGTCGTTTCACCGCCACCAACGAGCCATCCCCCAACTTTCCACGGTAAACATTGCCAAATCCCCCAGCACCAAGAATGTTCTTGGAGCTGAAATTGTTTGTTGCATGTTGAAGTTCTTTAAATGTGAAGCTTCTGAGATTTCCTAGTCTAACTAGATCCTCTTGCATATCTGGAACAAAAATTCAAAACTTAAATATCTTCGAACCGTTATCAAATAGAAAAATATTGTTGGAGGAACTATTAATAAAGGGTAATATCACTTTTGGTCCCTCGATTATTGATAAATTAAACTTTCAATTAATTGAATTGTGCACTTTTGATCCCTTTGCTTGTGAATATTCACAAATTTACAATAATTATTAACCATTTCATTGTTTAATTACTCATATGTTATGTTAAGTTTGTACTGTTACTCCATATTTGACGGTAATATAGTACTAGAAATAGTCAACTACGGAGTACTATATATTTCTACATGAAGGTACCAAACCACACATTTTAACTAATTGAAGGTTACTTAACCAAAAGAACTGGACCAAAAGCAGAATTTACCAATAACAAAGGGACCAAAAGTGCTATTAACTCACCATTAATGTTAAGAATAGATTGTTTCCTGTTCTGGTTCCTTTTCCAAAATATGAATCCAAAGCCTAAGAGGAAAAGAGAGATGAAGCTGATACTAAGTCCCATCGCAATGGCTACTCTTTTCGAGCTGCGTTTACCTGGTTACAATGGAAAGAAGTTTAAGAGAATTAAATCGTATTAATGTCTAAACATTGTTGAATCATGAGAACTTTTTTCTAAGCTTTTACCAGTGGGATCAATATTGAACGAGAGGGGCATCGGGTTCACTGATCCAAAGCAAGTCTCAGTCGAGTGATTTCCACAAATCTGAGGGTTACCCACGACACTACAAAAACATTAAGGATAAAGAAAAAATCACAATTAGAACTTAAACAAGATAATTTCCATGTACAAAAAAATCCAAAAAGAATATACGTAGCAAAGATAAAAACACAAGTTTAATGTAACATAATAAGAGTTAGGAAGAGAATTTCGTACTTGAAAGTTCTGGCAGGAAATTTTGGAATAGGTCCAGTCAAATTATTGAAGGACAAGTCCCTGAAAGAATAAGATATTCACAAAAACAGAGCAAACAATTATTTCCTTCACACCAAAACAGAACACACTATTCAAGAATGACAACAACAATGCCGCCGCCTCAGTTCCAAACAAGTTGGGGCAGGCGATATGAATCTCTACTTTCATTTAAGCTCATCGCATATCATCATCATACTAAATAACATAAAAGTGAAAAATAAGTTAAATATAATAATTAGTCCTTATGATATCTCGTTAAGCACATTTAACCTTCAATTGATTGAAATGTGCCTTTGCTGGTGAAATTTACAAATTGACCAGAATTATAATCTGTCCACAATTTAACTACTCATATGTTTTGTTAAACTTATCTTAGCACTCCATCTTTTCGGGTAATATAGTTCTAAAATTAGTCAAGATATAGCATAAGGGCAGCCCGGTGCACTAAGATCCTGCTATGCGCGGGGTCCGGAAAGGGCCGAACCACAAGGGTCTATTGTACGCAGTCTTACCTTGCATTTCTGCAAGAGGTTATTTCCACGGCTTGAACTCATGACCTCCTGGTCACATGACAGCAACTTTACCAATCAAGATATAGCATATTTCTTACAAATAGGGACCAAAAACACACATTTTAATTAACCGAGGGTCAAATGTGCATAGCAAGATAGCACAAGGACCAAATCAGAATCTACCAATATCTAAGGGACTAAAAGTGTTATTATCCCTATAAAAATAATAACTCTAAACAGCACACACTATTCATTTCCTTTACACAACACAACAACAACTACGCCAATTCCAAACAAGTTGGGGTCGGCAATATGAAGCGCCACTTTGATTTAAGCTCATTGCATACCATCATAATACCAAAAACAATAAAAGTGAGAAATAAGATAAATATAATGATAACCCTAACAGAACACACTATTCAAGATCAGCAACAACGACGTCTCAGTCCCAAACAAGTTGGGGACAGTGATAGAAATCCCCATTTTCATTTAAGTTCATTGCATATCATCATCATACTAAATAAAATAAAAGTGAAAATAAGTTGAGTACAATAATAACCCTAAACAGAACACACTATTCAGGAACAACAACAACTACTACGACTTAGTACCAAACAAGTTGGCGTCAACATTATGAATCCTGACTTTCATTTAAGCTTATTGCATATCGTCATCATACTAAATAAAATAAAAGTGAAAATATAATAATAACCCTAAACAGAACACACTATTCGTTTTCCTTTAAACAAAAAACCTTTAAACATAAGGCTGATTCAAGAAAGTGACTAGATAATTACAGTGAAGATTGTGTCTCAATTCTAAAGACATTCACAGACAAAAGAATAAAACAAAATGAAACAAAAGTCATGGATTAAAAAAAGAAGTAATACTCACAAGAAAGCAAGCTGAGGGACCCTGGCTAAAGAAAGAGGAATAGCCCCTGACAAGCTGTTGTTGTTCAACCTCCTACTCAATTAAATGACAAACAACATAAGAAGACATTAAAAAAACATATAGTCAAAGAAAAAGAAAGCACTTATAACATGGTCAACATGAGAAAGCAACAACTAAAGGAAAAATGTAGTTAGAAACTATGTTGCTCGGATTCTTCAAAAATATCGATGGGTCTGTGTCAGATTTCCAAAAGTAGTGCATTTTTGGATGATCCGACACGGATTCAGCTGCATTTTGGAGAGTCCGAGCAACATAGCTTAGGAGCCGTTTGGCCATGAGAATTATTCACCTTTTTTGGAATAATTTTTCACATTATTTCAAAATCAGTGTTTGGTTATAAAATTTCGAAATTCAACTTGGAGTTGGATTCCAATTACGGAAAAGTGCTCAAAACTTGTTTACCAACTCTATCTTCATAAATTTCAAATAAACTGTTCTCTTCTCCTTTGCAAAAAGTATAACCAAACGCAACCCCATCTTCCACTCCGACGTCATAAATCCCAAATAAAGTGAAAAAAATTTGGAATCTACAGCCAAACGCCTACTTAAACATGGATCACATGAGAAAGCAACAACTAAACGAAAAAGGGCACTTAGAAAAACAAACAAAAAAATAATCTTGATAATCACATTAAATGAAAAAACTAAAACTGTTAACACTTACAGATACTGAAGACTGTTTAGGAAACTCAAAGATTCAGGCACATGACCAGAAAAATGGTTATTAGACAGATCCAACGTTTGAAGATTGGGTAGTTTCCCTAGTTCCTTTGGAATATGCCCAGAAATATTGTTGTTTTGCAGCAAACTATACAAAAATTAAAAAAAAAATCAACATATAAAGAATTTAACCAAATGGGGTCATCATTATTTTCATTCTTGTATAAAATAAAATAAAATTGTTTCTTACACTTGTTTAAGGTTTGTAAGGTTTGATATCATCCCAGATAAAACCCCAGATAAACCTTGACTTGGAGCTCCTCTGCAAAAACAAAAACAAAAACAAAAAGAAACCAAATTACACATTTAGCGGTAGGCCAAAAATAATTAATGTCTTAAAAAAAATTGACAATAATTTAACTTTTGCATCTATAAACACACAAATATATTTTCGCTTAGAATTCCTTTAATTTACAAACTCCGTGCCCAATTAAACTACATTATATAAATTGGGATGGATTAACTAGCCAAATAAACAAAAATATATACACACTCCTGTATAAAAAAATGTATATTACACATTAATATACCAAAAGTATACATTTGCTAGCTACTATTATTTTGGTGTGGGCCATTTATATCAATTTCTAAAAAAAATATATACATTAGTTTGATAAAACATTAAAATTTTCAATCTTTACCACAAGAACAATAACAACATACCATAAGTGTAGGCACACCTTAACTCTACATTTGTGGTGGAGTTTAGAGAGGTTGTTTCCGACGGACACTCGACTCACAAGAAAAAAATTCAATCTTTTGACAACCAATATTATCATATAGTGCCATAAAAAAAAAAAAAAACGACAGTTTGATAAAACAGTAAAGTTTCAATTTTTGACAACCAAAATAATCATATAGTACCATTAAATTTATCAAAAAAAAAAAACAGAACTTACAGAGCAGTAACAAGATTTTGTTGAGAACAAGTGATCATAGCCCAACTACAAGGATCAACAGAATCTTCATCCCAATTATTTAAAGCTCCATTTGGGTCATTCAAACTTCTCCTTATACCAATCAAAGCTTCCACTACACCCCACAATAACAACAAAAAATTAGTTTCTTGAAAAAATGAACAAAGGGGTTCTTTTTTTATTTATTTTTTTGTTTACCTTCATGATTTCTAGCTTCATAAGAGTAACAAAGAATAGGATAAAACAGTAGCAAAGAGAGAAGAACCAAGAAAATAGAAGCCATTGATAATAATAATAATAATAAACCAAGAAAGTGAAATCAAATGAACCAACAAATATATTAAGCAAACCCCATGAATTTCTTTCACATTTTTGGTTCAAAATTAAGAATTTTTTTTCAGTCAAAAAACTAAAAAGAGACAGTGTGAGAGAGAGAGAGAGTAATGCAGAACATAAGGTTCTTTATCAGTCTCTGTCTATTTTGTTGGTATTTGTACCAACTCTGCAGTACTCTCCCCGTACAATTTAAGTGTTATAAAGTTTAAGAAATAAAAATATTTTTTAAAATTTTATAATCTTAATTTAAAAATGTATTTAATATATTAAAATATTTTTTAAATTTTGTGGTTATAAATTTATCATTATGTTATATAAAATTGTTTGAATTGTCAATTTATTAAATATTTTTTTTCGTTTCAATTTATGTAGCATTATTTGACTTGACATGAAATTTTAAAAAAATAGAAATATTTGGTTCAAAATAAATCTTATATAAATGTGTGATTGTAAATCATATCATAAAGTTAAATTATTTTTAAATATAAAAATATGATATTTTTTTTAAATAGAATAAAAAGAAATTAATGTCATATAAATTAAAATAGAAGTTATATAAAAATATTTTTTTGAACCGACAAAAATGGAAGTAAGACACTTACAATCGGATCAAGAGAGTATTTCCTTTTGCTTTATCTATATTAAAAAAATCAGTTTTTTTTGCTTTTTTTTTCTCCTTTTGTACTGTTCTTTTTTTTAGTGGTGTAAGCGAATCAGGTGGAGATGATATGAAGAAGTCAGTGAGAGTGAGAGGACTGTGAGAAAGGGAAGAGAGGTTTTTTCTTTCTTTTTGTTTGTTTTTTGAAGCTCAGAATTTGAGAGTGAGCAATATGCCTACTGCAAAAAAAAAAAAAAAACACACACACACATAGTGCACCTCTCTTTCCTTATTTAAAAAGAACATTTATTAATAAATTTATTTTTATTTCTAAGTAGGCGTTTGGTCATACATTTTTAAATTATGATTTCAATAATTTGATTTTTAAATCACCGTTTATTTATATAATTTGGATATAAATTCAATTCCAAATTCATGTCATGATTTGAAATCTCAAATCATCCAAAAAGATATTCCAAATCATGATTTCAATTTTTTTAAAATATAAAATTTGATCAATAAGTTTATATTTTGTAAAAAAGATCCATAAGTTAGTAGATATATATCAATTGATCGGAAAAATGCATGCTTAATGTGAAAAGATTGTCCATAACATATGGGAGGATTATATTAAATAGTAGTTACACTACTATTCATGTTCAATTTTCTTTTTTATTGAATAAAAGTTCGATCAATTGATGTTGTATTTTTTAGAAAGGTCTTCTAGCTGCGTATTAATTTTTTTATGAACTATGACTTGCTCATTTGGTAAGATTACATAAGAATTAGGAAGGTTTTGATGATTTTCAAAATTTATGGATTTTCTTATGTCAATTAAAAAAAATACAACCTAGAAAATCCAAATTGCACGTCCAAACAAATCTTTAACTTCAAATCATCATTATTTTAAATCATTGATTTCAAATCATGTCGAAATGACTCATAAAAAGTATTAATGTTGAGATAAAATGCTCCTTACAACCTACTTTATATATGTGATTCAAACTCAAGACTATTAATTAAAAATAAAAAAATACTTATTCAGTGCATCTCTCTCTCTAGAAAGAACAAATATTTTTCTTATTAAGAGGCGGAATCAATAGTTGAAGTTTAGAGTCATTTTAAGTTATTATATATTTAATAATGTATACATATTTAATAAATTTTTAAATAATTATAGAATTTTGATTAGAACTACTAAGTTCAGCCGAACTTGTAACTTGTATTCTAGCTCTGCCTATGTTTTTATTAGGATCCGACCTAATTTGAATTGATGCCAAAAATGTCTCGCATTATACATATTCAATGAAATTTTTAACATAAATATAAAATTTGAATCAAAATTATTGAATTTGTAATTTGTATTCTCGCTCTGCAATTATTTGTAGTGGTCTCCGATTAAATCCGAATTGACACCGGAAAGTCTTGCATTTTTGGTAAAACGTTTTTTACCAAATGCAACTCTATATTCAGAAGTTGAACCCAACATTTTAAATTAAGGATGAAAATATATTTATTAACCCACGGTTTTTAGTGGACAAATCTTTATAGTAATTCTCTCGGGGCATAGCTGGATGACAAAGGAGGGAAACTTAAAATTCAGCTGGAGGATTGCCGCGTGCGTTCGAACCCTGGTGGGAGCAATTTGCTCTCTAGGGTAGGACCTTGTAGGTGATATCAGTTGCTCTGTTTTCAAACCCTAGTCATTCAGGCACATTTCGCGATTTATTGATAGTAGTAATGAAGGATCGAGATTACTATTTCCATGAAAAGTCTGGCATAAGTTGGAAAGCTGGATATAAACAAAAAGGGAAGAAGAGAATGTGTGAAGGATTTTTGTGGGTTTATTGTTAGAAAAGAGAAAACACGCTGTTTTGGTTCTGCAAGTACTACTCTACGACTACTGTATACATTTTGTTCTTTCTGATAGCCTACTAAGACAAGACTTGACAATAGCATATACGTAATTATTAAGGCTATATTTCCTTTTCCAATGTTTAATAGTTTTTAATTTCTTTTTCTTTTTTTAAAGTTTGTTTTGATTTTTTTTTTATATTCAGTTTCCTGGCTTACGCTAGACTATTTCTGGAGATAGTAGTCCCGGTTCTTCAGCACTACTACTAGTAAATTGCGGGATGTGCCTGAATGACCATGGTTTTAGAACAGAGCAACTGACATCACCTACAAGATTTTATCCAGAAAAGAGCAAATTGCTCCCATCAAAATTCAAAACCACACTACAGGCCTCCGTCAAGATTTTAAATCCCCTCATTTGCCGTCCAGCAAACCTCCAGCAACATTAATAAAGGGCAACAACCATAAGAGTCTATTATTGTAATTTAACTTATTATAGAAAGTTATTTATTATTTATTATATAAATGCTTACTAAATAAAATTATTTGTAATTATCTTTTTTAATACCATCAATGCTTACAACTTCAGTTTTTGCATTTTTTAAATAATCGTGCAATTTTTTTATTTTTTATTTTGAAATAATGATCTCAAAGACGAATAAAGGATGAGAATTACGCTAAGTAATTGTAATTTATTTATGATATGTTCTCACAAAACATAATATATAGTTGTGAGATGCTCATCTACAGGCAAGTATCACAAGAACATCCATATGTGTATGAATTAGAAGAAGCGACATGATAAGTATGCAAATAATCAATCTCATGCATTTGCTTGATATTTTGGCATTATTATTGTAAATCATACTAATAATGCAAATAAGCTAATATAGCAAGTAAGTTATAGGTTTGTAGACTAATTGAATAATTAACAAATCATTATAGTTGTTTATGATTAGTCAGTGTGTTAAATTGTTAAGAAGTTGTTATTATAATTAGTGTGTAGTATAAATACATGTGCTTGGTCATTGTAGAGCTTTGAGCTCATAATAGATATTTTATAATGTATCAAATATTTCTCTCTATATAACTAACTTTCTTCCTCAACGATTCTTCTCTCTTTCTTCTCCATTTCTATATGAATTGAGCTCCAATCTCCCTTAATGGAGTTTACAAGGTTTTACTAGCTTATCGGGCAATGCTTATCATAAAATTATCTACAATTATCTTATAAGTAATCAGATTAAATAAATATATTTTCCATTATCATGCATATAATTTAAAGACTTTCCGTTTAACATTTTTGTTTTCTTTGGAGGGGTGATGCTTCCTTTAAGAAAAAAGTTTGAACAATTGCAAAAAGTTGATGGAATGACACTATGACAAATATTAAGGATTGTTTTGCAATAAATATGATTCCTCAATTATTAATTAGAGGTTTTGAGTTTGAGCCATGTGAATGAAAAAAAGTTTAATAGAGAGTATTTTTTTATTGAATCTTATGCATCACTAATCTAGATTAATCGGGATAGAAAAGGAGATATCGAACATCGTGTGAGAAATAAAAAAACGTATTAACCTGGCACGAACAAAATTAATCCTTGATTGGGTTAATTACTTGAACATGATCCGGCTATGCTAATCAACAAGTTTTATTATTTTCTTAGTAATTTTTGGCTTTTGTTGCTTGTCTTTAAAAATCGTTATTCTTTTTTTGTTTTGGTCACAAAAAGAGGAAAACACTTGAAAAAGTTGTTGATGATGGAATATTACAATATCTTGTATATTACCATTGATATAATATTACCATATCTTGTATATCTTTTATATTATGTAAATTTATATTCCAATTGTAATTAGGAAGATTTAGTTACCTAGTTTGTAACTATGTAACACAATATATATTGTACTCAATAATCAATGAAAGGCAAGGGAACATATTCCTACATGGTATCAGAAGTCAAACTCTAACTTCTTTTTCTCCCTAAGTCGCCCCCCCCCCCCGCCCCCCCCCCCCCCCGGCAGTCCTCTCCCTTCTTTCTTCGACTTTCATCTCTTCCTCTCTAATTTTCAATGACTGAACAACCTAAATTCCATCATACTCTTGCAGTTAACAACATCAAGAATTTCATTCCCATAACTATTGAGATGGAAAAGGTTCAGTATTCATCTTGGGAAAAATTATTTAAGATTCATTGTCATGTATACAAAGTCATCGACCATATCATCCCTCCAAAATCAAAGCCCTTAGAAAGACCTGATGATTCTGACGATGAACTTTGAACCCGCTTAGATGCGGTTGTCCTACAATGGATCTACGACACGATCTCGAACGATCTATTGCATACAATTATTGAAATTGATGCCACTGCACGACAAACGTGGAGCGTTTGGAAAGTATTTCATGACAACATGCCTTGTATCTGGAAAATCTATTTCAGGTCATTCAGCAAGACGTTTTTCCTAATGCGTCGGCTTATTGTCAATAACTTAAGATGATTACCGATCAACTCTCCAACATCGGTGCACCGGTCACTAATCAACGATTGGTGATGCAACTTATTACGGGTTTGAATGAAAGTTATGACGGCGTCGCTACCATCCTCCAACAAAGCACGTTATTGCCTCCGTTCTATGAGGCTCGTTCAAGACTCATTCTTGAAGAAACCCGAAAAACAAAGCGGGCAGAGACTAATGCCAGCACAGCTGACGCCAACCTCGTAGCCACCGGCGGTAACCATGCTGACCCAAGAGGCTCGGCTCTCGCCCCATACCACTGGCAATCCAACTATCCGACACGTGGCTCACGTTCTCGAAATAACAACAGAGGAAGAAATTATGGGAACAACCGCGACAACAACGGTGGAAATAGTAGTGGCAACAACGGTAGCATAGGAAACAGTGGCAGTTGCGGTGGGAGGCAGCCCCCGCCGGCTGGCAGCCACCAACAGCAGCAACAACCTTCGCCATGGACTGCCTACCCGCCATGGGCTACATGGGGCCCACCGGCATGGGCTGTTCCACCTTACCCCTACCCGACGTCCTCCTGGGCCTAACCTCTAGCTCGATGAGCCTAGTTCGGCATCATTGGCGCACGTCCACAGCAGGCATACGGTGCACATATTTTTCCTCTTTCAACCTACATACCGACGGATATTGAGGCAACTATGAATACGATGTCTCTCAACCTTCATGACAACATTTGATACATGGACACTAGCGCCACATCTCATATGACGACATCTCAATGTACTCTCTCGTCTTATTTCAATATGAGCAATTTAAATCGTAATATTATTGTTGGTAGTGTACAAGGCATTCCCATTTGAGGTTATGGACAATCATCTCCCCCCCCCCCACCCCACCCCCATCATTTTAGCCTTAAAAATGTTCTTCATGCCCCGAAACGTATAAAAAATCTAATCTTTGTGCGTCATTTCACAACTGACAATAATGTTTCCCTTGAATTTGATCTTTTTGGTTTTTCTATGATGAACCTTATGACATGGATGCAAAAACTGAGATGTGATAGCACCGGGGACCTTTATCCCATCACCACCTCCATCAGCTATCCAACCTCCTCTCCATCAACCTTTGTAGCAATTTTGTCTCATTTATGGCATAATAAATTAGGACATCCGGGAGACTCTATTTTACACTCCCTTAACAAAAATAAATTTATTGCTTACAAACATGTCCCTTCTCTTCTTGTTTGTGAATCTTGTATTTTTGAGAAACATGTCAAGTTGCCATTTTATTCTTCATCCACTTATACTTTAATGCCTTTTGATATAATACACAGTGATTTATGAATTTCTCCTATCTTAAGCATGACCGGGCATCGATACTATATATTGTTTTTAGATGATTATTCAAACTTCCAATGGACATTTCTCATTGGTAATAAGTCCCAAGTCTATTCTATTTTTTCGTCATTCAGCACTTACATTAAGACACAATTTGAAAAAAATATTAAATGTTTCCAATGTGATAATGGGAGGAATTCGACATTAATCAATTCAAACTTTTTTGCGCCAAACACGGCCTTGTTATTCATTTTTCCTGTCCCCACACCTCTCCACAAAATGGCAAAGTCGAACGAAAAATTAGAACCATAAACAACTTAGTTCGTGCCCTCCTTGCTCACGCCTCTACCCCCCACCCCACCCCATTTTTGGCATTACGCTCTATCAATGGCAACCTATATGTTGAATATTCTCCCAAACAAGTCTTTCAAACTCAAGTCTCCCACTCAAGTTCTCTATCTTCGAGATCTTTTCGATAAGCATTTACGGACTTTCGGATGTCTTTGCTACCCCCTCCATCCCTCCACACAAATCAACAAGCTGCAACCCGGTCATCCCCGTGCATCTTTCTTGGCTACCCCTCAATCATCGAGGTTACAATTGTTACGACTTGTCAAGCCTAAAAAATAATTATTTCTCGGCATGTCATATTCGATTAGTCTCAATTCTCCTTTTCCAAACTCAATTATCCATCCCCAATTCCTAAATGATGGCCTAAAACCCCTTCTAATTCATCACTTGCAAAATCAGTCGTCACCGACACCGGTAGCTATCCCCACTACTGTCGTCCTGAGGTGGACAATCCACCCAAACCCGCAATGGGAGCCTCGGAAAAGCCCATCACGACCTTCCGGCTTGGCCAGCCCCCCTCTCCCCGACGCCACTACCCATTCTCAGCCCCACCCCTACTCCCGTCAGTCCACCTAGTCCCGCCTCCACTTCTTGGCCACCCCCATCCTAATCTTGTCCAACCTCCCACGGCACACCCACAAACAATGGAAACTCATGCTATGCACGACATTTCCAAACTCAAACGACTATTTTATTTGTCCATTTCGGCTTCCCCTTCCCCTGTTCCTCGTAATCCGAAAGATGTCGTGTCCGATACTAATTGGAAAAATGCAATGATTGACGAATATAATGTTCTTATTGAAAATAAGACGTGGGATGTAGTACCTCCTCCTCCTGATGCTAATATTATTCGTTCTATGTGCATTTTTCGACATAAAAAGAAATCTGATGGTTCTTTTGAGAGGCACAAGGCCTGTCTTGTAGGTGATGGTAGGTCTCAACTATTCGGACCGTTCTCAGTATTGCTTTGTCCAAGTCTTGGCCTATTCTTCAGCTTGACTTAAAAAATGCTTTCTTACATTGTGACCTTAATGAAACCGTATATATGCATCAGCCTATGAGATTATGGATCTGATTCATCCAGATTGTGTGTATCTTTTGAAGAAATCACTCTATGGACTGAAACAAGCTCCTCGTTTATAGTACCAACGGTTTACTGATTTTCTCTCCTCTATCGGGTTTTCACATAGCAAATCTGATCATTCACTGTTCATATATAGTAAGGGTAATGAGATGGCATACATCCTACTATATGTTGATGATATCATCCTCACCACATCTTCTGAAGCACTTTGCCAATTCATTATGTCACTTCTTGCCTTTGAGTTTGCTATGAAGGATTTGGGCCCCCTAAGCTATTTTTGGACATTGTTGTTACGAGACATGCAGGTGTTTTATTTCTTTATCAAATGAAGTATGCCTAAGAGATCCTTGACCGAGCAGACATGACGTCTGGAAAATCGGCCCACACCGATGGACATTAATTCCAAACGCAGTGCCTCTTCGGGTTCTCTGTATGCCGACCCGACTCACTATCGCAGTTTAGCAGGAGTGTTACAACATCTCACTTTCACGAGACCATATATATCATATGTCGTGCAACAAATATGCTTACATATGCACAGCCCGACGGATGAACATATGAATGTCCTCAAACGTATTTTGCCATATGTACAAGGTACTCTTCATTTCGGCTTACACATGTACAAGTCTTCACTTTCTGGTCTCACATCTTATTCTGATGCTGACTGGGGTGGATGTCCTGATACTCGTTGATCCACGTTGGGTTACTGTGTGTTTCTTGGAGATAACTTGTTTTCTTGGTCATCTAAAGAACAACCTACTCTGTCTCGATCCAGTGCCGAAGCTGAGTACATAGGTGTAGAGAATGTTGTTTCTGAGACTTGTTGGATATACAATCTTTTACTTGAGCTTCACTGCCCATTCCATAAGGCTACAATGGTTTATTGTGATAATGTAAGTGCGATATATCTTTTCGGCAATCTCGTTCAACATCAGTGCACTAAACACATTGAAATGGATATTCACTTTGTACGTGAGAAAGTTGCTCGTGGACAAGTTCGTGTTCTTCATATTCCATCCCGATATCAGATTGTTGACATATTCACTAAAGGACTTCCGCGCATACTCTTTGATGATTTCCGAGTCATTCTCAGCGTACGAGAACCTCCCGCTTCAACTGCGGAGGTATGATAGAATATCATATCTTGTATATTACCATTGATAGAATATTACCATATTTTGTATATCTTTTATATTTGGTAAATTTATATTTCAATTGTAATTAAAAAAATTTAGTTACCTAATTTGTAATTATATAATATTATATATATTATACACAATAATCAATGAAAGGTCGAGATGATGATATTTCTAGAGTTGATATGACAAAAATTCATGTTAGTCAGAATAAAGTATCCTCGTTCAAGGTGTTCTTTATTTACATGGATTTAGTGATGCATTCATGATTAGGGCTTATTGGTATAATTACCTATACTGTTTCAGTCATATACTATGAGTATTACAAAATTAGAAATATTCTCTCTTTTCTAGAAATGTTATCACTTTTTTCCTCTGTGAAGTTATTATTTGCTCTATGGAATAGTCCATACATGATGCTTTTTTGTAAAATAAAACCCTTCTTCGGTTTATTATTCAGTGTCCTACATTCGTTTTAGGATATAACTAAGTTAAATTCAAATCCGAAAATCTATTTTATTATTCTTTTGGCGTTATAAATTTGTAGCCTTAATTTTGCGATGGAGTCATATCATTGTATCATAAGGGATGGGTTTGTGGGATAAGAAACAATAATTTCGGAATAAAATACAAGATTATTTTCTCATGCATTTGGTGTACTAACTTTTCATTCCGGAACTAATAGTATCGGGATTTATATATATATACTTAATTTCGAAATAACATATCTTTTCAATGGTATTGCTCAATTTATTCACATTATTGACAAGAAATAGAATTCTTTTTTTAAACAAAAGATAGGGGAAAATAAGAAGGAAAAGGAAAAAAGACGATTAATCCATCACTAGAAGACCTCAATTCATGATAAGCACATCAAAAGCAAGTTATACTTGAAGTCATTAATCATTTTTTATCATAATTTTTTGTGTTACTTTTCTCCTAGGAAAATTATTAAGTTTACAATAATAAAGAGCGAGGAAGTGAAAAGAAAAGTAAATACATTTACTTAACACCTTTTCATTTATTTAAGAATCATTATGTAATACAAGCCAGTTGACATTTGAGGAATATGAGGTGATTGAGAAAAAATAAAGAAGGAATGAAGAATTAGTGACGAATAACGTTATCATCAAAAGATAATTTTAGCTAGTATAATTAATTTCACAAGTGAGGTCTAGATCATAGATTAGCGATAACTTTCATAATTAATTCCTCTTTCTTTTTTGTAGGTATAATTTTTTCACTTATATCTTTATCAAGAATCTCAATCCATGCTAAACGATATTTCCTCGTCACCATATTTTCTTTGCTTTATTTAAGATTTATTGTTAACCATAGGAACAACATTTGTTTAAACTACCATTTGTCTCGACTTAAGCATCTAAGTTTAGTTACATCAATTAATTGAAACAACAAAGATGAATTGAAGAAATAACAATAAATAATTATTCTTTTAAAATGTCAATTATTGAGCTTGCTAGAACGATTAATATTTGGGATGAAACTATGGCAATAATAAAGGACAAATAGTGAAATACGCATGAGATGTCCTCTTCAATAGGAGTAGTTAATTATTGGAGCAAGTCAATTTCTCAAGATTTTGGGGAATTTTTTCACCAGAAACAAACTATAAAAGGCAAGTTTGTTCCAACAAACAAATATCCTTGTCCTTCTCAAACATCTATTTTCATTAATTAGTGATGTGAAAAGTAAATTAGCATGTACATGTATTGAGTAATTTCAGTACAGTTGGTTATTTTAAGTAAATTATATTCCATACAATGACAACGTAACAAATTCCATGTTATCACGTTAAGTTGTTGACTCATAACTACATGTCATAACTCTTTATATCAAGCCAATATGATAACATACAAAATAAAGCAATAACCTTTTGTAAAGGGTTTAATCGATTCACGGAGGCAGAATTTGAAGTTTATGAGTTCTTAACTTGACATCTAACTCATTCTCCTTGTTTTAATTACTAGATTCGCAGTTAAATACAACAACAACAATAACATGCCCAGTGAAATCCCACATCGTGGGGTCTGGGGAGGGTAGAGTGTACGCAGACTTTATCTCTACCTTAGTAGGTAGAGCGGTTGTTTTCGAGAGACCCTCGGCTCAAGACAGGCATATGCATAAGCAAAAACAATAGAAAACAGTCAGACCTGGTCAAGAAATTTAAATAAGTATGGAAATGTTGGTATCAAAAGTGAATACGTCATGATAGCGCATTAAGAAAGAAAGAAACAGTAACTAACACATAGCAGCAGAAATCAAACTGCAGTGGACTATAAAGAAATACTACGCCTATTCGTATGATATGCTTAGCGGACCTACAGTAATAACACTACAACTACATGTCTGTAAGCGTAAGTAGGACTACGCTTGACTACCTACTACCCTTCTACTCTAATTCGTGTCATCCACAACCCCCTATCTAAGGTCATGTCCTCAGTAAGTTGCATCTGCGTCATGTCCTGTCTAATCACCTTTCCCCAATATTTCTTCGACCTACCTCTACCCCTCTTGAACCCGTCCATAGCCAACCTCTCACACCTCTGTACTAGAGAATTTGTGTCTCTCCTCTGCACATGCCCAAACCATCTCAATCTCGCTTCCCGCATCTTATCATCTACCGAGGCCACTCTCACTCTGTCCCGGATATCACCACTACTAATTTATCCCTCCTTGTATGTCCACACATCCATCTCAGCATACTCATCTCCGGCACTCTCATCTTTTGGATGTGCGACGTCTTGACTGGCCAACACTTCACCCCATACAACATAGTCGGTCTTACCACCACCATATAAAACTTGCCTTTAAGTTTTTGTGGCACCTTTTTGTCGCACAAGACTCCTGATGCTAGCCTCTATTTCATCCACCCTGCCCCAATACGATGTGTGAGATCGTCATCAATCTCTCCATTCTTTTGGATAATAGACCTGAGGTACTTGAAGCTTCCTTTCTTCAGAATGACCTGAGTACCAAGCCTCACCTCATCGCCTGTCTTATGGTCGCTCTAGTTACTGAACTTGCACTTCAAGTATTATGTCTTGGTCCTACTCAGCCTGAACCCTTTAGACTCCAGAGTCTATCACCAAACCTCCAGCTTAGCGTTTACTCCGCTGCGAGTCTCATCAATCAAGACTATGTCGTCTGCGAATAACATACACCATGGCACCTCCCATTGGATTTGTTGCGTCAGTCCATTCATCACCAAGGAAAATAAGAATGGACTAAGAGATGATCCCTGGTGTAGCCCCATCATCACTGGAAAGTGCTCCGAGTCTCCTCCTAATGTATGTACCCTGGTCTTGACTACATCATACATATCCTTGATCGCCCTAGTGTACGCCACATATACTTCTCTAGCCTCCAAACATCTCTATGGAACCTCCCTAGGCACTTTGTCGTATGCCTTTTCGAGGTTGATGAAAATCATATGTAAGCCTCTCTTCCTCTTCCTATACTGCTCCACCAACCTCCTAATGAGATGAATGACTTTTGTGGTCGAACGCCCCGTCATGAATCCAAACTGATTCTCATAAATGGACACGCCTCTTCTCACCCTCATCTCCACAACCCTTTTCCAAACTTTCATAGTGTGGTTCAACAGCTTGATACCCCTATAGATTCGTAAAATACATTTTTAATAAGTTTCCAAATATAAATACAACAGAGACAGATCCAGAATATAACTTTACAGGTTCGCGGAAATTCAATTACTTTTGTCAATAATGTGTATTAAAATATCTATAAATTTTTAACTATGAACCTAAGTATTATTGTGTAATAACTTAAGTTCGTAGGATTTCATAAACTTCAAAATCCAAAATTTGTCTCTAATTATATAGTATCTAAGTAAACATTACTAGATTCAATCAAACTATTTAATATTGTATCTCAATATATAACTCACACTTAATACAGTATCTGCGCCTTAAATAGTATAAAAAGAAATTTATAGTGTCAATATATACCCCTTAAACTCTTTTTATTGAGTTTGGAGAACCAGCTAGCGCATTGAGAGAATGAAGGTATATAAAAAGTGAACATAGAAGTATCTATATATTGGATCAAAATCCAAAAACTCAAGAACATGAACATTATTCCAAATTGATAAAATTCCATTTTTTGGTCCCTTCAAACTTTTAAAACAAAAAGAATAAAAGATTGTTAATGCTTAAGAAGATGGGAGAAAATAATATTTTCCCTCAATTAGAGTTCGTAGATTGTGGAGAATATTCCCGGCCCTTTTGACGAAGAACCTGTTTTGATGGACTTATGACTTTTTATTTATAAGCCAAAAGTTATAATCTAAGAATGACTCTAACATAGCACACTTTTTTTTTCTTCACTAGAGTTGAAAATAATATAATATTTGATAATAACAAAATTAAAACTTATACTATTGCAATATTTCAAAATGTATTTTGTTTAATATTTTCAGTTATTTAAGGTAGAAAACAGTTTGAAACAATCCAAAATAAAACAATGACGATTGTTATCTTAATTTGGGACAAACAAAGTGGATATCTTTAACATAAAGAGAGAAGAAAAGTGTGATAAGTGACACATGAGCCAGAGTTAGAATTTTAAATTTATGATTTTAAATAGTTTAATGAATTTAAATAAATTATTTATATATATTTAAGAGAATGTTAAAACACAAATAAAGTATAGGTCAAAACTATTAAATTTTGCAGAAATTGTAAGTAAAAATATAATTCCGCCCCTAAATGTCATGACCTGTTCTAACAACCAAGTTATTATCAGCTTTTAAACCTCACCCTGTTAGGCTACCTCAAATTTTAGGCCCTCACAACATTAGCATATTCTTTCATTTTGGAGGTCTAAATTCAATATAAAGACATTATTTTTACCATTCATTTATCCTTAATCAGAAGTTCAATTTAGATATAGAAAAACATTATGATAAAAAGTGTTTTTTGTTATGAATCTTACACGGTGTGAATTCGGTTTAGGCAAGTCCATGCAATTGGTAGTGTATAAATTTACGTGAGACTTGTGAAACGTTGACCAAATTGTATGCAACTTAGCATTCGAAAAAAAAAAGGATCATTTTTCAAATTCTACTTTCATTTATCTTTTTCTGGATAACAAAAAACAATTGTTTTGAATTTAAGGAAAAATATATGTCGCAAAAATTTTTTGATGTTAAAAGAAATAGGTTCATTTGAAGTTGATGATAATTTGAATAAATGAGATTTTTTAAAATTATTTTTGGAAAAGTTTATTTGGAGTACAACTACCATCGTGTGATATTAAAGTACAAATCTTTATCGAATAAATTCCTCAAAAGAGAGCCACGGTTTTAGAACCTTTACTCTTATTGGAGATTTTATAATTTTATTTTCATTTGTCAACTATTTTATTATTTAATTAATCATAATAAAATTAGAAATCCCTTTAAATTTCTTGTACTTGATGTTCACAAATTCTTGTTTTAGTACAAAAACTTTTTGAGAGTATCTTGCTGGTAGTTTTGTAAAGTTACAACAGCATATCTTTCAAGTGCAAGTATAAAAGATTTGATTCTTAAAAAAGGGGAAAATTTAAAATTTAAAAATTACAAAACATTTAAATCTAAAATTTCCAGCTCTCTATTCTAATTCCAGATATATATTTTAAGTATTTTTTTTCTTAGCCAAAGAGTGCTAGATTTCTTAAGAAGGATAATTGTTGCTTCAACACCAAGGAGTGTGCCAGAATAGATAGTTCTCTTTGCTCTTAATTAGAGGTCTCGGGTTTGAATCCTATAATTAAAAAAATTACGTGGTAAAGAGCGTTTTCTCATTAATAAAATTTATGTGGCATAATTTCGAATTAGCCGAGCTAGTAGGTTTAAAATGTCAGATGCATAAGATTAAAAAAAAAAAAGTCTTTGCTTTAAAGTCGTGTTATTTGGTATAAAAATAATTTGTTGATAAATCTTGTTCCCTTGACAAATTTTAAGGATGTCAAATAGAACACACAACTTTAATTTGCATCTTATATATGTTCTTTGTTTATGGTGGTGGGGAAAGGAATGTTTCTATTATAGCATGATGATTTTTTTAGGAAAGAATTTTGGAACTTTAGAATATTGACTTGAATATAATATTGTCCCAAAAACTAAATGGACAAATTAAAGTATCTAAAGAAACCAATCAAAATCCAAGAATTTAAAAAGGACATAAAACTAATCCTTTGGCCCCTAAAGCTTCTTAAAAGTTAAAAGTCACAAAAATATATATTCTACTAAAGTGGTTTGCTTAAAGATATGTTCTATCACCATTTTAGTTCATAAAGATAGTAAGAAATATTCTTTAATTCTTCAACTAGAACAATTAGTAGCTTTTAAGCAAAATATAAAGATTGCATTCTCAATTATACCTAAAATATCAAGTTCACACTTCAATTATTCAGGCGATTTATTACTTTCTACACATTTAAAAAATGAATTTAATATCATCCTGACACATAAATATGAAAAATATTTTACACTAGTGTCACATCATCGTCATATCATTGACAAATCAGATACTATGTTAGATTTAAAAAAAAAATCCATGTCACCCCAATTGCTTCTTCTTCGTTACACACCGTCAAATCCATCATTAAACCACCACCATTGCCGGAAACACCATATCCGCCACCACCGACCCTCTTATCTTTTGCTTACTTTTTTCTCTTTCTCGCTTTTTTATTTTTCTTTGTCCAATTTATTTTCTCTCTCATTCTTTTTCTTCACTGCCGGAACTCCAATTCTGCCGATTCCGTAATTTACATCACCTTTATTTCCAACTTTTGTTCTCTATGTTTTCAAAGATAAAATGTATCCAGCAATTGTTTAATTAGTCATTCCAAAGTTCAAACACCACATAAGATCTACCCACTTATCCGAAAAAAATTCTTCGGCAAACATCCATTTTTTTCGGTCAATCTTCAACCATATTTCTCCAGAGTGAACGGCGAAGGGGTTGTTAAATATACATATGATATACAATATATTATATGTATATTGGTTACCGTGACTGTACATATTTGAGTGTAATTAGTATTGTATATTTATCATAATTGTATAGTTAGTGTCCAAGTAGAATAAGGTTTTAGGAGTACAATAGGATTATGATTCTCCTATTATAGAAAAATGTAAATTGTATATATACTCTCTCAATTAATGAAAATAATTAAGAGATTATTTCTTTCATACTATCAGAAGTTTAGGTTATTTTTCTCCTAAGTTTTCCGTCGACATAGTGCCTCGGATTCCGGCTTCCCTTCGCGGATTCGTCGGTGGTCTTTATTTTTCTCTTCTCACACACACATTGTTCTTTCGTTATGTCGATGACAAAGAACACGTTTCACCATGCTCTTGTTGGTTCTAACATCAATAATCACATCCCTCTTATTCCTGAAATAGAAAACGTCAAATACGCGACGTGGGCCGAGTCGTTCAAAATTCACGCTCGCTCGCATTAAGTCATCCATCACATAATCCCCGCGGCCCCTGAGGATACAGGGGTGCCTAAACGCGAGGTTGATCCTAAGTTGTGGACAACACTTGATGCCACAGTTCTTCAGTGGATTTACTCCACTATCTCTACCGACCTATTACAGACGATTATTAAGCCAGACGCTACGGCAATGGCTGCTTGGGATAGGCTGCGTGACATATTCCAAGATAATCAAAATTCCAGAGTTGTTACCCTTGAGCATGAATTTTCCCACGTCAATATGAGAAATTTCCCGAATGTTTCAGCATATTGCAAAAGGTTGAAAGAATTGACGGACCAACTCCGCAATGTTGGTGCGCCCGTTAGTGAAGATCGTCTCGTGCTACAGAAGGTTGCTGGCGTATCCGAGGCCTACGATGGCGTTGGAACTCTCCTTCGTCAAATTAACCCTCTCCCAAAGTTCTATAAGGCCCGCTCCATGCTTACTTTGAAAGAAGCCGGTTTGGCTAAAAAGGCGGCTACCGGTGCTAATCCTGTGGCCATGATGAGTTCCTCCATAAATTCTTCAAGTTTTGTTGATAATTCTGGCCAAAACCGTGGTCACGGTGGCGGCAAGAATAGTCGGAAAAATAATGGCAAAAATCGTGGGGGCAAACGCGGTAGTTTCGACAATGGTGGCGGTGGACATAATCCGGGCAGTGGGCCCCAGTCAGCCTGGTCCCAGCAGTGGACCCCCTCACCATGGGGTTGGACCGGTAACCCCTTGCCCAACAATCCCTATGGTCATCCAGCAAATTGGGCCTATATGCCACAACAGTTTCGGCCCACTACCCAGTTTCCGCAACGGCCCACTGTTTTTGCTCCAGCCCCAGCCCAACGCTACAATAGCAGTTCCAGTCAGTAGGGAGGCAACTTTGTGCCCCACCAGGCCCATCATGCAGCGGGCCCCACTCCTACCGACATTGACGCTGCGATGCACACGCTTGGAATAAATCCTTCTGACCCAAATTGGTACATGGACACCGGCGCCACTACTCACATGACGTCCGACTCAGGTACTCTATCGTATTATTCCAATTTGAGCAACAATAATGGTATAATTGTTATGGTAATTCAATTTCAATTCGTGGTTATGGTCATAAAACGTTGTTTCCCCCATCCACCCCTTGTTTTGAAAAATACCCTTCAAGCTCTAAAATTGATTAAAAATTTGGTGTCTGTCCAAAAATTCACCACTGATAATTCCATTTCCATAGAATTTGATCAATTTGGTTTTTCTGTGAAGGATTTCAAGACGGGAGTCCTCTCATGAGGTGTGGTAGTAGGTGCGATCTTTATCCTATCACACCAAGTTTCAGTTTCTCGAGTCACGCATTGCAATCCACTTTTGCAGCTTTGGCTCCTTCCTTGTGGCATGCTCGTCTAGGTCATCCGGGATCGTCTATTTTATCATCCTTAGATAAAAACAAATTTGTTTCTTGTAAAAGTGCGCATAGTACTCCGAATTGTCAATCTTGCTCTTTAGGAAAAATAGTTAAGATTCCATTTATAGACTCTAATTTTCATACTTTAATGTCATTTGATATTATTCATAGTGATTTATGGACGTCTCTTGTTCTTAGTTCTTTGTTATCTTTTTGAATGATTATTCTAAGTTTTTATGGACTTTTCCGATAGCGAAAAAATCTCAAGTTTTTTCTACCTTCTTAAAATTTAGAGCATTCATTAGAACTCAATTCGAACGGGACATAAAAAATATTCAATGTGATAATGTCAAAGAATATGACAATGAGGTGTTTCGAGAATTTTGTGCTAATAATGGGATCAATTTTCATTTTTCGTGTCCTCATACGTCTTCACAAAATGGGAAAGCCGAACGCAAAATTCGTATAATTAATAACATTATCCAACTTTATTGATTCATGCTTCCGTACCCCCTCCTTTTGACATCATGCTCTATAAATGACTACATATATTATTAACATCCTTCCTTCCAAAGGTTTGACATATTCGTCCCCTCTTCAAATTTTATATAATAAGACTTCTTCGTATTCACATCTTAGGGTCTTTGGGTGCTTCTATTATCCACACTTTCCGTCCACTATAATTAACAAACCTCAGGCCCGTTCTACCCCTTGTGTTTTTGGTTATCCGTCAAATCATCGTTGTTACAAATATTTTGATTTATCATCTAATAAAATCATCATCAGTCGCCATGTAATCATTGATGAATCCCAATTTCCGTTTGCCAAGGTAAATAGTCCCGTGCCTAGTTCGTATAATTTTTTGGATGATGATATATCCCCGTATATTATTCACCATTTTACGGACGTGTCCCGCACCCCAAATCCGTCAGCGGCCCACTGCCCGTTAGCCCCACTGCTCCGTCACCAGCTACAATGCCCGCACATGTGTCCTGTCCAGTTACTAGGCCAGTAATGGTAAATGGGCTAGTCACCCATCCCATTACTGCCACTGTTCCAGTCCCTGTTTCCCATTCCCGTTACCGAGATGGGCCAGCAGGCCCACTGCCTGCTGGCCAATCCGTCCCGAGTCTAGAAAATTTCCAAAATCCGCCTAATTCTCCCCCGAGTCATAGACCGGTCACTCGTAGTTAACGGGGTGTTTATAAACTAAAAAGACATTTTAATTTAAATTCTAATATTCTTAAATCACTCTTACCCCGTAATCTTGTGTCTGCGTTAAATGACGCGAATTGAAAAATTTCTATGATCGATGAATATAATGCTCTTATTGATAATAAGACGTGGGAGTTGGTGCTCCGTCCATATGGTATTAATATTATTAGGTCTATGTGGATTTTTGCTCATAAGGACAATTCAGATGGTTCGTTTGCAATGCATAAGTCTCGGCTTGTGGGTGATCGTAAGACTCAACAGGTTGGTGTGGATTGTGGTGAGACATTTAGTCCGGTGGTCAAGTCGTCTACCATTCGCACTGTGCTCAGCTTGGCTCTTTCGAAAGCATGGCCCATTCATCAGTTAGATGTGAAGAATGCTTTCTTACATGGTGATCTCAAGGAAACAGTCTATATGCATCAGCCCTTGGAGTTTAGGGATCCCAAATATCCTCATTATGTCTGTTTGTTGAAAAAGTTCTTATATGGTCTTAAGCAGTCTCCACAGGCCTGGAATAAGAGGTTTGCTGACTATGTTTCGACTATTGAGTTTACTCACAACAGGCCAGATAATTCCTTGTTCATATATCGTCGTGGTTCTTCTTGGCTTATATACTATTAAATGTGGATGATATTATCTTGACTATCTCTTTCGATGCATTACGCCAGTCTATCATGACAATTCTCAGTTCTGAGTTTGCTATGAAAGACTTAGGGCCCTTGAGTTATTTTTTGGGGATTGCGGTCACTCGTCATGCAGATGAGTTGTTCTTATCCCAAAGGAAGTATGCAGCTGATATCATTGAGAGGGCTGGAATGTCTACTTGTAAGTCCACTTCCACTCCAGTTGATACTAAGCCCAAGCTTGGTGCTGCGGCCGATGCACCATACGCGGATCTGACCCGCTATCGTAGTCTTGCAAGGGGCAGGGGCCCTTCAGTATCTTACATTCACGAGACCAGATATTACGTATGCCGTACAACATATGTGTTTGTTTATGCATGATTCAGGGTTGAGCACATGAATGCGCTCAAACACATCCTTCGGTATATTCACGGGACACTTGACTATGGCTTGCATTTATATCCTTCATCGACGTCAACACTTGTTTCGTATACAGATGCTGATTGGGGTGGCTGTCCGGACACCAGACGGTCTACGTCTGGCTATTGTATGTTTCTTTGTAATAACTTGGTCTCATGGTCTGCGAAACGTCAGTCAACTTTGTTCCGCTCCAGTGCAGAGGCCGAGTATCGAAGGGTAGCTAATGTGGTCTCTGAATCATGTTGGTTACGTAATTTGCTATTAGAGCTTCATTATCCTATTCAGAAAGCGACCTTGGTTTATTGTGATAATGTTAGTGTCATCTACCTTTCTAGTAATCTGGTTCAGCACCAGCGCACTAAACATATCGAGACGGACATTCACTTTGTTCACGAAAAGGTTGCTCGTGGTCAAGTACGCGTCTGCCATGTCCATTCCATGTATCAAATTGCAGACATCTTTACAAATGGTCTTCCCTTAGTCCTTTTTGAAGATTTTCGAGCCAGTCTCAGCGTACGAAGACCGCTCGCTATGACTGAGGGGATGTGTTAAATATACATATGATATACAATATATCATATGTGTATTGGTTACCGTGACTGTACATATTTGAGTGTAATTAGTATTATATATTTATCATAATTGTATTACCATAATTGTATAGTTAGTGTCCAAGTAGAATAAAGTTTTAGGAGTAGAATAGGAATAAGATTATCCTATTATAAAAATATGTAAATTGTATATATACTCTTTCAATTAATGAAAATAATCAAGAGATTATTTCTTTCATGGGTCTTGGGGAGATTTTTTTTTTTAGTGTGCAGATGAAGAAGACAGAGGGGAAGGGGATTATGTCTCAAGAAGAAGAAGAGGAAAAGGGGGTGGGTGGTGGTGACAACGTGGTTGAGGAATATGCAGGTGAAGAAGAAAGGGAGCGTGGGGGAAGGGTATGTGTGGAGAGGGGTGGGGGGGAGTTTACAAGAATATGTATTTTACAATTAAAAAAAAGGGAAAATAGATAAATTTTAATCAAAACGCACCTATGTTTTATTATTTTTATATTTTATGCCACATCAGTTTGTAAGGGATAATAAATTCACTTTTAAAATAGTTCGGGGTAATAGATCACCGATTAGTTGGAGTGTGAACTCGATATTTCAAATATAGTTTAGGGCCGAAACTATGTATTTTTCCCTAACTTTTATCTTTTTTCTTCTATCTCATACTTCATGTATCGATTTGACTTCAGAACTTGACCCTATTTGTAAACAACTTTCCTTTGGTGATGATTTTCTGTTATTCCGTATTCGTTTGAAGCCTGATTAACCCTAATACGTACTCGAAAAATCTCATATTGAGACGGGGAGGGCATGAGTGGCTTTTCACTTGTGTTAAGAGTACACAAAATTAAATATATACTTATAATAACTATTAACATTTAACCTATATATATCTAGTAATTTCCGGTAAAGAATGTGCATCGGACCACCTTTCGTCTAACTGGCTCCACCCATTTTCTATCAAAGATTATTTCATTCTCACGACTCAAACACTACTTAAACATGTGAATTTTTAATGAGAGGCCAATAGAAAATTGACTCGTGGGAAGCTTTTCTGACAGACATTTCAATGACCATATTTTCACCAGATCTCGATCGGAAATTCACATATTTGTAATAGTGAAATTCAAATATCTGATTAAGGATAGAGAGATAGTTACCCAATATTTGGTGGTGCAACAACAATCTATATCCTGCAGTTTCAGTCTCAATACAATCTCTTATTTTATTTTTTGGTTCAATGATATGAAAATTGGAATATTATTTACCACGCCAAACTGATTGACATGTTGATGTTACAAGTGCTAAACTTTGAGTTTATTATGTGGAGACAAACAATAAATATGAGTTGTCTCTCTATAGCCTCAGCCTTTCCTGTTAGACTAAGGTCTAACAAGGACTTTCTATTTTTCTTTTACCATTCCAAAATCCAAACCAGCCCATTGATTTGAATGAGGATGACATACCTCACCTAAGTTACAACATTAAGGGGTCATTTGTTAGCCGGATAAGCGATCACTTATTCGTGGATTATTCTCTGCATAATTTATATCATATTTGGTAGCTAGTTAGGAGATACGTTATTTAGATATAAAAATAATATCATCTTTGGTTTGCAATTTTGAAACCTGCATAACTAATACATGTATAAATTATAAGGAAATCTATGTTTTATTTTATGCGGGTAGAAGATGGAATAACTAATACATGAATGAAATGTTGAAATGACAAAATTACCCTTATCACTTCCCACTTAAATACTTTTCTTTTCTACACAAATATTTATATATAATTTTTAATATAATATTTTAATATATATATATTTAAATATAATATTTTAATTTAAAAAATATATAATATTTATTAAATTTTAATATAACTAACCAACATTCAAAGAACCCTGCATAAGTAATCCTGCATTACTAATATCTGCATAACCAATACCTACATTACTAATGCCTGCATAATCCTAATAAGCTACCAAACGACCCCTAAAGAATTTATGTGAATGAAATAAGATAATGCAAGTGGATTTAGGATTTGAACATTATGAGTTTGAATTCGATTTAATTTTTTGATTCATTCGGTATATTAGGTTCAAAATATATTATTTGTACTTATTTAGTGCATTTTTAATACATGTAAAAATTGTGGGAATTCACTAGATATGTTATTGTTGTTGCAATACATGTAAAAATTGTTAAAGTTATTATATCAGGATAAACTCGTGACGAATTAACTACATACGCTTCTAAAAGGTACGACTCTGAAAATACTAAAAATAATAATGAGAATTGAAAGAACCATCAAGAGTTGTAGTAGAATGAATATGATTTCTTCACCCTTAGTGAGAGATTTTGGATTTGAGCCATAAATATGAAATTGATAGGAAGTGTTTCCCTCTTTTATGTGTCTTACACAATATGAATCAATATTAATTAGACATCAATGTGAATAACGGATACCCGGTAGAAAAAAATTGAGAAGGGAAAAGAAAAAACTAAGGCATGGACATATGTGAGTGACTTTTTTTACATTTCTAAAACCCAAAGCTTTTATAGAAAAGTGTGTTTCAAACAGTAAATTTCTTCTAAAACCTTGAAAAAAGTTCACACAATTATGATAATACTTGGAATAAAACAGTGTATGGGAATTGCCAAAAATCCAAATCTTTGTTGGAATTCGTTTATTCTTCTTCTTCTTCTTCTAACTAGGAGAAGCATTGATTCTTCCACGTTGGATGTTTGCTTTATCTAAAGTCCAAAATGTGAGGGCCACACTTTGAAATATTTAAACTTTAAAAAAATTAGAGGGGCCAAAATATAAAGCCCATAAAGTTAATCGGGAATGGTGTGTGAAAAAGAAAAAGGTATTCGCCCGTGCCTTCACATTTTCAGTCCTTTTGCAGTTTGGCCCACCTTTTTATATCAATTGCTTTTTAGTAACTTAATTTATTTTTCATAACTTTTGTTTTTTTACCAAAGTGTTGCCTTTTTAACTTTTTTTTTTACACTTTTTCCTAGTTTTCGGATAAGAATATATAAAAGACACTATGCAAATTGACTTTTCCCTTACCTTTGGTAAAAAGAGGAGGTGCCACTCCCCACTCAACAAAGGGGTTTTTTTTTTGGGGGGGGGGGGAGGGGGTGTTTAGTAAAATTTTCCAAAGTGGAATACTAAAAGATGTATAGTTTTTTATTTTATATAATAATGTGTTTTACGAATATTGGATCGTTAGTTCTAAGGCTTTACTTCATTCCAAATTGGTATTTACTTTATAGTATTATTTTTCAAACACAATCGATCAATAATTATTTCTGAAAAGATAAATCAGATGATATAACTTGATTAAAGATATCTCAGTCGTTGGTTGTGAGTTTTCATTAACACCATTTAGGTATAAGTTCGAACTGCATCATCCTTCTTTCTTCATCGTTTACTTCAAGATTTATCGAAAAGAAAAGAGCATCAAGATATTTATTAAAATATAAAGAGTTAATTTATTTTTCTTTAAATATTGATGATTATAGGTAGTGAACTTTGTCTCATGTTTGGTAAAGCCCAAGTTTACCACCAAAGGCCTAATTAACTAACTAAGGACTAATATGAGTTAATCATCTGTTGTAATTCCATGTTATTTCACTTGTTTAAATCATTGCCAAAGGCAAAGGCAAGGACTAATAAGTATACGTAAATATTGCATGTATTATTACTCTTCAATGATGAAACGAAAGTTGCTAAATTCAAAATTATGAGATTTTGCAGTCAGTCACATATTAATCCGATCGTGTCATGATTGGTTTTATTTAATGTTTTATTGTCAAATATCACATATTAACTTATTTATTTTTTCTATGAACTTGTTTGTTTAAGCTAATGTTTTACATAGAGTTTTGATTTTTTTTATATATATCAAACATCATGTTTGCGTTGTGAAATTTGAAAAAGAGTGAAAATGTGCCTGCCAAATTCTAGAATTTTAATTTAAAAAATTACACAAAAGAAGAAGAAAAAAGAGAAAAGAAAAGCCAATAAATCTGGAAATTACCGTTGCCTTTGTTCGCACGCAAGTGCTTTATTACGCTTTTTATTCAAGCTATTCTTCTTTGTGATAATTTCTCATACTCTGGGCAAACAACAAAAGGCTTTCCAATTTCTTCCTAGATGGAAGGGTGTATACTTGTCATGGATTTTACGACCCCTTCATCTTGATTTATGTGAACTTATGTGGCTTAAAACAAAATTTAATATATATATTTTCCTATGAAACTTGTGATTTTAAATATGTCATAACATTTAATATGTAATTACAAGAGTTTTAAAATTTTGTAGTTCTAAGCATATGCCACATTAGTTGTGTGGCTATACAAAACTTTGTGTTGTGAGTGAGAGGATGGTCGTAGTCAACCCTCAACTCTTCTTTCGAAATTATCGAATATGATCTGATGACTTATTAGGTAGAATAGTGTAAAGTATGGATTTTGGACCTAACTCAATCCTAAAAGCTAGTTTGTAGGTTGAGGATTGTCCAAGTCCATATAAGGAGTCGCACGCCCAGACCCCGTTAACTGGAGCGTGGATGACATAATTTGGGGACCCAACATCGGTGAACATTGAATTGAAAGTATATTTATGTCCTAGAGACAATCTGTATTAAGACAAATGTACTTTATACACATTCATAATATTATTAATGGAGATTAATATTTTTGGCATTTGGAATTATTGAATTATTAGTTGATTGTTTATAATATTCTATAATATGCATCCATAGAGGTTACATTGTTATTAATAATGTGAGATATTAATATTATAACGTAACTCTTAAAATAACATAGACTAATGATCATCGAGAATGAGATATCGATGATATGTGATAAGTCGACATGTGGTCTGCATCACATCCTTAGAGGTTGTAGTATGTATCACCTGCTACGAGTAATGGCTACTCGTGATGGACACATGGATACTTTGGAAATATTGGTATACCCTGTTGATATAATGTTTGTTATATTTGTCTAAAGTATAATCAGCGTGTGGGAGATAGAGGTCCTTAGACTTGAGGTCAATGCGCACCTTGTCTACAAAGTAATATACTTTGATCCTGTCCTAAGCTCAAATGCCTTATAAGTTGAGATACGACTTGTATTGGGTACATTACGATGTGGACTAAAGGTGGTAGTTGAGCCAATATTAGGATTCATTCCTCGAATGTATATTCGAGAAAACACTTAGCTTCTCAGTGATATTAGATTGACTAAGTCGTTGGCCAACGCAATAGACATATTTAGAATATGGTCTAGTTGTCAACTAATATAGATGAGATACAATGATTAAGCCATTTGGATATACACTTGACAAATCCTAAGCTTGATCGGGTGTGTCGTGAATGAAATGATTTTATCTTACCACATAGAGGTTAAGTTTACTAGATTCGTGTAAACGTACTTCACATATTGAGTTCGTCTTGTGGCGCCGTCTAGGAGTTCCGCGTAGATCTTAATTTGATTAATGTCGATATGTGAAGGCCTATAGGGTCACACTATGTCGATTGTCTTTTCGATCTAAGGATGTATTGAGAGAGTATTAAATATTCGATTTAGAATCGAGATATTTAAATGAATGATGATTGTTTTAATTAAGTCAAAATTGGATTTTGGAATTAATTAAGAATGTGCTAAAAAATTTGGGTCAGGCCCAAGGTCAAACCCTAATCCGGTTTGACCTAATTTTCATCTATAAATACAGACCTTACTTCATTATTCATTACACTTGATTTTCATATAATTATTCTAAGTCTTAGAGACTTAGAATCAAAACACTCTCGAACCTCTGCCGGATTTCCTAGCTTTCCAAATGAGGAATACATTAAAGTTTGGAGCTTGCAATCGAAAGGGCATTCGCGTGCGCACCCATAGTTGATAAAGATTCCAGATATTATAAACATGTAAGTACCATTCAAGTCTTATGTTTACACTTTTAAATTACCCTATAGTCAAACAGTTCTACGTTTGTTGGATTTGAAACAAGTTTTCAATATCCGCTGCGTACAACAACCCAACAAAAACCCTGTAGTGATATCAAGTGTCAGGGCTGTTTTGTATGATTATAAGGTAATTAGTTAATAATAATATGGGTTAGAATTTGTTTAAATCTGAAATTTATGTCGTTTAAAGCTTGAAAACCTAATAACTTAAAAGCACATCATCCTTGTCTCCCAAACTATTAAACAATGATGTAATCGAGGAAGTCATTTCGATCTCACTTTTCTAAGTCAATGTGCGTAACCGGTTCATTGCGAACATGGTGCACTGAAGCAAAGAACGAGAAGGGATTGGATGATGGTCGATGAACGTGTTGTTTGATAGTGAAGGGTAACGAAGATGAATCTGCAAATCTGACCCTGAACCAATTTTAGGGTTTCGGAAATGCGGATTTTGTGCTTCTGAGATGGAGGCGCCTCGGAACCGAGGCTCCAATTAATTTTTTTTCCGGAACAGTGAACAGTAACCGAACACTGTTCCGCGCGTGAACAAGTGCGGCAGTCATTGTTCCGGCGGGCAGTGGCGGTTTTTGAAATTGCAATTTAGTGCCCTTGGGGTAAATCTGAAAATTTTAAAAGTTTCTGGAATTATAATCTGGTCCGTGGAATTTTTTTAAAATCATCAGATTTGGTCCTTGAGGAAAATCTATAAATTTCAGAAAAACAGATTTGGTCCCTTGGGTAAAATATGTAATTAATTTAAAATTTAGAAAATTACAGACATGTCCCTGAAATCTGAAAATATTTTCTGAAAATTAAAATTGGATTTTCTGAATTTAAGGGGGTTCAAAATTGAAATGTTAAATTCTTCAGGGACTAAACTGTAAATTCTAAAAATTTAGAACTTACTGAAATATCCTAAAAATCAGTTTTTAAAATCAGAAAATGATTAAGAGACTGTTTGGATTAGACTTAAAATTTAGAGTTTAGACAAGTTAACCCATGATTATTATTAATTGTATATTATTAAATAATATATGAACTATATGCTAAGTGTTTAAATGCTTTCATTTAATAATTAGCATAATGTCCGCTATAACTCTATGGGCAAACAACGTCCAGTATTTGATTAAACTATCGTATATCATGCATATTGGGTTGACGGTTCCCAACTATATGTGTCATTAGTTTTGCATGATATTAAGATGTCATATTGGATATGACATAAAATTGATCTTGGTTAAAACCCTGAATTAAAATGTTCCCCAAAATTTTAAATACAAGTCTAAATTAAAACGCGTCATCCATTATAATTGTTAGAGTGCAAAATCCTTTTCGGCGATACGAGTATTTATGCCAAAGCATTTGCTATAAGTCTACGAGGACCCATACTCTTTCATAGATGTGTTTTAAATGTAAAGGTAAACGATAAACTTTTGTGGGTATTTACACCAAAGTGGTTTGCTCATAAATGACAAATTTACTTAGATACATAAACGCAGTCGTGTAATGGGGTTGACTTGCTTAGACAAATCTTGACGCCAAAGTGTCGGACTAATCTAAGGACGCAAGATTAAATATAATATTTGATCAACTAAAAGTTGCAAATAAGTTTTGCAATTGGTTTAGAACCTACCAAGATGTGTTATTGAAGTTATCAGCCGAAGCAAACGCGAAGATAGCATAAGCTTGGATCTTGGCCCATTATGACCTCAATTAATATATGTATGTATTCTACCATGGGGTCGTAGAAGTATGTTAAAATAATAGGAGCTAATTAAACAAAAGACCATGTTGATTAGCCTAAATGAATGTGTATAATTAGAAATAAATTTTGTGTTTGATTTCCAGTCTATCTAATTCTTCAGATTATCAAAGATGTCGAGCTTATCATTGAAAATGTTGATTGAAATGAACAAAATTACTTGACCTAACTACCTTGACTGGCTAAGAAATTTGTGAATAGTGCTGAGACAAGAGAAATTAGAATATGTGTTGGACACGGTGTTCCAAATCGTCCCTGCGACAGACTCTGCTGAATATGCCTCTTTTGATAAGGATGCTTACCAAAAATACCTAGATGATGCCACTTCAGCACAATGCGTGATGTTGTCTTCCATGTCTATGGAACTTCAGAGACAACATGAGAACATGGGTCTCAATGAGATGCTCGAACACTTCAAGAGTCTCTATGACTCACAATCCCAGACTATGGAATATGTGTTACTGACAGAACTTTTTAAGTGTAAGCTCAATGAAGGGGGCCAAGTCTCGCATCATGTGCTGAAGATGATAGGGCTGATAGAGAGGCTTGCTTCAATTGGAACGAAGCTTGAAAAGAATGTCGCTACCACCCTCATCCTGAACTCTCTCCCTCGTTCTTTTGAGAACTTCATAGTGAATTTCAATATGAATGGAACGAAGGAGACTCTGCCGAAGCTGCACAACATGCTCAAGACCTTTGAGTCTTCTACTTCCAAAGGCAAAGCTGTGCTCATGGTGGGCTCTTCTAACCGACCCAAGCCGAAGGGCAAGGAATGGAAGAAGAAGAAGGGAAAAATAGTCGTTGCGCCCTCTGCTATGAAGCCTAAGGGGGTATGAAGAAGAAGGTAAATCCGGCTAAGGATGAAAGCCTCAACTGCCACAAGAAGGGGCATTGGAAGAAGGACTGCACGACACCAGGAGGAGGAAAGACACCAGGTGCTCTTGCCTTTGGTGGACAAGGTATGTACGTCATTGAAATAAATATATCTATAAATAACTCTCATTCCTGGGTATTAGATACCGCTTGTGGCTCACACATTTGTACAAATATGTAGGGGATAACTGATAGCAGGAAGGTTGGACCAAGAGAGGTGGACCTACGCGTTGGAAATGGAGCACGAGTGGATGCTTAGCGCGTAGGAACTTATAGATTAAATTTGTCTTCTGGCTATTGTCTAGTGGTAAATGATTGTTACTATGTACCCTCGTTAACGAAGAATATCATTTCTCTCCCTATTTTGGACATGGAGGGTTTTTCCTCATATATTTATAATGGCATTCAAGTACTGTCTTTTGATAATGTTATATATGGAACTGCTCCTCTTGTGGATAAATTATATACACTAAACTGTAGTCGAGAAATATTCAATGTACAAAACAAACGAGCTAAGATAAGTAATAGAAACTCTACCTACCTATGGCATTACAAACTTGGTCATATCAACGAATCAAGGATAGCAAGGTTGAGGAAGTTAGACTACCTAGAATCATTTGACTTGGAGTCTTATGGTAACTGCGAATCTTGCTTGAGAGGAAAGATGACCAATAAGACACTTTCTGGGAAAGGTGTGCGAGCCAAGGAGGTGTTTGAGTTGGTCCATACTAATGTACGTGGGCCATTTTCGACTCAAAGCTAAAGGAGGTTTCCCATACTTCATCACTTTTACCGATGACTTCACAATGTATGAATGTGTGTATCTTATGAGACATAAATCCGAGGCTTTTGAGAAGTTCAAAGAGTACAAGTCGGAAGTAGAGAAGCAACTTGCAACAAGTATCATGACCTTTTGATCGGATCGAGGAGGTGAATACTTGAGCAAGTATTTTCTAGATTACTTAAAGCTACATGGAGTCCAATCAGAGTGGACATCTCCTGGAACACCACAGATGAATGATGTTGCCGAAATGAGAAACCGAACCTTATTAGATATGGTTCGATCCATGATGAGCTTCTCAGCTCTACCGACATACCTTTGGGGACATGCTATAGAAACCTCAATATATGTTCTGAACAAGATTCCTTTCAAGTCAGTAGAAAAGACACCCTATGAGATATGGTGTGGCAAGAAGCCAGCTCTTAAACATATGAGACCCTGGGGGTGCCCTGCATATGTTAAGAAGATGCTCACTGACAAGTTGGAATCAAAAAGTGAGAAATGTTACTTCGTGGGGTATCCAAAGGAAACTAAGGGATACTACTTCTATCTTCCTGGAGCACGTAAGGTCATTGTTTCCAGGAACACAACTTTTCTTGAAGAAGAATATGTCTACAAGCACATAGTTGCACAAAGATAGAACTTGAAGAAATTCAAGAACCGCAAGATAACATAGATGCTGAATCCTTGCCGAATGACCAAGGCAAGAATTCAGTGGGAGTATTTGATGAAGATTGGGTATTTCAAGTATGCCCTTCGGCTAGTGGGAGTGTTACGAGGAACAATGCAGAAATGCCAGATCCTCTACACAACATTTGGGAGTAGATGCAATGGTTGCACCTCTTCCCATTCAGGAAATACATGAAAATGATATTCCTGAAAGCTCTCAAACTAGTGGATTATCCAACACACAAGAACCCTCTCACAGTCAGAATATACCAAGCACTGAACTGCAAAACAATAAACTCCGTAGGTCCACTAGGACTCATCATCCTCCTGAAAAACTAAATCTACTTGTGGAAACACACAGTGAGATAGATGTTCCCAATAACGATGAGCCTACAACCTATAGCGAAGCTATGTTGGACATTGATTCGAAAAATGGCCAGAAGCCATGAAATTCGAGATGGAATCTATGTACATCAATCAAGTGTGGAACTTGATTGATTTGCCAGCTGGGGTTAAACCCATAGGATGCAAATGGGTTTTCAAGAAGAAGATCGATGCATTTGGCAAGGTACAGACTTATAAAGCAAGGTTGGTGGCTAAAGGTTATAATCAACGGTCTGGGGTCGATTATGATGAAACATTTTCACCTGTTGCTAAGATTAGGTCCATTCGGATTTTTCTTGCAATAGCTGCATATTATGACTACGACATTTGGCAGATGGACGTCAAAACCACTTTTCTCAATGATAATCTAGTTGAGGAAGTGTATATGATACAACCTGAGGGTTTTTCGTCTGAGTCCAAACCAAATGATATATGCAAGCTACAAAAGTTCATTTATGGGCTTAAGCAAGCCTCGAGGAGTTGGAACATTAGCTTATGCATCCAGACAACTTAAACCTCATGAAAAGAATTATCCGACTCATGACTTAGATATGATAGCCGTAATTTTTGCACTTGAGATATGGCGTCATTATTTGTATGGAGTTCACGTTGATATTTTCATAGATCACAAAAGCCTTCAGTATATTTTCAAATAGCGGGAGTTGAATATCAGGCAGGTGACTCGAATTGATAAATGATTATGATGTAGATGTTTTCTACCATCCAGGGAAAACGAATGTGGTAGCTGATGCTCTTAGTCAGTGATCTATGAAAGTTTAGCTCATGTTGAAAAAGGCAAGAGAACCATGACGAAGGAGATTCATCGACTAGCCAGTGTAGGAGTTTGACTCAGGAATTTCGAAGATGGCGTTGTTGTTGTTCTCAATAAGTCTGAATCCTCAGTAGCCGATGTGAAGGAGAATCAGTTTAGTGATCCCTACTTGTTGCAGATGAAAGAGGGGATTCACAAGCATAAGACTACAACTTTTGAACAAGGGGGAGATGACGGTACATTGAGGTACCGAGGCAGGTTATGCGTCCAAATGTGGATGGACTTAAAGAACGAATCATGGCAGAAGTGCACCATTCCAGGTATTCTACTCATCTAGGTTCTGCAAAGATGTATCATAATCAAAAGGAAATTTATTGGTGGAACAATATGGAGAAGTATGATAGATTTTGTAGCGAAGTGTCCGAATTGTCAGCAGGTGAAAGTCGAACACCAGAGACCGGGTGGGCTGGCTAAGACCATTGATATTCCTGTTTGAAAATGGGAGATGATAAATATGGACTTCATAATAGGTCTACCTCGCTCAGCCCAAAGGCATGATTCGATTTGGGTGATTGTGGACCGACTGGCTAAATCAGCTCACTTCTTGCCAGTTAAGACCAAAGATTCATCAGATGATTACGCTAAGTTATATATCCGAGAAATTGTCAAGCTTCATGGGACCCAGTGTCCATTATTTCATATCATGGTACTCAATTCACAACACACTTTTAGAGGTCATTCCAGAAAATATTGGGTACCAATGTAAATCTCAACACAACTTTCCATCCTCGGACAGATGGCCAGCCAGAGCGTACTATTCAAACTCTTGAGGACATGTTGAGGGCATGTGTTCTCGATTTTAAAGGTAATTGAGATGATTATTTTCCTCTAATTGAATTTGCTTATAATAACTGTCGCGCCCTATTTTTCTCGACCCGCTCCGGTCAAAAACGGAGCACGCCGTGCTCCGTTTTGACCCGGAGCGGTCGAGAAAAAATAGGGTGCGACAGCATGGCGACTCCGCTGGGGATATTTCAGGTTCTTAACCATAGCAAATTCAGGTTAATTATTATTGCGATTTACTTTTGCTCTTTATTTGATTTAATGCTTTGATTTATTTCCTTTGTGAAATTTTGCATGCATAATTGCTTTAATTGCTATATTGTTTTACTGCTTTCGTTAAATTGGCATTCCGCTCATATTTCTTCCACTATGGAAAATTGACACTATCACACACTACACGCGAGGTGTGTTTTGCGCACCCGCAAATTTCTTTCAAATTACCAAATTTTAGGAGAGTTGGCGTATGCGCGGAGTGTCCGGACCATCCGGTGGCCGCGTAGCCTTCTCACTCGAGTAGTCCGCTCGGGAACCTTGTGTCTAGTCAGTCAAATCTTAGAAAATTTAGGATAGAGCTATACCGCCCTTTATTTTAAGTCATGCATGCATACACCTTAGGTGGGTCGATCCTTGGTATCGACTCCACAATTAAGAAATCTACCAAAAATTGTCAACGGGTCTCGCAACCCAACGACCAATCAACATATTACGTGTAGCGTGATAATGATAGACAAATCCAAGCCTAATCATGACATGCCGAAATTGGAAAATGTACATTCATTTTGTCTCATTTCCGACAAAGCATTACAGTTTAACAGCTTGGGTCAATTTATCATAATCTCGCATATTTGGCGTTTAGGCTCACCTCCGGCATAAGAGAGGCCCCATGCATGTTAGGATGCGCATTTAATTTCATACAATTTGCTTGCTATTTTCTACTGCTTTCCACGCTGTGCATATTATTTGAAGCAATAATTACTCGCCTTATACTAACTTGGTTTTCTTTATTTTCAGGAGGTTTATTTTGTCTAATTTTTTTCCCCCAAATGTTGATTCGTGTTGACTAAAACTGGCGGAGCACCCCATCTTTTATTTCTCAATTATGTCTACCCAAATTGTATTAGTATTCAATGAAACAATGCGATTTAAATTGAGGCCTGAATCACATTTTTTTGCATTTTAATGTATTTTGCCTCCACCTTTTGAAAACTTAGAATGACAAATCTGCATTGCTTTTGCTATTTTAAAATCTGTTTTGTTTAATAATTTTATTTTCTTTTTCATCATGCAAACTAATCTGTCGATAATATGTGACATATAATAAAACAAGCAAACAAGGTCCCAAACAACAAGCAAGGCTTCGAAGAATATGAGAAGCACTCACAACAGGAAGAACTGGGGCATTTTTTTTGGAATAAGTCGAAGCCAGATTTGGATGAAACATCAGGATAGTTGATAAGTTACAAGCATCAGCACGGACGTTTGCCATTGGTACTCTTGGGCTACCACGCTACGACCAGGACTTCTACTGGGGCATTTCCCTATCGTTCGAAGCCAAATCATGTACGAAGAGACTGAGTGATGAAAGCAGATGGACGCAATCGTCCGGAGCAACCTTATCAGAATAGAATGGCCGAAAACCATCAATGCAAATGCAGTGAAGAGATACCATATCTAAGATTAGTTCTTCTCTATGAAATACTTTTTCTATGTTGTAAAAGTTGCGCTCCCTGGCGGGATACGCAAAGAACCCATGTCGGGTTCCGTTTCCTAGATTGCAAATTTCCCCAAAAAAACACATCTTTTTGTTGTAACATGAACTACGTCATGACCTGATTCCCTCGGCGGGATACGTAGGCGGCCACATCGGCTTCGGTCCCATTTTTAGAAAAACCCTTACAATCTCCTTCACTTGTAACATGAACTACGTTATGACCTGATTCTCTCGGTGGGATACGTAGGCGGCCACATTGGCTTCGGTCCCATTTTTGAAAAAAAAATCCTTATAAATCTCTTATTTTACATGAACTACGTTATGACCTGATTCCCTCGGCGGGATACGTAGGCGGCCACATCGGCTTCGGTAACATTTTTAAAAAAATCCTTACAATCCCATTTGCTTGTAATGAACTACGTCATGACCTGATTCCCTCGGCGGGATACGTAGGCGGCCTAAATCGGCCTCGGTCCCACCATTAGGAAATATTTTCTCCTTTATATCACATATGACAAAATGCACCCATCTGATCGCCTCGATAGGCCAGGCAAGCAACCCGGACAAGACTCGACTTGGTCCAGTTGAAAGTTCAGCATCCTCAAAAACTGGGGCATTTTTTAAGGGATCACTGCCAGAGGACGCCGATAAACATGGAAAGCATCGGCAAACTAAGTCTTCAACCAGAAGAAGGATTTTGGATAAGACGTTTGCTTTGTTTCACCGCATGTCACTGCTTGACAGACATTTACATATATGCATACTTTCTTATAAGCAAATTATTTTTAACAAATATTTTCATTAGAGTTCGACAAGAACTTTTTACTGATAAGCATACTTTCTTATAAACAAATTATTTTCAACAAATGTTTTCATTAACGGTTAGCCAGGACTGGGAACCAGGCAGGGGCTACAGTTCCGAATAAGCGGAACATGCAACTATCAAGAGCAAAAGCTACAAAGTCAACGCGAATCAACCGCCCCTCCCCCAAACTCACAAAGAAGCAGGGAAGCCACATCACTTATGATCAATTTCCCAAAGAATTTTGGCATCACAGCTCACTACAAGGATTACGTTCCTGTTTTGCATCTATACGAAGACATCATCTTGACCTACAGGGTCCCGACTATTATGTCTGCACAAATATGTCATTTTGAATCACAGGGAACGACAACACAGCAAACCCGACGCAAAGACGTCGCATCACATTTTTGCTCGTGTCAGGATGACATTTCAATTCACAGTCCATATAAGTTTGAATCAGCAGAAGATTCAGCACAACGTGGAATCATAATACAGCAAACTGACGGCAAAGACGTCACTTACATCTTTTACAGCATTACATTCTTACAACAACGATATCAACAACATTACGATGATGTCATCAGCTTTATCATTTCAACGATGTCAACAACATTACAATGACGTCTTCAGCACAACATTTACTTTTTTACAACAATACAATGACATCAACAACATTACAACGATGTCATCAGCTTTATCATTTCAACGACGTCAACAACATTACAACGACGTCTTCAGCACAACATTTACTTTTTTATAGCATTACAATGACATCAACAACATTACACCGATGTCATCAGCGTTATCATTACAACGACGTCAACAACATTACAACGTTGTCTTCAGCGCAACAACTATCTCTTACAGCAAACAACATTACATTCTTACAACAACGTCATCAGCATTATATTCTTGCAACAACGTCATCACAATAACGTCTTCAACACAACACGTCGATACAACGACGACATCAGTGTTACATTCTTACAACAACGACATCAACAACATTACAATGATGGCATCAGCAACACGCCCATACAACGGCGTCAGGAACAACACGCCTATGCAATGGCGTCTTCTGCAAAACAACTATCTTTTACAGCATTACACCGACATCAACAGCATTACAATGATGTCATCAGCAACTCGCCCATATAACGGTGCCATCAATAACGCGCTCATACAACGGCGTCATGAACAACACGCCTACGCAATGGCGTCTTCTGCAAAACCACTATCTTTTACAGCATTATTACGACATCAACATCATTACAAAGATGTCATCAGCAACACGCCCATACAACGGCGTCATCAACAACACGCCCATACAACGGCGTCATCAACAACGCGCCCATACAACGACGTCATGAACAACACACCTACGCAATGTCGTCTTCTGCAAAACAACTATCTTTTACAGCATTACAACGACATCAACAACATTACAATGATGTCATCGCAACACGCCCATACAATGGCGTCATCACAACACACGCCGCGCAACGGCGTCTTCGCACAACATTTATTTTTGACATTACAATGACGTCAACGGCATTACAACGACGTCTTGACAAAGACAATAATTATCTTTTACAGCAAAACAACATTACAACAACGTCCTCGACGTTACAAGCAGCACAACAACTGTCTTTTACATCATTACAACGACGTGAACATTATTACAACGACGTCTTCAACACAACACGTCAATCCAACGACGTCATTTCAGGCGCCCACCTAATAATGCGGGTATTTTAATTTCAGTCAGGCGCCCACCTCATAATGCGAGAATTTTAATTTCAGTCAGGCGCCCACCTCATAATGCGGGAATTTTAATTTCAGTCAGGCGCCCACCTCATAATGCGGGTATTTTAATTTCAGTTAGGCGCCCACCTCCTAATGCGGGTATTTCCAAGTTATATTCTCTACATTTTCTCAGCAGTTATACACTAATTATATCTTAAGCTTTAGTTTGCAGGAGTTTTTAATTTGCAGGAACTTCATCAACAACGTGGAACTATCTCTTACGGCGAACCGAGGCAAATTGGTCAACGACCTACTTCGAACGTCGATCCGCTATTTCCCAATAGTTTTGTCACATCTGCGACCAGTGTCATCATAGCTCGACACTGGGGCAATATTTCTTGAATCCGCACCAACTTTTTCAATATCATCTCCCTTGAAATTCTGTTTCTATCATGCATACCTAATCTTCCTTCAAGTCCCGTTGTTTAGGACAAAATTGGCTACTCAGTCAACTTCTTTGGCCGAAAACTCTTTCATCGTCTCGTCCGTCAAAGAGGGCATCGTTGACACCCAATTTTGTCCCGTCTTTTCCAATTTATTTGCAATTTTAAATATTTTTTAACACCTCAAAAACAATTTTAATCAATATACATACATGCGTATATATATATTATTATTCTCTTATTATTATTATTATTCGCATTTTTTACTATCATTTGCATTTTTATCATAATCATAAGTTTTATTCGAAAAAATTCCATGTTATTTTATTCTCGCAAAATTGCATCGCATTTCCATTTTTTATTAAGCATTAAACATTTCGCAAATATTATAGTTTTTATTATTATCACATCGTTATGTTATTTTAAATAATTCACATCTTTTACAAAACAAAAATAATATGTTTAATATTAAACCCCTTTTTATATTTTTTAAACCCATAACACATTTTATTTCCCAACCCAAAACAATTTCTACCCATAACAATTTATAACCCATTTCATTTCCCAACCCAAAACAATTCAACTCCCTTTTCCCTTATTTTCGGCCCACCCGAAACTCCCAAGCCCAACCGGACCGGCCCAACCCCTTTTTGCCCAACCCATTTAATCTCCCCTCACCCAAAATAAATCAACACCACATTTTAATTCCCCCAATTCCCAAGCCCAACCGGCCGGCCCACCCGCAAATCCCTAAACCGGCCCAACCCACACCTGTGCCCAATCAAAGCCGACCCATTTTTGACCCAAAACCCTTTCCCCTTTAAACCCAAAACAAAACAAAAAAAAAAACCCAAAACCCCCCCAAATCAAAAACCTAACACCCCTAGCCCTCTCAATCGCCGCCCACCCTACACCCCTACCCCTATCGCCGCACCCTACACCCCATACCCCTGACACCACCTACGCCGCACATGACACCACCCCATACCCTATCCCCCAAAATCCGCAACACATGCCCCAAGAAATCGCCCCAAAAAATCAGATTTTTGTCCCCTTTATTTTGAAATTTGAATTCGTTTTAGGGGGGGTATGAGGGGGGTTGAACGTTGGGGTTTGACACCTATAAAAACCCCCTTGGTTCACTGATTTTGGAAGGGTTTTTGGGAGCTTTTTTTCGGAGGTTTTAGGGAGGATTTTTGAGTTTCTTTTTCGGGTCCCAAAGAACACAAAAAAGATGGGGAATTTGTTCTTAGATTTCTTGTTATAAAATACTCCTTTTGGGTTCTTAATTTCAATCCGAAAATCCCTTTGTTCTTCACATTTCGGGTTGGGTCAAAAATTCTAAAATACTACTTTTCTTTTCCCTAAATTCACCCTCAAAATAATCTGATTTTTTCATTTTTTGGTTCGAATCCGGGTCGGGTCGGGTCGGGTCATTCCGGGTCAGATTTCTTGCATTGTTGCTGTTGTTATTATTGGTCATCTGAAATTGATGGAATTATTTGATGTCGGGTTGAATCTCCAATTCGGGTCGGTTCACTGACCCAAGTCGACCCGGTTCGGGTATTATTTCCAGATTTCTTGCATTTCATTTTCTGTATGTTGGTTATCTGAAATTGGCGAAAAGATTTGATTTCGGGTTGAGTATCTGATTCGGGTCGGGTCACCGACCCGCTCGGTATTATTTCCGAAATTCTTGCATTTCATATTTTGTATGTTGGTTATCCGAAATTGGTGAAAATATTCGATTTCGGGTTTGAAACCTGATTCGGGTCGGGTCGATCCGGTTTGGATAATTTCCGGAATTCTTGCATTTTTTAGTTGTTGTTGGTTATCCGAAAAATCTGAATTTTGGATTCCAATTCGGTCACTATTTCGGGTCTGTTTTTGAGAATTAATTCACCGTTCATAATCCGGTCTGTTTATTTTTTTCATAAATGCTTCTTAGTCTGTTTTGGTTCGAAACTTCGTAATTCGGGTCGGATAGTTTAATCGCTATTGTCTGTTTCTTTGGCATTGTTATTATGTTATTGATGGAATTAATACCGCATTCTCTTTGTTGTTTTATTGATTCAAACCAATATTGGGTCCATCCTCGGAAGACGCTTCTCGGATATTTCTTGTTTTATTGTTTTAAACTAAACATCTCTTCTTTTCGGAAATTGCCTCTCGCTTTTTGTTTCGCTTACCGCTTACTTACTTGCGCTTCATCGCCTCTCCGTTTTCGCTATCGCTACTTCGCTTTACTGCTTCATCTGCATCGCTATCGCTATTCGCTATCTTTATTCGTTTGTTTACATTCGATTTAATTTTTGATTTGAACACGATACTACACATGGCCGATGAAAAATATCCGTCGATTTTGAGGCCTCCACAGTCGTAAAGACGGAAAATATAACTTCTAGGCAATGATGAGGCTTAAACCTTTTTATTTCATCTGAGATCAACATGTTTAGTAGGCGAGATGACTTATATATTCGCAGCCACGACGTGATTATAGTGATCTTTCTTATTTCATCCGAGAGACCAATACGTTTAGTAGGCGAGGCAATCAAAATAACCATTGAGTCATGTTTGCGACCACGACGATGTGTTTGGAATGGTCTTTTCAAAATTTAAGTCTGAGCCCTCCGTGACCAAAACGCTCACTGTTTTGGTTACGGATCCGAAGTTATTTGTTTTTTTAAACTGTTTCTAACCGTTTGTTCTTGACAGCTTGCAAGGAACAAAGTCAATGAAGGCTGCTGTCGCGCCCTATTTTTCTCGACCCGCTCCGGGTGCAAAACGGAGCACGGCGTGTTCGGTGATTCCTGGGTAAAAAGGGTTGAGGAGTCGCCACCTAATTATTTTTATGGTGAATTAGGACACCTAAATATTAACTAAATGCTGCAATATAACTCAATTTTAAGGTCTGCGAAACTATTGAGATTCTAGGTAAGGGTTCTTTATTATCCTAAAGGGAAGGGGTTAGGCATCCTTTAAGATCCGCTAACTTGCGGTTGTCCGGTCAAACTCAGGTTAATATTATACTAAGGAAAATGCATGTTTAAAGTATGAAGTTAAAAAGGTGTTTGCAAATATTTAATGAAAGAGATGCGTTTTGTACATGTATGCATTCGTATGGTATTAAAAAATATATATGTAAAGTTCGAAAAGTATGCATTGTGAGCCTAAAAATAAATAAACTAGCGGAAGATTTCTATGTTTGAATTAACCGGGCCTATAAACAAATAAGCTAGCGACGGGTTTTAACTACCTCACTAATTATCCATTCATGGCCTAATTATTCTAAATATCCTAACAATCACACAACATTGAATAATTATTACATGCCCAAAAAATAAAAATAACGGAATTTAAAGAATAAAAAATGAATGGAAACTAAGGCGGATGACGATGTCATCTCGCCCTATTGGTTTGGAAATCCCGAGTTTGGAGAATGCAAGGAGTGTGGATGCGGGTCTTCGTTTGATGATAATCATGATGAGTCTCATAACGAGACTCTTCGTTGCTCCCGATGCATTTCATGTAAAATAAAAGAAAAGAAAAGGATTAGAGAATGAACATGAAAATATATACATAGAAAAAGGGTAAATAGATAATTCATGAAAGGTAATATGTTGTTGGGCCTCAGGGAACAATCAACACCCAGAAATAGAAAGCAGGCCCAAACTTATAATTTTCAGACTTGAAGGAGGTAAACAGACAGTCATCTATAGGTTGTGTATTAAAAATGGTGCCTACTGGACATACAGAAACATGAATTTAACTCAATAGATGTATGAAATATACAAAGATGTCCTATTGACCAACAGGGGCAACATTTTGGGGATATTCTATTGATCACTACTAATCCAGATAAGTTTTATTCAGATGATAATTTCAGAATGAAAACTAGCGATAAATAACTATACGGGTCTGCCCCAAATCAGTAATATGTCCAAGCAATATTCAATCCAAATTCATAAGTTATTTTATACTAACAGGGACATGATTCCAGTTGTGCATAAAAACATTTAGAGATACACATAGTAGGACTGTCAAATCGAGCAAATAAGACCAGAATAACAAAGACAGGATATTCAACAACTCAAATCATATTTAATACATGCTGTTTTTGGGATTTATAACTTGATATAGACACACATGAGCAGGGCAATATTTTATCAAGATAATGCAGATGGTCACACAACACACTTTATGAAGTAGGCATGGCTAGTCACACAAAAACCAGAGGTCACCACTTCATAGTTTAAGTCACACATACATAGTTAAGACTAAATATGAAGTATTGGGCATACGTAGGCAGATTCTCATGGCATAAATACTTGGATTGATTATCTAGTATATTACAAGTCAAATACTAATATACCACAACTGATAAACAACTAATCATCTATTAGGAATGAATCAGTTAAAAGAACTCAATAAGATAGGCAGATTCCAGTATTTTGAGTATACAGAGGATCAACAAACATCCAGAAACCATACACATACACACAATACTTCCACTTATCTCAAACTCACGCACATATGTTTACAAATAATCTAGTAAAGATTTAAAGCTAATCTTATCCTACACTACTCACAGAAAGCATATGAACAGTTAACATATACCTATCTAAGTCATTGAATCTAAAACTATGCTACTATTTTTTTTTTTGTAATCTCAATCATATCAACAGGCTAGCAAACAACTATTCAATTGCCATTAATCATGAACTAAACAGTAAAGAGGACAATACACTATACTAAGCACGAACATAATCATACAAATAAAGCATATCTATACATTAATAATTAATTAAACATGCTAACAAACCCATACTTAGATATTACTGAACACATCATCATGAAACGACTACACTATCACATAATTAACAATAAAATACACAAAAAATGCAAAAAATAAAAATGAGAAGAGATGTATTTACGGACCTTCTTCGGGCAGCGAACCGAAGCGTCGTCTCGAATCGTCGACCCGCTCGGAGAAGTTTGTTTAGGCAGTTTAAAGAGAACAGGAGCTTAACGCTTTGTGGTTTTGGTCAACCCAGAACCGAGAGTAAAAGAAGGAATTTTTAGAATCGAAGCTCGTTCAAGAAAGGATTTTTGTTAAACCCCCTTTTGTGAAACCATAAGGCAGGTTGATTTTTGCAAGAACTAAGATAAAACAGAGGGCTTTTCGAAAATCAGGACCCCCCTTCCATAACCCACAAAGGGTTCTATTTATAGTCCCTATTGAGACCCCTCCCCAACAGCTAGATTTTGAAAATTCGAATTTAAACCCCAAAAAAAGTGACGATTTATCCCTTTTTCTTTTTGAAAACCGAGATGATAAAGGAAGAGGTATGGGGTTCATGTTCTTACCCAACAAATTCTTGAAGGTGCCCTGAGGATCGACGACTCATGCATGGTCGATTTGACCCGGACGAGCTGTTCAATGCTCTGAGTTTTTGCAGAAAAATGGAAAAGGGGACTGGGGGATGCGAGAGGTCTGAGATGGAAAGGGACGTGGTGGCAGTGGTGTGGTGAGGGTGTTTGTCCGGCGGGTAAAGGGATGTGCTGGTGGAAGGGCTGCTGGTTTTGGAGAGGCGCCGGTTTTCTTTTTGGTTTGGGAGCGATTTGGGCGTTAGGTTAGGCGATGGGGATTTTAACTTGGGATTGGGCTCGCGGGTCGGCTGTTGGGCTTTGGCGAATTGGGGAGAATGGGCTGGTCCGGTGTTTTGGTTGTCCGATTGGGCTGCGGAAATGGGGTTTTGTTTGGGCTGTGATTTTTGTGGAGGGTTGATATTGTTTTTTGGGTGAAATGGATATGGGAGAGAATATAGGAGTTGGGGATTGGGCTGGTCCGGTTGGGCCGAAAATAAAGAGGGGGGAGTTGTTGGGTTGAGATTATTTTTGGGTTGGGAAATAAAATGGGTTAATGGGTTTAAAAATATAAAAAAGGGTTTAACATTAAAAATATATATATATTTTTTAAAAGATGTGAATTATTTAAAATAACATAACGATGTGATAATAATAAAATATAATATTTGCGAAATGTTTAATGCTTAATAAAAAATGAAAATGCGATGCAATTTTGCGAGAATAAAATAACATAGAATTTTCGGATAAAACTTATGATTATGATAAAAATGCAAATGATAGTAAAAAATGCGAATAATAATAATAATAAGAGAATAATAATAATATATATATATATATATATACGCATGTATGTATATAGATTAAAATTGTTTTGAGGTGTTAAAAATATTTAAAATTGCAAATAAATTGGAAAAGACGGGACAAAATTGGGTGTCAACAATAACAATTATCATGCAAGTATCCAGATGGCACCGTTCGAAGCTATGTATGGGCGAAGGTGTAGATCACCAATTGGTTGGTTTGAAGATGGTGAAACAGAATTGCTAGGACCAGACTTGGTCTATCAAGCCTTGGAGAAGTCAAGTTAATTCAGGAACGTTTAGGAACAACTCAGAGTCGTCAGAAGTCTTATTCAGATGTGAATCGTAGATATGTGAAGTTTCAAGCTGATGATTGGGTATTTCTGAAAGTATCACATATGAAAGGTATCATGAGATTTGGAAAGAAAGGGAAGCTCAGTCCTAGATATATCGTATCTTATATCATTTTGAGGAGAGTTGGCCAAGTGTCTTATGAACTTGAATTGCCATAAGACTTAGTTGATGTACATCCAGTGTTCCATGTGTCCATGTTGAGAAGGTGTGTGGGAGACCCGTCGTTGGTTGTTCCTACCGATTCTATTTCAGTTAAGAATGGTTTGACCTATGAGAAGATTCCTGTGGCTATTTTGGATCGTCAGATTCGAAAGTTAAGAACTAAGGAAGTTGCCTCAGTGAAAGTGTTGTGGAGAAGTCAGAGTATTGAGGAGACTACATGGGAAGCCGAAGAAGACATGAAGTCCAGATATCCACATTTATTCGAGGAGCAAGCAGAAAATAAACAAGGTCAATACCCTCAGTATTCATGTCATGTCCCTTGTGTATCCATGTCTCATGTTTTACGTAAATGTATTCAGTACTCATAACACATGTTCATGTTTTCATGTAATCATGTTAGTCTAGTTTCCATATTTCATGTCATATTTTTCACGATCATGTACTCATGCTATGTCCAGTCTCATTTCCAACCATGACCTATCATTCGAGGACGAATGATCCTAATGGGGGATATTGTAACACCTCGTATCATCAAACTAAGCTTCTTTCATGATCCACGAATGTAGGAAACCGAAATGTGGAGTTTAAAGTTGAAAAACCAGATTCAACACTCTAGATGAAATTTGACGCCAAGAAGTACGGACCGTAAATATTTCTACGGCCCGTCAAAGCTAATAGTTTGAAATTGACGGCCTGTTTGTCAATTATACGGACCGTCAAATTATTGACGGCCCGTCGATCTTCACAATCTCCAAATTCCAGATTTCATAACTCTCTGAAAATTTCAGAAAAATAACAGTACGGTCTGATTATACGGACCATCAAAAAGTTGACAGACCGTCAATCTAGACCATCAAAATATTAACGGTCCAGACTCAGACCATCAAAGATTCGATGGACTGTCGAATTGACCGTCAAACTCCCCCGACAACAAACAATATAAATACACAAACTTAGTTTCAGAATCAGTTTTTCATATTCCTAAGCCTTAGAATGAAGGTTCTCTTCCCAACCATCTCCTCCACCAATGTAAGCCATTTCTATGTATTTTCATGCGATTCTAACATAGTATAATCAATTCTAAGTGAATTTTATTACTCTTAACCTAGGGTTTTCAAGATAAACCCAATTTAAGGTTTCTTTGGAGCTCTTATTCAAAGTCAGGATTTCTAATACAAGTTTGGAAGCAAGTCAGGTATGTAAAGCTTCTATCTACGTGTTGAAACATCATTATTATTCCTCATGCCACCGTTATCCACGAAACTATGAATTTTTATAACTTAGGGTTCTAGTCTATTTTCATGATAGCCCTAATTACATGCAATATTACATATCAAATCCCTATTACCGTTTATCAATTATATTCATGATAGGTCATTACACTTGTCATGAACCTATCCGTAATCCATGACCGCATGCTTTGTATTTCATGAGTTCTTAATTATCAAGTCATGATTATATTACCTAACCTACGAAATTACACATGTTTTCTCACGAGATATATATTATGTATTTATGTTCATGTTAAACTATCTTAGATCATGTTTACAAGTTATTTTATGAAATTCATGGACTTTCCAGCCAATTATTTTCTAGTACATGTTTTGGGAGTTGAACAGATTACCGGAAAGCTCAGACAACCTGAAATTACGTATGCTAGTGTAGGATAAGAGTCACTCCGCCAGAGGACGATACCTTCAGATTATTATTGAATCCATCATGTTCATATTCATGTCTCGTACTCTAGCAAAGTACGAGATGCTTAGCTGATAGGGCAGAGATCAGACTCCACGTTCACGCGTAATGGTTCATGTCGGTTTTTTTAATGCTCTCCCACAGATATAGTATAACCTCGATAAATGAATACCCTCAGGATCAGAAAAAAATATTCGTTTAGCGAAGTTATTTATTTATTGATAAATGAATATATCGATAAATGAATATTTATTCATTTAGATATTATTTTTACATTTTTTGTTATTTTTTTTCTTATGATTAGTATTTTTACATTTAATGTACAAATGTACCTAGAGGGTAATGGTCAAAATTCTTATGAAAAATTTAATTACATTCATTTTCTTTAGATTCTAGATTAGGAATACATGCATTAAATGTGTGGACTAAGTACAGTGTACTAACATTCATTTACTGATAAGATTGTATATGTATAGAATACTTAGAGTCTAAGAAAATATACTTAACCTACACTACAAACTATAGATAGTTCTAAAATCTTAGTTTGATAAAGAATCCATACTACTATATCTTTCTTAATCTTCAATTTAATCCATAAAGATTCAGTCTGAAGAAATTGATGTTCCTGAAGTAGAAGTTGGTCAATTAAAAGAAGATATATGAGGATTAACTGATGTCATTTCTAATTTACACTATAGAAATGTGATGGACATCGAACATCTTTTGAACTATCCTAACGAGAATGATGCAGTTATGGAATTGCCTACAGACGAAGAAATTATTGAATCCGTACTAAATGATGAGAATGATCCTAAGCCAGATGATAGTAGCGTCATACCAAATGTGTCATCAAAAGAGGCCTTTCAAGCAGTAATCACCATACAAAATTATTTGCTACAACACTAGAAAAATATTTCAGAAGTTGTGCATGCATTACAAAAAATAAGGATGGGATGCATTTTGATGGAAGGAAAAAACAAACAACTTTAGATGCATTTTTTGAGAAGAAATGACTTCTTATATGAACATTGTTGATTGGATGAATATTTTCGTTTATTATATATACATATTTTTATGGAATTTAGTGATTATTCATTTATGTTTACATGGGGCCTTTAAGGACTCAAATTTTTTTATTCGTTAATGCATTTAGCGAGGTTATTCATTTAGCCCCTTTGCCCAAGTCGAGACCGGAGAAAATTATTCATTTGGCGAGGTTATTCATTTATCGAACATTCATTTATAGAGGTTATACTATATACATATATACAACTTTTAGGTTTTACACATGCTATTATATTCATGTTCATGATCATGTTTTCAGTTTCAATTTCATGTTCCTATTATATCATGTGCCTGCTTATTTCCTTAAGTTGCTTCACATACAGTACAATTCAAATGTATTAATGTCCCTTTGCATACGGCCTATACTTCACAGTGTAGGTGCTGAGTTTTAGGGAGATGGATTTGCTCAGTAGGATTACTTCAGTACCAACCGTTTGGTGAGCTTCATCTCATTCGGGGTGTTAGTCTAGTATTTTACGATTATGCATTATTAGTAGAGGTATGTCAGGGCCTTGTCCCGGTAAACATTTTTGCAGATTCATGCTCAAAGGTTTTATAGACTAGTCTAGTATGTCATATTAGTCATGTCAGGATTAATTTCAGACTTATCATATTTTACCCAGATTATTTTCGCTATGACTATTTCAGACCACTCTCAGCATTATGCTTTGCATGTTTTAAACTATTACTTTAGTATGTTTTGATTCCCATGTTGACAAGCAAACCATGTGGTTCGCTTGATCACATGCAGCCAGACATCGAATGTCGTATTCTGCCCAGGCCATGGTTCGGGGCATGACAATGTGCCTTTATAAAATCATCTACAAGCATTTCAAATAAGTTAATAGAATGTTTAGGCAACATAGAATACCATGTCATTGCCCCATTGGACAGTGTTTCGCCAAATTTCTTCAGCAATACCAATTCGATCTCGTCCGGATGCATGCCATTGCCCTTTACTACACAAGTATACGATGTCACATATTTCTATGGGTCCATTGTCCCATCATACTTTGGGAGGTCAGGCATCTTAAACCTTTTCGGGATTAATTTCGGTGTTTCACTTGATGAAAATAACAACTGGATGTAACGCCTTGAGTCTGACCCCTTCAAGATCGGAGGAGCCCAAGAATGTGGTCTACCCGTGAATTGTAGGTTTCAACCTTCTTCTTGTTGGTATCAATTCGCTTAATTAAGGCCTCGAGGATCTTTAAGATTTTCGAGGACTCATTAGTCCCCGAATAGTTGGCATTCTTATCAACTTGATCCTCTTCACGGCCTGGATCATCATCGCGGACAGGGAAAGGGTCATCTGACGCAATTTTTGCTTTTCTTTTGTAACTGAGTTATAGTCTCCTGCTGCTCCTTCAGCATGTAATAGATCCGAACCATATTTATTTCTTCTTCACCGTCATCTGGTATTTTCTGACGTGACCTTCTGGACGCCTGAGGTGAAATCACGGGGTTATTTTCATTCATTGGATTAAGGGGAGAATGTCATTTAGTGGATTAACGAACGGAACACAATTTATTGGACAACCCGATAGAACACCGTTTAATGGTTTAACGGATGGTGTGCCATTGTTTCTCTCATCGTGGTGGCTCACTTTGATGTCACGGGACATTCTGTAGTGCTTAGAATTAACCTGAAATCACGAAGTCTCAAAAGAAATAAGTGAAATATGAGTTTGAACAAATCACCACTATTATCCTTAGCCCCATGGTGGGCGTCAAACCGTTTACCCCCCAAAAAGGTACAGTTGAATTTGTAAGTGATTTTAAGGATACGTGGATCGATTTGCGAGTAAATGTAATAAACAATTAATAATAATTAAGCAAATGAGAATAATGAGTAAAAGAAATAACATGAATTGATGTTATCTTGATTGAAACTTGTTAGTGAACTATGTTCGGTATGGAGCTTAATTGCTTCAAGCTCGAGCCAATACTTAGAGTTTTAACAGTTGAGAGTACAATAATATCGCACAAGTAAAATTGAGAATCAAATGCCTTTTTAACATGAAAGTTGAACTCCTTTTATAGTTAATAATACAAGAGTTCATGTCCGGGAATCACTCCCTAATTAAATGTGATTTAATGCCAATAATGTCTATTTAATGAATAAAGAGTAACGACTGGCGCCATATTTGCAATGGATACGCGTCGAGCCTCTTCGGTCTTCTGACTTAGTCGCTATCCGGTCTTTTCTCTAACATTACAACTCACCCTGACGCCCGTTCTCACCCCGAGGTAACCCTCAACCGAAACAAAGTGTTGATGTTCCCTTCGATCTCATACTTAAACTATGCTACGTGTCATGCCAGTTTTCACCGTATACAGTGTCAATTCCAAAAGGAATTCAAGAGCATGATACATAAATTAATATTTAGCAAGGTGTAGCAATTTTATATGAAACCCCTCTCTTGCATATATTTTCTTATTTCCATTTGGTTTGTGTTTTAGGATGTCAAGACAGAAAATTGATGGAGGTGATGAATGAATGCACATGTCGGGCAAACATATATAAGGTTGAAGTCATCGACAGACCTTTTAAGTTTTTGATGTATTCTACTTAGATCCTCCATTTGAGACTCCCATCATCTGAACCCTTCAAATCATCTTTTACTGTTCCACTTGGACACAAAATTAATATGCAGTGCGTGCAATTCACATGCCAAAACAACCAATAAAATAAAGACACGTGGACTTTAAATTAAAAAAATAAAAATTACAAAAGAAAAATGGTTGTTTCTCTTTCTTCGTCAAAACATCCCCTTCTCCTGCACAATTCTCCTTCGCCGGCGAGGAGCTTGTAGCTCCGATGAACCGGAGATACTTTTATCTGGGTAATTTGCAAAAGGAGAAAAAAGATCTATTTGAATGCACAAAAGCATGTACTACTCTTCTCCGATTCGGACCTCGAATCAGAACAAAATGGTCGATTACCACATTTCTATTGCAGAGATGGTGATGATTTGGGATATGGTAGTGGCAATGGCGGTCTCGATATAGGTTCTCGCCGGAATCTTACTCCTCTATATTTTTATCAAATTTATTGTAACATATGTTTAATAAAATGATAACCTGAAAACAAAAAGTAAAGGAATATAAGCTGGGGGAGGGGTGACGGTGGCGGCAATGGTAAGATGCTGGTGGGTGGGCTAATGGGGAAGACAAAGAAGATGACCTTCCTTTTTAGTTAATTTTTATTTTCCTTTTTGATTATTTATGTACAATCACATATTTCCAAGCTGAAAAAAAGATAAAATTATTTTTTGAAATTGTTTCACGCACTCAAAGCAAGTGTAATTCACGCACTGTGCCACCTCAATAAATTGTGTTCAAGTGGCACATTAAAAAAGGATTTGAAGGGTTCAGATAGTTGAGGCCTCAATTGGAGGGTCTAAGTGGAATACATCGAAAACTTAAAGAGTCTGTTGATGACTTTCAACCAATATATAAAGTCAAACTTCTCTATAATTGTCATTCGTTATAACCGCATTTTTGTATAACTATTCAATTTTATCCGAAACAGATTTTTCATGTTAAATTTTACTTCTCTATAACAACATTCTACCTATAACAACGATGACATTTATTATAGCGGTACACTCTTTGTAAAATTACATCTCTATAACAGTCATACTCATATATTGTGTAATAATATTTTGTAAGAAATATATTATGTATAAAAATAAAATATTAAAATATTTATGCTAAGCTCTTAGACAACCGTCAAAGGAGCTATTGAATTTCCTTTTTGCTGAAAGTTTGAGCAAAATCCTTCATCAATTCGAGCGTTATATTATCACTAAGAGATCGGAATTTACGAAACAACCAACAACTGTAGAATTCTTACGTAAACTTGTAATATTTAAATTCTCAATTAATTTTAATTGTGTATGTTCCTTAGATTATAATTCTCTATCAGTATGGTACAACTAATTATGAATTTATTAGTGTTCCAACTTTTAATTTATGAGATAAGAAAATCAATTGAGGTTTTAAAATTAACAAGTATATTATTTTCATTTATAAAATAAAAATACAGAAAAATAATTATTTGCATACTTTTGTTTATAACAACTAAATGAGATCTTAATATCAAATGTCAGTATACATACATAACATCACTTCACTATAACAGTCATGAAATTTTTGAACAACTATTATTATAAAGAAGATTGATTGTACAATATATATAAATATATATGGATAATTTGCACAAATATGATTTTTCATCCATTGCTAAAAAGTTGATCTCATTAAGAATAAATCACAACAACCTTGTGTAGCAATTATACACAAACTGATAGGGATGGCAATAGCGCGGGTTAGGGCGGGACAAGCTTTGACCTACTAAGATTTTGACCTGCCCTGCCCTGCCGTTCAGCTTTGTCCAAAAAAATTCGCTACCCTGCCTTGCCGTTCAGTTTTGTCCTGCCCATTTATGTTATTTTTTTTTTTTTTTTTTTTTCACTTTTCAACATGATATTCACTACAATTTACTTTCTCAGTTTGCTAAGCTTCATCCAGTAATACATATAATAGCTATTTTAGATTATCATCTAATGGAACTCATGTCTCCAGTTTTCCATGTGGGCTCTCAATATTTATGGGAAGCATACTTCAAAATTCTCCAATTGACTGGTTGGAAGTCCTTAAGGTCATAACTTTTTAGCATTTGCTTCCTGCTAATATCGTGTCGAACTATGTTGTGTAAGCAAGCAATTTCAGGTAGAAGGACAGAAAATTAAGAAAACATAATAGTATTAGCTTGTTTTGCCTTACTACCTGCCCTGTCCTATTACAATTTCTTGAAAATGTATTTTGACCCGCCTTGTCCTGCCCCGCCCCATTTAAGTACTCCCTGCCCCATTAAGCCTCTAACCTGCCCCACCCTGCTTTTGCCTTGCCCCATTGCCACCCCTACAAACTGATCAAATAGCACCTAGTATTTCAACACAAAAAGAAGTGCTCTTTAATTTCTTTCAATGTACTACCTCTTGAAACATTGAGTCATTAGTATATATTTTATTTTCAACAATGAGTACAACAACAATATATTCAGTAAAATCTCACAATGTGGGGTCTGGGAATAATAGATTGTACATATACCTTATCTCTATCTTATTAGGTAGAACGGTTGTTTACGAGAGATCCATTTTCAACCATGAGTGCGAGTAAGATAAAATGTTAAAAAAAGAGAAATTAGAGGATGTCACGTAATCAATCTGGCCCACATGGATTTTCCCTCCGTGACATCAACTAATTAAACCGCGTATTAAAATTCCCAATATTCTATTTTCCTTAATCCTTTACTAATCTCAGCCGCCGCCGCTTTCTTCCTCTTACATAATAATAAAAAATATATAATTAAATTAAATTCTCAATACAGAAAAGAGCCTAAAATATCCTTGAACTATAAATTTTGGTATAATAATATCCTCCGTCTACCTTTCAAGTTGAAAATGCACCCGACGTCAACCTTTTGGTTTTAAACTACCTTTAGTTCAATTGGGGCATGTAGGCGGGGCGGCGGGTATGAATTTTAGGTGGATCCATATTTTGGGTTGAAATTTTAATTAATTAAGTTCATTTTAACATTAGCCAATAAAATCTGTAGAAAATGATCTTGGGCCTAGCTCAACCCCAAAAGCTAACTTGCAGGGTGCGTATTGTCCAAATCCATATAAGGAGTTCATGTTTCCATTCCATATCAGATGTGAGACTGTTAACAAAATCATGCCACGTAGTCAATGATTTTTGAATTTTTGTTCAAAAGATAGACGGAGGGTATTATTATACCAAAAATATAGTTAGGGGGCATTTTAATCAGTCTCTTTTGCGTTCTCAATATATATCCAAAATGATATTTGAAAGCTCCTATTTTCGCGGGGTTAACCACCACGACAAAGAAACTTAGATAAAATCAAAGCATTTTAATTTCACATCATAATTAGTTGAAAAAATTCCAAATAAATCTCAACAGCAACACCAAAAATTATAATAATAATGCATTCTCTTTGTTGTGATACCGACGTGGCTGATCAGAATACAGCAACGGCAACCACATCCTCTAATAATAACAACAACAACATACCATTATCTAAGTTGCTAGACATGCAACCACCACTATCTCCTAAATCACGCGCCTCACGCGCCACCGGTAATAACGTTGAAGCCAAGTTTTCGAGCGATGAATTTCATTCGGCTAGGATGAATGATATTAATGCAAGCAATGGCATTTCAGGAATATTATATAAATGGGTGAATTATGGTAGAGGATGGAGACCTAGATGGTTTGTGTTACATGGTGGTGTTCTATCGTATTATAAAATACATGGAAGGCATAAGATTGTTACAAATTTAGATACTGAGAAAGGATCTATGATTGTTGGTGAAAAGTCGTTTCGCCGGATTAATACTTCCCCGATGACCTCGGGGAAATCTAACCGGCGAAAACCTTTCGGAGAAATACACCTCAAGGTATGATTGTTACATATCGTTTCATAATATATCGTATTATATTGTATTGTGTTGTATTATATTGTACTGTATTGTTTTGATAAATACAGCGTTCGGAGAAATCCATCTTAAGGTATTCCCTCCGTCCCAAATAATCTGTCGTGATTTTCTTTTATATGCCCAAACATTAATTAGGAAGATTTTTTAATGTTTTATCCTTTATTGGTATTTGACCTCATAACACCACCCCATAATTGAGGTGTTTGTATTGGAAAGAAGTATCTTCCAAATAAATGTGAGAATTACAATGAATCCTTAAATGTCTTTTTTTGTTAGCTTATCGATAATTCACTAAATTAGACCTGTTTAATCTGGAACAGAACGTGTAATCTTTGAATATCTGAAATTGTCAAAGTAGAAATGACTTTCTTATCATTCAATGAGCATCTTGTATTTCATAAAAATTGGGGGCAATATAATCCTTAGGTAAGGGCCATTGTATCCAACTTTCAGGCATTAAGATACGTTTTAAGCATGAATGATAGTCTTCAAGATAACTTTCAAAGGATTTTCTCTATGCAATGTTCAGATTATTCAAAAAGGTCAAATTTTTCTTCAGGGATAGAGTCACTTCTATCCAAACTTAGTGTAAGTTTTCAATTCTTACCTTAATACTTGTGTTTAGATCAAACGGGACAACTAAATTGACCGAAGGGATTGACTGATTTAGTGTTTTGATAGAATCTTTACAATTACTGTTTGAAGTTAAATACTGTAGTTGAATGGATTTGAATTTTTGAAAGACTTACATGTATGTCATATTCTCTTTCGGGGACATCGAAGATAAACTGTGTCGTATAAACTGAGATAACGGATAGCACAAGTAGCAACGTGCCCTAGTGGTTAATAGCGGAATGCCTATTTGTAGAACAATGTACTGCTTCTGAATTTCTTTCAACACTACTGTTACTATGATCTTGGGGCTCTTTATTTCTGGATGTTAGTTGTGATATATAAAATATCAATCTGTAACATGGATGTTTGTTTTGTTTGTTCCAACTTTTTTTGAGTTTGGAGTTGGATATTCTACTAAATGATTAGTGTCTGTATAGGTCTCGTCAGTAAGGGAAAGTCGATCAGATGACCGGAGATTTTCTATAAATACTGGGACCAAGAGGTTGCATTTGAGGGCAGAAACAAGGGAGGATCGACATACTTGGTTGGAGGCATTGACTGCGGCAAAAGGTTGTCTCCAACAAGTGATCCTGTTCTTGAGGTTCAAATGAATGAGATTGTGTCTGTGTCAACTGAAAAGTTGAGGCAACGACTCTTGGAGGATGGTGTAAGTGAGGCCGTGATTCGGGATAGTGAGCAGATTATGAAAAATGAATTTGTAGCATTGCATAGTCATCTCCAGCAGGTAAAGCGGAAGCAGATACTACTGCTTGATAAATTGGGACAGTTGGAGGTATGACCTGCCAAGAAATGACGTGTTTTGCTATTCCTGTTGTAACTTCTACTTGCTAACCATTTCATACGTTTTTCCATTAGAAAATAACACTTATGGACTCAAATAGGTAACAAAAACTACTACCGCTGTAATTTAGGTAACAAAACTTCTATACATTTCACGTTCAACGGGCATTACTAAACAACAGATCCCAAGATAAGCAATACGAGCGTATATTTTAGTTCTCTATGGCCCAAAATGGTTCTGCTTCTGTATTTTACTAATGCCCGTTGAGCTTGTTTTCATTTGATTTCATTGCTGAATCCCGATTTAGGTGTCAACCTGAAAGCCAATTTGGCTTTTAATGATATTCAATATAAGTTGTAGTAGAGAGACGTACAATTTATTTGTTGATTTCTACTTAGTTGAACCTCGGAGTCATATATGATACTCATGTGTTTTATGATACACTAAAACTGCTCTTAATCTGCTCATCTACAGACGGAAAAAGTCGACCTCGAGAACACTCTCATTGATGAGGGTCACAGACAGGCAAAAGATCGTCAAACTTATTCTGAAGTATCCCTGGATAAATTCAGAGGTATGCATATTTAGAAGTTGTTCCTCATTGATGCAGTGGAACTGTTTCAACTTCACTTGTAGTATTTTTGTAGTTTGTATCTCCTAAAATATTAATGCCAGCATTTCTGGTAAAAAACTTCACCATTTCAACTTCACTTGTAGCATTTCTAGTAGATAGCTTCACCGTTTAGTTGATTAAATTCAAAAACTGGACCTACTTTAGCCTAATTTCATTGAGTCTAGATATTTTAGGCCTTCAGCATAATTAAGATTGAAAAAAACTGAAGTTTGTAGCAACGAAATTCAACAGTGTTCCTGTTGATACTCATCTTGGAAAATTGCTAGAGCACAAAAGTACTATGAGATGAAGGGTCAATGTCTATAAGTAGTTAGACAAATTATAACCATGTAAGAACGACATATATTTGGGGGTTTTCACATATTAATCGGTCTTACAGCGTAAAACTTGGCAACCGTTTTATTCATATTTCTTTCAAGCTATGATCGATTGGACAAAAGCATATTCATGATAAGAGTCTTGTCCTATGCCTCATGAGTTTCCTTTTCTTTCTGATGGGATCTTAAATGTTTAAGGTAAATGACATGGCTGAAGTGAATAGCTATTTCTCATTAAGTAGTAAACTGTTACTCCCTTGAATGGAACATAAACTCATACACTTTTCTAAAAATAAAAAATTAAATTTTTAGAAGCTAGACAAAAAGTATTGTAAGTTGGACTTTTAAAAAATAAATTTCAAGATGACAATCCTATACATTTGAAAATCTTAGTTAAAGTTGGTTACCTCATATTTGAAAGCAAAGTTGAATGGTTGAAGATGTAATTTAGAAATGGTAAACTCTAGATTGATTTATTCCTTCCTGTGTTGCAAGTGTCTCTGGCGTAAAGTTTCACCGATTTCTTTTATAAATGTCATTGCTTCATTCTCATATTACCATTTCTGCTGATGGTACTACACTTGAATAAATTATTAAATGAAGCATTTGGAGAAAGTTTTGTGACTAAATTTCTTTCTTCTTGTAGTATTTCTAGGAGGAAGTGCAAGTGGATCTGACAACGAAGAGGAGGAAAGTGATGATGAAGTAGATACTGATAACTTGTTTTTCGATGCTAAAGATTTTCTTTCTTCGAGTTCCACAAGAAGTACCGATTCTGATGATGATAGATCATCATTTGATTCTGCAAAAGAGTTTCATCCTTCTGAAGATGGTCTTAGTTCTGGTACGAGATTTGCAACATCTGACTATCCTTATGTGAAGCGAAGGAAGAAATTGCCAGAACCACTTGGAAAGGAAAAGGGAGTAGGCCTTTGGTCAATGATCAAAGATAACATTGGCAAGGATCTAACTAAAGTTTGTTTACCGGTGTTCTTCAATGAGCCACTCTCTTCTTTGCAGAGATGTTTTGAAGAATTTGAATACTCTTACCTTCTTGACCAAGCATATGAATGGGGGAAAACGGTAAGTTTTCTGGGCTTCATCTATATGTTTCATCTTCAGTTGTTGCTTCCATGTATTGATAAGGCATCAATAAGTGTTATCAAAAGCGCAAAAAAGCTCTAAGGTCCTTTGGGGTTTTAAGCGCAAACGTGGGATTTATTAAAAGAAGACACAAATGGACAAAAAATTACAAAGATCTGTAGTCCAAGATTAATAATCATAAGCATGAATAACAAATATATGAACAAAGAAATTGAGAAAGAATTACAATATAGTGAAATATCAATTGTTTAATTAGTGTCACATCTTCAGGATTACACTCATTGGTAAGGAAAAGTATGCCTTAGAGCCTTGATGACAACACCAAAGCGCCCATAGAGCGAGGCAAAACGCTCAACATGTTTTGTGCCTCGCTTTAGGGCTTAAGCGCGCCTTTGACAACCCCGGGCATCATATATATGACTATTCAGAAAATTGCCAACCGAAGGCATGCAGCTCAAGACTAATACAATTTTGAGAATTTTGTAATATATGAATGCAATTGAGTTTTTCTCTTTTGCCCCTTTGATTGAGGACCCCCCATCTTTGCTTCAGTATACTCGTCATAGTCGTTTCTATCTTTCCATTCGTGCCTTCCTATTTCTGTTTATTTTATTTAGGAAGAGTCGGAATGTTTTGATAACATGTAATGATAGACGACAAATTAACAAGAGTGTTCATCTTGTGTTAAATTTAACTTTTCGAAATGAAAGGTGTACTCGTTGATGCCTGCAATTTGTAGAAAGATAAAGGTATTTGACACCTTTCTCATAATTGGTTTTCTAATTATTATCATTAAATCGACAAATCAGGATTTATTAACTCGTATTCAGTAGGTACTTTAGCAAGCAATACTCTGCAAATGCCTTTTCTTTTTGGATTTCTGTCATCTGTTATGCATGTCATACTTTATCTTCTCTACCCTATGACAATATACAGCCTTTGTTCTCAAAACTTTGTAGGGCAATAGCATTATGAGGATTCTTAGCGTCGCAGCATTTGCTGTATCTGGATATGCTTCAACTGATGGAAGAATGTACAAGCCATTTAATCCGTTATTAGGCGAGACATATGAAGCTGATTACCCAGACAAGGGGTTGCATTTCATCTCAGAGAAGGTACTCTTAAAAGCAGCTGGTTTTAAATGGTCCCTTTTCCTTATTCTAGATCATTGTCTATTGCGTATGTTCTTCAAGTTTAGACTTACTACGCGCCTGTAGAAACATGCAAAGGGCAAAAAAGGATGTGTTTTCCTGAGGCAATCATCGTCTTCTAAATTGTTTTATTTCGTTAAAGCTTTAACGAGCTGCTGTGAGAAAATCCACTGTATTTTCTTAGCTGAAGTGTCCTTTTTCTCTCTTTCTTTGTTCTTACATATAATGTCCATGGCAAAAACAGATCCCGGAAGTAATCTTGTTAGCATCAGATGACATATTAGTTATAGTTTGCACACAAGGATTATCTGCAATCTTAATGGAGGAATGGCCAGAAACTGTAACTCCAGTAATAAATGATTAACATCTCTTATTTTCAGCAAGCAATCTCACATCCAGCGAGCTAGAAGGACTAAAATCTACCTTGGAGATAACATAGGACCAATGAGAAACTATTCTGCAAATTTTACCAGTTAGCTCTAAAGAAACCTCTTGAGCTTACTAACAAAATGATGAATGACCATTTTCATATCATTTGTAACACAAACAGGCACCATTTACTACCAGCGTGAACAATAAGCGAAATACTTCAGAAGTCATAAGATTGAGACGTGATCCTTGACTTATCTGGATGTATGTTTCAAGTTTACTGTCTCCTGTTATAAGTTTTGACAGTCAAGAAAACAAATTACCTCTCATTGCTTATTGTTCCTAGAATTAGTAATAACTGTCTGTTTACTTTCCCTTTTGCGGCTATCATCTAATCATCTTTCCTAAATTAATGGCACAAGGGAATACATTGGCATGCTTTCTTTTCTGATTGTTTAATAACATATTTCCTGTTGACATAGGTTAGTCATCACCCCATGAATCTTGCATGCCACTGCGAGGGTCGAGGTTGGAAATTTTGGGGAGATACGAATTTAAAAAGTAAATTTTGGGGTCGATCAATTCAACTTGACCCTGTTGGTACCCTTACCATGGAGTTCGATGATGGAGAAGTTTTTCAGTGGAGCAAGGTATGTGTATTATACTGAAATGACTGCAACTCTTTCGTGTCATGCTTGCTGAATTTTTAAACCGAATCCTATCAGGTTACAACTTCCATCTACAACATCATTATAGGAAAACTCTATTGTGACCACTATGGTACGATGTATATCCGAGGGAATCGAGATTACTCCTGCAAGCTAAAATTTAAGGAGCAGTCTATTGTGGAAAGAAATCCTCATCAGGTGCAGCATCTCCACCTTATCAGTGCTTCTGTTCTTCCCATTCTATCACATCCTATTCAATAACTGGCCTAGTGATCTTCTGCTGGATAGTAATATCTGAAGCTTATAATCTTTTTTGTGGATATTTTGGTTAAAAATGCTGCATTACTTTCTTACTCAACGGTAATTCACTTTAGCATTCAACCAGGCCTCCATCAGATTAGTGTTAAAAATACTCGAACAACATGTTTCCATATGTGGCCTAATTGGTATTATATATTTCTCTTCTGCATTTGCCATGCTTTAAAATGTAATATGTGTGGATAGTACATATGGAAATTGAGCTCGTTGGTTGCCCTCAAATGCATTACGTTATTTAAAAGGATGGCTAAGTCTCCATGAATCGTCTCATATCAAATTGTCTTTGCAGGTACATGGAGTCATACATGACAAGAGTGGAAAAAGAGTGGCAACAATTAGTGGAAAATGGGATGAGAGTTTGCATTACTCTATGGGGGATAGTCCGTCAGCAGATACCGGGAAAGATTCAGATTTGAAGTCACATTTGCTTTGGAAGCGAAGCAAACCGTCAAATTTCCAAACAAAGTACAACCTAACGCGTTTTGCAATCACCCTGAATGAGCTCTCTCCTGAGCTCAAGGTAAGGGGATATTATATTTGATAGTCGTCTTTGTTTCCTGTTCATCCATATCTTTCAAACGTATTCTCACATCAGTACTTTTGTCTCACATGGTTATAACTAATGCTACCACTGTATTTGCAAACAGAAAAAGTTGCCACCAACAGATTCCAGGCTTAGACCTGATCAAAGGTTTCTTGAAAATGGAGAATATGAAATGGCTGATTCAGAAAAGTTGCGGTTAGAACAGAGGCAACGCGAGGTGATGTTATTTCTTCATTATTAACATTCTATAAGCATGGTGTCATCTACGACTTTGTTAGGCTTTCGGTTTTGTCTGATATCTGTTTTACTTACCAGTTTAGCATTTAATATACGTATTAGCTTGATTTATAATAGGTAACAACAAGGTAATTAGCATGCTTAAACCTGGTTAGATTTATGAGGCATTCAAATGAATTACTAGAAATTTTTCCAGTGTTGTCAAAGTCGAAATGCTTTAAAAAATATTCCGGGCCTATTAGGACTTAAAGGGCAAAGCGCAATTGAAGTGTTGGCCTCGGGAAAAAAAGTCACAATTAAGATAAAAGCAAAAATTTATATGTAATGCCAGAAAAAAATAAAAAAAGTAACAAATTCATTGATAATGCTTTACTCAACAATTAATGCATTTCTTTGGCTGATTATATTTATTGTTTGGTGCCGCTTTATTCAAGATAGAACTCACGGGCAATGAGGTACGCGCCTTAGTGCTTTGCCTACACCGAAGTGCAGTTTATGCAAGGCGAAGTGCCCGCCCTGAGTTTTTCTGAGCTTCAGGGCTTAAGCGTGCCTTAGATGAGCCTTTGACAACACATATTTTTTCAATTAATATTAACTCTTGAACTAGTATGATTCCTTTTTATGGTTGCTTCACATCTAAGCGAGAAAAACATCTTTTACCCATAAATTAGTAAAACAACCAACATCGTCATTTGGTTTTAAACAATACTTGCATTAGAGTAGGTTGTCTACATCACACCCCTTGGGGTGCGGCCTTTCTTCGGACCCTACGTGAACATGGGATGCTTTGTATATCGGACTGACCTTTTTCGTAGGAGCAATACTATGATGCGATTCCTATAAATTGCAGAAGAAACTAATGAAAAATAAAGCTGCTAAGAAGATAAAATTAGGGCAAAAGATAACTGATAATATATCCGATGCCTCCAAATGGAAAGGATTACAACTTATATCTCACCTTAGCTCACTACAAGACAAAAGAGCATAACTAACTTTCTATGGATTAAAACAACTCACAATTAAGTCAAAGCTGGACTGATATGTAAATACTGAAACATAAAATAAAAACTATATTGGGACTCATCTGCTCAACTTATAAACTTTATTTCCACCTATTCTAACTAACTTAACTGTCATTGTTCTCTACTCTGTGGCTTTTCATTTTGAGTATGCATCAGTCCTTCCCCCTTAAGAACTTCCTTGTCCTCAAGGAAGAAAGGTAGGAAATCTGAGAAGCAGAGTCTTGTAGTCTTCCCAAGTTGCCTGTTCTTTTGGTAGCTGACTCCACTGCACTAGCACCTGAGGGACAACCTTGTTACCTTTTTGGATCATACTCCTCTCAAGAATCTTGTCTGGTTGAGGGCAATATGGACTGGTAAGCTCAACAACAGGTGGATGGGAGAATACGGATGGTAGAGTGTGACATAGTTATAATTGTGAAACATGAAAAGTGGGGTGAAAGAGTAGGTGTGCTGGTAGAGAGAGTTTATAGGCTACTGACCCTATTTTTTCTAGGACTTGATAAGGGCCATAATACTTGGTAGAAAGCTTATTAAAATTTCCTCCAGATATGGTAACTTGCCTGTAAGGTTGAATCTTTAAGTACACCCAATCTCCCTCTTGAAACTGCCTATCTGACCTATGTTTGTTAGCTTGATCCATCATTCTTTGTTGAGCGCTTTTTAGATGGTACTACAGTAGTTGATTCTTGAACTCTCTTGTTAGCAAACTTCTGTCAACTTTCTCTATTCTAGATTCTCCTACCATATAGGGCAAATGCATTTGTGGAGGTTGCCCACAAAGGACTTCATAAGGAGTGATCTGAATTGAATTGTGAAAGGTGGTGTTATACCACCATTCTGCAGCAGCCAGATAGGAATACCAATCTTTTTGAGACTTAGAGCAAAAACACCTCAAATAGGGTTCTAAGCATCTATTAACCACATCTGTTTGCCCATTAATTTGAGGGTGATAAGCAGTGGAAGTGTTCAAAGTAGCCCCTAATATTGAGAACAATTCCTGCCACAACTTGCTAGTGAATACAGGATCTCTGTCACTCACTATATCTTCAAGCATGCCATGGAGTTTGTAGATGTTTTCCATGAATAACTTGGCTATTTCACTTGCTGAGTAAGGGTGAGACAAACCAACAAAGTGAGCATACTTAGTTAACATATCTACCACAACCCAAACAACAGTTTTTTCCTTAGATTTAGGCAAGCCATCTATAAAGTCCATACTTATACTTGCTCATGCCAATGCAGGCACCTTCAAGGGCTGCAACAAGCCAGGGTATGGTGCATTGTCATAATTATTCCTTTGGCAAGCATCACAGTTTTTCACATGCTCCTAAACATTCTCCTTTAGTTTCTTCCAATATAATATGTCATATATCTTCCTGTAAGTGTGGTCAACTCCACAGTGCCCTCCCAGAGGTGAGTCACGCCATAAGGTAATAATTTCCTTTTTGAGCTGATCCACTGGTCCCACCACCAATCTCTCATTTTTCCTCAACCATTCATGAATGAAGGTATACCCTTTTTCTTCATTGCTTCCTGCCTTAAGAGTTCGTATTATTCTCTGCAGTTCCACATCTTGCTCCCAACTTTGCATAATTATCTGTAGCAAGTCAGTCATAACAGTGGACAAGGTTATGACAGAAAATTTCACCAATGGCAACCTAGACAGTGCATCTGCATCCTTGTTTTCCTTTCCATTCTTATATTCTATACTGCAATCATATTGCATAAGTTTTGTAATCAATTTGAGTTGTGTGCTAATGTGCAGTTTTTGCTCTAACAAAAATTTAAGAGCCATTTGATCTGTCTTAACATTGAATGTTCTACCTGTCAAATACTGTGACCATTTGTTAACAACCATCACTAAGGCCAATAGTTCCTTATCATAGACAGATAATGTTTGATGCTGAATAGACAGACCCTTGTTGAGGAAGGCAATGGGTTGATCTTTTTGCATCAACACTACCCCAATTCCTGTGTTGCATGCATCTGTTTCCCCAACAAAGAGCAATGAGAAATCAAGCAGAATCAACATAGGTGCTATTGTGAGTGCTACCTTAAGCTTCTTGAAAACTTCAGTAGCCTTTTGGTTCCAGATAAAACTGTCTTTCTTTAGCAGTTCAGTGAGAGGTTTATTGATGACTCCATACCCCTTAATGAATCTCCTATAATAACATGTCAATCCTAAGAACCCCCTTAATTGTTTGAGACTCTCAGGCATTGGCTAGCCTTAAACAAATTCTATATTTTTGGGATCTGTAGCTACTCCTTCTGCTGATATGTAATGGCCTAAATATTCTACACTTTCTGCAGCAAAAACACACTTACTTCTCTTAGCCAACAGTTGGTTCTTTACCAATAGATCAAAGATAATCTTGAGATGCACGAAATGGTCCTCCACTGATTTGTTGTAGATTAAAATATCATCAAAGAAAATCAGTATAAAATTCCCTAGATGATCCTAAAATATGTGGTTCATGAGACTCTGAAAACTGGATAGAGCATTAGTTGGCCCAAATGGCATAACTAAATACTCAAAATGTCCAGAATGGGTTTTAAAAGCAGTCTTAGCAATATCAACAGGTGCCATTCTGGTCTGATAGTAACCAACCCTCAAGTCTATTTTAGAGAAGATTTGAGAGCCTCTTAGCTCATCCAATAACTCTTCTATGATTGGAATTGGAAAGTTAGCTTTTATGGTTCCCTTGTTCAAAGTTCTGTAGTCTACACAGAGTCTCCATGAGCCATCCTTTTTACCCACTAACACCACTGGGATGCATAGGGACTGAAACTGTGTTGAATTATCCCCTGCTCCATCATTTCTTTAACCATCTTCTCTATGATATCTTTATGTATTGGGGAATATCTATAAGGCCTGGAATTGATAGGGTTGACCCCTTCTAGTAAAGGGATATGATGATAAAAAACTCCCCATTAATGGAGGAAGTTCTTGATGGATGAAATTTTTGAGACTCTCCAAAGATACCATCATATTGCTCAAGCAAGTGTAACACTGCTACCGGTGTTTCATCTGTTACCTCAATTTCCTCTTTCTTGTTGATCACCTCCTCAACACTCTTCACCTTCACCATAAAGAATTGAGAGCTCACCTCAGTCATCTTAGTGATTGACTTAGCTTCTATAGTCTTGAACTTAGGTTGAATGTCATGCAGTGTCAACAACTGACCTTGATGTTGAAACTCCATAAGAAGCTTGTAAAAATTGAACTTAATATCTCCTAAAGTACATAACCATTGAATCCCTAGCAACATATCTCTCTTTTCAATAGGAAAAATCAAGAAATCATCTTGAAACAGGGCCCCTTGCATGAACCACTTGAATCCCTTACACATCTTATCAGTGGGTATTTCTCTCCCATAAGCTACTTGTACCAGTTTTGCCTTAATGGTTATCACTTCACATCCCAATCTTTGAGTTGCTTCATCATTAATAAGATTGTGGGTAGAACCACATTCTATGAAAACTTCTATAGGATTCTGCTCATTGAATCCTTTCAACCTTAGTGTCTTGTACCCCATAGTGCCATTTAAGTCTTGTAAAGATACAACACGACTTTCCAGTGTTGTTTCTTCTACATCATCCTGTTCTATTGGTTGTTCTTTTTATTGCATCTCTTCCTCATACTCCACTATTTCGTCCCCTTTTCACATGGAAAATAGTTGTCTTTTAGATTTACACATGTGCCCTGGTGTATACTTCTCATCACATAGAAAGCATAACCCATTTGATCTCTTTTCATCAATTTCTGTTGAAGTCAGTCTCCTCTTACTGGTATGCATTCTTATAGTAGCAGGTTTCTGAATCCACTAAAACTTCCTCTCTGAAATGTGTTGTTGCTGCTACCACTAGTGGACCTGGGTTGTGAAGCAACATATCTTGAAGTGGTTCCTTTGAGCAGCAAAACTGGACTCCTGTAACCTTGTCAAATAGTAAGGTTGTGGCAAGTTACAAGGATTTCCAATCCTCACAGCATCACTTAACTTATGTTTGAGGTTTTTTAAAACTATACTGATAGCATGCTCAACAGACAGATTTATCCTAGTCATGACACTATCAAAAGAGGATTGATATTCTTTCACTGACCCAATATGCTTCACCCTCATCAGTTCAGTAATGGGATCAGTGTACTCTGTACCAAACCTATCAGCAAGTGCATATAAATATTCTTCCCAGATAGGTAATGGCAAATGAGCTCTTGCTTTCATATACCCTTGATAGGATTGTAGTGCATCCCTATTAAAATGAATTGCCACCAGTTTAAGTCTCTAGTGGATTGAAATATCCTCCTCAGAGAAGAACTACTATACCTTATACAACCAAGTTCTTAAGTCCTCCCCAGAAAATCATGGAAACTCAATCTTAGTATATTTAGTGAAGGAAGGGATGGGAAGATGAGTATTGTGTTAGTTATGGCTAGGGTTGTGCTGGTAGGGCATTTGCTGACTGAGGTTATAGTTTAGTAATAGGGATTGGGCTACAGGAATCTGGTGATATATTGATGCCGGAATATGTGTAGGTTGAGAGGGGTAAGTGTTTGAAAATGGTATTCTAGCATTAGAGTAATGAGCACTTAAAGGAACAACGTAAGGCATGTGATTATAAGTGAAAAATTGGGTCGGTTGGAGTTGAAACCCTTGTATGGGAGGAGCTGAATAATTGTGGGTTTGAAACATGGGTGATGAGCTTGATAAAGATATGGGGAATGAAGGCAAGGGAAGTGAGTGGTGGTAATGGGTTGGAACTTGAGCTCCTTGAGCATGGAAGGGGGATGAAATTAGGGAATAAGGAATTGCAGAGGTATTCATAACAGTATTAGCAAGAGTATTATCAGACCTAAATACAATCGAACCCACATGTATATTTAGTGCTTGATTATAACTTACCCCAACTGTAGCTAAACTCGATGAGGGTATCGGGGTATAAGACCTAATCGAAAGAGGTGTATCTGATGGTGAGTATAGCCGTTCATCCCCACCTCCTATTTTTTTTTGTCTCTTTCAGGTCTCTGACCACCATTGACAACATCTCTGAGTTCTCTGATGGACTGTTCTTGAACTCGATGAGCTTGTTCTTGACTATTGGTGAAACTAGACATTTCCGATGACATCTTTTGTAACATTGCCATCACCTCCATCATATCTGAAGCCATTAACATCCACAGAGCCAAGATTTGCTCTGATAACACTGATGCGATTCCTATAAATTGCAGAAGAAACTAATGAAAAATAAAGCTGCTAAGAAGATAAAATTAGGGTAAAAACTGATAATATATATGATGCCTCCAAATGGAAAGGATTACAACTTATATCTCATATTAGCTCACTACAAGACAAAAGAGCATAACTAACTTTCTATGGACGAAAACCGCTCACAATTAAGTCAAAGCTGGATTGATATGTAAATACTGAAACATATAATAAAAACTATATTGGAACTCATCTGCTCAACTTATAAACTTTATTTCCACCTATTCTAACTAACTTAACTGACATTGTTCTCTACTCTGCGGCTTCTCATTTTGAGTATGCATCATACTATTGAGATAGTAATCCAGATTTTGGATATGCAGGCATCAAAGATGCAAAAAAGAGGCTGGCAACCAAGGTGGTTTGCAAAACCAAAAGGTAGTGATACATATCAATATAAAGGAGGTTATTGGGAAGCTAGACAAACTGGTAAATGGGATTCATGTCCACATATTTTTGGTGAAATATCTCAACAAATTTGACCCCCAATTTTACTACTTGTTTTATACACTTCACATGAAAATTAAAACCACAAAATTAGATAGGTTAAAGGATTGGTGGTGAAAGAGGAAGAAGAAAAAAAAAACATATTTTCACTTCCTTTGGGTCCTACATCCATTTGTAAAAGTTATTTTTTTCTTCCAAAGTCTTTTTGGTTTCACTAGTCCTCTATACTGTATTTCTTTTTACTAGCAACATTAGTTTACTTCTGTATACAATGACTTCAAATTTAATATAGGGTGTATTGTATTTAAGCAAAATAAGAAGTACACCTTCATGGCTCTTGAATTTTTGGTCTTGTAACTTATTGTTTTAATCTTTATGGAATACAAGAGTGTATATAAATTGGTAAGACCATTTGTTAATAGTCAACTTAAATGTTAGGTGTATGAATTTTGTATTATCTATTTACATTGTTATGTTTTGATCCAGCTCATATAGGTGTGTGAAAATATCTAGATAGTGTGAGTTTGGAGGTGTCTCTCGGTACTTGTGAAAACCTTCCTTGTGATGTTATTACGTAAGAGCGAAGTATTTCAGAATATTATTAGTATACCTTACGTATATCTCCCCTCTTCCATCCTCTGTGTTTTACATAGTATATAGTGATGATGCATCTATAGATTCTAGTCGAGAGTGATTTCTTATTTAATGTGTCTTACACAGTGTTAATCTAGATTAATCCGACCAGTAAATTTTGAATACCAAATGGTTAAACCAAAAATTATATTATAGTAGGATTTTTGGAAGAGCTTAAGTTCTATGTACCGACCGTGTAAAAATAAATTTACATAATCAGGTCACTTATAGTGTAATTCAAGGCAAATTATTATGAGAAGGAGTAACAATACAAGTTTAACATAACACAACAACAATATGCTAATGAAATCCTAAGGTATGAGAAGGGTAATGTGTATGCAAACCTTACTCGTATCTTGTGAAGGTAGAGATGTTGTTTCTGATTGACCCTCGACTCAAGAACATCAATTCAAAGAGATTTTGGAAAAGGAAATACGAAAGTGAAGAAAGTTTAATATAACACATTGATAATTAAATGGTGAAATATTAATACTTCAGGAAATTTGTGATTATTTACAAGCAAAGGAATCAAAAGTACACATTTTAAATTTTAAGTAATTGAAAGTTTAAATATACTCAGTCAAATATCATAATGTCTAAAATTAGAATTTATCAATAACTAAATAACGAGAAATGTTACTATAAGTCCGAGATAATTTCTCATATTATTCTAAAGAACCATTCCCACTTTTGGCATTAGTGATTCGGACTATAGAAAGGGAATTAATAAATGGAAAATGAAACAAAGTCAAATACTTAGTGATACAGTAAGAAGAAGGCAGCGACGAAATTTTTGTTTAAGTCAAATTAATCCTCTCAATAAGTCTTCATTGGACTGTTCGTCAATTTTCAATATGTTAAAACAAATTAATGGAATGTCTAGAAAATTTGAGCTGCAAATTTTGACCACTTCACTTCATACAATAAAACTATACTTTTCTTTCTTACGTACATTTGATTCAACATTGGGATGACAGAAGTCTTGGGCAATTTGATTTTTGTTTAATGGAAATTAGCTACTTTTAATCTTCTACATTAATATATAGACCTGATCTAAAATTTAACTAGGAAATATGTTCTCCCATTATAGCATAGGCAGAAATTTTCCATTATAGGAGAGCCGAAATTTTATCGATGGAATAAAAATAAATGCTCTTTTATGTATATACACACAACAAGAGTAAATCTAGAAGCTCGATTGTGGGTTCATGTCATAACGTTAACCCAATAATTTTTTGACACATTATGTATTTATATTAAAATATTTACTAAATAATGTGTCTATAAATATTTAATTAGTATAACAGATAAATATGATCTGATAATGTAAATGTTTTTAACATTATCGAACGTATATTAGTTTAGCTCTTTCGATATTTTATGACATGATTAGATTAAATTGAATATATATCTTGAGGGTGGATTATGAGATGCATCATTGTAGTGAACGACTAGCCATGATGAATTATCTTGTCATATTACTTAATATTAAAATAATGTTTAAACTCCCAAATTAAAAGGAAAAATAAAATAAAAGGAAAAAAAAAACTAAATTTCGTACAAATTTTCCAAGAGTAATATAGATTCCACTTCACAACATGTAATTGGATCAAAGGGTACATAAAAGTATTAATTATACCTTTCGTTAATGTAGAATTGTGTCATTCTTCCTTATTGGAGTATTTTCATTAATGCAATATATATAAGTATTTACAATTACAAACCTAATTATATGAGAATGTCTATTTTACATAATTATACAAAATAATATAATTACAGAATATACGGAGAATAAACATATTCTCTATCACACCCCCGCAGTCAGAGCGGGAGGAGACCGGAAGCTCAGACTAGTTCTGAAGTCAAGGAACAACTGCCAAGGAAGTCCATTAGTAAATATATCTGCATACTGATAGGAAGAAGGAATATGTAACACCCGAACATGACCCATAACAACTTTCTCACGAACAAAATGAATATTCATTTCAATATGTTTTGTTCATTGATGTTGAACCGGATTAAGAGACAAGTAGACAGCAGATACGTTATCACAGTAAACAATAGATGCCTTACGTAAGGGACAATGTAGCTCTAGAAGGAGATTCTGAGCCAACAGGTTTCGGCAACGACGTTCGCAACGCCTCTATATTCTGTTTCTACACTCGAACGGGAAAGCATAGCTTGCCGTTTTGTAGACCACGAAATAAGGTTATCACCCAAAAATACATAATAGCCGAAAATAGATCGACGTGTGTCAGGACAACCGTCTCAATCGGCGTTCCGTATAGGATATCAACCTGGTGGGTGCATATGGATAAAGATGTAATCCATAGTCAAGAGTACCCTTAACGTACCGAATGATACATTTAAAAGCGTTAAAGTGAGGCTCCTTGGGAGCATGCATGAACAAGCACACATGTTGAACAACATAGGCAATATCGGGCCTGGTGAAGGTAAGATACTGAAGTGCACTACTAAGACTCCTATAAAGAGAAGGATCAAGCACCAGATCCCCATCATTGGCGCTGAGCTTCGACTTTGAGTCGACTGGAGTAGGCATGATCTTGGAATTTGTCATTTTAGCCATGTAAACAAGCTCATTTGCATACTTATGTTGACACATGAATATATTATTTTTGGATCTGGTCACGAAAATCCCCAAGAAATAACTCAATTTACCCAAGTCCATCATGAAAATTCAGATTTGAGTAATGTAATGATCTCGTTTTTCAATATATCAGAGGAGACAATCAAGAAAATGTCATCCACATAAAGCAAAAGGTATGCAGTGTCATTACCTTGATGAAAAATGAAAAGAAAATTATCGTTTTTGCTGCATATGAAACCAATCTGCATAATGTAATTGGCAAAACACAAATACCAAGCCTGAGGGGATTTTTTCAAGCCCTATAGTGACTTTCGAAGACGACAGACATATTGAGGAGCAGAGGGATGCACAAAGCCAGGTGGTTGATGCATATAGATAGTTTCTTTCAAATCACCATGTAAGAACACATTTTTCACATCAAGTTGATGAATCATCTAGTTCTTCCCCATAGAAATGTTCAGAACAGTACGAATAGGGGTGGTTTAACCACTGGACTGAAGGTCTCACCACAATTAACTCTATCTTATTGTCCCGTGCTATTTGCCACAAGTTTTGCCTTATGGCATTCAAGATCACTAATATCCCTGAATTTGTTACGATATAGCCACATACAAAGAATCACATTTACCCCTTCTAGTTTCAGGACAAGATCCCAAGTGTGTTGTGTAGTGAGAGCATCAAATTCCTCACACATGGCCGCATTCTAATTTGGGTCAAGCTTGGCTAATTTTGGGATTTTAGGTAGATATGAGATAACTTGAGTTGATAGGTAAAAGTGGACTTTCGATTTGAAAATCCCATGTTGGGCACGAGTTTCCATACGGTGTGTAGGAAATAGAGGTCGGACGGGTGGCATTTTATGGATCTGGGCTCTAAGGATGGAGGTCACATGGGGGCAGAGAGGTGGTCGATGTGGGCAAGGGGCTGGTCGATGTGGGCAGGGGGCTGGTCGGTGTGGGATGTTGAATGAATTAGAAAGAAGTAATGCCAAATTTTAAACATTCCAAATTTTTTTCCGTAGGCTGGCAATGAAGGGGAAGGGGGCGGAGGGTTGGGTCCGAGCTGTGGTTGGGCCTGGAGGGAGGTAGAGGAAGGTGTCGAGGCATAGGTTGGCCCGTACTAACAGTTGGACTAGAAGAGGAGTCCATTGCAGCTCCGTGTATGACATTTCTAATTAGAGGGAAAATGTCTGAATTGTCAAGGAAGTCATAGTTAGTGACTTGGAATTTTCGGATGTTTGCGAATGGGAAAATGTGCTCTCCAAATGTGACATGGCGAGAGACTAGGATTTTATTTATGGACAAATCATAGCATAAATACCCCCGTATGATTCGAAGGGAAACCCAAGAAAATTCAAGGAGTAGTCCTAGGTGCTAATTTGTGGGGAGCCGTGGAGGCAAGATTCGGGTAGCACGTGCAATCAAAAATCCGAAGGTGACCATAGAAAATGATCCTACAAAAGAGAATTTCGGTTGGAGTTTTATTTTGAAGAGTACGTGTGGGTAATATATTAAGGATGTATGCTACCATGTGTGACGCGTAGACCCAAAAGAGAGGGGAAATAGAAGTATGAAAGGGAACAATACATATCATATTGTTAATTATGTGATTGATTCTTTTGGCTTTACCATTTTGTGGTAAGGTATGGGGGTAAGAGAATCGAAACACCATGCCAGTTTTCACACAAAATTTGTGGAAGGGGGAATTGTCAAACTCACGACCATTATCGCATTGAAACATTTTGATGTTCTTTTCAAACTGAGTTTTAACATATGCTCGAAATTCAAGAAAATTGAGTAAACTTGGGACTTATATTTGAGAGGATAACCCCCAAAGAAAATGAGAGTAATCATCTAATAATACCAAATAATACTTATGACCCATTTTGCTAGTAATGGGAGATGTCCATAAATTCGCATGAATGATATCAAATAGAGAAAAAGTTACACTCAAAGATGACTTAAAAGGAAGTCTAACATGTTTCCCTAAAGGACAATAGTAGCAGTCGTGGGTAAATTTTCTTTATTACATTGAATCAAATTTTGACTTCTAAGTAAATTGAAAAACGGTGCTCCGGGTGCCCAAGTCTACTGTGCTAAGTTGATGGAGAGATTGCAGTTAGAGAGGTTTGTAGAGTGACACTTGTAGCAGAATTGGACGAGAAAAGATATAGGCCCCCATACTATTGCATCTCGTAAGAGTTGTTCCCGTACGTAGGTCCTTCACAAAAAAAACCAAAAGGGTCAAACTCAATAGATATGAAATTGTCACTAGCAAATTTCCTAACGAAATTATGTTTTTAATGATGTTAGGAGCATATAGAACATGTTTAAGGGAAAAGAAGGGTGAGGTGGTGGAGTTTGAGTGGAGCCATAGCCTTGAATTGGAATGCGATTTCCATTTCTGACCAAAATAAATTGAGGGTTGTTCAAATTAAATAAGCGAAGGAGATTACCAGAGTGACGAGTGAGGTGGGATGTGGCGCCCGTATCCATGTACCAGGCATCGTCGGGCTGTTGTAGATTCATAGTGCTATAGGCCTAGCCTAGTTCTAAGGTCGTATGGTTGCTACTGTTTCTATTGGGCCGGAGAGAAGTAGGCTTGATGTTGCTGGGTCATGTAGCATGGGCCTGGAGAAGGGCCCAGTATGATCGGCGGCTAACGCTGACTAGTGTTTTGGGCTAGAGCGGTTGGGTAAGGGCATTGGGGAGGCCTAGTGTCCGGGAGTTGGCCACGGCCTTAGGCTGGCCCACTGATAGGGGTATTGGGTCTGGGGGTTGGATTGGGTTTGCTGAGTTTGTCCACCAGAATTGGAATTTCCTCCACGTCCTCTTCCTTTCGACCCCTGCCACCACCTTAGCCACCATGCTGATGTTGGTGGTTCGTGTGTTGCGGTGGTCCGGACGGGTGTGGTGGTGGTTGTTGGTGCATCAACCACCAACGCCTGTTGATTATGCTCATCTAGACTCATCCAATAGCAATTGTGACCATGCCTTGTTGAAGCTCGGGAGGGGATCATCTTGTTGGATCATCCCGCAAGTGTATCGTACCCACCCTTTGGAAAACCATTAATTAGTTGCAAAATCATCTTTGTTTATGAAATCAGAGTGTCAACATTAGATAATTGATCCGCAACTAATTTCAATTATTTACAATAGTCGGACATATTAGCAAAGTTTTCAAGACGTGTATTATTAAATTGTTCCTCCAGATACACGGCACGTATATGTTTGTTATCTTGAAAGATTTCCTCTAGTCCATAATTCGTGAGCCAAAACACATGTCTTCATAATAGTATGAAGTAGTTCTTTGGATATAGTGCCATATATCCATTGTTTGATGATTGCATCAAGTCGTTTCCACGTCGGGTTGTTGACGCGGGGTATGGTGACATTAATGTGATTAAGAACGTTGTAGGCACAAGCATGTATTTGAAATATTTCAACCCACGATGAGTATTGTTCGTCCTCTTGATCAAGAATCAAATGGATAAAGTTCTTGATATTTGTCACGGCAAAGGGTAGATGAAAGGTGTTAGGAGGAGGAGGAGGATGTGTGAAGTCATGGGTAGAGGAGGAAGATTCGGGAGAAGCCATGGAGGGAGGCTATCGACTGTGCAAACACAAAACAGTGGGGGGGGGGGGGGGGGGAGCCGCCAGAACTAGAAAAAAATTAGGATGGAGAATTTTTTTAGGATTTGGCTTCTGATACCATGTAGAATTGTGTTATTCTCCGTTGTTGGAGTATTCTCATTAATTCAATATATATATATATGCATTTACAATTATAAACCTAATTGTATGAGAATATCTAGTTTACATAATTACACCAAATAATATAATTACATAATATACGGAGAATAAACATATTCTCTATCATCGTTAGGTTTACATGATTAATTTGCGTCAACTTGATACATGGTTATTTCGATCAAAACATAAAAAGAAAGTCGATACATAAAGTCATAAACACGCAAGCAAGAAAATCCAAGTTTTAAAGATCATATTTTTCCATTGATAAATTCCCTTTTGAGAAACTTCTTGCAAATTCTTTCCAAACATTTCCTATCTGGCTCAGCTTTATAAAGCTTATATTTTGCATCTTCTGCAAATCCACTCTGGTATATATAAACACAAAGAAAGAAAGAAAACCAAATCGATGAGAAAGAGAAAGTTACATGAAATAATAACAAAACCATGGAATAAATTAAGCATAATTGTAACTATTATTCCCTCTGTCCCAAAAATAAGTGTCGCTTTTTTATTTTTGAGAGTGAATCTGACTATTCTTGAAAACTAATTAAGTCGGATTAGATCAACAATCATATTTTAAAATTAAAATTAAATTATTCAAAATCTATAGGAAAAGTATAATGAATTGTAGTTCTTTTCATGTCAATATGATGAAAAAAAGACATTTTAAAATTTTGGTCAAAGTTCAATAGTTTAAATCTTGAGATGCGAAAAGCGATAAATAATTTAGGACGGGAGGGAGTAATATATTATTGTTATTAAATTTATAATTACCTCAATGGAACCACTGGAAAGGAGTCGATCAATGAGATTATAGAGTATATCTTTGGTATATTCAGGGTGACCTTGAATACCTAATATATGATCTCCCATTGTGAACATTTCCACATTTGTCTTTTCTGAAATTGCTACTATTTCTGCTCCTTTTGGCACTTCCCATACCTGTCCAATTTTTTCCCCATTAATGTCAGTATTAGTTTAACTGTCATTATTTAGTAGTGACACTTCTTTAAAAGTAATTTAACTTATATGCACTGATATTAGTATCGTCTATAAGAGAAAGTTTGCTTTAATTAGAGTGATCTTTCACCTTTATCAAAGAGATATAAAACAAGTTTATTTGAAAGATGAAATAGGGATTTTCCTCGGCCCAAAAAAGACAGATAAGTAGTTTATCTGGGACGAGAATTTTTGCACTGTCATGATATTTTAACCAAAGGCTGAACAAGGATTTGAACATGATGACCAAAGGTTTCAGACTTAAAAGTTCTTAATTTACATGCATTGAACTTATTGTATCTTTGGAATTACATGTTTATATATATATATATTCATGTTTCGTGTCAAAAATACTGGGTTCGATTGAAGTCATAGGTAAAAGCTACATCAATCAACCACTGATTTAAAGTTTTTAACATGTTATATATGCCATGTAACTTGCGTTATTTTTCATGTTACTAATCTTAATATTTAAGGACAGTTCCATGTAATTAACTTTAGGTGAATCTGATAGTATACATGAATTGTTTTTACAGTGTATTGAAAGTTAAACTATTCTAGCAAGTCAATGCATGGAAAAAGTTGATGATATAGGCATATAATAGCATAGTTACATAGTGATTGAATCATGACTATGTACTCTGTGCTCCACACAATAGGCAAGAATTTCTAACTATATAAACATGATTTCATAATAGAAAAATAGAGATATATTACCTCATCTTGGTGACACTCAATGATTGAAAGTGCAGGTGGAATTTCCAGCTCTAAATCACTAAGGAAGATATGTGTAGAGAAGTCCTTCACAATGCTCAATTTCCTTAGTCCAATATCCCAACCATTGTTAGCCTTTCCAACTTTTCCTCCCAAAGCTCTACACAAAACCTATATATGGGTATGAAGATTGAGCAATTATGTTATATATGTCCAAAATTATCTTTTTATTTAGAAAAAGAACCAACCACATATCATAGAAAAAGTCATCCTTTCAGAATAAGGTGCATGCAAATACTAAAGCATGTGCAATAATGTTGTATTTTGCACTTTGGTATTTGTACTTTACCCAAGTTGTTGGATGATTTTATTTATTCTTAGAAAATATCTTTCATAAAGGAAGTTTTGGAACAACATAAAGTTCTCTCCGTATGATTTATAGGTCATGTGTTCCATGAAATCAGTGATTGATGCTCATATTAGGATAGACTGTCTAAATCACACCCGAATTTTAATCTGATTGTAGCAGATTACCTGTTTTATTTTTCAGATCATTACTCCCACTTATTATATATGGTTATATGCATTTATCTTTTAAGCGATCTGACAAGGTAAAACTTTTTTTAACACTATCAGAAAATCGTTAATTTTCAACGGACGTTCTGTAGGAATTTGGCTCATCGATAAGGGACTTTCGTCAGAATGTCACCGATGACTCAAATTCCGATGAACTCCGTAAAAAATTAGGCGATTTTATGGTAGTGTACGTTGTCAGTGTATAATAGTTACACTCTTTTGACATACCTGGTGGCCAAAGCAAATGCCAAGAACTTTCTTTTGCATCAAATACAAAGTTTGCAAAAGTAAACAAAGCTTGAGAATCCAATGCTCATTCCCATAGGCATCAAAAGGGCTACCACTAACTACAAATCCTTCATAGTTAATAAGTTCATCCATGTCTGGAAATTCACCATCAACCACTCTAAACAAATCCCATTTCTCTCCTAGTTCTTCACCAAAAGCTTCAACAAACACATTGAAATATCCTCCATATACTTTCTTCACATATTCTGAGTCCTTTGCAGCTAACAACAAAGCATATCTCTTAATTTTCTCACCTTCAATCTTCATTTTCTTGTGGAGTTTTTAAAGTATAGAAGAATAAATAAAAGGTGAAGAACTAATTATCAATATGTGAGTGTGTGAAAATGTGTGTGTGTTTGTGAGAGAGAGAGAGAGAGAGAGAGAGAGAATAAAGGATTCTTGAAGCTTATGTTTGGAATGAAGAAAATTCTATTTGTTGGTTTGTGTTTGAGAGAGATTAGATAAATGGTGTATTTATAGGAGCAAAAGAAAAAAGAAGAAGAAGAGGGTTTTCACTAAGAAAATTAAATACAAGGAGAAGAAGGTATCACTATCTTTTTGTTTTTTGGTTTGTGTTTGAGAGAGTAGATAAGTGGTGTATTTATAGAAGCAAAAGAAAGAAAGAAGAAAGGGTTTCACCAAGAAGAAAAATGAAAGGAGAAGAATTCAACACTATGTGTGTGTGTGAAAAATGAGAGAGAGAGAGAGAATAATGGATTCTTGAATCTTATGTTTGGAATCAAGGAAATTCTATTTGTTGATTTGTGTTTGAGAGAAAGTAGATAAATGGTGTATTTATAGAAGCAAAAAAGAAGAGAGGATTCTATATTTTAGTCATATGAATATAATCCACCCGTTATGATATCGTTAATTGAATAAGTAATTGTTTTCAATATTCAAGTATCGGAGGAATTAGTGATTAACAAAGAGAAGTAAAAAAGTCTTGAAGGACATAGGAAAGTTGACCGTGTAAAAGACAAAAGCTAATTTAGGATTTAACCTATATGAGGTCAGCATTTTTATTGTATAGTTAAACCTTTTTATAACGGCATGGTTGTTCGGATATTCTTTAGTCGTAGCCCCTTGGCGGTTACCATAAAATCGACATATTTCTAATTCTATCTCTAATTTTTTACTGCTATAGCGAAATGTTATTATTGAAATATATAATAGAACATAACATGAAAATTAATACAAAAAAGGTGTCCATTATGGTGAGATTTGTTATAAATGATGATTGTTAAAGAGATGTCTAATTATAGAAAGACATACAAAAGTTGACCGTGTAAAAGACAAAGGAGAATTAAGGATTTAAGTTGACCGTGTAAAAAAATTCGGGCCAAAATCGTGCTCACGGTAATGACAAGAATACTCAAAAAAATAATGGCAAAAACTGCGGGGGCAAACGCGGCGGTTCCGGTGGACAACATACCGGCAGTGGGCCCCGTCCAGTCAGTAGTGGGCCACCGCCCCACTAGTCCTAGCCATGGGGCCCATGGCAGTGGGTCATGGCCCAACAACCCCTATTTTCCAGGTTTTTCATCCAACGAACAATGGGCTGGACAGCCCCAATTTCAGGCCCCTCATTCCAGATTCAACGCTGGGTCGGGGTAGCAGGGGGGACTTCTTGGGCCTCGGCCCACACATGCATTCTCGGCAGTGGGCCCCACATCCACTCAAACAGACATTAAGGCCACAATGCACACACTTGGATTAACACAATCGGATCCGAATTGGTATATGGACACCGGCGCGACTACGCACATGACATCTGATCAAGGTACTCTCTCGTCTTATTCCAATTGAGCAACCCTCGTGGTATAATTGTTGGAAATTGTAATTCTATTCCAATTCGTGGTTATGGTCATAAAACTTTGTCTCCACCCCATCCACCGCTTATTTTGAAAAATACCATGCATGCCCCTAAATTGATTAAAAATTTAGCGTATGTCCGTAAATTCACAACTGATAATTCTATTTCTGTTGAATTTGATCCGTTTGGATTTTCTGTGAAGGATTTCAAGACGGGGAGCCCTCTCATGAGGTGTGATAGTATGGGAGATCTTTATTCGATCACACCAAGTTTCGGTCTTTCGAGTCAAGCCTTGCCATCCACGTTTGCCCCTTGCCCCTTCCTTGTGGCATGATCGCCTAGGTCATCCGGGGTCGTCTATTTTGTCTTCCTTAGATAAAAATAATTTTATTTCTTGTAAGGGTACGCGTAGTACTCCAAATTGTCAATCTTGTTCGTTAGGAAAAATTGTTTAGTTGTCATTTGTAGACTCTAATTCTCATACTTTAATGTCATTCGACATTATTCATAGCGATTTATGGACATCTCCTGTTCTAAGTTTTTTGGGTCATCGCTATTATGTTTTTTTTTTGGATGTTTATTCTAAGTTTTTATGGATTTTTCCGATAGCGAAAAAATCTCAATTTTTTTTCATATTCTTAAAATTTAGAGCATTCATTAGAACCCAATTCGAACGTGAAATAAAAAATATTCAATGTGATCATGGCAAAGAATATGACAATGGGGTGTTTCGGGAATTTGTGCTAATAATAGGATCACTTTTCATTTTTCTTGCCCTCATACGTCTTCACAAAATGGGAAAGCCGAACGCAAAATTCGTACCATTAATAACATTGTCCCAACTTTATTACTTCATGCTTCCGTACCCCCATCTTTTTGGCATCATGCTCTACAAATGGCTACATATCTTCTTAACATTCTTCCTTCCAAAGGTTTGACATATTCGTCCCCTCTTCAAATTTTATATAATAAGACTCCTTCATATTCACATCTTAGGGTCTTTGGGTGCTTGTATTATCCACTATTTTCGTCCACCACAATTATCAAACTTCAGGCCCGGTCTACCCCTTGTGTGTTTTTGGGTTATCCGTCAAATCATCGCGGTTACAAATATTTTGATTTATCCTCTAATAAAATCATCATTAGTCGCCACGTAATATTTGATGAATCCCAATTTTCGTTTGCTAAGGTAAATTGTCACATGCCTAGTTCGTATAATTTTTTGGATAATGATATATCCCCCTATATTATTCATCATTTTTTGGACGCGTACCGCACTCCAAATCCACTAACGGGCCCACTGCCCGCTGGTCCACCGCATCCCCCTAGGTTCAGTGTTGTTTCGGGACCAGTTTCGGCTGTTGGGCTAGTTACCCAGCCCAATACCGTCACTAGTCCGGTTGCGGTCACACGCCCTCGCCCGATTCGTTTCCGGAGTGGGCCTGTGGCGATCCGGTCCGCTCCGCTGCGCCGGATCCAGTTCCGGATCACATCGCTTGCCCAAATTCCATCAAATCCTTCCTCGAGTCATAGACTGGTCACTCGTAGTCAACGGGGTATTTTTAAACCTAAAAAGACATTTTAATTTAAATTCTAATGTTCTTAAATTACCCTTACCCCGTAATCCTGTGTTTGCCTTAAATGACCCGAATTGGAAAATTGCTATGACCGACCAATATAATGCTCTTATTGATAATAAGACGTGGGAGTTGGTGCCCCGTCCATCTGGTGTCAATATTATTCGGTCTATGTGGATTTTTGCTCATAAGGACAACTCTGACGATTCTTTTGCGAGGCATAAGGCCCGGCTTGTATGTGATGGTAAGACTCAGCAGGTTGGTGTGGATTGTGGTGAGACATTTAGCCCGGTGGTCAAGCCGGCTACCATTCGCATTGTGCTCAGCTTGGCTCTTTCGAAAGCATGGCCCATTCATCAGTTAGATGTGAAAAATGCTTTCTTACATGGTGAGCTCAAGGAGACAGTATATATGCATCAGCCTTTAGGGTTTAGGGATCCCAAATATCCTCACCATGTCTGTTTATTCAAGAAGTCCTTGTATGAGCTTAAGCAGTCTCCACGGCTTGGTGTAAGAGGTTTGCAGACTATGTTTCGACTATTGGGTTCTCTCACAGCAGGTTTGATAATTCATTGTTCATATATCATCGTGGTTCTTCGTTGGCTTATATACTATTATATGTGGATGATATTATCTTGATGGCCTCTTCTGATGCATTACGTCAGTCTATCATGACAATGCTCAGTTCTGAGTTTGCTATGAAAGACTTGGGGCCCTTGAGTTACTTTTTGGGGATTGATGTCACTCGTCATACAGGTGGGTTGTTCTTATCCCAGAGGAAGTATGCAGCGAAGATCATTGAGAGGGATGAGACGTCATCCTGTAAGTCCACTTTCACTCCAGTTGATACTAAACCCAAGTTGGGAGCTGCAGCTGGCTCACCTTATGAGTATCGAAAGACTACGTAGTCGAACATGATATGGAAATATAATATTCATATAATCGACTTCGATTAATTTGTGATTGAGACGTTATTCATCATCTTCCTATCGTCTCTCTCATGAAGTTGATAAGAATAAAAAGAAATGGACTTCTTGTCACATAATATAATTAAGGCGCAACCCTCGCATGTGTGCCATACAATTCCTAATGTTATTTTTTAAAATTATTCCTGTGAAATTTTGTTGAATAAGTCCTTTAAGCAGTTCCTTGGAAACTTACAATAATGTCTACGTCTTCCACTAAAAAATTCTTCCTCAAATTTGTACTAGATTGGAATTTCTTAAACAATTATTATATGAGCTACCACTACCAACGTACAATTATTTTCCTATTTATTTTTCTTTCTTAACAGAATAAGATAAGGGAATGTCCATCCGTGCTTTCGAGCGATTCTCCCCGTGAAAAACATCTCGTAATGTATTTAACCAGAAAATAGATTATGCTCCTGCGAAAGTATCTACTCGTTACGGAATCTCAGATGTCAAAGTGTGGATTTCATATAATAAAAAAAAAGGGCGTGCTATATTCGAAACATATTTCGTATATAGTAAATATCGTAAAGGCAAATGTAGTAAGGGTTGCAAACCGGACGGTTAAATTATTATATAACCTATAAGATAATTACATGTAATTGTTCAGTACTGAAAAAGAGAACTAGTTTCAAAATTTCTCGCTAATCTATTACTAAATAGCTTGTAATTAATCAGATTTTTTAATAATTTATCATCAGTATCGTCGTTAAATAGGATTTAATGTTGTTTAGTGACAAACAACTTATGTAATGGACGGGAAACAAGTCAGATTCTGCTGTAACATGTTAAAATATGTAAGTGTAATAGTTTTTTTCCCCTTACCTCTTAACAACCAACTGTTTTTTATCTGTGTAGAATATTAAATTGAGGAATCTATCTTCAACTCTGTCAATTTGGACAAAGAAATAAATGCCGGTTGGTTTGGAACACTACCTAAATAAATTTCTCACTCAAGTCAACTCTTTCTAGTTGTCCTTTTTTGAGTAATTTGATTAATTGGGCACTTATAGGTAGAACTTTAGTCCCATTTAGTTTTTTTTTTCCTTGATAAAATAGACTTTTAAGATCAAATGGTTCAATTTATTGTTCAAAAGTGTACTGCAGTATTTTTCATTTTTTTGCTTGTTTGGGACCAAATTGGCCGATGAGTCAATCTTGAGGGAAGAAATTGCCAAGTGGGGAAATTAATTAGAGGAACTTTTTTTTTTTGGGTCACAAATTCACGTATAGCAAAAAATTTGTCATGAAAGAGTCAAATTATCCTAATGTCACAAAGTTTATATCCACGTCGATAAATTCCGTCATTAAATTATTACATGTTTGTCACAATTTATTGCCGAATTTGTCCGCCATACATATTGTTCCGTCAGAAATCTCTCCCTCCATCTCATATTATTTGATCACTTTCCCTTTTATACGTCACTTAAGAAATCATAATTAAGAAGTGTATTTTTGTTACATTATCTTTATCTCTCTCCAATTAATTACACTCTAATTAATATTAGTTACTTTAAAAAATAATTAATGTTATGGGCAAAATAGGAAAAAATTAATTAATTCTATCTTATTTTTAGAAAATTGCCAAGTAATTTGGGACGGATATTTTAGTAATGTGGCCAAGTAATATCAGACGGAGAAAATATTATTATTGTAGTGATATCCTTATATATTCGCATAGTCAAAGTTGAAAATCTAAAAAGAATGGTTTAAACATCGCTAAGCTTCTATTTTTTAAAATTGAAATCCCTTCATTAAAATTATTACATGTCGTTCAATTATAGCTTTATGACTCATTACAAATGTTATTTAGTTGTACAATAAATCGGAAAAAATTAACACAAAAAATCGGTAAATAATACATATGACATATTTGTAATTATATTTTTTATTCAATTGTAACAAATCATAAAATCAGTTACTCGTATAATAACCACACTAGTATAGTTTACTATATGTTGTGACGGTCAAAATATTCAATTGAAAGGTTCAATTCGTCATATGCAACTTTAATTGAATGTCCTTCCAGTACATCGCCTAAATCATTTAGTTGACTTAGGGTTGGAATAAAATAGAAACAATTTTAATAACAAAGACTTTAGGCAGTTAGTCATTTGTCTGCGCCTAAATGACCGATCACAATCGGAAGTCTCGGATTCGAATTTTATAGAATTTTTTAAAAATAAATAATATTTTTTCTTAAATGAGCGTTACGTGTTAAGAATTTGAATTAATTGAGCAATGAATATCAAATAGTATTAAATTGTTAAACAAGAAAAGGGGCCTAAATTACCAAGTTTTTGAGCAATTCTTTCAGTTTTTTGGTCAATTCAAGAATGACATTAGAGTGCCATTTCCATATTTGTGGTCAATTGTCCTAGATTATGAGGGGTCCTTGACTTGACTTTTTATTTTTGGGGGCTTAAATTGCATGCTCCTTTTTGTGAATAAAAATGTATAGGTACATTGCGTGTTAACGGACAATGAACAAAGGAAAAAATAGGAGCATTAAATTAGGAAAATATTTGTGGGTATAAGTTAGTAGTGCTAGGATTATAAATATGGATATTATAATACGTAAATTAAGTAATAACGAATTATTTAGTGGGTACAGTCAAACTTCTTTATAATGACATCCTTTGTCTGGATATGTTTATTGCTATAGCGAAATGATATTATATGAAATGTATAATGTAACATAACATGAAAAAACGATTCGAAATAAAATTTAGTTGGCATGGTGAAGTGTTTGTTGTAGAGGATGACTGTTATATAATGTCTGATTGTATATCTTTTTTTTTAATCCTTATCTTATATCTCTTTTTTATAAATAAACATCTCGTATCAGTAACGCGACTATCAAGATTCACTATGCATAGGATTTATTATTGTAGAAACACTCCCAACCAGGATTTCTTCATTCAAAGAGCTCGAACCCAAACATGTACTTAAGGATGATAAACGAATCTTATACATCTCACCACTCCCCTTGGATGATAATATGTCATCAATCTATGCAAATATTCATTGCTCCATTTGTCCCAATTTATGTTGTACAGTTCGAACTTCGAGAGGTAAAATTTCTTAATTCGAATATAGAATCTTTAAGTTTTTTATACATATTTGGAAACTATATAAGAAGTACTATAAGTCATAATAATTAATAATTTAAAATTATTAAAAGGCATATTAAACAAAAGCAGTTAAAAAAATTCATTTGACTCTCGAAATTCAAAAGACGCCATATAAATGGGAACGGAGGGAGTATCCTATATTTCATCACTCTGTGAGCTTATATTCATGACTTAATTTAGAGCGGAAGTCTTGAAATTCGAAAGACATCATAAATCGAGCTCATATTTTATGTAGTTAACTTAGCTACCTAATAGACGCTTGAAAACACACACATTCTAAAATGTGAACCGAAAATGTGTAATATATAGGAACACTTTATTATATGTTCAGGTACTCAATTATAACAAGTCTTATCTCAATTTGAGGAATTGTTTATGTATTCAGCCTAAAAAAAATGCTCACTATTTACATCCATAAAGTATATATATACTGGAGCAGCAGTTGTTGTCACGCCCCTTTTTATTTTTTTGCTAAATATTAGTTTTATGGTTAAAAGGGTTTTTTCAATTGAAGTGACGATTTGAAAATGGACTATTTATTTATTACAGAGTTACCACTTCAAATTGAGTTTTGGTGTTATGAATCCCTAATCAAAAGAAAATGACTATTTATTTTTGGTATGCAAACATAGCATGGGTAAGGAATTTAATTGACCGAGGGGAAGGTGTTAAGCACCCCTCGAGTCCGTGGTTCTAGCACGGTCGCTTTATCAACTTATATTTGGCTTAAACTAATTATGAGTATACATTATACTTATGAGCTTAAGAGTATTTATATCCCGCCTTCTTTGACTTGTTTTGAACATGTTCAAGAACTGTCTTATTTGTATTAATGTGTGATGTATAGATAACAGCGCTTTTCAGTCTTAACACGGTTTTGATTTTTTATTTCATGCCTTTTAAGGCCTTTATGGATCATCTAGAGTACTTGATGTCCTGTCCACCATAGTTAATCCGACTTTTGATATAATAATTAAATTTTATTTAAACGATTTATCGATAGTAGCGCTTTCCGACTTCATCATTAATTATCGCTTAAATTAATTTAATAGCTTTCTCTAGCTTCTTCTGATTAGTAACTCAAATTCGTTCTTTTCCGTGCCTCTCCCTTTACAACGGATTTTCAAGCAAATTCGCAAATCATCTAGCTCCCTCACAATTAAATTAATTAATTAGACCTTAATATTTGTTCAACTTAAAGTTCCAAACTACATTATACATGCAGTAACATCGTAACATACAACTCTTCATTTTTAAAAAATAATATGATTAAGCATTGTATTGACGAAGCGTTTTAAACTTTCAAGATAAACACTTTAAACCAAACATGAATATCCAGCAAAATTCATCCTACTACTTTGACAATATTAATTAGCCTCTTTACTGCCTAAACCAAAACCAGTAATAACATACCTAAACAATGAAAATATTTAACATACAAGAACCTTAAAAACAAAATTAACACTAGAAGGTTTCAGATTTTATTTTAACATATTAAGTATTCTTTTTTTTTTTTGGCAATTAACAGATCTTTATTATTAATCACCAATGCAACAGTACAGAACCAGGGGAAACCAACCAGATTATCCCCATCTCAGAAGCAAAAACCAACAACCTACCTATCCTCTATGCATTGATTTTTTCCTTATCAGATAAATTCTTTTGGAATTATATTCTTATTCATAAGATAAATAATATATGCCCCCAAATTGGTATTGGACCAACATGCAATATCCATCCACAATATAAATATTCTTCATTCTCGAACGTGAACAATTTTATTGAAACTTTTCGTCGTATGCTGAGAGAACAACTAAACAAAAAATGGCCGAAAAATAAAAGTTTGCTACCGTCGAGGATTGTGATGGTATGGATAAGATTCTTTCATCCTTAGTTAGAAGTTTCGGATTAGATCCTGGGAAATGAAGAAAATCCTGAGGTTGCTTTCCCCTTTAATGAATCGTATGCAATGTGAGTCTGGATTAGCCATTGTCCCAAAATGGGTCTAAATATCAAGTGAGAAACTAAAAAATAAAAGTTTGTCAAGTAAGTCTATACTTGCGATCATGCATAGTCACACAAAAAGAAAATAAAAATATGAATGATCACTCAATTTTTACATTATTATAAGTCATTAACTTTTTTTGTAATAAAAGGTTACTCAATTTTACCTAATTAAGTATCTTTATAACCAAAAACTCATTCAACTTTGCATAAAGTTTTGCAAAAACTGTCTCTTTTAGTAGTGAGTTTTTTCTGATAATTAAGCAATACTAAATGACTTTTAAATTACAAAGCAAAATTACTTAATGACTTCTGAAAATTTTATATATGTAAAGTTGAGCGGCTTTTTCATATTCTGCAAGCTGGCACGATGTAAAAAACGTTTCATTTGAAAAACTTATAATTCCACATATTATACACGTTTAGTACATGAGCATATATTAGGTGAACAGATCCACTAATTAGGAGACAAATGGGATCAAAGTAGGATTTTAATTTGTTTTCACAAGGAATATATTGAAAAAATATATCTAATAATTATATCACCATTAATGATGCCTATTAAGGTACAAACAAAGGGTTTCATCAATAGTTGAATAGTATGAAAAAGGAAAAGAAATATTTTTTCTTGTCTATTTGGTATGATTCAAAAGTTTTGGGTTGAAATGCAAGTTTATGAAAGAGTTGGGTCTTAACTGGTATCGAAATCTTTGGAAAGGGAAAACAATGTCTTAGGAAGTACATATAAAGAATTTGAAGGAGACCACCGAGGAGTGTGGTAGGATCATTGGTATCTAATCACAGTCTCCGTTTTAAGCTTTGAAAATGAAAAATTTATTGGTAAGTACTAACGAGCGCTTTATCCAAAATGGGTTACCTAACGCAAATTTTAATTAATTGAAAAATGTACTTCGGATACTAAAGATTAAGTATAAAAAAAAGATTGAGAAGAAACTCAACGAGTGGTAATAAGTTAACATTATGTGACTAAGTGGTCACGAATACAAATCGTGCAAACGGTCTTTTACAAAAATATAAGATAAGATTGTAAAAATAAACTCAATATGACTCAATCATTCCTCAAAACCCGCATATAGCAGAATCTTAGGAATCGAAAAGTATTTTGTAATCATTTACCGTCTTGATTTATGATATGATACTTGTTACGATCAAGCGTTTACCATCATTGCAAGGACACAATTTTATTTCTTAGTCAAGCTATTCAAGCGAGAAACATGTTTTACCATGACTTCGACCTGGGTCATCCCCGACCCATCATATGACTTCGCCATAGACAGTAAGTTAGTGTTACCTAAAAGTACTCGTCCCAACACCTTCAACACACAACATGTTCTTGGGCATCAAACCCATGATTGGTTGTACTATCACTTGTTAGGATCAAACGTTTATCATCATATCAAAAATTGTAACTATTAGTAAAGGCGCAACTTTATTTTTTAACCAAGTTCATAGAGCAAATCCTTACTCAACAAAGCCCAAACTGTTGAGAAATAAGCCACAAAAACTCCCTTTTTCCTAAAGCCCAAGCCCATTTAAAAAAATTAAGGACTTATTCGAAAAGTCTGTTCTTTTTAGTCTTTTCTGTGTTTATAGGCCTTTATATACGACTTGATTCAGAAAATCCAGTTTAATTTGAGCCCAATTTATTCAGGCTGGATTTGTAGAGATAAAAATGCTAATTTCAAAGCATGGGCCTCCGATAACATGGTAACAACCGAGTCATTTGCACAAATAGCCATTTTAAGCCACTATTTAGATTTTATCATAACAAAATTGGTTAATTTATCTGCAAAAAGGAAAATCAATCTAATTAGTTTAAAGGACACCTTTCAAATTTTTCAATATCAAAGACAATTACTACGTTTACATCTCAAATTAGTTAAATGTTTGCCGTAAAAAATTGAATGTATTTCATTGAATATTCAATAAGGAAAGAGATATAAGCTCATTACTTATCTACTAATTGGTTGATGATATAAAGATAAAAATGGTAAAAATGTATGATATTTGATGTTTACACCAATTCAATATATATATGACTATTTCTTTACTTACATTTTATTTAAATTATAGTTAATAAATACACATATCAACCATATTTTTCTTACTTATTCATAGTAAAGTAGTATGACTTGATGTAAATAGTAGTGTAGATAATCTTGTTGGGATATGCAATGCAGTACGAGAAGTAAATAAATATTACAAGTGTTCGAAAGGATAAACAAATAGGCAATTTAGAACTGCCGCAAGTTTGTTGAGTCTTGAATCTTGATAACCTGAAATCAAGAAACACTAAATCTGGATTGTTACAACTGTGGCTGAGTCGAGAAACTCCAGGGATCAAACTGTAAATATTAAACAATTTGGGATCTATCAGAAGAATCCCAAGGCTCGAGACCCGAGCCCGACCGAAACGGGACGGGACGGGCGGGCGGCACGCGTGTGGGCTTAGCCTTGAACCCAAGCACATCTAGGTCCTCCCTCCTTCAAACACATGGGTTACCCCTTGGGGTCCCAAACCCTTAGCCAAATTTGAGACTTATAAAGAGAACAATTCTTCCTTTTCCCACCGATGTGGTAGATTTGTCCCACACCATATTTCCATGTCTCAAACACCTTACTTCGTGGACCAATATCTCTTTCATTTCTCAATGAAATTTGACGATTCTTGGCCCTACGGTCATCTACTCACTTAGTAGATTATGCACATGTGAAGAGACAAAGCCTCCAACATAGGAACCTTAGTGTTTAAGTCATTAAATGCGGGTGGAAGCACCTCCCCACCAAAGGCAAATTTCCAACAAATCTTTTACCAGATAAAACTCCTATAGCTTGACCTAATGAAGAAGAGAACTAAAAGATATAAAATTATTAATTCTTTCAGATAATTATAGAATATTAAGAAATTAAAATAATTTACAAAAAGGAAAAAAGACTGTTGCTCACGTGACCCAAAAGGAAAAGAGAAAAACAACGTGGTCACAACTCTTAATCAATAACGTGGTCTAATCATATCAAAATCATCTTTTACTCATTTAATCACTTTAATTTATTTTACTTTTTGTCTTTTTAATTTTATATACTTCTTTTTTCACCTAACGTCAGATATAACGGCTGCTTTTTTTACATTGACTAATCCTACTGCAGGTTTTAGTGAACGGTGGTCCAAATTTTTGTTAGTTTAAACAATTTAATTTTCTATATTTATTGATTCAACTAAATTATGTAATACCCGTTTTAAGATGAGAAACAGACAAACAGTCTCATACCAAGAATTTTTTCATTCATAAAGTTTAAATTCCAGATCTCTAATCTAAAGTGAAGGGCTTTAGAAATGAATTCAAAATTTGAAGCTTATAGATTCTTATGATGACCTCAATTAATATACAATTAAATATTTATAAATATTTAATAAAAATTTTAATATATATATATATTGAATCTTGATCAGAGATCTCAAATCTGAACTCTGAAAAAAGTTATTGAATTCACGTGAACTATAGAGCTTAGAAATAACATTGAGTTCACGTGAGTTCAATAACTTTTTCCCAGAGTTTAGACTTGAGACCTCTAATCAATATTGAAGGAATCCAAAAACAAACCTAAGATTTGAAACGTATGGGTTTTTGCCACAAATTAATATACAACAATAATTAAATATATAGCAAAATATCTATAGATATTTAGTAGATCTCTTATTACATAAATAGGGTCTGAATAAAAATTATTGAGTTCACGTCAATTCACATGTTACTAGGTGTGCTTATAGGTTGATTCTGTTTTATATATTATCGATTCAGTTTATCGGTTTTCGGTTTGTAATACGCTAAACCCAATAATCAAACCGATAAGATATTCGTTATCTGTTTTGGATTTATCGATTTTTGATCCTTAACAGTTCGGTTTTCGGTTTAACCAATAAGAAAATGCTCCGCTAATTTCGTTTGTTTTCTCTTGTTTCCGCTGCCTTCATGCATAAAAGTTTACACAAATTACAAGATAAAACTGTAAAATGCACTATAACAATTAAGCAGCAAACCATCAAATGATAATCAACTTTCAAATTGTTTAATGCATTCTAAACAGTAAAAGTACAAATGATAAGCAAATTGAGAATTGAGAGAATAAGTGTGTTTGCGATAAGAATTTAGAAATATGGTTTATATTTAAAAGTTAAAAATTAAATACACTATAATATAATTAGGGATAAAGATGTAATTTTAATATAAGCTTATTGCGTTATCGATTTAACCATTAACTAAATCCTTAAAACCTAAAATCGAACCGATAAATCAAAAAAGTTTTATAAAATCGTTTACAAACCGCTAACCCAATAATCCGATACTGATAAACCAATAGCATTTTTATTGATTCAGTTTATTGGTTAAATCGATTTTTGCACAGCCCTACATGTTACCTGAAGGAACCTCATTAATCTTTTTGCACTAAAAATAGATATAAGCCAATTACTTTGCATCAATAAAGTTTGTCGCTAGCGGCAGATTATCAAGATATTTTATTAGTTATGAGCAATTTAATGATAAATTATCAAAATATTTTATTAGCTATAAAAAATTATAAATTAACTATAATTCATAACTAATTTTAATTTTTTAAGTAACCACATTGCTAGGTGGTGTGGTCCAATTTCTTTACTACTACTCATTACTTATAAAGCAACAAAGATTACAACAACAACATATTCAGTGAAATTCCACAACGTGGGGTCTGGTGAGGGTAGAGTGTACGCATACCTTACCTCTACCTTGGTAGGTAGAGCCGTTGTTTCCGAAAGACCCTCGGCTCAAGACACAACATAAACACAAGCAAAGCAAGAGAAACGGTCAAACCCGGACAAAATATTTAAAGCAGTATGACAATGATGGTAACAAAAGCGGATAAGCCATGATAAAACATTCTGAAAAAATAAGTAATAACTAACACATGTAGATAAGATAAACAAAGTACACGAAAGAACACACAGTAGCAGGAATCAAACGACAGAGGACTATAAAGCAATATTGTGTCTACTAGTACGATAGGCTAAGCAGGTCTACAATAATACCACTACAACTACCAGTATGTAAGCATAAGTAGGACTACGCTCAACTACCTACTACCCTTCCACCCTAATACATGTCCTCGACAATCCCCTATCTAAGGTCATGTCCTCAGTAAGTTGCACCTGCGCCATATCCCATCTAATCACCTCTCCCCAATATTTCTTCGGCCTACCTCTACACCTCTTGAACCCGTCCATAGCCAATCTCTCACACCTCCGCACTGGGGCATTTGTGTCTCTCCTCTGCACATGACCGAATCATCTCAACCTCGCTTTTCGCATCTTATCCTCCACCGAGGTTACTCTCACTCTGTTCCGGATATCATCATTTCTAATCATATCCCTCATTGTATGCCCACACATCTATCTCAGCATCCTCATCTCCGCAATTTTCATATTTTGGATGTGCGAATTATTAATTGGCCAACATTTCGCCCCATACAACATAGTCGGTCTAACCACCACCCTATAGAACTTTCCTTTAAGTTTTGGTGGAAATTTTTTATCGCACAATACTCCAGAAGCAAGCCTTCATTTTATCCACCCTGCACCAATACGATGTATGCCATTATCATCAATCTCTCCATTCCCTTGGATAATGGACTCGAGATACTTGAAACTTCCTTTCTTTGGAATGACCTGAGTACCAAGACTCACCTCCACGCTTGTCTCAAGGTCGCTCTCGTTACTGAACTTGCACTCCAAGTATTCGGTCTTGATCCTACTCAGCATGAACCCTTTAGACTCCAGAGTCTGTCTCCAAACCTCCAGCTTAGCGTTCACTCCACTGCGGGTCTCATCAACCAGGACTATGTCATCTGCGAATAACATACACTATGGCACCTCTCTTTGAATTTGTCGCGTTAGGCAATCTATCACCAAAACAAATAGGAATGGGATTAGAGCTGATCCGTGGTGCAACCCCATCATCATTGGAAAGTGCTTCGATTCTCCTCCTATTGTCCGTACCTTGGTCTTGGCTCCATCATACATATCTTTGATCGCTCTAGTGTACGCTACAGGTACACCTCTAACCTTCAAACATCTCCATAGAACCTCCTTAGGGACTTTGTCGTATGCCTTCTCGATGTAGATGAAAATCATATGTAGGTCCCTCTTCCTCTCCCTATACTGCTCCACCAAAATCCTAATAAGATGAATGACTTCTGTAATCGAACGCCCCGACATGAATCCAAATTAATTCTCAAAAATAGACACCTCTCTTCTCATAAAGCAACAAAAGATTAGAAGGTAAAAAAAAATGCGTTCGTTATGAAAAGTTCTGAGCAAAAGCAAATGACCCTTTATAGGCTTTGGTTTCTACTTTATATATTAATTGAGCTTCATTTGCTTTTGCTCTTTTTGTCTTTGTGTTTTCTTTTACATATTGAGTAATTGAAAGTACAAACAACCATTTATATTCCATCATTGCATTCTCAGTTGGGAATAATTAGTTCATAATTTGAAATGAAGTTAATAACTGTTTCAAAACTATTAATAAAAGCATAAGATAGTAGAAAGTGTGAGTTACGTTAGACATATGTCTCAACCACATCATCTGAAAATTTAAATTATTTTTACGCCATCAACATGCCTATCGCGTTTTAGATAAATTATTTTTAATGAATCAAACACATGAAAACATTTTTAATAATGGATGAAGGTGAGACTCGAATCACAGACTATTTCCTCTACTATCATAAATTGTTAGAGCAAACACACTTTTATTCACTTAATTATGTCATTGATATGCCCCCTCCATCACGTGCAAGATAGATTTACTTATGAATCAAACAAGTGAAACAAAAATTCAATAATAGGTGGTGGTGAAATTCGAATCTGGAGCTCTTTTTGCTATGATATCATATTGAAGTGTGTGACCGTCTTATCTAAAAGTTTAATGGTTAGAGACAACACATTTTTTTTTACTAATTATGTCTTCAACATTTTATATTACAATTCGGGTATCCAAAAGCTAACAACGGTTCGACAAATGTTTTTAGTAAGTATGTGTTTGTATCGCGAAAGATAAAGTAAATAACATGCGATCATAATATCCTTATTAATTGTAATAGATTTTGGTAGTGTTTATAATTTCTTAGCTTTTGAAAGTACAAAAGAGAGAAAATCAACAGAAGAGTTTGTGAGACTCATGATTGATAACATTATGAATTAATAAAAATTTGTGAGACTCCTATTAAATAATCACAAAATCTACTTTTTAGTTCTCCAAAAACAAAAATTACTCATAATGAATGTTTTACTCTATCATTAGATAAGTAACATTAGTCAGAATGTTCAGATTTTTTCTTTTCGAATTTATTACAGTCTAATCATGCTTATATCTTTCTATTATAAGTTTTAGTTGGCCTTTTATGTTAAATATACCTGTGATATACATGGGTTTGTATACCATGTATATCACGGTTTCACAAGGAAACTTTTCATATGTGAAACCGTGGTATACACGGTATGCAAGCCCGTGTATATCACGGTTTTGGCAAGATTTTATGTAATATAATTATTGTATTTATTGTATTAAATGAGTCTTGTACACTTACCATAGTTATAGGATTCTTGTATAACTAGAATAGGGTTTTGGAATTAGAATAGGAATACGTTTTTCCTATTATGGAAAATTATAATTTGTATATATACTCTTTCATTAATGAAAATAATCAAGGGATTATTTCTTTCATGGTATCAATCTTGTCCTCTAGGAAAGCTTATTAGATTGTCGTTTGTAGACTCTCACTCTCGTACTTTAATGCCATTTGATATTATTCATAGCGATTTATGGACATCTCCGGTTCTCAGTTCTTTGAGTCATCGTTATTATGTTCTATTTTTGATGATTATTCTAATTTTTATGGACGTTTCCGTTGGCGAAAAAATCTCACATTTTTTCCATACTTTAAAATTTAGAGCATTCATCCGTACCCAATTCGAACGAGAAATTAAAAATATTCAATGTGATAATGGCAAAAAATATGATAATGGGTTGTTTTGAGATTTTTGTGGTAATAATGGAATCAATTTTCGTTTCTCTTGTCATCATACGTCCTCACAAAATGGGAAAACCGAACGCAAAATTCGTACCATTAACAATATTGTCCGAACTTTATTGGTCCATGCTTCTGTACCCCCTTCCTTTTGGCATCATGCTCTACAAATGGCTACATATCTTCTTAACATTCTTCCTACCAAAGGTTTGACATATTCATCCCCCATTCAAATCTTATATAATAAGACTCCTTCTTATTCACATCTTAGGGTCTTTGGGTGCTTATGTTATCCTCTATTTCCGTCACTACAATTAACAAACTTCAGGCTCGTTCTACCCCTTGTGTGTTTTTGGGTTATTCGTCTAATCATCATGGTTACAAATGTTTTGATTTATCATCTAATAAAATCATCATTAGTCGTCATGTTGTTTTTTATGAAACCCAATTTCCATTTGCTAACGTGAGTAGTCCCGTGCCTAGTTCGTATAATTTTTTGGATGATGTCGTCTCCCCGTATATTATCCAACATTTTTTGGACTTATCCCGCACCCAAAATCCGCCAGCGGGCCCACTGCCCGCTGGCACTCCTTCCACTGTCTCGGGATAAGCAACTGGGCCAAACATTCAACCCAATTCTGCCCCTACCGTTTCAGAGACTGGGCCAAATATTCAGCCCAGTTCTGCCCCACTGCTCTCGGGTCCAGTCCCTATTTCAGTTTCTCGTGTTGGACCAGCAGGCTCACTGCCTGCTAGCCCGTCTATCACCCTTCCACCTTTGACCCAAAATCTACTCAATTCTCCCCCGAGTCACAAAACGGTCACTCGTAGTCAACGGGATATTTTTAAACAGAAAAGACATTTTAATCTAAATTCTAATATTCTTAAATCCCCATACCCCATAACCCTGTGTCCGTATTAAATTACCCGAATTGGAAATTGGCTATGACCGACGTATATGATGCTCTTATTGAAAATAAGACGTGGGAGTTGGTACCCCATCCTTTCTGGTGTTAATATTATTCGGTCTATGTGGATTTTTACTCATAAGGATAATTCTGATGGTTCTTTTGTGAGGCATAAGACTCGTTTTGTAGGTGATGGTAAGACTCAGCAGGTTGGCATGGATTGTGGTGAGACGTTTGGTCTGGTGGTTAAACCGGCTACCATTCGCATTGTTCTCAGTCTGGCTCTTTCCAAAGCATGGATCATTCATCAGTTAGATGTGAAGAATGCTTTCTTACATGGTGATGTTAAGGAGACCGTATATATGCATCAGCCATTGGTGTTTCGAGACCCCAAATATCCTCATCATGTATGTTTATTGAAGAAGTCCTTGTATGGGCTTAAGCAGGCCCCACAGACTTGGTATAAGAGATTTACAGACTATGCCTGATAATTCATTGTTCATCTATCATCGTGGTTTCTCCCTAGCTTATATTTTATTATATGTGGATAATATTATCTTGACTGCCTCTATTGATGCTTTGCGCAAGTCTATCATAACCATGCTCAGCTCTTAGTTTGCTATGAAAGACTTGGGGCCCTTGAGTTACTTTTTGAGGATTGTTGTTTCTCGTCATGCAGGTGGATTATTTTTATCCCAATGAAAGTATGCAGCTGAGATTATTAAGTGCGTTGGCATTTCCTCATGCAACTCTACTTCCACTCCCGTCGATACTAAACCCAAGCTGGGTGCTGCGGCTAGCTCACCTTATGAGGATCCGACCCGCTATCGCAGTTTTGCAGGGGCCCATTCAGTATCTTACTTTCACGAGATCAGATATTACGACGTACATCAGGTGTGCTTGTTTATGCATGATCCCATGGTTGAACACATGAATGCGCTCAAACGCATTATTCGATGCATCCAGGGAACACTTGACTATGGCTTGCATTTATATCCGTCATCAACATATACATTTGTCTTGTATACAGATGCTGATTGGGGTGGTTGTCCAGATACCAGACGTTTCACGTCTGGCTATTGCATGTTTCTTGGTAATAACTTGATCTCCTCGTCTGCAAAGCTACAATCTACATTATCACGCTCTAGTGTGAAGATCGAGTATCGAGGGGTAGCCAATGTGGTCTCTGAATTATGTTGGTTACGTAATCTTCTTTTAGAGCTTCATTTTCCTATTAAGAAAGCTACATTGGTTTATTGTAATAATGTTAGTGCCATCTACCTTTCTGGTAATCCTGCTCAACACCAGCGCACGAAACATATCGAGATGGATATTCACTTTGTTCGCGAAAAGGTAGCTCGTGGACAAGTACATGTCTGTCATGTCCCTTCCAAGTATCAAATTACAGACATCTTTACAAAGGGTCTTCCCTCGGTCATTTGAAGATTTTAGGGACAGTCTCAGCGTACGAAACCGGCCCACTATGATTGTGGGGGTGTGTTAAATATACCCGTGATATACATGGGTTTGTATACCATGTATATCACGGTTTCACAAGGAAACTTTCCATATGTGAAACCGTGGTATACACGGTATACAAGCCCGTGTATATCACAGTTTTGGCAAGATTTTATGTAATATAATTATTGTACTTATTGTATTAAATGAGTCTTGTACATTTACCATAGTTATAGGATTCTTGTACAACTAGAATAAGGTTTTGAGATTACAAATAGGAATAGATTTTTCTATTATGAAAAATTATAATTTGTATATATACTCTTTCATTAATGAAAATAATCAAAGAATTATTTCTTTCATTTTAATTACTTTAAAAGTGAAATACAAAACTCAAGGTTATCGTATAATACCACCAAAGGATGTAGGGTAACCGATGGGGTCGCTTTTCCCTTAACAAGATATCTCAGGTTCGAGCCCTAGATATATAAAAACATCATTGATAGGAAGCACTTCTCTCGAATGGGCTCTATGCGGCCTGAATTCAAATTAAACGAGCTATTATGCGGGTATCGGACATCAATGAGAAACAAAAGAACAGGTTAACAAATAATAATTTCATGCATCTAATTTTCCAAAATTCATTTCTTTAAATTAAATTTCCATTTGCTTAACTTTTCTCAAGACTACAAAATCTGCAAAAAAGCATCTTCACCAAAAAGCCTCTCAACCCCTATAGTTTGTCAGCTTTTTTTCTTTCTTCTCCAGGTTTTTAAAGGAAAGTGAAGGAAAATCCCAAGTTTCATAGAATAACAAAAAGAAAAAAAATCAATTCCACTATAAAGTGTAAAAGATATGCAACCCCTTTTGCTTTTTCCAAAGATTATTTCCCCTTCATTTTTAATATTTTTTTTTCTTTATATACAAATATATTCCTTTTCTCCTCATATATCCTTCTACTACTAGTACTACTATTTCTTTTCTCATTTTCCAAACACACAATAAGTTCTGAATTCTTGAAAGGTACCCTTCATTGCTCTTTTATACTTTCTTCTGATTTTTCATTAAACATTTTATATACATGTTATGTGTGTGTGTTTGGTGTGAAGAAGGTAGAGGATCATAGGCAAGTCCAATATTTTTTTTGGTTTACCATATGTATTTGGATTTCACTGACTAATTCAGATTTGTGTTAACTGATTTGAAGGTCTAGTTACGGATTCGGTATAATTCAGTAGCTTTAGCCAAATTAAACTATGTATTTGTGTTAAGCAATAACAACAACAACATACTCAGTAAAATTACACAATGTGAGGTCTGAAAAGGGTAGAGTGTACGCAGACCTTATCTCTACCTTGGTAGGTAGAGCGGTTGTTTTCGGGAGACGCTCGGCTCAAGACAAAGCAGAATTACAAGCAAAACAAGAGATATTTGTGTTAAGAGATCCACTTAATATATATAAAAAATATATCCATATTTAATAAGCTGTCTTTTCTAAAATTCAGAATTCATAAACTCAAAATTCAGGATTCGTCTCTCCTTAGTAGGGCTATTTAACATGATAAACTCTTTATTAGGAACTTCTCTGTTCGCAGAATTCAAATCCCGACCTTGGTTAAGAGTGGAGGAATCACATCCATCCCACCAAATCATTGATAATACATATTTATATCTAATTAATGGGTTGAAGGTTATGAGCGTTTTTGAAAATATAGGTTCAAATAATATTTTTGCTACTTTTCGTGATTTTTCACTTGCAACACTCCATGTTATACATGGCAGTGATAAATGGACAGATAAATACAGAAAAGCAGGGTTTGATCTGAGAAAAATCTGTTGAGAAAACGACGGGATATCTGTGCATATATAACTTATTTAGTTCTTCTTTTGTCTATATTTATGATATTTATTGAATTTTCTCCATATAGAGTTGTTTGCTTTATGGTCTTTAGGCTTCTCTCATTTTTCTTGAGTTCTATTTTGGTGTATATGAATTGATTTAGCAGTCAGTTACTTCAATCATACTTTTACTTCTAGTTAACATTTAATTTCTTTTTATTACCTTTTAATTTAATGTTCTTTTTAGATGAAGAACTATAGTTAATTTCCAGGTTTTAGTAAGTCCCAACTCTTTTTTAAAAACAAATCTTTCTATTTTTTCTCCATTTGAAGGCACACATTATATCTACTAATGCCTCATTATAATGAACTATACCCGATACAAAGCCATTACCTTCTTTCTATATTTAGGGCTTCCTAATACTTCACCCATCCCAAAATATTTGTCATTTTATTTAATCAAAACAAAATTAAGTAGTTTTTTCCGATTTTACCTTTGTATTAATTAACAACATTTAAGATGTTTTCACCATTGATGGAGTAAATATTTATTGAGGTGAGATTATATGAAATATGTTAAGAGAATAAAATAGTCAAAAATATTACCCTTATAAATGTTTTCTTAAAGTGGAGTGTAAATAAAAAATGTAACAATTATTTTAGAAAGGAGGGAGGAACTAATAAGGCTTTGATTGCTTTAATCATTTAGAAATTAGAAGGAAGTTCACATTTCAAGACCATGACAAGTATTGTCCACCTTGGTCTAACATGCCTAGTGGATTTGTTACTTGAGCTATGTGATCATTGAGTTCGAAAAATGAGTCTATACCGTGTGAATTTGTATTATGCGTTATAAAGTTTTTCACTCCCTCTTCCATTTTTATACTATAAGATTTTTATTATGCACTCCTTTTTCGAAAGCTTGTCATTCTAGACGCCAGACTTCAACCGTCCTTGTGACCTCGTCGGCCCTTCCTCCGACATGGGCGTTACAGGAAGATACTACTATTGTCTTGGTTTTGTTTTAATCTTGTAAAATATGGAGATAATAGTAAAATAGCATGTTTGAATTCTCTTTCATACTTGTATTTGTACTAGCAACTTGGATCATTCAATTTTGGCATCACGAATAATACTTTTAGAAAATTAAATACTTTGACCTAAGTGAGACAAGTTTTCAATCCTTGTCCAATGGAAGGCAGAAATCTAATAAATGAAGGATTTCACATCATAATAAATGTGCCTATCAGTTGCTGAAACTGTTCAGGATGATAGTTCCATTTCATAAAATTTAAAAAATAATATAAAAAAATGTGTGAATTAAAATAAATTTTAGATATTTATGTTATTGTAAATAATCTCATAAAATTAAATTATTTTAAAATATAGAAAGAAGTCAATCTTTTTTAAACAAACTAATAAAGAAAATAGACCAATATTTTTAAAACGGATGAAGTAATTGAAAATGGGGTAGGAAAAACATGAACCACTTCTTAAATTTTTACCCATCAAGTTTTAACTCGTTTACTAATAATCAGCCTGGATTCAAAATTCAAAATTTATGTATTCATATGATACTTCGCTATTCATAATAACTCGTTTATGCTACTAGGTTCATAACATATTATATGTGCATATTTTAGTAGATTTTTTTAATACATCTATGTAATAATAATGTTGATTAGTCCCTTTTTGGTCATGTAATTGAAAAATAATTTACGATACTATTTTAGATTTGATAGGTAAAACTTTATGACAATAACCTAGAGTTTCACCGGTAGAATTTATAACTTATTGATAATTTCATCTTATATAATTAGACTTTAGATTAAAGCTATTGAAAATCTTTCAGAACCTTAGGACAAACTACTTATCCATCTCTGCTTGTGGTAAAGGAAAAATTCAACTATTCATGTATTTTTTTTTTTGTTGTATTAGGTCCACATATCTTATTTCACAAGTTATTAATTTTACTTTGTTTGAATAATTTGATCGTGTAAATATATCGTATTAAAAAAAAAGTGAAACTCAAAATATGCAAAAGTTACCTAGTGGAACCATCATTTTGAAATCTTTGGGGCCCACAAATACTTATTATATATGACTAAAAGAGTCAACAAAAACAAGTTTATTGGGAAAAGCAGCTGTTTAGCTGCTATAACACCTCCCCCCCTATGAGTCCAACAAACGAATGTTAGGCCACAAAAACAATATTCTTGGATTTTGCTTTGGTGATAGTCCTCGAGAAACATAAATAAAGAAAATAAAATAAAAGAGTAAACTCTTTTAAAAAATTTTAAAAAATTGATTTTCTTGAAATTGGTGCCCTTTTAGTCAGTAGAGTCAGGTCTTCTCTCATTAAAAAAAGTACTATGGAAATGGAGTAGTAGTATAATACTCTGTATACACTACTCAAAAGCTGCAAAAAAGTTACAGGTTGAATTAGTGTTAACATATTGTAGAAAAATATTTTTAAAAGAATTTGAACCTCCCTTTTTCTTTTTATTTCTCACATGATATTGTGATACTAGTACTTGTTTCGATGTTTGATTAAATTTAGATTTGCGTTGAAAAGATAAATATTTTTTCAAATTTGTATTGTAAAACATTTTTCTTGAACAAGGATATTTAGGAGACATTCTCTTTATTTTAATAAAGAAAGTGATAACATCTGCGTATATCTCACCTTGTCCGGAATATAATCCACTTGTGGAAGTATGTTATTGTTGTTTATTGTATAATGCTTCCTAATAAAGGTAATTTCATAAACATAACTCGAACTCTGAGATCTTTCATAAAAATAAATTACCATTCATTACCACTTTTTTTGGTTGAACCTCCCCTTCTTGAATTTGCAATCTGCATCAGCATCTAGCGAGGATAGAAAGGGAAATTTATAATTAATGAAGGCGAAATAAAGGAAAGAAAATAAGACAGAGATTGCTTGTGCAAATCTAGATAAATTGGGAACTGGACTTTTGAGGCAATGTAAGGTGAGAAGTGAAAAGTTGGGTTTCTACCTCACTTGCTTTTTTGTTTCTTGTTTGGCTTTGTGAAATTGACCCAAGGTTGTTGTCATTGGGGTGAGGAGGGTAAACTTTTTATCCAAATGTTTATATCAACTTATTATGATTAACTAATTTAATAACGTGAAACTTAACTATAGTTACAACAACATACACGTTATATTTTAATAGTCTGGAGAGAATGAGTGTACGCAGATTTTACACTTACCTTTGAGGGGTAGAGGGATTGGTTCGATAGATCCTAAACGAAAGCTTAACTATAGTTAAGTGAGATAAATTTATATACAAACACATATCCTATTGAATTAGTGTAGATACACGATGGAGATAAAAATTTAATGAAAAAAGTAAAGGTTAAGTGGTAACCCCTACTTTAAATTTAAAATACATGTATGAAATGAAGGATATTAGAACTATGATAGTTAGTGACGAAGCCATGAGTTTTATTAATAAGATTCAAAATATAAATAAATATTACACACGTAAAAATCAAGAAAATTCAGTACCTACTACAGTCGGACTTATTTATAATAGTCATATTCTATATCAAATTTTCATGTTATAGTATATGTTCTCTATAGCAACATTTCACTATAACAACTAAAGATATCCAGACAAACAAAATCATTATAGAGAGATTCGACTATATACATACATAAATCAGTTTAATCTTGTATATATAAAATAATCGGATGAATTTCTTGCGCTCCAAACTACCCCTAATAGTCCTAAATCTCCAATCTTGTTTAGCCTATAGTAACTTAGTGAGGGGAACTAGGGAGGTGAGGTTTTAGTTGCAATCAATAACAAGCCCATGCCCAACAAAAAAAAAACAGTAGACAAAGCAAACACTATTCCATGCCTTCATTTACTTGGCTTCATTATGTTGTGATAGATGGTCACAGTGTTGGGAATAGACACATACAAACTCACAAGGCACAAAGAATTTCTATGTCCTAAGCTGTCTCCTTAAGCTTCTTCTCTCTTCCTACTACCCCTAATTCCTCATAGACTTATAGTAGTACTACAACGGCATGAAAGACATTTTCCCTTACTGATTTTTAAGGATAGGACAATATTGCTTATCAAAGGCCCTCTTTTTTAAAAAGCCTTATGAGAAGAAAATAAAGAAAATCATCAAAAGGGTGTGGTAAAATGGTAAATATTTCTTCTTTCTCGGCAAAAAAACTCTCGAATTCGAATCCTAAGATGAAGCTTTTAAGGTAGGGAGCACCAAAAATCTCATGAAATAGTGTGGTGGAATGGTAAATGTTTCTTTATTCTTGATAAAAAATCTCGAGTTTGACTCACGAAAATGAGTTGTCTTCGGCAGGAAGTGCTAAAACTCTCGTAATGAGCTTTTTGTGGAGAGCGGTGAAATGATAAAGGTTTCGTTATGTTTTGATGAAAAGTCTCGAATTTAAATCTTGAAATAAAGTTTTCTTGGTAGGGAGCACTAATAATTTCATGAATTAGTGCTGTGTATTGATAAAGATTTCTTCTTTCTTGATAAGTCTCGGGTTTGAAGTTCTTTTTGATAGTGTGTTAGAGGAATGGTAAACATTTTGTCTTTCTTGATCAGAAGTCTCGGATTTTTTCTTCGGTAAGGAGCACTAAAACTCTCTTAAAGGACTTTTTATTTAGTAGGGAGTAAGTAATAAAGCCCCAAGCTTTTTCACGACAAAAATTTGAATTAGTAAAGCTAGTAAATTTCAAACTAATAATTAGAAAATAATTTTTAAAAATATATATACATCTATAGTACCTTCACACTATATCCACCCCCATGTTATTACTTTTCTTTGGTTCAACATCTTTTCATTCATGTGACTAAAAAAATGCACCAAAAAATACAAAATCAAACACCCTTTTAAGTTTCTTGAAGATGGGGTTCTTCAAACATCGCAGGAACAACAACATAGTCAGTATAATCTCACAAAATAGTCTGAAGAGGGTAGGCTGTACGCAAAACTTAGCTAGACTTTTATGGAGACAGGCTGTTTCTAATACACTCTTCAAAAATCTCTATCTTTTTTTTTATTTTTTGGTAATAGAAGTCTCATCTTTTTTCTTTTATAAATGCTCTGTAGGACTTATTCTGGTTGTGGCAAAAGATCAAACACCTTGTGTGCAATGAAGGTTCTTGAAGATTTTGGTTCTATAGATTTCAAGAAAATGTTAGTAATGCAAATGCAGATAGTTGGTTTTGTTTCCAGCTACTTTGGGTGTTCAAAAGTTCGAATTTTTCTGCTTGAAATGGATTTTCCAGCTTTTATTTCACTTGTTCTTGATTTTCCGGCGGTTTGACGGCGGCGGACGGTGGTGGTGATATTGGCGGGGACGGCTCAATCTTTCTCTCAAATGGTACCTTTGTATATCATTTTGATCTTGATATTTTCACTTCATTTTTCTATAAATCCTTCTAGTTTTTGTTTTATTATTGTAGAATTTGGAATTAATTGTATTAATTTTGGCCCATGAAATATACAATTAAATATAGGATTTATGGAGTATTAACAATATTATTGTACTTGATTTTGGTTGCTAAAAGATACTATTCAATTATTTGTTCTATGCATATAAAAGGAATTAAAGACAGCAATTTTTATGATAACTAGTTTTTTTTTTTTCATTTTCGTTCCATTTTAAGAAGAAAAATATACATTTAAATAGGATTAATGCAGCATCAGCAATATATTTATTAGTACTTGATTTAGTTGCTAAAAGATTAGTCTTTAATTATTGTTTTGTGCACAAAAAGGGAATTTAAAACATCAATTTTATGAAAAATAGTTATTGTTTTTCCTTTTCCTTTTCATTTTTAGAAGGAAAATATACAATTAAATAGGATTAATGCAGCATCAGCAATATTATTACTTGATTTAGTTGCTAAGAGCTATTATTGAACTATTTGGTCGACGCAGAAAAAAATGAATTTAGAACATCAAATTTATGGTAATAATTATGATTTTTTCCTGTCCTTTTCATTTTAAGAAGAAAAATATTGAATAAAATTGGATTAATGCAGCATCCGCAATATATTAGTACTTGATTTAGTTTCTAAAAGATAGTAGTACTACTATTCAATTGTTTGTTTTATGCATAAAAAGGGAATTTAAAACATCAATTTATATGGTAAATAGTTATTGTTTTTTACTGTCCTTTTCATTTTAAGAAGAAAAAAGTACAATTAAATAGGATTAATGCAGCATGAGCAATATATTATTAAGTACTACTTCCTCCGTCTCAATTTATGTGATATAGTTTGACTCGTCATGAAGTTTAAAAAATAAAGAAAAACTTTTGAATTTTATGATTTAAAATAAGTCAAATATATTTGTATGGTTATAAATCATCTCGTTAAGCGTAAAAGGTAAATGTTAAAGTTAAATTATTGCAAATAAAAAATGTATCACTCTTTTTAGCGGACTAAAAAGGAAAATATATCACAAAGAGAGTACTTGATTTAGTTGCTCAAAGATACTAGTACTTCTATTTAGTTGTTTGTTTTATGCCTAAAAAGGGAATTAAAACATCAATTTTTATGGTGAATGGTTACTTGTTTTTCCTTTTCTTTTGCATTTCATTTCAGTTTTTTTTTTTCAAATTTGGATCTTGGATGTGGGGTAGTTGAATAGAGAAATGATGACATAACAAAAGCTAGTAGGTGAAATTGCTAGAATAGGACAAAATAGTAGAATTAGGATGGGCAATCTTGAAATTACATTCTTATCTTTTATTTTATCATTATGGTATGTGGTAGTCTGACTTGCCTTTAGATTCTTGCTAACTTTTATTTTAGTATTGGTTTTCGTAGGTTAGCGTTAACTTTTGACTACTATTTTTTTGCTCTAGTAGTTTTGGTGAATAATGATAGACTAGGGTCATGTTCTCGGTCGGAGACGGAGGCGAGGGTTAGAGGGATAAGTGTGGTGAGAGAGATGATAGGTTGAGAATAGGTTCCTGAAACATTGGGACTTTAACGGGGAAGTCCATAGAGCTAGTTAAGATTTTTAAAAAGATGAGAATTAATATAGTCTGTGTCTAGGAGACCAAATGGGTAGCACATAAGGCTATGGATGTGGACAGGTATAAGTTATGGTTCTTGGGTAGGTCGAGGTATAGGAATGAGGCAGGCATTTTAGTAAACAACAAGCTAAGAGATCAGGTCGTAAAGGTTAGGAGGGTCAATGACAGGATGATGACGATTAAGTTGGTAGTTGGAGGGTTCACTATGAACATTATTAGTGCTTACGCACCGCAGACAGACTTGGACGAAGAGGAGAATAGGCACTTTTGGGAAGATTTGGACGAGGTGGTGGAACGTATACCACCCACTGAGAAGTTATTTGTAGGAGGGGATTTCAACTTCTGGGGGGGTTATGACGACGTGCATGGAGGTTTGGGCCTTGGGGATAGGAACATAGGAGGCGTCTCACTTGTAGAGTTCGCTAAAGCTTTTGGGATAGTGATAGCCAATTTGAGGAAATGGAGGAGTTTGACCATGACTAGTGCATAGGAGATTTTTTTAGGGGGGGGGGGGAAGGAGGTTGATGGCCAGGGGGCTTGTGGGAGTAGTGAGGATGCGATCGGTATGTGGGATAGGACTACTAGTTGCATTCGGGAGGTAGCTAGAGAAGTGCTAGGGGTCTGGTAAAGTTCAAGAGAAGGTGGAAGCAAAGAAAGTGGCGTATGCAAAATTGGTAGAAAGTAAGGATGAAGTGGAGAAGTGGAGAAGTGGACGAATAAGGAATTATATAAGATGGCGAGAAATGAGGCAAAGCTAGCGGTTACGACGGCGAAAACAACGGCTTTTGAACGCCTGTATATGGAATTAAAGGAAAAATGCGGGGATAAGAAGTTGTACAGACTAGCCAAGGCGAGGGAGAGAAGGACCCGTGACTTGGATCACATGAGGTGCATCAAAGACGAGGACGACAAAGTACTGGTAGAGGACACGTTTATTAGACGGAGGTGGCAATCTTACTTTCATTAACTTTTGAACCAAGAAAGAGAAAGACATTATGCCGAGAGATCTGGAGCAAATTCGAAAAGTATCGGGATTTTGGATATTGTAGAAGTATTAAGGTTTAGGAGGTTAAGGGTGTTGTTCACAGGATGCGCATGGGACGAGTGATCGGACCTGATGAGATCCCAGTTAAATTTTGGAAGAGCGCAGGCAGGGGAAGTTTGGAGTAACTAACTGAGTTTTTTAATGTCATTTTTAAGTCAGCAACAATGGCCGATGAATGGAGGTGGAGTACAATGATTCATTTGTACAAGAACAAAGGTGACATCCAGAGTTGCAACAACTATAGAGGTATCAAGCTGCTAAGCCACACTATGAAAGTTTGGGAAATGGTCGTGGAGATAATGGTGAGAAGAGGCGTGTCTATTTCTGTGAACCAGTTTAGATTCATCCCGGTGCGTTCGACTACAAAAGTCATTCATCTTATTAGGAGATTGGTGGAGCAGTATAGGGAGAGGAAGAGGGACTTACATTTGGTTTTCATCGACCTCGAAAAGGCATAAGACAAAGTCTCTATGGAGGTTCTATGGAGATGTTTGGATATTAGAGGTGTATTTGTGGCGTACACTAGGACGATCAAGGATATGTATGATGGAGCCAACACCAGAGTACGGACAGTAGGAGGAGACTCGGAGCACTTTTCAGTGATGATGGGGCTGCATCAGGGATTAGCTCTTAGCCCATTCTTATTTGTCTTGGTGATGGATGGGCTGACGCAACAAATTCAAGGGGAGGTGCAATGGTATATGTTATTCGCAGACGACATAGTCCTGATTGATGAGACTCGCAGCGGAGTGAACACTAAGTTGGAGGTTTGGAGACAGACTCTGGAATCTAAAGGGTTCAGGCTGAGTATTTATAAATTTTTATAGGAACTTTATAAACTGTAGTTTAGAGACGGATTTAGAATTTAACATTTATGAATTTTTATAGGAACTTTATATTAATATATAATAATAACTAAATTCATATTCAATTATTTATAAATATTTAGTGAAACCCTAAAGCAACGATAAAGTTGTCTTCATGATCAATTTAAAAAAGGAAGAAATTATTTCGTGTTACCTATAAGTCATGTGTGTGAGTCCTGGAATAAACCACTGATGTTTGCATTAGAATAGTATGTTTATATCATACTCCCTATGTGAACGCTAGATGCTTCGTGCATATAATTTCCCTTTTAATGAATTTTTTAATACATATATATAGGATTCAAATAAAACCATTGAATTCACGTAAACTCGTAACTTATAAGCTAGGTTTGCCCTAGTGGAAGAAGGAATTGGGTTAAAATTAAGCCACATGCCCAACATGTAGTAATCACTAGTGCTAATCTGACTTATTAGAGATCAATTAGTCTTTAACTTGAGTCTTTTCCTGTTATTTTTCAGCAGTAAAGACTACAAAATCTTTTTAGTGCTCTGGTTAAACATTTGCAGTCCTTGTTTGTCGATGAGACATGCCAGAAATTTATTTACTGTGGATAAATAAACAAACTATTTTCCACAAGGTAGAACTGTGAAATTGTTTTTAACATTAAAAATAAATAATTGTTCAATGAACTGTCAAATATGCAGACTGAAACCATCAAAGAAAACAGTTCTTTTATCCATTTTTTTCTCTTTGTTGGTCCCATTTGCAAAGTACAATACTACTTGCTTCATAATGAAACGTTTTATTTGGAAAATAATACCAGTTATAAAATGTGAAATGTTAGTTATCTAGACATACAAAATGAAATAATTGAAAGCCAAATGATTAAAGATTTGTAAATTTTAAAAATTCAAAGTAATAAGGTAAACTCAATTTACATATAAAAAAATCATGAGCCGACTGTCATGAAGTTGTGGTATTATTCATTTTATATTGGTGATTAGCACCACTTATATGATTTTCCTTTTCATTAGTTCTATTGGAAATTGATTCCTTGCCTTTATTTCATTCCAAGATTACAATATATACAACTACAATAATCAAGTCTTGCTATCTATAAGAATATACTAATTAATGTAATTGATCTAATTACTCCTAATTGATGATACTAATTTATAATTGATTGATTGTAGAATACTCTTGAGTGATTTTGGATGTAAAGAATGGATTTTGGGCTTAATTCAACCCAAAAGCTAGCTTGTAGAGTGATGATTGTTCAAGTCAATATAAGAAGTGCATGTTCCCATTTCATATCTGATGTGAGACTTTTAACACTCTTTGCACGCCGAGACCTTATTAATTAGAGTGTGAATAATATAATTTGGGGGATCAAAATCGGTGAAAGAAGCATTGGAATGGGTCTGACTCTGATACCATGTAAAGAATATATCTTAGCCTAGCTCAACCCCAAAAGCTAGCTAGTAGGGTGAGGATTGTCCATGTCTATATAAGGAGTCCATGTTCCCATTCCATATCCGATGTGGGGCTCTTAACAAATTTTTAATAAAAGCATTAAATTAGTCTAACATAGCAGCTTTCCAATTCGGGTCGGATAAGGCAACTTTGGGATTCTTTGGTATTGGTGACGGTTGGATGGATCTGGTTAGGTTAAAATGGTGCTTAGGTCAAAAAAATTTGTGCATTGCACGGATTTTAATGGTTCGAGGTTGGACAGTTGGGCTGTCGGGTATGTGTGAGGTAGCTGGGTGGTTGACCGATTGCGGGCCAAAATTGTGGGCTCGGGTTGTGTCACATGTAGGGTTGTAAAATTTTCCCTTTGTTGAGCCTGCCCAATTCCAACGATGGATTGGGCCGAGGTCGAGCAACCCATTCTCATTTTGGGTTTGGGTCAGGGGTTTTTGGTTAAGTCCCACATTGTTTTGAGTGTTTAGATGATACATTAAAATCGGATGTAGTCCGTCGTCCAGAAAATCATATGAAGGTGAGGATGCCACTTGAGATGTTGCAAACGAGAATGCAGATTCATTAAAAATGACGTGATGAGAAATAATGATTTTTCCATTTGTCATATCATAACACTTATAACGCCAACGACTGATGCATGTACATTGTTTCGTATAAGTGGCCATGTAAGAATGCATTTTTGACATCCAATTGATGAATGAACCAAGATTTGGAAAGTGTCAGGCTAAGAACAGTCCTGATAGTTGCTGGCTTAACTACCAGATTGAATGTTTCACCACCTCCACTCCAACCTGCTGAGACCTGTCATCACCAACAAGACGAGCTTTGTATCCCGCAAAAGAACCATCAGAATTCTTTTTATGACAAAACACCCACATAGATCGAATTATGTTCACATTAGATGGACGTGATACTAATTCCCACGTCTTATTTTTAATAAGAGCATTAAATTCGTCTAACATGGCAGATTTTCAATTCGGGTCAGATAAGGCAGCTTTGGGATTCTTTAGTATTGGTGATGGTTGGATGGAAGTGGTTAGGTCGAAAAGTTCCATGCATTGCACGGGTTTCAATGGTCAGAGGTTGGACAGTTGGGTTGTCGGGTATGTGAGGTAGCTGGGTGGTTGACCGATTACGGGCCAAAATGGTGGGCTCAGGTTGTGTCACATGTAGGGTTGTAGAATTTTCTCTTTGTTAAGCCTGCCTAATTCCAACGATGGATTGGGCTGAGGCCGAGGGAAGACTGACCTCTGTTCCTCGGACCGGCCAATTCTCATTTAGGGTTTGGGTCAGGGGTTTTTGGGAAAGTCCCACATTGTTTTTAGTGTTTAGATGATACCTCAAAATTGGATGTAGTCCGTCGTCCAGAAAATCTTATGAAGGTGAGGATGCCACTTGAGATGTTGTAAACGGGAATGCAGATTCATTAAAAATGACGTGATGAGAAATACTGATTTTTCCATTTGTCATATCATAACACTTATATCCCCTATGATTTTGTGGGTATCCCAAAAATAGACAAGGAGTGAAACGAGCTTGAAGTTTGTTAATTGTGGTGGATGAAAATAAAGGATAACACAAACACCAAAAAACTCGTAAATGTGTAAATGATGGGAGACGGTGGTACAACATTTGTATGGGTGACACATTGGAGAGTAGTTTACTAGGAAGAATATTTAAACGATATGTGGTCATTTGAAGGGAATGTTGCCAAAAATTTGGTGGTGTGGACAAATGCACAATGAAGTGTGAATCATATTGTTAATTGTTCTAATCTTTCTTTCGACTTTTCCATTTTGTGGAGATGTGTGGGGACATGAAACATGCAAAGACATCCCATTTTGATGACAAAAATCAGTAAATTGGACATTTATGAATTCTCCCCATTATCACATTAAAAATATTTAATTGTTTATAAAAATACTAAATTGTTTTAAAATGGTATAGATTTGCGATTTGTTCCCCAATGGAAATGTCCACAGAAAATTTGAATAATCATCTAAAATAAGCAAATAATATTTATGACATACAGAACTCAAAACAGGTGATGTCCACAAATCACAATGCAACAGATCAAATGGCATAAGAGTACTGGAAGTAGAAGATGCAAATGGAAGTTTAACATGTTTACCAAACACGCACGTTTGGCAAACAGAGGAATCCAAAAGTTTGTTACAAGAAATAAATTTATTCTTCCTAAGATTATCAAAAACTGGTGCTCCCGGGTGTCCCAACTGGTTGTGCCACAAAGTAGGAGAAATGACTGCAAAAGTAGATGGGTTGGCCATGCAATTATTGAAAACAGTCGTGAGCGGATACAACTCCCCCATGTTATTGCATCTCATTAGTGGCATCCACGTCTGAAAATTCTTCACAGAAAAACCAAATGGATCAAAATTCACAGAAACATTATTGTCAGTTGTAAAACGTCGTACATATATCAATTTTTTAATTAGTTTTGGTGCGTGTAAGACGTTTTTCAATTTTAATGGTGTGTGTAGAGGTGGTAGATTTACCTGATCAATACCACGAATTGGAATTTCCTGCCCACTGCTGACAACAATATTTTTATTAGTGCACATATTAAAATAAGACGAGAGATTACCTTGAGATGCCGTCATGTGAGACGTAGCTCCTGTGTCCTTATACCACGACTCATCTGGAACATTCAGATTCATATTGTTCATGGCTTGTTCGATATCCATGTGACCATATCCAACAGAGGATGGTGCTTGGACTGCAAATGCATGTTGTGGACGAGGCCCAAGAACTCCAGACTGGCGGTTTGAAGAAGAGGGCCTGACCCAATTTGAGGCCGGGTTCGGGGCAGCCCACGGTGGGTACTGCCCCCACTGATTTCCGATGGATTGGGCAGTGGGCTGCCACTAGTTGGGCCGCCACTGCCCGGTGTGGTTGCTACCGGCGGCTGGCTGCCCGCCACCCCTGTCTCATCCCTTTCCACCATTATTTTTTTCTTTGTTATTATTACGGTTTGAGCCACGTTTTTTACCATTATTGTTTCGATTTCCGCCGCTATCCGAACCGGAATTTTGTTGTTGAAAATCTGTGGAAAAAGAATTGGTGGAAACGAGGGCAGTTCCGGCATTGACCGCTCCGGAGGATGCCTGTTTTTCTTTCCGTATTTCTTCAAGAATTAACCTCGACCGAGCCTCATAGAATGGAGGCAATGAATTACTCTGTTGAATAAATGTAGCAATTCCATCTTATTGTTCATTCAATCCGGCAATTAATTGAAGGACCGACCTTTGATTTGTGACTAGCGAACCAACGTTGGATAATTGGTCTGCAAGCACCTTCAATTCCTGACAATAGGCGGAAACATTAGAGAAATCATCCAATTTAACATTAGTAAATTGGTGTTCAAGATATACAACCCTAGAAAGTTTGTTATCTTGAAATATGTTTTGCAAACGTTCCATGCATGTTGAGCCGTAGAATTCAGCTCTAATATGGTATGTAAAAGATCATTTGATATTGTGTCATAAATCCATTGAAGGACTATAGCATCTAACATGGATCATAGCTTTTTGTCCACCGTAGTGGTAACCGATGACTCGGAAGGAATGATATGGTCTATTGCCTCATAAGCGCGGCAATGAATTTTGAACAATTCCACCCAAGAGGTGTATTGCCCTTTTTTCCATTTCAAGTGTTGTAGATATAAAGTTCTTGATGTTATTTACGGCAAGAGCAGGATGAAAATTTCATTTTTCGGCTATAGTTTCTACTAGAAATCAAGCAAATAAAGGAGAGAAGATGTTTTGTGTTTGATGGAAGTAGAATAAAGAATCCTAATTTTTGGATAGAAGATGTTGTAGCCGAAGGGGATAGGGAGTTTTGTTTTCGGCTAGGAATTGTTTTAGCCGAGGAGTTTAGGTTTAGGATTAGAGAAGGTATTGGATGTTTAGGGTTTTTGAAGTTGTAGGTTTAGGATTTTTAATACAAAAAAACTAGTTTGGCCGAGTAACAAAACAAATGGAGGAGAAAAAAATTATGTGGTCGGCTAAAGGAAAAACTGAGAGGAGAGGTTTAGGGCAAAAGATTTTAGGCTCTTGATACCATATTGGAAATTGATTCCTTGCCTTTATTTCATTCCCAATATTACAATATATACAACTACAATAATCAAGTCTTGTTATCTATAAGAATATACTAAATAATGTAATTGATCTAATTACTCCTAATTGATGATACTAATTTACAATTGATTGATTCTAGAATACTGTTGAGTGATTTTGGAGATAATTATGGGATTGACCCATAATTATTCTTACAAGTTCAATTCCATCATTTTTAATAATTCACAACTCTATGAGGACCAAATTTAGTGGATAATGTACACGCTCCTCTACTTCTTTTCACTTAAATATTAGGCTTTCATCTGTGTAGGATTTGAACCGGTCATGACATGCACGTAACCGATATGTATTTTGTTCCGATGCGAACAATCAGTCGAAGAAGCGAAACTTAGAGCCTTTACTTTATATAAAGCGCACATACTTAACGACACATTTTTTGCATGATGGATCGGTGAGAAAAATGGGAACAACAACTTAAGCTAGCTCTTATCACTAGACTAAAGTTTAAGCCTTGCAAATACACATATTTATTGATATGTTTTGAGCATTTTATCCAAAAGAAATTTCCAAAATATCGTTCAATTGTCAGTTGATGAGATGTTTTCAGAGTCAAATATGTTCATAAGGTCATTGGGAACTTTTTTAGGTCAACTCTTCTTGCCCATTAGAGTTAATCATCACCATGAGAATGTCTATTCAAGTTTCAAACGACAACTTGCACTGGGCCATACTTACTATTTTTAAGTTTCACATATATCAAAGTAGTTTCAACACAATCAAATAATGAATAATGCTGAACAAAACATTTCCACTCATTGTATTCTTTGTTGTCCAAATATTAAGGGGAGTATGTTGTTATCGTTTCTTTTGGAATGGAGTGACTTAATATTCAGTAATATCTCTATGCGAATTCAGATTCATCGGGGCAGATGATACTGAAGGATCGAAGAAACAAAGTCTTTGGTGGTTGCTCCCAAAGCTTAATTTAAGTGCAAAGGTTGAGTACTTGTAATTTAGGTCTTAACTTGGAGTCTTCCGGCATGTAAATTAAGCCTGGTATTTAAAGGGACAAGCCTATTATTCCCGAGTTTCGACGGTTGATCCTCCTAAGGGTTGGCCCAGATTTCTCGATAGTAAAAAAAAGGGGTCAGGATGGAGTTTTGGTTAAATTTGCAATAACTCAACTATAACCTTAATCTCAAGAATAAATAATATTGAGGTTTGTGTTTTGAGTTCTCCAAACAAAATGGATTTAGTACAACTTTTTTCTCTTGTTTTCATTTAAACTATGATACAGTAAAATTTAAAAAAAAAAAAACTCATTGGAAAATCAGAATATTGCACTTTAGAATTTAAAAAGAATATAATTATAGGAAACCAAAAGAATATTGTTGCAGAGCCCTAATGGATTTGCCTTTGTCCTCATCCATCAGAACCAGTTTGCACTCATTCAGTCATATATACTATTAAGGAGATGAAAAAATTGTTGTTTCCTAATTATTTTGTAGTTTACCTCTTTTGTTTTTTTGTTTTTTTGTTTTTTTTGTTTTTTTGTTTTTTTTTTTTTTTTTTGTTTTTTTGTTTTTTTTTGTTTTTGTGCTCTTCGGATTGTTGAGCAACAACAAAAGATTAAATACAAAAATAGAGTAGTTTTGTCAACACAAAATACAGTAGAATGCTTTTTTTTTTTTGGTCCAACAGTACAATGTTATTTTCTATACCATAACATATCAATCATTCAACTTTTTTTTGGTTTCCGATTTTGTGTCTGGTACTCGTATTGGAGTCCAAATATATTCAGATTCGAATCGTGTAGGAGTCATTCAGGGAAGGCGCTTCCTACAAAAAAAAAATCATATCCAACGCTTGAACCCGAAATCTTTGGTTAAAAGAGGAACAACTCCATCCACTTCACCACATCCTTATATCCTTTGGTGTTAATCATTCAACTTACTATAGCTTAATTCAATATAATTCTGTTATATGAATCGTTTATATCCCTACGCTCAATATCATTCAGATACTGGAAAATAAATTAATTTTTTGTAGCAAACTATGGCTTCTAAAACCAATTGTTCTACAGATATCATGCTTGTTGCAATACTGACACGTAAGTTTTTAATCAAATTAAAAAGATTTCTGGAAAACAATTGACCTAATTTACTTATAATAACTCAACCTAAATTGAGTTTTGAGACAAATTTACCTTTATGCAATTTTAGGCACTTGTCATATGACGTCGTCCTCATATCTTATTTTGTACGATTGGTATTTCCATCCAATGCATCAAGAGTTGTTTGACATAAATAAAATTTCTTCACCCTTAAGGCCTTATCTAATGTCTCGATTCGAGCCCTAAGAGTGAAAAATATCCAAATAAGGAGCACTTCCACCATTAATGAGCCTTATATAGTACAAATCCAAGTTGGTCAATACCCCAAAACGAGTATCGAACATCTAGTGGAAAACCAACAACAACAAAAAAAAGCTATCCTATTTTTCTACTTTTTAATTTTATGTTACATCTTCATTTATCATGTTGCTCTTCTGAAAGACTAACCAAATATTTGACTAGTCTAGGCACCACGATCATGTCCAATTTCATTTCACCTGTATTCTTATCTTTGAGACTGAACTTACAATGCAATGTACTGTCTTACTTCTACTTTATCCTAAAATCTTGTTCTTTATAGTATTTCATCATAGTCGTAACTCTTAGCTAGCTTGTTCGGTTGTTTCATCAGTAATAACTACTATCTGCAAATAGCATCGCGGAATCTCATCATGTATACTTTTAGTAAGCATCAACGGTGTAGCCTAATATCAAATGAAGTGGGTGCAAATCTTTGAGATCAAGGTTCTACTCTCAGCAGAAACACAAAATACTAGGTGATTTCTTTCATCTGCATAAGTCTTGGTGGGCAAAGTTATCTGGTACATGTGCTAGTAGAGATAGCAGGTACATGGTAGAATAATCTGACGTGCTTATGCTACCCAACTAATTGCAAGTACCTTAACAAGTAATGAATTAGCTTTTAAACAGCCTAGGTCCATAGTAATAACCAAACTTTTAGCTTCTTCCCATTTTCTGTATTCACCATTCTGCCTACTGCAAAGATGTGAAAAACACAGATTTCACACACAATCAGTCACATTCCAATGGTTCCATTCTGGAAGAGCATGATAAACATGTGTAGTGGAAAGCAATTGACAAAGCACAAACACAAGCATCCAGCAAGAATTAGTTTCTTTGAAAATAAAAATAAATGCATCATCACATAATGAAGTTTATTAGCCACTTAGTCATAATCATGATATGCAAAGAAATCATGATACCCATCCTTTAGCAGCTTCTTAAGTGAATAGTGAAAAGAACACCAGCAAACCATAAATACCAGCTTCCAATGTCAGTAACATGAAGTCATTTAGTGCTATTCTATTCTTATCCAAATAAATAATAACCTCATGAACTCAGCAGGCTTCGGTAATTCAGTTCTCTAGACTCATCACTCACGCAAGATGGGCGATGGAGGCTAGGGTGCAAAGCATCACAGTTCACCATCTGCGCCATTATTCACTCACAAAATATGCTGGTCCTTGTGACCGGCGACCGTGCAATCTGCTGGTCTTCGGAACCCAGTGATCATTCAACTATACAACAACAACATACCCAGTGTAATTTCACCATGGGGGTCTAGGAGTGATCATTCAACTATAAAAATGGCAACTCGGTGCACTAAGCTCCCGCTATGCGCGAGGTCTGGGGAAGGGCCGGACCACAATGGTCTATAATGCAATATTTTATGCTTTCCTTCTTAGTAACACTAAGATTCAGAAACAGCTTCAACATGCATATTCAGAACTCATCCAGGGTCTCGCTGCAGCATATATCAAAGCAGATAAGCTCACTGTAGATTTGGTCACATGACAAACTGGTTGGAATGCCAGATTAGACCGAACACTACCAAAACATTAAATGTCCTGGCCCAGCATACAATCTACTGAGTATGGCACGCGGTTGTCTACTCTGAATTAACGTAAGTGCAATATGTATTCTTGCACGACTAGTTAATTATTTATGAGAATGATTTCGTAATAAGATGTCACATGACATTCAAATTAGAGGAGCTGTTAAGTTGAAACTGACCGGCTACAAAAAATTGAGCAATTACTAGCAAGTATCAGCTAGTAAATCCATAGGAACTAAAAATATGAATCAACAAGCATTGCATGTACCCCACATCCAAACCATATTTCTGGAAGCTTCCTGTGTCATGTCAAAGAATTCTTGTGGTTCCCTTTTTCGTTCTTTTATGAACGTGTGTCCTTACCAACTTGTATGCACCTAGAGTAATTCTACGGTATATCTACTATATCCCATCAGCACGTGTACTAGGTAACTCTGTCCACCAAAACTTGGACAAATAGGAGGAAACCTAGTGTTTTTGCCTCCGCTAAAATTTGATCATGAGACTTCATGGTTCTTAATCCAGTTCATTGACCACTAACACTCTTGTGTGCGCGCCCTTTTTCATTATTTTTTTCCGCACAAGAGTGTCACATAATGATTGGGAGAAGATACTCTTTCCCTATAATGCACATCTACACACAGGACAAAACTGAATTCCGCATTTTCTCCCATTTTATCCATCTTCTAGTGAAGATCTCAGATCATTTTTACGCTTATCGTATTTTGGGTTTTATATATTATAAAAAAGTGTCTAGAATTTGAATGAATAATGTGGATACTTATATATCACAATTGAAATTACATCTTGGCCGAATATCGTGCTCACTCCTCAAAACAAGAAAAAGACTACAGACATTGGAGAGGACAATTATAATTGAAAAAACACCATATGATTTGGTGTTCCTTAGAAGTATCATATATAGGGCTAGACATAAATTATCGAAAACCGAATTGAGAATCTTGGTAATTCGGTATTCGGTGATTTTTATAATTTTGATTTTCAGGATCGGTATTCGGAAAACATAAATATACCGTTTGATAATTAGGTAAATACCGAATACTGAAGAGTGCTTTTATGCTAATTCCCTTCCTGGTTGTATATGTGAGAAAACCCACAGATAGCAAAGTTTGAACACAAAGTACTTAGTCCCTTGATCTCCTACGAGTTCAGCTTGGGACATTATGGGAGGTATTGCCATGCATATAGTTCTAAGAGCATGTGGATTGAGTCTCTACTAAAGGATTCATATCACTGGGGGAAAAGTTCTCCCTGTTTAGAAACAGGTGCTGGTGCAGAGTCAAGTATACCGTTCAACCATACAAAGACATTAGTCATTTTTGTTATTTGGACGTTTTCCACGATACTTTTTTGGTAAGGAGGCTGGAGCTGCCAATATCCACTCGTGAAGATACTTCAATATGGTATTACCGAATACTGAACCGAATCAAAGTTTGATTTACCGATTATCGAATTACCGAACAAAAGTTTGAAAGTTCGTTATTTGGTATTTACTTTCAATTATCGATTACTGAATTACCGAATCCGAACTTTCAAAATACCAAACCGAATATTGAACGCCCACCCCTAATCACATGTTCTTTCAAGAAACTTCATTGGACCAGCAAATATACTTGGTGTTGGTGTACTCTATTGTACTTTATAAAGCAGTACGGAAAGTAATAACTATTACAAATGTTCGAAAGGATAAATAAATGGTCAATCTTCAAACCAGCCGCAAGTGTGTTGTGTCTTGAATCTTGATCACCTTGCAAAGCCAATGTTGAGAACTGCCGCAAGTTTGTTGTGTCTTGAATCTTGATATCCTGAAATCAAGAAACAACTAAATCTGGATGGTTACAACGTTGTGTGTTGAGTCGAGTGATTGCACTCTGTCCTTAAGACAAGATTGCCCCGTATATATGCTTTTACGTTAGCGGGCAATAGTCTCCCAAGATAAAACAACATTTTAATCTCAACACTACAAAGCCAATAGGTTGAGCCTGTCGAAGAAAACAAATATGACTCGACTTGCTGAAGATATGGAATAGGAAGGAAGAGTTTCTCTTTACTCTTATCTTTTATCTCTGTGTATATAGTGTGTCTCTCGTAGTGTATATATTGTGTATACGTGAGGGTTTGGTCACTTTGTTTTTCAGCCACCGTTTTCTTTGAATTTCACCATCGTTTTTCGATTTTCTGTGTCTTTTTCCAAAGTGTGTTTTCATTTTGTTTTTCGTCTATTTTTCCGTACGTTTTCTGCTCTGTTTTGAGCCAAATGAAGCTCAATTTATAGCATGAGGAGGGGCTGTCCAACAGCTGAAAAACAAGGCTGTAATGGCCCTTAAAGGAGGACTGTAATGGCAGGTTTTAATGCCATGAATGAGGTGCTCAATTGCCCAACTAATGGGCTGTTAATGGAGGAGTTAATCAGCCAAGTAATGGCTGATTAATGCCTCAAAAAACAGTCCCAACGGTAGGCTTTCTGCCTTTCGTCACCTTCCCGAAACTCGGGGACCAAACCGTAAATATTGAAACTTCGGGGATCAAATTGTACATATGAAAGAATTCTGGTCCAAACTGTACATATGAAACTTCAGGGATCAAACTGTACATCTGGCAGAGTTTTCTAGTCGACCCACGACCCGTGACCCGAAACCCGAGCCCGAGCCCGAGACCGGACGGGACGGGCGGGCGGCGGCGGCGCGCGTGTGGGCTTAGCCATGAACCCATGCACATCTAGGTCTTCCCTCCTTTAAACACATGGGATACCCCTTGGGGTCCCAAATCCTTTACCAATTTGAGACATATAGAGAGAGCAATTCTTCCTATTCCCACCGATGTGGTAGATTTGTCCCACACCACATTTTCATGCCTTAAACACCTTACTTCGTGGACCAATATCTCTTTCATTTCTCAACGAAATTAGACGATTCTTGGCCCTATGGTCATCTACTCACTTCGTAGATCATGCATGTGCGAAGAGACAAGGTCTCCAACATACGGAACACTAGTGTTTAATTCATCAAGGATGGGTGGACGCATCTCCCCGCCAAAGGCTAATTTCCAACAATCCCCTCTATGAAAGAGAGATTGTGGCGCACACACAAGGTGCCTACATTTCAGCAATCTTTCAGCGAAAAGATATTGCATCAGGAGCGGTAGCTTTCGCTTTGAACCTTCCCTAGTTGAATACCATCGGACTTACTTACTGCGCGATGAACGTGATGTCTTGAACCGTCAGTGTTTAGTGTAAGCCAAGACAACGATATCAACATAATAACTCTTCTTATTCATTTTCCTTCTTACGTTTCTGTCCGTTGTGGCCATGGACACACTTGGATTCTTAAGTGCGTTCATTTGAAGCGGCCATCCTCGCACTTAAATAGGTGATCTCCTACAAGGTATCTGCTATACCCCACTTCACAAGTGTTAGGAATCATTAAAAGTTTCCCCAACCTTAACCTCAACAGTTTGAGGATCATTAAAGGTTTGGAAGCTTAACTTTTACCCCCCATGCAGGTAGCACTTTAATGTCTATCGCGGGAACAACTTTGGATTCATGTTTCCGTACATAAATCATCATCCGAAGTGCTTCTTGCTTCCACCGAAGCGCTCAACTGAACCTTTTGCCGCTTAGTTTTCCCATTGAACCAAATTCTTGGGATCTCCAATCGGTATGGTTGGGTTTCCACCGCAAAGGTTCGTATTGTTTGGGTTTTACGCCCATTTCCCTAGACAGGGCGAACACTTGATCTCCGAGTTGTCCCTTAGTTAGTAAACAAGGAAGTGACACCCGTGATGATCAAGCGCCATACGGTCTTATGTCTCCGACGATCCGGATGCGACGGATATGCCCAGACGCCGTCATCCGTGTCCTTCCGAAGCCGACCGGCTAGCCATAGTGTATAGCTCGCGAAGACACGGGTTTCTCCCGATAAGGGACGTCCTCTAAGGAGTCATGAAGTTACTCAACTTCTTTCATGCTTTGTATAAAGCGATAAACTCCGATTCCATCATGAATCGGTCGATGCAAGTTTGCTTAGAGGTTTTTCTAAGACCCACCATACACATTTACTTGTGGCTTTGGTGTTCTTCGATCGATGTCCGGTTTGCATCTTGTGTTCTCCCCGAACCATTTGGACATCCAGAATACTATAATCGTAGATAAGCGACTAATTCGGATATCGTCATATCCGACTTAACGCCTTCTATTGATCATGTATGAAGATCATCGGTGAATCTTAGTTCAGCGATCTCGCTTTATAGGATGATACCAGGTCGGTTGTAGTGTGTACAATACATTGAACTACACGTGACACGAGTATATCGCTTCTTGTTTATATGTGCACCATGATTCCAATCGGTTCTATGATTCATATCCATTGGTGGCTTCAACGAGATCAACTATCGACCGGTCCGTTAGATGTCTTAGAAATCCAATTCCTAAGATGTCATCTGTGATACCCATATCTTTCATATCGAGACTTTGTTTCAATATGACTTTTACTTTCAGACTGTTGATTCTTCAACTGTTGGCTTTCTAACTTCAGAGTCAATGTTTCGTGGTCGATTCATTGTTTCGTTTTATCGAAACTTTCGGGACCAAAATGTAAACATTTCGGGGACCAAAACGAAAGTTCAGGAAGAAGCCCAACAGCCCGGCAAACCAACTCTGATTCTCTTCTTCCAACTCTCTGATTGGAAGGCTGTTTCAACATCCATGCCACGCAAGACTGCAATGGCCCATGATGTTAAGCTACTCCCACGGGGAGCACATATACAAGTAGCCGAGGCTTTGAACTCGTCGTAGATCTATCTACTTTGTACTCACTTTTGAGTATCCTTTTTCACAACCCAAAGGTTCTTTTCCCGGAGGAAGATCAACCATTACGCAAGTATGGTTCTATATGAGGAAATTTATTTCTCTCTTTGTAGCTTCTTTCCAAAGCATCGCTTTTGGAGATGACAATTATTTGTTAATTGTCCATGGTTCATTCTCAACCATACAAGCTAGAAGGACTGGAACAAGTCTTTGTTCCCTTCTTTGCTCGTCTCGGTTCAACATCTAGAATCCCTGAGTTCTGCAGATCTGGAATATTAAGTTCCGGATAGCTAACAACTTTCGAGTCCTGTAGATACGGAATGTCTAGTTCCGGACAGTCAGGCCCTCGCGGGTTCTTGTTAACCTTAAGCAATTACTCCTTTTTCCTTTTCAAGGAAAGTTATCTCCTAAGAATTCAACATTCTTTAACGCCAAGAGGCGATAAGCACTACTGTTATTTGCAGATCCAGTGGATATGCAATCTACAGTCTTAGGTACAACTTGACCTGTTTCGGTATTCCAACTTTTACCAAGCCACCCCATAAAATTTGGGCGTATGACTTAGCGCTTGGCTAACACCGTTGGACTGAGGTGATAAATGAACAGTCGTTTAATGAACGATGCTTCACATTCTCCCCCTCTATCACTACGAATTTTGCAATCCATAGGCTTAGTTGATTTCCAACTTCTGCTTTGTAGCGCTTATCCGCTTCAACAACTTCATCTTTGCTTTTTCAATAAACAAAGGATTCCATACGTTGTACCATCATCAATGAAGATCACAACGTACTTGTCTCCCCCCTCTATTTTGTATAAACTTCAAATCACCCAAGTAGGTGTGACTAAGTTCTAGAGGAGCGGTGCTTCTTTCGCTATTCCCTTGACGGAATTTGGAAAGGTGATTTTGCCTCTTCGTCTACCTCACATTTATTTTGAGGGTTTATGTCGACAGAAGGCAACAATCTCTACATCGTTAGCTTTTGAATGACTTGCAATTTAACGTGTCTTAATCTATGATGGCATAGATGCACGGATTACAAATATATCATTCATTTGACTACGGACATCTTGTACCATTCTTAGTTATTACGGCACTGTTGGAGTAGTCTCAAACCGAGCTTGACCAACGGCGTCCCTTAAACCAAGTTAGGAACATGTATCACCTCTTTTTAGAGTGATCTCATTCCTTGAAGTCCTATTGAGGACAACCTCTCCAGCCCCTTTGATTTTTGGAGGTGGCGTTGCTTCACATGAACAACCTCTTGCCCGTGGTTAGGGCACAACCGGATCATATGTGATCTCGATACTCTGGCCCACTCTAGTTGCTTTGGCGGATCGAGCGTCCAATTTCTTTCTCGCCTTTCTTTAGGCCTTCGATCATTAAGACACTGGAAACTCTGGCCCACCTTACTAGGTGTCCATTACTTTTCCTATGAAATGAATTCTGGCACCACTCCAGTCGCCCGGAGGCTTTGTATGACTAAGTGTCCAATATCATCATATCAAAGGAATTTTGGCTCACTCCAGTCGCCCGGAGGCTTTGTATGACTAAGTGTCCAACATCATCCTATGAAGGATCTTCTGCCAAATAGTGTGACAGGCTCAACGTCTTTAACTTTTAGACTTCTTCCGTTATGAATGGTGCCCAGATAATTCTTGGCGCTTACTTAAGTGTGGTAACAGTTTTCGCACAGTCAGTGGATCTTTCTCCCTCGTATGTGCGAACATACTTTACACACTTTAATAATTACACTTAAAAGAACGGATCTTCTGAAGTCGTTTACAAAATCCAATCTTTAAACGGAAAAGAAGATGAGATTAAACTTCTTATTTGTTAAAGCGTAAGGAATATAAATTATTTTCATATTCCTCCTTACTTTAATCCATTTTTAATCAGACCTCATTTAATCTTTATTCTTGACAAGTAAGAAAAATACTTATCATTTAATCTTTATTCTTGACAAGTAAGAAAAATACTTATCCCAATTTCGAATTCTGGCTCACTTCAGTCACTTCATCAAACTGAGTGTCCAGTTCCTTCTTACCGTTATTCGGATCTTTTGTCTGGGACAGACATAGGCCTTCTGCTGCAAGATAGAATAACATCTTCAGTCTTCTCCTCTTGTCCCAGTTGACATCCTCAGGCTCTCGTGAGCGCTTGTTCCCACCAGTCTTAGGAGCGGTGACACCATGAACATGTTGAACTTCAACAATATCATCATCACTGTCTTCAAGTAGAAAACCATTGCCATATCCAGATTTGGTCACACAACTTTTGACCGACATCTTTCGAACACTAATAGTAATACAATACAATCTTGTCTTAAGATGTTGGTGTACTCTATTGTACTTTATAAAGCAGTACGGAAAGTAATAACTATTACAAATGTTCGAAAGGATAAATAAATGGTCAATCTTCAAACCAGCCGCAAGTGTGTTGTGTCTTGAATCTTGATCACCTTGCAAAGCCAATGTTGAGAACTGCCGCAAGTTTATTGTGTCTTGAATCTTGATATCCTGAAATCAAGAAACAACTAAATCTGGATGGTTACAACGTTGTGTGTTGAGTCGAGTGATTGCACTCTGTCCTTAAGACAAGATTGCCCCGTATATATGCTTTTACGTTAGCGGGCAATAGTCTCCCAAGATAAAACAACATTTTAATCTCAACACTACAAAGCCAATAGGTTGAGCCTGTCGAAGAAAACAAATATGACTCGACTTACTGAAGATATGGAATAGGAAGGAAGAGTTTCTCTTTACTCTTATCTTTTGTCTCTGTGTATATAGTGTGTCTCTGTAGTGTATATATTGTGTATACGTGAGGGTTTGGTCACATTGTTTTTCAGCTTTGTTTTGCTTTGAATTTCACTACTATTTTTCCGATTTTTCGTGTCTTTTTCCAGGTGTTTTCAGCATATTTTTCGTCTATTTTTCTGTCTGTTTTCTGCTCCTATTTTGAGCCAAATGAAGCTCAATTTATAGCATAAGGAGGGGTTGTCCAACAGCTGAAAAACAAGGTTGTAATGGCCCTTAAAGGAGGGCTGTAATGGTAGGTTTTAATGCCATGAATGAGGTGCTCAATTGCCCAACTAATGGGCTGTTAATGGAGAAGTTAATCAGTCAAGTAATGGTTGATTAATGCCTCAAAAAACAGTCCCAACGGTAGGCTTTCTGCCTTCCGTCACCTTCCCAGAAACTCTGGGGACCAAACTATAAATATTGAAACTTCAGGGACCAAACTGTACATATGAAAGAATTCTGGTCCAAACTGTACATATGAAACTTCAGGGATCAAACTGTACATCTGGCAGAGTTCTCTAGTCGACCCACGACCCGTGACCCGTGACCCGTGACCCGAAACCCGAGCCCGAGCCCGAGACCGGACGGGACGGGCGGGCGGCGGCGGCGCGCGTGTGGGCTTAGCCATGAACCCATGCACATCTAGGTCTTCCCTCTTTTAAACACATGGGATACCCCTTGGGGTCCCAAACCCTTTACCAATTTGAGACATATAGAGAGAGCAATTCTTCCTATTCCCACCGATGTGGTAGATTTGTCCCACACCACATTTCCATGCCTTAAACACCTTACTTCGTGGACCAATATCTCTTTCATTTCTCAACGAAATTAGACGATTCTTGGCCCTATGGTCATCTACTCACTTCGTAGATCATGCATGTGCGAAGAGACAAGGTCTCCAACATACGGAACACTAGTGTTTAATTCATCAAAGATGGGTGGACGCATCTCCCCGCCAAAGGCTAATTTCCAACACTTGGAACACATCCATTTGAAAGAACTGAACAGAAATATAAAGATGTTCCTAAATGGATCAACAGGTGGGAGTGGACTGTGATGAAACGTTCAGCCAGTAGTAAAGCCCGCAACCATCCGGACCGTCCTCAGCATTGCACTATCCAAGTCTTGGCTCATTCATCAGGTTGATATCAAAAATACTTTCTTACATGGGGATCTTCATGAAACGGTATATATGCATCAGCCTATGGGTTTCAGGGATCCTATTCATCCTAATTATGTGTGTCTACTGCGGAAATTGCTCTATGGACTGAAACAGGCTCCTCGAGCATGGTACCAGTGGTTTGCCGATTATGTCTCCTCTATCGGTTTTTCACACAGCAAATCCGATCATTCCCTGTTTATCTACAAAAGGGTCCAGACATGGCTTACCTCTTATTATATGTTGATGACATCATCCTCACCACATCATATGATGCCCTCCGTCAGTCCATTATGTCTCTCATTTCCTTTGAGTTTGTTATGAAGGATCTGGGGGCTCCGAGTTATTTTTTGGGTATCGCTGTCACTCGCCATTCTGGCGGCCTCTTTCTAGGTCAAAAGAAATACTCCGATGAGATCCTTGACCGTGTAGGCATGTCATCTTGAAAGCCATCCCACACGCCAGTGGACACCAATTCCAAGCTCAGTGTTGATTCCGGCCCTCAGTCCCGACTTACTATCGTAACTTGGCTGGGGCCCTACAATACCTCACATTCACGAGATCAGACATATAGGGTAAATACAACTAGACCCTAATAATATAAGGTTTTTAACATTATATTTAACCGATGAAACGATGACGTTTGTTTAGATTTGGATATTTAGGGTTATGAAACAATGTGTGTGGACTCAGATTTCTCTCTAGGTGTGAAATGAGAGATGCGAAGACAAAGACAAATAGGCAATAGGTGAAAAAATAAATACTAGATAAATAAGGGAATAAAAGTAAGAGAAATTTAGTACTTCATTTGTCCCAAAAAGAATGACTCACTTTCCTTTTTAGTCCGTTTTAAAAATAATATTTTCTTATTTGACAACAGTTTAATTTTAAACTTTATCTTTTATGCAAAACGAGATCATCTATAACCACACAAATATCTTTGACTTATTTTAGACCATAAGATTCAAAAGTCTATTTCTTAAAGTGTGTGTCAAATGAAAGTAAATCACATAAATTAAGACAGAGAGAGTATATGATTATTATTTTCTTTGAGCCAAAGGTGTTTCGGAAACATGATCTCGGATAAGGTCTGCATACACTCTACTCTATCCACCCAGATCTCACATAATGAATTACACTGAGTTTATTATAACAACAACAACAACATATGCAATGTAATCCCACAAGTTGTGTCTGGAGATGGTAGAGTGTACCAAGTAGAGAGGTTGTTTCTTCAACTATATGATTATAGAGTATCTTAATTTGGGATTAAGAATATTAATTAAATACGAAAATTAAATTATAAGTGAAAAGACAATATTAATTTTTATTAAAAAAGAGAAAGTAGAAATATAAGGTTTTTATAAATTTAAATGATTAGTAGTGAAAATGTTAAATTATTTGTGTCAACTAGCATAAACGTTGTAAATTTTACGAATCAGATTGAGTATTTGTATAAAAATAAGGGAGAAATTTATTTAGGAAATAAATCAAGGAAGAGAAGGTTTGATAAAGGAAAAATTAGTGCAAGAAAAAGATGATATTTTATGTAATTATGTTTTAATAAATTGAAAATAAATTTATTTTATAGAATTGAATTTGGTGGAGTTTGAAACATTTGACCTTACTACAAAAGATAAGACATGAAATAAAATGAAGGCGTTCTTATTTTGGCATAATATCCTTTTCACCTTTTTTACATTGTTTTACAAAATTTCTCCATATGAAATAGTATTTGAAGTTAGAAAAAGGAAAGTGTATTCTATGGAAGGTTTTATCCAAAAATATTTCCATTTTGCCTTTTAAAATGAGTCATGCACAGATCATATCTGGACCTTAATTTACATGAAATTGTCTGTTCAACGAACCTAATTTATTTATAGAATAACTCTAATTATTTAAATTAAGTTGATTAAGTGTATCTTCCAAATAATTGAATGTAATATACATTCTCTCTTACTTTATCTAAAAAAAAATTAATCATATAGTACTTTATGTGCCAATCTTAAATTAGTCTTGTTACCGAAAGTGGTCGTATTTGTTTGATAAGGAAACTGCCTCGTTGCGATTTCTGAAAAATGGAAAAAATTAATACCTTAAATCATTTGGTTCGTGGATTAAATATTTCGGTGTTGTAGTCCTGAAATTATAAATTTTGAATTAATTTATCTCATCTGGGAGATGAGATAAAATAATCACAAGTGTGATGAGATAAGGTGGAATATCCCAGGATTAAGTATGAAATTAAATTTATAATATCAATCAAAGACAATATGAATTTAAATTTATAACTAATCTTGAGATATTCCACATTATCCCGCGTACCAAACGACCCCTAATGGAGACGTGATTGACATTTAAATGGTTATAAAATTGTAAACGTACTAAGAATTTGTAAAATTAACTAGTTAAGAAGAACAAAATTAGTAAATAATAAGTAGCATTGATTGTCTTATTTTGGCATTCTATATACACAATCCAAAAAAACACAACACCTATCCACCACATCCGTACTGGCTAATATACATGAAAGATTTTTTTTTTTTTCGGAGAAATGGTAATTTGATCAAGTTTCTAATTATATAGGAATTAATATGCCTATGTTTTTTTAACGGACAAAGAAAGGAAATAGTGTCTAATAAATTGATTCAAGTGAAGTATTGTTGTTTAAAAGAGCTTTTAACAACAAATATGCATGCATAAAGTATAAATGTTCAAGTACACCCTTAATGAATCTCGGTTAACAAGACACATCTTTAACGTATCAAGAACTTAACAAGTTTGGTCCAATGTTAACTTCCCATCTGAAAAATTAACGTTGAAACAAAAAAATACCATTAAAAAATAATTTACAAAGACAGGTATTCGAAATCTTAGTGAAACACTGGATTTCTTATCTCATGTCTGCTTTTCGTGAAAAAACACGACATGTATATCCTTAATGTTTATGATCCTCTATAACAAGAAACTTCCTTTATAGATCAAAAAATGAATAGGTTTGATCCAAAGTTAACTTTTCATATTGTTAAGAGTCCACATCAGATATGGAATGGGAACATGGACTCCTTATATGGACTTGGACAATCCTCACCCTACAAGCTAGCTTTTGGGGTTCAGTTAGGCCCAAGATTCATTCTTTGTAACTGAACCTCAAAAGCTAGCTTGTAGGGTGAGGATTGTCCAAGTCCATAAGGAGTCCATGTTCCCATTCCATATCTGATGTGGGATTCTTAACACTCCCACGCACGCCCAGACTTTGTTAACTAGAGTGTGGATAATATAATTTGGGGGTCCAACATTGGTGAACAAAGAATTGGAATGAGTCTGGCTCTGATACCATGTTGAAGTGTGTGACCATCGATCTAAAAGCTTAAGCTTTTAGATCAGATGGTCACACACTTCAATATGGTATCAGATCAGGTCAAAGGTCATGGGATCGAACCTCATCGTCACCCATTCTCAAAAAGAATTTCCACGTGCTTGGACCATGAAAAAAAATCAGGCCAGCACGTGAGGGAGCGTGTTGAGAATATAATCAAATATTAAAAGTGTGTTCTATCTAAGAGCTTAAAGCTTTTAGATCAGATAGTCACACACTTCAATACATATGAAAACGAACAATGAAACAAAGATGCACGTGTGTAGCACGTCTTTTCTGTAAAAGAAAAACAAGTAATTACTGATTATTTGTCGAACTCCTCTTATTTAAGAAACTGCATAAGAATTTAGCAATTCCACCACAAAAAAACCACAATAGATATAAGTAAGAAAATGAGAAGTTGATGATTTTAGGAAATTATTTTGGTGTGTTTGGTGGATGAATTGTATTGTTCTTTCTTTCTTTTTTTTGGATAAACAATGAATTGTATTGTTCAACATGCGTGTAAGAAGAAAGGATTGATCAATACAAACTTTAAAGCTTCTTACAACCTTTTCCTATCTTGGGTGGATAATAAGAAAGGTAACTCTTGTAAATAGGATGTGTTGTTTCTTATTTCTATTGTTTAAAAGTTTTGTGGGTCTTTATTTGTGTGGTAACTACTTGGTAGGTTGATTTAAGAATGAAAGTTTGGATTCACTTCCTTCATATTGAATATTGGATATATATAATTTTTGTTAGACAATTTCAACTATAACATTTGAAATTGTTTTACAGGTTTTATAAGTTGTTCAAGTTAAAGAATTTGGAGGTTCTAGATTTAAGTTGTAGGAGAAATAATAATTCAATCATAGTGGTCTCTCTTATTTTAGTATGAAGATGTTAATTATAATACATGAGCATAAATAAAACATAGTCAATATAGAAAGACTAAGCAGCACAGGTGAGGAGGGCAATGATAACTTGAATGGAGAATGTAAGAACAACTACTTTTCCTTTTACAAAAAGGGATCACGTGCTATTCACGTGCATCTTAAAGGATTCAACACCTTTGTGTGGTTTATATTTTGTCATTTGCTAGCAGGATTATTTTGTTGTTTTAACTGTTAAATATAAGTCTTAAGGATAAGCCAAAACTAAGGTGAACAACACCGCAAATGCTCAATTTATTGTACAAATTTGTTGAATTAAGTATAGGCCCATGAATTCCGCTGCAAAATGTAATGTGTGACTCTGAACAGATTAATGAATTCAAGTATTGAACCCAAATTGGATCATACCGTTAGAGAGAAATATTATTTCTTGTATTCAACATAATGATACAAAGTATACAAGTATGAGATATTTATGCACATGTCATTACACCTAACCACCTTAATTAACTACACAAGTGTAATGACTAAACTATCCTTCTTACTTAATCTTCTACACTCCTCCTCAAGCTAGGTGGTATAAAAATATTCAACAAACCTAGCTTGGAAACAAGATACTCATGTTGGACCTCTTTCAAGGTCTTTGTAAAAATGTTTGTTGGATGTTCATTTGTATGCAGATATTCAGTTTTTATCAGACCTTGTTGGATCTTTTGCCTTATGAAATGGCAGTCAATCTCTATGTGTTTTTTTTTCTTCATGAAACACAGAATTGGCTGTTATTTGTATAGCAGCTTTGCTATCACTGTAAATACACACATGCAGTTGAAGTTGTACACCCAAATTCTTGATTAAACCTGTCAGCCAAGTTAATTCATAGATTGTATTTGCTAAGCTCATGTATTCAGCTTCTGCTGAAATTCTGAAAATTGTTGATTGCTTCTTAGACTTCCATGACACTAGACTATCACCTAGTTTTATCATGAATCCAGTTATGGATCTCCTAGAGAATGAGCATGCAGCCCAATATGCAGTGATTGTATTCTTCTTGTTGCTGGATAATAGAACTCCCTCACCAGACTGTATCTTTACATACCTGACAATTCTCAATGCAGCTTCCATATGTAACATCTTGGATATTGTAAAAATTGGCTTAAGTGCTGAACACTATATGTTATTTCAAGCCTAGTAATTGTTAGATACAGTAGTTTGCCTATTAATCTTTGATAGTCACCTTGATCTTGTATCAGTTCATCCTTTGTAAGTCTGTCTCCTTTGTCACACTCTTTGGTCTGTTTCTCATTTATCTTCTTTATATGCTGATAATACTCCCTAGTGGTGAGCCTGATATTAGTATTCATATGTGTAGTAGCAGGTCTTGCAACACACAATCCAGTTTCTGAAATCAACTCCAATGCATATTTTCTTTGATGCATTAGTATTCTTTTTTTGATCTGGCAAATTCAATACCAAGGAGGTATTTTAATTCCCATAAATCCTTCATCTTAAAAGCTTCTTATAAAGCAGTCTTAGTCTCAATTATTAATTTCATGTTGTCTCCAATGATAAACATGTCATCCTTTGTCAGTTTTCTTTGTGTAAAGGGAATGATCATATTGACTCTGAGTGAACTTAAATATGATTAGAGCCTCTTGAAGTTTTGCATTCCATTTTCTTGGTGCTTGATTCAATTCATGCAATAATTTTGTGAGTCTACAAACTTGCTTAGTTTCCCTGACTCTGAATTCCTTGTGGAAGCTCCATATAAATCTCATCATGTAGATCACCTTGAAGAAAGGCATTATATACAACGATTTGATGTAGATGCCATTTTCTAGCAGCTGTTATAGCCAAAATAGTCCTTACAGTTACCATTTTGACAACTAGACTAAAAATTTCTTGGTAATCTATCCCTTTTTGTTGATTGTAGCCTTTTGCTACCAACCTTACTTTTTAAATCTTTCTATTTTTCCATTGGCTTTATATTTTATCTTGAAGATTCACTTATATCCAATTGGTACTTTCCCATCTGGTAGAGGTACTATCTTTCAAGTGTTGTTTTGTTGTAAAGCATCTACCTCTACTTACATAGCCTCAATCCATCTTGGATCATTCACTACTTCTGCATAAGTAGTAGGCTCAGTATTAGTAGACATAGCAGAAATAAAAAATTTATGCTTAGAATTTAAATTATCATAATTCAAATATTTTGACAGTGCATAAGGAATGTCATCATGCACATTGAGTGACACAAACTTTTTCATCCAACACGGTGGATATTTGCCTCTAGTAGATCTTCTCTCTGCCTTTTGGGGGGTTGGTGCTTGACCAACTGTGGCATTTTGTGTTGATATGTGGTGTGTGACTGTTTGTATGTCTTGACCACCACTCTCAGCCTGAGCTACATCACCTTGTTCCTATAAGTGCACTGGTTCTTCTACTCTATTGAATTCATCCAGCATATTGCTCACATCAACATTAGTATTTGCAGGACATAATGAGATTTCTCATAAGCATTTATAGGAGGTGAGAAAAGAGTAGTATTCTGAGTAATGTGAGAAAAGGGAAATATGTCTTTTTAAAATATAACATCTCTATGAACAAAGAAAGACTTAGTATTTAAATCATGCAATATATACCCTTTCTGAGTTTCAGAATAGCCCATATATATAGCTTTTCTTGCGCTTGGCTACAATTTATATGTTTACTGAAGTATCTTTGCAAAATACAAGCATCCTAGGACTCTTAGTTGTAGCAGTGATGGTTTCTCTTATTCCGTTTTTCATATGGAGACACATTATTTACAATACTGGAGGGAAATCTATTAATTATATAAACTACAGCTTGCACACAATGTCCCCAAAACCTTATAGGAATATGGCCTTGAAATCTCACAACTCTAGTGATCTCTAGAATATGCCTATGTTTTCTCTCAGCTATCCCATCTTGCTGAGGGGTATAAGGACAAGCTTTGTGATGTATTATACCTAAGTTTGTGAATAATTCACTACATGTAGAATTTACAAACTTTGTCCCATTATCAATCCTCACAATTTTGACATGAATATCATATTATGTTCTAATAAGTGACAGAAAAGTCTCTATATATAGATAAACATCATACTTCAATCTTAACAAAAATATCCAAGTAGACCTAGTAAAGTCATCTACAACAGTTAAGAAAAATTTATAGCCATCAAATGTAGCAGTTTTATATGGCCCCCAAACATTCATATATACAAGCTCAAATGGCCTTGAGCTAACAATAGTACTCTTAGGAAATGACACTCTAATTTGCTTTGCACAAGGACATACAGTGCAATAATTCAACAACGTAGTAATACTAGACAATTTGGTAGGAAACAATTTTTGCAAAGTAACAGCAGGAATGTATCCATTCTTTTATGTCATAGACTTAGTTCTGCATCACTAACTGTATTATTGTCTGACATCAACCCATAACCAATATTTATTCTCTTGTAAGCTTGATCCTTAATCTTATGAGATAGTACAATCCGGCATCCTCTTTACCATTCTCCTTCATCTTCCCAGTGAAGAGATTCTGAAAAATACAAAAATCAGGATAAAACTTAACAGAACACTGCATTTGTTTAGTTAGTTTTGACACATAAAAGAAATTGAATTTAAAGTCTGGTATATAAAACACATTTTGAACATTGTTTCTAGAAGATATAGCATTTGTACCAGTCTGTTTCACATTAGTAACCTCACCATTTGAAAGAACTACCATCTTTTCCATATTTGGTTGAGTTAAAGTAGTTTTATCTAACAGATTTAGATTTAAAGTCATATGATAAGTAGCCCTTGAGTCTATGATCCATTCTTGTGAATCATTTGAGACTAACAGAACACTATTGTTACTTGTCATGTTAGCATCATGAGACTGTGATGTGTTTGATGGTTGTGTAGTACCTATTTGAGTATTCTCTAGCATTTGACACATCTCAGCATATTGAGATGGTGTGAAATTTGGTCCTTCGGTTTTTCTGGAATTGAGCCAGCAGCTGTTGAAAGCTTGGATAGCCTAAATTTGTTGCTTGGTAGTTATTCACAGATGTACTAGTATGAGGCATCATCATTTGATTCATTTGGCCCATAGTTGAGTCTTCTTGATTCATGGATGGATAACCTTGATTGTTACTGGTGTTCCATTGTTCAGTAACTGCATTATGTGTAGTGTGAGTTCCATGAGCTCCTTATCTGCCAAACTTCCCTTTAAATCTGTTATCAGCCTGAAACCTATTCTCCACCTGACTTTGAGCCTGAATCTGCCATTGACCAAACCTATTGTCACCTTGATTAGCTTTATGATGATCTGGTGGATATCCAACCAACCTATAGCAATCTACCTTGTAGTGTCTCTTGAATTTGCAATGATCACAAAAGGCATTAGGATTATAATTTGGATTATAATACTTCTTTTTTTTAATTTTTTATTTTGGTTTCCAGTTCTAGAGTACATTGCCACTGCATCCATCTCACTTAAGCCTTGATTCCTATTAGATATTGATACCATTAAACCTGAACTATCAGAAATGTTGTTGGAGTAAGTAAGAAACAAAACTTTTAAACTTCCGTTGTACCTTACTTACGTGCTTTGTACCCAACAAACCATACACTTAGTACTGTTCAAGTTTTGTTTGTGGGTGTAAATTTCCTTAATAAGAGTGGATGGTCTATTCCAACTGAGCTTCAATATTCAGCTCAGTTGACAATTTTTTCTTGCATGTATTGCAATATAGTTGGATGCCTGATCTTTTCAGGAATTTTTGAAAATCAACTCGTTGGTCTGATTAGGTTTGAAGAGTCTAAACTTGACTTTGTTAGACTTGAACAATAAAATTAACTAAGTAGGTAATTTTTCTTTCTTTTTTATATATAAATTTTGTACCTTTTTTACAATCTTCAATATTGTTTAACCGAAAATAAAATCATAAAATTTATTATGAAGCAAGAAACTTTTCTTTATATATTTGATGGAAATGATAGAAATGTTTCCCTACTTATTTCATTGAATTCATCGAATATATCCAATATTACAAGCCAAGATTATGGCTGAGATTATGCGAAATCAAATCTGAAATTATGCTAAATCAAATCTGAAATTATATGAAATTATGCTAAATCTAAATATATGAAGATTCTTACTTTTACTGAATCGTATCTACTAATTCTAATATACCCCTTAGTTGAAACAGAAGGTTTGCGTACACATTCTAAATATATGAAGATTCTTACTTTTAATGAATCGTATCTACTGATTTTAATAATATTAAAAAATGAACAGGTTCGAACCAAAGTTAACTTTTCACATGAAAACGAATCATGAAGCAAAGATGCACTTGCATAGCACGTTTTTTCTGTAAAAGAAAAACAAGTAACTACTGATTGTTCAACTATCTTCTTCTTCTTTTTTTGGTAATTAAAAGATTTTATTTACCAACTAGGAATTCTGTACATTTTTAGTCAAAGTGTAACTGGACATTAAGCCCCAGTTTGCACCAGCTCTAGATTATTAATGACATCATTGTTTGGTACTTGTATATGCATCTTTGGTATAAATTACTGATTGTTCAGCTCCTTTAATTTATGACACAATTTGTTTAGTACCAACTACTGATTGTTTGTCGAATTCCTCTTATTTAAGAAACTGCATAAGAGTTTTGCAATTCCACCACCACACAAAAAAAAAACAATTCCAAAAAATTTAATATTGCCCTACATTATACTATTGGTCCATATATGCTCTTACCGTTATAAAAGTGATTCAAATTTGTCCTTCCTCCGTTAACCACATCAGTTTAACCAAAATGGCATGCCAACTCATCTCACCAACCCTTCTTCCACCACTACCCGAAGTCATCAATGCCTTCATGCTATTTTCTGTAGATAAATCCCTAATAACAATTTAATGCTATTTTCTTTAGATATAATCACTATGAGGGTGTTTGAATTGACTTTTAAAAAGTAGCTTGTAAGCTAAAAGCCAAAAGCCATAAGTTGATACTCCCTCCGGACCAAAAAAAATGTCTACTTAACCTTTTTTTTCTTGAGTCAAAAAGAGTGTTCACTTATTAAATCAAGAAAGAATTAACCTTATTTTTTCAAATTTGCTCATATTAAGTATTATGTAATCAAATCACAATACCTATTTAATTAAGGACAATTTAGTCAAATTATCTATTTTTTTCTAGGAGTTAATATTTTCTTAAGAAGTGTGCAAATGACTAAGTGGACACTATTTTTTATCAAGAGGGAGTAATACCTAACTTTTGGCTTTTGACTTATTTTTGTACTTTTCATGCCTAAAAGTATGTTTTTAAGCACTTTTCTCATTGTCAAATACCACAAAAATAAAAAATAAAAAGTGCTTAAAAGCCGATAAGCACTTGAAATAAGCCAATCCAAACATCCTCTATTCCTGCTCATACAACAACATACTCATGTAAGACTACACTGGGTATCCCTGCTCATCACTCCCATAAATATACTTTAGTAGAAAAATAATGCATATCCAGCTAGGATTGAAAGAAGGCAATAAAATGAAAAGATATAATCTTTACAATGTGGGGATTCTGTCATATTTCAGAAGAAAAGTGAAAGAACTATGCTAGAAAAAAGGAGTATGACAGTACAAATCAATGTATCTGCTGCCAATGTAAAAATGCCTAACACAGAAATACTGTTGTTCCTTTGTTTCCCTCTCTTTCTGTGCAATGACTTTCTTTTAGTTTATTGCATTTTGCAGAAAAAAGCAATATACAAAAATGATCGAATAAAAAAATAGACTAACATGAATTCACTTTAATGATCGCGAGGCAAGAAGTAGATGTTCTCTTGCGTTTCGAACCCCAGCAGATGTCCAGTTTACTTATGATTTTCTTTTTGCTACCAAGATATCCTTGACAATTCGAAGCTCCGCAATGGCACTTCACTTCTGGTCCAAACTGAACAAATCTGAATACAAGAAGAAAACATAAGTGATGTTAGTAAGGATTCATATAGCTGACTTCAATTTGTTTAGAACTGAAGCGTGATAGTTGTAGTTGCATATGATGTAAAGTCTAATGCTTCAACTTGAAAGGAAATTAGCTTTCATTTGTTTCAGAAGACACGTACAGTCGAATTCTCTCTATAACGGAGTTGTTTGTCCAGATACTTTTTAGTTACTAAAGCAAATGTTGTTATAGAGGTCTGATTGTACATCTATTGGTGCCGATGAGTAAACTGTAAGCCTTCCATTGTTTAGTGCATTAAGCTTCAAAGACTTCTACTTATTCTTGTCCATGTCAAAGAAACACACAAGCAACACTTGACAAAAAAAAGTCTCAAGTGCATCCTGATTATAGCAAAAAAAATGCATGTGAAAGCCCAAAGTATTTATTATATAGACTATTCCTTGTATGGAAATTCAACAGCTATAAGAAACTATGATATCTTCCATTTTACTGCTTTCTATGGCTTCAATAAAAACTAAACGTCGAGTTTCTCATCAAGAAGTTGAACCAGCAAAATTATGTTCTTGAGAGCCCAATCTTTTCCATTATTATCAAGTAATTTCTTCATTCAGGCTGAAAGCGCCTCTCTACGCCACTGGTTATTATCAGATTTCCACTTGTCCAGAGCGCATTTTTGGTCAAAGACCTCGAAATAACAGGCTTAGCACCAAAATCATCTCAAACAAGTGAAATCCCACAAAGTGGAGTCTGGGGAGGGTAGAGTGAACGCAGACCTTACCCCTGCCTTGGGAGGTGGAAAGGTTGTTTCCGGTAGACCATCGGCATAAGAACAAGCAATTCAAAGCAGTAATAAAAGGAAATAGCAATATATTTCCTCAAACAAGTGTATTTAACAATATATTTTATGGGCAGATCTGAAGGTGGCAACCTCGTACTTGAACCAAGAGCCCATTTAATTGGAGTCACTTCCTTAAGATATTTGAATCACTTTACTAAAATTTTAATGTCAGTGGTGCCTGAGAGCTTGCGCACACCTCGACTATTCCATCGGGAACATGCTACCTTGCAACAACACAGGTACTGGGTAACTCTACCCACCAAGGCTTAGGTAAGTGGAAAGAAATTAGTTAAAGTGTTTTTTTGTCTCCGGTGGGACTTGAACTTAAGATCTCATGGTTCTCCAACTAAAGTGACCACCAAGCCACACCCTTGTGCGTCATTTTACAATCTGTTTTATAAATCTTTTCTGGCGAATTAACTTTTTTAAAATTAATGGAGATTCTTATATTTGATATATACTAGTTGAAAACATGACATCTTCTGCCTGATGTACTATTTTTTAGGGCCACAAGAAATAAACAGGTATATCAAACAAAATCACATAACTGGAAGCTTCCCCTGTGAAATCTAATAGAGCAAAATTTTGTGCCTCGGATGAAAAGGAGATTTCTTCTAGTCATTTAGCTCATACCAATCAATCTTACATATATCAGTTATCATGTGTAACCACAAAAGGTTTAAAAATTACATACATATATTACTAATATACCTTGAAGGTGTCCCCAAAGGTTAGATAGACAACAACCTAAAAATTAGCTTTACCGCATAATAACAGTTCTAAAGGTAGCAATAGAAAGGAGCATACCTGTAATCATAGGTCAGAGGTTCTCCTACTTCAATGGATTGAGCAGCAAACACACCAACTCGAGTCTCACCTTCAACCTGCCTTTAATAGGTGATAAAAGTAAACCATTATAGTGTTGGTCAAGGCACACAGAGAGCATAAAGGAAGAATCAAATAGCTATTAGAAAAACTTAACTAACCATTTTTCCAATTTGCAATTAGGATCACAGCTATGGTTGAGAAATCGGGACAAGTTTCCTTTGAATGTTGCATCAATTATAAAATCTTTCCGTAGTTCACACATGTAGAAATTTTTCACTCCCTTGTATTTCATGTCCCAAAGCCTTTTTTCACACAAGGCATCATCAATAACTGAAACACGAAAAGATTAACCAAATTAGTATCCTTAAAATGCTTGCTGAAACAGAAACAAAAACAAAACCCAAAGCCTTTTTTCACACAAGGCATCATCAATAACTGAAACACGAAAAGATTAACCAAATTAGTATCCTTAAAATGCTTGCTGAAACAGAAACAAAAACAAAATGTTTCGACATTTGATGATATACATAACGATTGCACATCAAATGGGTCACTAAAGGGCATTTACATGCAAAAGAGTTACATTTCTGCATCCAAAATAACTAGCAGAAAAGTCATTTGCTTCGCCTTGCACATTCCAGGCAGATGACCCTGCTGAGCGGTACAAGGAATCATAGATGACGCAATAGGAAGAGAATAAATGGATTTCAATAAGTCAAATAGGCCCTCGAGATTCAGGAAAAGGATTTACATGATACAAAGAGTTTCTCATAATTGTGTCTTTACACCAGATATCAACATTGAACTCGTGCTTGTTTATCCTAGTTATGGATGATATGCTATGTGGTGACGATATTATGCTAATCGACCATACCGGCAAGGGCGTCAATCAAAACGTTGAATTATGGAAAAGCAACTCTAGAAAGTAGGGGTTAACAATAAGTAGAAATAAAACTAGATATGTTCATTGCAAGTTTAATCAACATAAGAAGATTGAAGTTGAGATGAGATTAGACATGATATAGTACTTAAATATTAACAAGGAGAATGTTATGATAAATAAGGATATTAAATAGAATCAAAATACGATGGCTGAATTGGAGAAGTGTTATCGGAATGTTATGTAATAGAAGGATACCTATCAAAGTGAAAGGCAAGTTCTATAGAACAGTTATAAGACCAACAATGCTATTGCACCGCTAAAAGCCTAAAACACAACATATCCATTAAATGAGTGTCTCAAGATATGGATGAAGCGAAATATACGAGATCACAAACGTAGATTACTGGCGGCTAGGCTAAATATGAATTGAGACGAAAGCTTTATAAAGCCCTTTGTAAAGATCCCGATCTTCCAAGTGATATGCGGGACAAACATCTGCTAAGATGGATGTGTGGTCATACAAAATTAAACAAGATTGAAAATGACCACATTTGATAGAAAGTTCAACTATCACACGCTAAAGATAAAGAGATCGCTTGAGATAGTTTGGCTATGTCACGCATCGAACTTCAGATCTGGAGGTATAAACATGATGAGTAAAGGTTTTAAAAGGGGACTAGATAGACCTAAAACCACATGGAAATTAGTTATATCAAAGGACCTACAATCTCTTGATATCCATGTAAACCTAGCAGAAAATAAGGCATTGAAGAAAAAGGTATATATAAGTGATATCAATTTGTTGGGATTATCTTTTGGTCATGTTTTCACGTATACTAAAAATTCTACGTTTTTCTGGGAGTCTTTTATCCTGCCAAAGATTTATATACCTGCGGAAATTTAGAGCACTTTTAGGGTGTGTTCGGTATGAAGGAAAATGTTTTCCATGGAAGAAAATAAATGGGTTTCTTAAATTTTTTCTTGGGTTCGATACGTATGCAAAATTACTAAAAGCATTTGTATATAATCTAGACAAATACTATTGGGGGTGAGGGTAGGATTGGGGGTGAAGATGAGGTGAGTTCAAGGGTAGGGAGGAAACAATCAATGTGGAACTTATTTTCGCTACTTCAATTAGGGAAGTCATTTTCCTCATTTTTTTTTATAAAGGAACTTGTTTTCCTAAAGAAAATGTTTTTCAAAAAATTTGACCAACCGAGGAAAACATACCGAACACACCCTTAGTGCTTTTATTTTTCTATTTTGTAAGTATTGGTACAAGATGAGTTTAAATGGAGTGGCATGGTCAGTGAGGATTCATATAGACAATCCCAACTTGCCTTAAATTGAGGCATAATTGTTGTTGGTATAGAGCATAACATTTTATAGATAAGTTAGAATCGTGAATAGCTCATAAAATTATTTAAGTTGACAGCTTCACATGTAAGAGAATCACCTTCGCCAATGTACTCAATTATGAAATCACCTTTGTTTATGGATTCAGCTGCTACTACCCCCCAACCACAAAGTTCAGTCTGTAAAGCAACACAGAAAAGAATCAACCGAAGCAATGCATGAAGATATTCTACCACTTACAATAAAAAACGATAAGTAAAACCATAAGAAGCTGGATTCAAAGAAACTTGAGAACCAAAGTGTCACACCTTGACAAGTTTTATCTTTCTATCTCTCCGAAATGGTCTGTTTGAGCACATATCAGAGCAATGGCACGCCTTCGAACAACTTATGCATTGAACCCTATTAAGTCACAATTTAACTGTCAAGAAAGCTCCTTGTAAATATACAGCATACCGATTTATGTTGACATAATTGTTAGTGGGCTTCAAATGGGAAGGCTAACTTACTTCATTCAGATTGGCAAACGTGTTTAGAAAACCTACTTAGCAGATACTAATTTATACTTATGGAGATCACAGATGATGGTGAAGCTTTCATTGAGTCGGTGTCCATAATTGCTAGACAAGTAAAACTCAAAATCATGGTCTCAATTTAAATCATTTAATGGATATAAAAGTGTATAGTACTCTTTAAAGGTGTATAAATATTTACCTTCAACAGAAGCAAGTCTAATATTTTGCTGAATATCACTATAAGAAGCAGTTATAGGTGCATTAGCGGTCTGCATTTCCACAGATATTGATACAAGTAGAATATGGAGGTCTGAGGCTGAAAACCCTGAGAATTCAGAAGAAAGTCCTAATATACCAGTAGCTATGGAGATTCGGTTTTGAACAAAAAGGAAGAGTCATGGAAGGAACTGATCAAAGTAAAGCACGGTATGGATAGTCAATGGTGGTTGTGACATCCTCATCCAAAGTGAAGTATGGAAAACTATCAGGAGCCTCGGGGATGAATATTACTCCAACCATCCCAATTTATGTGAAGGTCAGTTGCTTCAAATTCCATTTGCGGAAGCGAGTTCGAACTCTGCAGCATCATTTGCATAATAAAGTTTTAGCGGGAGCTTAGTACACCAGGCTGCCCTTTTTTCATCCCAATTTATGTGAAGGTGTTTGACTGGACACGGAGTTTAAGAGAAAAAAGAAGACTTTTGAAACTTGTGGTCTAGAATAAGCCATAGAAATTTATGTGGCTATACATTTCATTAAAAGTAAAATGGAAAGAATGAATTAAGTTGTTAGTACTAAATATGGAAAGATGTCACTCTTTTTTAGACTCACTAAAAAAGAAAGAGTGTCACATAAATGGGGACGGAGGGAGTAACATTTTTGTAAAGGTGAAGATGGACAACGATGAACAAACAAAATTTTGCCTGGACTGTTGGATTGAGGTACGACTAAAAGAACTTTTTCTTAAGAAGACTAAAAGAACTATTTAAACATTTGAAACATGCAAAGGATATTACAAAGGCAGAATGCAGAAATGACAATATCCAGAACATAAGATTACGGGGATGAATAAACCAGTTCTCTCTAAGCTGCAAGGGTTTCAAAACCTTACAATTGAGCAGGAAGCTCTCCAGAAAGTTTTTTCACGAAATGTGGCCTTGGTTGGGAAAAAAATCAGAATTATTTTCAGTTTTTTTCAAAAACCTGAAAACGTTTTCCAAGGAAAGAATTTTCAACCTTTTTTTTGCCCAAATGCAACTTAGCAAAGGGGACTAAATACTTTATCATTAAATACTTTATCCTAAAACTGAGACACTAATGCACAAATGATATCATAACATAGGCTTAACTTTCTCAAAGTTGCATCAGAATATAAATCTCCAGACTTCCCTAGGATTCACATCAGGAATGATAACACCAAATCATTGCATATTTTGACAATTAGATAGAGCAAATTCCAGCCTGACAACAGATTAGAAAACCACGCAACGATTGGCATTACCTGCAAACACAATTGTCCGAGCATTCTGTGGATCTGCAGCTCGTGCACCCAATATCAGCATTATTGCCATCACGTTTTTTCTTAATGAGGTAGACATCTAATAAAGTTAAGGTTTTTCCGCATAGTACTACTTTTACTGTTGACAAACTAACTTGGTGAATAGTGATTTATGTCCTGTGACATAGTTTGAATTTTTTCCTTGTATCTACACATTTCAATAAAGACAATTTGTTGAAACTTTCTAACACCAAAAACAAGATATGCTACCCGTCTATTCATTTATAATAGAAAAAGATATTTTAGTCAACTATGGATTGTTCACCTCATTATGCTTTTTCTGCTATTCACTATTCTAATATTATTGAGTTAGAAGTTTATCAAACTTATAAAGAAGAAAAGCCATGGAGCTTATGCCTAGCTTGACAAGATTATATGTGTCGCCTTATTCTTGTTCTTTTAGATCACTAGAACTTAGCATAAGTCAACATCTCCCTTATAGGTGTCTTTCTAACTACAGCAAGCGTATACAAAAAGGTCTAGCAAAGGCCAAGTATGCAAACACAAAGAAGACATGATAGGAACAGTTTGCACGAAAAGGAAGAATAAATTAACGCAACCTTGTAATAATTAGATTGCTATGAGTTGTTCATTTATTGATATACTTACAACTACAATACAAATCCTAAATTTAAGAAGAAATGAATATTCATAGGATACTTCTCTTGATATGCACGTATGGAGGTGGTTCAGATCTGTTGTCAATCATGTCTTTCCAATTTATGTCAATCTTGAACTCCTCCTCCACGTATGGTAAGGGCAAATTATTGAATATCTCCTGAAGTTAAGGTTAAAAGAAGTAAATCAGATATTGATTCCAAGCTAAAGAAAGGAAAAACTACTTAGAATCTTCTCGAAATAATTAAGCCCAAGGTTCTTAAAACCATGTGATCTTGGACATTTATGAGAAATAAGTAACAATCTATCCGTCAATAATGAGAGTGTGAGTGTTGATATGATGGATTGCCTAAATTGTTTGTACCACGTGGGCTCCTTCGAGGAAGAAGTTATAACTCTTCCTTTGTTGTGCTTATGCCAAAGAAGAGTGGTGCTAAGGGACATCGGATTTAGACCGACTGGTCTGACAAGTAATTTAATGACACAAGTGCTCATAAAGATTAAAAATAGATGATGGATACACTTAATTTCACATTCATTATTTATATATGAATGAGAGCAAATTTTTTATGCAGTTCTAATAACAAATGAGTTGGTGGATACAAGGTCAAGTGGAAGCATGTGCTTTTATGTAAACTCAATATTAACAGAGTTTATGATCATAGAACTTGGACTCCCGAGTGTGTGTGTGTGCGCGCGCACATGTTTGAAGATTTGGGTTTGGACATGGTGCTCAAATCCTGTGAAAAGCACTACTTTTGAATTATTTGGGACTTCAAGGATAAGATACATGCACCTTTTCTATTATTTGATGGAGGTCGTCACTGGACTAATATAGAAAACTGTGGTAGGGAATGTTATTAAGAGATTCAAAGTAGGCGATAAAAGAAGAGGAAGTATGGTATATCTCAATAAGAGGAGAGTGCTCTATGGAGAAGAGTCAGCTAGTAATTGTGGGGTTTCAAATTATCTGATCTTGTCAGAATTCACTTCAAGGTTCTCCGGAATTCTCAGAGACAGGTGGAATTCACTTGGGAGCAATGATGTTAAAGGTTCACTCGAAGCACCCAAACGCTAAGCTAAGTGCAACACATGTTTAAAATGATCTTTTTTATTGAATTTACAATATTAGTGTAAAGAGAACCCCCTGTTGTATAGATTAGTTGGGTAAACTTGGTAAAAACAACTATGGTTGAGCCATATTTTCAATGGTTACATACATTTGACACCATCTTGCTATGCTATTAATGAAAGGTTTTTATTATAAAAGAACCTATGAATGAAAGGCTTTTATAAATAATCACATGGTTTAAAAATGTCTAACCTCCAAATTACTTGTTGGGGCTTCATGCTGCTTATCAAACAAGATACATCAGTCCTGTCATGTTAGCCATCCTAATCAATCAAAAATAAAGATCCAGTGATAGAAACTACTGTATATTGAATTATTTTGTTTTTTGTTCATAACTTTGTTGAAATACTAATAGCATCACAGAGAAATCAAATCATGAATAACATCACAACACCTTAATAAGAAAAGAACGTGGAATCTCAATAATATATGTTTGGTTATTGCTCAATGTGGGAGTAATGCAAAATCATAGCAGACTGTCAAATATTTTAGGCTCAAAAAGAACAAAGTAATATTATGCATTATGAATTATGATCACTTCTGCATTATGAAATGATTACTTCTGCATTATGAATTATGATCACGTCATTATTGTTGTCCAGAAGATGTCTCTTGGAGAACTTATCTAATAGAAATAGAACTGTGCTGATGAACAAATGAAGAGATTGACCTTCTCCAAACGCCAATCGGATGGATGCTTCCAACAAATAACTCGTCCTGGCTGATCATTTAAATGAACCACGTGCTCCGGAAATGCTGCACACTTATCATGTGATGCTAGTGTACATCTGATGCACCGCCAGAGATGTATCTTTTTATTACAGACATAACATACCTATTAAGGAAAGAAACATCAGATACACACCACTGGAACTTTGTAGATGGGAAATGCACAAGGAAAAGGAAGGGAAATGATATTAATGGTTTCCTCTACCAGATAGATCATAGTTTAGCTCAAAACTAAAAGTCCCATCGAGGTAAATTCCCCACAACAACAACAACAACATACCCAGTGAAATCCCGCAATTGGTAAATTCCCCACAATTTTAGGATTAAAGCTTCTGTTCTACTGCCCGAATTGAAGAAGCAGATAAAGTGGTATACTACATTTGTAAAGCTAAGGTCCTAGCATGTTATTAGAGGTGGGGCAGGAAATCGGAAAGCTTTAAAAACAAAATGTGCTAATCAAATCCAAATCAAAAGTAAGAAATCGGTTTTATGATCATTCAGCCAAGAATCAAGATGAATACTAAATCCAACTTACATGCTGAGGGCACTTAAACGTTTTGGGAGAAGATAACCCAAGTCTTTCTTTCGCACATGTTAAGTGGAAAAGTCCTGTACAGTCTCGAACAGAGCATTCTACCTCCTCACCTGGAAAAATTAATCTTTGGCAAACAGAGCACTCAACCTGACACAAAATTACGAAACATTGGAAAGTTTATCATCAGTCGATCAAATATAACATCAAACAAATGTATGTCTCCTAAAAAATTTAACAGAAAAGAGTCAAAGGCTTCTCTTCTGTGAGTTTCCTACTTCTCAGTCCCACTCATTCAATAGTATGTTATAATGTAAATGCAATAATATCATGCTTTAAAGAGCACAAGACTAATTATTTCGCAATTCTCAATCGCCAGTGGTATAAAGATTCACAAGCTCCCTGTGTTACTTTGATGGAGACAAGGTGTAGTCTATACTCTATACAAGTTCCCTGTGTTACTTTGAAACTGATGTTTGACTCCAATGTTATCAAATGTTAAAAACAAAATATAGAATTGAGTTCTCTTGGTGCTTTAAGTGTAAAGCTAATTGTCAGTTTCAATAAAGAAATGCGCAAATAACCAAAGTATACGTACATATATAATTCAAGAACAATTATCAAGAAATGGACCTTGTGCCTAACTCAACCCCAGAAACTAGCTCATGAGGATTGTTCAGCACCTTGTAAGGAGACAAACAGTTCATTCTCTATATCCATGTAAGATACTTAACACCACCACCACCACCAAATGTTCAGGTCTGGATAAGCATAACATGGAGGCCAATATTAGATAACTAACGGTTAGAATGGGTTTGGGTCTAATATCATGTTAAAGAGAATGGACCTTGAACCCAACTTAACCCCAAAAGTTAGCTCACGAGGTGAAGATTACTCAAAACTATACAAGGAGAAAACAACTCATTTCATCAATATGTGAACACTTAACATCAAACTCAACCCTAAAGCTAGCTCATGAGGGAGGATTGACCAAGACCATATAAGGAGACCAAGTGTCCATTACCCCAATGTGCGACTCTAACACCCCCGCACGCCCAAGAGTGGACATCTGGATTCTGGAGCGTGGACAATCTAAGGCAGGCCCTCCAATATCGGGAACAATAAATTGGGGTGAACCTCGCTTTGATACCATGATATACACCTTGGGTCTAACTCAACCTCAAAAGCTAGCCCATCAAAGATGGATTGCCCAAGACCATATAAGTGTTCATTATCCCACTGATGTGCAACTCCAACAATTAATAACTATAAACACAAATAACAATTATATGGACAAATGAATTGCAACAAACTATGATCAAGTGAAATCATTAAATATTTTCATTGCCCCCTTCAGGAAAGAGCCTATGAGTAATGAAATGCACACCTTAGCGCCTTGATCCTAAACAGAACTGCTCTATAAGCGACTGAAACACTTTACCTATTTCAAACCTAATTCAAGGAGCTTGCTAACGTAACGCTTTAGCTATGTGACCACACTATCGACCTCAAGCTTTACTAAGATATAAGATAAATTCAAAGATGAGCTCAAGCTAAGCTCACACAAAATCTAGTAAAATCCGAGATTGATATACAGCTTACATCATATGCTATTCGTTAGAAGACATAATGGATTGGCTTCGGAGCTCTCTACACCTAAATCTAAGGAAATAGTAGCAAAGAAACCATAGCCACATGGAAGAGTACTCAACTTTGATTGAAACAATTATAGGTGTAAATGAACTGATTTCACTAGCTAAATACTTTTTCCAATATGCGCAAACAGAGATGCAACTTCTCATTATGGACATCGACACATACATTTTCTTACAAGTGCAAATACAAGATAACTACATTTGCTACTAACATACTTTAAATTCATCAACAAATACCATTAAAAACAAAATAGAAGACGAAATATACCAATTTCGGAGCATGAATAAGCAATGGCAATACACAATTCCGCTTATCCACACCAGCATTAACCTTCCTATCAACCCAATCCTGAACAAACTCACCCAAACTCTTTTTCGCCACCAACCCGCCAAAACTCGGCCTCAAACCCCTAATTTCCAACTCACCACAACCATTGTTTTCAAGAATTAACTCATCTTCTTTCATTTCTAACACACCGCAACCATTATTTTCCAGATTTAACTCACCACAACCATTGTTTTCAAGAATTAACTCGTCTTCTTTCCGTTCCAACTCACCACAACCATTATTTTCCAGATTTAACTCACCACAACCATTGTTTTCAAGAATTAACTCTTCATCTTTCTTTTCCAACTCACCACAACCATTTTTTTCTAGATTTAACTCAACACACCCATTGTTTTCAAGAATCAACTCGTCTTCTTTCATTTCCAACTCAACACAACCATTGTTTTCAAGAATCAACTCGTCTTCTTTCATTTCCAACTCAACACAACCATTGTTTTCAAGAATCAACTCATCTTCTTTCATTTCCAATTCAACACAACCATTGTTTTCAAGAATCAACTCATTTTCTTTCTTTTCCAACTCAACATAACCACTGTTTTCCAGATTTAACTCTTCTTTCTGTTCCAACTCAACACAACCATTGTTTTCAAGAATTAACTCTTCGTCTTTCTTTTCCAACTCAATATAACCATTTTTTTTCAGATCTAACTCACTACAACCATTATTTTCAAGAAATAACTCGTCATCTTTCTTTTCAAACTCACCACAGTCATTAGTTTCCACATTTGACTCGTTTACTTTCATTTCCAACTCAACACAACCATTGTTTTCAAGAATTAACTCATCTTCTTTCATTTCCAATTCAATACAACCATTTTTTTCAAGAATCAACTCTTCTTCTTTCATTTCCACCTCACAACAACCATTATTTTCCACATTTAACTCGTTTTCTTTCGTTTCTAACTCACCAAAACCATTATTTTCCAGTTTCAATTCGCCTTCTTTCTTTTCCAAGTTGTCTTCTTTTAGCAAAATAGGGATACCCATATGGGAATCTTGGTCAGAATTTAGTGTCTGCATTTGGGTATTGGATTCACTGGAAATTTCAAGATTTGATGGAGGGTCCAAAAGATTGCCAAAATCAGGCATTTTTGGGTTAATGGGTAACCCCTAAAACAACCCTAAAGATTGACACAAAGGATTCTTTGCATCAGTTGTGCTTCAGTTGTGTGTGGAAAATGCAGTGGGCGGGAAAGCTAAAAAAAATTATAAGATGGTGAGGGTAAAAGTGTTAAATTCAAGATATTTGGGTGGAATGAAAATGTTTAACTAGGTTATTCCGTTCGTTTTTTTCAAAATTCAATTCGGTTTTATGGTTTTTAATTTTTGTTATTATCTACTATTTCATGTTATTGCTTAGCATACTATTTTATTATAGTTAATGTTTTTTTTTCCTTTTTAACCTATTTTATTTTTATTTTATTCTGAGCCGAGGGTCTATCGGAATTAATTTTTCTATCTCTTAAGATAGGGTACCTTCCTCTTACTCGACCACACATGTGGAATTATACTGGATATGTTGTTAATGTAGTTGTTGTATTTGAAATTTTGAAATTGAAGATTAAGTTGTGTTTGGTTATAAGTTTTTTTTGCAAATAATATTTGGTTGTTTGAATATACTGAAAGTGAAAAAGGTAAAAATAACGTTAGTTGTATTTGAAATTTTCATGATTGAACGTTGATTTTCAAATAAAGAAATTATGAAAATAAAAAAATCTCATGGCCAAACGGTTCATTTTTAATTGAGTTTTCAAATGAAATGCACCTCTTTTTGGTTTCCCATTCGTATCCGGTAATTGGATTGGGGTTTGAGTAAATTCAAATTTGTGTCAAAAAGGTTCACATTAAAGGATAAAGCTCACTCTAAAAGAAAGATACTTACATACTCAGAACTCGAACACGAAATATCTTATTAGGGATAGAGTAGTTAACATTTACCATTATCTTTCTTCGTAATGAATTACAGAGTAAATTTCATGTTTGGTCATCCGATTTGTGTTTATTACACAAAATTCACTTCTTCTTCTTCTTCTTTTTTGTTACATAAGAATCATCCTATTTTGCTCCGATTATAACAAAAATAACTTTAGCTGGATTTATAACTCTCCCACTTGAAAAGTGATGTGGCAACCTTAATTAGTGTATTTGCTTAATTAAATAGAATTAATTACTAAACCACCATTATACTCGTAATATATATCCAGCCATTTTAGCTCATAGGTATAGCTGAAGTGGGCAGGAAAGCTAATCTCTATATTATTATAAAAGCACGAAGGACCTTAGAAAAGCTGATTGAATTTTTTGTCCTTCATTAAATGACTTTACAATAAACAAAATTGTCATTTACTATTTACCTGATATTTATAAATTTAAAATCAATCAAAATTTCAATTATTAATCTTTCCTTATTTGGTTTATATATAATATATAACATATATGAAGAAAAAAAAGTTAGTAAGACATGAAAATTATTACAGTACGAAAATTTGTAACACTTTGAACTCCTATTAGGTTTTGGAGTCTCTGTCATTAAATTTTATCACATTATTTTGTAAAGTCATTTACAACACTTTGAACTTCTTTTAGATACAGGAGTCTTTTATTTGTTACTAAAATTTTAATCAATTAATATTTATAAATATTTTGGGTCATCAAGGACAGACACAGGATTATGAGGCAACGGTGATTTGGTAACATGGGTGTAAAGATCGTATTTTTGTTTGGTTTGAAAATCTCATGTTGACTACGAGTGGTTGGTCGTTGGTCCGAATGGAGTTGGTTGGATAAAGGACGTGATATTGGGCTGAGAGGGTAGCGGACTACCTTGGAATGGGCCTGGGCATGCTGGGCCGCCAGTGCGTGAGGTTGGACCGCCACCAATGGACTGACAGGCAGTGGGTCGCTCGGCAGTGGGTTGCCAACGAGAGGCCCAGCTGAGCCGGTAGCCACTGGGCTCGAGCAGGCAAGCCCATTTTGCTGGTTTTGAGGAGAAAATTGTTGGGCCGAGTTGCCCGAATGAATTGGGCTGGCCGAAATAGTTGGGTCAGTTTGTGAAGCCAATCGGTGGACCAAATACGGGGTATGCTATCGTCAAAAAATTAGTGGTAGGAGGCATGAAACAATACATTTTGGCAAAGGGAAAATTTGTTTCATCAAAAACTACGTGACGACTCACGATGATTTTATTAGAGGATAAGTTGTAACATTTGTAACCACGATGATTTGACGAATATCCCAAAAAAAATATACTGAATAGATCGTGGTTGAAGTTTATTGATGGTAGTGGAAGGAAAAATAGGATATCATAAGCACCCGAATATCCGTAGATGAGAGTAGGATGGGTACCTTAGGTATAAGATTTTGAGAGGGGATTGATAGTCTAATTGTTTGTTCGGAAGTATGTTAAGGAGATAGGTTGTCATTTGTAATGCATGATGCCAAAATGATGGTGGTAGAGAGGCATTGTCAAGTAAGGTTCTAATAATGTTATTAATGGTTCGAATTTTTCTTTCCGCTTTTCCATTTTGAGATGAGGTATGTGGACAAGAGAGACGAAAAGATAAATCATTAGTTTTGCAAAAAATCCAAAATGCTCATTATCAAATTATCTACTATTATCACATTGAATATTTTTAATGTCCAATTCAAATTGAGTGCGGATGACTGCTCTAAAGGAGAGAAATGTGGAAAAAACTTGTGACTTTTTAGAAAAAGAAAATGTCCACAAAAAATTAGAGTAATCATCCAACAAAAGAATAGAATATCGATGGCATAAAGAGCTTAAAATGGGAGATGTTCAAATATCATTATGGATAATATCAAAAGGCATAACAATGCATGAATTAGAGGCAACAAAAGGCAATTTAACATATTTTCCAAGTGGACATGAACAACAAACATGAGAATTATGAGTTCTAGTACACAAAATAAAATTATTTTGTTTAAGGGAGACAAAAACAGGTGTTCTCGGATGACCCAAACGTTCATGTCATAAAGAATGAGCTAAAACTGCAAAAGTGGATGGTAAGTGTGGCTTGATGTGTGGTTGTGGTGATTGGATAAAGCTCACCCCGACTATACATCTCATTAGACGCATCCTCGTCTGAAAATCCTTCACGGAAAACTCAAAATGATCAAATTCAACAGAAACTGAATTGTAAGTAGAAAATTTTCTAACTGAAATCAAGTTTTTAATCAATTAAGGAGCATGAAGGACATTCTTTAAAGTTAACAGTGGTTCGGGGGGAGACATGTTGTAGTACTATAACCACGAATTAGAATTGAATGACCATTTATGACAATTATACTATGATTATTGCTCAAATTAAAATAGGGCGAGAGATTACCTTGTGATGACGTCATATGAGACGTTGCTCCAATGTCCATGTACCAATTTACGTCGGGCGGATTAAGCCCAAGAGTGTGAAATACGGCCTTGATGTCGGTCAAGGTTGTTATTGCTGAGTGGGCCTGCCGCCACTGGTTCGGCAGTGGCCCAAGAACGCCGAGTTGTTGGCTGTTGGGCTGCTGCTGGACTACTGGCCTAGGCATGGGCCTAGTCCAATTTCCCGAGGGAAAGGGGCAGGGAGGCACGACCCAAGGCCACTGTCAGGCCCACAGTGTCGGTCCACTGCCCCACTAGGCCCTCGACTGCCACTGGCTGGACTGCTGTTGTTGGCCGCCACCACTATCGTCACCTCTGCCACGATGGTGGTTGCCGCCCTTGCCACCACCACGATTTTTACCTCCATTATTGCCATTTCGCTCATTTTAACCACGGTTTGGTAGTAAGTTTTCAAATTGTGAAAAGTTATCATCGGACGGAGCAGCAACCATAGCAGAATTTGACACGGCGACTATTTTTTGGCAAAACTTGCTTCTTCTAGTAAGAGCATAGAACGGGCTTTGTAAAATGGCGCCTGTCGAAATAAGGAATGATAACGTGGCTAAGGAGATGAGTACTATGAGTGGTACGGAGTTTTCACGGTGGACATAAAGGGAGTTTACAATTCGAAGAAATTGGCAGTTCGTTGTAGAGATGTAAAAATCCACCAGTTTTCATCGTCATTTACACAAGAGATCACATCACGATTTCCAAAGAGATGCTCCCACGTTAGACATCAGTCTTGATCTTGTTTTTTCACCAGGCATTATATGTTCATGCTCTCTAAATTTAAAATTTTATAATATTAACATCTTTTTGGAATATGAACTATTGAGATTGTAGTTAAATGGATTATGAACAAGCCAACACCACTATAAACTTAACATTTTCTATGTGAATGAAGGTACCTGATAAGCAGGCACACATACAAAGAGATGCAGAGACCTACTAGCCAAGGAAGGAGCAGGAAAGAAAACTTTTTGGGGATGTTGTCCTTCTTTTGTTTGTTGTGGATGCATAGGAGAAAATTATGAACTACTTTTGTAAGATATACTTCGGCTTGTAATCGTAATGATCTACATGACTCCGAAACAACTACTCATAGTAAATTTGAATTAGTCAGATTAGTAAATTTCAAATAACAATGGTTAAATAATGGAATGGAGAAAGAGACTGTCACGATTCACAATTCATTTTTCTTGTATGAGTCTTGAAAATATCCCCATTCATAGGTCCTCGGTCCTTTGATTTATGATTAGTTAGTTATATTCATGCATAATATATATCACAAAAAATAGATACTACAATATTTTTTACCGCTATGATAATGTTTGATATCCTGATAGCATCGTTGTGCCCATCGCTAGTACAATACCTTTAGAACCTTGCATAAGAACCTGATAATCAGTGGAAAAAATAATTATTCCAAAGAGAGAACAGAGTAATTTTCATTTCCATATCATGAATTAATATCTTGTACAATTCCATGTCCTATATTAATATCTAAAAAAAATTTGACATAAGGGAGGAGTATTTTACATGGTTCTAAGTCCCAATAGAAACAAACATATATTAGGTTTTTTTTTCTTTTCATCTACCTAAGTTTTGGTGGACGGTAGAGTTATCTAGTCTCGATGAAATAATCGAACTACCCACAATCACATCCACCATCATTTTAGGATACTAACATAAGCTAATTTCTATTCATTGTTTTTTTTTTATATTAAGGAAATGAATTAACTTCGAACTTCATTTATGAAGATAACTAGGAGCAAGGGGACAGAGTCCTGTTTTAACTAGGGTGGTTAAAAAACCCAAACCAAACTGAAAGTTTAATTGTAAAGGGAAATAAAACGAAGTTTTTCTTGGTCTGGTTTGGTTTGTTATTAGATTTTTGGAAAATGACAATAATTGATTTTGTTTAATCCAATTTTAAATAAAAAAATATGAAAAAGAAAGTGAATCAAACTGGCAAAAAAAACTTAGATAATTTTCATAAAGTGTTAGTGACAAATAAATTCAAATTCAAATTCAAATTCAAGATCAAACTACAAGCTCTTCAATTCAGATACAAGTTAAACAAACTAAAAAACAAACAATCAAGCCCTTGAGTCAACCGTTGAAAAGAAGAATCAGATGATACTAAGCTATCTCGAAACTTAAAGAAATTTCTATTTATTGTAATACACATTTTACACGGAAATAAAATATTACATTTGATAAAGCTCTCAAAATTCCTTCTAGGGAAAGTAATCATTATCAGATAACCACAATTCAACGGAGCATTTTTTTTTGCAAATATGTCTCACTTGTGGATGATGAAAAATGGAGATTCACCTTTCCACAATAAAGTTGCAAGCTCATTACACCATAATATCCCATATTTAACCATCCATTTACTTGGACGGTAAAAACTCCAAATCCACGTGTCCTATTTTCCTTTGTGATCGCGTTCAACTTCAAAGGGAAATCGTCAAAAAATACTTGTATCGACGCACGCTCTTGTATCTATTAGAGATGAACATCTAACGTGTTCTCCCAAATAACATCGTCGTGGTGCCAAGTCGAGACGACCACATTATTGTACTCGACCTCAAAGGGTTGCATGGTTTTCGATGACGAAATCGATAGTCAAATTCTGAGCAGAAATTAAGGATGGTGAGGAAATGTCAATATTAGAAGATGAAATTGCTTCAAATGAATTTTTGGGCACGGTAGCTTTATCGGATTTATAGTCCAAATGAGTTTTAACGAAAAAAAAACAGACAAAAATAAGCAAAAGAATTCTTAGTAAACAAAGAAAAAGTTTACAACAAATGATTTCACCAGTCGTGAGCTTATTTGTTCATCCTCTGTGACCACAAAGTGGTTATTATTGTAACGAGGCCCTGGTACAACCTTCATTGAAGAACAAACATTAAAGTTTATAACCATTATTAACGTGTACAATATATTAATCTTACGACCATAACCAAAATCAAAGAGTTAAAAGGAGTATATATATACTTATATATCTGAAATATAGGGTGTTTGTGTCCAAGTTGAATTCTAATAGTTAAATTGCATAAAGATTATGTCTACAAAGTTATCTTTATTTCCTAGTGCATAACCTTGGATAGTTTATCTAATACTAGTCAATATGCCCGCGCTTCGCGCGGTCTTAAGAAATATGTTTAAATTTATCAAACTCTTTTATATGAAAATGAAAAACGCTTATAAACGTATATTAAGGTTCATATAAAAATATGAATATTAAAAAAGATTTAAGGAGTATTAAAATATATAGAACTCAAATTAAATCATAGTAGGTTTTATTAAGGATAGTACTTATTTTTTTACACAACTTTGGGCCCTTGATGCCAAGATCATTAGTCCCCTCAAGGATTTTTCAACAATTCCATATTAATCAGATTTATATTGAGCGATTACAATCACCAGCTATCATATGTTCAACAGACCCAAGCACCCATGTAAAAAATAATCCCTTGATTATTTTCATTAATGAAAGAGTATATATACAATTTACAACTTTTCATAATAGAAAAATCATATTTCTATTTTACTCCAAAAATCTTATTCTAGTTGTACAAGAATCCTATAATTATGGTAAGTGTACAAGCCTAATTTAATACAATATTTACATTCAATTTTGACTCCAAAATCGTGATATACACGGGCTTGTATACCGTGTATATGTGGGTTTCACATATGGTAAGTTTCCTTGTGAAATTGTGATATCATGATATTCAAACCCATGTATATCACGGGTATAACTAACACACCACCGCTCTCATAGCGGGCGGTCTTCGTACGTTGAGACTGCCCCTAAAATCTTCAAAGAGTACTGACTGAAGACCTTTGGTAAAAATGTCTGCAATTTGATACCTGGAAGGGACATGACAGACGCATACTTGTCCACGAAATACTTTTTCGCGAACAAAGTGAATATCCATCTAGATGTGTTTAGTGCGCTGGTGTTGAACCGGATTACCAGAAAGGTAGATGACACTAATATTATCACAATAAACAAAGGCAGCTTTCTGAATAGGACAATGAAGCTCTAAAAGAAGATTACGTAACCAACAGGATTCAGAAACCACATTGGCCACCCCTCGATCCTCGGCCTCTGCACTAGAACGAGATAATATAGAATGACGCTTCGTAGACCATGAGACCAAGTTATTACCAAGAAACATACAATAGCCGGACGTGGAACGCCTGGTATCTGGACAACCACCCCAATCAGCATTAGTATACGAGACAAGTGTAGATGTCGATGAAGGATATAAATGTAAGCCATAATCAAGTGTTCCCCTGGATGTATCGAATAATGCGTTTGAGCGCATTCATGTGCTCAACCCTGGGATCATGCATAAATAAGCACACATGATGTACGACATACGTACTATCTGGTCTCGTGAAAGTAAGATACTGAAGACCCCCGTAAAACTGCGATAGCGGGTCGGATCCTCGTAAGGTGAGCCAGCCGCAACACCCAGCTTGTGTTTAGTATCGACGGGAGTGGAAGTAGAGTTGCACGAGGACATGCCAGCGCACTCAATAATCTCATTTGCATACTTTCATTGGGATAAGAACAATCCACCCGCATGACGAGAAACAACAATCTCCAAAAATTAACTCAAGGGCCCCAAGTCTTTCATAGCAAACTAAGAGTTGAGCATGGTCATGATAGACTTGCGCAAAGCATCAGTAGAGGTAGTCAAGATAATATTATCCACATATAAGAAAATATAAGCCAGAGAGAAACCACGATGATAAATGAATAATGAATTATCAGACCTGCTGTGCGAAAACCTAATAGGCGAAACATAGTATGCAAATCTCTTATACCAAGCATGTAGGGCCTGCTTAAGCCCATACAAGGACTTCTTCAATAAACAGACATTATGAGGATATTTGGTGTCTCGAAACCCCAAGGGTTGATGCATATAGACGGTCTCCTTAAGATCACCATGTAAGAAAGTATTCTTCGCATCTAACTGATGAATGAGCCATGCTTTGGAAAGAGCCAGATTGAGAACAATGCGAATGGTAGCCGGTTTGACCACCATACTAAACGTCTCACCACAATACATGCCAACCTGCTAAGTCTTACCATCACCTACAAGACGAGCCTTATGCCTCGCAAAAGAACCGTCAAAATTATCCTTATGAGTAAAAATCCACATAGACCAAATAATATTAACACCAGAAGGACGTGGTACCAACTCCCACGTCTTATTTGTAATAAGAGCATCATATTGTCGGTCATAGCCAATTTCTAATTTGAGTCATTTAATGCGGACATTGGAATACGGGGCATGGGGGATTTAAGAACATTAGAATGCAAATTAAAATGTCTTTTTGGTTTAAAAATACCCCGTTGACTACGAGTGACCAGTCCGTGACTTGTGGGAGAATTATGTGGATTTTGTGACAAAGGCGGAAAGGTGACGGACGGGCTAGCAGGCAGTGGGCATACTGGCCCAACACGGGATGATGAACGTGGACTGGACCCGAGACGATAGGGCCAGAAGTGGGCTGAATATTTGCCCCAGTTTTTGGACCCGAGACAGTGGCAGGAGGTCTAGCGGGCAGTGGGCCCGCTGGCGGATTTTGGGTGTGGGGTAAGTCCGAAAAATGGTGGATAATATACGGGAGACGGCGTTATCCAAAAAATTATACAAACTATGCTCGGGACTACTCACGTTAGCAAACAGAAATTGGATTTCATAAAAAACAATATGATAACTAATGATGATTTTATTAGGGGTTAACATTTATAACCACGATGATTAGTCGGATAACCCATAAACACACAAGGGGTAGAACGGACTTGAAGTTTGTTAATTGTGGTGGACGAAAATAGTGGATAACACAAGCACCCAAAGACCCTAAGATGTGAATACGAATGAGTCTTATTATATAAGATTTGAAGAGGGGTTGAATATGTCAAACCTTTGGTAGGAAGTATGTTAAGAATATATGTTGCCATCTGTAGAGCATGATGCCAAAAGGAAGGGGGGACGGAAGGATGAACCAATATAGTTTGGACAATGTTATTAATGGAACGAATTTTGCGTTTGGCTTTCCCATTTTGTGAGAACATATGAGGACAAGAGAAACGAAAATTTAATCCATTAGTATCACAAAAATCCCGAAACAATCCATTATCATATTCTTTGCCATTATCACATTGAATATTTTTTATTTTCAGGTCGAACTGTGTACGGATGAATGCTCTAAATTTTAAAAAGGTGGAAAACACTTGAGATTTTTTCGCTAACGGAAAAGTCCATAAAAAATTAGAATAGTCATCCAAAAATAGAACATAATAACGATGGCCCAAAGAACTGAGAACATGAGATGTCCATAAATCGCTATGGATAATATCAAATGGCATTAACGTACGAGAAGTAGAGTCTACAAACGGTAATCTATCAAGTTTTCCTAGAGGACAAGATTGACAAATTGGAGTTCTACGCGTACCCTTACAAAAAATAAAATTGTTTTTATGTAATTAAGAAACAATAGACGACCTAGGGTGACCCAAACGTGTATGCCATAAGGAAGGAGCGAAAGCCGCAAAAGTAGATGGCAAGGCTTGACTAGAGAGACCGGATGTGGGCGTGACAATTCATTTGAATACATTCCCAGAAACTCAACATCCTCCATTTAGATGAAAACTTGAGTAGTTGATAAAACGGATCTGACCCATTAGTTCTAGGCCTGACATTAGCCATAGATAATGTTCATATTCATTCATGCTTCGATATATACCACTGAATACTCAATTCATATAAACCACTAGTTCGTGTTTGGTCTCTAAACTATATAAATATAAATTCATTTTGCAACTCAAATTTCATGATATGAGAGGAATGTAAATATGAGAATTATAACTGTAGTTGCATAGAAGAGATGTTTGTGTGAAATTTGTGGAAAAGGATTCCGGAGGAATTAAAATCTACAGATTCATAGAAGAGAGCATATAAAACTTGTATCCGGAAATACAAGAACGTGAACTGCTACTGTTAAACAGAGCAATATACATGTGATATACACCGAATATATATCACATGTATATTCTTTGAAGAAAAAAGACAAACGAAGGGCGTCCGGAGAGGCGCGGTTGGGCCTCTCGGCGGTGGCCCAACACGTGAATAAGGCAAAGAAGGTGCGGTCCGGCGGTTGGGCCTCCGGTTCGTGGTCCAACACGTCCACCCCATGGACGAATTTAGGACAGAAAATCGGTGGCCAAACCTTGTATATTAAGGAAAGTATATTAAGTGTTTATTGTAGTATATTTAGAATAGGATATACACTTACCATAATTGTATAGTTAGAATTAGGGTAGAATAAGGATTTAGAAATAGAATAGGAAAAGGATTTCCCTATTATGGAAATATGAACTTGTATATATAGCCTTTCAATTAATGAAAATAATCAAGGGGATTATTTCTTTCATGGTATCAAGAGACTAGGTCTAAACAAAAAATTTTCTTTTCTCAAAATTTTTTGCCTCCTTGGCCGAGAACCCCCCCTCCCTCGAGTTTTTCTCTCCAAGTATCTCGTCTTCCGCTCTCAAAAACCTCTCTTAAATTGATCCTCCTTCTTTGTTCTTTCAAATATGTCTAAGAACAATTTTCACCCTGCCCTCACGGTTTCCAATATCAAGCTAAGTGTCCCTATTGTCCTTGAGATGGAAAACGTTCAATATGCAACGTGGGCAGAGTTGTTTAAAATTCACGCAATATCGTATCAAGTTCTTCATCACATCATTCCTCCCGCTAGACCCCGTCCTGCGGAGGATCCCGAGCTATGGATTACACTTGATGCTACACGTTCTTCGGTGGATATACGCCACTATTTCGGTGGACCTTCTACGGACGATTATGGAGCCGGATACCACGGCTATGGGCTGCATGGAATAGATTGCGTGACATATTCCAAGACAACCAACATTCCCGTGTCGTCACACTCGAGCAGGAATTCTCTCTCGTTCGAATGGATGTATTTCCGAACGTTTCTGCATATTGCAAGAAACTAAAGGAATTGGCGGATCAACTCCGTAATGTTGGCGCACCGGTGACAAATAATCGTCTAGTTCTACAGTTGGTTGCCTGTCTTTCGGAGGCCTATAATGGTGTTGGCACTCTCCTTCGCCAAAGCAACCCTCTTCCCGACTTCCATCAAGCCCGCTCCATGCTTACGTTGGAAGAAGCCGGTTTGGCTAAAAAGGCGGCTACCGGAGCAAGTCCAGTTGTCATGATGGCATCCTCTCCTAATTCCTTCAGGTTTTGTTAATAATTCGGGCCAAAACCATAATCATGGTGGCGGCAAGAATAATCGCAAGAATAATAACAAAAACGCGGGGGCAAACGCGGTGGTAATGGTGGAGGTTTCGGTAGTCGCAAAACGTCGATGGGTCCCATCCAATGAACGGTGGCCCACCACCCCCGTGGGCCCGGCAGTGGGGCCCATGGCAATGGAGCAAAGTGGCGATGGACCGTGGGCCGCCGGCCCATACCGGCAGGCGGCGGGAAATTCCGGCGGCCGGGCCTGGGCCGGCCACGGTCCGGCCCAATGCCCGGCGGTGGCGGCCCATCGGCCGCGTGGCCCAAAGATCGGCGGTGGTAGCGGTTACGGGCCAGACCAAGCACGGCCGGGAGTTCTTGGGCCCCGACCTCCGCAAGCCCATCATGCAGCAGCCCTACTCGGACCGATATCGAGGCCGCGATGCACACGTTGGGATTGGCTCAACCGGACCAAAATTGGTACATGGACACCGGGGCCACTACTCACATGACTTCCGACTCGGTGTACTCTCTCATCTTATTCCAATTTGAGCACCCCTCGGGGGATAATTATTGGTAATGGCGTTCTATTCCAATTCTAGGGTATGGTCGAAAACGTTGTCTCCCCCAATCCACCACTCCTCTTGAAAAATACTTTACATGCTCCTAAATTAATTAAAAATTTAGTGTCCGTCCGAAAGTTCACAAATGACAATTCTGTTTTCGTTGAATTTGATCCTTTCGGTTTCTCGTGAAGGATTTCAAGACGGGGAGTCGTCTCATGAGGTGTGATAGTAGGGGGATCTATATCCTATCATGCCCGGTTTCCGTCCATCGAGTCCGGCCTTGCCATCGCTTTTGCACCATCTCTCCTTCCATGTGGCATGCTCGTCTCGGGTCATCCGGGATCTTCTATTTTATCGAGTTTTAGATAAAAATAGCTTTATTTATTGTAAGGGTACGAGTCGTACTCCAATTTGTCGATCTTGTTCATTAGGAAAAATTGTTAAGTTGCCATTTGTAGACTCCAATTCTCATACTTCTATGCCATTTGACATTATTCATAGCGACTTATGGACATCTCCTGTTCTTAGTTCAATGGGTCATCGATATTATGTTCTCTTTTTAGATGATTATTCTAGATTTTTGTGGACGTTTCCAATTGCGAATAAATCACAAGTGTTTTCCGTCTTCATAAAATTTAGAGCGTTCATTCGTACTCAATTTGAAAGAGACATAAAAAATATTCAATGTGATAATGGGAAAGAGTATGACAATAGGGAGTTTCGAGAATTTTGTGCTACTCATGGGATAAATTTTCGATTTTCATGTCCTCATACATCTTCACAAAATGGGAAAGCCGAACGCAAAATTCGTTCCATAAATAACATTGTCCGAACTCTCCTAATCCATGCCTCCATACCTCCGTATTTTTGGCATCATGCTCTACAAATGGCCACTTACCTTCTTAACATAATTCCGTCTAAAGGTCTGACATATTCTTCCCCTCTCAAAATCTTATATAATAAGAACCCTTCTTATTCTCACCTTCGGATTTTTGGGTGCTTGTGTTATCCACTATTCCCATCCACAACAATTAACAAAGTCCAGGCTCGGTCTACCCCGTGTGTGTTTTTGGGTTATCCGTCAAATCATCGTGGTTATAAGTGTTTTGATTTATCCTCCAAGAAAATCATAATCAATCGCCATGTCATTTTTGATGAAACTCAATTCCCGTTTACGAAAGTTCATACTCCCGAACCTAAGTTGTATAATTTTTTGGATGACCAAATATCCCCGTATATTACTCGGAATTTTTTGGACAACTCCCGTACCCAAAATTCCCCAAGCCGGGCCCACGCCCGCCTGGCCCCACAAAGATAGCGTCACTCCCTCATCGCTCCAGCCACTGGAACAGTTCCGGTTATTGGGCCATCCCATTGCCCAATTCTCGGAACCGGTCCGTAAACCGAATCCGGGCCGTACCGATTTGGGCCAGCAGCCCACGCTCGCCGCCGTCCGTCCCGAACCCGGAAAATTCCCAAAATTCACTCCATTCTTCCTCGAGTCATAGACCGGTCACTCGTAGTCGGCGGGGTATTTTTACACCTAAAAGACATTTTAATTTACATTCGGATGTCTCTAAATCCCCCCTTGCCCCGCAATCCCGTGTCCGCATTAAATGACCCTAATTGGAAAATTGCTATGACCGATGAATATAATGCTCTTATTGCTAATAAGACGTGGGAGTTGGTGCCCCGTCCATGTGGTATTAATGTTATCGTGTCTATGTGGATTTTTGCTCACAAGGAGAATTCAGATGGGTCCTTTGCTCGACATAAGGCGCGACTTGTTGGTGATGGTAAGACTCGGCGAGGTTGGAATTGATTGTGGTGAGACGTTTAGTCCGGTGGTCAAACCGGCTACCATTCGCACCGTGCTTAGCTTGACTCTTTCAAAGACTTGGCCAATTCATCGGTTGGATGTCAAGAATGCTTTTCTACATGGTGATCTCACGAAACGATCTATATGCATCGCCCGTTGGGTTTCGGGGATCCCAACCGCCCTCATCATGTCCGTTTGTTGAAGAAATCACTATATGGGCTTAAGCGGTCTCCACGGGCCCGGTATACACGATTTGCGATTTTGTTTCGACTATTGGGTTCACTCACAGCAGTCCGATAATTCCTTGTTCATCTACCGACGTGGTCCGTCATTGGCTTATATTTTGTTGTATGTGGATGATATCATCTTGACCGCCTCCTCCGATTCTTTGCGCCGTCTATCATGGCCATGCTCGCCCGAATTTGCTATGAAGGACTTAGGGCCGTTGAGTTATTTTTTGGGGATTGCCGTCAAGCGTCATTTCGGGGGCTTGTTTCGTCTCAACGGAAGTATGTCGCCGAGATCATAGAGAGGTCGGGATGTCATCCCGTAAGTCCACTTCCACGCCGTTGATGCAAACCCAAAGCTAAGTGCCACGGCGGGTGCACCATACGAGGACCCGACCCGCTATCGCAGTCTTGGGGCCCTCCCGATCTTACCTTTACCGACCGAGATATTACATATGCGCAAGACGGCAGTGTGTTTATTCATGCATGACCCTAGAGTTGAGCACATGAATGCAATCAAACGCATCATACGGTATATTCGGGGACACCGGATTATGGTTTGCACTTGTATCCCTCATCTACATCTACACTTGTCTCCTACACGGATGCGATTGGGGTGGTTGTCCCGACACCGGACGGTCGACTTCGGCTTGTATGTTCCTTGGAAACAACTTGGTCTCTGGTCGGCAAAGCGTCGTGCAACTCTATCACGCTCAAGTGCAGAGGCGAATATCGAGGGGTGGCGAATGTGGTCTCTCGAATCATGTTGGCTACGTAATTTGCTTTTGGAGCTTCATTGTCCCATTCGTAAGGCAACCTTGGTATATTGCGATAACATTAGTGCCATCTACCTTTCGGTAACCCGGTTCAACACCAACGCACCAAGCATATCGAAATGGACATTCATTTTGTCCGTGAAAAGGTTGCTAAAGGTCAAGTTCGCGTATGCCATGTCCCGTCTCGTTATCAAATTGCGTACATTTTTACCAAGGGTCTACCCGCGGTACTTTTTGAAGATTTTAGGGACGTCTCGGCGTTCGAAAATCGCCCGCTATGACGCGGGGTGTGTTAAACAGAGCAATATACATGTGATATACACCGAATATATATCACATGTATATTGTCGAAGAAAGCAAAGAAAAAGAAGGGCAGTCCAGGCAGCGGTTGGGCCTCTCAAAGGCGGGGCCCAACACGTGAATAAGGCAAGAAGCGGTCCCAAATAGTTGGGCCTCAGTTCGTGGTCCAACACGTCCGGCCCATGGACGAATTTAGGACAGAAAATCGTGGCCAAACCTTGTATATTAAGGAAAGTATATTAAGTGTGTATTGTAGTATATTTAGAATAGGATATACACTTACCATAATTGTATAGTTAGAATTAGGGTAGAATAAGGATTTAGAAATAGAATAGGAAAAGGATTTCCCTATTATGGAAATATGAACTTGTATATATAGCCTTTCAATTAATGAAAATAATCAAGGGGATTATTTCTTTCAGCTACACTTGTGGCTTGTAGATCCGCTGAGAATACGAACGGTTAAAGTCATTCGTTTGTTAAGTTAACACCTGAAACACTTAGCAACCAATTAGATAAATCACAACACCACCGGCTGAGTCGAGAGATGACTCTCTGTCTTTAAGACAAGATTGCCCCCGTATATAGGCTTTACGGAAGTGTGGACAATAGTCTCCCAAGATGAAACAACAAACTATCAAGTGTGCAAAGCCTACACAAATGATCTCAGTGAAGAACACGAATAATGAAGATTGCTAAGAGAAGGATTGCTATCAGGAAATCCGATTTCTTTGTGGTGTTGTGAACTTGTTTTTCTGTTCATATATGTTCTCATGTTCTTCTATAGAATTGAGCCAAGACTTCAATTTATAGGTGTGTAAGATGGCCTCTTCAAGTGCCCACAGTGGCATCAATTGCCATGTAATGGATGACATTTAACCCCAAGTAATGCAACAACATAATGGTCCAAGTAATGGCCATTATTGGGTGGTTTCAATGCCATTGAAGCCCCTTCAACAGCCAAGACTTTTGGGATTCCGTCGAGCAGTCACTGCCCATGAAGCGACGCGGCTCTGCCACATTCGTGCCGCGACACTAATTCGACACAGAACTCACTGCCAGTCACGCGCCATGGCGCTGCTAGGGGGGCGCCACGGCCCTTCTCGGCTCCGCGGCCCTTTTCCGACCCGTACCATCTTACACTTCGCACAATCCTTCCTTCGTTTACCAACGTGGAACATTTGTCATTTAGCAAATAACCATCCATCATTCTATGTCTCAAACATTTCACTTACGTACCAATATCTCTTCATTAACGAAATTTATGATACTTGCCACTAAGATTGCACGTGTGTGGAAATGATATTTCCGACGTGCGGGGCCCAATTGCTCGAGTCATAAATAACGGGATAAACTTAATTCCACATTAGTAAATTTCAACAATAAGTACAGAGTGCAATCCGCATCCAAGCCAATCTTTTTTGAACGGAGGGAGTAGGACCTTGCTTTGCTCACGGCTCGCCTGTAGTATCTCCCCCAGACAAAAATGTAGGATAGTGTGCAACGCACGTTTCTTGAGACTAACTAGAGGCTTTCTAGTTCTATTCCAACTAGGCACCTAACTAGATAGTCCCACATCGACCAAAAGCTGAAACTCTCTTCAGTTTATATAGCAAAACCTCAACACATTCAGGACATTTGATTAAATTGGAATGATAAAGAGAAGATTATCATGGCGTAAGGATGACATGCACAAATCAAGAAATGATTCAAATTGTTTTCCCCAATCACCCCCCATTTTTTATCTCTGTGGTCGATTGTATTGATGACATTGTTCAGTGTGAAAAATTGGGCTTGGAACATATTAGGTATCAGACCAAAAAAAAAATTAGACTATGTGTGAGATTAAATATATCAAATGATTTCTTTAATTTGGAGTGAATGTATCTTTTGAGCTTGTTATATGAATATATGCGCTTCCAAAGGATTAGTATAGTACTTTGTTGTGGTTTTTAAGTCATTTGCATTGTAATAAATTCTGTCATATATTTAATCCCGCTCAGATATGTTACAAGTGAGACAATTTTCCTTCCACACGTAGTTGATAGTTGTATCTTTTCTTGATCGATTGAGAGAGACACGATTGAGCCTCCTTGTTTTTTGTTCTATTCTCATGAACTTCTGAACTCTTGTTTCTATAGTGGACAATTGTTAACATATCGTCAAGCCTCTTTTTATTAACATAAATACATAATGACACCTTATTGCAGCCCACCCTGGTGTTTGTGTCGTGTAAACTTTGTGAATGTGAAGCTAAGATGCTATCTAGTCAAAGTTACAAGTCGTACTTTTGGATCTTGGTGAACACACGGGTAATTTTTTGCTAGGATTTTAGTCTTAGTTGACGACTTGTTAGGATTTTAGTCTTAGTTGCCTTTGCCTTTTCATCTTCTGAATCATTGGTAAGTTGTTAGTAAAAGCATTTGTATTTGTAAGACTTTGAAAATATTTTCCTCAATTGTATTCCGCCATTAATCGCTTAAAGGGGTGAAGCGAGAGGGTATATATCACTTAATTGAATGAATTCATGCGCCTTAGATAAGTGTGTGCTCAAATAATGACGTGCTAAGTGATCCCAACAAGAAACAGTCGGTTCTTCGAATTTCAATTCTGAGGAATTGGTTTAATATACTTGTATTAGAGTATGTTGAAATTAGTTACACTTTAGTTGCAAGTTCATTATTTTTTTTATTTTTATTTTTGTTAACGAAGGAACCCGCAGTCGCTACTATTTCGAGTGCGCACAGGGTAAACCCCGGACTGACGCAATAGCCTGCAAACCACGTCAGCCGATTAACCACACTTGGCAAGTCATGTGTGATAGGCTCAACCAAGAAGATTTATGCAGGGGATCGAACTCATGACCTTGCGGTCCCGCACTCTACTGCTACGCCAACTTGGCTACCCTTGCGGGTTTATGCAAGTTCATTATTATAGTACTAAACTCATGTGTTTGGTATTTTTTTTAAAATTCCGTAAATTGTGCACTTAACTCCAAATAATTTATGGACTTTCTCGTTTCTTTGCACTTTCGCTTTTGAAAACATTAAAAAGTGACAATCTCTTTGAATTGTTATTGGATGCCTAATTAAGAGTCTTCTATTTCATCTTAATGCAACTGCCAGAAAGCTCAAAGTGGATAAGAGGTGCAGTTAAAATGGACAAATTAGCTTAGGGTCATGCATCCAACCCAAAATTTTCATTCTGATTTTGATATATATAAAAGGAGACTTTATCAGTTCATATATTATATTAATCTTGCATGACCAACAGTGAGGGGGTGGGGGCTAGAAATCGAGTTAAGTCGAATTCAATAATTTTAGTACAAACCTCATATTTGTATTAAGAAATTTTTAAATATATATAAAAATTAAATTCAACACTCATTTTTTAACATCTAATGTCTCTATCCTAGAATTTAGTAGGCATTTGACCACAAAAACCAAATATTTTTCATTTTATTTGAAATTTTTGAAGTTGGAGTTAAAAAGGGATTGTGTTTGGTTAGACATTTTGCAAGGAAAAGAAGAGAGCATTTTATTTGAGATTATGAAATGGAGTTGAAAACAGGTTATAAACTGGTTTTTAAATTTGGAATCCAACTTCAAGTTGAATTCAAAATTTTCATGGCCAATCACCGGTTTCAGATAAAGTGAATTTTTTTATGATCAAACATATCCTTAATCTATTAAATTTAAATTCTTGTTCCACCTCTGATGACCACTTCAAAATCTCCTTTTTAATTTTTCTCCATTTTCTTAGCATATGAAAAAGATTTTCATTTCTAATAATTGAAGTTTGCAGGTTTGGATCTTGACAAAACTAAAAAATTCAGTAAAGCTACTCTCTGAACACAAAATGGTAACAGAGAGACATGTGGGCTTTATTTTAGATTTTGTGATAAGAAAAGTACCAATATGAATAACATCCTTATTGCTAAAAGGTACTTTTAGTTAGACAAGAAATGAAAGTTGGAAAAGTGCAATGCCCACAAGCCATTTTTTAGGCCAAAAAATTGCTGGTAAATGAGTGGATGATAATTCCCTTTTATTTTCCTTTTAGAAAAATATTATACTTCTATATTTGAAATACTTATGAGATTTGTGTGAGATTTTACTGGATATGTTGTATATTAAAATATTGACAAACAGACTCATATTTCGATTCACTATCTAGGAAGGGAAAGAAAAGACAGAAAACCTACGCTTACACGCTTCCCATTCATGTCGTGCTAGAGTATTATACGATAAAATAATAATTTCACTCACTAATTTTAAATTTTTACGAACTTCCTGTTTTAAAATAATGATTTCATTCACTAATTTTAATTTTTTGCTAACTTTGTTTTTCAAGTGAAATTCATCACGTAATTATTTAGGGATTTGACTCATTTTATAGGCCTTAGAGCCCTTGGAATATACCTAAGTTCAACTGAAAAATACTGTTATTTGAAATAACTACAAGAATTCAATTGAAAGGGACAATTCATTACTATTACATCTTGTGAAAATGACTTAGATTTGTCTGTCTTTTAATTTTTTTTTTGATAAGTAGTGAACTTTTAGTAGCCACACATTTAATGAGATGTAGATAGATAGGATAACTTGTGCCAATTTTAATTTTTGATGTGATAGAAGATGTTGATCACACAAAACTTTGCTACTTCTTGTTCTTCTTCTGCTAATTTTTCTTATCTCTTTGATCTGAAATGTAGAAAAAGAAGATGTACTAGACATGCAACAATTTCATTTGCAAAAAAGAGAGAATTTTCTGAGAATCAAGAAGTCCAAGAAATCTCAATTTGCTATCTGAAAATTGCTAAGAAATTTCTTCCTAAAGCTGCTGTTGGAATCTTTGCTCTAGGGTTCATTGATGCAGGGTAAATTTTCTTAATCTATAAACTTTATTTTTATATTTCTTCACATTCAGAATACAGTTCACCACACAGGGTGTGGTGTGAACCAATGTTTGGTTTTGTGTTCTGGAAATTACTAACAGATAAAATGACAATTTCATCGATGAGCCAAATTCTGACATGACGTCCGTCGGGAATTAGTGATTTCTTATTAATAAATAAAAAAAGCAGTTCGGTGCACTAAGCTCCCGCTATGTGCATGGTCCGGGGAAGGATCAGACCACAATGATCTATTGTACGCAGTCTTACCTTACATTTCTGTAAAAGGTTGTTTTCACTGCCCTTAATGGGTCTGTCGCCCCACGCGATACGAATTCAAATTAGTCAGATCAATGTATTAATTTCACATACTTGATGGTTAAGTGAAAATAAAAGGAAAAAATACATTTCAAGCTGCTACTGCAAGACCCCTTTCTTACTTCTTTTTTTCCCCCTCCTTTTTTCCTATATTTTCCCTCATAATTTTTAATTAATATTTCAGGTATAGTGGAGATTGGTCAAGAATTGGAGTGATCTCAAAGGAGAATGAAGATTTGCTGAAAATTGCAGCATTTTTTGTAGTACCTTTGTGTCTCTGTGTGATATTTTCTTTCTCTAAGAAAACTGAGAGTTGAAGGTTTCTATGTTTTTGTCCCTTTTTCTTACCATGTAAATCATATGAGCAATTGAATATGTAAGCACAAAATTTTGCAATTTCAATTCTAAATGAACAAATTCATGTAGATTCAATTTGTCTCTACAAATATCAAAGCATATGATTGTCCTTTATAACTCTTTCCAAACTACTTAACCAGAGTTCTTGCATAGTCGGGTTTGAGCTTTAGGTATGAAATCACATTTGTTAGACAATAACGGTTTACCCCTCAATGTGAGATTATCCGTCGCGAATACAAATTCAATCGTGTGTCAATGTTGATATTGAACACCAGAGGAAACCCAAAATAAAACTTGGTATTAATGAATTTAAGTAATAGTATATATTAATAGTTCAGATAAATTTACAATATTGATGTAATTTAAAGTATTATAGCAAGTTATCACTCGATTTTCCAAATTAATATATCAAACTTGCTAATGAGAGTTACTATATATTATCGCATATCAATTTATATATACCGATAGTATAAAAATATGTATATTAGTACACAGAAATTAAACTCTTCTTTTGTTAGAGTTGTTGCATTAGGATCACAATTCACAAGAAAATCAAAAGTGTGCCAACGAGGCTTGCTAAAGTGACAAGTTTAAGATGCCAAGTGTACTAGTCATAAGACGATAATCCTTAAGTAGAAATAGATACCAACAAATTGATACAATTCAAACACGTAACTGTTTATTTATATAATTTATTTTAATATTTAAAAATAATTTGTAGCACTAATTAAAAGTTTATGAATTATTTACAATCGGTTCATCCAAACGGGCTCAAAGATGAATTCCGGTTCACTTGTTGTTCTTGAGTCTTGACGTTATGCACAAAATGTGGAAACATTTTCAGTCAGAACTTTTTGTAACTTCTGCACTTTGCTTGTAAATTCACCATATATAAAATAGAACAAACACCAAAAAGGAAATAAAATGACGAGACTGAAAATAACCTTTCATTTTTTCAGTTTATTTTTTGAGTTTTAAAATGAGATTAACTTTATAATTGTTTTTACCATATTAGATAATTTAAAAATCAGTTTTACATAATTGTTTACAATATGCATGAGTTAATAATCTAGAGAAGATGATAAATATATTCTGTTACAATATGTTAACCAACACTAATAATGATTTAAGAATTAACAAACTATAATTTACTCTTTATGTAAATAACAAACTATATTTAACTCCATTTTCAACCCGAAAGTTGCGAGTTCGAGTTACCAATGGAGCAGGGGGAGGGATTAAAATAATAGTGTATAAAAATATCCTTACATTGGTAAAGTGAGAAAGAGAGAGGAAGAGAGAAACTAAGAAGATTAGAGCCTACAATGAAAAAGATTGAAATCTAATCTCTTAAATTTGCTATAACTGGTAAAGTGTTGTTATATTTTATAATTAAATAAAGCTACTATAAAGAATGGTAATTAATTCTTAAAAGTAGCTTATCCATGCAAAAATTCCTTAAATTTATAATGCCTGTTATTATATAAATCCAAGATCATGAATAACGAAGGTATACATTAAGGCGTCATTTGTTTTCATTAAAAATTAAGACATCTGAATCTGAATGTACATCTGAATGATTAAAATGTTGTCTCTAGATATGAACATTAAATGATTAAGATTGTTTATGTTTCAACACTTGAATGTGCATATTGTATTTATATAAACATATTAATATTAAATATACAATTTAATTAAGAAAGTAACTAAATATTAGAAAATAAATATAAATCTAATAAAATAAAATTAGTATTTGATAAAAAAAATGAAATATTTATGGTCGCTAGTGATAGAGGAGATGCTTTGTAGTGGAGGTGATTGGTGTTGTAGTGATTGACGTGATGATAGTTGGGATGGTGAGTTGATTGATTTTAGTAATTGACGGTGTTGGTGGTGATGGCTAAAGAATGTGTGGAGATTGATGCCGATGTTGGTGGTAGTTCACGATGGTGTTAGTTATAATAGTAGAGGTGATAGATAGTAAGGATTGAGCGCGGTGGTAGTGAAGTGGACAGAGGATAGTGGGTGGGGGTGGAGAGTGAGTGGGTGGTGGGTGGGGTGGTGAGGGTGGTGGTAGTTGACAGTAGTGGTGGTTGTCATGGCAGAGGTGGTTATTGGTGGTGGGGTGGGTGGTGAGAGGTGGGGTGGAGGGTTTGGAGGGTAGGGGTGGTGGTGATTGTGATGGTAGAGGTGGTTACTAATGGTGGGGTAAAGGATGGAGAGAAAGTGGGTGAGTGGATGGTGGCGGTGGTAGGGTTGGGGTTGGAGGGGTGGGGTAGGATTAGGTGGGCCGGAGGTGAAGCTGGTGGTTGTAGACAAGAGTGATGGTAAAAATTATCGATACAAAAGTACCTCTTAATGATATTAAGACTTTATTCAAGATCTTAGTGATTAAGACCTATTCAGACCAAATAAAATTTTAAATTTTAATGTAAACAAATGAACTTAATGGCCTAAGGTCTGAACCATTCAGATTCAGACCACCATTAAGTGCAAACAAATGAGGACTAAGAATTCAACTACTCATCAGTTAAGAAGCTATATATGTATGAATTTTAATTATAGTTCTACGGTTTAATATTATCGACCGGAGTCTATTAAATAAAGAGTTTAACTAATATTAACTTACAGTGTAAAATTTTGTTTACACAATCAAGTAATTGTAGAGACTATTAACTAATATCAACTGACATTGTAAGATTTTCTTTACACAATCATGTAATTTTAGAGTCTACCACCGGTAACATCTCAAGTAGCCTTTTCTAATATATATCATTTAGAAAAAGTTATAGCAATTATTTATGCTGAATAATTAACTAGTTTTATGATTTATCTACAATACAAACAATAAAATTAAGTTAAATTTTGCAAGGTGCGAAGAGGGAGAGATCGGATATGAGAAAGTCGACTGGTTGCAATACTGTAGGCATCTCTTACTAAATTGGAGATGTATATCAATTAGCATAAAAAGAGATGCATATGGAGAAAAAAAGCGATAATATTGCTTCGAATACTTTTGAGATGATCCATTGCAATTTATGGAGACCATATAGAACCCCTTCCTTTTTTGGTGCTTCACAATTTTTTTACTATTGTGGAGAATCGTTCACGGGCCGTGTGAATCTTTCTCTTAGTGAATAAGAAAGAAGTGTCCCAAACCTTGAAGTATTTTTTCGCTCTCGTGGAGAGGCAGTTCGAAAAAAGGGTGAAGATAGTTAGAAGTGATAACAAAACTGAGTTCACGTGTATGAAGATTTACTTCGTCGAACATGGAATTTTGTTTCAAACATCTTGCACATGGACACCTCAACATAATGGAATAGTTGAAAGAAAACACAATTACATTCTTAATGTGGCGCAAGCATTGAGATTTCAAGGCTTCCGATTATATTCCGGGAAAATGTGTTTTGACTGCAGGGTATTTGATCAATAGAACACTGTCTTCAGTTTTGAATGAAAACCCCCCTATGAAATTTCATATGGGAATGCGCTCCAGTATGATCACTTAAGGGTGATAGGGTCATTATGCTATGCACACACAAAGAGAAGAATGAAGAACACGTTTGAGAGTCGGAGTCGTAGGTGTGTCTTAACAATGAATCAAATGAAAGTTAAAAAAATAAATTTCACACCTTTTTCCTTTTCGACGGACCAATCATTCCATGTTGTCTTCTTGGAATATCCCTACGGAAAGAAGGGCTGGAGATTGTATGACTTAGAAAACGATGAATATTTGATCTCAAGAGATGTGGATTTCTACGAGACTAAGTTCCCCTTCGCTATAAGACCGGGCAACTTAATCGACATCATAGAAGCAATACCGAACAAAGGAGAATCTCCGGAATAAAGTTGTGTTAACGTGGACAAAACAGAGGGAGGAATAAATCAACACAACTTCGAAGAAGACGGGACTGATAATATAGATACGACGAAACTCAGATGGACGGAGCACAGACACCGAATCTCAAATCTACGGATCAACAGAACTTAGACTGGAAAAAGGCAGTCTGGATAGAGATAACATGGAGGAAGTACAACCGCAAGGTATCTCTACCAATGAAATGCACCCGGATGAACAACTAGGTCGAGGTAAACGTCAAAAGCATGAATTAGTCCGGCTACACGACTACATCACTGAAGCTTTTTGGAAACAAAGTCCATCAACCCGATCCTCAACAATCCTCCAGTGCACCTTATCCTTTAGCTAACTATATATTCTGTGATAATTTTTCCCCGCATCACCAAAGATTCCTTGCAGTAATTACCACATGAACCGAATCAAAAATCTTTTCAGAGACAATGAAAAAAGAACATTGGAAAGTAGCCATACGGCAAGAGATCCAAGTGTTGGAGGATAATGGAACATGAACACTAGAAACTTTGTCACCAGATAAGAAAGCACTCTGATGTAGATGGGTGTACAAAATCAAGTACAACACTAACGGCACAATTGAGCGATATAAAGTTTGATTGGTCATCTTTGGAAATAAACTGGAGGAAGAAATTGACTATAATGAAACTTTTGCTCCGGTTGCTAAGGTAGTAACTGTTCGGACCTTCCTAGCTATTGCGGCTGCGCGAAATTGGGAGTTGCATCAGATGGATGTGCATAATGCTTTCTTACACGGCAAGCTTACAGATGAATTTTATATGAAATTGCCACTGGAATTTCGTGTTCCTAGTTCAGGACAAGTATGTCGACTCCGGAAATCTTTGTATGGTTGAAGCAGTGAAAAGTAAAGCGGTGTTCTCTCTACTCAGGTAGAACCCTACTCGAAAGACCTTGGTGATATGAGTAGGATATGTAATACGCTCATAAGGACGACGTCACACCAGATGTCCTGCTTTAACTTCCCTAGCTCCAACTTAGCAGAAGGGGCACCTTCTTCCCCCTTACTCAACATGGGTTCAACGAATGTCACATAACTTGAAATTTATAATAGGTTATTTCAAGTAGTTGTTATACATTGTTTTCAACGGAATAGATAAATGGGACAATAATAAGAATTATATTTTTGTATTAATTCTAGAAAAAAAAAACTCATAAAAAGTATTACATAAGGGGACAATCGTTGTGAAAAAGGGATATCGTTTCCTAATCTCTAAATATTAAGGGGGTTAAGTGAATTGACACAAATTGTTCACATAGAAGAAATTGAGGTTTTGAACGACTTCACATGTCTTCATCTATTACTATGAAGTTATATATTACTTCAGCATCTTTAATAATACATAGGACAATTCAATGTGATCTAGTAAAATAGTGGATGGATTAAAAATAATAATAAATAGAAACGGGAATTTTTGTAAAAGAAAACAGTATTTTTTTCATGCCAAGGGCGTAAAAACAAAACATCAATTTACTTTGGTCAATGTCATTTACCGCCATCTAAATTTGCCTGCAAATTCTATTTAAACATCATAACTCAGACTCTATTGAATACCTCAACCATTTTGAATTTGAACCACTTAAACACCTTTTTAACATTCGGTCAAAAAATATAATGTGTGTAGTTCACTAGCCTATGATGTGGCAAAACAACGAATTAAATGAGTCACATGACATTTGGACTCAAAATAATCATTTAAAATTGATTTTTTTTTTTTAAAAAAAACCTTATTTTCTACACCCCACAGCCACCTAACCAGCCCACCCCATTCTTCTTCGAACAACAACCCATCGTCCTCCCATCCCCCATCCAATCAGAAGTAATGAAATAAATATTCTTTTTTCTATTGATATGATTCATAAACAACCTATAGATAAGTATGCAATTTTTAGTTGTTGTCACCGGTGGTGTTTTGGGTGTTTGTGTGTGTAATTTATCCGGCAGCGACGGCGCTGGTGGGAGGCGGAGGAATGACGATGACACTGCCGTTAGAAAGGGTGTTTGTTGGGTAAGATCCAACTATTAAATTTTTTCAAGCCCATATTTTATTTTCGCCGAAGAATTATTGTATTATGTGATAAGTTCGGGGTGGTTTAGATGTTTAATATGTATGCGATTGAGGTGTTTAGGTGGAATTTGTGAATAAATTTAAGTGGTTACAATGACTTAAAAGTATTTACTTTTGTATGTATGTACTTTTTGGTTGGTTTGATGCTCGTACTAAAAAACATGGTCACATACTTCTTTTCGTTTTTCTTTTGAGTCGTCAAATCATAGTTTTAACTTTTGAGTGATGTACATTTATATATACATAATTTCTTGGGACAATTGGAAGTGAGTTAAAAAAATAATGGAAAAACTAGAATTAGCCTAATATATCAAAGTTGTTTTTTCTGTCTAAAAATATTCAACACACAAGAAGTCAGCGAATTTTCGACAAGCTTACATAGCTTTTTTTTTTTTTATTTGGTCCACCGACTCGAGCTTATGAAATTTTGACCTTTCGGGTGCGTTAGCACATTGATTTTCCACAACCTGGCCAACCTACTCTGTTTGGCGTGAAATTTCACTGGTTCATAACAAACGGGCTGGTGATCGATATAATTACTTCGGCCTGATTAAGACAAAATGTTATTTGAAGTTTGGTTTAGTAGTTTCAAACTTCAGATATTTTTGTATGAAGTTTGATACTACAACAAAAAGTCTATAGTTTGGTTGGCAGCCATAAACTTCAGAATTAAGCATACTGGCTATTTTGTACACGAAAATTACAATACTGACTTCCACTTAAATGAAGTGTTTTCCCAAACTAGAGAGCCATTGATTAACATTTGTTGGGCTCACCCCACTAAGAGAACATACAATCTAATGACATTCAATTCATTGCCATCGTGAAGCGGCTCAACAACAAATTAATTTTAGGAATAATTACGACAATAAATTACTCCCTCCGTTTAGTTTTACTTTTTCACTATATTAAAAATAGTTGTCTAATTTTACTTGTTCATTTTAAAAAATTAAGAGATAATTTACTACTTCGTACCTATTTTACCATTAGCATTTATTATTGAGTTGACAAGTTCAAGGAAATTTAATGGTTGCACAACTTTTTAAAGTATGTTTTATTTATTTCAATCATTAGGTTACTTAATAATAATTAGGGTGATATAGTAAGATTATCATTCTATTTTTGACTTTTTAATAGACGTGTCAAGTAAAAATGGACGGAAGGAGTAATTTTAGAAATAATTACATTAAGTATTTTTGTAGTGTGAACATATTTGATTAGACACGAAATTTAAGAAAGAAAGAATTTTTAATTTTATCATATTAAACATGTTATATCGTTTAAATATATAAAGAGTACTTAAGCACCTTGGAGGTGATTAAGAATAATAGTGTAACGAACTCATTAAGACTCTTACTGGACCACTTGGTAGGTCAGTAAGAGGGTAAAGGGTCAATGGGAGTTTGAACAACAATTTTTTTCATTTTTTAGATTTTGGATAAATTATTTATACATATTGAGTAAACTTCATAAAATAAATACAATATTTGATTGAAGCTACTGGATTCTGCGGAACTATAAGTCTATTGTAGCTTCACCACCTGGTAAAACATGTTTTTCATTCTCAGGATACGAACTAGACACATCTGATGAAAAATATCGGAATTCAGATCATCCACCACTCTCCTTAACTTTGGTTTACTCAATTCGTATTCATGCCGGATAGGTCGACTAAGCGGGTAAAGCGCTAATCCCCTTTAATGACAAAAATAAATCCCTAACTTTATTTGGTTTAATCTTTCGATATTGACAGTCCGCTCGTCTGACTAATTTAAATTCGCATCGAACAAGTCTACTAAGGAGGTAAAACACTTTCTATCAAAAAAAATTTAATCTCTAAAATTTAAATTCGAGATCTCTGATTAAAAGCCCTAACTTAGTGGTTTACAAAAAATATAAGACTTGTAAATGGCAAGATGAAAGAGAGAAGAAATTGGAAGAGAAATGAGAGGTCTGAAATTGCCAGCCTTACCTTGTTTCTGATATACACACACATATGTACAAACAACAAAAGGGCTAAAAGCTCTTAGGCTATGGGTTGGAGATTGTATTACCTTATCCTATCCCCAACAACAAAATAAAATAAAACCCCCTCTTATTTCTTCTATTGCTCTCTATTTTCTTATATCCTATTTAGATAATATACTCACAAGAACTACTACAAAGCAAATAAAAAAAATTAGTCTTATTATTTATATTCTTTCCCTTTATTTTTCTTTGTTTCAATTCATTCTTCTTATCTTAGCTTCTTTCAAGCTCTCTTCTACTTCAAGACTTGCAACATTTTCTTGATACATATGAATATGAATTTTGATTCTTAATTCTCATGTAAATAAATGGGAATTTACATTCTTTATTGACAAGAAAAAAGAATAAGAATTGAAGTCTTATATTACCAATACCAACATATTGTTGAAGTTTGAAGAAGAGTTAAAAAAAATGGCTCCCAAAGCTGGTAAAGCTAAGCCACACAAAACTAAGGGAGAGAAGAAGAAGAAAGAAGAGAAAGGTACTTGTGATATATCCACCTTTTTCTTATCATCTTTAATAGATTTTCATGGATTTTTCCTATTATATTCTCAAAATTCTATTCATTGAGTCAAATCTCCCCCTTCCCCACCCAGCTCTTTCCTTTCACCGATCGGTAAGTGCATCCTATTCCTATTAAGCGGGGCGGCAGTTGCTAAATAAAAAAGTGGCGCCATCCCCCCATTATTTATCATTATTTGGTTTACACAATTCGAATTTTTGTGGGTGTTATTGAGTACTAGCGACAATTTTTAAATTCGTAGCCAAGGAGCTATATATGCATAGAGTTGTAGTGACCGTCTTTTTCTTAAAACTCACTTTAATATCGTAAATATTTTTTTTTCATGTCTAATAATCTATTTAAGTTTATAATTGAGTTATGTTTTTACATGTTTATGTCAGTTCCAACGTAATTTTTATTAGAAATCTCAAATATATCTTATTAACAATTGGTTTCTTTAATTTTGGTAGGATTGCTTTCTATACTTATGAATTATGTTGGACTCACATAATTTTGTTATTGAATTTACCGAGTCAATTACACTTGAAGCAATTATACCACTAAACTAAGGTATATTGTCCAATAATAACAGCATTTATTCAATTAGATTTGAACTGTTAATGTATATGTTAAACAGCCCATCACAACCCATCACGGGCAGAAGCCCATCTCGGCAGTGTGCAAACAACCCATCACGGGCAGAAGTATATATGGTATATTAGGAATGTATATTGTAGTATATTGTAATGAAAAGGATACCTTAATTAGTGTTATACACTTACCATAATTGTATAGTTAGAATTATGGTAGAATAAGGATTTAGAAGTAGAATATGAAAAGAATTTTCCTATTATGGAAATATGTAACTTGTATATATATCTATTCAATCAATGAAAATAATCAAGGGGATTATTTCTTTCATGATATCAAGAGACTAGGTCTAAAACAAAAGTTTTTTCTCTCAAACTTTTGCCTCCCTTTGGCCGAGACCCCCCCCCCCCCCCCTCGGGTTTTTCTCTTCCAAAATTTCGTCTTCCGCTCTAAAAAACCTCTCTTAAATTTCCCCTCCTTCTTTGTTCTTACAATATGTCTAAGAACAATTTTCACCCTGCCCTCACGGTTTCCAATATCAAGCTAAGTATCCCTATTGTTCTTGAGATGGAAAACGTTCAATATGCAACGTGGACCGAGTTGTTTAAAATTCACGCTATATCTTATCAAGTTATTTATCACATCATTCCTCCCGCTAGACCCCTTCCTGCGGAGGATCCTGAGGTATGGATTACACTTGATGCTACCGTTCTTCGGTGGATATACGCCACTATTTCGTTGGATCTCCTACAGACGATTATGGAGCCGGATACCACGGCTATGGCTGCATGGAATAGATTGCGTGACATATTCCAAGACAACCAACATTCACGTGTCGTCACACTCGAGCAGGAATTCTCTCTCGTTCGAATGGACGAATTTTCAAACGTTTCTGCATATTGCAAGAAACTAAAGGAGTTGGCGGATCAACTCCGTAATGTTGGCGCCCCAGTAACAAATAATCATCTAGTTCTATAGTTGGTTGCCGGTCTTTCGGAAGCCTATAATGGTGTTGGAACTCTCCTTCGCCAAAGCAACCCTCTTCCGGACTTTCATCAAGCCCGCTCCATGCTTACGTTGGAAGAAGCGAGTGTTGGCTAAAAAGCGCCACGGAGCAAGCCCAGTTGTCATGGTGACGTCCTCCCCTAGTTCTTCAGGTTTTGTGAATAATTCAGGCCAAAACAATGGTGGCGGCAAGAATAATCGCAAAAATAATAACAAAAATCGCGGGGGCAAACGCGTCGGTACAAGTGGCGGTTCCGGTGGTCAACAAACAGGCGGTGGGTCCCAGCCAGGGTACAGTGGCCCACCACCGCCATGGGCCCAGCAGTGGGGCCAATGGCAGTGGGGCCAATGGCAGTGGAACCCGTACCATCCACAAGAGCGGCCAGAAGTTTCCGGCGGCGGTGGGGCCGGCCAACGATCCGAGCCCGCCGCCCGCAGCGTGGCGGCCCATCGGCCGGTGGCCCAACAAGAAGACCTACGGCCCACGAAGCATCACGGAATGGAGTCCTTGGGCCCCGTCCTCCGCAAGCCCATCATGTAGCAGGCCCCACTCAGACTGATATCGAGGCCGCGATGCACACGTTGGGGTTGACCCAACCGGACCCAAATTGGTACATGGACACCGGGGCCACTACTCACATGACTTCCGAATCGGTACTCTCTCATCTTATTCCAATTTGAGCACCCCTAGGGGGATAATTGTTGGTAATGGCGCTCTATTCCAATTTTAGGGTATGGTCGAAAACATTGTCTTCCCCCAGTCCACCACTCCTCTTGAAAAATACTTTACATGCTCCTAAATTGATTAAAAATTTAGTGTCCGTCCGAAAGTTCACAAATGACAATTCGTTTCGTTGAATTTGATCCTTTCGGTTTCTCGTGAAGGATTTCAAGACGGGGAGTCATCTCGTGAGGTGTGATAGTAGGGGGATCTCGTATCCTATCATGCCCGGTTTCGGTCCATCGAGTCCGGCCTTGCGTCGCCTTTTGCGGCCATCTTTCCTTCCATGTGGCATGCTCGTCTGGGTCATCCGGGATCTTCTATTTTATCAGCTTTAGATAAAAATAGCTTTATTTCTTGTAAGGGTACGAGTCGTACTCCAATTTGAGAGTCTTGTTGATTAGGAAAAATTGTTAAGTTGCCATTTGTAGACTCCAATTCTCATACTTCTATGCCATTTGACATTATTCATAGTGACTTATGGACGTCTCATGTTCTAAGTTTAGTGGGTCATTGATATTATGTTCTCTTTTTAGATGATTATACTAGATTTTTGTGGACGTTTCCAATTGCAAATAAATCACAAGTATTTTCCATCTTCATCAAATTTAGAGTGTTCATTCGTACTCAATTCGAAAGAGACATAAAAAATATTCAATGTGATAATGGGAAAGAATATGACAATAGGGAGTTTCGGGATTTCTGTGCTAATAATGGGATCAATTTTAGGTTTTCATGTCCTCATACATCTCCACAAAATGGTAAGGCCGAACGCAAAATTCGTTCCATCAATAACATTGTCCGAACTCTCTTAATTCATGCCTCCATACCTCCATATTTTTGGCATCATGCTCTACAAATGGCCATATATCTTCTTAACATACTTCCTTCCAAAGGTCTGACATATTCCTCCCCCCTCAAAATCCTATATAAGAAGGATCCTTCGTATTCTCATCTTTGAATTTTTGGGTGCTTGTGTTATCCGTTATTCCCATCCACCACAATTAACAAACTCCAGGCTCGGTCTACCCCGTGTGTATTTTTGGGTTATCCGTCAAATCATCGTGGTTATAAGTGTTTTGATTTATCCTCCAAGAAAATCATAATCAATCGCCATGTCATTTTTGATGAAACTCAATTCCCGTTTACGAAAGTCATACTCCCGAACCTAAGTCGTATAATTTTTTGGATGACCAAATATCCCCGTATATTATTCGGAATTTTTCGGACAACTCCCGTACCCAAAATCCTCCAGCGGGCCCACTGCCTGCTGGTCCCACAATACCGTCGCACCGTTGTTCAAAGAATCGGAACAATTCTAGCTATTGGGCCAGTCCAGCCCAATTCGGAACTGGTCCACAAACCGAGCCCAATTTTTACCGATTTGGGCCAGCAGGCCCACTCCGTCCCGAACCCAGAAAATTCCCAAAATTCACTCAATTCTTCCTCGAGTTATAGACCGGTCACTCGTAGTCAGCGAGGTATTTTTACACCTAAAAGACATTTTAATTTACATTCGGATGTCTCTAAATCCCCCTTGCCCCGCAATCCTGTGTCCGCATTAAATGACCCTAATTGGAAAATTGATATGACTGATGAATATAATGCTCTTATTGCTAATAAGACGTGGGAGTTGGTGCCCCGTCCATATGGTATTAATGTTATCAGGTCTATGTGGATTTTTGCTCACAAAGAGAATTCAGATGGGTCCTTTGCTCGACATAAGGCGCGACTTGTTGGTGATGGTAAGACTCAGCAGGTTGGAATTGATTGTGGTGAGACGTTTAGTCCGGTGGTCAAACCGACTACCATTCGCACTGTGCTTAGCTTGGCTCTTTCAAAGATTTGGCCAATTCATCGGTTGGATGTCAAGAATGCTTTTCTACATTAGTGACCTCAAGGAAACATCTATATGCATCGGCCGTTGGGTTTCGGGGATCCCAACCGCCCTAATCATGTCTCTGTTTGTTAAAGAAATCATTATACGGCCTTAAGCAGTCTCCACGGCCCGGTATACACGATTTGTCGACTTTGTTTCGACAATTGAGTTCACTCACAAAGCAGTCGATAATTCCTTGTTCATCTACCGCCGTGGTTCGTCATTGGCCTATATTCTCGTTGTATGTGGATGATATCATCTTGATCGCTTCATCCGATGCTTTGCGCCGGTCTATCATGGTCATGCTCGATTCGAATTTGCTATGAAAGACTTAGGGCCTTTGAGTTATTTTTTGGGGATTGCCGTCAAACGTCATTCAGGTGGGTTATTTCTGTCTCAACGGAAGTATGTTGCTGAGATTATCGAGAGGGCTGGGATGTCATCCTGTAAGTCCACTTCCACGCCAGTTGATGCAAACCCAAAGCTAAGTTCCACAAAAAAGTGCACCATACAAGGACCCGACTCGCTATCGCGATCTTGCGGGGGCCCTCCGTATCTTACCTTTACTGCACGGATATTACATATGCGGTTCAACAGTGTGTTTATTCATGCATGATCCCAGAGTTGAGCACATGAATGCAATCAAACGCATCATTCGGTATATTCAGGGGACACTGGATTATGGTTTGCATTTGTATCCCTCATCTACATCCACACTTGTCTCCTACACGGATGCTGATTGGGGTGGTTGTCCCGACACCAGAAGGTCGACTTCTGGCTACTGTATGTTCCTTGGCAACAACTTGGTCTCCGGTCGGCAAAGCGTCGGGCAACTCTATCACGCTCAAGTGCAGAGGCAGAATATCGAGGGGTGGCGAATGTGGTCTCTGAATCATGTTGGCTATGTAATTTGCTTTTGGAGCTTCATTGTCCCATTCTGGAGGCAACCTTGGTATATTGCGATAACATTAGTGCCATCTACCTTTCAGGTAACCCGGTTCAACACCAACGCACCAAGCATATCGAAATGGACATTCACTTTGTCCGTGAAAAGGTTGCTAAAGGTCAAGTTCGCGTATGCCATGTCCCATCTCGTTATCAAATTGCGTACATTTTTACCAAGGGTCTACCCGCGGTACTTTTTGAAGATTTTAGGGACAATCTCGGCGTTCGAAGATCGCCCGCTATGCTCGCGGGGGTGTGTTAAATGTGACCCATCACAACCCATCACGGGCGCGAAGCCCATCTCGAAGTGTGCAAACAGCCCATCACGGGCGTAAGTATATATGGTATATTAGGAATGTATATTGTAGTATATTGTAATGAAAAGGATACCTTAATTAGTGTTATACACTTACCATAATTGTATAGTTAGAATTATGGTAGAATAAGGATTTAGAAGTAGAATAGGAAAATAATTTTCCTATTATGAAAATATGTAACTTGTATATATATCTATTCAATCAATGAAAATAATCAAGGGGATTATTTCTTTCAGTATATAATAAAATGCTTTTAAACTATTCGTGTTATCTTTCAGAACAAAAGTTTATCAACCTCTCGATAACATTTTCTAGAAAAATATTTTTACGCATTTTATAATAAGTTCATGAAATAATAAACCGAATCACATATTACGGTCACTAGCACAATTCTCAATATTTCTTAAATATTTCGATCGAAATAAGAGTTTTAAGGTCTATGTACTGATAGTCATTATTAAGCTAATTTTTGTATACAACTAAATCCCAAAAAAAGTTATTGGTTATACAAAAGTTAACTTTTTTTTTGTTGCATTTTTCTATAAATAATAATTTTCTGCTGTTAATTCTTGAATTACAGTTCTGGCAAACGTTATAGAGATAACTGTGGAAACACCGGAAGACTCACAAGTGATGCTTAAGGTAGTTAACAGTGACAGTTAAATTTATTAACGTTAATTAAGAAGAGAATTTATCATCACCTGTACTCGTATATGATTTTGGTCAATTACAATCGTTGACTTTTAGGGGATATCAACGGACAAGATCTTAGATGTGAGAAAGCTCTTAGCCGTCAAGGTAGAGACATGTCATATGACCAATTACTCCTTGTCACATGAGGTAACATTTATAAATTTATTTCCTTTTTCGGATATTGTACTCTTAAATATAGACACTTCATGTTATAAGAATATCATTTTCATCTTCCATTTGAAGAAATAATTCATTCTCGGGTAAAATTGAAAGAAAAATGTATAAATAAATAAATAAATAAATATGGGGTGACACTTATAACATGTTTTTCCAAACTTCTGGAAAGATCGAAATAAAATGACCACAATTTTAGGTATTCACTTAATCTGGTTAGGTATATGTGCTTTTCTTCTAGTATTCAAGGCTCTTTATTTTAGGGTCTCGGTTGATTTCCCTTCCTTTAGCTACTAAGATGTTTCCGTTCGCTAAGTTTGAAAAGTCCAAAGAACGCAGACTAGCCATAGAGCTTGGATACGATTTCCCAATCGGAGATCCATGGATCACAAACGGTATCTCCCCATGGCCTTTCGCCTTTGAAGGCGTCCTTCCTTCTCAATGCCCGGGCCTTGCGGAGTCGAATTTTCCACTTAAGAAGCTAACAAAAGGGGCCTCTCCGGAATTGTCTTTATCAAAGGGATCAATACCAGAGTAGGAGGATTGGCTTCAGTCCGCTAGGGACGTTGAGCAAAATTTACTTATTTTGAAAAGTGTTTTTTGTCAGAAATATTTTACGAAAAGGTACTCTAGAAAGTAGGAGCTCATGTTTAGATAATCAATTTGAAAATAAATATACTTTTGACAATAATAGAGCAATAATTTGTGCTTGACCGACATTTCAAAAGCGCTTCTGAAAAAATGTAACATGTTTTAGCTTCTTAAAACAACTTCTATTATTACTCAAAACACTTATTTTTTTTTCTCAAAACTTAATCAAATACCCCAACTTTCTTAAATTAGCACATTTTTGAAGAAAAAAAGTAAGTACTTTTAACTTCGTAAAATCTTGATCGAACATGCTATTAACCATTTAATTTAGGAAGCGTTTTGCTTCCTTAATGGGCTTGTGCAGCACGAACCTAAATCGGTCGAACAAATGGGCTCCGAATATCAAATGATTAAACACCAATTTTTTTTTAAAACTATGTAATTAGCTTTAATAGATTGATAGTTAATACTCCTATTAGAGAAAAATACTAATTCATATAATCAACATTCTAACTCAAAGGTAAGTTGGTTAATGTAATTGTGTTCTCTAAGCTATACAATAATGTATTTATTTTGTGTTATTTAATATGAAATAATAATTACTATCCTCCTTCCTAAACAAGTTGTATCAGCTATATAAATTCTTAGTAGTCATATTATTTTATCTAAGCTTAACTCATGTTATCACTGTACAAAATAAAACAAACTAATAATTTAAATATATGTAAAAATAATAATATAATTATAATAATAAATTCTCTGTATTTTCACTAATAGAAAAAAAGTGACTTATTTATTTTATTTTATAAATAATAATGGTGGATTTTGGAATGGGACAGGTGAGAGGAACAAGGCTAAAAGATACAGTGGAGATTGTGTCACTGAAACCGTGCCACCTCAGCCTGGTCGAAGGTATTTTTCTCTATGCTCTCGGTCCCACCTAATATGCACTAACTAAGAGGATCACGTGATCTTCCCCTAGTCCTTTACGCACTACATAATTGCCCACGAGACCCCCAATAGGACTCATGGATAACTTGCATCATTCATGGCTAGAGATGGCAATGGATCCTGGACCCGGTCCGGATCCGGTGTATCCAGATCCGTTTTATAGGATATGGATCTTCAAAATTTGGACCTGACGGATCCGGATCAGACCCGGATCCATTTCTGACGGATCGGATCTGGATCTGGATCTTGTATTTGAGATCCGTATCCGATCCAGATCCGACCCGTGAATCCATTTTTTATTAAATATATTCATAACCTAGAATGTAATTTTATAAGTATTTTCTTAAAATTGTTAAGCACATCCTTGCAAGTTTAATTCTCAAAACAAGTTTAATTTATCCCCGCGTTAACTCAAAAATTAAAAAAATAATGAGGTAACTTCGATAATAAAATCAATGTTATATTAGTGAATGACTAACATCTCCATAGACAAGTAGTTAAAATTATATTCACTTCATTTATGAAGATTCCAAGCACATGCAAGTTCGCATTGTGGAAATACTAGTCGCATTTTCCACAACTATTGTCATTGTCCAACATTTTTAATTAATAGCTCACAATCAAAATGAGACAACGAACAAAATATCTCATATGAACATTTCAAAATTGAAAAACAGTAAACTGTTACTTAAGTAAAAATCGTTTGTCAGTTCAAAAAAAAATTCTTAGCAAGGTTACATTTTTAGCAAGGTAAATTTTTTTATATGTGGATCCAGATCCGATCCGTGGATCCGGCAGATCCGATGGATCCGGATTTGGATATGATTTTTATGGATCCGCTGGATCTGGATCCGGATCTGGATTCAGGTATGAAAAACGGATCTGGATCTGGATCTAGTAGGATCCGGTCCAGATCCTATCCGTTGCCATCCCTATTCATGGCTATCATAATTTTCCATATTAGGATCCTTAAAACACTATAAAATGGTTTGCTAAATTGGAGCTAGTGAATTTTTAATACATGCTTAAAATATTAACAATAATAGAATCATTATTTGTCTAGTCGACCACACCATAACCATCATCCTCTACAATAATTTCTATTGTCGTCAATCACCATAGTTATTTGTCATCACTACTAGCAATAAAAAGAGATAGCTATGATGCAAAAAACATCCTTCGTTATTAGGGTTTGAGGAAGGACTGTACCTCAAGTTAATTGTTACCATCATTAACTTTATGCATCAACTATCACAATCAACCACCGTCGTTAACCACTATTTACAGCTACCATCATCACCACTATCTATTATTAATGACCAACACCATTAACCATCATCACAATCATCAATACTCAATAAATAACAATTAGAAAAATTGACTAAATAAGTAGAAATTATAAATTATAACATTTTCATAACTTTCAAATATAATTATAACTTTTTGTTTATGGTGCAGAGGACTATACAGAAGAACAATCAGTGGCTCATATTAAAAGACTTCTAGACGTAGTTGCATGCACCATTTCTTTCAACGGTTCATCTACTTCACCCAAACCAACCGGTCGAACCGGTACTGAACCCGGTCCAGAAAATGCACTCAAGCCCAAAACCAATGAACCGAAAAAATCCGGTTCGCCTAAGCCATCGAAAACAGTTCCCGCCACCGTATACGGCGGCGCTGACGGCGTAGATGCGGCGGAGAAAGGCGATCCGGCGATGATGTGTCCGCCACCACGGTTGGGACAGTTCTATGACTTCTTCTCGTTCGCTCATCTCACTCCTCCAATCCAATGTGAGTTAGTTACGTATCGTATTGTATTGTATTGTATTGTATTGTATTGTATTGTATTGTATTGTATTGTATTGTATTGTATTGTATTGTATCGTATTATATTGTATTGTGTTGTTCGTTTAAATGTGACGTTTATTTTGATTGTTAGTTAAATTTTAGGCATAATACATAAATAGGCCGTCAAACTTGGTCTCAGCTGTCAAGTTGGGATTGTGCACATGTAGACACCTCAATTTTTATTGAACACGTAATCACAAATGCTGAGGTGACATTGACATGACACATAAATTTGGAGGTGTCTAGATGATCATTTTGTGAGTTGGAGTTTTCAACTGATAAAGTGAAGACCCAAAGTTGGAGGGCACACTTGTCAGCTGAGACCAAGTTTGATGGCTTGTTTATATATTATGCCTAAATTTTATTGTATAGTTAAATCCATCATTATCGTTTTGTAATGTAATGACCGATTTGGTACGATTGCGTCCTTACCTTATTTTTTTCTCATTTTATCTTTGCTTATTATCTGATAATCATATTTTATCCTTTATCCTACCTTATAATAATAATAATAGTGTAGCTTTATACTCCAAATTGTTGATGTGAGACATTATGTAACGACGGAAAATGATACATTCTATCCAAACGATGTATTCATCAAAACAATACAGTACAATACAATATGATACATTATGAAATGATATGTAACAACCATCCAAACAAGGTGTTATGTAACTAAGTTTATTGATTTTCATTATTGGGTTTATGTTTTATGTATTTTTCTCTTTGATTAATTCAATTTATTGGAGCTGGAAATGCATGGGAAAGAATTTTCAGAGGCTTTTCATGGCTGCAGTTTTTTTATTTTTTATTTTTTTATTCTTACTCATAGCTGCAATTTTTTTTTATGTATAAAAATTTAGTCATTTTGTTTAAAAAGTGTTTTGTTATTTGCTAATCTTTTGTTTGGATTTGCAGATATTAGGAGATCAAGTCGACCATTCCTTGAGGATAAAACTGAAGATGATTTTTTCCAAATAGATGTGAGCTTTCTTTGTTTTAATGTTTATTTGTTGCAAATAATCCGTTTGAGTTAGCTGATTAAAAATAACTGATAAGTGTCAGCTGAAACTGATTTTATAAATAAACAGTTACGCCTTTGGATAGAATTGCTGACACTGATAGTAAACAATTTGTGTGTTGGGTAAAACTTTTACTGTTAAAATGACTTAAATGTAGTTATTTACAAAAAAGATAAATTTAAATGTATTCTTTTTAATAAAAAGGACGAATGATGGAAAAATGTTTTGTTTTAGGAAGAGTATTTTGGAAATTACAAAAAGATATTAGAGATAAAATTGGAAAAGGTTTGGTCCAACCAAAAGTTCTTGTAAGCTCTAAAACCATAAGTTAGAGGTGATCAACTTATGACTTTTGGCTTATTTTACGCTTCTGCACTTTTGATGTTACTAAACGCGTAGATAAGCCAAAAAGTACAGTTTACACTAGGTTTGTTGTTGTTGTGGATAAAAATAAGGTAATTTGAATAATGGTTCTTGAAATACATTACAGGTCCGGATTTGCAGTGGCAAGCCAACAACAGTTGTTGCTTCTAGGACAGGTTTCTATCCTGCTGGAAAACGTGCTCTTTCGAGTCACTCTTTGGTTGGATTGTTGCAACAATTAAGTCGAGTTTTTGATGCTGTGAGTACGAACTCATTTTGTTAAACTGTTATCGTCTATCGGACCACAAAAATTCAGTATGTAGTGGCATTGACTATATATGTCATTTCTTTGTTAATTGTTTGTTTGTTCCAGGCATACAAGTCTCTCATGAAAGGATTCAATGAGCACAATAAGGTTAGTAATATTTGTCTATGAAAAGGACCAAATTGCTCTTGTACTTTTCGCCGAGGAGCACATTTACCCTCCATTAATAGTTGGGTTGTTTTATGATCCTGCCGTTACCAAAAGGGCTCATTTTTTGTCCTTATTTTCAAATCAGCAAACGGAACTATTAATAAAAAATCAATTTTTTTGCCACGTGTCAACGTTATAATTTTTTTTTTCTTATTCTTTTCATATTGAAATTGTCATAGTCCAAGAATATGCAAACAATGAATGTATGGTTCACCTTTTCTTACAGTTTGGGAACCTTCCTTATGGTTTTCGAGCAAACACATGGGTCGTCCCTCCTTTTGTTGCTGACAATCCCGCTACTTTTCTTCCACTTCCTATGGAAGATGAGAATTGGGGAGGAAATGGAGGTGGACAAGGAAGAGATGGTAAGCACGATCATAGGCCGTGGGTGAAGGAATTCACGATTCTGGCAGCAATGGTTTGTAAAACAGCGGAAGAAAGGGAAATTCGAGATAGGAAAGCATTTCTACTTCATAGTCTATTCGTCGATGTATCAGTTCTCAAAGCAGTTGCCGCCATAAAACATCTGGTGGACAACAGCCAGGGTGGAACAGATCATGAGGAAAAAATTGGAGATCTTCTTATCCGTGTGACAAAAGACGTGTCAGATGCGAGCAAGAAATTGGACAACAAAAATGATGGGATTCAGGTGCTAGGCATGTCGCCTGAGGAGCTTGCGAAGAGAAACTTACTAAAAGGCTTAACTGCAGATGAGAGTGCAACAGTTCATGTATGTTTGAATATAAATATGTTTATTTTTAGTCATTTTGTTGAGATATAATTATGTAAATGAAGTGTGCTCTCTCTAACAACTTAATTTTTAGATGGGATGATCACACACTTCAATATGGTATCAGAGTAGGCAGAGGTCGTGGGATCGAATATCAACACCACCCATTAATAAAAAGAATTTTCACGTGTTTGGCCATGAAAAAAGAAAAAGAATTAGGCCCTACGTGAGGGGCATGTTGAGAATATAATTGTGTAAATAAAAGTGTGTTCTCTCTAACAACTTAAGCTTTTCGATGTGATGGTCACATGCTTCGATAATCTACAAGCTGATTTTGTTATTTGCTGAAGCAGTTCATATCTTATGATGTTATGTTTCGTTGCAGGATACTTCTACCTTGGGTGTAGTGGTGGTTAGACACTGTGGCTACACAGCTATCGTAAAAGTTGCAGCCGAGGTGAACTGGGGGACAAATCCCATTCCTCAGGATATTGTAATAGATGACCAGGCGGAGGGAGGAGCAAACACATTAAATGTTAACAGGTCAGTTGAGTTAGCCAGAATCAGATGCCAATATGATTAATATATGTACCACCTTAGTTTTTTTTTTTCATGAACTATTCTCCTAACTGTTTTCTTCATCTTATGCAGCTTGAGAATGCTATTGCACAAGTCATCAACACCTCAGACACCTAGCCAAGTACATAAATTACACGGTGCAGATGTCGAAGACGTTCAGTCTGCTAAGTCTTTAGTAAGACAGGTGCTCGGTGAAAGCTTGCAAAAGTTACAGGAAGAAGGCAGTAAACAAGTGAAATCTATTAGATGGGAGCTGGGTGCATGTTGGGTGCAACATTTGCAAAATCAGGCCTCCGGAAAAGTTGAGTCTAAAAAAGCTGATGAAGCTAAAGTAGAGCCAGCGATAAAGGGTCTTGGGAAGAACGGTGGCCTGCTGAAGGATATCAAGAAAAAATCAGATGATAAGAGCAGCAAAGCCAGTTCAGGGAACGAAGTTTCTTCAAGTGACAAGAAAAAACTAGAGAAACAAGACGAGGAAACAGAGATTATTTGGAAAAAGGTGCTACCTGAAGCAGCATATTTGCGCCTAAAGGAATCAGAAACTGGTCTTCACCTTAAGGTGTGTTGCTGGCTTTTATATCAGTACACATTCATTGCAATTTTTTCTTACAATTAACTTCTGCAAGAGGTAATCCTTGTATGCTTAGTTTCATGACTGCAATTAGGGCTGGGAAAATGATTAAAATAAACAAGAAAACATCCAATCCAACCCATTAGATATGGGTTGGATAACCGACTTTTTAAAAATGGATCAAATATGGTTATTACCCACTAAAAAAATGGATATCCATATTATCAATACCCATTTGTCTGCTTGTTATTTTTCATGAGTTCTTACTTTCTGGGAGTCTAAGCTTATTTTGGCATTTAGCTTGTGTTCTCACCTGATTATTCGAAGCCTCGGATAATAAACCCATTTTCTATCCGTGTTAAATATAGGCGGGTAAGGTCTGCGTACACTTATATTGTGGCTTCAATATTTTCATCATAACTTTTTTACTCTTGTATTTTTCAAACTTGTTCTGAAAAACGCTTTTTTTTAAGCCGAGGGGCTATCGGAAGCAGCCTCTCCTAGCCCACAAAGGTAGGGGTAAGATCTGCGTACACCCCACCCTCCGCAGACCTTACTTGTGGGACTACATTGAGTATGTTGTTATTGTTGTTGTTGTTAAATATGGTCGGGTTGGATATTTTATCCGTTTTGTTTAAACCGTTTCGACCCACCCATATCCGATCCGACCCGCCCGTTTTCCACTCCTAATTGTATGAAACAATAGCCCTGAGGGCTCACATGTAAGATAAATCTATCATGTTCCGTCATCATGTCCTGCTCTTAAACCATATTCTGGTTCTGTTTATTTTGGCAGTCACCCGATGTGTTGATCAGTATGGCACATAAATACTATGCTGATACTGCCCTTCCAAAACTTGTAAGTGCCTCTATATACTTGCATGTCTATCCTGCTTCTTGAAATTGAACTAACTCTTCCTGGTTGCAACTTTTGAAAGGTTGCTGATTTTGGGTCACTGGAGCTTTCGCCGGTTGATGGAAGGACACTGACAGATTTCATGCACACCAGGGGTTTGCAAATGTGCTCCTTGGGCCGCGTGGTAATTGCTTCAGGCCTTAAGAGCTCGATATTTCTATCTTTATTAGTGCAGTCCCAGCCACTATTTTCCCTATATTTAGAGTAAAGGGAAACATATATTTCTAATCAACTGTAAAAGCACTGTTCTAAGTTCTAACTGTAGATGAACTCATAAATAGCAGTCATTTTATGACTATCGACCTTGTATTCTCACATCCATGGCCAGAATCATTCATCTCCTAATTGTTCATTGCTGAAAGGGTTTCCTGACACCTTTCATGACCCATTATTCAGCATTTTCTTATAACTTTGTTTGGTTGCCATTCTGTTATTTTACACAATGCTTAGTTGGTAGAAAGAGAGTTAAGGGAAGGGAAGGGAAGTGGAGTGGAAACTGTTAAAGTCTTTTTGATGTCTTCTTGGTAAAAATTGTGCAGCTCAACTTCTTATTTTTATTTTAATTTCTAAACTTTTTAACATTACTTTATTTTAACTTATTTGGTTCTGATGTCAGGTGGAACTTGCAGACAAACTTCCTCACGTTCAATCTCTTTGTATTCACGAGATGGTTGTTAGAGCTTACAAACACGTACTGCAGGCAGTTGTGGCAGCAGTTGATAATATTGCCAATGTGGCTGCATCAATAGCTTCTTGTTTAAATGTATTGCTCGGGACGCCATCTGCAGAAAATGGTGATTCAGACGATGACTTGAAATGGAAGTGGATAGAAACTTTTCTTTCAAAGAGGTTCGGGTGGCAATGGAAGGATGAAAGTGGGGAGGATCTTAGAAAATTTGCCATTCTTCGAGGTATTTGCCATAAGGTATAAAAATTCGAATGCTAAGAAAGTGGTTTTCTGTCCTTAGTAGGGGTGTCTAATGGGTGGGTTCGGCTGGATTTGGGCGGGTTAAAATGGGTTGAGTTGATAAATGATCCGCCCAAAAGTTACTTGGGCAGAAATGGGTTGGGCTAAAAGGCTGGTCATAACCCAACCCGCCCAATTCTTTCAAAGTTTTAATTTCTTTATTTGTTCTTTTATAACTTTTTAAGTACCTGATAAACTGTTATTATTATGCCTATATATAACATATCAAATAAAAAAATGTCTATTTTGAAAATATTTGGACAAAGTTTCTATGGGTCAATTTGGGCAACATATCAACCCAATTTTTAAACGGGCTGGGCTAAAATTGAGCAGGTTGGAGGATTATTTTTTCATGGGCTAATTTTGCCACCCCTAGTCCTTAGTAAGTCTTATCCTCCTCATCTGTACTAACATATGATATTTCAGGTAGGACTTGAGCTTGTCCCAAAAGACTATGATATGGACTCTCCATTTCCTTTCAAGAAGTCAGATATCATAAGCATGGTCCCCGTGTACAAGGTATGCACACTAGCTTCCAAATGTCAGATGTAGAATATGAAGTAGTAGGAGGAACCTCAGGAAGTTTTGACAATTGCGGATGTTCTCAACAGCATGTTGCGTGCTCGTCAGCGGATGGGCGTACGCTGCTTGAATCATCCAAAACTTCCCTGGATAAAGGCAAACTGGAGGATGCTGTAAACTATGGAACTAAGGTAGCATTTTTTGTGGTTCAATGGCATGTCTTGATTATCATTCAAGGTCTCGAACTGAGATTTATTTTAATTTTGAAGGCACTCTCAAAACTCGTCTCTGTCTGTGGTCCTTACCATCGAATGACAGCGGGTGCATACAGTCTCTTAGCTGTGGTACTCTACCACACTGGAGATTTTAATCAGGTATAAGTTTATATTTTAGATTCTGAAATGGCTTCTCAACTTTGATAATATGCTGGCATCTTGTTCGCTGGATACAACACTAATTTTCTTATAGTTCCCTCAACATGTAAAATCGTGATTTTCTCACTTATATCTGTAATGCTTCCTCATATCAGGCTACTATTTATCAACAAAAAGCTTTGGATATTAATGAAAGAGAGCTTGGACTTGACCACCCAGATACAATGAAGAGTTATGGAGATTTAGCAGTTTTTTACTACCGACTTCAACACACAGAGTTGGCATTAAAGTATGTGCATCTCTATCTCCCACACGGAAAACTCTGATGTTCAAAGTCATGAGCTTAGCTGTCTACTTTTCATTGCTTACCTTCAACTCTAGTCTGATGGGAACTTACGGCATAGATCCCTATTGATTAACTCTGATGACACATCCCTTCATATTTATCAGGTTTTCGAATAGCTTCTCTTCTTGATCACTTAAAAAGAATAAAGCAACTGCAGTGCTGTTCTCGGGCTTACTTGGTCTGCCATTGCTTGTTGCAGACTTTCTTCCCAGTAAAAACTGTTTCTCTTGCAGATCTTCCATTTCCCCGCCGACTTTTAGAAGAATTAACCTAAATAACCGCCCACCAACCACTTAAAACTAAAAATAGCTTACAAATATATAATCCATGTAAAATATGTTTAACCGTGTATAATCAGTGTATATTTCATGTAAACAATGAATCTGGCTGGCTATTGTATAAAGATCCCTGACTTTTACATCAGAAAATAGAAGATTTTAAAATTGCTCTATTATGGAAATTCATTTCGCTATTTATACTGGTAACAATCTCATGTTGTTTATCCTGGTGTTCCAGGGAAAGGCCACAAGGCTTATTAGGTAAAAAAAAAAATTATAATAGAAAAGAAGGGAAAATGACAGTAGAGAAGAGGCACAAATTGTGCTTGTCCTATGCTTTGAGTTATGCTTTTCTGGTTCTATGTGAGTCACTTATTAGAAGATGTTTGTAGAGTTATTCATTATATAAATAATGGCACGACTATACCGACTTCTTTGTGTTTACATACTTTTCATGATTAGTACCTTGCATCATCTTGTATGAGACAACTTCTATGTTTGAGGACAAAACTGAGAATTGGTTTTCTCTATTCAGGTATGTCAATCGTGCCCTCTATCTTTTGCATCTTACTTGTGGACCTTCACATCCAAATACTGCTGCAACATATATAAATGTCGCAATGATGGAAGAAGGTCTCGGAAATGTCCATGTTGCACTCAGGTACCTTCATGAGGCTCTTAAGTGTAACCAGAGACTTCTTGGAGCTGACCACATTCAAGTAAGTCCTCTCTTCTCTCTTTATTCTGTTAGAGTGTCTAGAACATCAGCCCTTTGGCATCTTAAATTATTCTATAACCCAAATGTTGTTTCCTGTAGACTGCTGCCAGCTATCATGCTATTGCAATTGCCCTTTCATTAATGGAAGCATATTCCTTAAGCGTTCAGCATGAACAAACTACACTTCAGATACTGCAAGCAAAACTTGGACCCGATGATTTGCGTACTCAGGTATAAATTAGTTTGAAAGTCTGGTCATTCGGTTTGTTCTCGGTGATGAACCTCGTGTCAATCGTATTCAGAATTTTCTGCAGGATGCTGCGGCATGGCTTGAGTATTTTGAGTCTAAAGCACTTGAGCAGCAAGAAGCTGCACGAAATGGTACTCCAAAGCCTGATGCCTCTATCTCTAGCAAAGGCCATCTAAGGTAGTAATTTTCTTATCCTCCTTTCTTTCTTTTGCTTCTTTTCTTAATAGTTGTAGGAAAAAGCTCACTATATGAATTTGATTTTTGTTGAGTACTCTTGCACAAATTTAAAAGAGTAACAAATTTATACGGAAAAGTGATTCAGTAGGTTTTTTTTCCTTCCTATTCCATACTTTTAATTCTTTTTCTAGGTACTCTTGGGAAGAACCAGACTATCTGACCAAACTTCTAAAATCAGCTTATTTTGAAAAGTGCTTTTCAAAAAAAGTACTTTTGGTGAAAAACAGTTTGTGTTTGGCTAATCAATTTGAAAGCACTTTTGCGTAGCAATTAGCGTTTGGCCAAGCTTTTAAAAAGTGTTTCTAAGTGTATTATTTCGAAGTGTTTTTCAAAAAGTACTTTTCGGGAGAAGCTACTTTTTCAGCTTCTCAAAAACTTCTGCGTCTACGCAAAAACACTTTTTCTTCTCCTAAAAGCTTGGCCAAACACCTCAACTTTGAAAAAATAACTTTTTTTTTTTGTTTTGAAGAAGCCGCTTTTGGCCTTGGAGAAGTTGTCCAAACAGGCTATAAGAAATGTGCGACACCTTACATGTGCTAATCAAAATTTTGTTTTCCTCATTGATATACTTAGTGTCTCGGACTTGTTGGATTACATAGCTCCAGATGGAGAGATGAAGGCTAGAGAAGTGCAAACGAAGAAAGCTCGTGCAAAGGTTTGAGCTTTGACTTCTGTTTGTTTGATTTTCCTAATATACACAACCATTTTCCTTTTTAGTTCACTTTAACTAAAGTATCTTGTTATAATTTCCTCATTTATCATATAGGTTAAAGGAAAAGCAGGGCAAAATGGGGGAATAGCTTCCGATGAGTTTGAGAAGGATGAACTTCTTTCTCCAACTAGTCCTGTTGTGGAGAACTCCAGTGATAAAGAGAACAAGTCAGACTTAGACAACAAATCGGAAGTGAAGATCGCAGAACCCGCACCTAAGCAATCTGATCACATTTTGGTAGAACAGACAATACTGGAGAAAAAAAACGATGTGATACAAGAGGATAACTCTGAGGAAGGATGGCAAGAGGCTTTACCGAAAGGCCGTTCAACAATGGGGCGTAAGCTTTCTAGTTCTAGGAGACCACCTAACCTTGCAAAAATTAACACCAACTTCAACCATGCTTCCCATTTACCAAGAGCTCGAGGTAAAACGAATAATTTTCCGTCTCCAAGATTGACTCCAATTAATGAATCTACGGCGTCATCTGGGTTATCTCCTGCTTCAAAGAAGTTTGTAAAGAGCGCTAGTTTCAGTCCCAAATCGGGACCCGCCAGCCCTGCTCCAGCAGAACAAGTTGTCAAAACTAATTCAATTGTCAGCTCGATCAGCGTTCAGGCAGCTGGAAAACTATTTTCTTACAAAGAAGTTGCTTTAGCTCTACCTGGTACCATTGTAAAAGCAGTGGCAGAGCAATTGCCAAAGGACAGTAGTTCAGAGCAAAACAAGGAGACTGTGGCAACTGATTCAACTCTTCCCACAACAGCAAAAACCAGTGATGGAGAGAAGGTTCAGAAAGTCAGTGAAGAGAAGAAACATGAAGGAAATGTTGAAGAGAAAGGACTCATATCAGCCAAATCTTCGGAGGGGACAAAAACTGTCGTTTCTGGGGAGAAGGAAGGAAATGTTGTCACAGATTCAGAAGTAAAGATTGTTGCGAAAAACAAAGGAGGAGACTCTGCAAATAGCTCGGTTACGGGGATCCAAAATGATGGTTCTTCCAGTGATTCAAATGCGACTTCCAAAGTTGATACGGCAGAAAGCAAAGTTGATAAAAGCACAAACACCTCTTCTGATCTTGAACCTGCAGCTGATTTAGTGACAGAGAAGAATGATGATGAACCCAGTGATCCAGGAAGTGTCACATCGCCAACTGGAGTAGGTAAAGATATCACCGGGCCCACTGAATCAGACCAGCAATGTGATTCTGAGACTGGAAAAGAAGCAACCAAGAAACTTTCAGCAGCTGCACCTCCATTTAATCCATCGCCTGTTCCAGTTTTTGGCACTATCCCAGCACCGGTTTTCAAGGAGCATGGAGGAATATTGCCCCCTCCTGTGAATATCCCTCCTATGCTTCCTGTGAATCCTGTTCGTAGATCACCGCATCAGTCTGCAACAGCGCGGGTCCCATACGGTCCACGCTTGTCAGGTGGCTATGGTAGGTCTGGAAATCGAGTTCCACGAAACAAGCCTGCTTTTCTCAATGGTGAACCTCCTAGACTCATGAACCCACATGCAGTTGAGTTTGTCCCTGGCCAACCGTGGGTCCCAAATGGCTTTCCGGTTGCTCCAAATGGTTACATGACTTCACCAAATGGTACGCCTCTTTCGCCAAATGGATATGCAATATCACCAAATAGCATACCAGGATCACCAGATGGTTCTCCAGCATCCTTGGACAGTACGCCGGTGACTGAAAACGGACTTCCAGTATCTCCGGTTGAGGCAGGAGAATCCCCTTCAGGTGCTGCTGAAAATCACGACACAGCGGTGGCAGATGGGACTGAAGTGGAAATCTCCAAGAGTTTGGTAACTACCGAGATGGGAAGTCAGGAGATCAAGCAGGATCAGGAAGATGTGCAAAAGCTAAATTCTGACATGCCTAAAGATGATGAGAAACCGGAATGTGAAAATGGAGAAATGTCTGCAGAGATTACTGCTTCAAAAGAAACATGCAGTACAGTTGTTCTTGAGGAGAATGGAACCAAGCGTTGGGGAGATTATAGTGACGGTGAAAATGAGGTTGTTGAGGTAGCAAGTTGAGGAGCTATTTCATTCGTGTTAAAAAGCCACACCTGCTCTTCGTCAATTGGTTCTGTGTCTTTACTTTACAGCTGACTGGGAATCCCTAAAGGGCAAAAACTGAATTGCAGAGCCGTTTTCCTTCTTAGATATCCGGTGAAGATCAAAACCAAGTAATGCGCTGACTTCCCGGTACAGTTTGACTTGGTTGAAGCAAACTCGTTGGATTTTTTATTAGCACGACCATAGGTTGCTGCATGGAGAAAAATAATTATATTGAATCCTAAAGGAACTGAGTCAATCCATGCATGTGTTGGAAGACCATTTTCCTCTTCAATTTTGTGAGTTCGAATAGAAGATGCAAAAGATTGCGATTTTTTCGGGTTTGTCAGGTGATACATTTGAGATGAACAGCGGTGAATGGGAAGCAAATCATCTTCTAAAATTGAGTTCAAGATTGATTGTTTCCTCATCACATACTTTTGCATTAACCAGGTTTGGATGCTGATTAGTGTCATCTAATAAGTGATGCTTCATAGTTTAGTGCAGAACTTTTTGTATAGTAAAGACAGCTTCATGAATTTTGTAATTTATCTTACCATCCTGTTTGAATGCAACTCAATGGTTTCTTGAAATCTACTTTTAACTTTTTTTCCGAGCTCTGCGTATGCTATTTCTTTTTTACTTTCACAAATAATTTACCTGATTTGATTTGTTCTATTTATCAATTCCGTTATATATAAAAAATAGTCATTGTCGTATAAAAGAGCCATTTTAGAGGTAACATCTAGTTGTTGCTTCCTTGAAGCTAGTAATTTTCATGAGTTATCTTATACTCACTAGTTTACAAAATCAATTATCATTTTCAAAATCCAATGCTGTCCTTGAGCTCCTCCAAGAGTTTGAGAAGACAATTAAAAGGCAGCTCCGTACATGAAGCATCCCATGTTCATGCAGGATCTAGGAAGGGGGTGCACCGAAAGGTGTGTGGCTTTGGTTGTGATGTAGGCAGCCTACGTTGATGCAAGCATCAGTGATCAAGATCAATAGGAAGCAAGGAATGTATTGACAAATTTCATGCCACGATGATCTATATGGAAGGGAGGGAGTTGTGTTGATACATTCCTCTTGAATATATTTTTTTTCATTCTCCAACTCCGGATGAGTTCGAGGCCTCCGGTGCCCTTTTTGAATACCTTCGGTTGTGTCCCTATGTCTAAAGGGCGAGGGTGGTGTCTTTCTTGTGGTATTAATTGCGAACTCATACCATTTTTGGAGGATTCGTTACCCAAGGCTGATTTCAAAGCTCGAACTCCTGCACGGAGACAACACTATTGTTACTCCAAGGCCCCCATTCAGGGTTTGAGAAGACACTAAGCGGTAAATCTGTAAACCTTAACTTCATCTCATGGATTTAAACACTTCAAGAGAATCAATGGAATAATGGATAATTGAAACTTCCAATAACATCACAAGGTACAAAATTAAATTATATACAAATGATGGAGTACATGCATGAACCTAAATCCTACTTGTGTAAGAAGAATGTTGAAGTTTCAATCCCCTTTGCAGCCATGTCTACCCGAGCGTACCTGCATTGCAGGGAGGCCAACCTCGTCGCCAATCCATAATAAGGAGGGAAGCAGCACAATGCGTTAGTGCTGCTGCAACGACGAACATATGGAAGATTTGATGGCTGTGTCCTACTAGGTCAAATGCACCAAGTTTGCATCTCTCTGGAAATCTTGTTATGTAAAATACCGCTCCGATAGCATATAAAATCCCCATGATTATCTCATAACCTAGAGCCACAAGTACTTGTGGATGACCAAAGTGTAGGAACAGGGCATGTGTAGCCGGAATCAATCCTGAGAAACCCATAGCAAGGAAGAGAGTAGCCCTAAAGGACCTAAAACGACCGGATGAGAGAGCCGGGGAGAAGAGGGTGATAATGGCTAGTATACCGAATATAGTAATGGTGGATAGGTAAAAGAGACACCAGTATGGTTGATTGCAGAAGATATAGTAAATTGGGCAAAAGAAGGAACAAACTATCATGAATGAAATGCCAGCATAATCTAGTCTCCAGAAGAAGAGGTTATATCTAAGTGAGTGACAAGCAAATAGATGGGAGAGTGTGCTGAAGATCAAACAACACATAGCTCCTCCTAAGAAAACAAACCAAGGCCATATGGCAACTTCATAGCCATCTCCATTTATGTCTAGAAATGATGGATTTGATATCTGTCTGGCACAAGAATCCTGCAATAAAAGATCAAACTCTATGAGATGTTGTTCTTGTTTCGCAGCTCAAAATCTGCGGATAAGCTAAAACCAGAGACGGATTTTATATGTTCAATTGAATCCAGTATTTTCGACAAGCATATATTTAAGAAATCCCATTTGCATCACCCGAAAAATCACTAAGTTTCAACAAATATTAAAGAAATCCCATTTGCATCCAGTTTTATCCTAAACAAGATGTAACTCAATTGTTAGGAGATACTAAAACAGACAACAAAAAAAAGATAGTCTGGTGCACAGAGCATCCCGTGCTCCAAGGGGTGTGATGTAGACAGTCTAATCTAATGCAAGCATTAGTGGCTGCTTCCACATCTCAAATCCGTCACTTATAAGTCACCCGGAGACAACTTTTTACGGTTGCTCCAAGGCTCCCCTTCTACTAAAACAGGCAACAATAACAAACAATTCTTCATCTTACACCACGTGGATATAAATAAGGTTTCAGTTTTTTCAAAATCCTTGCTTGTTTTCCTCCACTATTCGCGGAAGAACCTTATATAAAAAACAAAAAAGCACAACAAAGCAACAAAAGGGAAAATATAGAAAAGCCAACCAAATGCATGTGAGATACAGCTAAAAGACTAAAAAAAATTCTGGCACTAATCACCTTCAAAATTGCAAATTTGTCAGGGCATTATGAAAATATTAAAGTAAGCAACAAAAGGTAGATTCTTCTACTTTATGTTATGTAATGGTGTTTGACAAAATATAAACTTTAAGAAAAAGAAATTAAAATTTGTGGTCTAAAACATACATTTCTTTAAATTTATTAGAGTTAATGATCAAAAACTAATAATTACTTTTTTGTGAGTTTTCTACATGAACTATTATGTGTGCGAATTTCCTATCTGAACTATCACTAACTATTTATCAAAACATAATTAAACTATTAGTTGTTCACTTTTCTTGCATGAATGATGGTAATAGCTCAAATATAGTTGGTGATAGTTCAGTAGGTTTTTGACCATTATTTCAATTTATTATGATTACCATCAATCAATCATGATTAAGTATTAAAAATGTATTTACAAATATCATGTACTATTAACAACATAATTATCGACTGATAATAATTTTTTACCGAACAGAACAGAAAACTCACCGGAAAAGAATCAGCTGAGCCATTTTTCTTCATATTCATCCACTGTCCATCATCCATTGTTCTGTATTATCATTATTTAATTTAATAATCAATTTTAATGGACAAAATTAGACACAAAACAGTTCCAAAATTAATTCAAAACGAACCTCAATACGCCAGCAAACAAATTCTCCACCGTTGTTGTCTTCTCCGTCAAGCTCATGACCGTCAATGTTACAAATATCACAAATCCTCCCAAATGCCTAACCAAAAGCAAAAAAAAAAAAAAAAAAAATATCCAAACAAATCAGAATTTTGATCACTCCGTTCACAATTTATGTGACACTGATCGAATTTCATGAGTCAAAAATTTAATTTTGAAATAAAATTTGTAAGATCTTTCAATTTTTCGAAATAAAATTTATATATTTGCAAACTACATAAAAAGTACTATAAGTCACAATACTTGACAATTTAAAATATTTAAAAGATATATGAAAAAAATATGCTGGTGGGGAGGTGTCAAGTATCTCGTGAAATTAGTCGAGGTGCGCGCAGACTGATCCAGACACTTGTTCATCAAAAATAAAAAATCAAAAGAAAGTTTTGTTTGAATCTCTATATCTGAAAGGTCTCATTCACAAATATCACAAATCCTCCCAAATGCCTAACTAAAAATTTCCAAACAAATTAGAAAAAATTATTTGAATCGCAGAATACTCTCTCAGTCCAATTTATGTGGTACAGTTCGAAATTTGATAGTCAAATCTGTTAATTTTGAATGTGTATTCAGACAAATAATCTTTCAGTTTTTTGGATTTTTTTTATAGATTTGAAAACTATTTAAAAATATATATTATAAGTCACCATAATTGACAATTCAAAAGGCAAAAAAAAAATTGTGGTCAAAGATAAACTCAATTGAATCTCAAAATCTGAAACGTGCCACAATTTTTTTGGCTGAAGCTGAGTACCAAACATTTGTTTCCTTATGTCCAAATATTGAGCTTCTTAAACATGTCACGTAAATTTGGAATTAAGAATTGTCAGAAAATAATGTATTCTTTTCGAAACGCACAAAAAAGAGAGTAATATAAACAAATTGAAAGAGAGAGTATTAATTGTTTCCTTACGTCCATATATTGAGAGTCTCATTGTGCCATGAAAATAAGCTGAGAACAATATCCTTCAAAGGCCATTCACAACGATAATAATCTCTGATGAATTCATTATCCTGAAGATATTCAGGTAATGCTTCGTATTTTACCAACTTATTTCTTCGATCTAATTTCTGATCATTGTTTCTGATTGTGTTCTTGAATCGATCTCCTGAATCGACTCGTTCGCCATCTCTGAGTTTAATATTCTTCTTTCCTCTACGTTTCATTGTTCCAACGAGTCTATCTCAGTTATTCGCCGGAAAACGTTGAATGAATGAATGTGTAATGAGAGAATGGTATGTACTAACTGTTTTCTAATTATGTGAAGCTGTTGAAAGTTGGCAAAGGCACACAAATATTTATACTCGCAAATGACGTGCGGCCACTAATTATTGTATTCTTTTTATTTAAAATTGATTTTTGATTAGTTCAATTTATTATTTTAAAATTTTCCACGGTATTTTTTTATTTCATTAATAAAATAAGGACACCTATAAACATGGTTGATTTTGTTGGAGGTGAATATATAAATTTTGGTCTTGATTTACAACAACATAAATGAAGAATATAAACAATAATGAGTTTATAATCTGTTGATTTACAAAGGTTGTAGGAAACGGGAATTACAAGTAACTGCAAAGTAATTCAAGAACTGAAAATTACAATAGAACAACAAAACTGAAATTACAATTTTGTTGAAGAAGAAAAACTGGAAATTGTTTTTGTTTGCTGAGTCGAGTGTGGCACTCTGTCCTTAAGACAATATTGCCCCGTATGTATCCTTTATACGTCCTGGACAATTTGTCTCCCAAGATAAAACAGCAATGGAACACTTGAGCAAAGGAAACCCAATAGCTACCGTGAAGAATATTGAACAATAAAATGATGCTTGGAAGTTGTAGGAAGAAACTGTTTTGCTTGTGTATTTTCGTGTATTGTAAGAGTATGTTAAGTGTGCCTCAACAATGGTGCAAGGGGTGTTTATATAGGTGAGGGAGGGTTGTTTAACTGCCTCCATAACAGCAATTATTGGCCAAATAATGGCTATTATAGAGGTAGTAAAGCCACCAAAATAAATGGTGGAAGACACCAACAGATTGGCCATTATAGGAGGAGTAATTCAGCCAAAATAAATGGCTGAATTGAGTCTTCGGGCGTTTTGTTTTGATCGTCCAAATTCGACTTTCGGAAACTTCGGGGACCAAACCGTACATCCGAAAGAATTTCGGTCCAAACCGTACATATGAAACTTCTGGGATCAAACTGTACTTCTGGCAAAGTTCTCTGGCCCAAAAAGATAATATCAGAAGACCCAAGACCCGGAACCGGACCGACGGCGGCGGCGGCGGCGTGCGTGTGGGCTTTCCTCGAACCGAAGCACATCTAGGTCCTCCCTCCTTTAAACACATGGGATACCCCTTGGGGTCCCAAACCCCAAACCAATTTTGAGTCTTATATACACAACAATTCTTTCTTCCTCTACCGATGAGGGAGAATTGAACACAATACCACACTTTCCATGCTTCAAACACCTCACTTCGTGGACCAATATCTCTTTCATTTCTCAATGAAATTTGATGATTCTTGGCCCTACGGTTATCTACGTACTTAGTAGATCATGCATGTGTGAAGAACCGGATTCTCCAACATACGTAACACTAGTGTTTAAGCCGTTAAAGTTGGTCGGTCGCAACTCCCGCCAAAGGCAAATTTCCAACAATCCCCTCTTGAAAGATATTTTGGCGCACTCACATGGTGCCTTTTTCATTTCCAGCAATATTTCAACGGACCGATGTTGCATAAGGAGAGGTAGCTTCAGCTTTGAACCTTCCATAGTTGAATACCATCGGACTTACTTACTGCGCGGTGAACGTGATGTCTTGAACCGTCAGTGTTTAGTGTAAGCCAAGTCAATGGTACCAACACAACAAATTCCCTTACTCTCTTCTTCGTAATATTTTGTCCGTTTTGGCCATGGACAACGTCTTGGATTCTTAAGTGCGTTCAATTTGAGGCGGCCCGTCCTCGCACTTAAATAGGTGGTCTCCTACAAGGTATCCTGCTATACCCCACTTCACAAGTGTTAGGAACCATTAAAAGTTTTCCAAAAACCTCACCTCAACTATTGAGGATCATTACAGGTTTTGAAAACTTAACCTTTACCCATACTGCAGATAGCACTTTTCGTCTATATCGGGAACGACTTTGGATTTGGTGTTTCTTTTCAGAAACCCCTATCCGAAGTGCTCATGCTTCCATTGAAGCGATCAACTGAACCTTTACAACTTAGTTTTCCCATTGAACCAAATTACTGTAATCTCTAGTTAGTAAGGTTGGGTTACCGCTGTATTAGTCCTTATATTTTGGGTTTTAAGCCCATTCCCCTAGACAGGCAAGTCATCTGATCTTTGGGTAAGCCCTTTGTCAATGGGTCTGCTATATTATCCTTTGACTTAATGTAATCAATGGATATTATACCCGTGGTGATCAGTTGCCTAACAGTCTTATGCCTCCGTCGAATATGACGAGACTTGCTATTGTACATAGCATTCCGTGCCCTTCCTAGAGCCGACTGATTGTTGCAGTGGATCATTACCGAAGGTACGGGTTTGTTCCAACACGGAACATCCTCTAAGAAGTCATGAAGCCACTCAGCTTCTTCTCTTGCTTTGTCTAATGCGATAAACTCCGATTCCATCGTGGATCGGGCGATGCAAGTTTGCTTAGAGGATTTCCAAGACATAGCCCCACCACCAATTGTAAATATATACCCATTGGTGGACTTGGTGTTCTCTATATCATATATCCAGTTTGCATCACCTTTGTACCCCTCTAGTACAAATTTGGATATCTCGAATAGTGTAACCCGTAATTTAACGTGTATTTCGGTATTGTAATACCCGATTCAACGCCTTCCGGTGATTATCACTCGGATTACGGGTGAACCTAGCCAACTTATTGATTGCGTAAGCAATATCGTGTCGGGTGCGGTTTGTTATATACATCAAACTACCGATCACTGTGCATATCGCTCCCGGTATACGGTGTGCACCAAGATTTTTATCAAGCTTTTGATTTGTATCCATTGGTGACGTTATCGGTGAACTGTCTAACATCTCGAACTTTCTCAAAACATCCTCGATGTAGTGAGACTGAGATAAGACCAGTCCGTCAGACGTCTTAGAGATTTTAATCCCTAAGATGACATCTCGCGATACCCATATCCTTCATGTCGAAGCATTGTTTCAACATGTTCTTAGTCTCTAGGATTACCCTAGGACTGCTTCCTGTGATTAACATGTCGTCTACATACATGCATATCATAACAAATGAGTCAGAGTTACCTTTCGTGTAAACACTTTTATCACACTCATTAATGGCGAACCCTTTCGATAGTAGAGTACTATTAAATTTTTCGGGGCTTGTTTCAGCTCGTACAGAGATTTGACAAGTCGACAGACTTTCTTCTCTTGCCCTTGAACCACATACCCCTCGGGTTGGTCCATATAAATTTCTTCTTCCATCACCGTTTAGGAAGGCTGTCTTAACATCCATCTGGTGTATCTCAAGGTCACGCAAAGCTGCGATCGCAATAAATACCCGTATGGATGTCATTCGGGATACCGGGGAGTAGATATCAAAGTAGTCAAAGCCTTCTGTCTTCCGATAGCCCTTGACTATCAACTTAGCTTTGTACTTGTCTATAGACCCATCTGCTTTGTATTTCCGTTTGAGTATCCACTTACACCCCAACGGTTTATTTCCCGGAGGAAGATCAACCAACTCCCACGTATGGTTATGCAGAATGGAGCCTATTTCACTTTCAATAGCTTTTTTCCAGAGCGGTGCTTCTAGAGTTGACAACGCTTGAGCAATTGTCCTTGGTTCATCATTAACCATATAAGCTACAAAGTCAAGACCGAAGGATTTATCCTTCCTGGCCCTCTTACTTCGCCTTAGATCCATCTCTGGAGTCTCCAAGTTCGAGAATCGGAACACTAGATTTCGGATGTTCACCACCTCGAGATTCGCTAGATTCGAACCATTCGATCCGGGCGTCAAGGACTCCCGGTTCTTGAGAGCTTTGTGCATAACTTCGTTTGCGAGAGGTTATGTCTTTCTCCTTTCTAGGAAAGGTACTTTCAAAGAATAGAGCATTCCTTGATTTCATTATTGTACCCTGGTGGATATCTGAAATATCTGACTTATGCACTAAGAAGCGATAAGCACTACTGTTATTTGCATATCCGATGAATATGCAATCTACAGTCTTAGGCCCAATCTTGACCTGTTTTGGCTTGAGTACTTCAACCTTTGCCAGACAACCCCACACCTTAAAATATTTGTAGGTGGGTTTCTTTCCATTCCATGATTCATATGGAGTTTTGTCCTTACCCTTATGTGGGACTGTTAAGAATCGTATTAGCGGTAAGGACGGCTTCTCCTCACATATTTTGGGGAAGACCGGAATTGATAAGCAAGGCATTCATCATTTCCTTTAATGTGCGGTTCTTACGTTCCGCCACACCGTTTGATTGAGGTGAGTATGGAGCCGTCGTTTGATGAATAATGCCTTCTTGGGCACAATATTCCTCAAATGGCGCTACATATTCTCCCCCTCTATCGCTACGAATGGATTTAATCCGTAGGCTAAGTTGATTCTCAACTTCTGCTTTGTAACGTCGGAACGCTTCAAAGGCTTCATCCTTACTTTTTAACAAGTAAAGGTAACAATACCTTGTGCTATTATCTATAAATGTCACAAAGTACTTGTTCCCCCCTCTAGATTGTGCAAACTTCAAATCACATATATCCGTGTGAATAAGTTCTAGAGGAGCGGTATTCCTTTCGACGGATCGAAAAGGAAGCTTGGTGAGTTTTGCCTCTACGCACACCTCACACTTATGTTGAGGGTTTACGTCGATAGACGGCAACAACTCCATATTTACCAGCCTTTGAATAGACTTGTAGTTAACGTGTCCTAATCTATGATGCCATAAATTAGAAGACTCAAGCAAATAAGAAAAAGGTTCAACTTTATTTCCTTGACGCAATACAGACATGGCATTCACTTTGAAGAGGTCTTCACAGACGAAGCCCCTCCCCACAAATGTGCCATTTTTAGTGAGTACAAACTTATTGGATTCAAACACTAGCCTAAAACCAGCATTAACCAATAAAGGTCCAGAAATTAAATTTCTTCTAATCTCTGGGACGTGCATCACTTCCTTCAGAGTAAGTTTCTTACCGGAAGTCATCTTCAGGACCACCTTTCCAAGCCCCAGCACGTCAGAAGAAGCGTTGTTGCCCATGAACAGCTTCTTGTCAGCGACTGGAGTGTACGTGGAGAAGACATCTTTGTTGGAACAGATGTGCCTAGTAGCACCTGTGTCCATCCACCACTGCATCGGATGCTCCACCAAGTTGGCTTCTAGCACCACCGCAGAGAATTCCTCGATCATGTCATCCGGAGCGTGTCCTTGACGACGATGTTTGCTTGAGCCTTGCCTTTAGACTTGGATTTCTCGTCGTTGCTCGCCTTGAGCTTGCGGCATTCCTTGATCCTATGACCAGGTTTTCCACGGTGATGACAATTACCTCTCGAACATCTCTCGCGGGGGCTTTGCCATCTTTCTGGAACTTTCGCTTCTTGCTTGAGTTCCTTTGGCCTCAGCCAGATTCGCCTTTGCCTCAGCAGGTTGTCTACCCTTTGGCAAGGTCTTCTTATTATCTTCCTGGATTTGCAGTTTGATAACAAGCTCTTCAAAGGTCATCTCCTTTGTCTTGAGTTTCAAGTAACTCGTAAACTCATTCCATGAAGGAGGTAACTTTTCAATCAGCGATGCAACCAAAAACTGCTTGTTTGGTTTCAGTCCTTCTAAATCCAGGTGATGTAAAATCATTTGGAATTCCTGAACTTGGGACATCACTGTCTTACTGTCCACCATTTGGAATTTTAGAAATTTCCAAACGATGAACTTCTTAGTACCCGCATCTTGTGCGTTGTACTTCTTTTGCAATTTATCCCACAGCTCTTTAGCAGTGCCAACGGTGCAATAGACCGTGTAGAGAGGGTCTGCCAAACAGTTCAGTATGTAGTTCTTACACATGAAATCGCTATGATTCCACGCATCTCGAACCATCTTCATGCCGTTAACGACATGGATATCAAGGCCCAATTCACCCGTTTCAGCAGGCGAAGAGTCCATTTCATCTCCAGCTTGTGGAGGATCTTCCGTAAGGAACCGGGCCATGCCCATTACCGTTAAGTAGAACAGCATATTTTGTTGTCATCTTTTAAATTCTGATCCCATGAATTTTTCAGGGCGATCATGGTGGTGTGATGAAGAGGGTGGAGCTCCAGCAGTCGGGAAGGCAACGGTGTTACTGCCTTGAACAGTAGTAGCAGCAGCAGCAGTGAAGGCGGCAGTGTCACTGCCTTGGGCAGGAGCGACAGTGGCGGGGAAGACAACAACGTTGCCTCGAGAGGCAGTAGCAGTAGCAACAACATCGGTCATGTTTCCAGCCATGTTATAGCAGTTACAGTAAACGAATATTGTCTTAAGTTGTTAGTTTACAAAGGTTGCAGAAAACGGAATTACAAGTAACTGCAAAGTAATTCAAGAACTGAAAATTACAATAGAACAACAAAACTGAAATTACAATTTTGTTGAAGAAGAAAACTGAAACCGTTTTTGTTTGCCGAGTCGAGTGTGCACTCTGTCCTTAAGACAATATTGCCCCGTATGTATCCTTTATACTTCCTGGACAATTTGTCTCTCAAGATAAAACAGCAATGGAACACTTGAGCAAAGAAAACTCAAGAGCTACCGTGAAAAATATTGAGCAATAAAATGATGCTTGGAAGTTGTAGGAAGAAACTGTTTTGCTTGTGTATTTTCGTGTATTGTAAGTGTATGTTAAGTGTGCCTCAACAATGGTGCAAGGGGTGTTTATATAGGTGAGGGAGGGTTGTTTAACTGCCTCCATAACAACCATTATTGGCCAAATAATGGCTATTATGGAGGTAGTAAAGCCACCAAAATAAATGGTGGAAGACACCAACGGATTGACCATTATAGGAGGAGTAATTCAGCCAAAATAAATGGCTGAATTGAGTGCTGGGCGTTTCTGTTTTGACTGTCCAAATTCTGACTTTCTGGAAACTTCAGGGACCAAACTCGTACATCTTGAAACTTCGGGGACCAAACTCGTACATTTGAAAGAATTCTGGTCCAAACTGTACATATGAAACTTCTGGGATCAAACTGTACTTCTGAAAAAGTTCTCTGGCCCAAAAAGATAATATCAGAAGACCCAAGACCCAAGACCCGGAACTGGACCGGACGGGCGGCGGCGGCGCGCGTGTGGGCTTTCCTCGAACCGAAGCACATCTAGGTCCTCCCTCCTTTAAACACATGGGATGTCCCTTGGGGTCCCAAACCCCAAACCAATTTTGAGTCTTATATACACAACAATTCTTTCTTCCTTTACCGATGAGGGAGAATTGAGCACAATACCACACTTTCCATGCTTCAAACACCTCACTTCGTGGACCAATATCTCTTTCATTTTTCAATGAAATTTGAAGATTCTTGCCCCTACGGTTATCTACGTACTTAGTAGATCATGCATGTGTGAAGAACCGGATTCTCCAACATACGTAACACTAGTGTTTAAGCCGTTAAAGTTGGTCGGTCGCAACTCCCGCTAAAGGCAAATTTCCAACATAATCTATGTACTAATGTTGCAAAAATACTTGTACGATCAAGTAATTTAAAAGTACTCCCTCCGTTCTAAATTACTTATCATATTTCGCTTTTTTAAGAGTCAATTTAATTAATCTACGAAGCTTAAATTAAAACAGATAAATTTAACATTTTAAAATTAAATTTAGATATTTAAAAAGAAATACTAGAAGTAAAAATTCTTCTCATATTAAAATGGTGAAAAATTACATCTTAAAGTATTGGTCAAATATTGCGAAAGGAGAAAGTCACAATTGAGAATTATTAATGTCTTAGCAGTCTTTAAGTTTTGTTATTTACATTTGAGTCCTATTAATCTTTTTAATATTTAGTATGGTGTGTCTTTTAATTAAAGGTCATGTGTGTCCCTGCTAGCTGGTTGTAGCTAGAGTACAAATATGGCTATATGTAAAGAATTACGTCTTGAATGAAAAACCTAGTCTCTTATTATTTTCCTTTTGTATTATTTTCAGTAGCTGCATACGCTACATTTGATATCGGAGCCGGCTTTCCGACGGGCGTATTCGTGAAGAAATGGTGAAAACTCAGAAGGACGAAGAGGTGGATGATGGTTGGAAGAAGATTGAGTCACAGCTCCAGTTATACATTGGAGAATCTAAAAAAAGAATGAAATTGTTGGAGCGAAATCAAGTTCGTATCAAGACGGAAGCTCAACAAAGCCATGAAGAACACAATCGACGATTGGACGCCTTAATGGGCCAGTTGGAAACGGAAAGAAGGTTGGAATCGGTTAAATATACACAATATACATGTGTAATACATGTGTATATTGTGTATATTGGGTCATCGGTATTATGTTCTGTTTTGGATGATTATTCTAAATTTCTATGGACGTTTCCAATAGCGAAGAAATTCAAGTTTTTTTCGTCTTCCTAAAATTTAGAGCATTCATCAGAACTCAATTCAACCGTGAAATCAAAAATATTAAATGTGATAATGGAAAAGAGTATGACAATGGGGTATTTCGGGAATTCTGTGCTACTAATGGGATAAATTTTCGTTTCTCTTGTCCTCATACATCTTCACAAAATGGGAAAGCCGAACGTAAAATTCGTTCTATAAATAACATTATCCGCACTCTATTAATTCATGCTTCCGTACCCCCATATTTTTGATATCATGCTCTTCAAATGACTATATATCTACTTAACATAACTCCTTCCAAAAATACACACGGAGTCGACCGGGCCTGAAGTTTGTTAATTGTGGTGGACGGGAATAACGGATAACACAAACACCCAAAAACCCGAAGATGTGAATATGGAGGAATTTTATTATATAAAATTTAAAGAGGAGTACAATATATATGTAACTTTTCAATGAAAATAATCAACATTTCTTTCAGAATCAATGGCCTCGGGACGTTCTTTGGCAGCTCTGGAAATTTCAGACCAATGTGTTAACTCCAACGCTTCTGCAACCGAGTCGGGGAATGGTGACGACCGCAACTCCTTTCAATCCTCAGGTTTTTTCTGCTCCTATCCCGATAACTCACTATACAACTCTCTTCTCCTTACCAACCAGCATTTGCTACACTTATGCAGCCTATGATTTCAACAATGAACCAACACTCAACTCCTTTATCTTTTTCTCAGCCCATTTTCACATCCACACAGCCAGCTCCCATAAACACTTATTTTACTTCACCCATGGCATTTCAAAAAACACTAGCAACCCATTTTTTTAGCCAAATGTCCACACCACTTTCAAAAAACACTAGCAGCTGTCTGGATCTTTGTCGTAGATATGGCAATATTCATCCATTGGATGTTGTCACTGAGTTTAATAGGATTCATCAAGTTAATGATGTTGACAGTTATTTTAACAGATTTGAGGAACTGCGTTTCTATGTGTTGTTAGTTAACCCAACGCTTAATGAAGCCTATTTTATGTACTGCTTTATTGGGGGTCTGAAGTCTGATTTACAATCAATGGTGAGAGCCTCAAACCCTTTAACCTTTCTGGATGCGTTAGAACTTAGAAATGGCCAAACAATATGAGAAAACTCTTGCTTCTATTTACAGAAACCTTCGGCCTAGAGTTTCTTCAACCCAGCCTAAAATCACCTTTCCACCAAGCCCACAAGCCAATACTCATAATATGTTTAGAGCACCTCCTACTCTTAATACCATTAGAGCCCTTCCAGCACCCAATAATACAAGATCCCTTCTTAATATTATCACCAGAAACCCAACTCTCAAGAGTGTCCCTAATGAAGCACCTAGAGACAGGAAGTTATGCTATAGGTTCCATGAGAGGTATTTCTTGTAGGTTACAACAATTGCAGAAAATGGGAAATAAGTAACTACTAACTATTACAACAAAATAAAATTTCAATAAACTGAAACAACAAACTGAGATTACAACCACTTTGATTTGCTGGGTCGAGTGATGACACTCTGTCTTTAAGACAAGATTGCCCCGTATATATCCTTTTACGTTCTGGACAATAGTCTCCCAAGATAAAACAACAACTTAACAAATGAGCAAAGGAAACTCAAGTGTTACTTTGAAGAACTTAGTGTGATGAAATGATGCTGGAAAGTAGTAGGAAGATTTTCTGTTTCTGTTTTTCGTTGTTGTCTAGTCTCAACAATTGAGCCAAAGGCTTCAATAAATGGTGCATGGAGGGGACTTCTCAACTGCCAAACTAATTGATGTTAATGACCATGTAATGGCAATTAGTGAGAAGTAATTCAGCCAAGTAAATGATTGAATTAATGTGCAACGTATTGGAGCTTTAGTGAAGAGTTATTCAGCCAAGTAAATGACTGAATTGATGTGCAGATTAATGGAGTTTTAACGTTCCAAAACCAACCCAAAAGGCACAAGTTCTCTTTCCAATTTTATCTTTCCTGAAATTTCAGGGACCAAATTGTAAATATGAAGCAATTTGGGTCCAAAAAGATAATATCAAAAGAAGCCCAAAGCCCGCAACCCGAGCCGGGACGGGCGGCGGCGCGCGTGTGGACTTAGCCTCGAACCCAAGCACATCTAGGTCCTCCCTCCTTCAAACACATGGGTTACCCCTTGGGGTCCCAAACCCTTAGCCAATTTTGAGACTTATAAAATGAACAAATCTTCCTTCCTACACCGATGAGGGAGAACTATTTCACTCCACATTTTCATGCTTCAAACACCTAACTTCGTGGACCAATATCTCTTTCATTTCTCAGCGAAATTTGACGATCCTTGGCCCTACGATCATCTACTCACTTAGTAGATTATGCACGTGTGAAGAATCAAAGTCTCCAACATGCGGAACCCTAGTGTTTAAGTCATTAAAGATGGGTGGACGCAACTCTCACCAAAGACAAATTTCCAACATTTCTCAGGTCATGTGTGCAAGGACAAGAACTTTAATATAATAGAGGGAAGTGAAGAAGAGGTGATGTATGATGCAGAGGCCGAACTTGTCGAAGAAGCTGTTGTGGAAACATAACAAGAGGGTGATGATGAAGAGGAAGCAATGCTTAACTTGATGAAAGGATAGGAGAAAGACCCAACGACTATTAAGATTACTGGTTGGACTCTTAACCAAACAGTTGGTCGACCCATAGTTTCATGGACACTAAGTTGGCAGACATGTTGCATCTGAAAAAATTGAACCTTAAAAGGCCTATGAAGGTTCGAGTGGCCAACGGGGAGTCATGTATGGTACGCAGGTGTGTCCTAGGGTGACATGGCAAATGCAAGGGGAGGAATTTATGTTTGATATGAGACTCCTGAAGGTAGAGTATTGTGATGTAGTATTGGGGATGGACTGGATTGACACAGCCACTTCCATTTTATTGAATACTCGACTACCTAGTATTTCCTTCCTACGTAATGGGAAATGGATAACGTTGGTGGGCTGTCAAAAACATCAAGTTGGAGCCTTTGGGACAGTCTAGCAACTTATTTCCAACCCAGGTGGAGTCCTTAATTACAGAATTTGGGGACATTTTTAAGGAGCCAAACAGTTTACCCCCAACTCGATCATGTGACCATGCTATTGAATTAGTTCCTGGAGCAAAGCGTGTGAACCAGCGCCCTTATCGATACTCTCACGATCAACAAGATGCCATTGAAAAGTTGATTAAAGAAATGTTACAAGCTAAGACAGTAACAACCAGTTCTTCGCCCTTTGCATCATCGGTGATTCTAGTTAAAAAGAAGGATTTGTCATGGCGTATGTGTGTGGATTACTGTAAGTTGAATGACATTACCATTGTCGCACCCGTTTTTTATCGCGGGTTCGCAACGTAACGGGTCGATTCCCCTGGATTGATTAAAGTGCTTGAGGAGTCGCTACCTAATTATTCTACGGTGAATTAGAGCACCTAAATATTAACAAAATGCTGCAAAAATAAACTCCGATTACTGGTGTACAAAACTATAAAATTCTAGGTAAGGGTTCTTTATTATCGTAAAGAGAAGAGCTTAGGCATCTTTTAAGATCCGCTAACTTGTGGTTATCCGGTCAAACTCATATTAATTATTACACTAAGAGAATACATGTTAAAATATATATATATATAAAGTAAAAACGAATGTTGTGAGTAAAAAAGATGCATTTTGACAAAGTAAAAGTTTTCACCACTTATTCTTTTGAAGAGTCTCGTAAAGTTAATTGCGATTTTGAGAATAAATTCCTGACATAAAATCCAAAAAGCAGGCATGACATTGTTTATGAAAATACATGCAAAAATTGAAAAGCATACATTTGCAAGGCATTGTTTATAAAATATATGCAAAATTAATTTTTGAATAAAAGGCATGCATTGTTTATAAAATACAAGCAAAACATACATTTGTATTGCATTATTCACAAAATACATATAAAGTTGATTTTTGGGTAAAAGTGTACATTTGTATGATATTATTTATAAAATACTATTTTTGGTAATTGTCAGTAAGGAGAAAAACAATTATTTGTAATGCAAATGAAGTGGGTTTTTTTTGGAGGTCATTTTAAATGGCAAATCGGATAAAAATAAGACTTCATTTGTATGATTAATAGTGCGAGTAAAAGGTGACCAAATTGTTTTGAAAAGTTTGAATATGCACGACGAGCCTAAGATAAATAGACTAGCGGAGGATTTTTTATTTTTAAACTATCTGAGCCTAAGATAAATAAACTAGCGACAAGTTTTCAATTTTTAAACTATCATATTAATTGTCCATCCAAAGCCTAATTGTTCCAAGTATCCTAACAATCACACAAATATTAAATATTTATTACAACCCAAATAATAAAAAAACGGTATTAAAGGAATCGAAAGCAGCGACTAAGGCGGATGACGACGTCACCCGCCCTATTTGTTTAGGAATCCCGAGTGTAGGAGAATGCAGTGGACATGAATACGGGTCTCCGTTTGGCAAAGTCGTGATGAGTCTCATAACGAGACTCTTCGTTGCTCCCAATGCATTTCATGTAAACGAAAGAAAAGAAAGGATTAGTAGACGGAACATGAAATGTATACATAAGAAAATATAAATAAATAATTCATGAAAAGTAGTATGTTGTTGGACCTCAGGTTTGATCTGTTTTAACAAGCTCAACTAAATACAAAATGCTACGCACAGATGACCATTTCATAACTTAGCAGACAAAGTATGTCATTTGATTAACTTAGGAGATTTCACATGCTATCGACATGGTTCAACATCAAAATAGAGAATGCAAGAAAATGACCCATTCTAGAACATTTGACACGTGAATTGATTATAGCATCTCCAAGGTACGTAATTACTTAGGCTAAACATATTATATTCATACTATAATTCAGATATAGTGACACTTTAAATTAGGCATGACATAATTAATATAGTTATTATATAGACTCTAAATCAACAAACCATCATATTCCAAATAGAAACATATCCGAAATATATTAAACTAAGCACAAGACCTTGTCCGGAACATGACATATTTCAAACTACTTAGTTTGTCTTAAATCTTATTCATAAACCAACAGACATACATAAGACTATATATTGACTACTCCAACTTCATCTCCTACAGATTTAAACACGATAGCAAACATTCAAAGCTAATATATTTGCAGCATCACCTGCTGCGGCGCAGTCGTCTTCAGTGTCTTTTGAACAACCTGATCTCCTTGGTGCAGCCCCTGAACGTTTGTCTAGGGATGCCCCTTCTCCAAGCTCTTCAGGTAAAATACTTCTTCCTATTTGTTCTAATTATTCCAGGTGTAGACTGTTTATTCTAAGCTACGACCTTGATAGGAAGCTTTCTGTGGAAAATGTATAGCAATCGAGAAAGGTTTTTCTTTATTAGTGGTAGAGAAAATGTGTTACATTTGTCAGAATCCTGCTTGAAGTGTCGTTACCACCATTTAATCTTTTTGCAATACACATCTATTTTCACCCTTCTATTGCCTCATAACCTAGTATATATGTTCTATATACTGGCTATTCTACATGCATGCATTCGATAATTAGTTGTGTGCCGGGCTCTCGTAACTCCTTTCATCCACCACCCCTATCATGTTTGATGTCATCAGCATTTCCATCTTCAGACCCATTTTTCTTAAACTTTTCTCTCTGTAGTTTTTCTTCATGGACTACTTGTGCCATCTTCCTTTCCTCTTTTTATATCTTTGTCTAATTTCGGCTCCTGGTGTGAGAGATGGGCAAGATAATCTGTTGTCGTTAAACATGGATATAAATTTATCTTTCTGATTGAATTCTGGTTTTTGATATCTTTGGTGAGATTCCACTCTGGTCTTTAAGTTCATGAATTGCATGATTTTGTTTAAAATTTCTTTGTCATTCTTACAATTTGTAGTGTCTGGGTCAGTATTGATCAGAAGTTGCATATAGTTCACTAAACAGAGGTACTAGACAATCAAATAAAATACTCAGATAGGTGACCATCCATGTGCCTTTTCTAACTTGTTGATATTGGTTCTTCCCTACAATTTGTAACTTCGCAAGGTTGCATATGTTTTGCTAAACAGAGGTTTAGATAATGAATGAAATTAGATAGCTAGAATTCCATGTTATGCCCTTTCCATATCTGTTGAAGTTCGGATACTAAGTTTTTCGATAATGGGTTAGTATTTACACTAGACATTCATTAGTAGATTACTTTTGTGCGATGAAAGCTGCTGTGCCAATGTTGTCACTGATGATTATTCTTCTGATCTTCAGTTACGGATACACGTGCTGTTGGGGAGAATGCAAACAGTGTATGGTATGATTCCCATGGGATGTCTATGACTGACCTTGTTAGCCACATTGAAAACTGCATTTCAGAACAGATTAATTCTGGAAATTTGCAGTCTGATGACGCCTTAGAATGCAAGGGTATGTTGGAGGACATTGCGCAGATGTGGCTGACCGACACTCAATGTACAACTGCGTCAGACGAGAAATCTCTCATGAAGCAAGTGAACTCTCTGTGCTGCCTCTTGCATGATCCTACTGCATCTCACGAGTCCCATTTAAATGGAGATAATCATCTGCAAAAACCTGTTCAATCTAACGATGCTTGTAGTTCTTCTGCATGTAAGAGCAGCAAGGGAAATGACGAAGAGAATACCAAGGATTTTGCTGGTGGTAAACTGACATCAAGTATTCCAATGAGAGACTCCTTTGGCGACTTGCTCCTCCATCTTCCTTGTATCACATCCCTTCCAAATTTCCTCTTCGACATTGCTGAAGATGATGAAAACCAAGCCAGATAGCGATTCTTTTCTTGAATTTTTTTGTAATTTTTTGCACCTTTATTGCTGACATGGAGCACTGCGTGAGAACACCTCCTTCAAGCGTGTGAGAACTTTAAAAAAAAGGGCTATGACCTATACAAAATGGTCACGTGTCAGTTCTAAAGCTGGTGGTAAACTGACATCAAGTATTCCAAGGAGAGACTCCTTTGGCGACTTGCTCCTCCATCTTCCTTGTATCACATCCCTTCCAAATTTCCTCTTCGACATTGCTGAGGATGATGAAAACCAAGCCAGATAGCGATTCTTTTCTTGAAAGATGCACTAAAGTGCTAGGATATAGTCCCATGATATCATCGTAGAACTTGATTTCTTTACTTTGAGATTGATTAGACTAAAGCCCGTTCGGATTGGCTTATTTTAGGTGTTTTTAAACACTTGTAGTGTTTGGGTAAAAAAAAAATTAAGCACTTGTTTTTTAGTCAAAATAAAAATCATTTAGAATTCCTAACTTGACTTTTCGCTTATAAGTTAAAAGTCATAAGTCAATCCAAACGGGCTCTAAGAACTCATTTGGGTTAGTTGATTAAAAGCAGTTTATGAACATTAAGTGTTGAAAACACAAAATTGAAACTGGTTTTATATATAATTAGTTAAATGTTTTAATAAAAATGATGTAACTGATAATAAGTACTCCCTCCATTCCAATTTATGTAACACTTTTCTTTTTAGTTAGTCTAGAAAAGAATGATCTTTATATATTTAGTAAAAATGTAACTTAAATTTTTCATTTCACCCTCAATAAAATGATTTGTAGCCATACATTGTTATAATATCTTATTTTAGACCACAAGTTTCAAAAGTTTTATTTTCTTTCTTAAATTCCATACCGAGTCAACAACCTTCAGACGGAGTGAGTAGTTGAACATAACTAAACGGAGTGATGAATAGTTTGGTTCAGGTCGTTATAATCTAATGTCAATTGTAGCGTATCCTCCTTTAGTATCATGTTACGTCCATCAATATAAGTAATCAAACAATTGAGAGTCATGCAGGTGTTTAGTTATAAATGTATTATTTTTTTTATTTTTTTTATCCTGCATAAATTATATTTAAATTTCATCATAACTTATACATATATTAGTAATATGAGATTTTAAACTAGTAATCAAATCGCTTCGTCATGACTAACATTGTTTATTTTGGCGTTTCGAGGTCATGAAACCCGAAGTCATGAATTTGCCTCATTTTTCGGTGTATTAATATATGAAAGATTTTTCTGAATTTGGTTGACGGCCTCCATTTGACCAAAACTTTGGTGTGTTCATCGGAAAGGCCTGGTGACCAATACTCACAATGACTAACATCGTTTATTTTGGCGCTTTGGGGTCATGAAAATTGAGTTCATGAATTTGGTCGTTTCTCGTGTGTATTAATACATGTTGATTTTTCTGACATACTCTGTTTGACCTAAAATTTGGTATGTCCATAGAAAACGACCCGATGATCAATACTCTTCGCTTCGCCATTACTAACATTGTTTATTTTAGCGTTTCGGTCATGAAACTCAAAATCATGAATTTGACCGTTTTTCGTGTGTTAAGTACATGCTGATTTTCCTGAATTTGGTTGACAGAATCCGTTTGGCTTGAAATTTGGTGTGTCCATCGAAAAGGCCCGGTGACCAATACTTCTAGCTTAGCCATGACTAACGTTGTTTATTTTGGCATTTCGGGGTCATGTGACCCAAAATCTTGAAATTTAGTTTTTTCGTGTGTGTACATGCTGATTTTCCTGAATTTGGTTGACATACTCAGTTTGGCTTGAAATTTGGTGTGTCCATCGAAAACGAGCGGGTGACCAATACTCTTCGCTTTGCCATGACTAACGTTGTTTATTTTGATATTCCGGGGTCATGAAACTCGAGTTCATTAATTTGGTTGTTTTTCGTGTGTATTACTACATGCTAATTTTTCTGAATTTGATTGGCAGACTACGTTTGACTTAAAATTTGGTGTGTCTGTCGAAAACGTCACTCATTGCTTCACTGTGACTAACATTGTTTATTTTGGTATTTCGGGGTCATGAAACCGAGTTCATGAATTTGGTCGTTTTCGTATGTATTAGTACATGCTGCTTTTCCTGAATTTGATTATGGACTCCATTTGGCCTAAAATTTGGTGTGTCCATCGAAAACATCTTGGTGATCAATACTCATCGCTTAACCATGACTAACATCATTTATTTTGGTGTTTTGGGGTCATATAAATCATGAATTCTTTAGAGCAGGCCGGGTTTACGGAGATTGTCGAAGAAGTGTCTCAACGTGCTGCAGCTACTACTTTGACTCCTTTTATGCAATTATGAAATCCACGGAACTTTATCAATTCCAGGAACATCTATCTTTATTTACGCAAAGTTATTTTATTGATGTCGACTTAGATATGTTCATTGGCCTGCGACTGATCTCATTGTCGATTGATTTCAGGTCAAATAGGAAGAACTAGAAGATTCCACCTCTGGAAAGCGCCTACAAATCCGAATTCATAAATCTTGTTGTTTATGCTTAATTTAATACAACTAAAATGCTACCAAACGTGGTGCTAGTTATGTTATTTTTTTAATAAGGAACGTGATACTAGTTATATTGATTTTAATACATGAATAACTCACTTTTAACCAACAATCAATTGACTCCTTAAGTCATTATACTTTAGAATTATGGGTTCAATCCAATATCAAGTGAAATTTTAACAGATTATATATATATATATATATTCTCTGAGTTCGGATTAACAACAAGTCTAAGAGCTGCTCCCCCCCCCCCCCCCCCCCCCCCCCCCCCCCCACACACCAAATGACCTTACCAAACTCAGATAGATTCTCCCACTAATATGCTCTTGATCCTTAAAACAACTACAAGACTATTCTGCAAGGCTTGTACAGTACTTACATTACTTTCAACAAATAACCTCATCACTGTCAAGACTCAAGAGCCACATTACACCAGGATTTGGGTATCATGAAACAAACATCTAGAATCACAAACCAAAAACCATGGTCAATAGGAAATGAAGGAAAGTAAAAACTCATGCCAAAACTGAACCACTAAAAACTTTTCGTTAAAGCATGTAAAATCTCACAAATAATGTTGAAAAGTTCACCTCTGAATGTTTCTATTTCTAATTTGACAAAAAATGTGAACTAAATGAGCAGTTGACGTCGAACTATGAGGAATCTGTACACTTGGCAAAATTTACTGCAAGCTGCTCCAAGAATGCCCTCAACAAATTGATTGAGGCTCAAGACGTGCAACTGAGACAAAAAAAGCATGGAGGATCACTAGAGTTCTCTTCAGGGGTAATACCATCCAAGCATTCAGCGTGAAAAGAATGCCCACATGGCAAAATAGCAACACTTGGGAAAACTAAAGGCTCAACATCGTCATAATATTCATCTGCATCTTCATCAGGCATGTCAGACAGATCATTTTCGCATAGCGGGCAAGTGATTCCAGAGGAATGAAATGTTTCATCCGGACCTGCAATTAACAAATTATTGGTCAGCAATTGCACTAGAAGTCGGAAAACAGAAATTTAAAGCAGAAAACAGAAATTTGCACTAAAGCAGCAAATTAACATGCTGCAATGCATGTTCTGGTCCTTTGTCGTTAAATATCTTCATACAGGCAGCAAAAAGATCATGTCATTGAAATCATTGTGCACATCCAAGAACAATTAAGCAAATCAACTTGCCACATCATCTATAGTATGACATGAGTTTAGGATATCTAACAATCAGTAGCTTTAGGATTTTTTTTTGATAAGGCAACAATCAATAGCTTTAGGATTGCTTACAATTCTGTAAGCCAAGCCTGTTAATCCCGTTTGCTTAAGATTAAGGGATATTAGATATTTGGTCCCTAAGTTATTGGTAAACTCTGCTTTTGGTCCTTGTGATATATGACTCAACATATTTAGCCTTCAATTAATTAAAATGTGTTTTTAGTCCCTTCATGTAGAAAATATATTATATTTGACTATTATAAAACTATATAACCGTCAAATATAAAGTAACAATACAAATTTAACATAACACATGAGTATCTAAGCGGTGAAATAATCAATAATTATGTAAATTTGAGAATATTCATAAGTAAAGGGATTAAAGGTGCACAATTCAATTAATTGAAGGTTTAATATGCTTAGTCAAATATCATAGGGACTAAAAGAAGAATTAACTAATAATTCAGAGACCAAAAGTGCTATATGACCCTAAGATTAAAATGGAACTTTTTCCTATAAGATGGAGGTCTCTAAAAACCTCTTTACAAGCTATGACTTGAACATTTACAAGTACAGATGAAGAGAGAAAATCTTGGACATACCTTCCCACATAATATGATGGATGGGCTCTTCATGTCCCAAGTATGTCTCTCTAATTCTTGAGGTTTTTTTGGTACTTGTAGACGATTTGAACTGCCCGATGGAGGTCGGAATCCTTGTCTTTCTGGCCAAAGCTTGGGGCGGAACCGATGTATTCTGGGTTCCAGACCTTCTAACATGTTGTTTAGATGGCTCAGATTGACTTACAGAATTCTGGTTGAGGGTCCTTTTCCGCAGTGAAGTTGGAGCCTTTTGAATTTTGGATTGAACTACGGGAGTTTCGCTCTGCGTCTTTGTTTGTCTAGCTGTTGGTTGTGATGGATGGATAGAAGTCTGGATTGGTATTTCCTTTAGGACCTGAGGCGGAGCTGAAATCTTCTTGATTTTCTTAGGTACAGGCAAGGGTGGTCTTCTAGGAACAGGAGTATCTTTCACTTGGCTTGTCTTAATTGCTTCTAATTCTGGATCTTTTTTTAACCTTGGCTTGATTTTCTGGACTTGGACTGTATGACCGACTAACGTTAGAAATTTTATGAAGCAGTAGTTGGAACAAAAAGTATATGGCTTCTCTAAAATGAAGGAGAGGCGTACTTTTCATGTTGATACTAAAAGGTAATTACATAAGCGCTTAGTACTTTTAGGAAATAAAACATTTATTTTCTGAAAAGTACAGGTTCTGAATATGTTACTCCCTCCGGTTCAAAATAATTGATGTTTTAGGCTTGGGCACATGGATTAAGGAACACACTTCTAAAAATTAAAGGGGTTTGACTAAAATACTCTTAATTATGATTTTCTTTTCTTTTTAGGTTGACATGTTTATTATGGGGATTAGGAATGCCTCAAGGACAAATTTGGAAAAAAGAATTAAATATCTTTTTGGTTTTGTGAAACATCAATTATTTAGGACCAACTTTAAGAGGCTAAAACATCAATTATTCTGGACAGAAGGGAGTATATACTTAATGTAGATCTCATCACTAACAACATACCAGTGTAACCCCACAAGGTGAGGTCTGGGGAGGGTAAAGTGTACGCAGACCTTACCCCTACCTTGGGAGGTAGAGAGGTTGTTTCCGAAAGATGACACAATAGAATTCCCTTTTTTAAGGACTTATATTCGTATTTCTTTTTTTGACTTAACATTCTCCACTTTACAAGGGGAACTCCCTGCCTAAATTTCCACTAAAATATGAATGCATAATTAAGAGGAGTCATGAACCAAAATATTGCAAAAAAAAAAAAAAAAAAAAAAAACTAATTTAATCACAGAAATGTGTTGCAAAATCTAAACTAAACAGTATATATAGGTCCAACTCCACCCACTCCAGACTAACGTCAGTTAAAGGTCACTGACCAGTATATACCATGAAATGCACACGTAATACTGTCAATTCTATCTGACCACTAAATGTACCGTGCATTTACATGCGCACATAATTCCAGAGTACAAGTTAATCCAGTGATGGGAGCATTTATGCTTGTAAATCATTTAATTTATCATGTTAGGTGTAGAGAAATGATAAGAAAATAGAAAACCATTTAAAAATCTCTCCCAATTGAAAAAGATACTAATCGCTACATGAGATAGCACATAAGATAAAGGATAGAATCTTTCTTTAAAATTTAAGGAAGACGGTTATAGAAATCTAATTAAGTACTTAAAGAACTTTTACAATTACATGGAACTTGGAAGGAATAACTAAGAAGGATTGCACCAAAAAAAAAAGGAAGACATTGACATCTGGGTTTAACTTTTGGAGGGTGTGGTAGTGGAGGTTAGATAGACTTCACATGAAAACCTTTCAATACCTATCCAATGCTTAGGGGGGATCCAAAATTTAAACTTGATGGGTTCGTACTTTACAGTTTTTAACCTTTCAGCTGATTTCAACGGATAATATATTCATGTAATATAGTGCACTACACATAGAGTTAATTAGCAAAAAAGAGAAGATGCCACCTCTGGTTAAAGGGTTACGCATGAAGGCGGGAATGAACCAAATATTTTGGAAGAACAAAAAGCCATGCTTGACAAGAGCTACTAAATAGGCTATAGTCAAATGGACATGGATATTGTTCTTCATCCAAGGGAGGACATGAAGGGAAAGAAAATTTACTCTTACCTTTTTGCTTTTCTGTATTAGTTTTTCCGGAAGAACTAATTGTAGGAGAGGAAAATGAACTTCTATTCCTTGTCTCAACGCTCCTCAACTCACGTGTACTTTCGGTTTCTTTTCCACACGAAGCTTTCGCGCTTAAAGCGTGTGACAAATTCTTCTTTAGAATCTTGGCGTCCTTCTTGCTAGATAAAACTGGAGATCCCTCAACAGATAATACTGGAGCCGGAAGTGGGCCTTCTAACTTCTTTTCTACAACTTTACTACAGATAGAGCTATTCGTTTTACATTTCCGATCCACCATGTTTTATGGTCAGATGAACTTGAAATTGCTTAGTTCAACGAAGCAGCTAATGTAAGACACAAATCACCTCAGCAACAACGGTCCTCCAAGTAGTGTATAGCCAAGATGGATCCACAACATACTTGTTTCTTGCTACTGCAATAACCACAACAACCAGTCACATCTTGCTGAAATGTAAAACCATATTAGCATCTACAACACATGCATATTATTCATTGCTAAGGGTCCATACATAGATTACAGATGAATCAATTGCTAAGAAATTGTCCATAATAGACAGTAAGTTTTTCCCTATAATAACTTTTTATCCGCTAATTAATACTGTTACCAATTATTAAGATCCAAAACTGCCATAAATAAATAAAAGGGTCAGCATAAAAACATGTCCAAATTTATATAGGACCTAACTCTATTGCATATCCACAAATAAATCCACCCGCACCTGGTGTTACATAGACAATTAGCACTTAAGTCTGGGTTAACATGCATTCTCAACTCATTAAATCACTTAACTATAGTAAGTTTACATAAACTCCTGGTGCGGGTAAGTATTTAGCCTTCTTTTCCTAGTATATTACATCTAAACCTGACAGAAATAACCAAAAGGATCACTATGAAAACCTATGAGAATTAAACAGGACCTATCTGGCAGTCTCTATTAACTATATCCACCAATTAATCCTAATCTCAGTTTATTACACTTAATACTGCCTCAAATAACCAATAAGTTCAGAAACAAAAAACATTCTCCGTCTCTTAACGCATAATATATGATGCAAATTCACATACAATTCATAACAACTATAAATAAAACTACATAACAACTACTATAAACAAAAACTACAGTAACAAACCTTAAAACACAAATCAATTTTTTTCAAAATAAACATCAAAAACTTCAAGAAAGCCATATGGGGGTCTCAAAAATGCCATGAAACATCGAAAACTCAAATACCCAGAAGACAACACTTGACGAATTCCCAGAAAAGAAAAAGAAAAACCATAATAGAACAATACCAAAATCAACAGCATAATCCTATTCTCAGTGTATTACACTCAATACTGCCACAAATCACCAACAGGCTCACAAACAAAAAACACTCACCGTGTTTTAACGTGTATATGAATCAAATTCACACACAATTCATAACAACTACAAATAAAATCAACAGTAACACACCCTGAAAAACACAACTTTTTTAACAAATAAACATAGAAAACTTCAAGAAAGCCATATGACTATCCAAAAAATACCACGAAACAACAAAAACTCAAATACCCACAAGACCATACTCGACAAATTGCAAGAAAAAGAAAAAACCCATAGTAGAAAAAAACCAAGAAAGCCATATGGGTGTCTAAAAAATACCACGAAACATCAAAAACTCAAATACCCAGTACACAATACTTGAAAAATTACCAGAAAAAGGAACACCCATAATAGAATAATACCAAAATCAACAGCCTAATCAGTTCTTGATTAACCTAACAACTTCAAAGTTTCAACTTCTTTTTTAAAGAAAACCATATGGGTGTCTAAAAAATACCAATAAACATCCAAAACTCAAATACCCACAAGACAATACTTGACAAATTCCCAGAAAAAGAAAAAAAACATAACAGAATAATACCAAAATCAACAGCATAATCAGTTCTTAAGTCATCTAAAACTCCAAAGTTCAACTTTTTTTTAAAGAAAACCACATGGGTTTATAAAAAATACCAACAAACATCAACAACAACAACAACAACATACCCAATGTATGTGGATTCTGGGGAGGGTAGAGTGTACGCAAATTTTACCTCTATCTTGGGAGGTAAAGAGGCTATTTCCGAAAGACACTCGGCTCAAGAGATCACATGACAAAGAAGGTCAGATAAGGTTTGAAGAAAGTAAAGTAAAATAAAGCAAAGCAAAGTAAAGAGATCATGGCACAACACATAACGATAATACCAGAAATAAAAGGACAAGAAACTACACGATTAAAAATACCAATAAACATCAAAAACTCAAATAACCACAAGAAAATACTTGATAAATTCCCAGAACAATAAAACCCCATAACAGAATAATACCAAAATATACAGCATAATCAGTACTTGATTAATCTAAAAAATAATAAGTACAACAACAACATATCTGTAATCACACAAGGTGGGTCTGGGGAGGATAGAGTGTATGCAGAGCTTAACTAACATGGATGTAGAGAGGTTTTTTTCCGATAGACGCTCGGGTCAAAGAAAAGCAAATCAAACCACAACAATCAGTAAAAAGAAATAACAACAGTAACGAACTAAAAAAACCCACATGGATATCCAAAAAATATCAATAAACATCAAAAACTCAAATACCCACAAGACAATAATTGACAAATTCCCGAAAATAGGGACACCCATAACAGAATAATACCAAAATAAACAGCATAACCAGTTCTTGATTAATCTAAAAGTTTTCAAAAAAATATAGAAAAAAGAAGGTACCTTTTGCAGACTATTAAAGGGACTGAAAAGAGTAATTATGAGACCCTAATAAAGGATTAAATATGTAATCTTGAAGGGCGGTGAATTGAGAAGAACGAAAGAGAGAGTTCCAAATTCAAAGAAAAGAAATAAAAGGTTTAATTTTGGGGAAAAGAATGGTAAATTTGGCTTTTAAAGGTTTTGGTTGTGGGGTCCACTTTGCCTATTTTTAGGGGGCATTTTATTTATGTGAAAAATTATTTTCTATAATTAAAGTTAACCTAAGTGCCTAACCGACAAAGAGGAATTAAAATAAAATAAATACGAAAATAAATGAAGTTCAAACTCAACTAATTGTTGGCATAAATTTCTTTAGATGTTAATTATGAGTCCGTTTGGATGGACTTATAAGTCAAAAGTCATAAATTAGGAATTTTATAATTTTTGATTTATTTTTATTATTTTAACTTTAGAAAAAACTTTAAAATACTTTTTAATTTTACCTAAACATTACAAAGGGCTTAAAAGTTATTTTAGCTTAAAAGTACCTAAAATAAGTAAATTCAAACAGGCTCTATATCTAGTAGGAAAAGCTGGAATATCTCTTTCTTTCTTTCTTTTTTTTTTTTAAAAATGATTTTTTTATTGTTGAAATAAAATGAAAAATTCAACTAATAAGTAGCAAAAAAGGAGTAGGTCACAATTCACAAAGAACCTATGATATTATAATTTGAATTGTGAATTTTTTACCATTTTATTGTCTCTGGAGGGAGATAAAAGTAATTATCTTAATTCATTTTACTTTAAAAACAAAAGAGCTAGAATTTCTAACAATTTATATTTAAAAAAAGTTCCAGACTTTGTAATCTTATATTGATGATAGACTTATAATCTCTCTTAATTGTTTTGTCAAAAGGTTTATTGTATAAATTTTGATTTTTCGAGATAATTATTAGGAACTTCATTTAACATTACTTTTTATCAATCAAGTTGCAAATCAATCTGCATTGTGTTGCTTAGTTATATTTTTAATAACTATAATCTTTAGTTAGGGTTTGATTAAACTTAATACAAGATATATATTTTTGACGTGTGGACTCCTGAATAATAAGGAACAGAACAGTAAGAAAGAGAAACATTTTTAGCATAATTGAAATATTAGAGGTGTCAGATAAAAGTTTAATTGTAAAAGAATAATTTTAATATTGCGTTATCATATTCAGAAGTCTTGTTTTTAAAGTCATGTGGTTGTTAGCCATTCTATTATTTTATGATTCCCCATGTCATTACTAATTATTGATTGTCATTTGGTCACTAACGGTTTAATTACCCATAGTTTAAGCTACAATTTTTCCAATATTATTGAATGCCATGATTTGGGGCTAAATATCTAAAGTGGAAGTTGTGCAAAATAGAAAGGTTGTATTTGAAGTCTTTTTTTTTCATAATTCTCTATATCTATATCTCATTCATCTGGTTGTTCAATATTTGAATTTTTTTTTTTTTTTTTTTTGCTTGTGTGCTCTTGCTCACGTTATCGATTCTAAAGCCCAAATAAACAAGAGGAGTTGCAATAGCTAGTAGTCAACATAAAACTTATACAATAGCTTAAATGGAGAGACATAGTCAGAGAATTCATATATAGTCGATCCCAACACAATTCTAATTGAGGCACAGTTATTGTTGGAAGCGCTTCATGTATTTTTTGCGTCCCAAAATGAAATGAGTCGCAACTTAAATTTCTTCTTCACCTTTCACTTCATTTATTTCCACATTTTAGTCTCACTTCTTTTATCCTTGGTTTAAATTTCCATTTCAAAGCTTTGTTACCCTAACCACATATGTTAAGTTTAAATTTCCATTTCAAAGCTTTGTTACCCTAACCACATATGTTAAGTTTAAATTTCCATTTCAAAGTTTTGTTACCCTAACCACATATGTTAAGTCTCCATTTCAAACTTTGTTACCCTAACTACATATGTTAAATTGTACTAGGCAAAAGGATTATTTGTAAAAGCCACCATTTCAATCCAATAAGAAGCTGTTTGCTTCTTCATCCACTGAAAACAAACACTTGCTCCTCAAGTTTCCAGCCAAACATTTAGCTCCACACAAAGAAATTAACAAGTCAACCTCCCAAAAAAAGGATATTTGGACAAGCACTATGTACTCAAAAAGGGTTGGATGGTACGACCCTTCCATCCTCAATCAGTCTCGTGTCGAGCTAGGAGTGGAGTACGGTAGAGAGCAATTTACCACAAAGTAGAACGTCTCGATGCAAATCTGAATTAATAGGGCCCAAAGCAGTACCGAACATTTGAGTTTAAAAACGAAAAAAAAGTACTCAAGGCTTTCACAACAAAGTCTAACTAGCAAAAGATCAAGACATCAACCACAAAGGAGAATGGCGAAATAGAGAAACTCCTAGTGAAAAACACTTCCCCTTTTTGTGGACCCTACGCATTGTGCATCCGGGCTAGGGGACCAATGAATTTCGAAAACCAGATGCATAAGGATGCATTAAGAAGAACTCTTGAGCCAAGGGTCTATCGGAAACAGCCTCCCAACCTTCACAAGATAGGGACCTCTGCGTACACTACCGTCAGACCCCACCTGGTGAAATTGTATTGGGTATGTTGTTGGATGCATAAAGAAGAAAAAAAGATCATGACAACCATGAACTACCAGCAAACGTTTGAATTAAGGAACTAATAAAAGGAGGATGAATATTCACAGAATTTTACATGTTTATAAGAAAAAAGCTATACACAGGAAGAAGAGCTCTGATTGATTTTCATCATCAGCTGTACAATAGGAAATCAAGCAAAGAATCCCTCTAAAGAAGAGTACTACTAGTTAACTATATAAATCATTCTGTACAATTTTGATTTCTTCCCTCATTTCTTTCATTTCCATTCATGAGATCAGGAAGGATGTGGTGAATGAATGGCGGTATCAGGTAACATGGCTACTGTCACGACGAAGTATTCACAGCCAACAGGTAGACCATACGGGATCGTAGTTGATCCTGAATTCAAGGACAAAAGACTGGTTCCTGTGTCAGAAGTCAGTATATCTAAACGATCTCTATCATGGTCAGCTCGAACTAATGTTGAGGGTGTCGACCTCACAGTCTGTCGTTCAATATGCACAACCAGCCCTACGATATAGCTTGGACGATTTGGAAGATGGTCAGTAAACAGAGCAACGGATTCTGCAGAGAGGTAGTAACGAGGGCAGTTCCGATTGATAGCTTCATAATTTCCAGTAGCGTTGAGGACAAATGCTGCAATCTCATGGACTTCTAAACGCCCAAATGATATCTTCTCTTTGTTTGCCTGATGAACAATTAAGAAAAAATGACTAGCATAAATGAGAAATTTCAATAAATCAACGTTTTCTTTCACTTAAGGGTTGTTTGGTTGTTGGTTAGAGTTTTGCAGGGTTTAGTTATTCATGTATTAGTTATTCCATCTTCTATCATGCATAAAATTATAGATAAATTGACTTATAACATACATATTTTATTTATGTGCAATTGTAAAATGATAACCAAACACCGTATTTGGTGTGTTGAATTTTATACAAAGCAACCAAAAAACTACCAAACATGATATCAACTATGCTAGTTTTAATACATGAATAACTACCTTCCTACGTAGGAACCAAACGACCCTTTAAGGTCATGCCCAAAACATTGACCTGACAAGTGATGTTTTTCTAACATTTTCCTTTCCTATATACTAATATCAATCAAAGAGGGAACACTTACCAAAACAATAATCAATCAAAGAAACAACATAAATGGTAAATTTGAAGAAGAAAATTAATTTATAATTGTCAAAATATAAAGAGATCAATTTACAGCCTCTTTAGCATTTCTAAAAACGTTGCTTTATTTAACAGTATTTTCGGTGTTAATGAAACTGAAATGCTCAAATATAGACAAACCGCAAGTAAAGTGAACAAATCGCACTTCAGCAATGGTACCATGTACATTAACCAGAATACAAGAAGCTATTATCGTTTACCTGCTTCTCGTGTTGATGCTTTTTGTAGAGGGTGTTAACCAATTCTTTCTTTTCTTCCAACTCCTTTGATACCTGCTTATTTGCAGCATCAAATTTGGAACATTTATCAGCCAGCTCTGCTCGATGCCTTGATAATGCACCAACTTTATCAGCAAGTACTCGGATGCATTCACGGAATTCAGCTGAGCCATCCTCCTCTTTTTCATTGATTGAACTAAAAAAAAACAATTTTAACTTCATCAGCCAGTGTTAGCGAAAAGAACGCACTATTTACAATCATAACCATTGATTTTTATTCCACTCCACCAGTAAACCAACAGACTAACTGTTGACTTACCAATGAATGATAATCAATATCCTAATACTAAATCTTTCATTAATCCAAGAGACAAATGAACTTGAAGAAGCCAACATGTCATAATATCAGCACTTGCTTCTAGTTACAATTAGTTCTCTCTTTTTAGGAGCCAGAATATAATTGCTGTGTTTATTCACATTCTAGCTCCACTTTGTTCTCATTTCCTCAAGAGAAGCAGGCAAGAAAAATAGCCCCTTGAGATGATAACTCCAATTGCCAAAGCAGCAACGAGTTTATGATGTCATACTTGTCCTGGAATAGAAGTGTACCATCCTGCCAAAGGTTCAACTCCTTAGCGTGTCATCAAGTACCTCAAGCTCTTATGATCCATAAAGATCTGCCACCCCCCCCCCCCCCAAAAAAAAACCCAATCAAGCACATCCCTTCTGATCACTAGGTTAAACTTGAGGGCTTGGATTATATTAAACAAGTTCATCGATTGAGCATTTTATCTTTGTGAAGGAGAGTTAAATCAATTATTCAGATAATGATTTAGCAGAGCACGTTTGATTAATTAGTTAAAATGGTGTTATTCTGTGAACTTTTCACTTCAGCTAATCCTATTGCCATTTACCAACAGGTCTTGCATCTTAAACATTTATGAACATCAACAATTAGAAAATATAATAAAAATAAGTTTCTGTCATGCATCACAAAATAAAGCCTCAAGTAGGGTGCACAAATTATGCGAAGGGCTTACTTGGCTAAGGATTGAGATAATGCACGCAAGGACTCAGCCAAACTAGCCACACCACCGGACAAAACACATGCTCTCAATCTTTCAAAGAGGCTACGCATTTTGACTGCAGAAGCACGCAATGCGCTATACTCTGAGGCTCTTCTATCAGCTGCACATAGATGGGTTTGAGCTTCCTCTCTTGCTTCATGAAGGCAATTCTCTAAATGAGCACAATTCATCTGGCAAATCAATTGTGGAAAATGATTAAAGAAAAAGTCATTAAATAAATTAGCATATCATGAGATAACAAATGCTGTGACACAGCTAACAGACGGGCCTAATTCATAATAAATTACTCTACTTGTAAGAGTCTTCACCATGCATGAGAAATCCATCATTCCACCACCTTTTAAATTCCTCTCCAACTCTACAGTATGGTAGGATACAGCTAATTTACTCATCCCCCAAGATATTATAATTTCTTTGGTTTAACACTCATATTTTGTCCGTTAATCTTCTCTTTTTCAGAAAATACTGTAAACAGAAGAGAAAAGAAAAAGACCCAAGAAAGAGAGGCATAAACACATTTTCTGCCTTTATTCTACAAAAAGATTATGTGGCTTAAAACTTTCAACGTCGTGTACTACTAGGTGACCCACATCTTTAACGAAGCGGCAGCATGAAAAATTTACAGCTTCTCTTTTGAATCTGTTTTTGAAACTTTTAAGAGCCGATTTGATTTCAGCTGATTAGGAATGATAATGATTTAATTGTTTATTTTGATAAAGTAGGAATCAAAGTAGCTTTACAATCTGAATCATCAGGATTTGATAGCTTTACAATCTGTTCTTGTTCCCTGCAGACATTAATCTGATCTTCGATTCATATAGCACATAAAATATTTCTTTTTTAAAGAAAAGGTAGGGAAAACTTCTTTTCTTTTTTATGAGAGAAAACTTCTTTTATTTTCTACAATCGAGAAATCCCTGAGACAAGTGGTGCACGGTTCGAAACGTGGTGGACAATGAGTTCTCCCCTCCCCCCTTTTCCACTTAAGTACCAGGCTTTTGTCTATGGTAGCGTTCAGACCAATGTCGTGCACCTAACCCACATATTACATGTTGCTCTTACCACTACATCAAGCCCCGAGGGCATAGCACACAAAATACTTGACATCCCCCATAATGTGTACAATTTTGTAGTAAAATACTTTTAGTCCATCATAATCGAGATTGAAGCTTGAACAAAATAGCTATGTCATCCACAGCCTGATGATATACCTTTCAGGATTTAAGAGACCACGTTAATTTTCTTAGCAACGGTCCCATCAATTCCAATTTTAATCCTCGTGACCACACCTAATCTTGAGTTTAACCAAAATTTTATCATACCTCCAAAAAATGCAAACATTCACTTGACACTTGGGACTAGCAAATTGGACCATAGCCATACCCGCCAATTCTAGATTAACAAACTTATGAACTTCTACTAATCACAGAAATATATCTTATTCTGATGAAACTTCTGCTGCTACAGCATTAGAATTACTTTACAAGAGAAGTACATGTTGAAGATATTCCATGTGCATTGCGACCAAGACAAAAAAAAGAGATTCTATGAACATATGTTTGTTAGCATAGTCCATACCTTTTTAACTACATGGCTATCATAATCAAATAAAAAGGTAACATTCAAACACTATAAAAACGAACACAGTAGTGCCAGAAACTAGCTCTGCAACTACGTTCAAGTTTTCACTCCTTTATGGAGAGTTTAAAATAGAATGTTAATTCAACTGTTCAAGGAGAGGCCCCGCAGTTAACTTACTACAATACAACAACAACAACAACATACCCAGTGTAATCCCACACAGTGGGGTTTGGGGAAGGTAGAGCGTACGCAGACCTTACCTCTATCTTGGGAGGTAGAGAGGCAGTTAACTTACTACAATAAGCATCAACGAATAAAGGATAGGAGTTGATCTACCGCATATTGAGACAAACCCATAAACCCTAAAGACATCCATTTAGATCCATGCAAAATGTTTTTGAGGTAATAAATTACCTAAGATAACCTAATTCTTTAGCACTAATTCAGGAGATTCCTTAGCACTAATTTAAACTAACATCACAATACAATACAATAGGTAACGATAAAATGGCTACATAAAATGGGACACTTATAGATTTAACAATTAGATGCAATAAAATTTAAGTAACAATCAAAACAAACATTGTATTTAAACTAACAACACAACACAATACAATACAATAAGTAACAACCATCCAAACAAGCTGTTAGCTCCATGCATAAATGTTTCTGAAGCACCAGTTTAGCTATATAACCTATTTCCTTAGCAATAACTTTAAAAATCCATCCGTAAATGTATCAATAACCATGAGGTCTCAGGTTCAAATCCCAACGGAGGCAACAGTAGATGATTTCTTCCTACCTTAAACCTATGCTGGTGGGAGGCAGCAGGACATCTATTTCTTGCACAGGAAGACACCGCTAGTTACTTTGATCCTCCTACCAACTTCTCTAGAGAAAGTTATGACCCAAAATAATTACAAGTAACATGGAAGACAAGCTATGGAGGCTATAACTCTGTATGAGCATGATAACAACCAAATTCAATAAGAAGGAAATTGAAATAGGAAAACAATAAAAGAGATAGAAGCTAGACAGAAGGTATGAAATAGACAATAATTGGATTAGATTTGGTTGAATTAAGTTGTTATAAAAGCAACATCGAGATATTATACTTCTAGGAATCTTGTAATTCTCCGGAGATCATGATAATTCCAAGCAGTTACCAGAAAATTTAAAAGTTCAGGAAACTAAAGAATACCTGAGATTCATCAAGAAGCTTCCCTCTGATCTCCAACTCCCTCACCAGTTTGGCTACCTCCTCAGTCAAGGATTTCACCTTGCTTTCGCTTTCATCCAGTAACTTCGATTTATCAGCCAGGATACCTTGCAACTCCAAGGGAAGATCCTCTCTAGCATTCGCATCCAAACCTTGTTCAGCAGTTACTTCAGAAGGCATGTCAGTCTGAGGCTGGGATATACTCACAGTCATGGAACTTGTCGCAAGTGCCATATCTTTCGTGTCTTTCACGGGAAGGTTTTCATGCTCTTCATCACGATGTGGATCTAGCATAGATGAATCCAACTGAGGGTTTACCATACCAGAGGAATCAGTCATATTGTCATCTAAGCCTTCTTGTTCCTTGATATGTTTAGAGCCAGGTTTGATATTTGATGAACTTGAGGCACAAGAAACCTCATCCATGACTTCAGCAGGCATACCTAATTTGCTATCATCGTTCTTCACGGCTGAAGCAGTTAAGTTAGATACACCATCATCAGCTGAATGTGCGTGCCCTTGCGAGTAATGATCAGACAACCTCAGTTCCAACTCCTGAATCCGTTTCTCATAAGATTCACATTGAATTTGCTTCGCCTTAAGCATAGATTGAAGGTGTTTCTCATACTCTTCTTTCTGATGTAGAGCCTCAGAGGTTTTCTCTCTTGCTTCTTTTAGTAAACTATCAATTTTACTGTCATCAAGTGAGTCATAATCAAATTCAGGACAGGTAGAACACATAAAGGCTATTTTAGAAGCAAGTTCAGCCCTCAATTTTGCATTTTCCACTTCCATTTTGCTAGTTCCAGAAATATCCAGAACCTCTGAGCCCTGAAGTAATTCCTCACAATCAATTTTCTCAGCGAAGTCACTTGTCTCAGTTTCAGTTAACTGAGAGCCATCATTAGACATGGAAAGTTGACTCTTTAAGGTCCCGTGTTTTCCCAATAGATACTCAGGAGCATAGCGATCTATGTCGGAGATATCAACATCGAGCAATTTAGTGTCGAAAGGAGTTATATTGACATCACAGTGGTTAGGGGTATCATACAGTCCCATGGAAGCCAAAATATCCCGGGGAATGTACGTACTATTTACCGTCAGAAACTCCTCTCTTCTACGAACTTCTGCCTCCCTCTTGGTTGCAAGCCGTTCAGCTAATTGTCCAGCCATTCCCATGTATAGTTTCATTGCAGCTTTTCTTCTTACCACTTCGGCAAGGCAAGCCCTGTATGCAGGACCAATTCCTCGGACCACTTTTAAGTGCTCAAATAAATCACTTTGACGCCTCAAAGCTTCCTGGAAAACAGCAAATTTGCATCTTATATCTTTGATGGTGTACTGGATATATGCTACCTTTTGCATGTAATTATGCACAAGAACGTTCATTTCGCTCTTTTTCTCCTTGCAGAACTCAACCAAATTGGAGATTTCACCATCACAAGCCTGCATCTTGGGAAGGTAACTTTTCTCATGGCATTCATACATTGGTCCCAAGGCCGAAACAGCATCATGTGGACGGAGTGAAGATGATAACTGATTGGTCAAACAGTCATCCACAAGCTTTTTGACCATATTCACATCCTTGCTGCATATTAAATTAACAGAGATATCAATCATTAAAAGCAGACAAACAGCAATTCTAAAAGCGAATTCTGTACTCATTCTTATCCAAGGAAAAAGAAATTGGCTATATCCAGGTAAGCAACGAATGTACTAGATCGATGGTCATCCTATAATCTTTTAGACTTTAAGGTTAAAAACGACAAACTATTTGCAAAAATCCTGAACACCTCTCGTTACATGTTCCAAATTTTTGGAATAGCTAACCAGAAAAGAAAAACATATGGACTTCAGATATATTTTAACAAATTGTACAAGGAGTTGTCATCTATCAACTACCTTCACCTCTAAAATGTGCGGACCCTGACCCACTGGAAAAAAAAATGCCTTTGGTAAAACTAATGATCAGACTAATACTTCAGCTTAAATGAGGATGATTCAATGTACTAAAAATCTGAAAGCGCATTCATAGAAAGGTCGAAGTTGGAACTCAAACAAGAAACATAACTACGAATGAGAGTGCTCAAGAACATCCAAATTAGATTTCACCCCTTTTCTTCTTCAAATGTGACTTCAGTTTTAGCTCATTTGAGCTATCAGTGTAAGCACCATGACATCCTCTGAGCAACTAGCATAGACAGAAATTACTTGTTGGAACAGAATCTTATGGAAAAATTCCTTCCTCGCCTACTAGACTGCTTTTACCAACGAAGTTAATTTATAACTACAAAGGTACGAGTGTTGAACTAAAAGTAATTAAGTTACAGAGCTACCTTTAACCCGAAAGACTTGCAAGGGTGTTAAAAGGGCAAAGGAAGTATCACTTATTTTAAATATTAAAACAAGGGCTAAAGAAGTATCAACAAGATTTTTATAGAGAGAATCCATCCGTGTGAAAACGACTCTAAGGGTGTTTGGTATGGAGGAAAACATTTCCACAAAATGTTTTCCAATTTTCTCATGCTTGGTTGGTCAAAAATCGAAATGTTTTGGAAAACATTTTCTCTAGGAAAACAACAACAACATACCCAATGCTCGGACGCCACGGTTATAAAAAAAATGACATTTTAAGTTTATTGTCTACCGCCACCCCTAAACACGACCCCCCACCCCATCTCACCCCATAATGTTTTGCTAAATTACATATAAATGCTCTTGAGATGATATTTTTTCCTTACTTACCAACCACTAGATTATAAGTAAGAAAGACTCATGTTTTCTAAGAAAACATTTTCCTGGGAAATATTATCTGTCATACAAAACACATCCTAAATGCATCGCCAAAACTTTTTTTCCAACAAGTGTAATCAATCACCATAACCTACATGAAGCAAACAGAAAACTGTCCCTAGCAAAGCCTCCAAATCAGTAGATTTGCACTGCAGACAAGCACAACATGGATATATAGGCAAGTATGCAACACATGAAAATTAATAAGATAAGGTCCATGGATACACATGCTGAGGGTGAGGGAGAGAACAAACCTCAAAGCTTGCATTATGCTTTTCTGCTCACTGACATACTTCTGATGGTCTCTGATAGCTAGTTCCACTTCCCTAATAAGATGTGAACCCTTGGTAGAAAACAAATGCTTAGCATTGTGCTCTAGCTCTCCGAACTCGAGCTTAAATTCGGACACTTTATTCTCAAACTGCCTGTGGGAACCACTACAATCCTCAGCCAACTTCCGCAAGTTCTCTTCTTTCACGAAATCCAGCAAACATTTGCGGTTAGCAGTCTGCAAAGCAGGATGAAGTTTGCAAGATCTCAGCTTCTCTATATCCCTTCCGAAATTAGTCAGCAAGTTAGAATGGCTACGATATTGCTGCGAGTAACACTTTAAAAAGTCATTATAATTTTGCACTATCATCCCATAAAAGTGATCCAGATTTCCCCTAGCTATCCCTAACGCCCGTTCTTGCACTTTTTGCTCTCGTAAAAACCTCTCACAAATCTCGGTCCTCATTTGGGAACGGCTGTAAATGGAATGACCGCGCTGGAAGTGGAACCTGAATTAGGAGCGGACGCACGTTAGTCGCAGCAGAAAATGTTACCAAATATACCTATAAACAATGTGCAAATACCGACACCACTTGACAGACAAACACCTCTTTTTTTAAAAACAAGGTCAAGCGTTATTTTGCACATTTTTAAGCCTCTAGTTTTTTTAAAAAGACCGTAGTTCACAGGAATCGAACTCGTCTTGCGATTAAACCAATGGTCATTTCAATATAACCACGGTGATAAAAATGTTATTCCACTACTAAAATGCAGTTGTCAGTATAACATAAACGAATTAAGATTATAAAATAAAAATAAACAGATTGAAAACCATAATTCTGTAATTTGCAACATATGACATGTCTTATCAGTATCGACACCGCTGACAAAAAATTCTTCATATGCCACTAACCTGAATTGCCTCTCATAAGAAGGCAAGGCTTTTAGGGCGGGATCCGTGGCATCATCCAAAGGGTGAGGATCATGAGAGGACGATGGTAAAGGCGGATCAGGAATATCGATCATATCAACTTGCTCGGGTAAAGGAGGTGGCGCATTGCTTCTCATTCTAGCTTTATTAAACAAGATAACTTCCCGGTCATCGGATGGGAGCTTATAAGTAGAAAGGGGACAATGCAATTCAAGTTTCACATCTAAGCATAAAAGAAGCTGATCACTAATCGGAATCCCAGAAACAGACTCTAAGAATTGTTGGACAGAATCAACAAGTGTATATTCATCACAATTCAGTTCATATGATTGCCCGTTCTCAGCAATAAGTACCAAAAGCTTGCCTACTTGTACCACACCTGATGAAGCATTTGAACTCATTTTTTCCCTCAAAAGCTCAACCAAACAACCAAAAGAAAGTTCCAAATCACGACTTGAAGACCCAAAAAATCCTCAAGTATCCACCCAGCAAATCTTTCAAACGGATATCAAAATGCCACAAATCCAATCTAAAGCACCATATGAATCACAAATTACTCGAATACCGGCAAACCGGAAAGGGATCTCCCCAATATGATCAGATTCTTTTATGCTAAACAAAAACCCTATCTTTCTCAAATCTACTTAAACCACCCAAATTGACCCAAAACAAAAACACCCACCAAATATTTTCCCAAAACGACCCTAAATTTTCAATCTTTTTTCAATAAAGTCCCCAAAACCCTAATTGTTAGCATACCCACAAAGGAATTCAGCAATGAAACCCCAAAATTCAAACAACCCACCAAATATTTCACCAATAAGACCCCAAATTTTCAATCTTTTCCTTCAATAAACCCAATTTTCAGAACACCCACAAAGGAATTCAGCGATGAAACTCCAAAATTCAAACAACCCACCAAATATTTCCCCAACAAGACCCCAACTTTTCAACTTTTTCCTTCAATAAACCCAATTTTAAGCACACCCACAAAGGAATTCAGCAATGAACTCCAAAATTCAAACAACCCACCAAATATTTCCCCAATAAGACCCTAAATTTTCAATCTTTTTTCAAATAAGTCCCCAAAAACCCCAGTTTCAAGCACACCCACAAAGGAATTCAGCAATGGAACTCCAAAATTCAAACAACCCACCAAATATTTCCCCAATAAGACCCCAAATTATCAATCTTTTTTCAAATAAGTTCTCAAAACCCCAATTTTGAGCAATGGAACTCCAAGATTTCAAATACCCACCAAATAATTTTTCACCAAAGTGCAGATTCCAAACTACTCATCAGCCATATCACATACAAATCCAAACTTTTCAACAAAACCCAAATGCAATCGATTATTTAACCCAAACAGAAAATTAAAAAAAAACTGTACAGAATACTTAAAGCAAGATTTAAGAAAAAGTAAACTATAGAGACCAACAAATAGATTGAGTAAGAACAAGTTAAACAAAGAAAACTCTTTTTACTATTAATATAATAATATGAAGGGTGTTATCTATCTGGGTTGCTTGGTTCTGTGTTTTCTTGTTGTTCTAAACAAGTGCTATTGATGTATTTTGCTCAGTAAAAGTTTTTTTAAAAAAAAAAAACTTAGAAATTTGTTTGTGAATAGAAGAATCCTTCTAAATGAAGGAAGTGTTAAGTAAATGAAGTCGAAGTTGATGTGTTGTTCAACAAGATTTATAAATGAATAAGAGTCCTCGTAAAGAAAGAAGAGGCAAATTTCAGCTGTATTTTTTTTCTTCTGTAGATAGTGATTTTTTTCTGTATATTATAATATATAGATGTAGGATATGTATTGTAGGTATTATAATACAATCACCAAAAGGATTGCATCGGATGAGAATGAGACTGTTAGGTCTCGGGTTCGAACCTCTGTATAAAAAAATCTTTGATAAAGAGTATTTCTTCGTAAATGGATTTCATGCATTACGAATCTAAATATAATCGGTTTTAATGCGGATACCGAATATCGGATAAAGAAAAAAAGATATTAAAATATAATACAAGTATATTTTTAAAAGAAAAATAAATTGTTTAAACATCAATAATTGTGGAAGACGAAGTTACAATATTACCCTTGTTATTATGTTCCCTAATTCCCTATAGGTTTGGAACTTTTGGATATCCACCCTTATATAAGGTTTAGTATCATTTCATTTTTTATTATTATTCTCAAGATATTTGTTCATATATGTTATATACCTTTTATTAATAATTTCTTTCTTAAAATTGGATCATTCACATATATCTATGTTAACCCCCCGCATATTTTTTACTCATAATCATAATCAGCTTTTGTTGTTTATTATGTTACTTTTTTTAGGTAACTATGAAGACTATGGGTAAATATATTGAGATCGATTTTTGCTATTAATGTTTTAATCAATAGAATTAGCGAACAAATTTGATTAAGAATAATGAAATATCTTCTTCTTTTTTTGGTTTTGCAAATGGACATCCATGAGGAATAAGTTTTTTTACAATTTTTTTGGTATTACTTATTATAGCAAATAAAAGTAATATAATATGACTGTCTTCTATTTTTGCAAATTCATTTATTACTTTTTAAAGTAAATTTAGAAAAATATATAATTTAACAACTCTAACTATGTAGTAGAACTCCGATTTTTATTTTATAGGTCTAAATAATGAACGCTGAGATAAATACCTAAAGGATTTGCCAAAGGACATTGTTGCAAAGTTGTGTTGTTTAATCTTATTTCATACAACAGGTTTTATGTATGGATTGTCAACAAGAGTCATTGTAGTACAAATTATTCATTGTTCAATGAAATCTCGCATTTATTAGAAAGAACTCAAAAAATATTGTTAAGGAGCGTGTTTCCCAAACGATAGTCCTACAAGATTGGAAAAGGAACCCGATGTCCATGATTTATTTTGGATCTTCATTAAATCAGATTTACGCCGTATAAGATTCATTAAAGGAGAACCGTTTTCTATGAGGATATTTTTTTTTCATTCTCATGTCTCGAACCTGGAAAATTTTAGTTAAAAATAGAGGGTAAATGACTGGCATGTTGACTGTAATATCTTAACAATAAATTAAATAGCAGATTGCCTCAAAATAAAGATCCTCAAAGATTGTGATAGAGGTGACAAGTATTCATTCATTATTAATTGAATTTCTCGAATTTGAGTCACGTGAATCATGAAATCGCCAAAGTGGACTTTCTCTACACAAATCTGAATTGTTTCATCGACATAAATATGAATTAATTAAACTCCAAAATCTATACCAAACATCGAGCGAAAACAAACAAAAAAAATCCAAAACAAAGAGCGATAAAGTAGGACCATTTGGGCAGAGCTATGTAAGAGTTACATTCCTCGAGCCAAGTTCGAGTTGTTTGGAGAAATTCATCGAGTAGAAGCCAAAATCATATGATGCTTCAACAGTATAAGATGATACAGTTGTAATTAACTTGACATTTATTTGTTGAAAAAATCGTTATGCAGATCGATAAACAAAAATGTATATATACTAGCTATATGTAAACCTGTCAAGTGGGCCGGGTTGATTCCGGCCCCGCTACGGGGGTAAGGGGTGGGCTAGGTAGGACTTATTAAGGGGTTGGGCCGGACAAGGTGGAGAGTTCGGCCCGCCAGTGGCCCGGTTGATGGCCCGATGAGGGTACAAACCTGCTAAAAATTTAAATGGCATGGGTATATCAATTAATTCGTGTGTTAATTTCTAAAAATACTTAGTTCTAAATATAAAAATTTAGTTAATTTATCACGGAGTAAAAAAAGTTGTTACATAATTTAAAACATCCGTGGAATAATGGAATCTGTATTTGAGAAGATAAATAAAGTAAGTCATAGCAGTCAATCCTAAAATTAAGGGATCGTAATAGTCCTCCTAAATTATTTTATAATTACTTGGCCCACTAAATAATCTATTCTTTAATATTATTACATGATATTGGGGGTTAATTTTTTTTAATTAACACATAGTTTTAGCATTTTGTTAACTTCAAATACAAATCATATTTGTTGGTATTTAAATCTTAAGCTACATCTCCCAAATAAACAATGAAATCTACAAGGCACTCTATTGATTGATTGTATATGTATGTTTAGTTATTAATCGACTAAATATTAACGTACAACGTACATTCATAGAAACTAGTACAACTATAAAACTTTGTATATAAAAACAACTAAAATCCGGCTCGGTACACTAACTAAAACCCGATCCGACCCACTAACTAAAACCCTGTCCGATCCGGTAAGCCCACTATGTACCCCTTCACAGTAGGGGGCTGGACCGGACACCCTTTTCCCTCTCCAAACCCGATCCAACCCGCCCCCTTAACAACGGCCCGCCCAGACTCCGAACTGGCCCGACCCGACTCACTTGACAGACTTAACTATATGTTAATTTTTTTGATCTATTCGTATGTTTAATTTATATTTTAATTTTTCTTAATAAAAATATTAGCTCCGCTATTAATAAGGAATGTAGCATTGGATTAGGTGCGCTTCCTTAGCTTTCATTACAAAGAGAAACTTGTTCCATCTATTTTTTTATATATAATTTTTTTACCAAAGGTGTTCAATCGATCACATTTCAATAAATATATACTATATATAGTTGTATCTATTTTATATACACTTGTTTACTATCCTAATAAGCTCCTCGCAAGTGGAAGTGTGAATATAGATTAAGACCTTATTTGTTTTCACTAGTTAAACATTTATGGTGCGAAATTCAATGTTGGTATTTTTATTTTTTTGTCAAAATATTTTGTGACGCTCACACAACGTTTGGTGTGCGGAAGAATGTGGATATTTCAGGATTACGTTATTAAATTTATAATGTGTTTGGTTGACAATATAAATTTATCCCAAGATTAAGATATACTGACATAAACACAAATAAATATAATCTCAAACTTAATCCTGGATATCCCTCTTTATTCCTTCAAATTTGGAATTATTTCATCCGAACTTTCATGTGAGATAAATTAATTTAAAAATTATAATTACAAGACTATAATCTCAGAATAATTTAATCCGCGAACCAAATGACCCTAAAATCTCAAAAGATCTACCGGATTTTGATGAGGAGATAAAGAAAAAGGATGAATTGACTTGAGATGGCTTGGAGCTCAAGTTTCATCTAGATTTCATCACTATTACTCGATAAGTCGCCTAAATTTTCTAAAAAGCATTAATAATTCTAAGATATGTTTCAGTTTTCATTGTTTCTTTTCTCGACCTCTTTTTTGACTTTTTGTTTTCCTTTTTTTTCTCCTCAGAAATACTAATTATATTGCTGATGGCCCATAATCTTTTGAATGAAATTTCTTCACCACTTCGTGTATAGAAATTAGAATCTACAATAGGAGGATATTAGTGTAATATTGTCCCTTTTTTTCCTCATTCGAGGTTCCGTACTCGAATTGGAGCCCGACTAATTCGGATTCACTCCACGTAGGATTTATTATGAGAAAGCGTTCCGTACCTAGATTTTTTATATTCAGACACAAAATCGAGACCTTTGACTAAAGAAGAAACAATATCATATGTTGCATCACATCTTTTTGTATAGTAATTATTGTCTTTTAGTGATATAAGTGAATAAAATAATATTGTCTTATATAATAGTATTCATTAATTATTTTGGTACAAGCATTAAGCAGTATATGTGGACAACAAATTTTTGTTTGACGGTCAAATTTAGGAGAAGCCATGATGTTCATAGATAAACTTGTATATAATTGTAATTGTATATTTATAAAGGTTCAATTAAAGTCTATAATTATATACTAATGTAAGATATTAATATTAATCTTATTTGATATTATAGAAGATTCAATATTTATTCTTCACTTGTTTTTTATCCGGGATAACATCTTAGTTTCATGTTTTTCATCCAAACTCCACCAATTGCGATTTTCTACAGTCTTTAAACTTTTTGGCCGTGTGAGCAAAGTTTAATATAGTTTTTTAGATTTGTAAGATATGTACAAGCAACAACTTGTCCTTAACAACAAAATATTACAACTAAATACTTTTTTTTCTTTTAAAAAAAAAAGAGAGAGAATAACAAAAATGGACCCTTATTTATAGTGGTAGGTACAAAGTAATCTCTTAGTAACCCCTTGCAGCAGTTTTGATCTTGTAAGTTTGACAAAAATGAACATGTTTATCTATGTTAAATATTTATCAAAATTTAGCTATTAAATTAACCATAAATACGAAAATTGAAGATATTTAACAGAAATTCATATGTGAAAGTATATTTTTGCAGTCTATGTTATTTTTTTTAATCTAATTTAAGAGTTTGGTGCAACTTTTTGACGTGCAATTTGTATTATTTTTGGTTTGTATATTGTGTTTGATGTAATTCTTTATGTTGCAATTTCTTGTTTTTTGACTAAAATTTCTAGTGTTTCTATTTAATTTTTTTTTTCATCTGGTTAAATTTAACAATCCGAATTTTGTAAATATCTGACAGAGACCAAAAGTGCTCAATTTTGGTAAACTTAAAGGACCAAAATTGATAAGGTGATAGTTAAGGGACTATTTTGAATCTATTATCAAATATACTGGACCATTTTTGTTATTTTCTCAAAAAGAGACCACTCATTTACTTGAACTAATCAATGTTTTGGAAGAAATATTTTTAATTTGTACTTGAATCCTTCATAGTTAGTAACACGTATCTTCTTGAAATTTCAATACGCCATTCATATAACGTGCATCCAATTATATATAATTAAAACCAAATCAAACTTTTGTTAATTACGTGAATGAAACCTTATGATTCACTGCATCATCAACAAGTCTTATCTCTTCAAGAGAATGGTGACATATGAGGAATGTTTTTTTTATTTACTGGTATTTGTAGTAATTTAAATATTTGTCTATAATTTTTTAAAAGATACGTTTGATAGCCTATGTGGAATTATTATATATTTTTATATATATATTTTTTCACTCTATGTTCAATCCTCATATTGGAATTCGACTAATTAAATTCATTTTTACGTCGAAAAATCTCACATTATGAGTAAAGCGCTTCCTAACAAAGGCGACTCCGTACCCTTGTACCTCTCAAAAGAACCATCATATTTTTTATGTCTAAAAATCCACATAGAACGAATAATATTAGCATCAGGTGGATGGGGTACTAGGTCCCACGTCTTATTATCAATAAGATCATTATATTCTTCAATCATTGCGGCTTTCCAATTAGGGTCGGACAAGGCACCCTTTGAATTTCGAGGGACAGGGGAAGGGACAACTGAAATGGAAAGGTTAAACATCAGTTTAGGTTTATGAATTCCGTGTATGGCATGAGTTTCCATGGTTTGAGAGTGTGTCTCAGGATACGGTATGGGAGGGGGAGAGGGGGTGTCGCGGGACTGCTGGGAAAATGAGGAAGGGCAGGGGTGGCGGGACCGGCTGGCTGATGCTCGATTTACCGAGAGGTTGCTACGGAATCACCTTGAGGTAGGCTGTTCCGGGCCGCCGTCGGCAGAACCAGATGGGTAGTGTGTCACGCACTGTCCGAGGTAGGGGAATGTGCCGGGGTCTGGGACGACGGACTATGTAAATGATGAATTAGAAGAGGGTTCAGGCCATCATCTAGGAAGTCGTAGAAATGCCAATGTGGTGAATTTAGGGAGGCAAAGGAGAATTGAGACTTATTAAATAGGATATGACGTGAAATAATAATTTTACAACTCGACAAGTCATAACACGAGTAACCACGATAATTGGCGGGGTAACCCAGAAACACACACGGGAAAGACCGGGGTTGGAGTTTGTGAGTGGTCAGATGGAGAGGATAACAGAGACATCCAAAGATACGCAAGTGTTGGTAGGAGGGGTTCCTACGAAACAGAACTTGAGTGAGCGACCGTTGAGCTAGAGACTTGTTTGGGATTATGTTTAGGAGATAGGTGGTCATGGAGAGTGCGTAATGCCGAAATTGAGGGGTAATTGAGGCGTGAGCAAGTAGGGCACGAATTAAGTTGTTTATGGTCGGATTTTCCGTTCGGCTTTACCATTTTGGGATGAGGTATGAGGGCAGCAAAAATGGAAAGTAAGACCATTTTTGGAGCAAACTGTTTGAATTTATTATTATTCAATTCCCCGCCATTGTCACATTGAAAACATTTAATGCTATTTTCAAATCGTATTTTTACGAAATCACTAAATGAGAAAAAAATGGGGTAGACATGAGATTTATTGCCAGTTGGAAAAGTCCATAGAAAGTTGGAATAATCATCCAGAAACAACACATAATATCGATGGTCAGTCATACATAAAATAGGGGGCGTTCACAAATTACTTTGTATGATATCGAAAGGTAGTAAAGTACAATTTATGGATGGAGAAAATGGTAATTTAATATATTTCCCAAAAATGCAGGATTCACATATAGGAGTCTTAAAAATACGGTTACAATTAATAAAATTATTTTTCCTAAGAGAATGTAAAATAGAATATTCCGGATGTCCTAATCTAGAATGACATAAGGAAGAAGAAAGAGCAGCAAAGGTTGATGGAAATGAGGCTGGATTGTTGACGGCGTTTGAAATAGGGTAGAGATCTCCGATGCTGTCACATCTCATTATTCATCTCTCTGTCATAAAATCCTTCACAGAAAAACCAAAAGGATCAAAGTCGAGGGAAATATTATTATCAGTTGTGAAACGTCGCACATAGATTAGATTCTTAATGAGTTTAGGGGCATAGAGGATATTTTTTAAGATTAGTGGTGGAGTGGTGGGGATAAAGATGAATGACCAAAATCGCAAATGGGAATGCCTTGTCCACTACCAACAATAATATTCCGATTTTAATTACTCAAATTGGAATAAGAAGAGAGGGCTACCTTGTGATATCGGCATGTAAGATGTGGCGTTTGTGTCTATATACCAAGTTTCGTCTAGAGCGTTGAGTGACATTGTGTTCATAACTGCCTCAATATCAGTCGGTGCATAAGTTGAGGGCGGAGGGGCCTGTGTTGTGTAGGCCTATTGTGGACATGGGCCGAGTATGCCAGGGTGGGCATGTCGGTTCTGAGGTGGACTCACGAGGATGTCAAATACGGGGAAGGAGGAGAGGCCCATGTAACCCATGTTGGATAGGCAACCCACGTCGGAGGTTGCTGCCACTGCCGCAGTCGCTGCTGACTATTTCTTGCCGGTGGGACTGCCCCTTACCGCCGTCATTATTCCCGAAATTCCATCCGTCGCGGCCCTTATTGGACTGCCCGCTGGCAGTTGTTGCGGGTAGATGCGGGCTGCTGTGGGTCCTCGGGCGGAGGTTCTGGTTGTCGAAGTTGGAGGCCCTACAATCGGCGGAGGGCCCGACGGTGGTGGTGAGGGAGGCATAGAAAATGCCGGCCTGAGTGGTGCTGCACTTGATTTTCTGGGTTTTCTCAAGAATAAGCTTTGAATAGGCCTCATAAAATGGAGGTAACAACATGCATTGCTGAAGGATGATGGCATCGCTGTCATAGGATTCGTTCAAGCCTGCAATAAGTTGCATGACCAATCGCTGATTAGTGACTGGTGCGCCGACGTTGGAGAGTTGGTCGACAAACATCTTTAGTTCTTGACAATATGCAGACACGTTTGGGAAATCATCTTGATGAACATCCTTGAATTGATTTTTAAGGTGTAACGCTCGTTGAGTTTTGTTGTCGTGGAAAATACTTTCCGAACGTTCCCACATTTGGCGGGCAGTGGCATCCGTCTCAATGATGGTGTGAAACATATCATTAGAGATTGTGTCGTATATCCATTGGAGGACGACTGCATCCAAACGAGATCATAGTGCATCATCAGAAGTCGAAGCCGAGGGTAGGTCAGTGGAATTCGGTGTAGGAGGGATGATGTGATCGATAACTTCGTAAACACGACAATGGATCTTAAAAAGTTCCGCCCACGAGGAGTATTGACCATTTTTCATCTCAAGGATGATAGGGATGAAGTTTTTGATGTTGTTTACTGCAAGTGTAGGATGAAATTCAGTTTTGTTATCCATGAAAGATGAAATTTAGGAGGAGAAGGGAGAGAGAATGACTGGAAAAAAATACTAGGGTTCCGTGGGGGTGGCGGCCGAGAGCTATGGTCGGCGGCGGTGGAGGTATTTTTAGGGTACTGATACCATAAAAGAATATGTTTCTTGATTGTATTCATCAATAATGTACAATAAATATAGTAGTACAAAAATATCTAAATTAGGTAACTAATCAACCTAATTACAATAGAAAATATAATTCTACCTAAAATAGGAAACCTAATTACCATAAAAATATAATTTTACCTAAATGAAGAGATATACCATTAATGAAAGAATATTCAAAAAATATTCTATTAATATCAAAAAAATAAAGTCAAAAAAGGAAATAAAGGCTTATGAAGCCTAGTAATTTCTAATGAGAAAGAAACAATTGTATATCATTTACCTTAAAACGGGTCAGTGGGTTGGGTCTTAAAAATTGGGTGGGTTTTAATTATTCTAAAATTAAAATATGGGACCAATATAAAATGCCATGTGGCTTTTTAAAAGAGTCAAATTTGACATGTTAGTTTGAGCCTAAAAACAAATCTTAAGGATATATTTAGATCCAAAATGTGGAAGAAGGGATATTTTTAGATCCAAATATGAAAAAGGGATATTTATAAGCCTTTTTCAATAGGTTAGGAATATTTACTAGCTTTTTCAAGAAAAGGAAAGAGAGTAGAGAAGAAATCAAGAACCTCTAAAATTAACTATCATTGAGTACAGATAAAATAACACGGCTGCTACTCACATGGGAATACGCAAAATTTGATGGAGACATTGTTGCAGGCCAAAATCATTAAAAATGAGTGAATTAGGAGAGACCTCCGAATTATCGAAAAAAAAAAAAAAAACTAATTGAGGACACAAACCTCCATTGTTGCAGGCCAAAATCATTAAAAATGAGTGAATTAGGAGAAAGGGACACAAACCTCCTTTACATTTTTGGAACCCTATTAATCTAAATTTATATCGTTTAAGGCCCGTTAAAAGAGAAAACACTCCTTACCACATTTTTTTTTAATTCTCAAGGCTCAAAAGTTAAATTCAAAATTTCTAATTAAGCATGAAGAAATTCTATCTATCCCGCAACAGTATTACTACTAAGAGCCACTCTTTATATCAGTGTGAGTACAAATATGATATCTTTTTCCTACCTTGTCTCACATAAAAAGGTCTCTTTTTTTGGGTTTTCTGTCATTTGGTTTTGATATTTGCTTTGAAGTTTTAATTTAATTAAGATTTCCAATGCATAAAATTTATAAAATGAAAAAAATAATTTTTACTAGAATTTTTTTTATTCTCAAAACTCAAACCGTAAATGTTAATTATGACTAAGAGCCACTCTTTAAAAACCCCACTCTCTCTCCCTCTCCGGCGATTTGGCAACTTGGAGCCCTAGCTCAAGCTCGCCATTAATGGCGGCCAACGCTACTGGACAACCTTCTCCTGAGTTTGTCCAGCCATCCAAACCCACTACTACAACCAAAACCACACCCGACTACTCCCAAATACTACAACAGGCAACACAAAACCCTAGCTCCTCAAAACAGCCCCTTAAAACTATCCCATTTCGTCCTTTAACCTATCATCATGGAGAACCAACGTTGCAATTTGATATGAGTGAGATTGAAGCTGTGATTTTACGAGAAAATCTTCAATATGCAGTTGTTGGTAAATTTACTAATGGTTGGAATGACCTCAATGCTTTACGAACAGCCATTCCAAAACAATGTGAGCTTAAAGGAGAACCTATGATTGATTTTCTATGCAATAGACACGTTCTTATTAGGTGTAGCTTATTGGAAGATTACATTACACTCATGTCCAAGCCATCAGTTTGGATTAAGGATAAGAACTTGTATTATCCTATGAGAACCTTGAAGTGGGACACATGGTTTACTCCGGATGAATAAACAAGCATTGCTATGGCATGGATTTCATTCCCTACTTTAGCACCTAACTTTTTTATCGAAGAAGTTTTGTTTTCTTTAGCTACGGCAATAGGGAAGCCACTCACAGTTGACTTAGCCATAAAAAATAAGACGAGACCTAGTTGTGCTCGTGTGAAGGTGGAAGTTGATTTATTGGAAGAACACCCTTCTAGAGTGAAGATTGATGCTGTGGCTGATAATGGGGTTGTTAAATCTCGTTGGATTAAAATTCAATACGATTTTATGCCAAAATATTGTAATGAGTGTTGTATTCAAGGACATGATCTGGATAGTTGTTGGAAGATGCATCCCGAGCTTCTTCCAGCCAAAGAAAACAATGGAGATGGCAAGAAAGATAAAGGGAAGGCAGTTGCAAGCCCTAGCAATGTTCAGGAGCAAGACAAAGTTAACAACAATGAAAATCAAGCAAACCCAAACCCTAGCAATGTGCAAAACCGTACAGATGGTGCTCTCATGGTGTTAACGAGTGGTAAAGTTGTAGGTAATGTTAAGGTGAATGATCAATGACAAACTCAAAGAGGTAAGAAGAACAAGAATGCCAATGGTGATCAGCAAAAACAATTGGCGTTGCATGGAAAAAATAATGCCACTGCCGCTACAGCAAACCCTAAGTCGACTTCAAACCCTAACCCTAAGTCTGTTAATCAATATGCAGCTTTAGTGGAAGGAGAAGAAGAGGATGTGGTAGAGTTATATGGTGAGAAGGATGGTGCAGTGGTAATGCATAGTGTTGTGCATGATACTGTTACTGTACATGATAAGGTAGAAGAAAGGCAATTGGTTGAAGTTGTAGTTCCTGTGGGTGGTGTGATAGCTGAAAAATCTCTTAATCCTAATGCAAAGGTATTTGCACCTAGTAAAAAGAGACAACCTCCGGCTAAAACTAAAGAATGGGTGCAGAAAACTTTTGCTAAACCTGTGGAAGATGTAGAAGCACTGAATCAACAATGTATGGAAGTTCCATCAACTACTTTTGCTACTGAGACTAGTGGTGAAAGATTGTTATGGAGTGAACAATTAGAGGAAGATGTGGAGGATGGTGAAATTAGAGGTGATGCTGCAGATATTGAAGAAACTAATGTTGAATCTTTGACATCTTCACAAGAGGTTGTTGCTATGTTTGCAAAAACTACAGAGGATGTGGAGAGTGCAGATGAGGCTAATGCTATTGCTGAGGGTATAGCTAAGTCTTTGGCAGTTGTTAAACCTACAGATGTGAATGTGCATGCTGAGAATATAAGAGAGACAAATGCAGGTCATGGGAATGAGATAAACAACACTGTGTCAATTGGTGCTGAGATACAAGGTACATACAAGAATAATCTAGTGGGGTGTAATGCTATGGAAATTCAACTAAAGCTAGTCAAGAGGTTGATAAAATTCCTACTGATCATGAAGTGGATTCAATAAGTAGTATACAGAAGCAGAATGAGATACATGAATTTGAGATGGTTGCTGGTTTAGTGAGTAATAGTGTAACTCCTAGCACTGTTGCAAAAAACTGTTGTTCACAAAGAAATATGAAAAACAACATATCAAGAAATCAGGGGTAAAGCATCAGTTGTTGAGACCAAACTTAAAACAGTGCAAAATTGATTTAGATGAGGAATCAACTGCCAAATATGATTATAGTCCAGGGAAAGACAAGGAAGGTTAACAAATCTGGAGGGAAGGAGAATAGAATATAGGTGATGAAGACTTGGTTTGCATTTTGGTATGAGTAATGTGTCTGGTAAAATTTGGGCATTTGTGGATGAGGAGTATGAGGTTACTGTTTTGATAGATAGTGTTCAACAACTTACTTTGAAGCTGTCCAATTGGGATCTAGACATGGTGCTGATTGTTACTCTTGTATATGCAAAATGTGATACAGTTGAAAGAATAGAGTTGTGAGATTCTCTGTATCATCTTGCATCTGATACGACTGTGACATGGCTTGTTGGTGGTGATTTTAATGTTATGTTAGATGAAGATGAGAAGTATGGAGGTGTTCATGTATCTCTTAATGAAGTTGAAGACTTTAGACATTGCATTCAGACATGTAACTTGACTGATCTAGGCTATAAGGGCAGTGTCTATACATGGTGTAATGGTAGAGGTGGTGATGTATGTATTTTCAAAAGGTTGGATAGATGTCTTGGCAATTATGATCTTCAGAAGCTATTTCTAGGTTTGGAGGTATCTTATTTGATTAAGTTAGGGTCAGATCACTCTCCCTTATTGATTGAATGCAAGCAAAAAGTTCCTCAGTACAAGAAATCTTTCAAGTTTTTGAATTTCTAGGCAAAGCATCCCACTTTTCTGAATGTTGTTAGAGAAAATTGGGAAACTGATGTTATTGCTAACTCTTTTTTCACTTTTAATATCAAGCTAAAGAAGCTGAAGAAAGTTTTGTCCACTTGGAGCAAAGCCACTTTTATAGACATATTCCAGCAGCTCACTAATCTGGAGGAAGTTGTCAAAGCTCATGAGGCACAATTTGAAGCTGATCCTTCTTACACAACTAGGGAGAGGCTTCATAAGGTGCAGACTGAGATGATTAGAGTTTTGCATTTAGAGGAGGAATTCTGAAAGCAAAAAGCAGGTATGTCATGGTTTTAGGAGGGTGACAAGAATTCTAAGTTCTTTCATGCACATGTGAATGGTAGAAGAAAGAAAATACAGCTCAAACGAATCCAGAATATGCATGGTCAATGGCTTGAAGAGCATGATATTGCTAATGAGGCTATTAGGTTCTTTCAAAATCAGTTTCATGAAACTAATCCACCTACTCAGTATGATATCTTACAGCATGTACCAAGATTGATCACAAGGGAGCATAATGATGCATTGATTACCAGACCAACCAAAGAAAAGGTGAAGCATGTTGTTTTTGGTCTCAACAGTTCAAGTGCAGGAGGACCTGATGGATACACATGTTTATTCTTTCAGACTTGTTGGGATATTATAGATGATGATCTCTTCAATATGGTTGATGATTTTATTCATGGTTCAGAGTTGCCCAGGTATATCACTCATACAAATATTGTGTTGTTACCAAAGAAAAATGATATTCAGACTTTTGGGGAAATGAGACCTATAAGTTTGAGTAACTTTGTCAATAAAGTATTTTCTAGAGTTATACATGAAAGAATTGCTCCTTTGTTGCCTAATTTGATCTCATAGAATTAGGCTGGTTTTGTTAGAGGTATGAGTATTATTGAAAACATTTTGTTAACACAAGAAATCATTACTGATATTAGACTCAGAACCAATAAAGGGAAGGAAAAGGGGAATTTGGTTTTGCCTAATGTAGTGATAAAACTTGATATGACAAAAGCATATGATAGACTTTCTTGGGATTTTCTCACAAAGGTTCTAAGGAAGTTTGGGTTCTGTGAATGGTTCATCAGTCTGATATTTGAGATTATTAGAAATAACTGGTATTTTGTGCTCATAAATGGTCATCCTCATGATTTCTTCCATTCCACTAAAGGTGTTAAGTAGGGTGATCCTTTGTCTCCTACCCTCTTTATTATTGCTGCTGAAGCTTTTTCTAGGGCCTTGAATGTTTTACATGATAATCATTTGTTCTGTGGTTTTGGTTTGCCAAAGTGGAGTCCTAGGATTAATCACCTTGTATATGCTGATGATATTATCATATTTTTTCTTTTGTGAGGTTTCTTTGAAGTTGATTATGGATGTATTGTCTGATTATGAGAAAGCTTCTGGACAGATGATTAACAAGTCCAAAAGTTCCATATAAATGCATGATAGGATGGCTAAAGAAGTGTTTCAGAAGGTAGAAAGGGTGACAGGTATTGCTAGAAAGGAATTTCCATTGATGTACCTTGGTTGTCCTATTATACAAAAGCTAAGATGTCATTCCTCACTGAGTTGATTACTAAGGTGAGAAATAAATTGCAAGGGTGGAAGGGTAAGCTTTTATCCTTTGGTGGTAGAGCTGTTCTGTTGAAGCATGTATTACAAGCTACGCCTTTACATTTGCTGTCTGCAATTGATCCTCCTTCATTTTTCATGGAGAAGCTGCATAAGATCTTTGCCCAATTCTTCTGGAGTAACAACACTGGAGAGTGGGGTAGACATTGGACTGGTTGGGATACAATGTGTCTACCTCATGATGAGGGTGGTTTGGCTTTAGATCTCTCACAGACATGTCCATGGCCTTATTTACTAAGCTTTGGTGGAATTTCAGAACAAAATCTTCTTTGTGGGGGGCATTTATGAGCAACAAGTATCTTAAGAAGAACAATCCTATCCTTGTACCTTGGAAAGAGGATTCTCATGTTTGGAGGAAAATGCTGCAGGCCATGGATTTAATTGATCACCAGATATGGTGGCAACTTAGGATGGGTTCTGCATTGTTTTGGTTTGATAACTGGACTGGCCTTGGTCCTCTTTACTTTCTTACTCCTCTTGATTTTTATTGTAATCAAGAGATTAACAATGTTTCTGATATAGTGACAGAAGGCAGGTGGCATGTTGCTGCTATTAGAAACAATCTTCATGAGGAGTTGGCTGATTATATTCTTGATGAAGTGCAACCTCCTGCTAAGGGTGATGAACTTGACAAACCATGGTGGATGCTTGAAACAAATGGGGAGTTTTCTGTGAGGTCTTCATGGGAGTATATCAGAAGCAAAGGTGAAAATAGGGAGGTATACAAGAAAATATGGGTGAAGGGTTTGCCATACAAGATGTGGAGAGTGTGGCATTTCAAGGTACCTTTGGATGATGTTGTAAGGAGCTGGGGATTCCATATGCCTTCAATGTGCAGATATTGTGCATCTCTAACACAAGAAACTATCCCTCATATCTTCCTTAAATGTGCTACTGCCCAAAGTACATGGAATTATTTTGTGCAGCTGCAGGATCAAAATAGAGGGCATGCACTTGCACCAAGTTATAACCAAATGGTGGACTGATGATGTTTTGCCTAGGATGCAAAGGAATGGAGATTTGCATAAGAATAAGGTGACGACAAAGAGAGTGATATATCAGGCTTCTGGCTTGATCCAGCAGCTAGTGAAGTTCAGGAAACCAGGTATCAAAAATGTTCCTCATAGATGGCATAATATATTGCAGATTCTGAAAAAGTTTGTCCCTAAGTTGCAAGTTACACAAGTCATGTGGTGGTTACCTCCTGTGAATGTCTTGAAGTATAATACTGATGGTGCAACTAGGGGTAACCCTGGTAGGAGTTCTTATACATTTTGTGTGAGAAATTCTTTGGGTGATCTGATTTTTTGCCAAAGCTAAAGAAATGGAATACTAATAACACTGAATCTAAGACCATGGCTCTACTGGAAGCAACTAGGTATTGTCTTTCACAGCATGTGTATGATTTCATACTTGAAACTGACTCACTTTTGTTGAAGAACATTTTAGATGGTGTATGAAAGCCTTCTTGGAATATTATTATGGCTGTTGAGGAGATATTGGGAATCATGAAGAATGATAATGTTCAGGTATTGCATGTAATGAGGGAACAAAACCAGTTGGCTGATTATTTAGCCAACTATGCACTGGATCATGGTGATCTGGTGGTTAACTCATTTGCAGACTTAGACTCAAAGGGGAGGAAGATTCTCAATAGTGACAAGTTGCAGTGTCCCTATTTGAGAATTAGGACTGTTAGGAGATACTGATGGTGGTGATGAGGTTGGAAAGGGTGCTGAGGGGTTTTCCTTATCACTACACTCAAGTCCTAAGGGAGGAGAGGGTAGTGATACCTTTTTTAACTAACTGTGTGTGTTATTTTGCAGGTGAAGCTGGAGAATATCATATATGGATTCTCATTACCATCATATCTGCAGATTACAGCAGCTGTATTACTGATTCTTATCAACAAGAAAATGATTTGATACAACAAATGCATATTGATGTAGAATTGTACTGTTCTATTGATCCTAGTAATATAGGATATGATTTAGAACTAAGTAATTCTATATGCAAATTCATGGAAGAATTTCTCTACTGTTACTTTGATCTTGTCACAAGAAATGATATGTATACAGACTCACTGGTGCATCACAAGGATTTTAACCAAGAACTGTCTACAGGACAATAGTTGGTGCTGGTTTTTTAGCTCAGAGGAAATAATTTGGTACTGATGAAGACAGTTCTGTGTGAAGAATATTACAAGGTCATTAGAAAGGCATACATGATTCATATATTGACTATTTTCCAAAGTGTGATATTAGCATTATATGCTCAGTCACATGGAAATATGACAATATATGAAGAGTGTCTAGTCCTTTGGCTACCGATGGAAATGAAAGAAATAATCCCTTGATTAATTCAAAGGCTATATATACAAGTTACATATTTTCATAATAGGAGAATCCTATTCCTATTCTACTCCTAAAACCTTATTCTACTTGGATACTAAATATACAATTATGGTAAGTGTACAAGACTAATTAAGGTAACCTTTACACTATAATATTACATCAATATACACCAATAATATATATACCCGTGACGGGCCAGGAGGAGATGGGATGTCTGCCGTGTTGGGCTTCAAATGGCTAAAGGACCCGTGATATACACCATGTATACCAAGTGTATATCACGGGTATATACCTTGCTTTAACACACCCCGCAGTCATAGCGGGCGGTCTTCGAACATACAATAGGCAGACGTAGACCGTCTGGTGTCTGGACAGCCACCCCAATCAGCATCTGTATACGAGACAAGTGTGGACGTCGAGGAAGAATATAAATGCAACCCATAGTCAAGTGTACCCTGAATATATTGAATGATGCGTTTGAGTGCATTCATGTGCTCAATTCTGGGATCATGCATGAACAAACACATTTGCTGGACAACATACGTAATATCTGGTCTCATAAATGTAAGTTACTGAAGTGCCCCTGCAAGACTGCGATAGCGGGTTGGATCCTCGTATGGTACGCCGACCGCGACACTAAGCTTGGGTTTAGTATCAACTGGAGTGGAAGTGGACTTACATGATGACATCCCAGCCCTCTCAATGATCTCAGTTGCATACTTCCTTTGAGATAAGAACAACCCACCTACATGATGAGTGACCGCAATCCCAAAAAAATAGCTCAAGGGCCCCAAATCTTTCATAGCAAACTCAGAGCTGAGCATTGTCATGATAGACTGGCGTAAGTCATCGAAAGAGGCAGTTAAAGTAATATCATCCACATACAACAGAATGTAGGCCACGGATGAACCACGACGGTAGATGAACAATGAATTATCCGACCTGCTGTGAGAGTGAACCCAATAGTCGACAAACAGACATGCTGAGGATGTTTGGAATCCCTGAATCCCAACGGCTGATGCATATAGATTGTTTCCTTGAGATCACCATGTAGGAAAGCATTCTTGACATCTAACTGATGAATAGGCCATGCTTTCGAAAGAGCCAAGCTAAGCACAATCAGCATTCTTATTTTTGCTTCAAAAGAATTTTAAGAATACTAAATAAGTATTCTTATTTTTGACACGGAAAAATAATTTCGTATGTATTTTATGATTAGATCAAGGACACGATGGGAAAATGTTACATTGGTCCAGTGGTTAAACTCATAAAAATACATATAAAATGTGTCTTGATTTGTTGTTAAAATGAAAAGTTCTTGCGAGATCATAATACTTGTGTTGTCCAAAATGTTGCCAACATTGCTGTTGACATTTTCAGTTTGTGATATTTGTTGGGATGTTGTTCTTAACTGATTCCAGAAAAATCATATTTTTCTCCCTATGTTTATGCCTTGTTTTTATAGGAATTTCAAACTTTAAAATGATAAGATTAAATTCCTACCGTGATGCTCATCATTTATCCCAAAATTTTAGGTAAAGTTATTAGATAAATCTCAAACTCCTAAAACTAAGAATTTTTGTTGCTTTGAAAGATTTGTCATGTATATAAAATCCTCCCATTTGCATTTTTTATCATATCCGATTTTCCTATTAAAAATAAAAAAATAAAAAAGGAGGGAAAACTCACATCACAAATCGGGCTTAACATCACCTACCCGATGAGTGATTCACCATTCCAAACTCCACTTTTAATCTCAAATCCTAAATCCCCTAAAACTCTCCTCAAACTTCACCAATGGATACCTCCCCTATGTCAACACCTATGTCAACCAACACACCGACCAACACACCCATGAGCACAAGCCCTCCTTTAAACACTGAATCACCCAAACTACCTGAACCGCAACAACCTTGCCGGTCATCTTCCTCACAATCCTCAGAGGACGTGTCTAGGGCAATAGTATTTAAAGGTTCAGAGGAACCTTTAGATATTAGCTACCCAGGCGATGACAACAATCCAATAGATGTTGATAAAACATCTGATATTTCAGCCCTGGGCAAAAGACCAAGCTCCTCCACCTTCCCTACTCGTCGATCGAGTAAAGTATTTGAGAGAACATTTGAAGCAGAACCTAGCAATAAAAGGTCCAGATTTGATACGCCTATACCTGATTGCTCGAGCAGTAACAGTGAGGACACGGACCTTGAACTCTCAACTGAAGAAAGTGAAGAAGAACAAGCTGCTTCTGTACCACAAAATGTGCCTCTGTAGAGGAAAATCCCAAATGAAACTCCCTTGAAACAATTTCTTCCGAAGGGAGTTCCCAAAGATACAAAATCAAGTGTTGCACCAAATGTTGCCACAGATGTCACAACATCTCATGCAACACTCCAACCAACATCCGAAGAGGCACACTCACCTACTTCCTCAAATAGTACTGAATCCATCAGCCTAGACTTGTCTGGTTCAGACGATGAGGTATCTGCTTTCTCCAATAAATTTTACTCTAAAGCTAAACATGATAAATGTGACTATTATAGAAATAAAGTAATTAGGTCTGAAAGAGAGTTAGATATTTCCTCCTGTTCTGAATATGGTCTGGTGGAATTTCTGGAAGACAGACAGGCGACAACTTCTTGGCTCTGTTACCGGAAAAGAACCATATGTTGATGAGATTGTAAGGTTGTTCTATGCCAACTTAAACTCTGCTATAAAAGATACCTCCTCAAAGAAATCTGGGAAGGTATATCTCTATAACAAATTTATCAATTTACACCTTCAATCATCAATCAATGTATGGGTCTTAATACTGAAGAGCAAGTGAGAGAAACAGAAAGAGTAACAACAAATAGGGATACAATGATTGAATATCTCACTGGAGGTATACTGAAGAAATGGATCCCTAGATGCCCAACATCAAAACTCACTGCCTTATTTTCCACCCTTCATAAAATTGCAATTCACAATTGGCTTCCCTCTTTAAATGAGTCAGTCGTGACAACTGAACAAGCCTCCCTGCTGTTTAAAATTAGGAAAGGATTCAAAGTTGATTTAGGACATATGATCTTCTATCAAATTGCTAAATTGGCAGAAAAAGAGTCAACTTCAATCCTTCATTTTCCCTCTCTGATCCACAAAGTATTAACTACCTAAGGCTTTGAGCCTATGAGAGGAGACACTTTGGGGAAAGCTCCTGAACTTTACACCGTCAACAAAGCAATTCTGAAGAGCAAAGAGAGAGTCATTGACCTACCTTGGAAAAATGAAGCAGAAAAGGAGAATGTTGCAAGGAATGTTCCCAACATCCAGGGCAACACTGGTCCAAGGCAGTCTATACTGTCCACAAATTGGCTAGTGGAGTAAATTGCAAAAATTAACCTACAAATTGCTAAGGTTGATACAACCAGAGATGCCCTGGTTCAAGCCAAAGACCATTTCCTGCTTCTGTTTTCTTCACAAAAAGAGGGAGATGATTCTATACATAGGGAGCAAAGAGAAGAGGGTGAAGGTACGAGTGGAGAAGCTGTTACTGCTGAAGAATCTGTAGATGCTGCTATGCAGAGAGAAGAAGTTGTTGGAAGGAAAGTCTTGCTGAAGAGACTGAGATTGAAGGCCGAAGTTGAAACTAAAGTTGCTAGGTAGAGGGAGAAGTAAGCTGAAGTTGTTATGCAGAAGTAGAAAGCTGTTGGAAGCTGCTACTACTGCATAATGAGCAAGGGAGAAGCTGCTGCTGTTGATGAATTTCTTTTGTTTTTGTTTTGGTTTGGCTATTTGGTGATGTGGATGGTTATCTTGACAATGCTCTATTCTGACAATGTTTTTTTTTGGATGACATATATGCTGATATTATTTCTTCTAATCTTATAAGAGTGGTGTATGCATGTTGCTGGTATGCCGTTTTACTCTTATAGAGTGGTGTACACATATTTTGATTGTATACCATCACAAGTTAATGGGGAGCATAATTGTATTCATAGTTGTTAGACAACAGCTATGATATTGCCTTAAGTTATTTGCACAGGTTATAATGGGTTTTGTGAAGAAATGCAAAAAGGGGGAGATTGTTAATGTTGGGTTTGGTATTGTAACATTTGACCCAACATATCCCCTGAAGTACTGTTGTTGATTGTCAAAAATGTTGGGACAAATGTCACAACATTCAGACCAACATTTTTCATAACAGTTTTGCCTTACTTCACGTTAAGCAGTAACAATTTTACTGAGTGGTAAAACGACTTAGGCATGTGAATTAGGAACTGTGTAAAACGTGGGAGAAAAAGTCAAAGCTTGGGAAAGAAGTCGAGTGAAGAACAAGTCAAAGTTATTGAGATTTCGACTCCGTGATCTTCTCCAACAAACACACAAGCTGCCCACCTTTCCCTCAACCTACTCAACCAATCGATGAACTTTCCAAGGAAGACTCTCTACTATAAATAGAGAGGCTACAAGAGTGAATCGATATCCAGAAACAGATTGCAAAAATATCAAGAGAGCTCTTGAGAATTCATCTCAGAAAACTGGATCACAAGTGTTGCCTGAGCGTGTCGACAACATTCTGTCCAACATTACAATTACAGTTTAGATTCTAGATTAGCTTTGTATTGAGAAATTGTAATGAGAAGTTGTCTATGTCTATTTAGGTAGATTTTTCAGGCCGAAGTCATCTGCGACTTCAACATTTAATTCCTTTCCATTTCATCTTGTAAAATTGTAAAGAATGAAATTTGTAATTTTTGTATATAATAAATATATACAACACTTTCGGTCACTGGCCGTCATAGGTGATATAATATATATAACCTATGTAAATATTAAATCTTTGTGTTCTTTAAATTTTTGTTGCATTGCTCTTTAAAGTTTTTTGTTTTACTAAAGTGTTGTCACTGGTGCCGGACGACATTATCGCCGACATTCGGAAACTGAATTGACATTCAAGTTAGTTTATTTCAGTTTGTTTTTATTGTTCCATAGCATACCCGGACCTAACAAGTGTCAATTTTTTGATGTTCTATTCGGGAGTGAGCGAAGTGTGCGAATAAATTTCTAAATTAGTAATATTGTGCGTTTTTAAGTTAACATGAGAAATTATTTATATTTGCATACCATGTATGAAAATTATGCCTTTTGTCTCATTATGTTACAACAAGATTATACAGTAATTCACTATTTTTTTTAATAACGGCGCAAAGCACTGACACATTTACTAGTTAATTTGAATACACACTTTTGGCCCTTTAACTTGCGAATCTTCTCAAATTTTAACAAATGACTAACCATTAAATTACACAATTACTTTTGTGTTATATTATATTTCTAGTCCATACTTGATTGTAATATAATTTCAAGAATAATTTAAATGTAACATATTTTCTATGTAAAAAGACAAAATGCCCTAATTAGTTCAAGATTACTATGTTTGGTAAAATATCAGTAGGAAAGAATAGCATTTAGTCTGAACAAGTCATTTCAGGATTAATAATGATGAAATTATAATATTAGGATTGATAATGACAGATAAAAAGCCTGATAATTTAGTGGAATAGGATAAAGGGGTGGGTTCATTAGCCATTGAATTTCGAACAACACCAGTATTCTCGTAGATTTCTCGATTATAAAATAAAAGTGAGTAGAGAAACCTTCTCCATTCGGAAAACAACAAAATAGGGATGTTGATGAATGATATATGCTCTTGCTTTAGGCAAGTGCAAGTGTGAAGTGGTCGATGAACGTTTCAACAAATTACAAAAACATGTCTAATAACTTTTACCCTAAGAATATGATCCTGGGGGATTGTACATTATGAGCACCCCGAATCCAGTAGATCTGTCAATAAATCAAGTGTATTATATAGTAGAATATCGAACTTACATAAAGTTCAAATCATGAATTTGTCTATGATATAATTGAAGATTTAATGCCATTTTCTTCCCTCCATGCTGACTAAGTACCTTTAAAATTTCACATTCTATAATTCAGTTCACATCAAACATTTGACGGCCATGCAACTTGACCAACATGGAGCTTTTCTTATTAACCCCTTCTGTTAACTATTTTTTGTTGGATTACAAGGATTTGCAGGAAACGGAAATTACAAGTAACTGCTTATGTAAGAATTGAAATTACAATTCAACTAAAAAAACTGAAAATTAGAATATAACAACAAAACTGAAATTACAATATTTGTTGAACAAGAAGACCGGAAACTGCTTTGATTTTTGCTGAGTCGAGTGTGTCACTCGTCCTTAAGACAATATTGCCCCGTATGTATCCTTTATACGTCCCGGACAATTCGTCTCCCAAGATAAAACAAAGAATGGAACAATTGAGCAAAGGAAACTCAAGAGCTACCGTGAAGAATATTGAATAATGAAATGATGCTTGGAAGTTATAGGAAGAGCGATTTTCTAGTTGTATATTTTCGTGTATATCAAGTGTGCCTCAACAATGGTGTAAGGGGTGTTTATATAGGTGAGGAAGGGGACTGTTTGATCGCCTCCATAACACCATTATTGGCCAAATAATGACCATTATGGAGGTAGTAAAGCCACCAAATTAAAGGAGAGAAATACCAACGGATTGGCCATTATAGGAGGTGTAATTCAGCCAAAATAAATGGTTGAATTGAGTGTTGGACGTTTCTGTTCGTGTTTGCCAAAATTCGAATTTTCGAAAACTTCGGGGACCAAACGTACATCTTGAAACTTCGGGGACTAAAGCGTACATTTGAAAGAATTCGGTCCAAACCGTACATACGAAACACGAAACTTCGGTAAAGTTTTCGGCCCAAAAAGATAATATCGAAGGCCCACAACCCGTGGCTCGTGAACCGACCCGTAAACCCGTGAACCGGAACTCGGAACCGACGGCGGGCGGGCGGCGGCGGCGCGCATGTGGTCTTTTCTCGAACCGAAGCACATCTAGGTCCTCCCTCCTTTAAACACATGGGATACCCCTTGGGGTCCCAAACCCCAAACCAATTTCAAGTCTTATATACACAACAATTCTTTCTTCCTCTACCGATGAGGGAGAATTGAACACAATACCACACTTTCCATGCTTCAAACACCTCACTTCGTGAACCAACATCTCTTTCATTTCTCAATGAAATTTGACGATTCTTGGCCCTACGGTTATCTACGTACTTAGTAGATCATGCATGTGTGAAGAACCGGATTCTCCAACATACGTAACACTAGTGTTTAAGCCGTTAAAGTTGGTCGGTCGCAACTCCCGCCAAAGGCTAATTTCCAACATTATTTAGTTTTGATTATTTACTTTTCCCTTTAATTTTGTAAAATGTAAAACTAGACCTATCAATCTAACTCTCCAAGTGATAGTCACAGAATGAATACGTCATTGTCCACTTTGTTTCAGTTTTTTCTTGATAATTGATTGCTCAATATAGTACGTATTTAATTCTACTAAAAATGCTTTATCGTTCAGAATGCAACTTTTGCCTAATTTTCTGCAGCTAAAAAACATGTCTGGTCTTTGTTGTTTCCAATAATTGATGGAAGTGAAAGAAATAATATCCCTTGATTATTTTCATTAATGAAGAGGTTACATATACAATTTCCAATCTCCAAATATGGAAAATTCTATTCATACTATACTTCTGAATCCTAATTATACTTGTACAAGAATTCTACAACTATGATAAATTTGTGTACAACTTTGATTACAATTTCGATAACTTATTTGTTTCGGATTCCGTGTATACAATTTGTGTATACACGGTATATTTGTCACACCCCGCAGTCATAGCGGGCGGCTGTCGTACGCTGAGACTGTCCCTAAAATCTTCAAATAAAATCGAGGGAAGGCCCTTAGTAAAGATGTTTGCAATTCGGTATCTGGAAGGGACATGCAAGACGCGTACTTTTCCACGAGCTATCTTTTCGCGAACAAAATGAATATTCATCTCGATATGTGTTAGTGCGCTGATGTTGGACCAGATTCCCAGAAAGAAAGACTGCACTAACATTATCACAGTAGACCAATGTAGCTTTCAAAATAGGAAAGTGAAGTTCTAATAGAAGATTACGCAGCCAACATGATTCAGATACCACATTGGCTACCCTTTGATACTCGGCCTCCGCACTGGATCGCGATAATGTAGCTTGGCGTTTTGCAGACCACGAGACCAAGTTATCACCAAGAAACATACAATAACCAGATGTCGAGCGTCTGGTATCAGGACAACCACCCAAAACAGCATCAGTATATGACACAAGAGTAGAGACGGATGATGGATATAAATTCAATCCTCAATCAAGTGTTCCATGTATGTATCGTATAACGCGTTTGCGCGCATGCATGTGCTCAATCCGTGGGTCATGCATAAATAAACACACCTGTTGAACTGCATAAGTACTATCAAGCCGTGTGAAAGTCAGATACTGAAGTGTCCTTGCAAGACTGCACTAGTGGGTGGGATCCTCGTATGGTGTGTCTGACGTAGCACTCAACTATGGTTTGGTATCAACCGGAGTGGAAGTAGACTTACAAGATGACATACCAGCTCTCTCAATGATCTCAGCTACATACTTCTTCTGTGATAAAAATAGACCACATGCATGACGAGTGACAGTTATACCCAAGAAATAACTCAAGGGCCCCAAGTCTTTCATAGAAAACTCTGAACTAAGAAGTGGTATGATAGACTTACATAGATTATCAGAAGAAGCAGTCAATATAATATACAATAAAATATATATCAGAGAAGTACCACGATGATATATGAATAGAGATTGATCAGACCTGCTGTGAGAAAACTCAATAGTAGATACATAACCTGCAAACCTTTTATACCAAGCTCGTGGAGCATGCTTAAGCCCATACAAGGACTTCTTCAGCAAACATACATACTGAGGATAATTGGGGTCTCTAAAACCCAAGGGCCGATGCATGTATACTGTCTCTTTAAGATCACCGTGTAAAAAAGCATTCTTCACATCCAACTGATGAATGAGCCATGCTTTTTAGAGAGCCAAACTGAGAATAGTGCGAATGGTAGCCGGTTTGACCATCGGACTAAATGTCTCACCACAATCCACGCCAACCTATTGAGTTTTACCATCACCTACAAGACGAGCCTTATGCCTCTCAAAAGAACCGTCGGAATTTTCTTGATGAGTAAAAATCCACATAGACCGAATAATAGTAAGATCAGACGGACGGAGACTAACTCCCACGTCTTATTTTCAATAAGAACATTATATTCGTCATTTATAGCCAATTTCCAATTCGAGTCTTGTAGGGCAGACACATAGTTACGTGGTAGTGGGGATTTAAGGACATTAGAATTGAGATTAAAATATCGTTTTTATTTAAAAATAACCTTTTGGCTACGAGTAACGGGCCCTTGAATCGAGATAGAATCGGGTGGATTTTGGGCAATAGGCGGCCCCTGTGCAGGCTGTTTGTACATTGACGGATTGGACTAATGGGGACGGGAATCTGTGGCCCAGCAGGCAGTGGGTTTTGCCATTATTTTTACAATTTTGACCCTTTTTGCCGCCACCGTTGTTACAGTTTTGGCTCAATTTTTTAGAGAATGAGTGAGGGTCGTCGAATGTGGTTATCATCACGATGGTATTTGCTCCGATAGCCACCTTTTTAGCCAAACCAACCTTTTCCAACGTGAGCATGGAACGGGCCTGATAAAATGGTGGTAAAGGATTACTCTGACGAAGTAGTGTTCCAATGCCATTATAGGCCTCAGATAGGCCTGTAACCATTTGAAGAACAAGACGATAATTGGTAACGAGCACACCAACGTTGCGGAGTTGGTCTGCCAATTCTTTCAGCCTTTTACAATAGGCCGAGACGTTAGGAAAATATTCCATGTTAACATGGGAAAATTTCTGCTCAAGAGTGACAAATAGGAATTCTTGTTATCTTGGAATATATCACGTACCCTATTCAAGTGTCTATCGTCGTAACATCGGGTTCAATAATCGTTTGTAAGAGATCTGTAGAGATAGTGGAATAAATTCATTGGAGAACGGTAGCATCAAAGGTTGTCCATAACATAGGATTATCCTCGGGGGTAGGCACCTTCTCCACGCCAGGTACCGATGGGATTATGTGATGGAGGACTTGATGCGAGCGTGCGTGAACTTTGAATAATTCTGCCCACGTCGCGTATTAGACGTTTTCCATTTCAAGAATAATAGAGATGTGGTTCTTGATGTTGAAAACTGTAAGGGCAGGATGAAACATGTGCTTTGATGTAGACATAACGAAAGAACAATAGGTGAATTAGGGATTTGGAAGAAAATTTGAGAATAGAGGAGGAGAAAAAAAATCCACGAAATCCGAGACTAGGTCATGGAAATCGAGAAAAGAGGGGGCAGCGGAAGTGTTGGAGAGAGGGTATTTTAGCCCTAGACTTCTGATACAATGAAAGAAATAATTATTTGATTATTTTCATTAATGAAGAGGTATATATACAATTTACAATCTCCAAATATGGAAAATCATCTTCCTACTATACTTCTAAAATCCTAATTATATTTGTACAAGAATTCTACAACTATGGTAAGTTTGTGTACAACTTTGATTACAATTTCGGTAACTTATTTGTTTCGGATTCCGTGTATACAATTTGTGTATACACGATATATTTGTCAGGAAGTCAATAACCCTATATAAAGTATATAAAATCAGTTAGGCAGCATATAATTGGCACTATTGTTAAAATGTTGATACCTATTTGAAATAATAATATAAGCCTTTTGAGGCTATGACTAAATATGCTTCAAACCGCAAGCCTTTGAGGGACTTTAGGGGGCAAATTGTGTCTTTAATCATATTGATATATGTATTAAAAAAAATTATATTGCTAATATCAAATAGGGTGCATAACTAGTACTTGTATTAGTTATATATAGGTTGAAAAAGTATATCAAATAAAAGATTAGTAATACACAAAGCTATGGATACATTATTTTCTCTAATACATCCTACCAAACGACCCCGTGGTATTGAAATTGACGATCATCCACGGGTGTTAGTTGTTGGTAAATTATTGGTACTCTATTGTACTTTATAAAGCAGTATGGGAAGTAAATAACTATTACAAGTATTCGAAAGGATGAACAAATATTCAACCTTCAGAAATTGAATCTTGTTGAACAAATAGGCCAATCTTCAAAACTGTCGCAAGCTTGTTGTATCTTGAATCTTGATAACCTGAAATCAAGTAACAACTAAATCTGGATGGTTATAACGTTGTGTGTTGAGTCGAGTGATTGCCCTCTGTCCTTAAGACAAGATTGCCCCGTATATATGCTTTTACGTTAGCGGGCAATAGTCTCCCAAGATAAATCAACACTTTAATCTCAACGCTACAAAGCCAATAGGTTGAGCCTGGCGAAGAAAACAAATATGAATCGACTTGTTGAAGATATGGAATAGGAAGGAAGAGTTTCTGTCTACTCTTCTCTTTTGTCTATGTGTATATAGTGTGTCTCTGTTGTGTATATCTTGTGTATATGATGTTGTTTGCTCAGTGATTTTCGTCACTGGTTTGCAGTGTTTCTGGTCACTGTTTTGTGTGCAATATTGCTATTTTTCCAGTCTATATCTCTGTCACGAATTGAGCCAACAACAACTCAATATATAGCATGGAGGAGGGGCTGTACAACTGCCCAAAACATGGTTGTAATGGCCATAAAGGGAGGGCTGTAATGGCAGTTTTAATGCCATTGTGAGTTGATTTATGGTCATGAAGGAGGCTGCTCAATTGTCCAAGTAATGACTGTTAATGGAGGAGTTAATCAGGCAAATAATGGCTGGTTAATGCTCCAAAAACAGTCCAACGGTAGGCAAAAAACTCTGGGGACCAAACTGTAAAATATTAAACTTCAGGGACCAAACTGTACATAAGAAACTTTAGGTCCAAACTTCAGGGATCAAACTGTACATCTGGCAAAGTTCTCTGGTCCAAAAAGATAATATCAGAAAGTCCCCACAGCCCGTGGCCCGAGACCGGACCGGACGGGCGGCGGCGGCGCGCGTGTGGGCTTAGCCTTGAACCCAAGCACATCTAAGTCCTCCCTCATTTAAACACATGGGATGCCCCTTGGGGTCCCAAACCCTTTACCAATTAGAGACTTATATAGAGAGCAATTCTTCCTATTCCCACCGATGTGGTAGATTTGTCCCACACCACATTTCCATGCCTCAAACACCTTACTTCGTGGACCAATATCTCTTTCATTTCTCAACGAAATTTGACGATTCTTGGCCCTACGGTCATCTAATCACTTCGTAGATTATGCATGTGCGAAGAGACAAAGTCTCCAACATACGGAACACTAGTGTTTAATTCATCAAAGATGGGTGGACGCATCTCCCCGCCAAAGGCAAATTTCCAACAATCCCCTCTATGAAAGAGAGATTGTGGCGCACACACAAGGTGCCTACATTTCAGCAATCTTTTAGCGAAAAGATATTGCATTAGGAGAGGTAGCTTTCACTTTGAACCTTCCGTAGTTGAATACCATCGGACTTACTTACTGCGCTGTGAACGTGATGTCTTGAACCGTCAGTGTTTAGTGTAAGCCAAGACAACGATATCAACACAATAGCTCTTCTTATTCATTTTCCTTCTTACATTTTTATCCGTTGTGGCCATGGACACACTTGGATTCTTAAGTGCGTTCATTTGAGGCGACCATCCTCGCACTTAAATAGGTGATCTCCTACAAGGTATCCTGCTATACCCCACTTCACAAGTGTTAGGAATCATTAAAAGTTTCCCCAACCTTAACCTCAACCATTTGAGGATCGTTTAAAGGTTTGGAAGCTTAACCTTTACCCACCATGAAGGTAGCACTTTAATGTCTATCGCGGGAACAACTTTGGATTCATGTTTCCGTACAAAAATCATCATCCGAAGTGCTTCTTGCTTCCACCGAAGCGCTTAACTGAACCTTTTGCAGCTTAGTTTTCCCATTGAACCAAATTCTTGGGATCTCCTATCAGTATGGTTGGGTTACCACCGCAAAGGTTTGTATTGTTTGGGTTTTAAGCCCATTCCCCTAGACAGGCAGAACACTTGATCTCCGGGTAGTCCCTTAGTTAGTAAATAAGGATGTGACACCCATGATGATCAATTGCCATACGGTCTTATGTCTTCTGACAGATCCTGACAGATATGTCCAGACGCCGTCATCCGTGTCCTCCCTGAAGCCGACCGGCTAGCCACAGTGTATAACGATTGAAGGCACGGGTTTCTCTCAATAAGGGACGTCCTCTAAGGAGCCGTGAAGTTACTCATCTTCTTTCATGCTTTGTATAAAGTGATAAACTCCGATTCCATCATAAATCGGCCGATGCAAGAGGATTTTCCAAGACCCACCATACACATTTACTTGTGGCTTTGGTGTTCTTCAGATTTGATGTCCAGTTTGCATCATTGTGTTCTCCCAGAACCGATGGACATCTAGAATACTATAATCCGTAGATAAGCGAATAATTCAGATATCGTCATATCCGACTTAACGCCTTCTATCGATCATGTATTAAAATCATCAGTGAACCTTAGTTCAACTGATCTGCTTTGTAGGACGATACCAGGTCGGTTGTAGTGTGTACAATACATTGAACTACACATGACCTGAGCATATCGCTCCTTGTTTATGGGTGCATCATGATTCCAATCAGTTCTATGATTCATATCCATTGGTGGCTTCAACGAGACCGTCAACTATCGACCGTCCGTTAAATATCTTAGAAATCCAATTCCTAAGATGTCATCTCGTGATACCCATATCTTTCATATCGAGACTTTGTTTCAATATGACTTTTACTTTCGATCGTTGATTCTCCAACTCGTTGGCTTTCTAACTTCGAGTCAATGTTTCGTGGTCGATTCATTGTTTTCGTTTTATCTGAAACTTTCAGGACCAAAATGTAAATATTTCAGGGACCAAAATAAAAGTTCAGGAAGAGGGGCTGTTTTTCCAGTCTATATATCTATCACGAATTGAGCCAACAACAGCTCAATATATAGCATAGAGGAGGGGCTGTACAACTGCCCAAAACATGGATGTAATGACCATAAAGGGAGGGCTGTAATGGCAGTTTTAATGCCATTGTGAGTTGATTTATGGTCATGAAGGAGGCTGCTCAATTGCCCAAGTAATGGGATGTTAATGGAGGAGTTAATCAGGCAAATAATGGCTGGTTAATGCTCCAGAAAATAGTCCAACGGTAGGCAGAAAACTCTGGGGACCAAATCGTAAAATATTAAACTTCAGGGACCAAACTGTACATAAGAAACTTTAGGTCCAAACTTCAGGGATCAAACTGTACATCTGGAAAAGTTCTCTGGTCCAAAAAGATAATATCAGAAAGTCCCCACAGCCCGAGACCGGACGGGCGGCGGCGGCGCGCGTGTGGGCTTAGCCTTGAACCCAAGCACATCTAGGTCCTCCCTCCTTTAAACACATGGGATACCCCTTGGGGTCCAAAACCCTTTACCAATTAGAGACTTATATAGAGAGCAATTCTTCATATTCCCACCGATGTGGTAGATTTGTCCCACACCACATTTCCATGCCTCAAACACCTTACTTCGTGGACCAATATCTCTTTCATTTCTCAACGAAATTTGACGATTCTTGGCCCTACGGTCATCTACTCACTTCGTAGATCATGCATGTGCGAAGAGACAAAGTCTCCAACATGCGGAATATTAGTGTTTAATTCATCAAAGATGGGTGGACGCATCTCCCCGCCAAAGGCAAATTTCCAACATTAGTTTGTATAAAACGGGTCCTTTGTTTTTAAAGGAAAATGAAACTTGACTTCATTGCATTATCAGCACAAAACTTACTCAATTCTTTACAGTTTTCATCCAAAAAATTTCCACATTCAGATTTTTTTTTAACAATCTGAATTGAGTTGCCTTCAAATTTACTCTCAGATTTCCAAGTTTTTCTCTTGCCACTCATAACTAAACCACCAACACCACCAAGATTATTATACTTTGACCCCATTTCTAACTTTTTGTATACTTGGACTTGATTTGTTTTATCTCCACTAATTATAGTAGTACTACTTTTGTCATCATTTTCAACTTGTGGGCTTTCTTTGTTTTCACTATATACATTATGTTAGTGCTAATATTTTAATGATGACAAAAGTTAAATGTGCAGGAAAATATTCAAGGACTCAAAGGCCCAGTGGCATAAAACTAATATTTAACCTTTTATAGAGATCGTTCTCTTGAAACAAAATTAACTCTGAATTAGGGGTGGGCAAAAAATCCAGAGAACGAAAAAAACCGAATCGAACCGAACTAAAATTCGATTCGGTTTTTTCTCATTTTTTTAAAGGCCCAGTGGCAGAAAACTAATATTTAACCTTTTATAGAGATCATTCTCTTGAAACAAAATTAACTCTGAATTAGGGGTGGGCAAAAAACCCAGAGAACGAAAAAAATCAAATCGAACCGAAATTCGATTCGGTTTTTTCTCGTTTTTGAAAAACCGAATCAGGATTTAGTGATTTAGTTCGGTTTTTTAATTTTGGATACAAACCGAACCGAAAAACCGAATTAAATATATAATTTTTTTTATCTTAGGCTACTACTATCTCTTGAATCATAGTCATTGAAGCCAATCTATGAAGCTTTTATGGAAGTCGCATGCGGCATGAACTTGATTAATATATCACGGAAGCATTGGCATAAAATGTAGGGAGAGAAAGTAGTTGTAAATTGGTAAAACTTCAAATGGTCATAACTCTACGCTCGGATGTCCGTTTTACCCGATTTTTTTTTATTTTGCGTATTTTTTCGAGACGGGGCCGGTCAAACTCCCGAAAGGTGGTTTGGCGAAGCCAATTTTTAGAAATACCAATTTTTAGAAATGCATCCGTTTTCCCAATCAATTTGTGTTTTCCCTAAATCGATTTCTAATTTCCCTTTTTCTTTAGTAAACATCTCACGATACACAATAGATTTCAACGTCAAATTTTCATGATACACAGGTGTGAATGTTAATTTCAGTTTTGGAAATTCAATTTTACAAAAAAAAACTCCCCGACCCGACCTGGCCCGGCCCACTAGAAAAAATTGATATAATCATATACGTTCGGCGATATAAACCGAACATATCGGTTTTTTTAAAAAAAAATTGTATTCGGTTTTTTTCTTTTAAAATAATTTTTATTCGGTTCATATTTTTCGGATACAAAACCGAATCAAACCGATATACGCCCACCCCGGTAGGTAACCTGAATAGAAAAAATGTTAAACAGTAGAAAAAATCCTTTTAGCAATCGCCATCATTCTAAGTGCCTATGTCAAGTGGCAATACTAATTTCAATACCTAAAAGGGTGCTAAACTTTTTTTTTCTAGCCTAATTTATTTCAAACGGTTCACAATTTTTTTTTATATGTACTAGTCTAAAGAAATATGTAATATTTTTGGAATATAATTAGAACTATATTAATGTTAAATATGAAGTAGGTAAAAACTTAACATAACACAGAGTGATAGAACAATCGGTAATCATGATAAATTTGTGGATATTCATAAACAAATAATTAGAACTATGTTACTGTTAAATATGAAGCAATGGTAAAAACTTGACATAACACGAAGTGACAGAACAATCGGTAATCATGATAAATTTGTGGATATTCATAAGCAAATGGATCAAAAGTTTGCGTTTTAATTAATTGCAGAGTAAATGTGTTTGTTCGGATATCAAAAGGACTAAAATTTAAATTATTAACAACCGAGGGACCAAAAGAGCTATTAACCCAAAAAATAGATATTGAATCCTGACTTTTGGCACATCATTGAACTTATCTTCAAAACATAAAAGGTAACTTGCTTTTTTCCTTCCAATTTTCCAAGTAGTCCACCATATGCTAAGTTGATATAACTTTCCACATTACTAGACTTATCTTCGAAAAAACATCTTGCTTTTTTTGTCGGTCCAACATTCCAAATAGTCCACCATACGAGGCGAATCTTATAGTTCCCACCTTGTAATCCCCTCCCCCATTTTCCTGTCCCTGCCCTACGTAATAAATTTTGTTTTTATAAAAAAAGAAGTCCACCATATGCAAGTTGAGATAATTTTTCACCTAACTAGACTTATTATCTTCAAAATAAACCATATGTATTGTTCCAGCAAGCTAACAGCTTCACCACAGAACTTGACATTGCCCATTTAATGCCTTCAATGATTAAGAACAGATTCACATAAATCCCAATAACAATTGATGCTTTAGTGTTATTGACTTGAACACCAACCCACCAGTCCACTTTTAGAAGACTCAGAGACTTTGAAACCACAATGACTAAGATTATTTCCTAGGTAAATGCACTCATGGAATTCCAAATTATTATGGTGTATTCCTATAAATGACAAGAGATTTCCTTAATAGATCATTCACAATCACAGCAAGAAAATATGGAGAGTAACTCATTTCAACTTATCATTCTCATATTGTTATTTCAACTTTTATATTTCACTTGCATAGACTATCACTTTGTTTCCTCTGCTGGCACCTCTAAAGTGGGCACTTGCATTGAAACAGAGAAGAAAGCATTACTTAAACTTAGAGAAAATCTTACAGATCCTTCAGTCAGACTATCTTCTTGGACTGATCAAGAAAATTGCTGTCAATGGTTTGGTGTAAGTTGTGACAACAAGACCGGAAACGTCGTAAAGATTGATCTAAGGAATAAATTTTCAAGAAACCATGAATTGGGAGGTGAGATTAATCCATCTTTACTTGAGTTACAACATTTGAGATACTTAGACTTGAGCATGAACAATTTTGAAGGAACTCAAGTGCCTGAATTCATTGGTCAAATGAAAGAATTGAGGTATCTCAATCTTTCTGGAGCTTCTTTTTCTGGTTCAGTATCTCGATTTCTTGGAAACCTCTCAAATTTGCAAGTTCTTGATTTGAGTTTCTACTCAGATCAGCCGGCTGAGAAAGACCTTGACTGGATAAAAGGACTTTCTTCTTTGGAACATTTAAATTTGGGAGGTTCAGATCTTAGCGAAGCTAATAATTCTTGGCTTCAAACAATCAGTGATCATTTTCCTTCTCTCTTGGAGTTGCATTTGCCTCAGTGTCAACTTTTAAACCTTCCATCTTCTCTTCCATCCCTAAATCTTGCTTCCCTTCTGGTACTTGATCTTTCTAACAATGCTTTCAACACAAGTATTTTCCCTCAATGGATATTCAAGCTTAGTAACCTTGTGCATCTTGATCTATCCTCCAACAATATCTTTAGTGAACTGCCTGATGAGTTTGCAAAGCTCACTTCCCTTGAATATCTTGATCTATCTTCCAACTATGGTATCAATGGGACACTCAAGAGAACCTTGGGGAAACTTTGCAATTTGAAGACTTTGATTCTCAATGACAACAGCATCAGTGGAAACATTACTGAGTTCATCAATGCCTTATCTGAATGCCAAAACAACAGCTTGGAGACATTGAACTTGAGTCTCAATAAACTGAGTGGCAACCTTCCTTCTACATTAGGCTACTTGAGGAAGCTAAAAGATCTTCAACTGAGGTTCAACTCACTGACAGGCACAATACCTGAAACTATAGGGAACTTATCTTACTTGGAGGCACTCTACCTCACATCCAACAAAATGAGTGGGAGCCTCACCCCAAATATCGGGCAGCTCACGTCGATGGTCTCATTGGACATCTCTGAGAATATGTGGGAAGGTTTTGTCACAGAAGCCCATTTACTGAATCTTTCTAACTTGAAAGAATTGTCAGTTGGCGTGAAACTTGGTACGAATATTACCTTGACATTCAACATCAGCCCAAATTGGACTCCTCCATTCAAGCTGACATTCTTGACCATTCAATCATGCCAATTAGGCCCCAAATTCCCACATTGGCTCAAGGATCAGAATGAGCTCACCAGCATAATATTCAATACCGCGGGAATTTCAGATGCTGTACCAAATTGGTTTGTAGAGTTGGATTTGAAGCTTGATAATCTAGACATGGCTTTTAACACCTTGACAGGGAAAGTTCCCAACAAATTTCAGTTCAACTTGCTAGCCAATGTGGATTTAAGTACCAATCGCTTCGAGGGACCTGTCCCACTATGGTCTTCTAATGTTACATCATTGTATCTGAGGGACAACTTGTTTTCAGGACCTATTCCTCTCAGCATCTGTAGAGAACTTCCTAATTTATCAGACTTGGACATCTCCAGGAACAAGCTAAGTGGCACCATTCCCTTGTGCATGGGTGATATGAATCAGTTGGCTACTTTAGCCCTCAATAATAACCAACTTATCGGGCAATTTCCTGATTTCTCGAGTAAGCTACTATCTCTTTATTGGATAGATATTTCAGAGAACCGTCTATCCGGCCAAATTCCAGGCTCACTAGGTTCTCTCTCTAATCTGATGTTCTTAAGACTCTCAGGAAACAATCTCTCCGGAGAACTGCCTTCGAGTTTGAGAAATTGCACGAGAATGTTTAGCATCGATCTTAGTAACAATCAGTTGTCAGGGCTAATCCCAGCTTGGCTAGGGGAAACAATGAGATCACTGTTAATCCTTAGTGTAAGGGATAATAGATTTTCCGGCCCCATTCCTTTAAAAATCTGTAGCCTTTCAGGGCTTCACATACTGGACCTTTCAGGAAACAACTTATCTGGTTCTATCCCGTCCTGTTTTGGCAATATGGAAGCCTTCAAGGTTGATCTAACTGATGATGAAGCTAGAAAATATCAAGGGTCGTTGAAAGTGGAGGCAAAGGGGAAAATGCTTACTTATTATAATACCCTTTACCTAGTAAATAGTATCGATCTCTCGAGCAACGGTTTATCTGGAGAAATCCCATCAGAGATAACAAGCTTATACAAACTTGGAACCTTGAACTTGTCCAGGAACCATTTGACAGGAAAAATACCAACAGATATGGAGAAATTGAGATGGATTGAAACCTTAGATCTTTCAATAAATCAGTTGTCAGGTCCTATCCCACCAGCCATAGCTACTTTAGATTTCCTGACTCACTTTAACTTATCTTACAATAAGTTGACCGGAAAAATTCCCACTAGTACTCAGTTCCAAACAAAAGTTGATCCAACAATTTTCCAAGGAAATGCTGCACTTTGTGGTCCACCTTTGAAACAATGTGTTGGTGATGAGACTACAACATCTCAAAGTGGAAGGAACGATGAACGAGAAACAGATGACGAATATAAACTTGAGAAAGTATGGTTCTTTGCTGTTGTTGCTCTGGGATACTTGGTTGGCTTCTGGGTATTTTTTGGCACTTTGAACTTCAAGAAAAGCTGGAGAATTGCTTATTGTAGATTCATCGAGACATGCATTTTGGAGTTCAATGAAAGGACTTGCAGTTTTGTTATGAAAATGTTAGGATGTTTAATGCGTAGAAGAAACACTTAGTAATAATTGTATTAATCTCCCTTGTAAGTCTTTTTCATTAATACAAATATATATATATATATATATATACAATGTTGAATCCTTCCAAAATAAGAATCTCAATCCTACCATAATTATACATTACAAAATATGGTAAATATGTAACTTAGTCTAGGTAGTACACGTGCTAATACACCTCCTCAGTCGGAGCGGGAGGAGGCCGGACGCTAAGACTAGATCTGAAGTCAAGGAAGAGCTGTCGTGAAAGGCCTTTGGTGAATATATCCGCATATTGATATGAAGAAGGCACATGCTTCACCCTAACATGACTAAGAGCAACCTTCTCACGAACAAAGTGTATATCCATCTCAATGTGCTTGGTTGGCTGATGCTGAACTCGATTATAAGATAAATATGACGGATATGATATCACAGTAAACCAAAGACGCCTTACGCAAGGGACATTGCAGCTACAAAATAAGGTTTCGAAGCCAACAGATCTCAACAACAACATTAACAACGCCTCTGTACTCTGCTTCTACACTCAAACGTGATAGGGTGGCCTGCCTTTTGACAGGCCATGAAATGAGATTATCCCCTAAGAACACACAGTAGCCGGAGGTGGAGCGTCGCGTGTCCGGACAGTCTGCCCAATCAGCATCCGTGTATAATAATAACATGGTTGGTGCTGAGGGTATATGTGCAATTCATAATCAAGTGTGCCCTTGACGTATCGAATGATACGCTTAAGGGCAGTAAAATGAGGCTCCCTAGGGTATGCATAAATAAGCATATGTAATATCCCGTATTTTCGGGTCACCGTTTGAATCGCTAGACGTATGTAAATAGATCCGAGCATTGGAAAAAATTCATGTTATATTTACATATGCTAATAAAGAGTTTAGCATATAAAATGATTAAACCTCGAAATAATTTTGGACGTAACAAGTGTGACGACGGAAGTTTAAAATAAATTTTGTGCGTGCATAAAAAGGTTATGTACTAGTGTCATATTACAAATTATGATATTGGGTATAAGAAGATCTTATAAGTTATTGAGATTTAAGTGAATTGTGATCATGAAATTAATTATGTGTGTGATTGATAAATTTTACGGAAGCGGGTCATTTGGTTAATGGAGTGGAGTGTGTACGTGTGGCTTGGAAAAGAATCCTAAATGACTAATCCTATAATTTAGAGATGTGGCAAACTTGTGGGATTAAGGCTAGTGGGGGACAACATAATAAGGAATCATTTTTCATTTTGGGGGTTTATATGATGGGTTAGAAATTAATTCGTTTAAGCATAGGCACACAAAAAATCCTCCAACCCTTTTTATTTTGTTAAAACGAAAGCAGTAGACAAAATCCTCTAACTTCCGTTTGATGTAAAACTGAAACAGTCCACTCGTTGCTCACTTAGAGAAAATTTTGCTTCTTTTCCTTTTCTTTAAATCTCGTGCTATGTTTTGAAAATTTCTCGGTCAAGCTCTCGTTTTGATTAAAGTTTGCTCCATTTATCGATGTATGTTAAGACAAATTATTTCTTTCTTTTGGCATATTCTATGTAACGAAATATAACTGTGATATTGCTCCATAATTTATTGTACTCCTAGTAGTTAAGAAAATTCATGTTGTTGATTCCTATGCTAAAAGCATGTCTAAATATGTTCCTAAGTCCTTATTGAGGCATACGAAAAAAATGTTGATATTCACAGTGTTAGCCAAAGGTGCAATGTATGTCACTCAGAGTATTTTATTGTTATTCATGCATATTCATTTGCATTGCATTCATATATTACCTTGGACCCACTTGTGCTATGCACACTACTATATGATAAATATTATATATAGGGGATATGGGGAAAGGGAAAGACGTTATATACGCACACCACCTGCAGCTGGTACAGACTATCACAAAAGAGTCCGAAGAGGCCAAATATTTAGCCCGTGTGGTCAAAATGGATGCATGTGTGGCTAAGACGATATGAATGTCTGTATGGCTGATATAACCTGATGTACACAGAGGCGGTTATGGGAGGATGTCTGTGTGGCCATTAGTATACCGCATTTGCATCATGCATATATTCATTAACCATTATATGGTATGACGCCCACAGAGGCTGTTATGGTAAGGAAGATGGTCGAAGAGGTTGAGGTATATGTATACTGCATTTGTGCAGAACATTTAGGCTTCTGTATTAAGGCCCTCAAAGGCATTTCTCGTTGGTCGCATTCGTTTCTATTTCGCTTATTGGTATATCCCTATTATGTTATTATTCATGCCGGCATACTTAGTACATCGGTTGTACTGACGTCCCTTTTGTCGGGAACGTTGTGTTTCATGCCCGCAGGTTCAGTTAAAGAGGGTGATGGTTCACGCTAGTAGGTTGCTGGTTCAGCTGATGTTGGAGCACTCTATTTGTTTCAGAGTTGCAGTCTGGTCGTGATACGGATTTTTGCATTTGCATATGGGTATGGCGCGTAGTCATGTCCCGTCTTTGTTATGTCATGTATTCTTTAGAGTCTTATAGACACGGGTGTCTTGTGTGTAGTAGTCATGTATGGCCTTGTCGGCCTTGGTATGAGTATGTATGTATGTATATATATATATATATATATATATATATATATATATATATATATAAGTTGGTTTTCTGGATTAAGATTTCACATACTGGTTTTTTGACTTAGTCCGTATTTAATTATGATTAAGTGTTGAATGTACAATTAGTAGTACCCGGCGGGTGGGATTCGGGTGCCCGTCGCGGCCTTCCGGTTTGGGTCGTGACAAACTTGGTATTAGAGCATGTCTGTCCTAGGGAGTCTACAAGCCGTGTCTAGTAGAGTCTTGTTTATGGGTATGTCGTGCACTATACTTATAAGCAGGATGTTGCCTGACATTTAGGGATGATTTCCATTCTTTCATCTCATAAATCGTGCAGTAGAGCTGAGTTTTAAGAATTCGAGTTTAACTCGTGCCTAATACCGTTTCGGTGATGGCGGTTACCAAAAAGACTTCGGTTAGTTTATATTCGTAGCCAATAAATTAGTGATTTCTACCAAGATGATTGATACGCCAGAAGGGGCCGTACTATTATTAAAATTAGAGATTATGAGAAGTTATCTCACTCATATACGGAAGATGGAAAAGATAATGCAAGCCTGAAAAACAAAATGTTTAGTAAGGTAAAGGAAGTACTAAGCATCGAAACGCAGAAGATTGTAAGGATTTTCTCTGTAGACCTTATCGTATTTACGATTACAGCAATACCTTCTTCCAGAAGGATTATGATTAGCAGGGAGATTGACGTTGGATTGAATATAAAAACGAGTAATATGCTCTCCATTAAGATAAGAATAAGTTGATTTCCCAGGGATCGGTGAATCCCGTAACACTAGAGGAGTTAAGGAAGGCTCATGTACCATCAGTCCTACCACCGCGGCTCCGTCTGATTAGGATGTAAGGAGACCGGTGCAGGTATAAAATCAATTGGTTACCTCTCAGGGACGACCTCATCCTGAAGCATTTGATAGAGATAGGCCCCTTGGGAAGTTAGGGAGCTTATAATCGAAGGAATTTATTAGCCAGGGATCGACGATATTTAAAGGGTTCAAAGATGCGATATCTCGGGTCAAAGTTGTAGAGGTCGAGTGAGACCGCCCCGACCGTCTTATAGTCAAGTAGCAACTTTGACAGAAGCATCAGAAGGAAAGAAATTCAGAGAGCAACAGTATATCGAGCATAGCCACATTGAGTCATAGCAACAAAGAACAAAATGCAAAGTAGCATGTGCATCATTAAACTACCAAAGTGTAGCAAGAAGATGTAGCAACAAGTGGGTTCAAAACATCAACAGTTAGATAGCCTTGACGGGTATCATATTCTCGGGATGTGCAACAGTTTATCAAAGTTCAAAGAAAAATAGCTCGAGGACATTTGGGATTTGAAAATCACCAAGTCATGCAAAGAAAAGAGGGGTGAAGAATGAGTATCAAAACTTGCTCAAGTAACAGATGGATTATTATATTAGATAAATGTTAGGATATCCAAAGGAGTGGTGAGCGCACAAAATAGCTTCATGAATGTAACTTCCTATAATAATAGGGGCAATCGAGGTCTAGAATAATGGTACAATCAAAGGATGGTGGTAGGGAATATGAAAATAGTTAATAAGTATGAATGAATGGTATGATTAAGTACACGTGGTGGCGAAATGTTTTCCGCTTAGTGACGAATGGAATGAAAGATTACAACAAAAAGGATAAAGGTAAATGAGATTAAAGTTATGCGGGTATCACAAATGTATGACTATTCTAGAACGACGAAAGGATCAATGGTGGATTAGGGACAGAAGGAACTCTTTGGCCAAAGGTGGCAATTCTCTAATGTGCAAAAAAGGAGTATGAGAGGTTCCTATTGCTATCCTAGATTGACAAGTCCGCAAGTTGAGGACTAAGGGAGTAGCCTTTATAAAAGTTCTTTGGCAGAATAAGAACGTGGAAGAGATGACATGGGAGGCGAAAGAGGAAATGATGCACAAATATCCACACCTGTTCCAGACCAACGCCGAGGTTCCAAAAGGAGCATAATGTGAGTTCTATCTCATGGTATTATAATTAATGCTTGGAGACCATTAGAGGTCTGATGTAGTGATGTATGAAGGTAGTTGTATTTTCGGGTTACGTAACGGGGATTAGATATGTCACCCCAACATTCAAGGATGAATGTTTCTAAGGGGGGAAGGATGTAATATCCGTACTTTTGGGTCACAGTTTGAATCGCTAGACGTTACGTAAATAGACCCGAGCGTTGGAAAAATTCATGTTAAATTTACATATGCTAATAAAGAGTTTAGCATATAAAAAGATTAAACCCCGAAATAATTTTGGACATAACAAGTGTGACGACGGAAGTCGAAAATAAATTTGGTGCGTGCATAAAAAGGTTATGGACTAGTGTCATATTACAAATTATGACATTGGGTATAAGAAGATCTTATAAGTTATTGAGATTTAAGTAAATTGGGATCACAGAATTAATCATGTGTGTGATTGATAAACTATACGGAGGCAGATTATTTGGTTAATGGAGTGGAGGCGTGTACGTGTGGCTCGGAAAAGAATCCTAAATGACTAATCCTATAATTTAGAGATGTGGCAGCTTGTGGGATTAAGGCTAGTGAGGGACAACATAATGAGGAATCATTTTTCATTTTGGGGGTTTATATGTTGGGTTAGAGATTAATTCGTTTAAGCATAGGCACAAAAAAAATCCTCCAACCCTTTTTATTTTGTTGAAACGAAAGCAGTAGACAAAATCCTTCAACTTCCATTTGATGTAAAACTGAAATAGTCCACTAGTTGCTCACTTAGAGAAAATTTTACTTCTTTTCCTTTTCTTTAACTCTCGTGCTATGCTTTGCAAATTTCTCGGCCAAGCTCTCGTTTTGATTAAAGTTTGTTCCACTTATCGAGGTATGTTAAGACAAATTATTTCTTTCTTTTGGCATATTTCATGTAACGAAATATAACTGTGATATTGCTCCATAATTTATTGTACTCCTAGTAGTTAAGAATATTCATGTTGTTGATTCCTATGCTAAAAGCATGTCTAAATATGTTCTTAAGTCCTTATTGAGGCATACGAAAAAGATGTTGATATTCACAGTGTTAGCCAAAGGTGCAAGGATATTATGTCACTCAAGGTATTTTATTATTATTCATGCATATTCATTTGTATTGCATTCATATATTACCTTGGACCCACTTGTGCTATGCACACTACTATATGATAAATATTATATATAGGGGATATGAGGAAAGAGAAAGACGTTATATACTCACACCACCTGCAGCTGGTACAGACTATCACAAAAGAGCCCGAATAGGTCAAATATCGAGCATGTGTGGTCAAAATGGATGCCTGTGTGGCTAAGACGATATGAATGTTTGTGTGGCCGATATAACCTGATACCCACAAAGGCGGTTATGGGAGGATGCCTATGTGGCCATTAGTATACCGCATTTGCATCATGCATACATTTATTAATCATTATATGGTATGACGCCCACATTGGCTGTTATGGTAAGGAGGATGGCCGAAGAGGCTGAGGTATATGTATACTGCATTTGTGCATAACATTTAGACATATGTATTAGGGCCCTCTAAGGCATTTACTGTTGGTCGGCTATTTCTGTTTCAGTTGTTGGTATATCCCTATTATGCTATTATCCATGCCTGACATACTCAGTACATCAGTCGTACTGACGTCCCTTTTGTCGGGGGACGTTGCGCTTCATGCCCGCATGTTCAGTTATAGAGGGTGACCGTTCACGCTAGTAGGTTGCTGGTTCAGCTGATGTTGGAGAACTCAATTTGTTTCAGAGTTCCAGTCTGGTCGTGGTATAGTATTTTTGCATCCGCATATAGGTATGGCGGGGTCCTGTTCCGTCCTTGTGATGTCATGTATTCTTTAGAGGCTTGTAGACATGTGTCATGTGTGTAGTAGTCCTGTATGGCATTTGTTAGCCTTGGTATATATATAAGTTGGTTTTCTGGATAAAGATTTCACATACTGGTCTTTCGACTTAGTCCCTATTTATTTATGATTAAGTGTTGGATGTACAATTAGTGGTACCCGGCAGGTATGATCCGTGTGCCCGTCTTGACCCCTCCGGTACAAAAATTATGAAACGCGGAATTATTAAACTCACGACCGTTATCACATTTGAATGCTTTTATGGATTTTTCAAATTGTGTTTTGATAAAGTTATGAAACTCAAAAAACTTGGTATAGACTTCAGATTTGAACTTTAGATGGTAAATTCATATAAAGTGCGAAAAGTCATCTAACAACACAAGATAAAATTTATGATCCAGTGAACTAACAACAAGGGATGTCCATAAATCTGCATGAATAATATCAAACGGAGAGAACGTAACACTTAAAGAAGACTGAAAAGGAAGACGAACGTGTTTGCCTAGAGGTTAAGACAAACATTGTTGAGCCGGTTTTCCACTAGAACATCGAATTAAATTATTGGTCCGAAGAAAATTTAAAAAGGGGCTCCGGGATGTCAAGTTTATTGTGCCAAGTAGACGGAGAGATTGTTGCTAAGGCTGTGGGGGAGTGACTTGGACTGTGAGAGATGTGGGAGGGGTGACACAGGCAGCGGACATGGATATGAACGGATAGAGGTCCCCTTCACTATTGCATCTCGTTAGGAGTTTTCTGGTACGTAGGTCCGTTATAGAAAACTCAAACGGGTCAAAATTAATTGACACGAAATTATTTGTGGCAAATTTTCTAATGAAGATTAGGTTCTTGATAATGTGTGGGGCATAGAAGACATTATTTAGGGAGAAGTGGAGATGCGGTGGTGTGGTAAGAGTGTGGTCAAATCCTTGAATTGGAATGTGGTGACCATTATCGACTATAATAGATTGCGGAGTATTTAAATTTCGCAATTGAATAAGATTACCATAATTATTGGTAAGATAAGACGTGACTCCCGTATAGATATACCACGTATTATCGGGCGGTTGACGGGTAAAGGACAAAATTTTAATTATTGTCAAGTAAAGGACAAAAAGATAGGAAAAAGCACAAAAGTTGTATGGCTGTGGTTTCTCGAAAAAGGAAGAGGAAAAGCATAGAAAAGCAATCAAAACGTGTTGGGGGGCACATTTACTGTTTCTCTGGTGAAGAAACAGGCGGAGCAGTGGAACTTTGCTTGTTGTTTTAGTAAAGAAAAAAAAAAGCAAATCAATGGCTTCTTAGGTAATGGACAGATAGCAAAGAAAGAAATTCTGACACTGGAGGCAGCAGAAACCGAGGGGAAAGAAAAGAACTAGAATTTAAGTTTTGGCCTCTAATATTATGTAGAATTATATTAATCTTTTTTATAAGTCTTTTTCATTAATATAAATATATATAGATGTATAATGTTGAATCCTTTCAAAATAAGGATCTCAATCCTATCATAATTATATATTACAAAATATGATAAATAGATAACCTAATCTAGGCAGTACACATGCTAATACTTAGGAAAAAGTTGAAAAATGTTTGTCAACTTTAGCAAGGTATTCAATAAGTGGAGCTATATGAGTTTGTCTCTGCCATTCTGTTATATTTTGTGTTTTAGTTTCAGTATAGCACATATTACTTACTTTTCTATATGAAAAAATGTAAAGCAATGCTACCTAAATGTTTATCTGATTTACTAAAATCAACACAAGTGAGCGGATGGTCTTCCCACATGTGGGATTTCACCGAATATGTTATTATTGTTGTTGTCATTGGTTTGAATAATTTTCAGAAAGATCATTTGCTCATCCATTATAATAGTATCTCAATTTTACTTTTATTTGGTAAAGTAGTGTTTTTAAGAAACGCAGTAAGTATTTTGACTTTTAAGAAGTAAAATGTGAGTAGTATTTTGAAAGTGAGAAAATATTATAGCAGGCTAATTTATAGGAGGCAAAAATCTTAGTACCATCCTTTTGCAAGTCACGTTTCCATCATACATACTGGAAGTTGCAACAATCATTGCAGTAAAGTCCATAGCTTCTGTCAGCACCAACTAACTTTATTTTTTTTCCATATAAAAATAAATTCTATCAGTATATTAACAAAGTTGCTCAAATCGTAAGCGTCATTCACTTTCAATTTCAATCTGAAGGTTGCGAGTTTGAATTATCAAGAGAGCAAAGGAGAAGCTCCCGGGGGAAGGGTTAAAAAAAAGATGCTATTTTTTTATGACAAGGAATTGCTCAGATGGTAAGTTATCTCCACTTTCAACTTAAAAATTATAGTTCCATTCACCACTCCTCGAGGGTTAAAAAAAAATCAGTATATCAGCACCAACTAACTTCTTTATTCATATAAAAATACATTCTATCAGTATCAGCACAACAAACAAAAACATGAATCATGTACACAACACCGACAAAAGATCACTAATCGTTACGTTAACAAATACTTTCTCGATTTCAAAAAAATTGAATTAGTTTGATTTGACATAAAATTTAAAAAATAAAGAAAGATTTTTAAAATAGATGGTCTAAAATTATATCCCTATCCCTACTTAATAAATTTTGTTTTTATAAAAAAAGAAGTCCACCATATGCAAGTTGAGATAATTTTTCACTTTACTAGACTTATTATCTTCAAAATAAACCATATGTATTGTTCCAGCAAGCTAACAGCTTCACCACAGAACTTGACATTGCCCATTTAATGCCTTCAATGAGTAAGAACAGATCACATAAATCCCAAAAAGAAAAATGGTGATTATACAGGATAGAAATTTAATATATAGGATGCCTTAGTCTGACTGAAATCTAATTGGCCAGTCAATTGATGCTTTAGTGTTATTGACTTGAACACCAGCCCATCAGTCCACTTTTAGAAGACTCATTGACTTTGAAACCACAATGACAGAGACAATTTCCTAGGTAAATGCATTCATGGAATTCCAAATTGTTATGGTGTGAAGGTCAATTGACTGGCTTTAATTTTCCAACTATTATTCCTATAAATGACAAGAGATTTCCTTAATAGATCATTCACAATCACAGCAAGAAAATATGGAGAGTAACTCATTTCAACTTATCTTTCTCATATTGTTATTTCAACTTTTATATTTCACTTGCATAGACTATCACTTTGTTTCCTCTGCTGGCACCTCTAAAGTGGGCACTTGCATTGAAACAGAGAAGAAAGCATTACTTAAACTTAGAGAAAATCTTACAGATCCTTCAGTCAGGCTATCTTCTTGGACTGATCAAGAAAATTGCTGTCAATGGTTTGGTGTAAGTTGTGACAACAAGACCGGAAACGTCGTAAAGATTGATCTAAGGAATAAATTTTCAAGAAACCATGAATTGGGAGGTGAGATTAATCCATCTTTACTTGAGTTACAACATTTGAGATACTTAGACTTGAGCATGAACAATTTTGAAGGAACTCAAGTGCCTGAATTCATTGGTCAAATGAAAGAATTGAGGTATCTCAATCTTTCTGGAGCTTCTTTTTCTGGTTCAGTATCTCGATTTCTTGGAAACCTCTCAAATTTGCAAGTTCTTGATTTGAGTTTCTACTCAGATCAGCCAGCTGAGAAAGACCTTGACTGGATAAAAGGACTTTCTTCTTTGGAACATTTAAATTTGGGAGGCTCAGATCTTAGCGAAGCTAATAATTCCTGGCTTCAAACAATCAATGATCATTTTCCTTCTCTCTTGGAGTTGCATTTGCCTCAATGTCAACTTTTAAACCTTCCATCTTCTCTTCCATCCCTAAATCTTGCTTCCCTTCTGGTACTTGATCTTTCTAACAATGCTTTCAACACAAGTATTTTCCCTCAATGGATATTCAAGCTTAGTAACCTTGTGCATCTTGATCTATCCTCCAACAATATCTTTAGTGAACTGCCTGATGAGTTTGCAAAGCTCACTTCCCTTGAATATCTTGATCTATCTTCCAACTATGGTATCAATGGGACACTCAAGAGAACCTTGGGGAAACTTTGCAATTTGAAGACTTTGATTCTCAATGACAACAGCATCAGTGGAAACATTACTGAGTTCATCAATGCCTTATCTGAATGCCAAAACAACAGCTTGGAGACATTGAACTTGAGTCAAAATAAACTGAGTGGCAACCTTCCTTCTACATTAGGCTACTTGAGGAAGCTAAAAGATCTTCAACTGAGGTTCAACTCACTGACAGGCACAATACCTGAAACTATAGGGAACTTATCTTACTTGGAGGCACTCTACCTCACATCCAACAAAATGAGTGGGAGCCTCACCCCAAATATCGGGCAGCTCACGTCGATGGTCTCATTGGTCATCTCTGAGAATATGTGGGAAGGTTTTGTCACAGAAGCCCATTTACTGAATCTTTCTAACTTGAAAGAATTGTCAGTTGGCGTGAAACTTGGTACGAATATTACCTTGACATTCAACATCAGCCCAAATTGGACTCCTCCATTCAAGCTGACATTCTTGACCATTCAATCATGCCAATTAGGCCCCAAATTCCCACATTGGCTCAAGGATCAGAATGAGCTCACCAGCATAATATTCAATACCGCGGGAATTTCAGATGCTGTACCAAATTGGTTTGTAGAGTTGGATTTGAAGCTTGATAATCTAGACATGGCTTTTAACACCTTGACAGGGAAAGTTCCCAACAAATTTCAGTTCAACTTGCTAGCCAATGTGGATTTAAGTACCAATCGCTTCGAGGGACCTGTCCCACTATGGTCTTCTAATGTTACATCATTGTATCTGAGGGACAACTTGTTTTCAGGACCTATTCCTCTCAGCATCTGTAGAGAACTTCCTAATTTATCAGACTTGGACATCTCCAGGAACAAGCTAAGTGGCACCATTCCCTTGTGCATGGGTGATATGAATCAGTTGGCTACTTTAGCCCTCAATAATAACCAACTTATCGGGCAATTTCCTGATTTCTCGAGTAAGCTACTATCTCTTTATTGGATAGATATTTCAGAGAACCGTCTATCCGGCCAAATTCCAGGCTCACTAGGTTCTCTCTCTAATCTGATGTTCTTAAGACTCTCAGGAAACAATCTCTCCGGAGAACTGCCTTCGAGTTTGAGAAATTGCACGAGAATGTTTAGCATCGATCTTAGTAACAATCAGTTGTCAGGGCTAATCCCAGCTTGGCTAGGGGAAACAATGAGATCACTGTTAATCCTTAGTGTAAGGGATAATAGATTTTCCGGCCCCATTCCTTTAAAAATCTGTAGCCTTTCAGGGCTTCACATACTGGACCTTTCAGGAAACAACTTATCTGGTTCTATCCCGTCCTGTTTTGGCAATTGGAAGCCTTCAAGGTTGATCTAACTGATGATGAAGCTAGAAAATATCAAGGGTCGTTGAAAGTGGAGGCAAAGGGGAAAATGCTTACTTATTATAATACCCTTTACCTAGTAAATAGTATCGATCTCTCGAGCAACGGTTTATCTGGAGAAATCCCATCAGAGATAACAAGCTTATACAAACTTGGAACCTTGAACTTGTCCAGGAACCATTTGACAGGAAAAATACCAACAGATATGGAGAAATTGAGATGGATTGAAACCTTAGATCTTTCAATAAATCAGTTGTCAGGTCCTATCCCACCAGCCATAGCTACTTTAGATTTCCTGACTCACTTTAACTTATCTTACAATAAGTTGACCGGAAAAATTCCCACTAGTACTCAGTTCCAAACAAAAGTTGATCCAACAATTTTCCAAGGAAATGCTGCACTTTGTGGTCCACCTTTGAAACAATGTGTTGGTGATGAGACTACAACATCTCAAAGTGGAAGGAACGATGAACGAGAAACAGATGACGAATATAAACTTGAGAAAGTATGGTTCTTTGCTGTTGTTGCTCTGGGATACTTGGTTGGCTTCTGGGTATTTTTTGGCACTTTGAACTTCAAGAAAAGCTGGAGAATTGCTTATTGTAGATTCATCGAGACATGCATTTTGGAGTTCAATGAAAGGACTTGCAGTTTTGTTATGAAAATGTTAGGATGTTTAATGCGTAGAAGAAACACTTAGTAATAATTGTATTAATCTCCCTCTGAAGTCTTTCTCATTAATACTAATATATATATATATATATATATATATATATATACAATGTTGAATCCTTCCAAAATAAGAATCTCAATCCTACCATAATTATACATTACAAAATATGGTAAATATGTAACTTAGTCTAGGTAGTACACGTGCTAATACACCTCCCCAGTCGGAGCGGGAGGAGGCCGGACGCTAAGACTAGATCTGAAGTCAAGGAAGAGCTGTCGTGAAAGGCCTTTGGTGAATATATCCGCATACTGATATGAAGAAGGCACATGCATCACCCTAACATGACTAAGAGCAACCTTCTCACGAACAAAGTGTATATCCATCTCAATGTGCTTGGTTGGCTGATGCCGAACTCGATTATAAGATAAATATGACGGATATGATATCACAGTAAACCAAAGACGCCTTACGCAAGGGACATTGCAGCTCCAAAATAAGGTTTCGAAGCCAACAGATCTCAACAACAACATTAACAACGCCTCTGTACTCTGCTTCTACACTCAAACGGGATAGGGTGGCCTGTCTTTTGGCAGACCATGAAATGAGATTATCCCCTAAGAACACACAGTAGCCGGAGGTGGAGCGTCGCGTGTCCGGACAGTCTGCCCAATCAGCATCCGTGTATGATAATAACTTGGTCGGTGCTGAGGGGTATAGGTGCAATTCATAATCAAGTGTGCCCTTGACGTATCGAATGATACGCTTAAGGGCAGTAAAATGAGGCTCCCTGGGGCATGCATAAATAAGCATATGTAATATCCCGTACTTTCGGGTCACCGTTTGAATCGCTAGACGTATGTAAATAGATCCGAGCATTGGAAAAAATTCATGTTATATTTACATATGCTAATAAAGAGTTTAGCTTATAAAATGATTAAACCTCGAAATAATTTTGGACGTAACAAGTGTGACGACGGAAGTTTAAAATAAATTTGGTGCGTGCATAAAAAGGTTATGTACTAGTGTCATATTACAAATTATGATATTGGGTATAAGAAGATCTTATAAGTTATTGAGATTTAAGTGAATTGTGATCATGAAATTAATTATGTGTGTGATTGATAAATTTTACGGAAGCAGGTCATTTGGTTAATGGAGTGGAGGTGTACGTGTGGCTTGGAAAAGAATCCTAAATGACTAATCCTATAATTTAGAGATGTGGCAGCTTGTGGGATTAAGGCTAGTGGGGGACAACATAATAAGGAATCATTTTTCATTTTGGGGGTTTATATGATGGGTTAGAGATCAATTCGTTTAAGCATGGGCACACAAAAAATCCTCCAACCCTTTTTATTTTGTTAAAACGAAAGCAGTAGACAAAATCCTCTAACTTCCGTTTGATGTAAAACTGAAACAGTCCTCTCGTTGCTCACTTAGAGAAAATTTTGCTTCTTTTCCTTTTCTTTAAATCTCGTGCTATGTTTTGAAAATTTCTCGGTCAAGCTCTCGTTTTGATTAAAGTTTGCTCCACTTATCGAGGTATGTTAAGACAAATTATTTCTTTCTTTTGGCATGTTTATGTAACGAAATATAACAGTGATATTGCTCCATAATTTATTGTACTCCTAGTAGTTAAGAAAATTCATGTTGTTGATTCCATTGCTAAAAGCATGTCTAAATATGTTCCTAAGTCCTTATTAAGGCATACGAAAAAGATGTTGATATTCACAGTGTTAGCCAAAGGTGCAATGTATGTCACTCAGAGTATTTTATTGTTATTCATGCATATTCATTTGCATTGCATTCATATATTACCTTGGACCCACTTGTGCTATGCACACTACTATATGATAAATATTATATATAGGGGATATGGGGAAAGGGAAAGACGTTATATACGCACACCACCTGCAGCTGGTACAGACTATCACAAAAGAGTCCGAAGAGGCCAAATATTTAGCTTGTGTGGTCAAAATGGATGCCTGTGTGGCTAAGACGATATGAATGTCTGTATGGCTGATATAACCTGATGTACACAGAGGCGGTTATGGGAGGATGTCTGTATGGCCATTAGTATACCGCATTTGCATCATGCATATATTCATTAACCATTATATGGTATGACGCCCACAGAGGCTGTTATGGTAAGGAAGATGGTCGAAGAGAGTTGAGGTATATGTATATTGCATTTGTGCATAACATTTAGGCTTCTGTATTAAGGCCCTCAAAGGCATTTACTGTTGGTCCGCTGTTTCTATTTCAGTTATTGGTATATCCCTATTATGTTATTATTCATGCCTGGCATACTTAGTACATCAGTTGTACTGACGTCCCTTTTGTCGGGAACGTTGTGTTTCATGCCCGCAGGTTCAGTTAAAGAGGGTGATGGTTCACGCTAGTAGGTTGCTGGTTCAGCTGATGTTGGAGCACTCTATTTGTTTCAGAGTTGCAGTCTGGTCGTGATACAGGATTTTTGCATTTGCATATGGGTATGGCAGAGTCATGTCCCGTCTTTGTTATGTCATGTATTCTTTAGAGTCTTGTAGACAGGTGTCTTGTGTGTAGTAGTCATGTATGGCCTTGTCAGCCTTGGTATGAGTATGTATATATATATAAGTTGGTTTTCTGGATTAAGATTTCACATACTGGTTTTTTGACTTAGTCCGTATTTAATTATGATTAAGTGTTGAATGTACAATTAGTAGTACCCGGCGGGTGGGATTCGGGTGCCCGTCGCGGCCTTCCGGTTTGGGTCGTGACAAACTTGGTATTAGAGCATGTCTGTCCTAGGGAGTCTACAAGCCCTGTCTAGTAGAGTCTTGTTTATGGGTATGTCGTGCACTATACTTATAACCAGGATGTTGCCTGACATTTAGGGATGGTTTCCATTCTTTCATCTCATAAATCGTGCAGTAGAGCTGAGTTTTAAGAATTCGAGTTTAACTCGTGCCTAATACCGTTTCGGTGATGGTGGTTACCAAAAAGACTTCGGTTAGTTTATACTCGTAGCCAATAAATGAGCGATTTCTACCAAGATGATTGATACGCCAGAAGGGGCCGTACTATTATTAAAATTAGAGATTATGAGAAGTTATCTCACTCATATACGGAAGATGGAAAAGATAATGCAAGCCTGAAAAACAAAATGTTTAGTAAGGTAAAGGAAGTACTAAGCATCGAAACGCAGAAGATTGTAAGGATTTTCTCTGTAGACCTTATCGTATTTACGATTACAGCAATACCTTCTTCCAGAAGGATTATGATTAGCAGGGAGATTGAAGTTGGATTGAATATAAAAACGAGTAATATGCTCTCCATTAAGATAAGAATAAGTTGATTTCCCAGGGATCGGTGAATCCCGTAACACTAGAGGAGTTAAGGAAGGCTCATGTACCATCAGTCCTACCACCGCGGCTCCGTCTGATTAGGATGTAAGGAGACCGGTACAGGTATTAAATCAATTGGTTACCTCTCAGGGACGACCTCATCCTGAAGCATTTGATAGAGATAGGCCCCTTGGGAAGTTAGGGAGCTTATAATCGAAGGAATTTATTAGCCAGGGATCGACGATATTTAAAGGGTTCAAAGATGCCGATATCTCGGGGTCAAAGTTGTAGAGGTCGAGTGAGACCGCCCCGACCGTCTTATAGTCAAGTAGCAACTTTGACAAAAGCATCAGAAGGAAAGAAATTCAGAGAGCAGCAGTATATCGAGCATAGCCACATTGAGTCATAGCAACAAAGAACAAAATGCAGTAGCATGTGCATCATTAAACTACCAAAGTGTAGCAAGAAGATGTAGCAACAGTGGGTTCAAAACATCAACAGTTAGATAGCCTTGACAGGTATCATATTCTCAGGATGTGCAACAGTTTATCAAAGTTCAGCAACAGCTCGAGGACATTTGGGATTTGAAAATCACCAAGTCATGCAAAGAAAAGAGGGGTGAAGAATGAGTATCACAACTTGCTCAAGTAACAGATGGATTATTATATTAGATAAATGTTAGGATATCCAAAGGAGTGGATGAGCGCACAAAATAGCTTCATGAATGTAACTTCCCTATAATAATAGGGGCAATCGAGGTCTAGAATAATGGTACAATCAAAGGATGGCGGTAGGGAATATGAAAATAGTTAATAAGTATGAATGAATGGTATGATTAAGTACCCAGGGCAGAAATGTTTTCCGCTTAGTGACGAATGGAATGAAAGATTACAACAAAAAGGATAAAGGTAAATGAGATTAAAGTTATGCGGGTATCACAAATGTATGATTATTCTAGAACGGCGAAAGGATCAATGGTGGATGAGGGACTGAAGGAACTCTTTGGCCAAAGGTGGCAATTCTCTAATGTGCAAAAAAGGAGTATGAGAGGTTCCTATTGCTATCCTAGATCGACAAGTCCGCAAGTTGAGGACTAAGGGAGTAGCCTTTGTAAAAGTTTTTTGGCAGAATAAGAACGTGGAAGAGATGACATGGGAGGCGGAAGAGGAAATGATGCATAAATATCCACACCTGTTCCAGACCAACGCCGAGGTTCCAAAAGGAGCATAATGTGAGTTCTATCTCATGGTATTATAATTAATGCTTGGAGACCATTAGAGGTCTGATGTAGTGATGTATGAAGGTAGTTGTATTTTCGGGCTACGTAACGGGGATTAGATATGTCACCCCAACATTCAAGGACGAATGTTTCTAAGGGGGGAAGGATGTAATATCCCGTACTTTTGGGTCACAGTTTGAATCGCTAGACGTATGTAAATAGACCCGGCGTTGGAAAAATTCATGTTATATTTACATATGCTAATAAAGAGTTTAGCATATAAAAAGATTAAACCCCGAAATAATTTTGGACGTAACAAGTGTGACGACGGAAGTCGAAAATAAATTTGGTGCGTGCATAAAAAGGTTATGGACTAGTGTCATATTACAAATTATGACATTGGGTATAAGAAGATCTTATAAGTTATTGAGATTTAAGTGAATTGTGATCATGAAATTAATTATGTGTGTGATTGATAAATTTTACGGAAGCAGGTCATTTGGTTAATGGAGTAGAGGTGTACGTGTGGCTTGGAAAAGAATCCTAAATGACTAATCCTATAATTTAGAGATGTGGCAGCTTGTGGGATTAAGGCTAGTGGGGGACAACATAATGAGGAATCATTTTTCATTTTGGTGGTTTATATGTTGGGTTAGAGATTAATTCGTTTAAGCATAGGCACAAAAAAAAAATCCTCCAACCCTTTTTATTTTGTTGAAACGAAAGCAGTAGACAAAATCCTTCAACTTCCATTTGATGTAAAACTGAAATAGTCCACTAGTTGCCCACTTAGAGAAAATTTTACTTCTTTTCCTTTTCTTTAAATCTCGTGCTATGCTTTGCAAATTTCTCGGCCAAGCTCTCGTTTTGATTAAAGTTTGTTCCACTTATCGAGGTATGTTAAGGCAAATTATTTCTTTCTTTTGGCATATTCCATGTAACGAAATATAACCATGATATTGCTCCATAATTTATTGTACTCCTAGTAGTTAAGAATATTCATGTTGTTGATTCCTATGCTAAAAGCATGTCTAAATATGTTCTTAAGTCCTTATTGAGGCATACGAAAAAGATGTTGATATTCACAGTGTTAGCCAAAGGTGCAAGGATATTATGTCACTCAAGGTATTTTATTATTATTCATGCATATTCATTTGCATTGCATTCATATATTACCTTGGACCCACTTGTGCTATGCACACTACTATATGATAAATATTATATATAGGGGATATGAGGAAAGAGAAAGACGTTATATGCGCACACCACCTGCAGCTGGTACAGACTATCACAAAAGAGCCCGAATAGGTCAAATATCGAGCATGTGTGGCTAAGACGATATGAATGTTTGTGTGGCCGATATAACCTGATACCCACAAAGGCGGTTATGGGAGGATGCCTATGTGGCCATTAGTATACCGCATTTGCATCATGCATACATTCATTAATCATTATATGGTATGACGCCCACATTGGTTGTTATGGTAAGGAGGATGGCCGAAGAGGCTGAGGTATATGTATACTGCATTTGTGCATAACATTTAGACATATGTATTAGGGTCCTCAAAGGCATTTACTGTTGGTCGGCTATTTCTGTTTCAGTTGTTGGTATATCCCTATTATGCTATTATTCATGCCTGACATACTCAGTACATCAGTCGTACTGACGTCCCTTTTGTCGGGGGACGTTGCGTTTCATGCCCGCATGTTCAGTTAAAGAGGGTGACAGTTCACGCTAGTAGGTTGCTGGTTCAGCTGATGTTGGAGCACTCTATTTGTTTCAGAGTTCCAGTCTGGTCGTGGTACAGTATTTTTGCATCCGCATATAGGTATGACGAGGTCCTGTTCCGTCCTTGTGATGTCATGTATTCTTTAGAGGCTTGTAGACATGTGTCATGTGTGTAGTAGTCCTGTATGGCATTGTTAGCCTTGGTATGGGTATGTGTGTGTGTGTGTGTATATATATATATATATATATATATATATATATATATAAGTTGGTTTTCTGGATAAAGATTTCACATACTGGTCTTTCGGCTTAGTCCCTATTTATTTATGATTAAGTGTTGGATGTACAATTAGTGGTACCCGGCAGGTAGGATCCGTGTGCCCGTCGCAGCCCTCTGGTACAAAAATTATGAAACGCGGAATTATTAAACTCACGACCGTTATCACATTGGAATGCTTTTATGGATTTTTCAAATTGTGTTTTGATAAAGTTATGAAACTCAAAAAACTTGGTATAGACTTCAGATTTGAACTTTAGATGGTAAATTCATATAAAGTGCGAAAAGTCATCTAACAACACAAGATAAAATTTATGATCCAGTGAACTAACAACAAGGGATGTCCATAAATCTGCATGAGTAATATCAAACGGAGAGAACGTAACACTTAAAGAAGACTGAAAAGGAAGACGAACGTGTTTGCCTAGAGGTTAAGACAAACATTGTTGAGCCGGTTTTCCACTAGAACATCGAATTAAATTATTGGTCCGAAGAAAATTTAAAAAGGGGCTCCGGGATGTCAAGTTTATTGTGCCAAGTAGACGGAGAGATTGTTGCTAAGGCTGTGGGGGAGTGACTTGGACTGTGAGAGATGTGGGAGGGGTGACACAGGCAGCGGACATGGATATGAACGGATAGAGGTCCCCTTCACTATTGCATCTCGTTAGGAGTTTTCTGGTACGTAGGTCCGTTATAGAAAACTCAAACGGGTCAAAATTAATTGACACGAAATTATTTGTGGCAAATTTTCTAATGAAGATTAGGTTCTTGATAATGTGTGGGGCATAGAAGACATTATTTAGGGAGAAGTGGAGATGCGGTGGTGTGGTAAGAGTGTGGTCAAATCCTTGAATTGGAATGTGGTGACCATTATCGACTATAATAGATTGCGGAGTATTTAAATTCCGCAGTTGAATAAGATTACCATAATTATTGGTAAGATAAGACGTGACTCCCGTATAGATATACCACGTATTATCGGGCGGTTGACGGATTAAGGAAGTCATTGATTTATTTTCGGATAAATGACAAAATTTTAATTATTGTCCAGTAAAGGATAAAAAGATAGCAAAAAGGAGAAAAATTATGTGACTGTTGTTTCTCGAAAAAGGAAGAGGAAAAGCATAGAAAAGCAATCAAAACGTGTTGGGGGCACGTTTACTGTTTCTCTGGTAAAGAAACAGGCGGAGCAGTGGAACTTTGCTTGTTGTTTTAGTAAAGAAAAAAAAGAAGCAAATCAATGGCTTTTTAGGTAATGGACAGATAGCAAAGAAAGAAATTCTGACACTGCAGGCATCAGAAACCGAGGGGAAAGAAAAGAATTAGGATTTAGGTTTTGACCTTTAATATCACGTAGAATTGTATTAATCTTCTTTATAAGTTTTTTTCATTAATACAAATATATATAGGTATATAATATTGAATTCTTCCAAAATAAGAATCTCAATCCTAACATAATTATATATTACAAAATATGATAAATATGTAACGTAGTCTAGGCAGTACACATGCTAATACTTAGGAAAAAGTTGAAAACTGTTTGTCAACTTTAGCAAGGTATTCAATAAGTGGAGCTATATGAGTTTGTCTCTGCCATTCTGTTATATTTTGTGTTTTAGTTTCAGTATAGCACATATTACTTACTTTTGTATATGAAAAAATGTAAAGCAATGCTACCTAAATGTTTATCTGATTTACTAAAATCAACACAAGTGAGCGGATGGTCTTCCCACATTGTGGGATTTCACTGAATATGTTATTATTGTTGTTGTCATTGGTTTGAATAATTTTCAGAAAGATCGTTTGCTCATCCATTATAATAGTATCTCAATTTTACTTTTATTTGGTAAAGTAGTGTTTTTAAGAAACGCAGCAAGTATTTTGACTTTTAAGAAGTAAAATGTGAGTAGTATTTTGAAAGTGAGAAAATATTATAGCAGGCTAATTTATAGGAGGCAAAAATCTTAGTACCATCCTTTTGCAAGTCACGTTTCCATCATACATACTGGAAGTTGCAACAATCATTGCAGTAAAGTCCATAGCTTCTGTCAGCACCAACTAACTTTATTTTTTTTCCATATAAAAATAAATTCTATCAGTATATTAACAAAGTTGCTCAGATGGTAAGCGTCATTCACTTTCAATTTCAATCTGAAGGTTGCGAGTTTGAATTATCAAGAGAGCAAAGGAGAAGCTTCCGGGGGAAGGGTTAAAAAAATATGCTATTTTTTTATGACAAGGAATTGCTCAGATGGTAAGTTATCTCCACTTTCAACTTAAAAATTATAGTTCCATTCACCACTCCTCGAGGGTTAAAAAAAAAATCAGTATATCAGCACCAACTAACTTCTTTATTCATATAAAAATACATTCTATCAGTATCAGCACAACAAACAAAAACATGAATCATGTACACAACACTGACAAAAGATCACTAATCGTTACGTTAACAAATACTTTCTCGATTTCAAAAAAATTGAATTAGTTTGATTTGACATAAAATTTAAAAAATAAAGAAAGATTTTTAAAATAGATGGTCTAAAATTATATCCCTATCCCTACTTAATAAATTTTGTTTTTATAAAAAAAGAAGTCCACCATATGCAAGTTGAGATAATTTTTCACTTTACTAGACTTATTATCTTCAAAATAAACCATATGTATTGTTCCAGCTTCACCACAGAACTTGACATTGCCCATTTAATGCCTTCAATGAGTAAGAACAGATCACATAAATCCCAAAAAGAAAAATGGTGATTATACAGGATAGAAATTTAATATATAGGATGCCTTAGTCTGACTGAAATCTAATTGGCCAGTCAATTGATGCTTTAGTGTTATTGACTTGAACACCAGCCCATCAGTCCACTTTTAGAAGACTCATTGACTTTGAAACCACAATGACAGAGACTATTTCCTAGGTAAATGCATTCATGGAATTCCAAATTGTTATGGTGTGAAGGTCAATTGACTGGCTTTAATTTTCCAACTATTATTCCTATAAATGACAAGAGATTTCCTTAATAGATCATTCACAATCACAGCAAGAAAATATGGAGAGTAACTCATTTCAACTTATCTTTCTCATATTGTTATTTCAACTTTTATATTTCACTTGCATAGACTATCACTTTGTTTCCTCTGCTGGCACCTCTAAAGTGGGCACTTGCATTGAAACAGAGAAGAAAGCATTACTTAAACTTAGAGAAAATCTTACAGATCCTTCAGTCAGGCTATCTTCTTGGACTGATCAAGAAAATTGCTGTCAATGGTTTGGTGTAAGTTGTGACAACAAGACCGGAAACGTCGTAAAGATTGATCTAAGGAATAAATTTTCAAGAAACCATGAATTGGGAGGTGAGATTAATCCATCTTTACTTGAGTTACAACATTTGAGATACTTAGACTTGAGCATGAACAATTTTGAAGGAACTCAAGTGCCTGAATTCATTGGTCAAATGAAAGAATTGAGGTATCTCAATCTTTCTGGAGCTTCTTTTTCTGGTTCAGTATCTCGATTTCTTGGAAACCTCTCAAATTTGCAAGTTCTTGATTTGAGTTTCTACTCAGATCAGCCAGCTGAGAAAGACCTTGACTGGATAAAAGGACTTTCTTCTTTGGAACATTTAAATTTGGGAGGCTCAGATCTTAGCGAAGCTAATAATTCTTGGCTTCAAACAATCAATGATCATTTTCCTTCTCTCTTGGAGTTGCATTTGCCTCAATGTCAACTTTTAAACCTTCCATCTTCTCTTCCATCCCTAAATCTTGCTTCCCTTCTGGTACTTGATCTTTCTAACAATGCTTTCAACACAAGTATTTTCCCTCAATGGATATTCAAGCTTAGTAACCTTGTGCATCTTGATCTATCCTCCAACAATATCTTTAGTGAACTGCCTGATGAGTTTGCAAAGCTCACTTCCCTTGAATATCTTGATCTATCTTCCAACTATGGTATCAATGGGACACTCAAGAGAACCTTGGGGAAACTTTGCAATTTGAAGACTTTGATTCTCAATGACAACAGCATCAGTGGAAACATTACTGAGTTCATCAATGCCTTATCTGAATGCCAAAACAACAGCTTGGAGACATTGAACTTGAGTCAAAATAAACTGAGTGGCAACCTTCCTTCTACATTAGGCTACTTGAGGAAGCTAAAAGATCTTCAACTGAGGTTCAACTCACTGACAGGCACAATACCTGAAACTATAGGGAACTTATCTTACTTGGAGACACTCTACCTCACATCCAACAAAATGAGTGGGAACCTCACCCCAAATATCGGGCAGCTCACGTCGATGGTCTTATTGGACATCTCTGAGAATATGTGGGAAGGTTTTGTCACAGAAGCCCATTTACTGAATCTTTCTAACTTGAAAGAATTGTCAGTTGGCGTGAAACTTGGTAAGAATATTACCTTGACATTCAACATCAGCCCAAATTGGACTCCTCCATTCAAGCTGACATTCTTGACCATTCAATCATGCCAATTAGGCCCCAAATTCCCACATTGGCTCAAGGATCAGAATGAGCTCACCAGCATAATATTCAATACCGCGGGAATTTCAGATGCTGTACCAAATTGGTTTGTAGAGTTGGATTTGAAGCTTCATAATCTAGACGTGGCTTATAACACATTGACAGGGAAAGTTCCCAACAAATTTCAGTTCAACTTGCTAGCCAATGTGGATTTAAGTACCAATCGCTTCGAGGGACCTGTCCCACTATGGTCTTCTAATGTTACAACATTGTATCTGAGGGACAACTTGTTTTCAGGACCTATTCCTCTCAGCATCTGTGGAGAACTTCCTAATTTATCAGACTTGGACATCTCCAGGAACAAGCTAAGTGGCACCATTCCCTTGTGCATGGGTGATATGAATCAGTTGGCTACTTTAGCCCTCAATAATAACCAACTTATCGGGCAATTTCCTGATTTCTCGAGTAAGCTACTATCTCTTTATTGGATAGATATTTCAGAGAACCGTCTATCCGGCCAAATTCCAGGCTCACTAGGTTCTCTCTCTAATCTGATGTTCTTAAGACTCTCAGGAAACAATCTCTCCGGAGAACTGCCTTCGAGTTTGAGAAATTGCACGAGAATGTTTAGCATCGATCTTAGTAACAATCAGTTGTCAGGGCTAATCCCAACTTGGCTAGGGGAAACAATGAGATCACTGTTAATCCTTAGTGTAAGGGATAATAGATTTTCCGGCCCCATTCCTTTAAAAATCTGTAGCCTTTCAGGGCTTCACATACTGGACCTTTCAGGAAACAACTTATCTGGTTCTATCCCATCCTGTTTTGGCAATTTGGAAGCCTTCAAGGTTGATCTAACTGATGAGGAAGTTGGAAAATATGAAGGGTCGTTGAAAGTGGAGGCAAAGGGGACAATGCTTACTTATTCTAATACCCTTTACCTAGTAAATAGTATCGATCTCTCGAGCAACGGTTTATCTGGAGAAATCCCATCAGAGATAACAAGCTTATACAAACTTGGAACCTTGAACTTGTCCAGGAACCATTTGACAGGAAAAATACCAACAGATCTGGGGAAATTGAGATGGATGGAAACCTTAGATCTTTCAATAAATCAGTTGTCAGGTCCTATCCCACCAGCCATAGCTACTTTAGATTTCCTGACTCACTTTAACTTGTCTTACAATAAGTTGACCGGAAAAATTCCCACTAGTACTCAGTTCCAAACAAAAGTTGATCCAACAATTTTTCAAGGAAATGCTGCACTTTGTGGTCCACCTTTGAAACAATGTGTTGGTGATGGGACTACAACATCTCAAAGTGGAAGGAACGATGAACGAGAAACAGATGACGAATATAAACTTGAGAAAGTATGGTTCTTTGCTGTTGTTGCTCTGGGATACTTGGTTGGCTTCTGGGTATTTTTTGGCACTTTGAACTTCAAGAAAAGCTGGAGAATTGCTTATTGTAGATTCATCGAGACATGCATTTTTGAGTTCAATGAAAGGTCTTGCAGTTTTGTTATGAAAATGTTAGGATGTCTAATGCGTAGAAGAAACACTTAGGGTATAATTGTATTAATATCCTTAGAAGTCTTTCTCAATAATACAAATATATATAAGTATACAATGTTGAATTCTTCCAAAATAAGAATCTCAATCCTACCATAATTATACATTACAAAATATGGTAAATATGTAACTTTGTCTAGGTAGTACACGTGCTAATACACCTCCTCAGTCGGAGCGGGAGGAGGCCGGACGCTAAGATTAGATCTGAAGTCACGGAAGAGCTGTCGTGGAAGGCCTTTGGTGAATATATATGCATACTGATATGAATAAGGCACATGCATCACCCTAACATGACTAAGAGCAACCTTCGCACGAACAAAGTGTATATCCATCTCAATTTGCTTGGTTGGCTGATGTTGAACCGGATTATGAAATAAATATATGACGGATATGTTATCACAGTAAACCAAAGACGTCTTACGCAAGGGATATTGCAGCTCCAAAAGAAGGTTTCGAAGCCAACAGATCTCAGCAACAACATTAACAACGCCTCTGTACTCTGCTTCTGCACTTAAACAGGATAGGGTGGCCTGCCTTTTGGCAGGCCATGAAATGAGATTATCCCCTAAGAACACACAGTAGCCGGAGGTGGAGCGTCGCGTGTCCGGACAGTCTGCCCAATCAGCATCCGTGTATGATAATAACTTGGTTGGTGCTGAGGGATATAGGTGCAATTCATAATCAAGTGTGCCCTTGACGTATCGAATGATACGCTTAAGGGTAGTAAAATGAGGCTCCCTAGGGCATGCATGAATAAGCATATGTAATATCCCGTACTTTCGGATCACGGTTTGAATCGCTAGACGTATCTAAATAGACTCGAGCGTTGAAAAAATTCATGTTATATTTACATATGCTAATAAAGAGTTTAACATATAAAAGGATTAAACCCCGAAATAATTTTGGACGTAACAAGTGTGACGATGGAAGTTTAAAATAAATTTGGTGCGTGCATAAAAAGGTTATGGACTAGTGTCATATTACAAATTATGACATTGAGTATAAGAAGATCTTATAAGTTATTGAGATTTAAGTGAATTGAGATCATGTAATTAATTATGTGTGTGATTGATAAATTTTACGGAGGCATGTCATTTGGTTAATGGAGTGGAGGCGTGTACGTGTGGCTTAGAAAAAGAATCCTAAATGACTAATCCTGTAATTTAGAGATGTGGCAGCTTGTAGGATTAAGGCTAGTAGGGGACAACATAATGAGGAATCATTTTTCATTTTGGGGGTTTATATGATGGGTTAGAGATCAATTCGTTTAAGCATAGGCACACAAAAAATCCTCCAACCCTTTTTATTTTGTTGAAATGAAAGCAGTAGACAAAATCCTCTAACTTCCAGTTGATGTAAAACTGAAACAGTCCACTCGTTGCTCACTCAGAGAACATTTTGCTTCTTTTCCTTTTCTTTAAATCTCGTGCTATGCTTTGCAAATTTCTCGGCCAAGCTCTCGTTTGATTAAAGTTTGCTTCACTTATCGAGGTATGTTAAGGCAAATTATTTCTTTCTTTTGGCATGTTTTATGTAACGAAATATAACTGTGATATTGCTCAAAAATTTATTCTACTCCTAGTAGTTAAGAATATTCACGTTGTTGATTCCTATGCTAAAAACATGTCTAAATATGTTCCTAAGTCCTTATTGAGGCATACAGAAAAGATGTTGATATTCACAGTGTTAGCCAAATGTGCAATGTATGTCACTCCGGGTATTTTATTGTTATTCATGCATATTCATTTGCATTGCATTCATATATTACCTTGGACCAACTTGTGCTATGCACACTACTATATGGTAAATATTATATATAGGGGATATGGGGAAAGGGAAAGGCGTTATATACTCACACCACCTGCAGCTGGTACATACTATCACAAAAGAGCCCGAAGAGGCCAAATATTGAGCCTGTGTGGTCAAAATGGATGCATGTGTGGCTAAGACGATATGAATGCCTGTGTGGCCGATATAACCTGATACCCACAAAGGCGGTTATGGGAGGAAGCTTGTGTGGCTATTAGTATACCTCATTTGCATCATGCATATATTCATTAACCATTATATGGTATGACGCCCACAGAGGTTGTTATGGTAAGGAAGATGGCCGAAGAGGCTGAGGTATATGTATACTGCATTTGTGCATAACATTTAGGCATATGTATTAGGGCCCTCAGATGTATTTACTGTTGGTCGACTGTTTCTATTTCAGTTATTGGTATATCCCTATTATGCTATTATTCATGCATGACATACTCAGTACATCAGTCGTACTGACGTCCCTTTTGTCAGGGGACAGTGTGTTTCATGCCCGCAGATTCAGTTAAAGAGGGTGACGGTTCACGCTAGTAGGTTCTTTGGTTCGGTGATGTTGGAGCACTCTATTTGTTTCAGAGTTGCAGTCTGGTCGTGATACGGTATTTTTGCATACGCATATGGGTATGGCAGGGTCCTGTCCCGTCCTTGTTATGTCATTTATTCTTTAGAGGCTTGTAGACATGTGTCTTGTGTGTAGTAGTCATATATGTCCTTGTCGGCCTTGGTATGAGTATGTATATATATATATTGGTTTTCCGGATATATATATATATATATATATATATATATATATAAGTGTTGAATGTACGATTAGTAGTACCGACGGGTGGGATTCGAGTGCCCGTCGCGGCCCTCCGATTTGGGTCGTGACAAACTTGGTATCAGAGCATGTCTGTCATAGGGAGTCTACAAGCCGTGTCTAGCAGAGTCTTGTTTATGGGTATGTTGTGCACCATACTTATAAGCAGGATGTTGCCTGACATTTAGGGATAGTTTCCATTCTTTCATCTCATAAATCGTGCAGTAGAGCTGTGTTTTAAGAATTCGAGTTTAACTCGTGCCTAATACCGTTTCGGTGATGACGGTTACCAAAAAGACTTAGGTTAGTTTATACTCGTAGCCAGTAAATGAGCAATTTCTACCAAGATGATTGATACGCCAGAAGGGGCAGTACTATTATTAAAATTAGAGATTTTGAGAAGTTATCTCACTCATATACGGAAGCTAGAAAAGATAATGCAAGTCTGAAAAATAAAATGTTTAGTAAGGTAAAGGAAGTACTAAGCATCGGAGCGCAGAAGATTGTAAGAATTTTCTCTGTAGACCTTATCGTATTTACAATTACAGAAATACCTTCTTCCAGAAGGATTATGATTAGCAGGGAGATTGAAGTTGGATTGAATATAAAAACGAGTAATATGCTCTCCATTGAGATAAGAATAAGTTGATTTCCCAGGGATCGGCGAATCCTGTAGCACCAGATGAGTTAAGGAAGGCTCATGTACCATCAGTCCTACCCCCGGGGCTCCGTCTGATTAGGATGTAAAGAGACCGGTGCAGGTATTAAATCAATTGGTTACCTCTCAGGGACGACCTCATCCTGAAGCATTTGATAGAGATAGGCCCATTGGGGAGTCAGGGAGCTTATAATCGAAGGAATTTATTAGACTGGGATTGACGATATTTAAAGGGTTCAAAGATGTCGATATCTCGGGGTCAAAGTTGTAGAGGTCGAGTGAGACTGCCCCGACCGTCTTATAGTCAAGTAGCAACTTTGACAGAAGCATCAGAAGGAAAGAAATTCATAGAGCAACAGTATATCGAGCATAGCCACATTGAGCCGTAGCAACAAAGAACAAAATGCAGCAACATGTGCATTATTAAACTACCAAAGTGTAGTAAGAAGATGTAGCAACAGTGGGTTCAAAACAACAGCAGTTAGATAGCCTTGACAAGTAGCATATTCTCAGGATGAGCAATAGTTTATCAAAGTTTAGCAGCAACTCGAGGACATTTGAGATTTGAAAATCACCAAGTCATGCAAAGGAAAGAGTGGTGAAGAATGAGTATCACAACTTGCTCAAGTAACAGATGGATTATTATATTAGATAAAGGTTAGGATATCTAAAGGAGTGGGTGAGCGCACAAAATAGCTTCATGAATGTAACTTCCCTATAATAATAGGGGAAATCGAGGTCGAGGATAATGGTACAATCAAAGGATGGCGGTAGGGAATATGAAAATAGTTAATAAGTATGAATGAATGTTATGATTAAGTACCCAGGGCAGAAATATTTTCCGCTTAGTGACGAATGGAATGAAGGATTACAACAAAAAGGATAAAGGTAAATGAGATTATAGTTATGCGGGTCTCACACATGTATGATTATTCTAGAACGGCGAAATGATCAATGGTAGAGGAGGGACTGAAGGAACTCTTTGGCCAAAGGTGGCGATCCTCTGATGTGTAAAAAGGGAGTATGAGAGGTTCCTATTGCTATCCTAGATCGACAAGTCCGCAAGTTGAGGACTAAGGGAGTAGCCTTTGTAAAAGTTCTTTGGCGGAATAAGAACGTGGAAGAGATGACATGGGAGGCGGAAAAGGAAATGATGCACAAATATCCACACCTGTTCCAGACCAACGCCGAGGTTCCAAAAGGAGCATAATGTGAGTTCTATCTCATAGTATTATAATTAATGCTTGGAGACCATGAGAGGTCTGATGTATGAAGATAGTTGTATTTTCGGGCTACGTAACGGGGATTAGATATGTCACCCCAACATTCAAGGACGAATGTTTCTAAGGGGGGAAGGATGTAATATCCCGTACTTTTGGGTCACAGTTTGAATCGCTAGACGTATGTAAATAGACCCGAGCGTTGGAAAAATTCATGTTATATTTACATATGCTAATAAAGAGTTTAGCATATAAAAAGATTAAACCCCGAAATAATTTTGGACGTAACAAGTGTGACGACGGAAGTCGAAAATAAATTTGGTGCGTGCATAAAAAGGTTATGGACTAGTGTCATATTACAAATTATGACATTGGGTATAAGAAGATCTTATAAGTTATTGAGATTTAAGTGAATTGTGATCATGAAATTAATTATGTGTGTGATTGATAAATTTTACGGAAGCAGGTCATTTGGTTAATGGAGTGGAGGCGTGTACGTGTTGCTTGGAAAAGAATCCTAAATGACTAATCCTATAATTTAGAGAAGTGGCAGCTTGTGGGATTAAGGCTAGTGGGGGACAATATAATGAGGAATCATTTTTCATTTTGGGGGTTTATATGTTGGGTTAGAGATCAATTCGTTTAAGCATAGGCACAAAAAAAAAAATCCTCCAACCCTTTTTATTTTGTTGAAATGAAAGCAGTAGAAAAATCCTTCAGCTTCCATTTGATGTAAAACTGAAACAGTCCACTCGTTGCTCACTTAGAGAAAATTTTGCTTCTTTTCCTTTTCTTTAAATCTCGTGCTATGCTTTGCAAATTTCTCGGCCAAGCTCTCGTTTTGATTAAAGTTTGCTCCACTTATCAAGGTACGTTAAGGTAAATTATTTCTTTCTTTTGGTATGTTCCATGTACCATCCTTTCAAGTCACGTTTCAAAAATCTTCGTACCATCCTTTTGCAAGTCACGTTTCCATCATACATACTGGAAGTTGCAACAATCATTGCAGTAAAGCCCATAGCTTCTGTCACCACCAACTAACTTTATTTTTATCTATATAAAAATACATTCTATCAGTATATTAACAGAGTTGCTCAGATGGTAAGCGCATTTCAATTTCAATATGAAGGTTGTGAGTTCGAATTACCAAGAGAACAAAGGAGAAGCTCCTAGGGAGTTAAAAAAAAGAAGCTATTAACATGAATCATGTGCACAACTCTGACAAAAGATCACTAATCGTTACGTTAACAAATACTTTTTTGATTTAAATTTTTTTGACCTAGTTTGATTTATACAAAATTTAAGAAATAAATTAAGATTTTTAAAATGAATGATCCAAATCAAATTTTAAATATTTGTGTGGTTGTAAATGATCTCATAAAATTAAATTAATTGTAAATATAGAAAGTAATCAGTATTTTTCATATAAACTAATAAGAAAATTAGAATAATTTTTTTGAAACGGCAGAAGTAATAATTGCCCATCTTTTTGGCAAATAGGCCTCGTTTTTTCAATACTTTACAGGAGTTAAAACAAACAGTAAAAATATGAGAAAATGACAACAACCATCCCTTATATTTAGTAGTAGATTCAAAGTAGTCCCTAAGAGTTCTGAATAGTTTTAGTTCTTAAATTTTGTCAAAAATAAGCAATTCTGGTCTCTAACAAATTCTATTTAATAGATTTAACGGAGCTCTGATTTTTTTTTCTTTTAGTGGGAACTCATATTATTTGGACATATAATTTTTTGCGGTTTCTATCTAGTACAACTTTTTATGTCAATTTTTGTTGTGTGATCTATTTTTTAATATCTAGTACATTTGTGTTGCGGTTTTTAGGATTTAATAAGACTTTTCTTATATTTATAATTTAATCTTTTCTTCATCATAGTTCTCATTAAATTACTAACTTACAAAATGTTAAATATTTGAAACAAAATATAATTCATTCAGAGGATACTTTTAGGGACTATTTAAACATACACTCGACAATAAGGGACCATTTTTGTCATTTTCTTGAAAAAACACTTCTTTATAGAAATGAGATTATACATCTGGCCCTTTTACTTCTACTTGGGAACCATTTACAGACGCAACATGCTATACTGTCTATACCTTTGTTTTTCTCAAAGATATGTTCACAGTCTACCGAAGTGTTTACTAAATTGTTTAGGTCTTCTCCTATCTGTAATTGCTCTATTCCTATTTCATTTATAAAATTGTCTGCTTCAGAGTCTGAGGAATCTAACTGGTTATTACCTTTATCCTGTATACTTATTACAGAATAAATACTCTCTGTGTCTGACATGTATTCATCTACGCTAATTAGGGTTTCTTGGAAGTCTTCTATTAACTGAGCATTCTTTGAATTATTATTTATTCTTTTTGGGCAGGTATTAGCTAAGTGTTCTATACTGCCGCAAGTAAAACATTCTAGTCTGTTTTTATAAGTTCTATCGTTTCTATATTTTCTTATATGCTTGTTTTTGTCTAAATACGACTTCTTAGCAGTTGATCTCCTAAGATAATACTTCTTTTTATCGTATCTATCATAGTTCTGATAACCGTACTTCTTCTTCTTTTTATATGGTTTTCTTTTTTGTGGGTCTTTGTCATAGCTTTGAGTTGTGTATATAACGCTTTTACAAAAACTCAACTCATTCTGTTTGAGCTGCTTTTGTATCCGCAAGTTTGTACACTTTTCTTGGAGAATTTCCATTATATCTTTGGATTCTATGTCCTATGGACCATCTAGCGTTAGGGTTTTGTAATATCCCTTCCCGCTTTCCCCAACGGTCTTCTATTTCTCTTCCTAAAGCTCCTGGTAACTTATTAAAGAGCTTCTTTCCTAGGTCTTGATCAAACGAGTTAGCGCTGATCGTGCAATAATAAAAGAAATCATTCAAGAATTTCTTAATATAAATCCAATTGCTTATACTAAGTTGTTCTAGTTTAATTAACGCATTCTTTTGTAGTATCACTAGTCCATTGTTTGGGTCTTCTCCAGTAATAGGTGTATGAATCTTAATTGTGAAGTTGTAGGGATTCGATCCCATTGACACCAAATGATGGAATTCTTCTGGGAAATTAACCTTATAGGCTTCCCACAAAGCTTTAGTAGATTCTCCTAAGAATGTTTCTAGGTATTTGTACATTGTTTCAGGGTCTGTCTCTACATAACTCTGTATGTAGTCTGCTACCACGATGCATTTCCATAAATCTATTACGTAATTCCATCTCTGAGGATCGTGTGCTGCTATATTTAAAATTTTTCCTATGTTTCCTCCTTCTTGGAGGGTTATATTCTCTTCTAGGGGTAGTCTTTTACCTGATGGTTTAACCTGTTGTTGTACCGGGTCTTCTGCGGTTCTATATACGCGTCTTCTAGGTACATTGCCCTGTACTAGTATTCTTGTTATGTTCTCTCCAGTTGTTCTCTGGAAAGGACTTGAGCTAGAAGCACTGGTCTCCATTAATTCTTTATAACTAATTTCTGAATTATTTTCTAATTCTTCGTGACGATCTTCTGGATTGTCTCTTAAATCTATTTCGCTATCTACCGAGAAATCTTTCCAGATTTCTTCAAACATTTCTGTTTTTTCTCTGGCTATGCGTTCTTCTCTGTAACCTTCATTGTCTGTTCTTTTTGTACAATATTTAAAATGTTCTATTGTCTCATCTAATTCCATGTTATCTTGTTTGCAACCTTTGCATTTAAATAACATTTTTGGTTTTTGTCTTTTCAAGTCTTGAGCTTTTTCTATAGCGATGTCTACTTCATATCCTTCTGGGATAATTTCTGTGTTCATTAGATTTATGTCTTCTTCTGCTATCGTACTTTCTTCTTCGCAATCTTTTTGCGGAGTGTAATTATATTCTGTAAATCTTATGGAGGTTTCTCCATGTCTATTTGTATATTCTAAATGCGAGGCTGATTGTAATATCTTCTTTTTAGTATTGAATCTATCTAATTTCCATTCTAAGCCTGCATATTCTTCTGGTTGTATTTTAGTTGGCTTAATTAAATTAATACCTTTATTACTCATAAGTTCTACTACATCATTAATTTTTATTTTAAATTTTGTATTACTACTAGTAGTCATTTTTCCTAAAAATCCTAAACATAATAATAGGTTATTACCGCTATGCATTTCTTCATAGCCTTTAGTCTGTATTCCTATTTTTATGTGTTTACCAAATTCTGCTAAATTTATTAGGAAGTCTGGACTGATATGGAATATTCCTCCATTATCAGTCATATCTATTTATGTCATACCGATGATGGATTTCTTCATGTCTGTCCATCTATCGTCGTATATCATTATTAAAACTTTACTACCTAAGTTTTTTCTAGTTAATCCTTTTATTCCTATTACCATTAATCCCATGTGCATGAGAGTTCTGGTGTTTCTTTTAATTTGTCTAAAGGAGTCTTCACTAATTAAATTTAGGTTCTGATCTTGTCCTCCTAATACTGATAGCTGTTCTTCCCTATAGTGTCTATATAATTGTGCTGTAGAAGTTAATCTTCCAGCATTGTATAGAGTTCTGGGGTTCAACAAATTTAACTGGTTTTGTTGAAAAATGCTAATGTCTCTGTCTACATTTATAACTTCACTTAGTTGTCTATTAGTTTCTTCGGGGGTTTTTCTATTTAGTATTCTGGATACTAAATTAGTTCCTACCCTGTCTTCTGAAAAACTTTGTCTTGGTCTTTCGTTTCTTGATCTACTTGAAAGAAAGTCCATTTTTGAGGCTTTCTAATTTTACTAATTTTTTCCTTTTGAGGAGTTAATTCTATTTTACTTAATTGGTCTATTAAGTTGTCTATAGCCTGATTTTCCTTTTCCTTACCTTTACTTTTGGTATCTTTGTCTACAGTTATCTGGAAAATATGGTCGTCTAACTTATTAACTCTATCTTTTAAGTGATCTATTTTTCTATGTAGGTCTAATAACAATGTTATTATTACTATATTTTGCTGAATAAGTATTTGGTCTGATTTTTGAACAGGTATATAATTTTTATAGTGAGAAAGAGAGAGGCAACTTTGAAGCTCAAAATAATTTGTTCAATTAGTGTTACGAACAAAGTTGATTAGGTACTTATGTTAAGGGGTGTAGTATGATTAGAAAGCTAAACTTGGTGTCACTTGAAACATAGAATTCAAAAGCTTTTATATATACTCAGACTGCTTACAGACATCGTCTTGTGAAAGTCTTGGTACTTGTCTTCGACTCTTCAATCATGCACCTCAAAATGTTTATTTCAGCATCTTGTATAAACTTCATCCACTAACGAGATCTGACAAAATGCTGATAATGCGAGGATGTCTTTATTTATTTTATTTTATGACAGTGGTGACACAGATGCTGTGATCCCAGTTACATCAACCCGTTACAGCATAGATGCTCTAAAACTGCCAACGGTTGGTCCCTGGCGCGCTTGGTATGATGATGGACAGGTATTTTCGTTGCTCGATCTTGTTGTCCTTTCTATTTCGAGTCCTCTAGAAGTACCTGAAATTCCATCTGTCTATAGCTCAGCAATTGCTTATTTCTTGATTTAGAGGGTGTTTGGTTAAGCTTATAAATTGATCAAACTAGCTTATAAACATTTTTTGTCTTATCTACGTGTTTGGTAACATTAAAAGTGCCTATAAGTCAAAATCAGCCAAAAACCATTAGATAGTCACCCCTAACTTATGGTTTTACAGTTTATAATAAGCACTTTTGATTTGACCAAAACTTTTACGATTTTATCCCTAAGGCCTAATATCATTTGTAATCTCCGGAATACTCTTCCTAAAACATACCAACTTTTAATTATTTGTCTATTCTATTTTCATCATTCATTCTTTTTACTATATAAAAATACGTTTAAACATATATTTTCCACAAATAGCTTTAAGGACATTTCAGTCATTGTAACATAAAATATGCTTATCGGCACCTTTTTACCAAACAAATGAACTACTTATTATCAGCTTAAACACTTCTATCCAAACACGTAATTAGCATTAATTCTTATCATACTGTGATTAACGCGTAATATAGGTTGGAGGATGGATACAAGAGTACAAAGGGCTGACATTTGTTACAGTAAGAGGTGCCGGCCATGAAGTTGCTCTGCATAAGCCGAAGCAAGCTCTCACTCTCGTCAAGTCGTTCTTAGCAGGAACATCTATGCCTAAATTGGGACAAATTAGCGACTCTTAGTTCTATCTTAACTTTTTGCAAGCTGATGCTTGTTTATCTTGAGCTGGAGATACCGAGGTGATCAAAACTTACATCTACTGCAGCTACCTGCTTTGATATTTTATATAAACTCGTTGCGACACTTCTGAGTTGTTAGATTTTATTACAACTTTTTGTTGGATTACAAGGATTTGCAGGAAACGGAAATTACAAGCAACTGCTTATGTAGGAATTGAAATTACAATTCAACAAGAAAGCTGAAAATTACAATATAACAACAAAATTGAAATTACACTTTTGTTGAACAAGAAAACGGGAAAGTTGTTTATGCTGAGTCGAGTGTGGCACTCTGTCCTTAAGACAATATTGCCCCGTATGTATCCTTTATACGTCCTGGACAATTCGTCTCCCAAGATAAAACAGCAATGGAACTATTGAGCAAAGGAAACTCAAAAGCTACCGTGAAGAATATTGAGCAATGAAATGATGCTTGGAAGATTAGGAAGAAACTGAATTTTGCTTTGTGTATTTTCGTGTATGTTAAGTACTCCTCAACAATGGTATAAGGGGTGTTTATATAGGTGAGGGAGGGCTGTTTAACTGCCCCCATAATGACCATTATTGGCCAAATAATGGCCATTATGGAGGTAGTTAATCCACCAAAATAAATGGTGAAAAATGCCAACGGATTGGCCATTATAGGAGGTGTAATTCAGCCAAAATAAATGGCTGAATTGAGTCTTTGGACGTTTACGTTCGGACCGTCGAAATTCGATTTTACGAAAAACTTCGGGGACCAAAGCTGTACATCTTGAAACTTCGGGGACCAAAGCGTACATCTTGAAACTTCGGGGACCAAGCTGTACATACGAAAGAATTTCGGTCCAAGCGCACATACGAAACACGGGATCAAAGCGTACACGGCAAAGTTTTACGGCCCCAAAAAGATAATATCGAAGGCCCGCGACCACGGCCACCCGCGACCCCACGCCCACGGCCCACGACCCGTGACCGTGACCGGACCCGAGAACCGGAACCGGAACCCGAACCGAACCGGACCGGACGGGCGGGCGGCGGCGGCGCGCGTGTGGTCTTTACTTGAACCGAAGCACGTCTAGGTCCTCCTCCTTTAAACACATGGGATACCCCTTGGGGTCCCAAACCCCAAACCAATTTCAAGTATTATATACACAACAATTCTTTCTTCCTCTACCGATGAGGGAGAATTGATCACACACCACACTTTTCCATGCTTCAAACACCTTACTTCGTGAACCAATATCTCTTTCATTTCTCAATGAAATTTGACGATTCTTGGCCCTACGGTTATCTACGTACTTAGTACATCATGCATGTGTGAAGAACCGGATTCTCCAACATACGTAACACTAGTGTTTAAGCCGTTAAAGTTGGTCGGTCGCAACTCCCGCCAAAGGCTAATTTCCAACAATCCCCTCTTGAAAGAGATTTTGGCGCACTCGCATGGTGTCTTTTCATTTCCGGCAATATTTCGGCGGACCGATGTTGCATAAGGAGAGGTAGCCTCGGCTTTGAACCTTCCATAGTTGAATACCATCGGACTTACTTACTTGCGCGGTGAACGTGATGTCTTGAACCGTCGGTGTTTAGTGTAAGCCAAGACAATGATACCAACACAACAAATTCCCTTACTCTCTTCTTCGTAATGTTTTGTCCGTTTTGGCCATGGACAACGTCTTGGATTCTTAAGTGCGTTCATTTTGAGGCGGCTTTGTCCTCGCACTTAAATAGGTGGTCTCCTACAAGGTATCTGCTATACCCCACTCACAAGTGTTAGGAACCATTAAAAGTTTCCCAAGAACCTAGCCTCGGTTGTTGAGGATCATTACGAGTTTTGAAAACTTAACCTTTACCCATCTGCGAGATAGCACTTAATGTCTATCGCGGGAACGACTTTGGATTTGGTGTTTCTTTTCGAAATCACTATCCGAAGTGCTCATGCTTCTCTTTGAAGCGATCAGCGAACCTTTACTGACTTAGTTTTCCCATTGAACCAAATTACCGGGATCTCCGGTTCGTAAGGTTGGGTTACCTTTGTATTGGTCCTTATATTTTGGGTTTTAAGCCCATTCCCCTAAACGAGGCAAGCCATCGATCCTTGAGTAGGCCCTTTGTCAATGGGTCTGCTATATTATCCTTTGACTTGATGTAATCAATGGATATTATACCGTGGTGATCGGTTGCCTAACGGTCTTATGCCTCCGTCGAATATGACGAGACTTGCCGTTGTACATAACATTCCGTGCCCTTCCTAGAAGCGGGCCGGCGTCGCGGTGGATCATTACCGAAGGTACGGGTTTGTTCCAACACGGAACATCCTCTAAGAAGTCATGAAGCCACTCGGCTTCTTCTCTGCTTTGTCTAAAGCGATAAACTCCGATTCCGTCGTGGATCGGGCGATGCAAGTTTGCTTAGAGGATTTCCAAGATACGGCCCCACCACCAATTGTAAATATATACCCTTTGGTGGACTTGGTGTTCTCTATATCGGATATCCGGTTTGCATCACTTTGTACCCCTCTAGTACGGTGGATATCTCGAATAGTGTAACCGAAGTTTAACGTGTATTTCGGGTATTGTAATACCCGATTCAACGCCTTCCGGTGATTATCACTTGGATTACGGGTGAACCTAGCCAACTTATTGTTGCGTAAGCAATATCGGGTCGGGTGCGGTTTGTTATATACATCAAACTACCGATTACTGTGCATATCGCTCCTGGTATACGGGTGCACCAAGATTTTATCAAGCTTATGATTTATATCCATTGGTGACGCTATCGGAGAAGCTGTCTAACATCTTGAACTTTCTCAAAACATCCTCGATGTAGTGAGGCGAGATAAGACCGATCCGTCGGACGTCTTAGAGATTTTAATCCCTAGGATGACATCTGCGATACCCGTATCTTTCATGTCGAAGCATTGTTTCAACATGTTCTTAGTCTCTAGGATTATCCTAGGGCCGCTACTGTGATCAACATGTCGTCTACATACGGGCATATCATAACAAATGAGTCGAGTTACCTTTCGTGTAAACACATTTATCACACTCATTAATGGCGAACCCCTTCGATAGTAGAGTACTATCAAATTTTTCGTGCCATTGTTTCGGGGCTTGTTTCGGCCCATACGAGAGATTTGATAAGTCGACGGACTTTCTTCTCTTGCCCTTGAACCACGTACCCCTCGGGTTGGTCCATATAAATTTCTTCTTCCAAATCACCGTTTAGGAATTTGTCTTAACATCCATACGGTGTATCTCAAGGTCACGCAAAGGCTGCGATCGCAATAAATACCCGTATGGATGTCATCGGGATACCGGAGAGTATGTGTCAAAGTAGTCAAAGCCTTACGTACGTCGATAGCCCTTGACTACCAACTTTGGCCTTGTACTTGTCTATAGACCCATCGCCTTGTATTTCCGTTTGAGTATCATTTACAACCCAACGGTTTATTTCCGGAGGAAGATCAACCAACTCCCAAGTATGGTTATGCGAGAATGGAGCTTATTTCACTCTCAATAGCTTCTTTCCGGAGCGGTGCTTACGGAGTTGACAACGCTGAGCAATTGTCCTTGGTTCATCATTAACCATGTAAGCTACAAAGTCGGGACCGAAGGATTTATCCTTCCTGGCCCTTTTACTTCGCCTTAGATCCATCTGCGGAGTCTCCAAGTTACGAGAATGCGGAACACTAGATTCCGGATGTTCGGCCACCTCGAGATTCGCTAGATGCGAACCATTTAGATCAGGGCGGTCAAGGACTCCGGTTCTTGAGAGCTTTGTGCATAACTTCGCTTGCGAGAGGTTATGTCTTTCTCCTTTCTAGGAAAGGTACTTTCAAAGAATAGAGCATTCCTTGATTCCATTATTGTACCCTGGTGGATATACGGAATATCGACTTATGCACTAAGAAGCGATAAGCACTCTTGTTATTTGCATATCCGATGAATATGCAATCTACAGTCTTTGGTCCAATCTTGACCTGCTTTGGCTTAGGTACTTCAACCTTTGCCAGACAACCCCACACCTTAAAATACTTGTAGGTGGGTTTCTTTCCTTTCCATGATTCATATGGAGTTTTGTCCTTACCTTTATGTGGGACTACGTTCGAGAATCGTATTAGCGGTAAGGACGGCTTCTCCCCACATGTTTTGGGGAAGTCGGAATTGATAAGCAAGGCATTCATCATTTCCTTTAATGTGCGGTTCTTACGTTCCGCCACACCGTTTGATTGAGGTGAGTATGGAGCCGTCGTTTGATGAATAATGCCTTCTTGGGCACAATATTCCTCAAAAGGCGCTACATATTCTCCCCCTCTATCGCTACGAATGGATTTAATCCGTAGGCTAAGTTGATTCTCAACACGCTTTGTAACGTCGGAACGCTTCAAAGGCTTCATCCTTACTTTTCAACAAGTAAAGGTAACAATACCTTGTGCTATCATCTATAAATGTCACAAAGTACTTGTTCCCCCTCTAGTTTGTGCAAACTTCAAATCACATATATACGTGTGAATAAGTTCTAGAGGAGCGGTATTCCTTTCGACGGATCGAAAAGGAAGCTTGGTGAGTTTTGCCTCTACGCACACCTCACATTTATGTTGAGGGTTTATGTCGATAGAAGGCAACAACTCCATCTTTACCGACCTTTGAATAGACTTGTAGTTTACGTGTCCTAATCTATGATGCCATAAATTAGAAGACTCAAGCAAATAAGAAGAAGACTCAACTTTATTTCCTTGACGCAATACGGACATGGCATTCACTTTGAAGAGGCCTTCACGGACGAAGCCCCTCCCCACAAATGTGCCATTTTTAGTGAGTACAAATTTATTTGATTCAAACACTAGCCTAAAGCCGCATTAACCAATAAAGGTCCGAAACTAGATTTCTTCTAATATACGGGACGTGCATCACTTCCTTCGAGTGAGTTCCTTGCGGAAGTCATCTTCGGGACCACCTTTCCAACCCCTAGCACGTCAGGAAGCGTTGTTGCCCATGAACGACTTCTTGTCGGAGCCGGAGTGTACGTGGAGAAGGCATCTTTGTTGGAACAGATGTGTCTTGTTGCACCTGTGTCCACCCACCTTTGCATCGGATTCTCCACCAAGTTGGCTTCTAGCACCGCTGCGAGAGAATTCCTCGATCATGTCATCCGGGAGCGTGTCCTTGACGACGTTTGCTTGAGCCTTGCCTTTTGACTTGGCTTTTGTTGTTGCTCGGTCTTGAGCTTGCGGCATTCCTTGATCCTGTGACCGGGTTTCCCACGGTGATGACAATTACCTCGAACATCTCTGCTGCGGGGGCTTTGCCGTCTTTACGGAACTTCCGCTTCTTGCTTGAGTTCCCTTTGGCCTCTGCCAGATTTGCCTTTGCCTCGGCATGTTGTCTACCCTTTGGCAAGGTCTTCTTATTATCTTCCTGGATTTGCGGTTTGATAACAAGCTCTTCAAAGGTCATCTCCTTTGTCTTGAGTTTCAAGTAACTCATAAACTCATTCCATGAAGGAGGTAACTTTTCAATCGGCGATGTAACCAAAAGCTGCTCATTTGGTTTCGGTCCTTCCAAATCCAGGTGATGTAAAATCATTTGGAATTCTGGACTTGGGACATCCTTTGTCTTCTTGTCCACCATTTGGAATTTTAGAAATTTCCCAACGATGAACTTCTTAGTACCCGCATCTTGTGCGTTGTACTTCTTTTGCGATTTTCCCACGGCTCTTTGGCGGTGCCAACGGTGCAATAGACCGTGTAGAGAGAGGTCGCTAAGCGATTCGGTATATAGTTCTTGCACATGAAATCGCTATGATTCCATGCGTCACGAACCATCTTCATGCCATTAATGACATGGATACCAAGGCCCCCTTCACCCGTTTCATTGGGCGAAGAGTCCATTTCATCTCCGGCTTGTGGAGGATCTTCCGTAAGGAACCGGGCCATGCCCATAGCTTGTTAAGTAAAACGGCATCTTTTCTTTGCCATCTTTTGAATTCGATCCCATGAATTTTTCGGGGCGATCATGGTGGTGTGATGAAGAGGGTGGAGCTCCAACGATCGGGAAGGCGGCGGTGTTGCGCGCCTTGAACGGGGAGCGACGACGGCGGCGGTGAGGCCGGCGGAGTTCTTGCCTTGGCGATAGCGGCGGTGGCGGGGAAGGCGGCAACATTGCCTCGAGAGGCGGCGCGTAGCGACAACATCGGTCATATTTCCAGCCATGTTATTGCGATTTACCGTAAGCAAAATATTGTCTTAAGTTGTTGGATTACAAGGATTTGCGGGAAACGGAAATTACAAGCAAGCTTGCTTATGTAGGAATTGAAATTACAATTCAACAAGAAAGCTGAAAATTACAATATAACAACAAAATTGAAATTACACTTTTGTTGAACAAGAAAACGGGAAAGTTGTTTATCTTTGAGTCGAGTGTGGCACTCTGTCCTTAAGACAATATTGCCCCGTATGTATCCTTTATACGTCTGGACAATTCGTCTCCCAAGATAAAACGACAATGGAACTATTGAGCAAAGGAAACTCAAAAGCTACGTGAAGAATATTGAGCAATGAAATGATGCTTGGAAGATTAGGAAGAAAGCTGAATTTTGCTTTGTGTATTTTCGTGTATGTTAAGTACTCCTCAACAATGGTATAAGGGGTGTTTATATAGGTGAGGGAGGGCTGTTTAACGCCCCCATAACATGACCATTATTGGCCAAATAATGGCCATTATGGAGGTAGTTAATCCACCAAAATAAATGGTGAAAAATGCCAACGGATTGGCCATTATAGGAGGTGTAATTCAGCCAAAATAAATGGTGAATTGAGTCTTTGGACGTTTACGTGCCGGACCGTCGAAATTCGATTTTACGAAAAGCTTCGGGGACCAAGCTGTACATCTTTCGGGGAAACTTCGGGGACCAAGCTGTACATCTTGAAACTTCGGGACCAAAGCTGTACACGGCGAAAGAATTCGGTCCAAAAAGATAATATCGAAGGCCCGCGCCCACGGCCCGTGACCGTGACCGGACCGAAGCCGGAACCGGACGGACGGGCGGCGGCGGCGCGCGTGTGGTCTTTACTTGAAGCGAAGCACATCTAGGTCCTCCCTCCTTTAAACACATGGGATACCCCTTGGGGTCCCAAACCCCAAACCAATTTCAAGTATTATATACACAACAATTCTTTCTTCCTCTACCGATGAGGGAGAATTGATCACACACCACACTTTTCCATGCTTCAAACACCTTACTTCGTGAACCAATATCTCTTTCATTTCTCAATGAAATTTGACGATTCTTGGCCCTACGGTTATCTACGTACTTAGTACATCATGCATGTGTGAAGAACCGGATTCTCCAACATACGTAACACTAGTGTTTAAGCCGTTAAAGTTGGTCGGTCGCAACTCCCGCCAAAGGCTAATTTCCAACACTTTTATCTAAAGCAAGCATGAACACCTTCCTTTTATCAAGCAGGTTCAATTGAAATTCCTTCCGTGGAAGAATTATACGGCCGCAAATAGAGCAATAATAAGATTTTCTTATTATGTACAAACTGTTGGAATCCTCTTAATATAAGGAAAAATTCTAGTGTTGTAGTAAAGAGTTTAAAAGTTATGTTAGGTCATAAGTTCAAATTCCAATAGCATTTTAGTATCTATATAAATTCCCGATTCCTCCACTACTCATGATGACACTCTTAGTAGTTATATATCCATCTCTTGTTCGACAACAGGGAATTTGCCTTTTGGTCAAGCTCGTCCCACAACGCTTGCCTAGTGCGGTTATCTCTCCTGTGTGGTATGCGGGCTATTGCACAGGAGCGGGGTTTACCCTATGCGCACCCGAAGGATAGCGGTTGGGGTTCCCTTGTCATCAAAAAATATATCCATATCTTGTTCAATCAGGAATACCTATACGAAGGGTGTCTTCCCAATTAAGAAAGAAGGAAAAAAGAAAAGAGAGTCCGGACTCTCGCTAAAGCCCAGGGTTAGGTCCCCAACGGCAGGAAGTTAGCCGGTCGGTTCCCATAAGAGTGGAGCCCCTTATCCTTATTCAATAAGGCACTTCTTCTTCGCCCCTTCTACACACTCTAGGGAGCGGCAAGGTAGGGATAAGATCTCTATCTCCGGGACCATGGAAGTCGATTCTCCACTAAATGTGTGGCCGCCTTAAGCTGCATACCATGGAAATAGGCATATCTCGGATTCTCCACTAGATGTCATAACCAAGTCAGATTCGGAGTGGAAGACTGAGTTCAGCCTAGGTGCGCAAGCTCTAAACAATTAAAGAAGGGCTAGAAGGCCTCAATTCCTCGTTTTAACGCGGGTTGCCTATCTGAGGTCATCAGTCATTAGGGGGTCGGAAAGTAGCGTTTTTTCTTATATTCAATTGACCAATCCTGAGAAGTCAGATCCCAAGATCATCAGATACGAGTTGCTTAGGAGAGGTTGGATTTGAATAGTCTGGTCGATGAAACTGGGTTTCAAACTCTCGTGTCCCAATCGCTTCAATCACTCCTATGTCACCCACGGAGCGGTAACAAGGGATTACTTTCCTGAAAGCTTTGTAAGGCAAGGATGCCTTAGGAAGTCTTTCTTTTTACCAATCAGGAATACCTTTAGTACTAGTGGTGGATGCCTTAGGAAGGGTTTTCTTTTTACTGGTTTGAAAGGAAGGTTGTGCCATGGTGAAATGCAAGACAGAATAGAAACAAAGAAGAATTGTTTTGATAAAATCCAATACAGAATGTCTAAAGAGGGCATTATTGAATGAATTGAAGACAGAATAGAAAGCAAGGAAGGTGAAACAATTATGACAAAATCCAATACAGAATGTCCAGAGGGGGGATTAGTGAATGAATTGACTTCGGTTTGATTTATTCTCATCCAAAAGTCAGGGAAGAAATGTTTAGTTTCCAGTTGCAATCTCAATTCATATTATCAAAAGATGTAATCTTGCTTTTATAAACTTAAACAGAACACAAATATTATCAGGTGAAAATAAGGCTAACAATATCAAGAGATCACTTTCATAATGTATTGTATCGTAGTATTATTTTGATGCAGACAAAATTTGGATGGATTGTATCGTTTTTCGTCGTTACATAACGCCACACATCAACAATTTGAAGGATAAATCTACAAGAAAAGTAGGGTACCGAGTAAAGCTATTATAAATAGATAGAGTAAATGATAAAATAAGATTATTAGATAATAGCAAAGACAAAAAATTAAGTAACAAAGACAAAAATTACTGATATAAATAAGTGACAAGTTCTGTAATTTTTTATTTTTGAAACTGATTTTTGCCTTGCTCTGTAGGAATTAAATTATATGTGCGGCAGAAGTTGTGTAGTATTTTTTAAAATATGTTGATTGTTGAAAGTTTTATCTTTTCCGGCATATCTTGTATGGTTATGATACATACATATGTGATATGACGAAGCTAAATGTAAGTTTTCTGAACTTATGCCGTTTTTCAAATTATGTTGGGTGTTGAAAGTTTTATCGCATAACTTGTGGGACGAATTAAAGACTATAAATTTGAGGGAACAAGATTTAAAGAACACCCCCCCCCCCCCCCGACGAAATAGGGTCATTTGTGCGAATGACCCAGTAAATCTAGAAAACATTCCAGCAGCAACTACAAAAGTTTTTTCGGGAGTTGATTCATTTGCTGCATTTATGAAAAAACAATTTATCTTAATGCTTTTCCTGATCAATCATAAAACTCATATATTTTCTCGCATGATCTGATTTTACTAATTTTTTTTAATGGTTACCATTATTAGACTATTATTGTAATGTAGTTACTTATATCTTGCAAGCATGCATACTTTTGTTTGGAACACAAAAAAACACTTCGTTTGATATTAATGTAAATAATTACTGAGTTTATAGTTTAGTTAGTTATGCCATCACTATTTTAACTATTATTGTGTTGAAATTATGTTGCATTACAATAGTTGCGGCTATAGGCAAAATTACATCTTTCATGCAGTGACAGAATCATGATTTTCAACAAGGGGTTCAAAATATGAAGAAGTAAATACACGAAGAAGTCAATGGATTTCAATGTATACTATATATACATCAAAATAATTTTAACCTTGAATGTACTAGTGATGGATGCCTTAGGAAGGGTTTTCTTTTTACTGGTTTGAGAGGAAAATTGTGTCATGGTGAAATGCAAGATAAATTAGAAAGCAAGAAAGGTGAAAAATTATTAGTTGTGGAAGCTTCAGTGTATCAAGCACATATCAAATTATGTGGTCTTAAATGAAAGCGTTTTCATATCAATTCAATGCTATTAATTTTAGAACTCATACCTTTATGACACTGAGCTAATTCTGGAGAAGGGTAAGAAGACTATATACCGATTCATGACAAGGTTATGCCCTCACTTTTTTGAAGTGGCTGGAAATACTTCTATACCGATTCATGGGTAATATGAGGTAAGACTTCGTAGTGGTCCGGCCCTTCCCCGAACTCCAAACATAGCGGGAGCTTAGTGCATCGGGCTGCCCTTTTTACTAGTTGTTGAAACTCATAGACCGTGCTTTTATTGATCCTTACCCTGCAGGAACACATCATGGACAAATTAAGGAGTTTGTGGAGAGATGGTGGAGGGCGGTGCTGGATCTGAGTTCCCGGTATAATTTTCCGACTGAGAGAGGGAGATTACTATTGGGATATTTGAGTTCACCCGAAGCTAGAATTCAAAGGCATTTCAGTTGATGAATTCCTATCACACATTTCTGCAACTTCTCTGTCGTAGATGAAGATAGAAAAGCTTCCATTAATTGAAAACTCTACAACTCGGAATTTGCAGTGAATACATTGCTCATATGATTATATAAATTAGTTTGAAATTACTATATCTTCTTTAAAAGTACCATTCTATGTAAGTAAAATTCAATTCTTTCTACTCATATTTTGCTTTTCTTTCTCTTTCGGAATTTGCAGGTGCCCAAAATGTTTCTGTTTATGAATTAATGTGCAAATGATTATTTTGGTGTCATGTAACTGGTAGCATCTGCATGTATACATACTCTGTCAGAGGCTTACATCTCTTCATGTATACATACTATAGACAAACCTCTGAATCTCAAGAAAGCTTTAATGCGATTAAATTTTATTCGTAAGTAAAGTTAAATGCATTTATAGGGACTTCATCATGAATTTCGCAAGTTGTATGGGAATTGATATGTGCATATCCGTAAAGGCATTCACTGTCGCTTATCACATAATGTTATGACGGCCATGGAGTACTGACAGAGACTACAGCAAAGTTAGCAGCTTCAATTTCTTTAGCAGCAGCGAGAAGGATTGTGAGTATCAGGTTACTCGTCTCGAAAATTTTGTGATAGGCATGTTTGGATCACCAATAAGCTTCTCAAGCTCATCGTATGTACTTATGTTTTCTCGCCTTTGCAGCCTATTTCAGTTTTTGGAAGCCAGTGGTGAATAGCCTGTAACTGGGAAGAAGCAGCAGCAATGCTCTTTGAGTGCATGGTGTTTGGATAATGGTTACAACAATATTGTAAAAAATGTATTTTGGGCCTAACTATAATTTGGGGATCAACATCGGTGAACAAAGAATTGGAATGGGTCTGTCTCTGATACCATGTAAAGAATGGATCTTGAGCCTAACTCAACCCCAAAAGCTAGCTCGTGGGGTGAGGATTGTCCAAGTCCATATAAGGAGTTCATGTTCCCATTTCATATCTGATGTGAGACTCTTAACAAATATCATGACTGAAAGTGATTCGGAGATTATAGTGAACAACATCGACAACTCTAACAGCATCCCCCGGAGAATTTTCAAGGAAGTCCAAAATGAAAGACTACCATATACACGGTCAAACCGTGTATATGTCATACGTATAATGTGTATATTTCTTACCATAATTAGTAGAGTTCTTGTACATGTATAATTATGGTAGTACTCTTGTATTAAAAAAAGTTAGTAGTCTTGTATTAGAAAAAGTTAGTAGTCTTGTATTACGAAAAGGTAGATTTAATTTTCATAATTAAATATTGTATATCATGTATATATATATATACATATATATATATACATATATATATATATACATATATATATATATATACATATATATATACATATATATATATATATACATATATATATAATATATATATATATACATATATATATATACATATATATATACATACTTTTTCATTAATGAAAATGATCAAGGAATTATTCTTTCATGGTATCAGAAGTCTAGGGCAAATTTTGCTTCTCCACAACCTCTCTTCCACCGCCCTAATCCGAAATAGTATTTCCGGCCGACACTTCTCCCTTCAATTTTTTCTCCAAAAATCCTTAATTCTCCTCTTGTTCTTCAATTATGTCTACCACAAAGAACACCTTTCATCATTTTCTTGCAGTCTTCACTATAAAAAGCATTCCTCTTGTTCTTGAGATGGACATCATCCAATACGCGACGTGGGCAGAAATATTTAAAATTCACGCACGGTCTAATAGAGTCCTCCATCACATCGTCCCACCTGCTAAAGGCAAGGAGAATGTGCCTTCCACAGATGATGAAATTAAGTTGTGGTCAACTTTTGATGCTATGGTCCTTCAATGGATCTATTCCACCATCTCTACAGACCTCTTACAGACGATTATCGAATCCGACACAATGGCAATGGAAGCTTGGAATAGATTGCATGATATATTCCAAGATAACAAGAATTCTCGTGGAATTCTCCCATATAAATATGGAGAATTTTCCGAATGCATCCGCCTATTGTCGTCGGCACAAAGAGTTGTCGGATCAACTCAAAATCGTTGGCGCGCCCGTCACGAATGATCGTCTCATTCTTCAGATGGTTGCAGGCCTCTCCGAGGCGTATAATGGGGTTGACACTTTTATTCGCCAAAGCAATCCTCTCTCACCGTTCTATCAGGCAAGTTCCATGCTCACGTTAGAAGAAGCAGGTTTGGCTAAAAAGACAGCTACCAGAGCCAATTTCTCCATGATGGTGGCCACGTCCTGCAAAACTGATGACTCTCAATCGTTCTCCGAAAATTATAGTCAAAACCTTAACAACGGGGGTGGAAAAAAGGGTCAAAACCATTGTAAAAATCGTCGAGGCGAATGTGGCGGCGGTAGTGGTGGTAGACCGGCAGGTGGTGGCGGCCAGCAGGGACACTGGACCCGTGGTAGCAGGCCTGGGCCGTTAGGCAGTTGCCTTGGGCCATGCCATGGGTCAACGGGCAGTGGCCCATGCCGCCCTGCCCATTTCCCTCAACCAATTGGGCCAGGCTCAATTCTGGCACGCATCGGCAGAACACAACTAGGCCAGGAAATGTTCACTACAGCAGGCAGGCCTACTTGGGCCTTGGCCTCAGCAGGCCTTCGTTGCCGCCGGTCCAGCAACGGCAGCCCCGACACATACGGATATTGATACCACGTGGCTAGACTCCCAATTAGCGTCGCGGCGCTCCGGCGCCTAGGCTCCGACGGGGCTGCGCCGCGGCTCTTCGCGGTTCCGTGGCGATTTCCGACTCATTTCATCTTACACTTCTTTCTTCTTTTACCAACGTGGAATACTTTGTCATTTGGCCAATAACTGTCCATCATTCTATGTCTCAAACGTATTACTTACGTACCAATATCTCTTTCACTAATGAAATTTGCGATACTTGGCACTACGTGTGCACGTGTGTGAAAACGACGTTTCCGACGTGCAGGGCCCCAATTGTTCGAGTCATAAATAATGGGATAAACTTAATTCCACATTAGTAAATTTCCAACACTAATATGGATGATGAATTCAACAAGATTGTTGTGGCTATAGATGTGGATATGTAGAGTGGGAGATTTGAAATTGGGGCACAAAGATCTAATTACGTTTGTAGTTTTCGATTAACCGATCTGTACGAAACGCTGATGAATGATGGTGATAACGAGGAAAAATAAGATGAATTTTATTTACAAGTTGACGGGGTCAAGAATCATTTGTTGGGGTTAAGGACGCAAAGCGCGAAGTTTATTTACAAGTTGATGGGGTTTAAGAATCTTGTGGCAAGGTCAATAAAAAGAGGACAATTGATGTTAATATGTTGAGTAAAAATTTTGAAATTGGATCACAATCCGGTTCGTACATAACTCTACAAGGATGACGAATTTTATTTACAAATTGATGGTGTGGTTAATAAAAAGAGGAGAATTTGTGTACAAAAGATTTCTGTACTTGAAGTAGAGTATACTTTTGATGATTTTTGAAGAAAAATCAGTTGTGGTGATTACACCTTGTTCACATATGTTTTATAGGAGTTGCATATTCACATGGCTACCAGAGAACAACACTTGTCCTATATGTAGACAAAGTTGTGATGTATGAGTAGTTCTTGATGTTCACATTTTTGGTGATTTTTTTTGTGTAGAGATAAATTTATGTACAACCAAATTCCCAACCTGTTTGTGATTGAGACCAAATAATTATTATTATTGTTGTTGTTATTTCCACTTTATTATTTTTTCATTTCTTACGGTCTAATAATATTGGGGAGAGATATAACGCGCGAAGGTCAGTAAAACGCTCTTTATAAAAATAATTAAGCAGGATGTAATAAAATATTAAAGTAACAACATTTTGCATTATATTTAAAGTTATTGTCCATTTTACACTAAATTGAGGTTATAGGTTTTATTTGTTTTCTCAAACCATATGAAAGTATTTTTAAACTGTTGTTACTTTGAATTTTGTTTTCAAAAATGACCAAAGGAAAGTATTTTATGATCGTAATACATTTACCAGTTATCTAATTATTAACTAGATCATTTATGATTCTCCTATTTGTCGCCCACCAAAATATCAGTACCATATTAATGGAGTTACTATGACATTATTTTGTTTTAGTTTTATATACTAATGGTAGTACAAATTTTTATACACTTCGCGTAATTTGATTTGCTCTAACATTGTCATAGATGTTAATACATATTTTTGTTTTAGAGAACATGATAATGTAAATATTGTTATTAATCTGTATTCGAAAATATATTTAAAACAGAATCTAAAAAAAATCAGAGGAAAAATAGTATCTGAAAAACTGTAAGAATTAAATCGAGTCCACTGAATACACAGTGTATCCTTAAGGATATTATTCCCCTTAATGTATTTGAGGTTATGGAATATATCCTCCCAACATAAAATAATTTACTCACAGTTGTAGCGGTAAAGCAAACTCCGATGACGACAAACTCACTTAACGGTTGTAAATCACACGAGAATTTTATGATGTGGAAGAAGAAGAGAGGAGAAGATCAGAAAATTCGTAAGAAATATCTGATGAACATCGGGTCATATATATAGTCATGGAGGCGTTGGTTCGGGAAGGTGCAACCTTTCAAATAGATTGTGTTCTAACAGATTGTCGGAAATATTTAAATTATTTCGGGAAGGAAAAAAGGACCGGGTCAGAATCGAATGAGGAAAATGGGTCATAATTTGAATATTAATTAATAATTAAAAATTAAGTATATTTGATCCAAAAAAATTAATCAATCAATTGATAAGCGCTGAAGCCGAAGCCGAGCGAGACGCGAGGCTCGCCTTCTTCTCAACCCTTTAACAACTAGAAGGAATGCTTCTATATTTAAGCACAAAAAATTTTCTTTCCACACCCAATATGAAAGAAATGATTCATTCAAAAAGTCAAAAAGGAACAATTCAAAATTTTCATTTTTCCTCCATTTTCCATTCATCAACACCTTAAAACCCAACAAATATTTAATATCTAAATGATGTAAACAAGTTACCTTAATATGTTTAAATAAATATAAGAACTTTTTGTTTTGGCAAGTTCTTTACTGGATCAATAAAGAAAAAGTTCTCTGAAAAAAAATAGGTAAGATCTTTAAGAATTGAAAGATTACGATAATATTGTTGGACTATTTTGGAAAAATTATGATGGAATAGTTTGGTCGGATGAGACAATCTCATATAAGATTTACCTATTTTCCACTTACCAAAACATTATTTTAGTAACATATTGATAGAGTTACTATAATATTATTTTGTTTTATTTTTATGGACTAAATAGCTTAGGAGGCCTTTTACATGTCCCAATTTGTTATTCTGGTGTCTATATTTCATGAAGTTTCATCCTGACCCTGAACATGTTCAAAATATGTACCGTAAAATTCTTTAATCATTGACCAAGCTTATGTGGCAGTAAGTTGGACGAAACGCGCATATGAAGCGAGTGAATTCAGTAATTTTGATGAAAAATAAATATTTTAAAATGTGAAAGAAAAAAGAAAACAAAAAATAATTTAAAAATATTTTTCCCAATCACCTCCCCCTCTCCCTCCTCACTTCTGAATTAGGATACTAGGTTTTGCTTAATTTTAGTAAATAGTACAGATTAATACGACCTTTTTGTCTGGGATTTTTTCTTTATTCCCTAGCTGCATATGTTAATTTGGAGTTCTTTTGTTCGGAATTCTGCAGATTAATACCTTAATGTTGATTGCAAGTTGCCTTGTTATCTTGGAACATGAAATTTTGGGGTTGGGAATTTTCTATGAGCATTATGTAACTGCAATATTCATTATTTTTTTAGAGGATTTGAATGGAAATTATGATCTCTGAGTGTAAACGTGTACAAATATAACACTACAATCCCTACTCATAATTAGAAAAGGATTCTAAACTAGGATTCCTCTTATATTGGGAATGAGATTCCTCTTGTATTAGGATTGTATATTGTACACTATATATATTGATATTAATACGGAGACACCCCTTACGAGATGCAATAGCACAGGGGATCTCTATCCATTCACATCCTCGTCCATTGCTGGTTCCCGATCACACACTACCCTAGCTGCTCTATCTCCGTCAATTTGGCATAATAGGCTAGGACACCCAGGAGCTCCCGTCTTTAATTTTCTTAGAAGTAATAGTTTTATTCAATGTAACGAGAAACTTGCCCAGACCTGCATTTCATGTCAATTAGGCAAACACATTCGTCTTTCGTTTAATTCCTCAGTTAGCGTTACGTTTGCTCCTTTTGATATTGTTCATGCTGATCTGTGGACTTCCCCTATTACTAGTTCCCTAGGTCATAAATATTATCTCGTGTTATTGGATGACTACTCTCACTTTCTTTGGATCTACCCATTAAAATTTAAATCCTAAGTTTTTGCCAATTATCTTGAATTTTGCACATTTATCGAGACGCAATTCCCCTTTTCCAACATCCAAAAATTTCAACAACCGGATTATGAATTTTTAGATGAACCAATTCTCTCTCCTGTCCACCTTCGGGAACTGTGCCCGTCACTTTCGGGAACTGTACCTCCACAACCACTATCGGCCACCGTACATCGCTCACCGTCAGCATCCCTGCCACCAGTAACCTCCCCATCACCGCCGCTAGCCACCCCTAGCACCACTCTGTCTCCAGGTTCCACACACTCACCGGTCACCGTCCCATTCACTGTGTCGTCCCAATTGTCTCACCACCGTGCCGACCCCAGTCCGACCCTCAACCACCATCCAGCAAACCCAGCCATCGGTCCTACTACGCCACCGACATCATACCCAACACTACAACCCTCCTCCATTTTCGGCATACTGAGAACCCTCATAAATCGTTACCATAGTTCACCGGCACCCACAGACCCAACCCACTCGACTTCAAACCCAAACACCGCCACTGTTCCACACCATCCGACAGCCACCCTCGACCAAAACCCAGTCCCGACAACACAAAACATACCACACCCGAATCTGCCAACACACAGTCCACCCAACCAATCGACCAATACCCTTATCCAACCAGCGGCTACACACCGGATGGAAACCCATGCCCAACACGGGATTTTCAAACCCAAAGTTCAATTTAACATGTCCACCCAAACAATTTCACATATTCCAAAAAGCCCTAAATTAGCTAAACTGGACCTAAATTGGAATGCAGCCATGTGTGAGGAGTTTAATGCATTAACGAAACAACATACTTGGAACTTGGTTCCTCAACCGGAGGGGTGAATATGATCCGTTGCATGTGGCTTTTTTGACACAAGTTCAGAGATAGTGGTGACTTAGAAAGATACAAGGCAAGACTAGTGGCAAATGGTACTAACCAGCATGAGAGCATTGATTGCGGTGAGACTTTCAGTCCGGTTGTCAAACCGGCCACCATTCACACAGTTCTGAGCATTGCTATGGGTAAGAATTGGCCGATTCATCAGCTAGATGTGAAGAATGCATTTCTTCATGGGGATTTATGAGAAATTGTATACATGCACCAGCCGCCTGACTTTGTCCACCCAGCAGCCCCACAGTATGTGTGTCGTCTCCGTAAGTCACTCTATGGCTTAAAATAGGCCCCCAGAGCATGGTATGATCGGTTTGCACAGTTCATTAAACACCTTGGGTTTACATGCAGCAGATGTGATACCTCTCTCTTTACTTTACATCGAGGTCGTGATACTGCATATTTACTATTATATGTGGATGACATTGTTCTTACTGCCTCTACTGCTGGGTTGAAATATGAGATCATTACACGGCTCAAGTCTGAATTTTCCATAACTGATTTGGGAAAGTTGAGCTATTTTTTGGGGATCTCAGTCACTAGATCTGCAGATTGTATGTTTATTTGCCAGAGTAAGTATGCAGAGGAGATCGTGCACAAGGCTAAGATGGACAATTGCAAAATCATGGCCACTCCGGTTGATTCTAAATCCAAACTTAGTGCACTGGTCGGTACTCCAGTGACTGATCCTACTATGTATAGGAGTCTTGCAGGTGCACTTCAGTATCTCACCTTCACCAGGCCTGACATTGCCTATGATGTCCAACAGGTATGCTTGTTTTTGCATGCGCCCACGAAACCTCATTTTACTGCCCTCAAACGTATCATTCGTTATGTTAAAGACACACTGGGCTATGGACTACACTTATACCCCTCCGCACTGAACTCGCTATTATCCTACACAGTTGCAGATTGGGCAGGCTGTCCAGACACCCGCCGCTCTACTTCCGGCTACTGTGTCTTTTTGGGTGATAATCTCATCTCTTGGTCTGCCAAACGGCAAGCCACATTATCCCGTTCGAGTGCAGAAGCGAGTATAGAGGAGTTACTAATGTTGTTGCTGAGATCTGTTGGATCCGAAACCTTCTCTTGGAGCTTCAGTGTCCTTTAAGACAAGTGTCTCTGGTCTACTGTGATAACATATCCGCCATATACCTGTCTCACAATCCGGTTCAGCATCAGCGAACCAAGCATGTTGAGATGGACATCCATTTTGTTCGTGAGAAGGTTGCTCTTATGCATATTAAGGTATTGCACGTGCCTTCCTCATATCAATACGCGAATATTTTCACGAATGGCCTCCCAAGACAACTGTTTCTTGACTTCAGATCCAGTCTTAGCGTTAGGCCTCCTCCCGCTCCGACTGAGGGGGTGTGTAAACGTGTACAAGTATAACACTACAATCCCTACCCATAATTAGAATAGGATTCTAAACTAGGATTCCTCTTATATTAGGAATGTGATTCCTCTCGTATTAGGATTGTTTATTGTACACTATATATATTGATATTAATGAGAAAGACTCCCTAAGGGTGATTAATATCATTTTACACTGAGTTCCTCTTGGTCGCAGAAATTATCTTCGGTGGGTCATTAGCCAGAAGTTTTGTATTGATTATGTTTCTTTTGAGTCGATGATGTATCAGAGGCAACCTCTCTACTCAAAAAAAATATAGGCAAGGTTTGTGTACATCCTACTCCTCAGACACTACTTATGAGATTACACTGGGTATGTTATTGTTATTGTTGCTGGGAGGGGAAAATTATTATGAAAGTAGAACTCCCCCATTTTCTCTCCATTAGATTTGAGAGAATTTAGTAGGTTGATCATGTGTTTTGATATGGAGGAGGAAGGAGTGGTGGTGTGTGGAAGAGAGAGATGGGAAGGTTGAGAGAGAAGAGAAAAGTGATAGAATTCGATCTTCCTATAAAAGATAATTTATATAAAAATAAATGATGATATGGCATCGATTTATCTAGGTGGATCTGATGTGTCTTTCATGCCAGGGCGAGTGAATACCACGTAGCGTTGGAGGGTTTAAAATGCATGATTTGAACATATTCAGGTGTATGAATAAAATTTCGTAAAGTACAGACATCAAGATGACAAATCGGGACAAGTAAAAAGAATCTCCTAAACCATTCCGCCTATATTTATGTATTAATAGTGTAAGAAATTTATACACTTTCTATAAATTTGATTTGCTATGAAGTAATATAGATCTCTCACTTCAATATATTTGCCTTTCAATATTTGTTTTGTTTATTAGTTTTTTACCTTTTAGTGAACTGAAAATCTCTGCAGAAAGGAAAACAATGGCATATCAAACTGAAAGAATAGAGGGAATAAAAATAAGTGTGTTCAAGTGGATACAAAATATGATAAAAAATCATGTTTTTGATCATCATCACCAATTTGGTTTATCATCAAAATTTGGGGTTCTTGTTTTAAGGGTGAAAAACCAAATCAAGATTTATGAAGGACAGACAATAAAGACAACTTTCAAGAAAAGTGTTCATCCTTTCAAGATTTGTGAATCTCCATATGAGTTAGCAGAAAACGTTGAATTAGCTTTGGCGTTATCAGGTTTGTTCTTTGAAGACACAATTCCTCATTTAGCTAAAACAATTGTCGATTATTTGTCAAGTAGTTTTGAAATTTTTGGTAAAAACTTGAACTTGTTGGGTACTAATATGGACGATGATGAGTTCCACAAGATTGTTGTGGCTATAGACGTGGATATGCAGAGTGAACAATTTGAAATTGGACCACAAAGTTCTAAGGATATTTGTAGCTTTAAATTAACCAAACTGCACGAAACGTTGGTGAATGATGGTGATAACTACGACAGAGAATGCGTATTTTATTTACAAGTTGATGAGGTTCAAGAATATTGTGGCGGGGTTAGTAAAAAGAAAAAAATTGATGTGAATATGCAAAGTGAAAAAAATGAAATCGGATCAAAATTATCTAATAATGTTTGTAGTTTTCAATCAACTGATCCGTATGAAACGCTGGCAACTGATGATGACAACAAAAATAGAGAGGACGACTTATTTTTACAAGTTGATAGTGGAGTTAAGAAAAAGTGGGGAATTGATGTAAAAGAAATTCTTTTACTTGAAGTTAGGTATAATTTTGATAATTCTGATATTCATGAAATCTTGGATACTCTCTTGGATTTTTTGACCAAGAAAAGAGGATTTCTTAATAAAGTTGAGGTTTTTAATGGAAAAATTCAAGAATTTAGGGAACTGAAAAGTGGATTGAAGATTTTGAATTTGAAAAAGGAGAATGTTGTGAGTTTTGAGTTGGGAGATAAATGTCCTGTTTGCATTGAAAAATTTGAAGAAAAATCAATTGTGGTGATCACACCTTGTTCACATATATTTCATAGAAGGTGCATATTTCCATGGCTATCAAAGAACAACACTTGCCCTAAATGTAGAAAAAATTGTGTTGTATGAGTAGTTCATCATGCTCATTTTTTTTGGTGATCTAAAGAGAATTTTATGTACAATTCAAATTTGTTTGGGATTGAAGCGAAATTAAAATTATTATTGTTGTTATTTTCATTTCTTAGTAAAATGCTCTTTGCAAGAAATTATATTCTATATATAAATCAAATATTATGTTTATATATTTATATTAAATAATGAATGTGTTACGATCTAAATCCGTAGGATTGGTGCCGCCACAAGTTTAAAGAAAATAAAAATAATTTGATGCATCTAAAATGAATGTGATAGTGTTACGTATATACTTCTTTTTGCATATGTATGCAAAGTTTGATTGCAAGAAGAAATTCAGTTAAATTCAAAAAATTCGTCCTACATCCTGTCATATTCAATCACCCGGAAATATCCGCATCTGCGAATAGAAGTTGTGGAGGGAGATCCATGCAATGGCATTTCATCAATATATACCACTTCTTTCTCAATAAAGTCGGTTGATTATGGTAAAATTGTATCCCTTAGGATAGTTCTTGAAGTTCATAACCCAATCTAATCACGAGTCCATACTTCTTCCCAAACTTATTACGCTTATACCCAGCCCGTTCCAAAATAATTATCTGACGTATCCCCCTCCAAGTCAGCCCAACTAAGTTGCTCATTCTGCGGCCCAACCAACCCAAATCGGCCCTAATCGCACTTATTCAGTTTCTCGCGTTTCTGTTCATGCTCGTTTGAAAAGAACTAATTAAGCAAAACACTAAAGTCACTTTTAATTTGTCTTTTTTTTAGTTTTTTTTTTTAATTTGTTTTTGTTTTTGTTGTCTTTTATTATAAATTCAGAAAAAACAATACAATAAAAAAAATTAGACCACAACAAGAAGTAATTAAAGATAAATGCTAAAGTTACTAATTTATTTATTAAAAATTTAAATTAATAGAAAATATATTCTTATGAATTATTTTCTTTTGAAAATAAAATAAAACTTATATTTAATTTTGACTTTATCTTTTCTAATTTATTTTTATAAAAATTAACTTGATATATACCATGTATGTATCGTAGAGAATAGAATTGTATTTTTCTTAAAAGAATGGACCATTCCTCTAGATAACATGTCAATATATAGTATATAATATATATCATCTCAATATATTTTTATATCGTGATGGTATCATTGAAAACTGTTGAAGAGTGTTTGAAGGACTGCAACTGTCTGGCATGATAATCTCAGTATATTTTTATATCATGATGGTATCATGGAGGACTGTTGAAGAATGTTTAATTGAAGGTACCATCTCAGTATATTTTTATACCATGATGGTATCATGGAGGGCTGGAGTCTTTCAGTCAAGGACTTCAGCAGTCTTTCATGATACCATCATGATATATAACATCTCAATATATTTTTATACCATGATGGTATCATGGAGGAATGTTGAAGAGTGTTTCATTGAAGGACTACAACAGTCCTACATGATACCATATCAATATGTTTTTATACCATAATAGTATCATGGAGGACTGTTGAAGAGTGTTTCATTGAAGAACTACAACAGTCCTGCATGATACCACCTCAATATATTTTTATATCATGATGGTATCGTAGACGACTGTTGAAGAGTGTTTCATTGAAGGACTATAGCAGTCCTGGATGATACCATGACAGTATCATGGAGGACTGAAAACTTTTATTTAAGGACTTCAGCAGTCATTCATGATACCATCATGGTATATACCATCTTAGTATATTTTTATACCATGATGTTATCATAGAGGACTATTGAAGAGTGTTTTATTGAAGGACTGCAACAGTCCTGCATGATACCATCTCAGTATATTTTTATACCATGTTGGTATCATGGAGGACTGCGGAAGAATGTTTCACTGAAGGACTGCAACATACCTGCATGATACCATCTCAGTTAAATATTCTTATACCATGTGGGTAAAAAAATGAGCAGTCGGGTGCACTAAGCTCTCGCTATGCGCGGGATCAGGGGAAGGACCGGACTACAAGGGTCTATTGTACGCAGTCTTACCTCACATTTCTGCAAGAGGTTATTTTCACAACTTAAACTCATGACCTCCTGGTCACATAGCAACAACTTTACCAGCAACTCTTATACCATGTGGGTATCATAATATATTGTATACTTCAACTGCTACTGATTTGATATACTATATGCTATAATAAATTATCTTTTGAGATATAAATAAATAAAATAAATAGAAAAGATAATATATCATTTATTCATTTTATAGAAAAGGATAAAGGAGCCAAAACAATCGTAGAATTAGATGATGAAAAAAATAAAAAATAAATAATTTGAAAAAATAAATGAAATTAGAAAATGAGAAAAAATAAATGAAACTCACCTAAAATTAAAAATTAAAAATAAAATAAATAGAAAAGGGTGAATGAAATTAGATTATGGAGATAAAAAAGAAAATAAATGAAATTAAAAAAGGAACAAGTAATAAAAAATAAAATAGAAAAAAAGAAAAAGTTAGAATTAAATATGGAATCAGATTATGGTGAAAAAGAAATTAAAATATAGGATGAAAAAAATAAGTGAACAAAAAAAGAGGAAAAAAACAAGAAAAAAGAAAAGAATAAAAGATAAGTAGAGAAATAAAAAAAACAATTACCTACAAAAGCTATAATGGGTGAAATTAGATTATGGAGATAAAAAAGAAAATAACAAGAAATATATGAAATTAAAAACGGAACAAGTAATAAAGAAATAAAAAAAATAGAAAAAAGAAGAAGTTAGAATTAAATATGAAATCAGATATGAAAAAATAAATGAACAAAAAAGGAGGAAAAAAACGAGAGAGAGAAAAAAAAAGAATAAAAGAAAGGAAGATAAGAAGTAGAGAAATAAAAGAAGAAAAAAGAGACAATTACCTACAAAAGCTATAATGTGTATTAAGGGTAATTAGTTTTGAGGGGTATGGAAAATAATGAGGGCATGAAAGGGTAAATAGCTTGGTTATAAGTGATGTTTTCCCTAAAAAAAATTATGTAAGATCAATCCTATTAGTTTTCTTTTCTGCTCTTTTTTATTTCCTTTTCCTATTTGTCTGTAAGATTCATCAGTCTTTGACAAAAGCAAAGGAATGATCCGTTTTTTAGTTAACTGATCTGATGGGTCCAACAAACAATTAATTCTAATAAATATCTAAATTCTAAATAAAAAAATAAATAATAGACTAAGATTCTAAATAAAGGATAATAAATAAACGGGGTCTTCTTTTATTCGAAACGTCTCGTGATCTTCAACCAATTATGCGCTTCAATATAATTACCGGGAGTAAGCGCTTAAGAAACAAAGTTTGTTAAATATATTTAATTATCTACTCTAAAATAGCTACTAACATAATAAGCAAAAACCTTGTTTAGGGATTAGATCACATTAAGTTATAAATGATTCTATCTTGTATTTCTGCAATTAAGTTTCGGTTTCGAGCCTTTGGTATGAAGTTGTTTTTGTTAGGAAAGCTTTAACTCCAATATGTAACTTCCTGTCATTAATTCAGATTTAATCGGACCCTATGTTCATTGGTAGTTTCTTTGGAGTCTTTTTGAGGAAATACTAGGCGAACAAAGAATACCATTTATAGGTTTAATGTAGTGCATTAACAAGAAAAAGAAAATGAAGTTAACACCAGTATACCAGCCAAACATCATATATTTCCAGTAAAGGAAAAATGGAAAAGGGAGTTACTGGTTTTATAATTGAAAAAAAAAAAACTGATAACTTTGTATTTCTCAGCATTAAGGGTATACTGGTTACATTTTATAATGGTGGAGTCTGAACCAGGCTTAACCGAACCTCGACAATTCCAGCTGGAACATGTTATCTCTCCCTCTCACCAACACAGGTACTGTCACCAAGGCTTAAGAAGAAATCAGCCAGCATTTCTTGTCTATGTTGGAATTTCACTCTGATTTCCCCTCATTTTCACCTACTTCGTTGGCCACTCAGTCACCACTCTTGGGACCACTTGTTATCGAGCATCAATCGAGACTTATAATAGTTGCTGGGTTACTCAACGCACTAGCTTAAATGATTGTTAAATTTCACAATGGTCTTGAGCTACCCACCCCCACCCCCCATCATGGCCTAAGGTTTTGGCTTGAACACTAAAATTCTCTCACAGTAGTAACGAAGACTTTATGGATTTCAAGAGGAGATAACAAAATGACAGATTTTATTGAAAGTATACCAAAACTGACTTCATGGAAATATACAGATGATCAACAAAGCTATCACAATAAGCTATCTTCCCTCTTGAAACAGTTACAACTATACACGGTAAAGCCGGTGCATTATGGGACAATGAATACAGAGATATCCTTAAATTACATTATACAAACTTGTGCGCGCAAGTAGACAGCTTCATATGTATGATGTTCTACGGACCTGTTGTAACATGTGAAGCCAGTATCACCGATGATCCAGCCTATTCTGTAAAGACCATTGCTGGAAAACTATAGCGTCAACTATACAAGAAGGGTACAAGTCTTGACCTGAAAAGGCCAAAATGAATCACACCGTTACAAAGAAAGCAATTTGCATAGAAAGGCATGCAGTTACACGAGTTCTAGCAAGTCAGCAGAAATAACACTTTAATGGAACGTTTGGTTCAAAGACAAGTTATGCTGGGGTTAAGAATTTCTTAACGGTTGTTTGGTTTGTTGTATTAAAAATAACATGCATTACATAATTTCTAATAGTACTGAATAAGGTGTATAAGTATAAAAATAGTACTATTATTATTAATGTCATGGTTCATCAACTGTGCGGAGCAAGGTGTTGGTCTGGCAAGATATGCATAGGGCCTGCATGGAGTGGGAGGAAGAACTGACTTGGGCATGCAATCACACGAAGGGAAAAAGCTCCAGAGCTGCAGTTGCAAGAATGTCACTGACTTGCACTATATATCACATTTGGCTTGAGAGAAACATGAGGATTTTTCAACATAAGGCAAGAAAAGCAGAAAACTTGATCAAATTGATTGTCCAGGAAGTGTGCTATAAATGCTATAATATGGATGGGAAGCTGAGGAAAAGGATAGATCAGTTAAACTTCTATCCTTAGTATAGGCTATAAGGGTGTTATGTTTTTAACTCAAGAAGTCTGTGTTTTGATAGGATTAGATGATACGGCGTATATGTGCTAAGCTCTCAAAAGTTAGCACCTGAGCAATTTGTTGCAAACTGGCACTAGGACTTGTCTGGTAGCCGTTTTTTTTATACTGTACAGTTCACACTTGGTAATGAAAGTTCAAAGTTACCAAAAAAAAAATGTCATGGTTTACTATGTATAAGAATAGTACAGAATAGGTGTACAAGTAATACTGGTATTAGTTGTACTAGACTTTAATTTGCAACCAAATATTGTACTAAAATTTTATACTAGCATTACTCTACCTAATACACCCTACCAAACGACCCCTATATCTATTATGAGTCGATCTAGATACTAACATATGCATGACCTGGTAAAAGTTCTGATCTAAGTTATACGGCAATAGGATATGCCCAATATGCTAATTTTCAGTGCAACAAATTAGAGCAGGTAGGTCACTAGTTGTCAACAAGAAACTCTAAAGAACAATCAAAGAAAAATAATTCGAATATCTGTGTGTATATAATATATAACATGTATTACCTTTAAAGAGGAGATGAATGGGCCACAATGAATTACAGCAATATTTTCTAAATTGGACCCTATAACCCAATTTGCTTCATCCATAAAGACCACTTAACGGCCTCGAGAAACATATCATTTTTTCGTAAGGCATTGATTAGATTAGCGTAGGTTATTCTATCAGGTTCAATTCCACTTTTGCGCATTTCCTTAACCAAATCTACTGCACTTTCAACCATTCCAGCAATTCCATATGCCTTTATTAATGTGTTATAGCTGCACAAATCTGGTGCTATTCCTGATTCTTTTAATTCTGCCAGTACATCTGCGACTTCTTCAATCCAACCTAGCTCACCATAAATGTTTATCATAATATTGTAGGTGTAATGATCAGAAGAATGACCAGATTCCTTCAGTCTTTCCAAGATATTACGGAATTTCTCCATTTGTCCTTCTTTCCCATAGGCATCTAACATACAATTGTATGCTTCAAGAGAAACCGAAAAGCCATTGAAGTGCATTTTCTTGACTGTCGACGACATATTCTTGAAGTCTTTGCTTCTCCCATATGCAGCTATGAGAGTGTTGTAAGAGATAGCATCAGCCAAACCATGCTTTTTAGCCATCGAAAAAACTTCTCTTGCCCTTTTGAAAAGCCTGGATTTTCCATAAACGTCAAGCATAACATTGAACGTGACTGTATTAGGTAAAAATCCATGTTTAAGCATCTCATCAAAAAGCCTGGAAAGCTCATCGACCGGCAGTGCACGGGCACAACAGTTTATGACACAGCTGTACATTTCCTGGTCCCACACGACTCCTCTTTTCACAAGTTTGTAGTAAAGATCTGCCAGTTTGTCCTTCTTGTCACATCGCTGGTAAATCCGTAGCATATCACGGAGCAAATATGTGTCTGGAACAATGTTCTTTTGTTTTTCCATTGCATCCAACACAGAGCAGGCTTCTTCTAAAGCTCCAAATTTCACATACATCCTTACTACAACACTGAAAGTGATCATGTCCAGTTTGACATTTGAATTCTTCAGCATTAGATAAAGCTTTTCAGCTTCAACAAAATCATTGTTTGTACTGTAAACGTCTATCATACTGCATATTATATGTAAGTTAGGGTTATTAGATTTTGGCATACGAGTGAACACTTTCACAGCATTCTCTGGATGCCCGAAATCTTTGCACGAGCAAATTAACAAATGATACAAGTTGTCCTCAAATAAACCATCCTTCCACTGCTTTTCCTGTAAAACTTTTAATGCATCATCTATCATGTTGTTTTTCACATAAGCCATTACCAGACTTGAACAAGATATCTGGTTTCTCAAAACGTGATCATATAAAGAACCTCTTAAAGTTGAAGGAACTTTGTGAATGTGTTCAAGCTTCTCATATGCTTGTAAAAGAATGCCAAGGATGGTCGACTTTTCGCTGCCAGTGTGCATCATTTCCTCAATAGTTCTAACAACATCCTCTTCATCTCCATGCTTGACTTGTAAATTTAGCATCGTGTACAAATTAGACAAGTTTGGTTTGTATCCAAGTCTTTTCAGTTCCTCATAGTATCTCCTTGCTTCCTCATAATTGTCTGCACGACCCCACCCTTCGATCATAGACCTGTAAGTAGGGGTGGCAAAATTAGCCCATGAAAACATGACTCCTCCCCCCCCCCCCAACCAACCCGCTTAAGTTTGGCCACGTTAATGACCCGTTCATTTAATAGCTCAGCCCATTTTCCCCAACCCATTCAGCCCATCTAAAAATTGGGCTGATATGTAGCCCAAATACCCTTAAAAACCTTGTCAAAATATTTTCAAAAAGACATTTTTCATATTTAATATAGGGAAAAAGCTCAAATATGTCATTGAACTATCGGAAATGGCTCATTTACACCACTCATCAATAGTCTGCTCATTTATGTCATTGTTGTTACCAAAATGGCTCATCCATGCCATTTTTCATTAACGCCAGCTTTACAATACCATTTTTCATTAACGCCGGTGTTAATGAAAAATGACATAGATGAGCCATATTGGTAACGACAATGGCATAAATGAGCCAAACTATCAACGAGTGTCATAAATGAGTCATTTCTGATAGTTTGATGGTATATTTGAACTTTTTCCCTTTAATATATTATATATAGTCACAATAAAGAATTTATTATTATCCGGTACTTAAAAATTACTATAAAAGAATAAATAAGGAAATTAAAACTTAATAAGAATTGGACGGGTTGGGTTATGACCCGCTTTTTGGCCCAACACATTTCAACCCAAGTAACTTTTGAGCGGGCTTAACTCAGCCCATTTTCACCCGCCAAATTCAGCCCAACCCGCCCATTTGGCACCCCTACCTGTAAGTTGTTTCATCAGGCACCACACCAACCCTTTTAAGGTCAGCAAACAAGCATTGTGCATCACGCATATTGGAAATCTTCCCATATCCAGTGATCAATGTGTTGTATGCAACTATATTTGGCGAAAAACCGGATTGCTTCATGGAAGCTAAGACCTGTTCAGCCTCGAGTAACTTACCTTGTTGACAGTAAGCGTTGAGCAGAACTAACCAATTCTCCAGATTAAGGATTACATCATCTTCCCTCAAAAAGCCAATGATTTTGTCTGCTTTATCATACAATCTCATCCGTGTATATATCGTCAACATAGACGAATACGCGGACTGGCACATAAATTTGAGATTCCTCATCTTTGAAAGTGTAAATTCCGCTTCCTCAACGTTCCATCCTTTCTGATAGAGAGCCATTAGCATTCCAAAAGTCGCTACATTTGGCTGAACTCCATTCTCCAACATCATGTGGAACCACTTAGCGCCGAACTCCACGAGCCCTTTCTTATGGCAAGCATAAATAAGGGTATTGAAAACTTGATACGTAAGCTCACAACCAGACTCCAAATTCATTTCCTTAATCATTGACTCCGCTCCATTCCAATCCCCTCTTCTCCCCAAAACACGGAGTATCAAATTATACGCATTAACATTTCGCTTTAACTTCCCATTTTTCCTCATCCATCGGAAAAAACTCAACACTTTCCCATCGTCGTCACCCCTTTCGAGTTGTTTCAATATTTCATTGCACTGTTCCAAACTCGAGTCGGGCCCCACATTCTCAGCATGAAAATCAACCCCATTTTGGCTATCTATCACATTCTCATCGAACCCAATCATGGATTTCCTATCTTTCTCTCTAAAACTAGACCTATAATTCGAGTCTCTCGATACTCTCTTCACCCTCCTAAATCTTTTCCAAACATTAAACTTCCTTTTCTCTCTTCCAAGATTTGTTCTTTCAGTAACAAAACATTCATTTCCTAAATTACCCTCAAAACCATCAACCCCATCACCATTTAAACTCAAATCCGAAGTCTCTAATTCCTCAGTTTCTAATCTTGAAACCCTAATATTCTTCAAATTACAAAATGGGCTAACAACAAATGCACCACCACCCAAAAATGAAGGACCCCAACACTTAGAATCAGTAAAGTTCAAAGCTTTAACAGTGCAATTAAGTTTATTGGATTCCCATGAGTTGTCTACATAAAGGGATAATTTTAAAGAGGCCATTAAGCAGAATGGCCTCAAGAAAAGTTGATAACTTCAGCATTAATTCATCAAGATTACAAATTTATATAAAACAAAGTCAAAATTTAGCTAAAAGGGTAAAATGGGGTTATCAAGATTAGAGTTTTTGAGGGCTTAACTTGAAGATGGAGCATAAAATAAAATAAAATAAAAAGGGAAGCAATTTAAGAGGATAATGGAAAGTGAAAATAGTGAACCAGTGGAGTGGAGAAGTTTGGGATTTTGATTTTGAGTGTTTGAGCTAGTGGTGGTGACTAGTTGCAGGAAGTCTTTTTACGCTTTTGTCTTGTTGTTAGTATATGAGGTTTTTCTTTGTTTTTTTTAAAGAATTATCAAAAATAATTCATTTATGTCATTCGTCAATAGTTTATCTCATTTATCTCGTCATTATTACTAAAATAGTTTATTCATATCATTTTTTTATTAACGTCAGTTTTATAATATCATATATGGCACGTGACCTCCAACTAAATTATGGTTGTTAGTGGGTCAAATTTTTTATTAATTTAGGATTTAAAATTGGGTTGGTTAATTAAATGATGTAGACCTCTAATTGGAGGTCACGTGTTATATCCGGTATTGTAAAACCAACATTAATGAAAAATGGCATGGATGAGTCATTTTGTAACGGCGATGGCATAAATGAGCCAAACTATTGACGAGTGGCATAAGTGAGTCAATTTCGAAAGTGCGATGGCATATTTGAGCCTTTTCTGTTCTTTTTTATCCCTCGAACTATTCAAAATAACTCACATTTAACTTTCATTTATTTTTCGTACCAAAAAACCCTTGCCATCTATGTATTGGACCATAAATGCAACTCTCTGTACTGTTCAAAATGCAACTGGGTTAAATTAGCTAACATTTTTAAGGGCATTTGTGGTCCAATACATAGACGACAAGGGTATTTTTGGTACCAGAAAACAAACGAAGGATAAATGTTAGTTATTTCAAATAGTTCGATTATATTTTTGGTCCTTCTCAGGTTTCTTATTGAGAAAATCAAAATCTCGACTTGTAATGCGAAGTGGATCAGCAGGATTGCCTTAATTCGGATTGTTCTCTAAAATTTAACGATAGAAAATTGAAATTGCTAGTAATAGGGAACCAATATGTAGGTAAAAATGGTGTCAGAAAGGTTAAACAAAAAGGAAGGCTGAGTCGAGAGATGACTCTCTATCTTTAAGATAAAATTGCCCCGTATGTATGCTTTTACGGTAATGGACAATAGTCTCCCAAGATAAAATAACAACAATCAACAATACAAAGCAAGTAAGGTTTATTCTAGCGAATAAAATAAATATAGAACATATTGCTGAAGATGAGAGGATTTGGTGTGTGTTTCTGTTTCTGTATATTCTCGTATTTCGAACAGAACATAAGAATTTTTGTTCTCTGTTTAAACTGAACAATAATGTTCAATTTATAGGTAAAGAGGAGGGTCGTTGCAACGTTTCTGAAATCTTCGAAACCGTTGCAACATTTCCAAAATCTTCAGGGATCAAAGTGTAAATAAGAAATACTTCAGGGACCAAAAAGAAATTCCAAAAGACAACCCATGACCCATGACTTGAGCCGGACCGGACGGGCGGCGGTGCGCGTGTGGGGATTAGCCCCGAACCCAAGCTCATCTAGGTCCTCCCTCTTCTAAACACATGGGTTACCCCTTGGGGTCCCAAACCCTTACTCAAAAATAGAGCTTATATAGTGCTCAATCCTTCCATCTTCCACCTATGTGGGAGATTTGTCATTTTGGCTAAGATAATTCATCTATTCATGTCTCAAACACCTAACTTTGTGTACTAATATCGCTTTCATTCCTTAACAAAATTTGACGATACTTGACACTAATATCATCTACTTATTTAGTATATTAGGCATGTGCAAAGAAATGATGTTTTCGGCATGCAGGGCCACGTGTTTAAGTCACTAAAGACAGGAAAAACTCAATCCTAGATAGTTAAATTTTCAACAATCCCCTCCTGAAAAGAGAATTGGTGCACACAGGATACCAAAGTTCAGCAATCTTTCAGCGGAAAGATATTGCATCAGGAAAGGTAACTTTCGACTTTGAACTTTCCTTAGTCGATTACCATCCGATTTACTTACTGTGTGGTGAACGTGATGTCTTGAACCATCAGTGTTTAGTGTAAACCAAGACAATTATATCAACGCAATAACTCCCTTTATTCATTTTTTCTTATAGTTTTGTCCTTTGTGGTCATGGACAACTTATTGGATTCTTAAGTGCGTACTTTTGAAGAGGCATGTCTTCGCACTTAAATAGGTGATCTCCTATAAGGTATCCTGCTATACCCAATCGCAAGTGTTAGGAATCATTAAAAAATTTTAGAAACTTATCCTTTACCCATTATGCAGGTAGACTTAATGTCTATCGCGAGAACAACTTTGAAATTATATTTCTTTAAAGAATAATAATTCGAAGTGCTCTTACTTCAAGTGAAGCGCTAAAACTGAACCTCTACAGTTTAGTTATCCCATTGAACCAAAATCTTAGGATCTCCAGTCAGTAAGGTTGGGTTACCACCATAAAGATTATTATTGTTTGGATTTTAAGCACATTCCCCTAGACATGCAGAACATTTGATCTTTGGGTAGGCCTTTAGTTAATGGATCCGCTATATTATCCTTTGATTTGATGTAATTAATAGAAATGACACCTGTGGTGATCAACTACCTAACGGTCTTAGGTCTCCGATGAATATGTGTAGACTTGTCGTTGTACATATTGTTTCGTGCCCTTCCTAAAGCTAATTGGCTGTCACAGTGAATCATCACCGAATGTACGGGTTTTATCCCAACAAGGGATATCCTCTAAGAAGTCGTGAAGCTATTCTACTTCTTCTCCTGCTTTATCCAAAACAATAAACTCTGATCTCATCGTGGATCGGGCGATACATGTTTGCTTAGAGGACTTCCAAGACACAGCCCCACCACCAATTGTGAAAATATACCCACTGGTGGATTTGGTGTTCTTTATGTCCGATATCCAGTTTGCATCACTGTATCCTTCCAATACGGCTATATATATATTGAATAATGTAATCCGTAAGTCAACGAATATTTTAGATATCGTAGTATCCGATTTAACGCCTTCCAATGATCATTTCCAGGATTACGAGTAAACCTAGCCAACTTATTGATTGGATAACCGATATCGGATCGGGTGCAGTTTGTAATGTACATTAAGCTACCAATGACCTGTGCATATCGCTCTTGGGATACGGGTGCACCACGATTCTTATCAATTCTATGATTCATATCCATTGGTGACTTCATAGGGGGACTGCCAAATATATCAAATTTCCTCAAAACATCTTCAATATAATGAGATTGAGATAAAACCAGTCCGTCAGATGTCTTAGAAATCTTAATTCCTAAGATTACATCTGACATACCCATGTCCTTCATGTCGAACCATTATTTCAACAGATTCTTGGTTTCCAGGATCAAGTTTAGACTACTTCAGGTGATGAGCATGTCATCTACGTAAATGCATATCATGACAAATGAGTCAGAGTTTCCTTTGATATAGATACATTTATCACATTCATTTATGGAGAAACATTTTGATAATAAAGTATTATCAAACTTTTCATGCCATTGTTTCGGGGCTTATTTGAGTCCGTACATAGACTTAACAAGTCGACATACTTTCTTTTCTTGTCCTGGAACCACATACCCCTCGGGTTGTTCCATGTATATTTCCTCTTCCAACTCTCAGTTTAGAAGGCTTTCTTAACATCCATTTGATGTATCTCAAGGTCACGCAAAGCTGTAATGGCTATGAATACCTTTATGGACGTTAATCTAGACACATGAGAGTATGTGTCGAAGTAATCGAGGCCTTCCTTTTGTCTGTAGCCTTTGACTACTAATCTGGCCTTATACTTGTCAATAGTTCCATCTGCTTGGTACTTTCTTTTGAGTATCCACTTATAACCTAAAGGTTTGCTTCCCGGAGAAAGATCAATCATTTTCCAAGTATGGTTCTGCATGATGGAATATATTTCACTTTCTATAGCTTCTTTCCAAAGCGGTGCTTCTGGAGTTGACAATGCTTCCTTAATTGTCATCGATTCATTTTCAACCATATAGGTTAGAAAATTTGGACCAAAGGTTTTGTACTTTCTAGCCCTTTTGCTCCGTCTTGGTTCAACCTCTGGAACCCCTAAGTTCTGTAGGTCTGGAACATTAAGTTCCCGATAGTCATTAACTTTTGAGTCCTGTAGATATGGAACATCTAGTTTTGGATAATCAGAAACTCCCGAGTATTGTTGATTTTGAGCATTTTGTTCATAACTTTGTTTGCGCAAAATTTTTTCTTTTTCCTTTCTAGGAAAGATCAGTTCAAAGAATTCAGCATTCCTTGATTCCATGATCGTACCCTTGTGGATATAAGGTATCTCCGACTTATACACTAAGAAGCGATAAGTACTACTATTATTTGCATATCCGATGAATATGCAATCTACATTCTTAGGTCCAATTTTGACCTGTTTTGGTTTAGGTACTTTGACCTTTGCCAAACAGCCCCACACTTTCAAATATTTGTAAATGGGTTTCTTTCCTTTCCATGATTCATATGGAGTTTTATCCTTACGCTTATGCGGAACTCTATTGAGAATTGTATTAGCGGTAAGAATCATTTTGCCCCACATGTTTTGGGCTAAATCAAAATTGATAAGTAAAGCATTCGTCATTTCCTTTAACTTACGATTTTTGCGCTCGGCAATACCGTTAGACTGAGGCGAGTAAGGAGCGGTCATTTGATGAACAATGTGATTGAGCACAATGTTCCTCAAACAGTGCTACGTATTCTCCCCCTCTATCACTACGAATTGCCTTAATCCGTAGGTTTAGTTAATTTTCAACTTCTGCTTTGTAACGTTTAAATGCTTCAAATGCTTCATCTTTACTTTTCAACAAGTAAACATAACAATACATTGTACTATCATCAATGAAAGTCACAAAGTACTTGTTCCCCCGTCTAGTTAGCACAAATTTTAAATCACATATGTCGGTGTGTATAAGTTCTAGAGGAACGGTGTTTCTTTCGACTGAATGGAAATATGATTTGGTTAATTTTGCCTCTACGCACACCTCACATTTATGTTGAGGGTTTATGTCGAAGGAAGGCAACAATTCCAACTTTACTAACTTTTGAATGAATTTGTAGTTAACGTATCATAATCTATAATGCCATAAATTAGAGGATTCAAGCAAGTAGGTAGAAGGCTTTATTTCATTAGATGAACGGAATACATACATAATATTCATTTTGAAGAGGCCGTCACACGCGAAGCCCCTTCCTACAAATATACCATTTTTAGTTATTACAAATTTGTTGGACTCAAAAACTAGTCTAAAGCCAGCCTTAACCAACAGTGGCCCTCAAACTAAGTTCTTGCGGATGTCAAGGATGTGCATCACTTTCTTCAAAGTAAGCTCTTTGCCATAAGTCATTTTGAGGGCAACCTTTCCAACCCCTTGCACTTCTAAGGTAGCGTCGTTGCCCATGAACAGTTTTTTGCCCGAGATTGGGGCGTAAGAGGAGAATTCACTCTTGTCAAAGCAGATGTGATGGGTTGCACCCGTATCTATCCACCATTGCCTTGGATTCTCCACTAGATTTGCCTCCAGCACTACAGTGGAGAAATCCACAATCATGTCGTCAAGGTTCGAAAGATCATCATTGTGTTGCATAACGTTAGCCTTGGCATTGCCTTTGTTCATGGCTTTTTCCTTCTGCTCTCACTTCAGTTTGCGACACTCTTTGATCATATGGTCAGGCTTTCCACAGTGGTGGAAGTTTCCTTTGAACTTCTCCATCATTTGGCTTTTGTCGTCTCCCTGGTACTTGCGTTTTTTGTTGGTGTTTCCCTTCGAATAAACCAGATTCGCCTTTGCCTCCATTGGCTGCTTTCCCTTAGATATAGTTCTTTTATTGTCCTCTTGTATTTGCAGTTTGACAATAAGATCTTCAAACCCCATTTCCTTTGTCTTTAGTTTGAGATATTTCGTGCTGATCTTAATTATTGGTTTAGTTTATGCATGGAGAAAGGGGGCATTGGAATGGTCTTAGCTCCTGAATATTCAGACAATAAAAAGAAAAACAGAAAAAATAAGATTGAGACAGTTATGAATTCCATTCAGTTTCCTTTAATTGATCGAACATCAGCTGTGAAAAAGAAAGAGGAGACCTTCAATCAATGCGTGAACTCGTTCCACGAGGGAGGCAATTTCTCAATTAAAGACGTAACCAGAAATTGCTCGTTTGGCTTCATTCCTTCCCAATCCAGATGATGAAGAATCATTTGAAACTCTTGGATTTGGGACATCACTGATTTACCATCCACAATTTAAAATTTCAGAAACTTTCCAAAGATGAATTTCTTTGTATCCGCATCCTGTGCGCTGTACTTTTTCTCGAGTTTTTCCCACAACCCCTAGCCATCTTCACGGTACAATACACAGTATAGAGTGTATCCGACTGACCATTCAGAATGCAGTTTTTGCACATGAAATCACTATGTTCCAGGCATCCAGAGTTAACTTCAGGGCAATTGTGACCTGGATATCTTCACTAACTTCAGCTGTTATGTTAGACAGAGTGTCTATTGCATCCCCACCAGAAGGAGGATCTTCTGTCACAAAGCGTGACATGTCCAACATAGTAAGATAAAACAACATCTTTTGCTGTCATCTCTTAAAATTTGTACCCAGAAACTTTTCAGGGCGTTCTCCTTGGAAACTGGCAGGAGCAGAGACAACAACATTCCCTTGAGTAGCAGAAGCAGAATCAAAGTTTGAAACTGACATCTTTCGAACACTCAGAAAATTTTGTCTTAAATTATAGGTTAAAATGGTGTCAGAAAGGTTAAACAAAAATGAAGGTTGAATCAAGAGATGTCTCTATGTCTTTAAGATAAAATTACCCCGTATGTATGCTTTTACGGTAATGGACAATAGTCTCCCAAGATAAAACATCAACAATCAACAATACAAAGCAAGTAAGGTTGATTCTAGCGAAGAAAATAAATATAGAACAGATTGCTGAAGAGGAGAGGATTTGTGTGTTTATGTATATTCTCTGTATTTCGAACAGAACATAAGAGTTTTCGTTCTCCGTTTAAACTGAACAGTAATGTTCAATTTATAGGTGAAGAGGAAGGTCGTTACAACGTTTCTGAAATCTTCAGGGACCAAAAAGAAAATTTTGGAAGACAGTCCGAGTCCGAGCCGGACGGGCGGCAGCGCACGTGTGGGGCTTAGCCTCGAACCCAAGCTCACCTAGGTCTTCCTCTTCTAAACACATGGGTTACACCTTGGGGACCCAAACCCTTACTCAAAAATAGACTTTATATAGTGTTCAATCCTTCCATCTTCTACCTATGTGGGAGATTTGTCATTTTGGCCAAGACAATCCATCTATTCATGTCTCAAACACCTTACTTTGTGTACCAATATCTCTTTCATTCCTTAACGAAATTTGACGATACTTGACACTATTATCATCTACTCATTTAGTAGATTAGGCATGTGTGAAGAAACTATGTTTCCGACATGCAAGGCTCACGTGTTTAAGTCACTAAAGACGGAAAAAAACTCAATCCACATAGTTAAATTTTCAACACAATATATCTAAGTGAATATGTATCGAGTCTTGTATACACGGTCCATCACATTATAGGATTGATTTTGCCCAAAGCATCCGCCCTATAATCACCCACTACTCAGTTTACTAGTTTTATATTTAAGCTAGTGGTGGCTATTACAAGAAGACATGGAGACATGTTTTTTTGTTTAATCTTTCCGTACGTACTTGCATTGAGGTTTACTAAATTCGAATTTGTGTCGGTGAATCTCACATTGAGTGTAAAGCGTTTCTAAAAGGCATTTCACCAAGGCAATACTCTATTCAAAACTTAAAATTTCTAATTAAGAATGAAAGAGTATTTATTTCTCAATCACGATCACTATTATTTCACTGGGACTAGTTGCAGCAATCCCCTTTTACCTTTGTTCTTGTTTGTTGTGGTCTTTATTATTTATTTATTTTTAATATAATTTAGACAAACACTATAGGAATGAGCGTGGAGAGTAGGAGTATGCGGGAGGGAGATATAGAGGAGGAGGTGGAGAGTAGATGTACAACATATGCCAGAAGATGCATGATTTAAAGAAAGCGAATGTGAAGTATCAATGCATCTACTATTTATTTTTAATATCACATGAATTAAGCATATCCATGGCAATGAAAAGAAATGGTGAAGGCTTGATAAAAGAAGTGGTTGAAACAACACTATCCAAAATTAGTCGAAAACTTGAAATTAGTTTTATTAAATTGAAATCTTCGTGCTTTAATCACTTGACTAATCTCACTGAACCCATATATTGTTATTTAATTAGGTTGTCACATTAGATAGCTATATTACAAAAATTCTCATGTTCGTGTTATAATCAATGACACATTATATTGTATGTCACGTAATTATATGCATTCGCACCAATAAAATGTAAAATCCCATGTATTTTTTTACTTAAGTTTGATGCATATAATTAAAGAAAGTGAAATATCTTATGTGATTAATTTAATGACTTAATAGACGAATGAAAACATACACAATTTTAAAATTGGAAGAAAGTGTCTAATATAATGATTTTATTAGGAGTTAAAGTATATAACTGAAATATAAAAGGGTAGCCTAGTCCACAAAGCTCCCGCTATACGTGGGGTCCATGGAAGGCCAATCTATTGTATGTCATCTTACTTGCATTTCTACAAGAGACTATTTTTACGGCTTAAACTCATGACCTCCTGATCACGTATCATCAACTTTATCTGTTACTCCAAACTTCCGTTCGTATAATTGAAATATGCTCGATGACATATTTATGAAAATTAATATTTTTTGGAAGTTTAAGGGGCTGGGTATATTCCCTTTATTAACCCCCCCCCCCCCCCCTCACCACCAAGATTTGTAGCCTACGTGACACCCTTTTACTGGAGAGATCATCCTTTTCTGTTCTAATCACATTGGTCACTTCCACGTGATAATACGGTATCTTTCTATCTTAATTTCACTGTAAATCTCTTCTTATGGTTCGGTAATCTTCTGGGTTTATCTTATAATTAACAATTGTCGTTTTGGATCTTGGATTTTCTTGGGTGAGAGAGTAAAGTTTGAATCTTGAAGTGATTTGATAATGGGTGTGATTGAAGTGATTATTTGGGTCTGTTAATGTATGTATGCTTACCCCAATTGGCAGAATTTTGTGGGTGTGTTCTTTAATTGACTATTGTAGTTTTGGATCTTTGATTTTGGCTTATTTTCTGTTTGGTGATTGTTTATGGGAATAAATATTGAGTCTTGAAGTAGTGAACTTAATTAACTTGAATGTTAGTGGAGAATGTCATGATTGAATCAGTGATTGTTATGATTTTGTGGGTTTGATTCATACTCAAGGTTTGTTTGGATCAGTGATGTTGACTTTTACTTAAATTTCACTTAAGTAGTGGGATTTTGGGATCAACCTTCTTAATACTTGTGTTACCTTGTGGCTTCTGTCAAAGCTTTGATCTCAAATATTTCGTTGTTCCTCAAATTTCTGTGACGATCTCCATGATTGAAGTAGAAATTTATTCCCAGAACCTTTTTGATCTATGCACTGTCATTCTAGTAATGCCTTATCTCTTTTAAGTTTTTTTATTTTGGGAGGAGAGTTAAGGTGTTTCATTAATAAAAGCGCCAATTAGACACCCAAGGGTGTGACCTAGTGGTCAATGAAGTGGGTTAGGAACCGAGAGGTCTTAGGTTCATCTTAGTGGAGGCAAAAACACTAGGGGATTTCTTCTCATCTGTCCATCTGTCCAAGCCTTGGTGGATAGAGTTACCCGGTACATGTGCTGGTGGGAGATAGCACGAAGTCGTGAAATTAGTCAAAGGTGAGTGCAAGCTGGCCTGGACACCACGACTATCAAAAATAAATAAATTAAAAGCTCCAATTATTGTATTTTATAAGAAGGAGATATGCAGAAATTACAGAACCCCGTTAGCTATGCAGGGAGCATAAAAAGTCTTTTAACATTTCTTATACATTGCTTACAACATCAGATTTACTCCAAAATAACAGAATATGAGACAGAAACCTTTCAGTTGCTAAATTATCCTCCAGGCGTTCTTAGTCTTAAAGTTCCTAACTAGTTGATATCTCCTTTATGGATCTTTTCCTTCGTGCTCTATTTTTTTTACTACTTTTGTATATGAGATAACCATACTATTTTTTTATAATTGTGGTGCCCGGGCCAGCTTGTTGGCACTTTGACTAATTACACGAGGATAGGTACCAGGTAACTCTGCCCACCAAAGCTAGGACATATGGAAAGAAATCACCTAGTGTTTTTGTCTCAGCTGGGTTCTCAACCTACTTCATTGACCACAAGGCCACACCCTTGGGTGCTTATGAGTTAACCATACTATTATTAAATATTTTACCACATTTGGGAGACATCTTCTGCTCGATTGATCTTCAAGTTTTTGGTTGATCTACTTTCTCAGGTGTTAACTTAAAGTACCACCTAAAAACTATACTGAAGCTGGTGCAAGCCAGTTTCAAGTCTAAGGAGGTAGATTTGGTCATTATGTTGGTAATATGGAATTTATGTGCTCTCAATATAGAGTGATGGGTCTAAACTCTCAAAAATAAAATCAATGATTGGTTCATCAAAAAGTTAAGGATTAGTGACGTTCTTAAAAATCAACGGATTTGGTCTTATCCATACGTGAGGAATGTTATCAAAAAAATAAAATAAAATGGGTTCTTCTTTCTTTTATCACTTAGGAGTCATGTGAGATAAAAGTCTCATGCGCAGTTTTGAATGAGAGAAAGAAGAAAGTAGTTGTTTCAGCCATAGCCACTCGAATTTTTCGATCTAGTCCTAGGTGGAGGTCAGTTATATCATAGTTAATCTCAGTTTTGTTTTGTTCCGGATACTGCTTAACTACCTTTTTGATAAACTAGAAATGTACTTGGATCAAATGTTTGAAATTATGAGAAGTGAAATAAGATAGCTTGATGACATTAATTTGTTGTAGTAAATTTAATAAGTGTTTCAGTGTTTGCTTTTCAGCTTCTTTCTGTATCTGTTGCCATATTCATTTTTACTTCTTAGGAAAATATTTTTTTATCCTGTTTTAAATTGAAATATTTCTTTGGAATCTATACAGGATAGAGGAAGAACAATCCATTTTCTAGTTATTCGGTTAGAGGATAATAAATTTCAGATTTGAAGAGCATAGTCACAATGACAATGGAGAACGCTGAGCTCACTACAGAGCAGGTAATATCACATGCATAAGCACGATAAAGAATCTACATTATATACATAAGAACATGAAATAACATACAGTTTTGGAACTGATATCCAGCGTGGACTAGGCTCATAGTAAACATGCAACGCGGGATCTAGGCTCTTAGGGGTTGTTTGGTTGCTGGTTAGAGTTATGCAGGTATTAGTATCTAGTTATGCAGGGTTTAGTTATTCCATCTTCTACCCGGCATAAAACAATACATTAAATTGACTCTTAACTTATACGTGTTTTAGTTATGTGGGATTATAAACTAGTAACCAGACACTGTACTAGGTGTGCTGAATTTTATACATAGCAACTAAAATGCTACCAAACATGATACTAGTTATGCTAGTTTTAATATATTAATAATTCACCTTCAAACCAGTAACCAAATGACCCCTTAGTCTTTGCAGTTAGTTGCTTTACCTTGTTTCCATTTACTTTTTTAGAAAGTTTAGAATAGTATGTCAACATCAATAAATACTAACTGGAAAGAATTCTGTGCATACTTTTGGTTGCAAAAATATTTAATGGATTGGCTAAGGTATCTATTTTGCTTAGGAGAAAGAATTGGTTACTATCAGGATTTTCTTTTGTCGGCTGTCCTGGAAGAACAGTGGAACATCCTTTTCTATATCTTTTCTCTATTTTACCAACTACATCACCTATAAATAAACATAAAAGTGGTCTTATTTCTTTTCCTTCTGCTTCCCAAGGTTTTGAGAAGGGATATCCCATGGGAGACATACATGACTACAAAGCTGATCACTGGAACAGGTTTTCAACTGTTGAGGCGCTATGACAAGAAGGCAGAAAGTTACAAAGCCCAGTTGCTGGATGATGTAATGTTTCTAACTCGAGTTGTCTTTAGCTATGACTTACATTTTGGTTTCCTACAAATAGCCTGTTTGTCCAAGGTTCCAAAACCTGCTTATTTTAAAAGTAATTTTAGGTACCAGTTTGTGTTTGGTTAATCAATTTGAAAATCACTTTTGTCAACATTAGAGTAGTACTTTGTGCATGTCCAATGTTCCAGAAGTGCTTTTGCTACTACCTTTTTTAGCTTCTAAAAACACTGCTTTTGCTACTGCTCAAAAGCACTTATTCCCCCCCCCCCCCCCCCTCGCCAAACACCTAAAATAAGCACTTCTGGCTTTGCAGAAGCTTGGGCAAACAGTTAAAAGTCTAATTCATGCATCTTGTACTTCCGCAACTTCTTTCTGCCTAATTCCTCTTGTATTTAGGTAAAGTTCTTCTAAATAATATTAGGAAGTAAAGATACAATTGTCATTACCAGCCTCTCCTTTATTAATCAAGTCTGGCATACACTTGACTCCTACTTATATAAATTGTCTGATTCTCTTGGACTTGTTATTGTGGTTTGTATCTTCATTTCCAGAGTTCATTTATTACTTTGAAATAGCCATGTATAATCAGCATATTTGAATTTTAAGATAAATGAGTTTATAAACATTATTGAGATATTCCCGAAGTTAAAGGCTTTCTCATGGGGCTTATGTGGGTAATGGAGTTCTTGCAACTGCTGATTTCTAAGCATCCCTATTTCAGATTTCATTTTTTATTGTTCAATTTTTTTCTGAGATAATATATCAAGCTTTTGATCGTCTTATCATGGTTTCAGTCTTGGATACTCTTATAAAGTGGATACAATTATTACAGGATGGTCCAGGTTATGCCCGCGTCTTTGTTACCATTTTACGTGACATCTTCAAGGAAGAAACAGTGGAATATGTTTTGGCTTTGATTGATGAAATGCTTACAGGTAAATGGAGAAATTATAACTTTTAGAGTTCCTTTGGTAAGTGGACTAATGTAAATGCTTATTTCTTGACAGCAAACCCAAAAAGAGCAAGACTATTCCACGATGACAGTCTTGCAGACGAAGATACCTACGAACCTTTTCTCAGGAAATATTCTTCAACCTTTCTTCAACTTTTGGTCTGCCCTTTATTTATACTTGGCATGTAGATACTATTTTATTTCTCATCCTTTATTGCATAAGAATTGGCAATTTGCATGCACCCCCTTCCCCTGCATTCATTTTATAACAACAACAACAAACCCATTGTAATCCCACAAGTGGGGTCCTGTCTCTCTCTTCTCTTCTCTTTCTATCTATCTAAAGATTGAGTTTTGTTTTCCAGATTGTTGTGGAAAGGTAATTGGTTCATACAAGAGAAGAGCTGTAAGATTCTATCTTTGACGGTGAGGTAATTAGGTTTTGATCCCTCTCTCCCATGTCAATGATATCAAAAGACTGAGAATATTAGAATGATAAATGAACTTATAACTTTGCGGTCCTCTTAATGGCAACTCCAGTGCTAGGTCAAAGGTTCAGAACAGTGTTGATGCAAATGGAGATGCCTCAAGTTCAAAGAAGAAACACACTACCATTGACGATGTTCTGGCAGGCGTGGTGGAGTGGCTTTGTGCACAGGTTTATCTATGCTCCTAGATTTCCATTTTTATATTTTTCCTCTGTCCCACCCAAACCTGCAATTACTAGGTTTGCAAACATTTCAAGGGGGATTCAGTATAGATGTCTTCAGTTGTTGTGGAAATGCTTCATAGAGGGAAGTAAGGGTGTCAAATGGGTGGGTTGGACTGAATTTGGGCGGGTCAAAATGGACTGAGTTAATAAATGGGTGGGTCAATAACTCGCCCAAAAGTTACTTGTGCTGAAATGGGCTAAAAAGCGGGTCATAACCCAACCCGCCTAATTCTTACTAAGTTTTATTTCTTTGTTTGTTCTTTTATAAATTTTTATCACCTAATAAAACTATTTTTTTCTTTACCATGGCTTTACATAACATATCAAATAAAAAAAGACTTTTTTGAAAATATTTTGACAAGATTTCTCATGGGTTAATTGGGATTTTTTTGATGGGCTGACCTAATAAACATGGGCGGGTCTGTGACCAGTCCAAACATGGGTGGGTCATGTTTGCATGGGCTAATTTTGCCACCTCTAGTCAGGGAAGGTTGTAGAGTAAAGAAGCAGTGAAACGAAGTGGATGGACGAAAAGGGCTTAGAAGCATGGAACCATAGGATGTGATGCAATAGCTTAATCAGTATGAAGCAGTTAAATAAGGCTGTTGAAAGGGATCAGGAAGCTCTTGCTTCTCATCAAGATTTTTTTCGAGCCTCACAACTGGGTTTATGACCTATTTCTTCACTTTGAAGCTAAAAAATTGAAGATAGGGGAAAGCAGTTCTACGGGATGGGGGTGGAGGTTTATGGATTTAATTCCACTTGTTCATAGTATCATGTCTCATTTAGTTGCTGTCAATCCTGATTTTGACCATCTGTGCAGCTGAAAAAGCCTACTCATCCTACCCGCAGCATTCCTAGCACAATCAACTGCCTATCAACTCTGTTGAAAGAGCCAGTAGTTCGATCTTCATTTGTTCGAGCCGATGGAGTGAAGTTGCTTGTTCCTTTAATTTCACCAGCATCCACGCAGCAGTCTATCCAGGTTTTCTTCACTCTATAATGCCACATATTGCATTAACTTAAAAAACTATATACATGTCGTGCTAGTAAGTGGGTGGTGGTTGAGACGGTTCTGTACTCATCAACGTATCAGCCACCTCCGGTAGCTAGACGACAAAAGAATTTTCTTTTTCTTCTTCCTGATTTTATTTTCTTCCTTAAAACAGCTTCTCTATGAGACATGTCTATGTGTCTGGCTTTTGTCTTACTATGAACCTGCAATTGAGTACTTATCTACTTCAAGGGCCCTCCCTCGATTAATAGAAGTTGTTAAAGGTTCAACAAAGGAGAAGGTGAGCTACTTTTGCTGACTATTCTTCTCCCTATTTTTGATGTTGTGCTTTCTACCTTGGTTGTCCTTAGATCATCATGTTTGACGGCCTGCAGTGTTTCCATAACTATAGGTTGTACGGGTCGTCATCTTGATTCTTCGGAATTTGCTTTCCAAAGGGACATTTAGTGCTCAGATGGTAGACTTGGGAGTGCTGCAAATCGTCCAGAGCTTGAAAGCACAGACTTGGAGTGATGAGGTGAAGATCCTTAGTTATGGTTCTTAATCTGATATTATATCTTAAATATAGTCTCTCGTTTGCAAACAGCATCAAAAATGAAATAAGACAATTGAATGCCTCCACTAGTCCACTTATTACATAAGAGGAATTGTCACTACAGAGCTTCTTTTCGGTTCATCTTAGTAATTTACTATGTTGAGAGATAATCCTGTTAATGCGTCTGCTGAAGAATGAAAAATTATTGATCTTTTTCCAGACTCATGACATTGATATAATCTCTGTAGGACCTTTTGGACGCTCTGAATCAACTAGAACAAGGATTGAAGGACAACATCAAAAAGCTGAGCTCATTTGACAAGTACAAGCAGGAAGTCCTTCTTGGCCATCTTGATTGGTCCCCAATGCACAAAGATCCTATATTCTGGCGGGAAAACATTAATAACTTTGAGGAGAATGATTTCCGGGTAATACTTGTGGATTGAAAAATTTCCCGAGCTACATGTCTTTAGAGGCTGTAAAGTACGCGCTGCATAACAGCGTAAAACAGGACGCCGTCTTGGTGCAACATTAACAGCAGAACCAGAATTTTCTGCTGGGTCTGCTGATGTTCGATTTTTTTTTGGCCTTCAAACAAGTTTATCTGCTACTCAAATCAAAAAACTGCTTTTAAATATTCATGTCTAAGTAGTAACTTCCATCAGTAGAGATAGACTGTGGCCATAGTGGCAGAGGCGGATGGAGGACATACCCTTAGTCAATACTCCCTCTGTCCCAATTTATGTGGCACCATTTGACTAATCACAAAGTTTAAGGAAGAAAGGAAGACTTTTTAAATTTGTGGTCTAAAATAAACCTTACACATTTGTGTGGCTATAAATCATTTCATTAAGGGTAAAAGGGGAATGTCAAAGTTAAATTGGGACAGGCTAAAAAGGGAAGTGTGCCACATAAATTGGGACGGAGGGGGTAATAATATAGAAGGCCTTTTTCTTTATTTGTTTTATTTTATCATATTTTGCCTTCTATATCTTATATAGACTTTTAGCAAATCTATTGGCGTCCAACAAATATTAAATTCTGAACCTTTATTTTTTTTGGAAAATGAACCTTAATTAAGTGCAAGTTCTATGCAACGAACCTTAAGGTTGAACTCATCTAGTTTAAATCTTGAATCCGCTTCTGCATAGAGGGGGTGATCTTCGTAGCATAATACACTTTTTTTCGGGATGGTTCTTCGAATATGCAGAACAAATTTTTTATAATATTAAGACTGATATCGTGTGTGGTGTGATTTTGCAGATCTTGAGGGTGCTCATTACAATTTTGGACACATCAAGTGATGCAAGGACACTTGCTGTTGCTTGCTATGATCTATCACAGTTCATTCAGTGCCATTCTGCTGGGCGAATTATAGTGAATGACCTCAAAGCAAAGGAGCGCGTAATGAAACTGTTGAACCACGAGAACACAGAGGTCACCAAAAACGCCTTACTCTGTATCCAAAGGCTTTTCCTAGGTGCCAAGTATGCTAGCTTTTTGCAGGTTTAAGTTTCGTCAAGTGGTTTCATTGTTCAGACGTTGAGAACTTTTGGCTCATTTATTATTTCATTTGGAACAAATGGAGTTTGGTCGCATTCTTGTTAATTTATTTGTTGCATCAGTATTCGAGTATTGTATCTAAGGCGTCCTCGTGGTGAGATTCTCATTCCAAATAATGTGTACGAGAGTTAATTTTATTTTTCCCTCCAATAAAAGCAAGTTTGTATTGTGACTTGTTTATCGAACCGGGGAATTGTTTTGTGGTATATACTATCCAGAAATTGTCCATCAAACAACTTATTAATGCAACGATTTTGTATGATATGGTTTATAGTCTAGTGATATCATCAGGGGTCACATATTATATGAGTTCAATTTTTACTGTTTTCCTGTCTTGATCCCTTCTGTAATAGACAGAAGAGTTTGTCGAACTTCTCAGAAAACATACAGGAAAAACTATTTGGTTCATTTTATTGCTTTATATCGTCAGTATATAAAAGTTAATCTATACTTGATAATATCTTGGAGGAAATGGGGCATGTTATTCCCCAAGTCACATTCTTCTATCTGGTGGATCTATATTCTTCGATCCAATTCAACGTTCATCGATCAGGTGGATAAATATTCTTCGGGATGGTGAGATGAGGTGTAACAAATGAAAACCTTATCCTGTATAAAGGCCTACATAGAAAAGAGCACTTTGCTTAGAAACACTTGTTGCATCCCCTAGGACCAACCTCAATTCTATTGAATAGCTTAAAATCATTGTTTCAAGCTTTAGGCATGTTCTATACACTGGTTGGGACTTGTTTGTAGTACATGATACAACAAAGTACCAGTACTTGAGTATGATCTTTATTTCTTTTCCTCTTTTTTCCAGTGGTTGGCAAAATGTATTTGTGGAATGGAATTGAATAATTATAGGTTATTTTGAATTTCTTACATCTTTGATTATCTCAAGTTCCAGAAAAACTGTCGAGGAAACATGATAGTACAGTCAAATCTCTCTACAGTAGTGTACTTGTCCGGATATTTTTTGGTTGCTAAAGTGAAATGTTATAATAGAGAACATATAATATAATATGAAATCGGTTCCAACAAGAACTTGACCATTATGGTAAATTATTCTTATAGAGGACTGTTACAGAAAGGTCTAACTGTAATACATAATCTCTTAGTCTTGAAATTCAACTTGAAAAGCACAAATATACATCTTTTTCTTGTACTAGATACAACAACAGTTCCCTAGTTTCTATGCCTATACATATCAAGAACACCATTAATTATCTCCATCCTAAACTAGAAAAGTTACAATTTCCTCTTTAACATATCTGTACAGCACCTAAAAGAAACTGAACCAATGTACATAGCTCTGTATTTTCAGCTCCAAAGCAGAGATGGATGCTACACCTTTCAGTACTAGTCCTCTTTCTACTTTCTGGATATTGCACGTAGTGTAGTCAGGATTTTCATTGCTAGAAGTTCAAACTCGTGCATGGTCTCATGCAGTACGCGACAATGCTACACCTTTCAGTACTAGTCCTTTTTCTACTAACTGTTCCCGTTTTTGCTTTAGGCGCCTACCATGTAGAACTTATTGCAGTAAGCCAGGAGGAACATGGACTACTCAAGAAGGATCAGTGCAAGAGCGAAATAAAGCTCTCGTGTTTCATCGGAATACAGGTCCCACCAATCATCCTTGCAGGAAAGCATCATGCTTGTTTCAGAGCAAAAACAAAGCATTTTGACGGAAGGGTTGCATTGTTCCAATGCCATCAGTTCTCAGTTAAAGAAGTATGGTGACTCGAGAACTTCCCGTAAATCAAAATCCCCTCTTTTTGGTAGAGGGGGAAATGTCAATGCTGGATATGATTCCTGGAAGCTTTCAAGCAACTGCAAACAAGATATCATGTATACCATAATAAGAGCAGCTTGAGAAAGAGAAGCAACAGTAAATATTGGGTAGCTCTTGAAACACGTTCTACTAGAAAGGAAACTATACTTTTAACATACTTACGTCTTCAAGAATAGGCATACTGTACAGCTCCACAAACTTTTCCCTGAGTATCCTGTTCATCTGGTCGACATCGCAAGCATGAGTCCAGAAGGAATCATGTACGCCTACAACAGGTTAGGATTTTGATAAATATTCTCGATTTAAAAAAAAATTGGTATCAAACAAGACCAATGCTGTAAAAGAACAGCAAGTAAATGAACTTTAGCGCAAGTTCTAGAACTCCTAAAGTCCGTGACTTTATATTCGACAAATGACCTATCCAACATAAGTTTCTGCTTAGTTTACCCATATGAGTTTGTTTTGCCTGGAGTGAGAATCCTACATCTAAATAATTGTTTTACAAAAAAGAATCATTAAATATAGTATCATTTCTCACATACTGGTTGCATGTTATGTGGTAGCACTGTCATAGAAAGTGGACAATGAGTGGGAGCCAGTGGCGGAGGCAGGATTTTTGGCAAGCGGATTCAAAGAAAAATTAAAAAACGTCTAAAGCTAAAAAGATTAGAAACTGTGTTTGGCGAGAATTGAACATGTGTCCTCTAAGAAGTTTTCAACCCATTTACCGTTGAGCTAAGCTTTTGGCTTGTGCCAAGGAGATTCAACATTTAATATATATACATAAAACAACCTCTCTATCCTATAAAGGTAGAGGTAAGGTCTGCGTACATCCTGCCCTCCCCAGACCCCACTTGTAGGATTACACTGGGTATGTTGTTGTACATAAAACATAAAATCTGACCCTATATACACTGTAATTTTCCGACAAATGGGTTCGGATGAATCCCCTTCCTTCTACCTAGATCCGCCCATGGTGGGGGCATTCCCAGAGTACAGAGAACTGAAAACAATTACCAATATATGATCAACTTTTACAACTATCACAATACGTTCCTTCAGGCCAGATTATCTAATTCAGAAACTTGAGCGAGAAAGCATCCTATGTTAAAATTTACGCATTTCTATTTCGCTTGGCAACCAACTCAACATCAAGATATTACTGAAACAGAAGTCCCACCATACTGAAGTTTATTGACAACAAAACCTTTCTTCATTCGCAGGACTTAAATTTAGGAAACCGTTCCACAGTTGAGTTATAGAAACAAAATTTCAACTTCTCTGTGTTGTATGTAGGGATGCATACATGTGCATCTAAGTGGTCAAAAGCTCAACTATATAGGAGTATTAGATATCATTAGAAAGAAAAAGGCAGGCAAACCTGCAAATTGTAGTCCAGAGTGCCTGCAAGCAACAGCGGTCATCATCATATGTGAACCATCCAGTGAGTGCACAAAATTTGGAGGAAAAGCAGTTCTCTGTTTCCTGACCTCAACCTAGGGTTTGCAATATAAAATAGGCATCACATTTAAAATAAAATCTTAACAGGGAAAAGACAAGCATACACAAGTATTACTTACTGTGTCACCCTCACGCTGCAAAGCCAAAACTTGAAGAGAAGTTCTTATCTGCAGATACACGGAATAAAGTATTAGCACAAAATAGATGTTGCATGAGTGACTGGAAATTCATGGTAGATAAGTAGTATAGGACTTCTGTCCTCGGGGAGAAACTTGCAAATACTTTCTCTGTCGAACACAAAAGTTTTGTATCTTCATTCAAGACATATCATGCAGTTGAAAAAAGATCATTATGTAAGCCGATTTCTTTTAAATGTCACATGAATTATTCACAGTCATGCCGATGTATGCAAAATCCTATGAAGCAAAATCAACTATGTAAAGAGTGGCAACTTTGTTATTGGTGATAACATGTAAAATCAACTTGCAGAACAATATAAGAACCCCCTCGAATAAAAAAGAAAACAACTTTTCAAGGAGCACACTTATAGCCTGTTTGGCCAAGCTTCTGGGTAGCCAAAAGTACTTTTTAATTCCTTTTTTAAAAAAATTGCTTATTTTAGAAATGAGGTGTCTGGCCAAGCTTATAGGGAAAAAATAAGTGTTTTTGAGTAGTAGCAAAAGCAGTTTTTTCAAGAAACTAGAAAAAGTAGTCCCCCCCCCCCTCTCCAACAAAGGCACTTTTGGACCATTATCAAGCATAAAGTACTGCTCTAACATTGGCAAAAGTGTTTTTCAAATTGATTAGCCCAACACAAATTGCAACTCTCCAAAAGTACTTTTTCTAAAAGCACTTCTAACAAAAAACATTTTTCTTTTTTTGATGAAGAGCTTGTTTGGCCAAGCAGTTTTGAGGCCAATTCTGATGACGAGCCTGTTTGGCCAAGCGGTTTTGAGGCCAAAAGCGTTTTTTTCTGAGAAAAAGCACTTTTTTTTTGTTATTTGAGGTGTTTGGCCAATTAGTAAAACTGCTTTTAAGTAGAAGCAGAAGCAGTTTTTATGCGGTTGGGGAGAAGCAGAAGCAGAAATTTATTTTCTTCAAGACAAAATTATCCCTTATCATAAATACATATTTACCAAGTATATTCCTCATTAATCCATTAACTTCTAATTAATAATCTTTTATTTTATTTTATGTTGTATTTTTGTGTTTAATTTTAATTTGTGGAATGATTTTAAATTTTATTTTGGTTGATGTCTTTTAGTATAATATTTAAATCACCATGTTGATATTATGTTAATATTTAATATTATTTTATTTATCTATGTACTATATTAATTGAAAATTTTAATATGTAGTTTAAAATTTAATTAAATAAAGGTAAAAACTTAATTAAAGTCATTCATATAGATATTTAAAATAATTTCTCTCTATAATATAATCTTAATAACAAACGTTCATTGATACTTGTCCTTTTTGGTAATTTGACACTCAAAAGCACTCTTTAAAGAAGATTAGCCAAATACAATTTGCTTATCAAAGCACTCAAAAGCACTTTCAAAAGAATTAACCATAGGGGTGGGCGTATATCGGTTCGGTTCGGTTTTGTATCAAAAAAATATGAACCGAATAAAATTCGATTTTTAAAATAAAAACCGAATCAAACTCAAAAAAACATGTGGGTAAAACGGACATCCGAGCGCAGAGTTATGACCATTTAAAGTTGCACCAATTTACAACTATTTTCACTCCTACATTTTATGTCAATGCTTTCGTAATATGTTAATTAAGTTCATGCCGCATTCGACTTCCATAAAAGCTTTATAGATTGGCTTCAATGGCTATGATTCAAGAGATAACAATAGCCTAAAATAAAAAATAAGATTAATTACATATTTGAGCCCGTTTTCAGTTCGGTTCATCAAAAATACGAAAGAACCGAACCGAATCATTTAATCCCTGATTCGGTTCGGTTTTTTCGGTTCAACGGGTTTTATGTCCACCCCTAATTAGCCAAACACAAATTGCTTTACACCAAAAGTACTTTTTCGAAAAGCACTTTTAAAAAACACATTTCTCAAAATAAGCAGATTTTAACCACTTGGCCAAACAGGCTCGATGAACAAAAATCACTTTTCTAAAATAAGCAAATACTGAAAGCTTGACCAAACAGACTATTAGTCATATTTCTGTTACTTGATTAAAAAAGCACTTACAACATGCCGTTGAGTTTTAAAGTAAGGCTGCACAACAGGGAGCCCCAGTGGTGTCGTCCATCGCACTGGCTGATTTTCTGAAGCAATCACCTGTTAAAAATCACTAGTTAAACCATTGAAGTCCAAACAAGTTTTCAGATTACCCTATATAACTATCATTTACAATTCCCCTGCAGAAATTTCCAACGGAACTCACATTTTTTTCTTCAAAAAGAATTGATATACGCAGTAAGCTCGAGTGACCGTACATTGGATGTTACTCCCTTGAGTTCTAAACTCAAACTTGAAAAGTTAAAACGCCTTCCTTTTCATTAATTCTCTAAATACAGTTTCGGGTTTACAGAATTTACAGACTATCCCGTTTAGGCTTTCATTTGGAACTCCGGATTTCTTAGCAAGATCAGTGAACCCGCTCCAAAGGCGAGTCCCATTTACCTTATGGCCATTGGAGGGCAATGGAGTGACAATTTTTGCTACGTATATGAACTGGTTTAAAGATTTATTATCCAACAAAAGAAGTAAAAGAAACAGAACTGGGGTTTGCATCACTTCACAGGCAGGAGTACAGGTTTGCATCTTATACTCCATTATAGTCTGCAACAACAACAGCATACCCAGTATAACCCCACAAGTGGGGTATGGGGAGGTTAGAGTGTAAGCAGACCTTACTCCTAACTTGGGAGGTAGAGAGGTTGTTTCCGATAGACCCTCGGCTCAGGATAAAGCAAAAACAAAAAAGCCAAAAACAAAGCATGTCAAAAAAGGAAAAAGTAACACAACAGTACGCTAAGCAGCAACAACAACAACAACATACCCAGTGTAATTCCACAAAGTGGGGTTTGGGGAGGGTAGGATGTACACATATCTTACCTCTACCTACGTGGGGCAGAGAGGTTGTTTCCGATAGACCCTCGGCTAAAAAAGAATGTAGTAAATGCAGGATTGCAAGAAAAATAAGACAATAAAATATCCAGATATAGAATAAATTGGGTGATACACACATAAGAATAATGCTATACGTGATATCTAAATACTACTACTAAGAAAAGGAGAAAAGGAGATGGAAAGGCTAGCCCCCCACCTCTCTCACATACATCGCGACAAAACTCAACTACCGACTAACCTTATATCCTAATCCTCGACCTCCAAATCTTCCTATCTACGGTCATGTCCTCAGTCAGCTGGAGCTGAGCCATATCCTGTCTAATCACCTCCCAGCTAAGCAAGTTTATTTAAATTGAGTTGCATGTTGTTTAGTCATTTTATCAACTTTTTTGCAATTAAAATTAGCAGTATTAATAGTATTTTGTAATCCAATGATAATATTAAATAGCTAATAAATTGAAAAAAATAGAAAGCTAGATATTCAAGAAAATTCTTATTAAAAAAAATGAGGGGAGGGGACGGGCGGGGCCAGGGTAGGTGCAAGTGTTACCGACCTTAGCACAGTCACCAAGCCAAGACATTGTTCCACGTGCAGCTTGAAATAACTCCCCCAGAGCAGCTAATGTCACCTGACAAGAACAAATATATAGTCAAAACATAAAGCTGAATCAGTGAGTCTTCACAATGGTTAGTCGTGGCAAAAGCTCTTAGGACCATCTTCTCCAATCCCCCCCCCCCCCCTTTTCTTTTTTTTTGGTGATAGGGTAAGCTCTTAGGAATATTTTTTTCTAGGTCTATGGTATGGGGGAAGAAAGATAAAACACCATGATTTCTTCAATCCCTCTTTTCCCGCCAATGAAGGCAAGACACTTTGGAAGAAAAGGTCCATCTCAGGTTACAGATTAAGTCACAAAAATTAGTCATATGCATGCATATTGAAAGTACTCCCTCCATCCCAATTTATATTACACTCTATCCTTTTTAGTCAATCTAAAAAAGAATGACAATTTAACTTTAAAATACACAGTTTACCCTTAATGAGATGTTTTATAGTCACACGAATATCTATGACTTATTTTAGACCAAAATTTTCAAAAGTCTTTATTTCTTAAACTACGTGCCCAGTCAAACACCTTCACATAAATTGAGACAGAGGGAGTAATAAGCAATAGCCTGGTATAAACTCACGATGTTCTTTTAACACTTTAATTATGAAATCCTTCCACGTCTGCAGGTATGAGGTATGTGCTGGTTAAAGTAAACAACTACTACCATGCGTTAGTCTCAAACAAGTTGGGGTCGGCTATATGAATCCTCACTAACCATGCTTCCTCATTTAAGCTGAAAAGGTAGATTGAGTGACCTAAGTTAAGAATATATGACTAGGCAATAGAAACCTGCGAGTAGAGCTGTCCATATGGGCTGACCCACCCAGCTTAGCCCACATGGGCTTTGAAATTTGATGGGCCGGGCACTACTGGGCCTTAAAATGGCTAGTGCATCCCAACCCTATCAAATTACGGGCTGGGATGGGCCGGCCCAGCAGGACAAGCCCATACTGACGGCTCTACTTGCGAATAGCTTCCTATAATATTAGACAATCAGTGCTTACTTTAGCAGCATAGCAAGAAGCAGTAAATAACAGCCTGTCATCATCAATAAGACCCTTCTCCTCCAATCTTCTTTTGATTTGCTCCCGTGCCCCGACATATGTAACACCATATACTGAAGTCATTACTGTCTGCTTCACCAATTTCCTGTCAACCTGAAAGTCTCCGCAGAACCAAATATTTTAATTGGGACAATTTTAAAACTAGAGTTACAAGCCTAGATACCTTAAGTTAAAAAAGAAAGGATAATAATGATAAGATAGAAAGACAGATAACCTGGTCAATTAAGAGTTTGGCTAGTAAAGCATTGGGATCAGTTGCAGGGTCCTTGGTACTATCTGCTTTGATAATATGACCAACCCTGCAATCAATAGTTGTCTTCAGCGAACCAAAATACAAAAAATTTCACAAACATATTAGTGGTTTAAATTTCGATAAGTTGATCTGAGAGGCAGTCTGATAATATATGTTTACAGATCTTTTTTTCTTCTTGATAAGTGAAATGGTGCATTTGAATTTTGATTAATTTAGAAAAGAAAATGCAAAAAAGTAGAACAAGATATCCTCGTCGAACAGTGAGCATCATATCCTCCACCATCAAGATCATATTTCTTCCATCAATAAGTTGTTTACTGTTTTACAACTAATGTCAAGTATGGACATTGATTTTTTTGATAACCGTGGTGTCCGCCAGCTTGCGCGCACCTCGACTAATTCCACGGGATACCTGCCACACCAGGTAACTTTGTCCACCAAGGCTAGGACAGATGGGAAGAAATCACCTAGTGTTTTTTGTCTCTGTTATGATTTGACCCTGAAACCTCATGGTTCTCAACCCACTTCATTGACCACTAGGCCACGCCCGGTGTCAACTGTCAAGTATGGACATTAATCACACAAGAAGAACGGTAATATCCCCTCCTGAAGTTCCATCTAGCGTCAAGTGACTTTACCAAATATTTATCAGGACTAACTTCAATCTCAATGACACTTCGTTTGTTAAACTCTTATTCTTTCGAGGGTAGATAATTCTTACACTGTTGATATAGGTTATGACAATAAAAATATAAGAAAATGAATGCTAAAGATTTGTAGCCTTCCAAAAATGCAATCAATAGGCTCACTAGTCAAAATATCAAAAAATATAGCTTAACCTAAATTCCACAAAAGGGAGCTTGGTTTAAGGGGTAACTTAAGAATGGATTTCAATCACTCTGACATACCTCAGAGCAATTTCAGTATAAACGTCAGCTGGTTTCTCTCCAGAAACTAAGTTGACTGCTGCTGCCTCCATCTGTTAAAGTTGCACAACCTCAGAAGATGTCATAAAGGGTTACTCTAGTATATGAGAAAACTTGCACAGAAGATACATCAAAGAATAAGCTAAAATTCACTAATCAGAAGAAAACAGAGTCAAAACAAGGTTAAAAATCACAAATTCAAATAGAATAGCAAACATACACTATCTCTTCCCAGAGCTGCATAGTGCTGTAGGCCATTGCATGAACCATCCTACAATAGAATGAAGCGAAAATTGTTAACATGTCCAAGGCCTACTATTTTTGTTCTTGAGATAGAAATGTTTCAACTTTTATGCTCTTGAAATGGAACTTATCTTTTATCCACAGATCAACTTTTTTACATTATAACCAACAAAGCAAACAGAAAAAATGTAATTGAACAGAAAATAAAAATGTAATGATGCATACTCTACCTGATGTATAGGCAGATGGGAGATGACAGTATGTGGTGACGAGCTTTTCAACGCTTCTGAAAGGTTAATGCAAGCTGCTAAGCACTGAAAAGGATCCTCAGCATTTAACCACCATCGATTTCCATTTAAAGGATTGTGTGCTGAATCTAATATGTCATCAAGGTGGTTTTCTACAAATGCAATGCGTGCATCATAGCAGAGCTTCTCTATGCCCCCTGCATAAAGACTTGCTAAATGTATTTTCAGCCAATGCAATCCTGATTTTCCTAGAGGTCGTCCTTCAGCAAATTCAAGGATTCCCCGACAGAGATCAGAACTCAAGTGATTCAAATGAGGATGCATAGGGTATGCACGTCCTCGAAAATCAAGATTGTGAGGATAATAAAACCATTCCTCATCTTTCAACTTCCGAGCAACCTAGTTCAAAGAAAGCCTGCTCAAAATTTACTCCTAAATAAACAAGCAAAGCGCGCGCATGGGGAAACTAAGGGTGTGTTCGGTATGGAGGAAAACATTTTCCAATTTTCCCATGTTTGGTTGGTCAAAAATTTGGAAAACATTTTCTCCGGGAAAACAAATGCCCTAATAATGAGGAAAATGACTTCCCTAGTGGGAGTGGGGAATATTTTTTTTCACAAGTGGCATTGATCGTGTCCTCCCCACCCTCCAACACACCTCATCTTCACCCCTCCCTTGTAGCCCCCATCACCACCACTCCACACCCCTACCCCCACTCACCCCCCATAGTATTTGTCTAGATTATATACAAATGTTTTAGGATAACATTTTTTGCTTGCGTACCGAACACAAGAAAATAAGTATGAGACCCACTTATTTTCCTGAAAAACATTTTCCTTCATACCGAACACACCCTAAATGCTAAATCTAGTCTTGAAATGCTAAAACCCTGAAGAGTCCACTAAATAATAATGAGTAATGATTCTGTCAAGATAAAAACCTAGATGTGCAAAGGTTGAGCAGTTTGCATTACTTTTTTTAGCATCAGGATTGCCCCTCCCCACTCCAGTCCTGAACTCAAAGAGTAAAAACAGGAAGAAAGAGTCCAAACAAGAAGACTAACCGAAAGCTTGAGCTCCGTGTCACATCTTTGTGAATGCAACTCTTGATTGATTTTTTGGGATTTTCTCACCCTCCATTTCCACTTTTTCACTTCCATTATATCATCGGAGTGCAACTCTGGTATGGGAACCTTCAAATAAACAAATTATTGCAATGAAACACAACCTACAAAGGGCTCCAGGTATCTGAATAGCTAAGAGAACTAAACATATTTATGCAGAATAGATAATACGCTAAGGATAATAGCTTATGAAGTATAGAGTAATTCTTTTGGACAATTATAAGGGGAAGAAATTTCAAGATAAACTTTTAGAATCAGCCACATAAGAAAGAGTAAATGGCAGTTAAGCAGACTGGTATTGACAAAGATAATATTGTAATTCGTGCTCATCTCCACGTAACATGGTAAAAAATATTCAGATACTTATAGTAGAACCTGAACAAACAACCAAAATTAGAACATTTTTTTTCTTTTTGATAAGGTACATTGAAAGTGCTTCTTACATCTTTGCGATCCACTAGGCCAGCAATATTTCCTCCTCCAGCCCAAATACTCTCAACCACACTTATTATCCTTTTATTCACTCTCCATTTAGTGCTTCCTAAGGTATCCAATGCCTGCATGAGTGGAGAAAGAATTAATACAGAGGTAAACCTCTTAGAGTATCTGCTGAGCTGTCTATTAAGCATAATCTGAAGCAAGTTAATAATCAGCAGCCCCAAGATGGATTTAGTGAATCACTGTTGGTATTAAATGAGTTTAGGTAAAAAATCTATCCAAACATATTTACAGCACATGTTGAGCAAATGCAGAAATCTATTATCATCTCAGATTCTAGAGATGATTCGCATGCTTTTATGTTACTAACCAAACCCCAAATTTTTTTCCTGATAATCTCACAGCAAAGGTAAAAAACAACACAAGTTATATTCTCACTTGAGTCAGATTCACACAACAGGTTAGCACTTAGCAGTGAGTATCTATGTGCTATTTCCAGAACAATGTACCGAGTCGAGATCAGAATATTACAAAGATATTAGATAAAATCTTTGAGGATCAAAGGGAGTTGACTGACTATACACAAGCTATTACCTATCCCTTGGCATCTCATTTCATAGCCAAAACTATTAGCTGAAGAATATAAACAGTTATATCCAGTAGATAACAGAATTGATAAAATCCAACTTGCTAGGCAACCTGAAGCATTTGAAAACCCTTCTAAATATTCAGCTCCAACGCATCACAGGCAACAGATCAACATGAACTATGATAAACATTATCTTTACAACTAAATAAGACTGAATGGTTTAGCACAACTCGTTGCATTACTTTGCACAACTAGATTGGCTTCATATTCTGAAAGAATGTGAAGCATTAAGTATCAAACTTCACCTCATAAACTTGCTGCATTTGTTTCGTAGGAACACTTCTTACAGCATCTTGTTGCCTCCTAGATCCATGAGTGCGCATCAAATACGAAGGCAAGTACAAGTATCCGCCTTTGTCATACCTGACATAAAAATTGCCAGCCAGTTAAGTCCCAACAAAATATCTCTTGACTGAAGACCTGATCATGTTCTCACATTTATTTATTTTTTTGAGAAGGTAAAGTCATTTTATAGATAAACTAGCACAAAGGGTGTGCTATTATAACTGTAAAATATCTTAAGTAGAGCAAAGCATAAAAAACATGCCCCTTTTAATCCTGTAGGGCTTCTAACATTTGTAACACTGATTCAGCGTTATTTACATTTTACAATATACACCATGAGTTCTCGCACAAATTTAATCCTCTTAACTACAACCAAAACCTAAATAAAGAATCGTGAGACTTTTATCACTAAAAGCTGAAAAAGAATTATACCCTCTCCATTTTTTGGGTGGCACCAGCATAGGCACATAAGGAATCATCATCTGTTTAACCTGCAATAGGTAAAAATTAGAAACCTGCCAATGTCACATCATTAACTGCATAACAGTCATTAAGCAGTCACGTAATTCTCTGATATTTCTTTATTTGGCAGAACTAAAATAAGTGGCAGGTGTGCAATGAACTTGTATTGTTACAACTCCTCTTTCGAAGGTGGCTAAAGTTATATAAAATAGACTAAATAGAATACTTATAGACTCATAGTGATATATGGATATGATTAAAACAAAAGAAGTTTGAATAACATACTGTTCTGTCAACTCCCACAACAACCAAGGGATCACATTCTATGACACCATACTTCTTGACAATGCTCTTCCTGAAGAACAACAAACAATTTTGTGAAAAGAAAAATAAGACATGAGCATGTTTTTTGATTATGTGAACTTCATCCTAGATAAATCAACTAGGGACTGCTGCTTTTGGTATGTTTTAGTTGAAGGATCAGAGTTTACACACAGCCTATCACCAAAACAATTTCTTTTGTTAGATTTTTAGCCTGTTTGTTTACCAAAGCTTCTGGGAAGCCAAAAGTGCTTATAGTTTCAAAAAGTGCTTATTTTAGAAAGTTGAGGTGTTTGGCCAAGCTTTTAGGAAAAAATAAGTGTTTTTGAGTAGTAGTAGAAGCAGTTTTTAAGAAGAAAAAAGTAGCTTTTCCCCACACTTTGAGACATTAGCTAAGCACAAAGTACTGCTCTAATATTGGCAAAAGTGCTTTTCAAATTGATTAACCAAACACAAATTGCTACTCTCCAAAAAGCACTTTTTTCAAAAAGCACTTTTCAAAATAAGCAGATTTTGGAAGCATGGCCAAATAGGCTATTTGTTATGGCATGATGTAGCAGTCTGGTACACTACTCCAGACTCCTTTTTTTATGAAAAAGAAGTACAATATTATGCTCCTTTAGGATATAACTATTAGAAAAGGAAGATGTTCTGACCCTGGGTCTCTTGTAGCAATTCTGAATATGTGTCTGAATGCAGGTCTAATATCAGGAGGAGTATCAGCAGACTGATCCACTGGAGGTTGAACATACGCTGTTTCTGTTAATAATTCTAAAAGACGGCATCCTAACTGCAGGAGATTCAGAGAAGCAGTCACTAGGATAAGATTTTTACTGAAAAAAAGTCAGCCAATAGTAGCTCTCATAGAGAAGAAAGTTGCTAAATAACAAACCTTAGCCTGCGTGTCCTTACCCCAAGAGTCGGGTTCTTCACTTTTAATCAGCTTTCTCACCTCAAATACTCGATTCCTTTTAATTAAGCTTTTGACGCGTTTCCTTAGAATCATTGTCTCCCTAGTCATATCTTCTTGACTTTGAGCTCCAGTCATATGTTTCTGGTGTTTCTTTGTTTTCTCCAAGAAATTATGGATCCTAACCTGAGAAATATCATTCATAATGTCAATTTAAATACTTTTGACATACCAACCCATGTTTTAAAGGGCAGCCCGGTGCACTAAGCTCCCGCTATGCGCGGGGTCCGGGGAAGGGCCGGACCACAAGGATCCGGCCCTTCCACAAGTTTTAAAGTGAAAAGAAAATATTTTTTTCCCGTAATAACACTTAGTACTCCAAACAACAAGACAATCCTTGGCTATGTAAATTCCCTAAACAGGCAAAAGAGTTTGCATGATAAGAAACAGCTAATTTGTACAAAACTAGCTAAATAAAGAGGGTTTTTACACTGCAAGGTGCCTACCAAATAATAGCCAACAAATGTATATTTTTGTATATAAAAATAAATACACAAAAAATATATATATATATTATACAAAATAGTGTATATTTGGCTAGCGAATGTAATTAGCCGCCCGGCCAAATGTGCAACTTATCCAAATAAAGAAGCAAATCAGGAAGTTAGAGGGAAGCACATACATTAAAAAGAAATGGTTTTGGCAGGATCCTAGCATTGAGCAGCGCAACTGGAGCCACTCAACACCTTCATAACCAACTGAAAGGTGAACGGAGAGCCATTAAAGTAACAGGCTATAAATTATAATCAGAAATGACGGATACTTCCAGCTTTTCTTATTCATAATTACTGAAGAATGATGTATTTGAGTTCTTATAAAAAGGAAACGAGCTAGCAGCTTCTACTTGCTATCAGAAACAATACAAGCTTGATGACAGTCTAACACAAATTCAACTAACTTCATGAAGCACAGCCACAACTCATAGTTCTCCGTCAAACAGTGGCTTGCAAAGAGGTGAGGACTCATTATTTAATCCCTTGGACAATTTGAAGAATTAGTCTCCTAAACGAAACCTAATATATCTCTAGAGTCTAGATATAATCTTTTTGATAAGTGCAGAGTATGTTGTCTTTCTTTGATGAGTAGATATCATGCAAATGGTCTGTATTTTAATCTGTTGATCCTTGGTTAATAGTTATATTTCTTTTCTTTTTTTCACTTCTACTTCTTTTCGTTGTTCATCGAAATTAGAAATTTCACTTATAATTATACCTTATACATTCCATACTTCTAATGTAACATGCAAAAGCATCTCCTTAGTTACTATTGTAGCATACTTCCATTACAAAACATTCTGCAAGAAACATAATTCGGATGCATAATTTAAAATAACACAAAGTCAGATGCATAATATAACATAAAGTCACAAGCGGGCAACAAACAGGACCAACATTTTTAAGAAGAGAAATTGACTTAAATATCTGCGCACCAAAATAACAGCCAGCAAATATGTACTTTTCATATGTTAGTGTATAATATACAAAATATATACATTTTTCATACATAATAGTGTACTCCCTCCCTGCGCCATATCCTGTCTAATCACCTCTCCCCAATACTTCTTCGGCCTACCTCTACCCCTCCTGAACCCATCCATAGCCAACCTCTCACACCTCCGCACTGGGGCATCCGTGTCTCTCCTCTGCACATGCCCGAACCACGGAGGGAGTGTTATTATTGTAGGCTCGATTAGTCTATCACACTTATAGGCGCATTAGTGCTTTATAGTCCCCTGTAGTTTGATTCATGCTACTATGTGTTCTTTAGTGTAATTTGTTTATCTTATTTAGTTGTGTTAACTATTGCTTCTTGTTGTTAGAATGCACTACCATGACGTATTCGATTTTATTATCTGTATGTTCATAATGCTTTAATTTCTCGTCTGAGTCTGACCGTTTCTCTTGCTTTGCTTTGATTTGCCTGCTTTACTGTGATTATGCTTTGTCTTGAGCCGAGGGTCTCCCGGAAACAGCCGCTCTACCTATCAAGGTGGAGGTAAGGTTTGTGTACATTCTACCCTCCCAGACCCCACGTTGTGGATTTCACTGAGTATGTTGTTGTTACTTTCCTTTTTAGTCTATTTAAAAAATGTCTTTCCTAATTTTGCGACTCTTCAATTCCAACATCCCACATTGTATATTTAAAGCCACAAAATTAAAGGGTATTTTGGTACATTATACGTATCTTCAGTTTAAGACTACAAGATTCAAATGTTGTTCTTTACTTTCTTAAACTCCGTGCAACAGTTAAACAAAGACAAACAAATTGAAACGGGGGAGTAATTCGGATGCATAATATAACACGAAGTAACAAGCGGGCAACAAACATGACGGACATTTTAAAAAAATGCAACACTCACTTCATTCTCAACTGCCATGCCAATCTGAACTGCAGCTTGAACAACCTGAACACACCTATCTTCTTTACCACCCATCATCAACAACCCCATCAACTTATGCATCACAATAACTGCCATCTTATCAGCAGGCAAAGAACCAATATGCGGCGCATAAGCCGCCCTATGTTTCTGTGTCATCTCAGTTTTTTGCTCTTTTTCTATAGCTTGTCTCAATGGTTCAAACCAACCTAACAACAATTTCTTAACATAAGGCAAATTGGGTGCTAATTTCTTCTCACACATTTCCCTTTCTAATTCCCTATATTCCTCTACCATTTGCTCCCACGCCTCGGTTTCCGCCTTTATTTGTCTCCTCCTTAACATAGCATACCTTCTCTTTCTCTCAAATTCTCGAAATTTCCTTCTCACCCCTTGTACCTGATGGAAATCATATACAATATAAGTAAAGGTACACACAAGCAAATCAATGATATGTTCAATGCAAATCTTCATTAAATTGAATAAAGAATCACTTTAAAATTAACACTACTCCATATGTCCGTTTTTATGTGAAGCACTTTGACTTTTGAAACTCGTGGACTAAAACAAGTCGTAGTTATTTGGGTGTGGCTATAAATCATCTCATTAAGGTTAAAATAAGAAGTTTAAAGTTAAATTATTCCTAATATAGAAATGTATCATTCTTTCTTGGACAACCCAAATTGCATCACATGCATTGGTACAGAAGGACTATATCTAAACGCATGGTTAAGAGAATATTAGTATATATACCAACAATACTTGTTTAGCTCTAACAAACATAGTGTTCATAAGAAAAACAAGACATAGATATTTATGTATATTTATACAATCATTTCATTAAGAGTACAACTGAAAGTTTAAAGTTAAATTATTTCTAAATATAGAAATGTCTCATTCTTTTTAGACAAACTAAAAAGAAAAGTGTGTCACATAAATATATCTAAATGCGCGATTAATAGTATACATCTCAACAGTACCTGTTTAGTTCTAAAACAAGTCATAGTTATTTGTGTGGCTATAAATCATCTCATTAATTGAAAGTTTAAAGTTACATTATTTCTAAATATAGAAATATATTGACAAACAAAAAAGGAAAGTGCATCACACAAATATATATAAATGCACGATTAATAGTATATATCTCAACAATACCTGCTTAGCTCTAAAACAAGTCATAGTTATTTGTGTGGCTATAAATCATCTCATTAATTGAAAGTTTAAAGTTACATTATTTCTAAATATAGAAATATATTGACAGACTAAAAAGGAAAGTGCATCACACAAATATATATAAATGCATGATTAATAGTATATATCTCAACAATACTTGCTTAGCTCTAAAACAAGTCATAGTTATTTGTGTGGCTATAAATCATCTCACTAATTGAAAGTGTAAAGTTACATTATTTATAAATATAGAAATATATTGACAGACTAAAAAGGAAATTGCATCACTCAAATATATCTAAATGCACGATTAATAATATATATCTCAACAGTATATGTTTAGCTCTAAAACAAGTCATAGTTATTTGTGTGTCTATAAATTATCTAATTAATTGGAAGTTTAACGATACATTATTTCTAAATATAGAAATATATTGACAGACTAAAAAGAGAAGTGCATCACATAAATATATCTAAATGCACGATTAATAATATATATTTCAACAGTACCTGTTTAGCTCTAAAACAAGTCATAGTTATTTGTGTCATTGTGTGACCATAAATCATCTCATTAAGGGTAAAATAGGAAGTTTAAAGTTAAATTATATTTTCAAATATAGAAAAAGGAAAGTGCATCACATTAAATATATCTGAATGAACGACGACAACAACAACGTACCCGGTGTATTATTTAAATGCATGATTAATAGTATATATCTCAACAATACCTGTTTATCTCTAACGAACAAACTATTCATAAAAAGCGAAGAAACCCAAGGTGGGTCTTGAATAAAAACTCTTTTATTCGTAAACCCATTTGGTATTTTCTTCAAATTCGCCAATTCTTCAAGATTTTCAGTTAAATTCTCATCAGTGGATACACATACTGCTTCAGAATGAACACTAATATTCATTTGAATTGAAGGTAACTTCAAAGTTTGTGGAAATGAAGAACTTTGAGGTATTTTGCGAAATTCTTGATTGTGAATGTGATTAAACTTGCGGGTTTGTTGAGGGTTTTGGGTTCTCCATTGAGAAGTTGGGCTTGGTGAATATGAAGCTGAAGAAGCCAGCTTTAATGGTGGATGAAAAAAGAGGATAAGGTAAACTAAGATGGAAGAAAGTGTGAACTGTGAAGTGAGTAAAGCTTCACGAAAACATTAAACCTCTCTAAAACCCTGAGGGTCCTCTTTTGATGAATAAGTTATCTCATGATTAATTATTTCGCTGTAAATGAGGTTGATTTTAATTATTTCACCTATACTATAATTTTACGAGATTAGTTATATTGTAATTTTATTTTTATTAAATATAAAATAAAGTCATCTCAAATATTTCTTATCATTCCTACCAAAACCTCGGAGAATAGATATTTCTTTGCAATTTGTATGTTTGTTTTTTTTGTCTTCTTTATCAGGTATGTGGACAGCAAAAAAATAAAGATAGTTGGATTTTGAGAAAATGACTAAATGGTCCCTTATGTTTGAAAATGGGTTCAAAATAGTCTTTAAGTATGTAATAATTAATAATTTTAATTCTTTAAGTTTGTCAAAAGCTAAATAACATATTTAGGATGCTATGGAAAAAGAAATTAGTTGCAACTCACATTTAGAGGTACAATTATTATAACAGTTTTTGATATTTTAATTTATATTTATAGTTTCATTCAATTTTTCGAGGTGTAATTTCTTGTACCGTTTAGGTGGTTAGTGCAATTTGTTGTGTTGCATTTTCTAAAATTTGATGAAACTTTCTTGGTGTTTAAGATTAAATCTTTTTTCCCACTGTTTCCATCAAATTTAACAAAAATATTTAATGAAGACAAAATTGTTAATATTTGACAAATTTAAAAGATCAAAATTGTTTTAAATGCATACTTAAGGGACCAATTTGAACCTATTTTCAAACATAAGTGACCATTTTTGTCATTTTCCCATATGATTTTCATAAATGAAGAAGTTTGGGATAATTTGTGTAAATTGTACTCTTTATGTCCCAAAAAACTTGTCACAATACGCTTTTTAAGAGTTAAACTGTGTGAACTTTGATCAATATCTTAAGCTATATTTTTTTATTATATTAATTTGAGAAGAATTGTAACTTATAACATTTTTGTATAATTTTTTAATATCTAAATTTTAATTTTAAAATATTAAATTAATCTAATTTAACTTTTAAATTTAGTCAAACTGACTTTTAAAAAGAGAAACATGACAAGTATTTTGAGACGGAAGGAGTAGTTCTTTGGGGGGAGGGGGTTGGGTTCTCCATTGAGATGGGTTTGGAGAATATGAAGCTGAAGAAGCCAGGCTTAATGGTGGTGGATTTAAGGGGTGATAGAGAGAAAGAGGATAAGGTAAACTAAAATGGAACAAAGTATGAACTATGAAGCTTCACAAAAACATAAAACCTTTGCTTAAACCATGTGATAGGCTCTATGGGTAGTTGCCAGTAGGAATTAGTAGATATTTTCTTGCAATTTGTAATGCTCTTTTTGTCTTCTATCCCATGTATGTGGACAGAAAATATTTACTACTATAGGTTGTTGTTTGACTGGCATCAAGTTTTAAGAAGATTTTTTAAATTTTATGGTTTAAAACAAGTTAAAGATGTTTGTGTGGTTATAGATCTTCTCGTTAAGCGTAAAATGTAAAGTTTAAAGTTAAATTATTGACAAATAAGAAAATATGTCTTTTTTTTTAACCGACTAAAAAGAAAAAAGTGTGTCATATAAACTGAGACGGAGAGAGTAGTATGACATTGGGATATAACATTATTTGCAAAATATCCAAATTGTATATATGGTCAGTAAGTGTAAGAAATTTTGTATGATATGTGGGACTTTTCGACTCGAATTTGGATTTGTCCGACCTCAAAACGGATACCGATCATCGAATGAAAAACCTAAAGAAAAAAACTAACTCTTTGTCCAAGTCAAATTCAAGTTCAAACAATTTAAATTTTCAAAATATTTTCTTCAATTTCATCAAATATACTTCAATGGATTTGTAGAAATATAAATTTTAGGGGATTAAAATTGAGATAAATTGAGATTTTTACATGATGTGTCAGCATTAGAGAATTACTTATATAATTGACACAATTATTTATGTTTTTCAGAAATAGCAAGTGTTATAACAGTTTTAGCATGTTAAGAAAATTCCTACGCTTACTAATAAGATATTTTACAGAATTTGATCTCACTAAATTAGGGTACCTTTTTGTTTTCCTTCTTACTTAATTTAGTAGGCCAAAGCCATAGGTTTTGAATATTTTTCACTTTATTTGAAATTTATGAAGTTGGAGTTGAAGATAAAGTTGTGTTTGATTATATTTTTAGAGCATTTGGAATAATGTTCATGTGTAAATGTACTTAAATACAATTTCAAAAATGAAAAGTAACAACAACAACAACAACATATTCAGTGAAATCTCACAACGTGGGTGCTGGAAGGTAGAGTGTACGCAGATCTTACATCTGTCTTGATAGGTAGAGCGATTGTTTTCGAGAAAAGTGAAAAGTAACAGGTTATAAATTAAATTTCACTATAAGTTAAATGAAACTCCTTTTCTCTGTCGCTAGTAATAGGTCTACTATATAAAAGACAGTGACACCCATGACTTTTAATTCCTAGGTTCGCCTCAGATGGACGTTAGGATCGCGCTGGTGGTAGAAGAAAGAAGAAGAAAAATAAAATAAAAAAGAATATGAAAAATCTTAACATGTCTTTTGTATTTATTTTCTTTTAATGACACATATTATGTCTGTCTTATTTGTTTATTGCCATGTCACCAGCGTGTAAATTACACATATTTGATTTTTTTGACTGACTGTTTTAGGGTTTGTTAGGCATAGTCGAAAATAGCTTAGTTTTTTTAAAAAAAAAAATATTTATATTACATAGGAGGTAGCGGAAGGGTAAATGGAGGAGGGGGTTACAAGGTGGGAATCCAAGCCAATCGATCGTCTTCTTAGTTAACTGAAAGAAATAATCACTTGATTATTTTCATTAATGAATGAGTATATATACAATTTATAATTTCTATAATATGGAAAATCCTATTCCTATTCTACTCTCAAAACCCTATTCTACTTGTACAAGAATTCTATAATTATGGTAAGTGTACAATGCTAATTATATACAAAAACTATTACCAAACTTACCATATACACGGTGTGTATATCGTGTATATCACGGTCTCCCAATAGCCTTGGGTTTCTGTGATATACACGGTATACACAAGAGAGTATACCGTGTATATGGTTGTATATTTTCACACAAGACTGCGATAGTGAATGGGACCATCGTAAAGTGAGTCAGCCGCCGCACCTAGCTTGGGCTTGGTATCAACTGGAGTGGAAGTAGACTTACACGAGGACATACCAGCGCGCTCAATGATCTCAGCGGCATACTTCCGTTGGGATAAGAATAACTCATCTGCATGACGAGTGACGACAATCCCCAAAAAGTAACTCAAGGGTCTCAAGTCTTTCATAACAAACTCAGAACTGAGCATGGTCATGATAGACTTGCGCAAAACATTAGAAGAGGCAGTCAATATAATATCATCCACATATAATATAATATAAGCCAGGAAAGTACCACGACGATATATGAACAATGAATTATTAGACCTGTTGTGAGAAAACCCAATCGACGAAACATAGTCTGCAAATCTCTTATACCAAGCCCGTGGGGCATGCTTAAGCCCATACAAGGACTTCTTCAATAAACAGACATGATGAGGATATTTAGGGTCTCGAAAACCCAAGGGCTGATGCATTTAATGGTCTCCTTAAGATCACCATGTAAGAAAATATTATTCACATCTAACTGATGAATGGGCCATGCTTTCGAAAGAGCTAGACTGAGAACAGTGCGAATGATAGCCGGTTTGACTACTGGACTAAATGTCTCACCACAATCCACGCTAGCTTGTTGAGTCTTACCATCACCTACAAGACGAGCCTTATGTCTCGCAAAAGAGCCATCAGAATTATATTTATGAGTAAAAATCCACATAGACCGAATAATATTAACACCAGAAGGACGGGGGACCAACTCCCACGTCTTATTTTCAATAAGAGCATTATATTCGTCGGTCATAGCCAATTTCCAATTTGGGTCATTTAATGCAGACACTAGGTTACGGGGTGGGGGGATTTAAGAACATTAGAATTTAGATTAAAATATATTTTTAGTTTAAAATACCCCATTGACTACGAGTGACCCACTTGTGACTCGGGAGAGAATTTGGGTGGATTTTGGGACAAAATCGGAGGGGTGACGGACTGGCCAGCAGGCAATGGGCCTGTTGGCCCAACACTGGAAGTAGAAACTAAGTAGAAACTGAATCTGGACCGAGAACAGGAGCAGGGGCAGAACTGGGCTGGATATTCGGCTCCAATTGCTGGACCCGTGACTAGAGACGGTACTGGAGGTCCAGCGGGTTGTGGGCCCGCTGGTGGATTTTGGGTGCGGGACAAGTTCGATAAATGATGGATAATATACGGGGAGACATCGTTATCTAAAAAATTATATGAACTAGTCCCGGAACCTAGATCTTCCACCCCACTTACTTCTCCACACTATTGCCAAACCTTGATCTTCCACCCCCACACAAGCAGTTGGGAAGACCTATCGACTCTTACACAACATACTACTCCTAACATCTCTATATTGTTGCCAAATCCCGATATTCCACTCCACACAAGCAGTTGGGCAAACCCATCGATGCTTACACAACATACTGCTCCTAACATCTCAACACTATTGCCAAACCATGATCTTCCATAGTGAGCAGCTCCACTGACCATTGAAGACTGCCAAAATTTGTTGCCAGGATAGAAGATGGAGGAGGAGGAGCTGACCTTGGAATCTTGGAACACCTTCAAAACTTTGAAAACATCTTGCTAGAACTAGAAGGTGGAGAACAAGCAGCCGACCTCGGAGGGATTGTTGAGTCGACGACTGGAGGCTCCCCACCAACAATCTGATCAGAAAAAGCTACTATGTTGAAGACCTGCAAATTTTCCAGTGGTATAAACTAGAAAGATATAACCTTTTTTTTTTTTTGTTAGAAATATACACCACACATCTTGGAGGGATTGGTGCAGTATAATCAGACACCTATTATGTAGTTGCAAAAAAAATTCTCCCATGGTATAAACAGACAGGGTAGAGTATATAACCTTTTCTCCCTTTTTGTTAGAAATACCCTTCTAACAAAAAAAAAATATTGTTTGTCAGATGTAAAAAAATCAGCAGAAATGAAAACACTAAAACAGATCTAACAAAACTCAAAATACACAAAAATGAGTTTTTAAAATTCAAACCGTGATTTTTAACAGATCTAAAAAAGGAATAGCAGAATACAAAACCCCCAAACAGATTACCATAAAAAAGAGTTATGATTAACGAGGTAGGAGAGGAAGAAGATGAGGTATAAAACATTTTTTATTTTTGTTAGAAATACCCTTCTAACAACAACAAAAAAGTCAGATCTAAAAAATAACATCAAGAGAAGTCAAAACAAATTAGATATAAAAAGAAAAATATTAGCAGAAATAAAAAGACTAAAACAGATACTCAAATCAATATCAAATATAACAAAACTCAAAACCCACAAAAATCATGATTTTTTACGGATATAATTAATGAAATAGGAGAAGAAGAAGAAGTTGGGATCGTAACTGTAACAGCTCCGCATCCCACCCACTTCTATATATTTATATATGATCCTAAGAGGAGGTAGACAAAATTGTGTATCAATCAAGCAAGATGTTGGAAATCTCGTTGCTAATCTAGGTAACTTATGTGTCCTACGAGACACCATATTTTGTAATAGTTTGAACGCCTAAATATCTATATATAAATAAATAAATATATATCGTTAACTTTCAGGGGGAAAAGCCTAATAAATGAGACTCTCAAACTAACTATGTTGTAGTTTCTCATCATTGGCATTACATAATCTCACTTTAATGCCATTCACAATATCTGAAATTCATTATGCTTCATGGAGGTTTAACAAGCTACATCGGTAGATAAATGCGATCTCCAAAGTAAGAAGATGGGTTCACGCATATTTTGCTTCCTTTCTTCTATGTATGTCTTATTCCTTCCAATGAAATATTTTTTCTAGAGCCTCATAAATTTTCCCTTGCATCTCAAATGGAGGAACTGGTAAGAGAGAAATATATTAGAGAATAGGTCAAGTGATTGAATAATTTTAATTTTGTTGGTATTGATGGAAGGAAATTAATTTCATGTCTCTATTTCATTTCAAGTATACAATATATATACAACTATACAAAATAAATCTAGCTATCCTAAGGATATACTAATCATCCTAATTATATGATAATTGATTTAATTACAATATGATGTGATATGATTGGACATAATCATGGATTATGTCCATAATTATCTTAACAGTCCCCCATAGTCTTAGCGGGAGGTTCTCGTATGATGAGATTGTCCCTGAAATCATCACACAGTACGCGTGGAAAACCTTTGGTAAAAATATCTGCAATCTGATAACGGGACGGTACATGGAGAACACGAACTTGTCCACGTGCAACCTTTTCACGGACAAACAAGATATCCATTTATGTGTTTTGCGTTGATGTTGTACATGATTACCTGATAAATATATCGCACTCACATTATCATAATAAACCACATTTACTTTTTCGATTGGACAATGAAGTTCTAACAAAAGATTACGGAGCCAACATGATTCAGAGACCACATTAGCTACCCCTCGATATTCTGCTTTTGCACTTGATCAAGATAGTGTTAGTTGGCGTTTCGACGATCATGAAACTGAGGTTGTCTCCTAGAAATATACAATAACCAGAGGTAGAACGTCGTGTGTCCGGACAGCCACCCCAATCAGCATATATATAAGATGTGAGGCCAGAAATGATGGACTTATACATATGCAAACCATAATCAAGAGTACCCTTAACATACTGCATAATTTGTTTAAGAGCCCTCATATGCTCTTCCTTCGGATCATATATATGTAAACAAAAATGTTAAACTGCATAGGAGATATCGGGTCTCGTGAAGGTGAGATACTTCAATGCCCTGCTAAGTTGCGGTAATGTGTTGGGTCATTGTATGGAGTACCTGTAGAGTTACTCAATTTCGCCTTTGTATCAACTGGCGTATGTGACGGTTTGCACGAGGACATACCAACTTTGTCAATGATTTTCTCGGCGTATTTCTTTTGACATTGAAATAGACCACGTGCATATTTAGTTACGACAATGCCTAAAAAATAGTTTAAAGGACCCAAATCATTCATAGCAAATTCCAAGGCAAGGAAGGACATAATAAACTAGCGAAGTGATTCTAATGATGTTGTGAGAATGATGTCATCCACATATAGAAGAATATATGCCATGTCATTTCCATTTTATAAATGAACAAAGACTGATCGGACTTGCTATGTGAGAACCCCAGCGTGGACACGAACTCTGACCTGTTATACCACGCCCTGGGGGCCTGTTTCAAACCATATAATGATTTTTTCAACAAGCAAACATAATTCGGATGAGTAGGATTTCGGAAACCCAAAGGTTGATGCATGTAAACTATTTCTTGTATGTGACCATGTAAAAAGGCATTCTGGACGTCCAACTGATGAATGAACCATGATTTGGACAGAGCTAGACTAAGAACAGTCCTGATAGTTGCTGGATTAACTACCAAACTGAATGTTTCACCGCAATTCATGCCAACATGCTGAGACATGACATCACCAACAAAACAAGTTTTGTGTCTCACAAAAGAGCCATCAAAATTCTTTTTATGAAAGAAAACCAACATAGACCGTATTAAGTTCACATTAGATGGACGGGACACTAGCTCCCACGTCTTATTTTTAGTAAGAGCATCAATTTCGTTTAACATGACAACTTTCCAATTCGGGTCTAATAGGGCCGATTTGAGATTTTTTGGAAGTGGTGATGGTTGGACCAAAGATGTTAGATTAAAATGATGCTTGGGCCGAAATATCCCATGCATGGCACGTGTTTCAATAGTTTGAGGTGGGACCGAGACAAATGACTGGGGCAGTGAGCTTTTAGTTTTTGGATTGGGCCGAGAGGTAGGTATATTTTGGGATGGTAGAGCTGGGCCTGGTGGCCTGATTTATGAGTCGGATGAGGGCCGAGGCCGAAGAGGGGGGAGCAGTGGGCTCCCCGACTCGGACTAGCCTAGTCCCATTCCGTTGTTGGGCCGCTATATTTAGTGAGTTATTTTGGGTAGGTCCAGCTGAGGAAGAATTTGTTTGGGAATTTAGATGGTGATTTAAAATTGGATGTATTCCTACGTCTAAAAAATTCGTATAAAGGAGGGGATGCCATGTGAGATTTAGCAAATGGAAATGTGGACTCATAAAAAACAACGTGACGAGATATTATAATTTTCCATTAGACATATCATAACACTTATAACTCCTATGATTTTGTGGGTATCCCAAAAAACACAAGGAGTGGAATGGGTCTTGAAGTTTGTTTATGATTGTAGACGGAAACAAGGGATAACATAAACATCCAAAAACCCTCAAATTTGTATAGGAAGGAATACGATGGTACAACATTTGTGTGGTGATAGGTTTGAGAGTAGCTTGCTAGGAAGAATGTTTAAAAGATATGTGACAATTTGAAGAGCATGATGCCAAAAGGAATGGTGGTGTGGACGAATGCACAAGAAGTGTGCGAATTAGATTGTTGATTGTTTTGATTTTTCTTTCTTTCGGCTTTCTAATTTTCAGGAGAAGTATGTGGACATGAAAGACACAAGGACATTCCATTTTGGTGACAAAATTCCTCAAATTGTTCATTTATGAATTTTCTCACATTGAAAACATTTAATGGATTTCTCAAATTGGATTTTGACAAAAACACTAAATTATTTAAAACGGTGAAGACCTGCTATTTCTGTCCTATGGGAAATGTCCATAAAAAATTGAATAATCATCTAAAATAAGCATATAATACTTATGACATGCCGAACTTAAAATCGGGGATGTTCACAAATCACTATGCATGAGATCAAATGGCATAAGATTATTGAAAGCAAATAATGAAAAAGAAAGTTTAACATGCTTCCAAAAAACACAAGCTTGGCAAACATGAGAGTCCATAAGTTTGTTACAATCAATACAATTATTATTTCTAAAAAAATTAATCATCGGTGCTCCCGGGTGTCCCAACCAGTTATACCATAAAATAAGAAAATAACTGCAAATGTTGATGGATTGGTGACTTGGTTGTTGGGAGTGGCGGTGATGGGATACAAATCCACAATGCTGTTACATCTCATTAGTGGCATCCTCGTTTGAAAATCCTTCACAGAAAATCTAAACGGTTCAAAATTAACAGAAACATTGTTGTCAGTTGTAAAACGACGTACATATATCAAGTTTTTAATCTGTTTGGGTGCATGTAGGACATTTTTCAAATGTAAAGGTAAGTGAGAGGGGGGGAGATTTACTTGACCAATACCACGAATTGGAATTTTCTGCCCACTGCCAACAACATTTTTTTTATTACTACTCATATTAAAATAAGACGAGAGATTACCTTGAGATGATGTCATGTGTGACGTTGCCCCGCGTTCATGTACCATGAATCATTAGGAACACTCAGATTCATGTTGTTCATGGCATGTTCAATATCCGTGGGAGCATAACTTGCGGAATATGGTCCATGGGCTTCAAAAGCTTGTTACGGACAAGAACCGAGAACCCCGGGTTGTCGGTTTGAAATAGGTGGCCTGGCCCACGACGAGGTGGGGTATGGGTAAGGAGGAGGGAAGTCCAATATGGTGCCCAAGCACACGGTGGGTACCACCCCAACTTGCCACCGCTGGACTAGGCTTGCGACTGCCACGACTGCCCCTGCTGCTGGTGGTTGATGCTACCACCGACTAGTTGACCACCACCCCTACCACGTCCCTTTCTGCCATTATTTCTCCATTTGTTATTGTTGCGCTTTGACCCCCATTGTTGTTGCGATTCACTGCTCCTCCCGAAACAGAATGTTATGTCCCAAAATCAGCGGAATAAGAGTTGATGGAGATGATGGTTTTTTGGCAGTGGTTGCCGCCGAGGCTGTTTACTTCGCCTTGCGGTTTCTTAGAGAATCAGTTTCGAACAAACCTCATAAAATTGTGGCAACGGATTACTTTATTGAATGAACGTAGCAACCCCATCATAATGTTCATTCATTCTCGCAATCAATTAGAGAACTAACCTTTGATTTATCACCGGTGCACCAACATTTGATAGTTAGTCGGCAAGTTATTTTAAATTCTTGACAATATGCGGAGACGTTTGAAAATCATCCAATTTGACATTGGTGAATTGGTTTTCAAGATATACCGCTCGAGAAATTTTATTAACTTGAAATATCTTTTGCAAACACTCCCAAGCTTGTTAAGCCGTAGAGTCCGATTCCAAAATGGTGTGCAAAAGGTCATTTGAAATGGTGCCATAAATCTATTGAAGGACTATAACATCTAAGCGAGACCATAAATTTTTGTCAACAACGATGGTCTCCGATGAAGACTTGGGAGGAATAATATGGTCTATTACTTCGTATGCTCGGTAGTGGGTTTTGAATAACTCCGCCCAAGAAGAGTATTGCACTTTTTCCATTTCAAGAGTAATTGGAATAAAGTTCTTGACGTTGTTCACGGCAAGAGCATGATGAAATTTTTGTTTGTCGGTCATTGTCACCCAAGAAAATAGGAAGAGAAATGATATTTTGGTGTTTAGAGTGAGAGATATGAAGAACCATAATTAGGGTTTGTGTGGAAGAAGCCGACAAGGGTAGGGGAAGGTGGGTTGTATTTCAGTTAGGGTAATATTTAGGTAAAACCTTAGTTAGAGTTAGGGTTTGGTAGATCGAAAACTAGGTGGTTTTCGGCTAGGGTTTTAGGGGGTGGGCCGAAAGTTAGTGGTTTTCGGCTTGGGTAGGTAAGACCGACGGTGGTTAGGGCAAAAAAAGTGGGGGGGGAGGTTAATTTGTGGCTCTTGATACCATGAAGGAAATTAATATCATGCCTCTATTTCATAACAAGTATACAATATATATACAACTATACAAAATCAATCTAGCTATCTTAAGAATATGCTAATCATCCTAATTATATGACAATTGATCTAATCATCCTAATTATATGATAATTGATCTAATCATCCTAATTATATGATAATTGATCTAATCATCTTAATTATATGATAATTGATTTAATCATCCTAATTATATAATAATTAATTTAATTACAATATGATGTGATATGATGGAGATAATTATGGATTATGACATAATTATCTTAACATTGATACTAGCTTCAAAACTAGGAATACAGCAAGGGATTCAAAAACCATACAAAAAGATACATTTGGGATTTAAATCTACAACTTGAAGTAATTTTTGAACCTCCTTTACCACTACACTATATAGTAATTTCTCTTATGTCAAGATAATTCAACAGTCTATATTTATAAAAAAGATTATTTTTACCCTATTTATGCAGTATAATTTCTCAAATTGAATATCCTTCCCACTAGGTGGCTCCATGCCGAGGGGCAACGGGTAGGGAAGAAGGTTCAGGTTTAATGAAGATATGTGTGAAGGGGATTACATAAGAATGATATATCAGCACACCCTCTATTACCTAACTCGTTATTTCAAAACACTACTAAAAAAGTCTCTATTTTTTAATGAAAAATGTTTAGTGATTATTTTCTATTGAATGTAGGTGGGAAAAACCTAAATAATAGTATTTTCATACGAAAAAATTAAGAAGTTTTTCAGCATTTCAATGAGAATCTTTTTCCCACCATGTGTTTTTTCAGTGAGTTGGTTCAGTGGGAATGAAGTGTGAAAATCATGATTTATAGCACAAATTTCCCATTGAATGTCGGTGGAAAAAAACTCTATTTCTAGTAGTGAAAGTACAATCTTCCAAGAGCCAAGTCCACATCATAAAAGTACTTCCTCTGACCTTGTTTAAATTTCTTTGTGTCAAAGGTTTATCGAAAACAGTCTCTCTACCTCCCAATATAAGAATAAAATGTGTACACTCTACCTTCTCCAGACCACACATTACGTTGAGTATGTTGTTGGTGTTATCTTTTAGAAAGTAAGGATGATAAAAATTATATAAGAGTGCAATCTTCATTCTTGAACTGCTAATGCCAATACTATCGGTTTTGCAATCATACAAGTTATTGATGAACTTCATTGGTTATTTTCTATTTAGTGAGTTCGGTAACATACCAACTTTCCACTTATGGGATAGCTATGAAATTCTAACATTTAATATTAATGGTAGGCTGAAAAGATCCTATAAGTGCATTTTGACTATGCAAAACATGATTTATAAGATAACACCAACAATGTTAGAGGGGATTCTTTTGACTATTAAAATTATGTTATGCTAATTAAATTGCAAATAAATGAATGGAACTAATTAATCTTTAAATAGTTGTTATCACTTTGTTCACAGCAAAAGGCTACATTTGGTTGGTTGCATGTCCAAATAGCAGCATAGCCTTAAAGCCTCTCATTGTTAGAAGATCTTGATCAAGAGCCATAAAAGGATAACGTGACGCCATGACGGAGGGCGGGCTAACAAGGGCGGGTCAAAGAGAGCAGTGTCGGAGCTACAATTTCCCCTACAAGTTCGGTAAAACTCAGTAATTTGACATAAATCTTGTATGTGTGTAAAAATCCGTTTAATATGTATGAATAATTTATCAAAAATCCAATAAGCTACATTTTAGAATCCATAATTGTAACATCCCGTATTTTCAGGTTACGGTCTAAATCGCCGGCGTGTGCAAGAAGATCCGAACTTTGGAATTTGTGTTATTTACGTATGCTAATAATGAGATTAGTATATAAAAGAAGTAGACCCCGAAATAATTTTGGACGCAACAGGTGTGACGACGGAAGCCGAAAATAATTTTGGTGTGTGCATGAAGAGGTTATGGACTAGTGTCATATTAGGAAATTATGACATTGAGTATACGAAAGTCTTATGAGTTTTTAGGATTTAAATGAAGTAGGATTTAAAATTAATTATGTATATAATTGATAAATTATACGAAGGCAAGTCACTTAATTAATATTAAGGAGAGGGGATAAGATTGGTGGGGGCATGTTACGTGTGGCCAAGGGAATGAGCAGCAGGTGGCTGCATCTATGTATACACCTATCCATATAATTGAATATTTGTGATGACAAAAGTTTTTCCCTTCACACGTGTAAAGTAAATTCTCTATTAAGACTTTTATCACATTTTGGGTGGGTTGAATCTTTGGATATATGATATGATGGTACGTTTTCATGGAGTGCTCACGTGTATATATTGATAACTTTTACCATCTCAAAAAAAAAGAGAAGATCCCACTCTTAGTTGAAAGAATTTTCATAAAGGATTTTAGTAGTGAACTTTCTGTGACTTTCTTAAAAGAGGACATCAGTTTCAATTTTCAGAAAATAAAGTGTAATTCTCCTCTAGACCAGTACAGTATGTTAAGACAAATTATTTTCTTCTTTTGACATGTTCCATGTAACGAAATATATGTGATATTGCTCCATAATTTATTCTACTCCCAGTAGTTAAGAATTTTCGTGTTATTGATTCCTACTAAAAGCATGTCTAAATATGTTTCTAAGTCCTTACTGAGGCATACGGAAAATATGTTGATTTTTCAATGTTAGCCGAAGGTATAAAGGTATTATGTCATCCGTTGAGATTGGAATATTGTGTTATCATTCATGCATTTTCATTTGCATTGCATTCATATACTATCCTGGACCACTTGTGTTGTGCACACTACTATATGAAAAATATTATATATATATGTATGGGAAATGGGAAAAGAGGGAAAGGCGTTATATACGCACACCACCTGCAGTTGGTACAGACTATCACAAAAGAGCCCTAAGAGGCCACATATCGAGCCTGTGTGGTCAAAGTGGATGCTTGTGCGGTTAAGACGATATGAATGCATGTGTGGCCAATATGATATAATCTGATGCCCACAGAGGCGGTTATGGGAGGATTCCTGTGTGGACATTAATATACCGCATTTGCATTTTGCATACATGATATTATGCCCACAGAGGCCGACATGAAATGATACCCACAGAGGCTGTTATGGTAAGAAAGAGGCTGATGTATACGGAAACTGCATTGTGCATCACATTTAGGCATATGTATTAGGGCCCTCAAAGGTAGTTCCTGTTGGTCAGTTGTTACTGTTTCAGTGGTTGTTATACCCTGTTATTCTATTGTTCATGCCTGACATACTCAGTACATCAGTCGTACTGACGTCCCTTTTGTCGGGGGACGCCGCGTTTCATGCCCGCGCAGTTCAATCAAGGAAGGTGACGGTTCACGTTAGTTGATTTCGGGTTCAGCGGATTTTTGGAGCACTCCCCTTGTTCGGAGTGTTGGTCTAATTTTGGTACGGTACTTTTGCTTATATATATGGGTATGGCGGGGCCCTGTCCCGCCTTTTATGTTGTTACTCCTAGAGGCTTGTAGACAGGTGTCCTGTGGTTAGTTGCCATGTGCGGCCTTGTCGGCCTTAGTATGCGTATGTATATATGAAAATTGGATTTCTGATTAAGATTTTCTATAATGTTTTTCGGCTTAGTCCGTATTTAATTACGATTAGGTGTTGGATGTACGATCAGCGGTACCCGGCGGGTGGGGTCCGGGTGCCCGTCACGGCCCTCCGGTTTGGGTCGTGACAATAATCCATAAATTTAAAATCCTAGCTCTGGCTCTGAAGAAAAGGGATTGCCGGGCTGACAAACTTCTGAAGAAGGGGTGCACATGACACGTTAGGTGAATCTCACATCAAAATGAAAGAGAAAAATGAAGAGTTGTACAAGACATAACACAAGTTCACATCATACGCGTGCTTTTGGACTCAATAATTGCATTAGGGACAAATCCATGAGGTCAATTGGGCCAAAGCTAACAATAGATATTATGGGTTTGGATCATGACAAATATTGTAGTAATTTCACAGGATAAAAAAAGATTACTAATACTTTAAACAAAATGAATTCTTCTGTAGCTCACCTGAAGAAAATTTCAGGATCAGAGCTAAGAAAATGGATTAGAATTGAACAAACAAAAAGATTCCTTTAAAAGAAGGGCAGTTTGGTGCATGAAGCGTCCGCATTCACTTTGAGTCGGGGGAGGGCCGCACCCCAAGAAGGGATAAATAAATAAAAAAAGAAAAAAAATACTAACATAGAAGTACAATGAATAAAGTCAAAAGTTAAAAGGTACATTAGTTTCTCTGCTGATGTTTGTGAGATAAAAAAAAACTGTTTAACTTTTTGGTGTGACATCTTCAGCAACAATGTTAGAAGGACTTGAAAAATACTGTTTTAGACTGCCAATCTCAAGTGCTACATCCAACATTGTTGGCCTAGTTGATGGATTGTACTGAGTGCACATTAGGCCAAGTTCTATTAGCTCCAACACGATATCGTGCCATGTATTGCTATCGGATGGAACTGTGGAACAAGTTGCACATCTTTGTAGTGCTTCTTCGATCATTGGCTCGAGTTTATGTGAATACTGACTCTTCACCCATTCGTGCAAGCTCGAGCCTTGTTGAAAAAGAGTGTCCGTGGGACGTTTCCCTGTCACAATCTCGAGTAACAGAATTCCAAAGCTAAATACATCTCCTTTTGTTGAAGCCATCCTTCCCATTCCATATTCTACAATTAATGAAATACTTAGGCATATAATTGAAATACGAATAAGCAAATGGTCACAATTAGCAGTTAAGATGATATATGATAATTAATTCATTAAACTAACCAGGAGCAATGTAACCAATTGATCCACAAAGTAATCCATCTGTGGAGTTGTAAGAAACTGATTCGTCGACAGGATTAGTGTTTTCCTCAACAGCTTTTACTAATCTTGAAATCCCAAAATCTGTGACCAAAGCTGTCATGTTGTAATCAAGAAGGATGTTGCTTGGCTTTAGGTCACAGTGCACGACTTTAACGGGCGAATAATGGTGGAGATAGGCCACCCCTTCTGCTACATCACTGCAAATGCTAACCAATTGAGACAAGTCAAGTTGATGTTTCAGCCCGTTGCTCGGGTACAGATGATTCTCTAGGCTTCCGTTGGGCATCAGTGGGAACACGAGAGCTTTAAAGTCCGGCCTGCTACACGTCGTTATGATCCTAATCAAATTCCTGTGCCTAGTCCTTTTCAAGATTTGGCATTCCCTTTTAAAGCTCCCTGAAATCTCTCCACCTCCTTTTGTGTCAATTACTTTAACAGCTATGCTAATGTTGTTTTTTAGCACTCCCTTATAAACCCGCCCATATCGTCCTTCTCCTATTAGGCTCGAGCTGCTAAAACCTCCTGTCGCTTCAATGAGCTGCATACGAGATATTCTCGGGTACTTTTGCTCTTTCCTCTCACCACCTTGTTCCGTATCTTCAATAACCTTACTGTTATTAAAACCCGCGAATTTGCTCCTGAATTTGGATCTTAGGACCAAAGGGTAGCCGACTACGCAAAATATAGGAGTTATAAGCAATGAAAGGAGGATTGTAATTATGAAATGGTGACCTCTTTTTTTGTGGCAACTTTTCATGCCTTGTACTGAGCCACAAAGTTGAACATTTCCCCAGAAGGAGCTAATGGTTAGAGAGGAAAATGCACCAATATCTGTCAAGTTCCCGGATAAATGGTTGTAGGAGAAGTTGAGATTTTGCAAAGTCGACGATGCCTGAAAAGTTTCTGGTATCTCCCCACTCAACACGTTGAATGAAACGTCGATTGCCTTAAGGTAAGGCAATCTCCCTATCGACGATGGAAGAGGTCCTTCTAAGGAATTATGCGATAGATTCAAGTACTCGAGAGCAATGCAGCTACCAAGCTGTGAAGGGACAGTAGATGAGAGATTATTCGAAGACAAATCAATTGCCAACACCATGTCCATTTTGCTAAGCTCTAGGGGAATTGGACCATGTAAGTGATTACTAGACAAGTTAAAATAGAGCTTCAAGCTACTCAGTCCAGCAACTGCACTTGGAATCGTGCCCGATATTCTGTTGTTAGAAATATCAAGTATTTCCAAGTTAACGCATTCACCTAGGCTCGGGGGTATTGTTCCTGATAGCTTATTGTCGTGCAGCAGAAGCTTCCTCAGCTGTGGAAGATTAGCAAAGCTATCGGGGATCAATCCAGAGAGCTTGTTTTTCGACAGATCAAGAAGGCCTAAATGAGGAACATTCCCAAAAGTCGAAGGGATGACACCCGAGAGTGAGTTATTCGACAGATAAAGCCTCTCGAGTTTCCCCATTTCGCACAACTCAGGAGGAATTGTACCATTGAGGTAATTACTAGAAAGGTTCAAAAGAGTGATGTTTGATAGATTTGAAATTTGTGTTGGGATAGGACCATAGATAAGATTATCGTCGAGATGAATCTGTGCAAGGTTCTTGGAGATGTTACCGATAATAGGAGGTAACTCCCCACCAAGATTATTTCCAGCTAACTCGAGTTCTTGCAAGTTAGAAGAATTAACTAAGGATGCGAAAAAAGGTGTCAGGTCAGTGTTATCACTTTGGCTATCGAAGTTGTTGTAGGACAAGTATAAAAATTGTAAGTTTGGCATTTTACTTACAATATCAGAAGGAAGCTCACCACTTAACAAATTCGACTCAAGATCAAGCCATTCGAGTTTTGAAGAATTTGAAAGAGCTTTAGGGACTTCGCCAACAAGTTCGTTAGACCAGAGAAGAAGAAACTTCAACCCACTCAACTCGCATTCATTGTGCATAGGGATTTCACCGCTAAGGGAATTGTTGGAAAGGTCCATATATTGCAATGAAGCAGAGCAATTACAGAACAAAGGTAGAGGAATTGCACCAGAAAGATTGTTACTTCCCAAATCAAGATACTTCAATTCTTGAAGATATCCTAACTCATTCGGGATTTTCCCTTCGAGATGATTAGAAGACAAACTAAGCTGATTAAGTTTTAAAAGATAGCCTAATTCAGCTGGAATTTTTCCTTCTAATAAGTTCCCGGATAGATCAAGAATTTGCAAGAATGATAGGCCAGAGAGAGACGGAGAAATTGTCCCTCGTAGAGAATGGTGACTAAGGTCAAGCTCCACAACTCTCTTGATTTTCTTGTCACATCGAATTCCCGTCCATTTGCATAGATGAATAGTAGAAGAATTCCAACTTTCCAATACATGGTGAGGATCAGAAACAATACCGGACATGAACAAAACAAGCGAATCGCGATCATTTAACATTATTTGATGATCATTTTTTTGGCCTAAGACCAGAGAGAAAACCATAATCAAGAAGAAGAAGTTGTACATAGAAAACTTGGAGTAGCCCATTTTTATTAGTACTATTGCACCAATCATGAGAATTTGAATATTGATAAATTAATGGAACAACCTAGGTGTATATATATGTGTACATGTCCTAAGTCAGAATTATAATATGTTGATGGAATCTTGAAAAAAATTATTAGGGAAAACAATTAAAAGATGATTTGTTTGTGCCTAACTGCAGTTGAAGAAGGAAAAGTTCCGTTTGGCGCCAAAGATTTTTGACTTGAAAAAAGTCGTCAAATAGCTAGACATGGAACACATGTGAACGTGTCTGAATGCTACTTGTGCATTGTTAACTTCATCCCGCGTACATTTGAAGACGGATTTAAGTTATATACGTCGACAGTATAAAACATCAATACATTGATATTGTAATTTGGTCTGTTATAACAGGTTAATACCTATTTCATAACTTACCATCCGGGGCGACTTTATAGTGTCGGTTACCGTCTATGTGAACCCAATAGTTTTTTCTCAAATCTTGTATATATCACTAATAAAAAGATGAGAATTTCCTATGGACGTCAGATCGGAAATCCGTTGGAATTTGACTCGTGGGTAATCGTTAATTTGCTATGGAAGTCTGACCAATTACATTAGAAACGTCCATCGGAAATTCTCCTTTTTTTCTAATTACGAAATCGGCTAAGTATCTATAAATATTGACAATGAACTCAGTTATTAATGTAGTAGTATTAACTTGAGGTTATTGTAGAAATCTCTATACTTCAAATTCTGGATCTGTCTCTACTAATGATACAAAGTTTACAGTAAAGAGTAACATATTATTGTAGGTAAACTTAACCTAACAGTGCAAAAAAAAAATATATACATACTGTCCGTGCATAGAATTGGAATTTCATTGATGGTTTACATGTCATTAGGCCTAACCATGAGAAGCCTTTGGAATTACTTGTGGGATTAGTGTATTATTAGTGGAGGATGATGTGGTGAAGTTGAAGATAATCTAGGTTATAAGCACGCTTAGGTTAAGACAGGGTTTAAGGATTAGGATATTCTTGCAAGTTGACAACTTTTTTTTTTGGTTATATTTGTCGGCTCAAGTGATCATGATTTAAAAGATGAGGTCATTTTCTGGTCTGTTAATGGCAGTAATAATATTTCCTTTTTGGTTGTAACTTGTAAGTTTCAGTTCTGTCCTTTTTGTTAATTACTGACTATAAGTTCCTTATTTGAGCACTTTGCTGATGCACCATGCAACAAAACTGTAAAGATTGTAGTTACGTGGTATCTTTTCGTTTTTTTACTCGATGTTCCGTACCCATTTAGGGGGCCGACTAATTCAAATTTTGTTATACAAGATAGGGTTTAGGATTTAAACATTATGAGTTCAATTTTTTAGGATTTTTGATTTTGAATTCATTATATTCTAAAGTTACAGGTTCAACGACTATTTATTACAATTTTAGTAGATTTTCACACAAATTTTTTTGTTCTGCATCAAAAGTATGGGTTCAGATGCATCCGGTAACATAAAGTTGCATTTGCCCCTGATGTGGGGCCTATTAAAGGGGGAACTGCACTCTTTATCCGAATCTTTCCATTCCGAAGGCGTGAACCTAACACATATAATTAAGAATGAAGAGATCCTATCCATTCCACAACCATCCTTGGGTAGTTACGTGGTATATCATGGAAGAACCCTCCTTCTATCTTTTACGTCTTGAATAATTTCAATTTTGATTAAGTATGCTTATGAATAGGGGGAAAATAGGGTTGTGCATGGGGAGTCTTATGTGCATCATAGTGATAAGAGAGGCGAATTCAGAATATGAACTTTACGGCTCGAATTTGATATATTTTATTACTACTCATTTGATTTACTATATGTTTGGAGTCATTCATATGTACTTAATTATATTATGATTTTTTAACTCATGCACAAAGTATGAGCCAAAGCTAATGAATTCGATAAACTCATACGTTACGTTCTACATTTGCCCCTGAGTTGATAGTTACACTGATGCTCAATATATTAGTTTAAGAATATTGAGTTGATTTAATTCAATTTAATTTTAAATATTAATCAAATCAACTCGATAAATAAAAAGTCTCTCATCATATTGGGGAGAGGTGATTATACGAGATATGAAGCAGACGCAACTTACTGAGAACATGACCTTAGATAGGGGTTGTGGAGGACACAGATTAGGGTAGAAGGGTAGTAGGTAGTCGAGCGTAGTCCTACTTACACTTACAAACTAGTAGTTGTGGTGTTATTATTGTAGGCATGCTTAGCATATCATACGAATAGGCGTAGTATTGCTTTATAGCCTTCTCTAATTTTATTTCTTATGTTATGCGTTCTGTAATGTATTTGGTTTATCCTATTTATCTGTGTTAGTTACTGTTTCTCTTTCAGGATGCGATATCATGGCGTATTCACGTTTGCTATAAGCATTTTCTTACTGCTTACCGCTTTAATTTTTTGACCGAGTCTGACTATTTTTTTTTTTCTTTGTCCTGAGTCGAGGAACTCTCGAAAACAACCGCTCTACCTACCATAAGATCTGCGTACATTCTACCCTTACCAGACCCCACGTTGTGAGATTTCACTAGGTATGTTGTTGTTGTTTATCCGCCTGTAGAAAATAAATTAATGAATATTCAAAAAATCTATTAAAAGGTTCAATAAGATTCCTAGGTTCTTGCGTCCAAGAAACAGGATGAGCGAACAGAGGCGAATCTAGAATTTGAATCCGTAACCAATTCCTTTTATAAATGTCTTTGGGTGAGGCTGCAGTTCGACGTAAATTAAAGTCTAAGCGGGGCAGAACAAGCGTTACGGGACCGATGGGGGTTTAAACAATTAAATCATAGAAGGCAGGGCGATTGCGGGTTATGATCCATTTCTTTAGAACCCCTTTACGGGGCAAAACGGGGCGGGTTGAACAAAAACTTTTTCCATACGAGGAGGGGTAGTGCAAGTTGAATCTTTGAGGGTTAAGGCTGAATTCGCCCCGCAACCGCACTGCATCATAACGCATGTGATCTAAACACTTACCTTTTCGAAAAGTAAACGATTTTTTCTTTCACAATAAAACCTGAACGATTATGCTTCGATAACTTACGAGTTTACGTCCTTCCTTGATAGAGTACAGAAAAACTCAACATGGTAGTTTATCTACAATACCTAGTAAAAAATAATCATTATTATTACCAACCCCACATGATTTGTTATGGTAATCTTCAAAGTGAAAAGTGTACCTAAATATTTAGCGTTATAAGGCATAGTGCTCGAAGGGGCCATAGAAGGAAATGACTATATTCAAGGAACATAGGAATGTTTGTATCTTTCAGAATCATCATCCACTAAAAATTTAAAAAATAACTTTTTTGGTATAATCATTCAGTATTCAATATTCCGGATATATTATCCGACTAATCCGAATTCACATAGTGTAAGGTCGATTAACGGAGAAAGAGCTCCCCGCCATGATTTTTTCGTTCTCAAAACTCAAACCCGAGAGCTCTAGCTAACTCTCGGTGGTAATAGTTATAAGTGTTTTTGTGTAACTATTCGGTATCCGGAACTCATTGGCCAGACTTATCCAAATTCGTGACACGTGTGTAAGACCTATTAAGCATTTCTTATTGAGTTTATTTTCCTCATTTTAAGGATTCGAATCCAAGACTTCTAGTTAAAAAGGAAGATATCATATGTGTTCCACCACAACTAAAGAAAGATGGAACAAGATGCATTATTAAAAGAAAGCGCTTTGCCTTACCTATGATGCAAAGTAAGATTGGAGGGCCCCCCAGTTTGAAATGTAGGTTTCAGAGAATGGAATCGAGATTATGGGAGTAAGTGGAGTTGGGCGGGCTACTCTCCAGGGCCTCATCGATAGATAGATAGAAAACCCCGGCACCCGACATCGGCCTCTTCACCCACCGGGATGGAACGACTCAACACGAGGTTGATACTAATTTTTCTATCTAAAAGAAACAATAGTGGAAATTATATGTTTTCATCGGGCAGTTTTCTTATTTATTATTGGGTAGTTGAATTGCTACTTATTAGGCTATCTTATAAAGGATTACATTTGAGTTCGAGGTATATTTTAGAATGGCTAGTTGTTACTAAAAAAAATGTAAAACTGCATTTCGTCATGATTTTATGTTATGTTATTTAAATTGTTATATAGATTACAATGGCTACTTTTTACTAAAAAATGTAAAAAGTGTACATATATTGAAAATGTAAAGTACATTTAAAATGGCTACTTGATACTAAGAAAATGTAAAGTACATTCATCATGATTTTTCGTTTGCTTATTTAATTGGCACATCTATAGTGCAATTGTAACTATGTTAATTTAATTTATTTAATTTTGAAAAACATGTGAGACATTGAGGAAATATGATTAAATATAGGCTTATAGACCTTGTTTAAAGTGGGAATTTTAGGACAAAGATTTGAAGGCACTAAATCGATCTTGAATTAGAAGAACACAATTTTTGAATAGTGCACCTACACATTAACATATACTATTTACTTTGAAACAAAAAATTTAGCACCAAGTTGATATTGGACTGATGCAACGTACTTGAGATACCATTTCCTATGAAAAGGTAATTACTTTCTCCTTCTAAATGTATTTGTTGTTTTTCGTTTTTTGAGGATTAATTTGATTAATCTTATATATTCGTAAACTATACGAAAAGAAATTATTGTAATTGCTCTCATATTAATATGATAAAAAAATATCTTAAAATATTGATAAAAAATCTTATAATTTGAATCTCGAAAAGCGAAAAGTGATCGCAAATATTTTGAGACAGATAAAATAATATTGATCAATAACTACAAGTATATGAGATCCCTCTACTTTAACCAGAAAGTTTGACTTCCAATCATGGGAATGAAGAAATTTAATTCATGTTATTTCCACCTTTAATGAGTCAATTTAATTCATGTTATTTCCACCTGTAATGAGTCATACCCTGCATAAATATGAATTAGTTAGATTGTGTTGGTGGAAAAATACTAGGTTGACTTGACATCAACAAAGTCAAAGATATTCATGATCAAACATTATTTTGCAATTAGCCTTGTGTCTTTTTGGAATGGCAACGAGGGACAAGAGATTGAGTTCTCACACCAATCTAATTAAGAAGTCAATCATAAGATGAGAACATATTTTTTTATATATATTTTACTAATTTAACTAAATGAAATTCTTATAATCTTTTATAATCCACACTACTAGAATCCATCAGGAGAAGATAATTTCATTTTTAGCGCATTTATGAGATTATCGAATCTTCATTAGTCATAAATTTATACATTAGTTTGCCTCCCTCCAAGACGTACGATAGTGATCTTATTAACTTCCGACAAGTATATCATTAACATCAAAACTAAGCAAACTAAAGGAATGATCTTATCGTTGACAAATCCTACTAATGATATCTTATGATAAAAATAAAGCAAGCAAACAAAATATAACCAAAAAAATCATGCAGGAAAATAATTGTTGTGGTAAACATGTACAATTATAACACTACAATCACTATCCATAATTAGAATATATCACATATAATGTAAATATATTTAGTGATAGATAATTATGGTAAACTAGGATTGTAGAGATATATTCTAATTATGGGTAGAGATTGTTATAATTGTACACGTTTACAGTTGTCATAAAGGTAAATTCAAGTGTTGTAATTGTAATAAAAGATTTAAGTATAAGTAAAAGATATTACAAGACTAAAAATGAACAAGAAAATTAAATATTGTACAAGAGGAAGAAACTATTCTGTAAAAACTGAAAGTTGACAAGAAGTATATCAAGTATCAATCATCAACGACAAATGTTTCATGATCAAGTTTGAGATATGCATTGAAAAAAAGGTGCTATAATAATAACAACAACAACAACAACAACAATAATAATAATAATAATAATAATAATAATAATAATAATAATAATAATAATAATAATAATAAAAGTAGATGTATAAAACTTTGAATTACTGCAGAATTCAGAGTTGGAGTATGAAACCTAAATTGTTTAGAATTTAGTATCTACTAGTTTCTTTAATTAATGTCTTGATGTGTTTTGTAGTAAAAATGATCATATAAAAATAGGTTATCTAATTTCTAGTTAAAGTAGGTTATATACTATTATATAAATTTTCTAACAAAAATGTCATAGGAATGTGTCACGTGATATATCACTCTCGGACTTCGGATCTTGTTACCGATCTTTTAATGTTGAGAGACTAGCTAAAATATGTTGAGATTTATGAGATTATGAGTGAATTGTGAAGAGAAAACAGATTGAAGGCTGTAAGATTCGATCAATTCTTGTTCCAAAAAGAAATTATACATATATGGTGTGTTTGGTATGACGGAATATATTTTTCAAGAAAATATTCTTTCAAAAAGTAAATGATTTTTCAGCTTATATTCTTCTGTTTGGTATACAAATTGAAAAATGTATAAAGAACATTTGCATATATTCAAAGTAAAACGCTATGAGATTTTAAATTCAGAGTGCAACTTCTGATGGTGAGGGTAGGAGGGGGGTAGTAGGTGGGTAGGCAAGGGGTAGGCTTGTGTGGGTGGATGGGGTGGGTGAATAATACGGAGGTGGTTGGGGATGCGTTGATGTGTTTTTATTGGCCGGAAAAATGTTTCTATCAAATATTTAAGGAAAACATTTTGTATAGGAAATTATTTTTCAAGATACTTGGTACAACCAAAGAAGGAAAAAAACGGGAAAAAAATTATGTCATACCAAACACATCCATAATTAATTAAGTTATAGTTTCCATGAATATCATACGTCCTAATAATATTGTACAGCACCAATACATCTTTCTTTTTATGAATGATTTTCTAATAGAGTTGGTTACATTCTTTTGAAGTTATCGAAATAGCTTGAGAATAGTATTTTGTCGTATAAGTTGCAATAATTACAAAGCCATCAAGATTAGTAGTAATATTTTTCCTTTATGAGTAGTAATATTATGATTGGATGATTATCTTGAGGTTTGTTTTGCCGTGACACAATCAACTAACAAAACTCTACAACGTGGACTTCAGGTGAAATCTGCCTAACTATCAAAGGAGAAATTGCAAGAAAAGAAAATTATATATTTTTTGCCGTTGAAAATACCAACTTGAACTACAAAATTAAAACTAGATTGACACCTAAAAAACACTTAAACAAGAGTTTAACTTTTATATATACCATGTAATAGTATAAATCATATCATTATTTCTTATATTTTAGCAGGGTAACATGTCTTATTATCAAGATTAAAAAGTGTTTATAAGTCAATTTGACTGACTTAAATTTTATTTTTTTAAGAAGGTAACTATAAATTGATTCTTAAATGTATTATCGATATATATAAGTTAATGTTAATCGGAAGTCTGTCACAACAAGAGAAATAAGTACATGAGCACTCATTTCCTCCATAAGGGTTTTATACATGAGGACTATTTGAGATAAGCATCTCATATTTGATGGAATCCGTCTCAATTTAGCTCGTTGGTAATGTTTTCGATGGCTTTTCCGTCAGAAATCCCTTATCGACGAATCAAATTTTGATGGGACATCCGTCGAAAATTAACTATTATTCGGTAGTGTCTAGGGGCAACATAAAAGGAAAATAAGAAAGCATTTTTTTATTATTTTTCACTTGGTGTCGGTATATTTTGTGGCTAAATAAATTTAGATTTGTGCCGAGAAGTCTCACTTTTGGGAGGTAAAGCGCATTCCACAAAAGGCGACTCCATAATTCCAACTCTGCTCGAATATGCGACTGATACCATGTAGAATAGTGTAAATCTCCTTGAGTGGAGTTCTCTCATTAACACAATATATAGTGTGTACAATTGTAATCCTAATGGAATGAAAATCTCTACTTTATATAACTACGCTAAAATATTAATTTCAGAATATATGATGAATATATGAAAATATATTCACTAACAGATACTTCTATTAAGAATGGACGAATACTTACCACCCAACACAACCTTTTTATCGCTAAGGAGAGACGTTGCATCATAGTTATGTAAGCTTATTCATTTATTTTTCTCAACATTATTTCTTGTCTTTCTTTTTTCAAGAATTCCGGCATGTAAAAATTTGAAGAAAAGGGAGAAAAATACATATAATAAAATTACACAGGGCGCCGGGTGCTCGAAAAATAAATGAATATGCTTTCAATTTTATTTATCCAATTTGTTGCGGAAAAAGAAAAAAAACTTCCTCTAAACCCTTTTATTTCCCAAACAAAAATGCAGGAGTGCTTTATCATTTTTGCCTTTTTCTCCACTGTATAAGTGATATTTTCACCTTTTTATTTTGATTCAAAATAAGTGGTGTTTCACAAAATCAGGAAAATATTTTTTTTTTTTTCTTAAACTTTATTTAAATAAATGAATTTTTACATAATTAATCAAGAAACCATTAAAGATCTACTTCTTTTTCAAAACATTTGGTTAAGGATAAGTTAGTAAAAATACTCTTAGCTAGCGTTTGATCATAGATTTTGGATCAGATTTTAAAATTTTATCTTTAAATATTTGTTTGGCCATGAATTTATATTAGATTTTGAAAATTTGTCTTCAAAAAAATTCAAGTTTCAAAACCTGGAACTTCTATTTTTTCCCAAGTAAAATACATGTCCAACCACAACTTCAAAAACTCAAATTTCCACAACTTCAAAAACTCAAATTTCAAGTTTCAAGTTTCAACATCAAAATATATGGCCAAACGAGAGCTTATTTTCTAGGAGAGTAGTTTTCTTAAGAGATGTGCCTAGACTAAAAACATCACTTATTATGAAATGGAATGAGTATTAAATGAAGCTTTTTCATTAACATTTTTAAACTTTGTGTTTGAATAGTTGTGCACTTGTATTTTGTGATTAATAGCAACTTTTTATTTAATAAGCCGGTCAAAACGGATTTAAAATTTAAATTTGATGGGTTTAACCTTATGGTTTTTTGCATTAAGCTGATTAATTGTACCTTGAAATTATGGATTCGAAATTAACACACACACAATATATATATATATATATTGGGTTCGGTTGAACCCGCGGCACAAGAACTACACTGAAATCAACACCCACCACTTTAAATTCCTGGATTCGCCACTGACTCAACTACAACATATAATAAAATTGGAAATCATATAATATCATATTCTTTTTCTGGGACTAATGCAATTACATATGAGCTAAGTAGTATTAGATTTGTCACAAATTATAACTAGATTAAGTGGGGTAATTATTGATGATGGGACTGAATTAAGTTTTAAAATGCAAGAGCAGTAAATACCATATGATATGAATAACAAGAGTAATGATAATTCAGTTGGTAGAAGACCAATTAAGACTGTGAATCCCCCTAATGTCGTCATTATATTGATGGATTATAATATCTCTTTACTCTTTAGCTCAATTATGTTATGCTTAGTTGTTAAACTTGATCACTAAACGACTTGCGGATGCCCGGAAAGGTTATGTTAAGGCGTGTGATCGATATCTTGAGAATTCACACTATAGAAGTGTGATCACAAGCGAGTATATAGAAGTGAAAGTCTTTTAGAGTAATAAACGATACAAGTATCCACATACAAGTTGTGCTGAATTCCGTAAAGGACTTATGCCTTCTTCCGTAAAGGACTTATGCCATAGAAGGCATAAAATTCATTTGAGGGGTAAAAATTAAAGACCAGCCCATTTGTTTTTAACTTAAATTCATGCTGGACTTTATCTTGATTTTGAGTTTGACATTTCTTGAATCTAGGAATTATCCAGATTTAATATGTACTTTGATCCCATAAGATTTATATGTCTAAAGATCCATCGGAGTATATTTGATGAAGTTGAAGAAAAGTATTTGAAAATTCAAATTGTTTGAACTTAAATTTCACTTAGACAAAGGTTACAATTGAAGCAATGAACAAATTCATAAAATTAAATATAATTAATTACAAATAACATTCATGACTGTGGGTCTGGGAACTGTAAATAGCTTCTGCAGTTCAACTTTGGGACAACTCCAACTTTAAATTAAAATATGTCATATCTTAGATTAAAAGTTGTTTGGGTAGAGTTTACGCAAACCTAGCTTAACATGATTTTCAGTTGAGAATTGCCGTATAAATATATTTATCAAGTCAATATTATTTCATAGAAAGCCTAAAGTATGTTCGGATTTTTCTCGAGATAGAAATGTCATAAATATCGAAATAAGATAGTTAATTAGTGAAGGTTTGTTTTGAGTTCATTGTAGTTGGATACATATGCACATAAGAATACCTACTTATAAAATCTTAATTATTTAATGTTCTTTTTTTGTACATAAATGTTCAGATTTTATTTTGAAGAATTTTAGGTTTTGGTAGTTCTGGATGAGTTTCACAATTTATTTTTCACTTTGTTTTTAAATTGTAGAGACTTAGGTGAATACTTTAGATTTGCGTGTGCAGAAGTAAAATATATTTTAATTGTTATTTCTTTATTTTTTGTTACATTGAGATTTGGCTAGGACCATACTAAGATTCTATTTTAGATTATATATACATATTACACTTGTTGGATTTTCAATTTAATTTACTATTTAGATTTAATCAAATATTTAGTTTATTTCCATATGTTTTTTTACTACTCTCTCCGTCCCAATTTATACGAGGGTTGATCAGTTTGGAGAGTCAAACAAATCCTTCTTTAATTATGATTTTCTCCAACTTCTTTCATATATTGTGAATTATTAATTATGCATACTTAAAATATTATTTATATAGGTTTTAAATACTTAAATTTTATCATAAAATATTCAAAAAATATATATTTAAAATTGAATAAAAAAAAGAGTTATTTGATTCTCAAACTGGTCAACCTTCTTATGAATTGGAATAGAGGGAGTACATATTTATGCACTTACGACATTAATTTTAAATTGTTACAAAAATTACATGAGTTGAAGACTCAAAGAACAAACATATTGAAGACTTAAAACACAAAGAATTTGGGAGGGGGGGGGGGGGAGGAAAATGGGAATCGAGTACACAATTATTTTGTGGAAAACTTTCATTGATACGACAAAACTACAAACATTAGTTGTAATGGGTATATTGTTGAGATTGTTCATTAATGAGATATTAATGTATATTTGTGAATATTTAGTTTACTTATCATATTTTGTAGAATCTTTGTACCAGTGTAATTAGGATATTAGTATTATAGTAGGAATATGATTTTTCATATTTAGAGATTGCATATTGTATATATAGACATCTTCATTAATGAAAATAATCAAGAGATTATTTTTTAATGGTATCAAAAGTTTAGGGCAAAATTTTCTTCTCCCAACTACACTTCCGCCGCCTAGCACCCCGGAATCCACAATTCGACACCTTTTTCTTCTAAAAATTTTCCTCTCTTCTCAAATTCTCTTTTTGTTCTTTCATTATATCTACCTCAAAGAACATGCTTCATCCTGCCCTTACCATCTCCAACATCAAGAACCATATCCCTATAGTTCTTGAGATGAAAAACGTCAAATACGCAACGTGGGCAGAATTATTTAAAGTTCACGCACGCTCGCATCAAGTCCTTCACCACATCATCCCCACGAATACAAGCAAGGAGAAGGTGCCTACCGCCAATGATGACCCTGTGTTCTGGACGACTCTTGATGCTACCGTATTCTAGTGGATATATTCCACTATCTCTACGGACCTTTTGCAAACGATTATTAAACCCGACGCCACGGCGATGGACACTTGGAATAGGGTACGTGATATATTCCAAGATAACCAAAATTCTCGTGTCGTCCCTCTTGAGCAGGAATTCTTCCATGTCACTATGGAGGATTTTCCGAATGTATCAGCTTATTGTAAAAGGCTAAAGGAATTGGCGGATCAACTCAAAAATGTTGGTGCGCCCATCACGAATGGTCGTCTTGTTCTTCAGATGGTTGCCGACCTATCCGAGGCCTATAATGGTGTTGGGACTCTTCTTCGTCAAAGCAACCCCTTCCTCAATTGTATCAAGCCTGGTCTATGCTCACCCTTGAAGAGGCGGGGTTGGCTAAAAAGGCCGCAATTGGAGCAACTTTCGCCATAATGGCGGCCTCGCCACAAAATTCCCACTCTTCATCATCTTCGACTAATTACACTTCACATTAGAACAACGGGGGTGAAAATGGGGTCAAAATCGGAAGTCCGACGGGAAAGGCGGCGGCGATGGCAACGATGGCGGCATCAGTGGTCAGGGTGGCAGCCGGTAGGGGCAACCACAGCTTGGGCCAGGGTAGTGGGCCAACAATGCCGCTAGCAAGTGGGCCTTGCAGTGGCCCAACTGGCCCAATTACCTGTTTCCAGTTCCAACAGTTTACCCAGCGAATTGGGCCAACCAACAGAGGCCAAATTCGCAGCCAGTTCCATTAGTTTACCCCGCGAATTGAGCCAGTCAGCAGAGGCCCAATTCGCAGCCAGTTCCATCAGTTTACCCAGCGAGTTGGGCCAGCCAACAGAGGCCCGATTCACGTCTATTTCAATCCAATCCGGTCGGTTGTTGGGCCTTGTTAGTAGGCCTTCACGAGTGCGGGCCCAACAACAGTTCTGACTATCAAGGCCGCGATGCATACACTTGGATTAAATCCCCAGACACAAATTGGTACATGGACGCCAGAGCCACTTCTCATATGACGTCCGTGCAATGTAATCTCTCGTCTTATTTCAATTTTAGCAAAAATCATGCCATAATTATTGGTAATGGCAATTCAATTCCAATTCGTGGTTATGGTCACACAAATTTGTCCCCCCACATCCACCTCTTGTCCTAAAAAATGTCCTTCATGCCCCTCAATTAAAAATTTGGTATCTCAATTGATAATTGGTTTCTGTTAAATTTGACCCTTTTGGATTTTCTGTAAAGGACTTCAAGACGAGGATACCTATAATGAGGTGTAATAGTTGGGGAGAGATTTATCCAATCACCACCACCACCATTTTCACGAGTCAAGCCACACCTTCCACAATTGCCGCTCTTGCTCCTTCCTTTTGGCATGCCCGTTTCGGTCAAACGGGGTCGTATATTATTTCTTCTCTTAAAATAATAATTTCATTGATTGTATGAGTACGCGTAGTACTCATATTTGTCCTTCTTGTTCTCTAGGGAAACATGTTAGATTACCGTTTGTCGCCTCTACTAGCACGTTGATGTCTTTTGACATTATTCATAGTGATTTATGGACATCTCCCATTTTGAGTTCTTTGGGCCATCATTATTATGTTTTATTTTTGGATGATTATTCTAATTTTTTGTGGACCTTTCATTTGTCTAAACAATCTCAATTTTTTTCACATTCTTAAAATTTAGAACTTTCATCCGTACCCAATATGCACGGGAAATTAAAAATATTCAATGTGATAATGGTAGTGAATATGATAATGGGTCATTTAAGGAATTTTGTGACACTCATGGCATATATTTTTGGTTTTCTTGTCCTTATACGTCCTAACAAAATGGGAAGGCCGAATGAAAAATTCATACCATTAATAATATTGTTCAAACCTTACTAGCCCATGCTTCATTACCCCCATCCTTTTGACATCATGCGTTACAAATGGCGACTTACCTCCTTAACATTCTCTCTAACAAGGGTTTAGCATATCAATCTCCACTTAAATTTCTTTACAATAAAGAATCCCTTGTATTCTCATCTTAGGGTGTTTGGGTGCTTGTGCTATCCACTTTTTCCGTCCACTACAATTAATAAACTTCAAGCTCGGTCTACCGCTTGTGTATTTTTGGGTTTTTCGTTTAATCATCGTGGGTACAAATATTTTGATTTATCTTCTAATAAAATCATAATTAGCCGCCATGTTATTTTTTATGAAATCAAATTTTCGTTTGCTCAAGTGTCTAAATCTGGGTCGAGTGCTTATAATTTTTTGGACGATGCTCCCTCCCCGTATATTCTATAACAGTGGGCCCAAGAGTCAAATCTGCCAGCAGGCCCACTGCCTGCTGGCCCAGATAATCTCGGCAATGTTTCAGCCTCTCAGCCCAGTTCCGAGACTCGGCCCAGTGGCGATCTTGGCCCAGTTTCTGGTTTCGATACTCAGGACAATCTTGGTCCAGTTTCTGGCCCAAATTTTTCTCATTTTCCTCCGGGTCGTCAGCCAACCGCTATTGGGCCAGCATGCCCACTGCCTGCTAGCCAGTCCACCACTGACCCAATAATTACCCAAATCCCATCAAATTCTATCTCAAGTCAAAGGCCCGTTATGCGTAGCTAACAGGGTATTTTTAAACCAAAATGACATTTTAATCTTAATTCTAATGTCACTAAATCACCCCTACCACGTAACCCAGTGTCAGCCCTTCATGACCCGAATTGAAAAATGGTCATGGTTGACGAATATAATGCTCTTATTGAAAATAAGACGTGGGATTTGGTGCTCCGTCTGCCTGGTGTTAATATTATTCGGTATATGTGGATTTTTACTCATAAAGAAAATTCTTACGATTCTTTTGAGAGGCATACGGCCCGTCTTGTAGGTGATGGCAAAACACAACAGGTTGGCATAGATTGTGGAGAGACATTTAGTCCGGTGGTCAAACCGGCAACTATTCGCACTGTGCTTAGTCTGACTCTCTCGAAAGCATGACACATTCACCAGCTGGATGTGAAAATGCTTTCTTACACGGTGATCTTAAGAAGACAGTATACATGCATCAACCCTTGGGTTTTAAGGACCCCAATTATCCTCACCATGTATGTTTGCTGAAGAAGTCCTTATATGGGCTTAAGCAGACCTCACGGGCTTGATATAAGAGGTTTGCATATTATGTGTCTACTATTAGATTTTCTCACAGCAGGTCTGGTAATTCTCTGTTCATCTATCGTCGTGGTACTTCCCTGGCATATATCTTATTGTATGTGAATGATATTATCTTGACCGCTTCTTCTGATAATCTGCGCAAGTCTATCATGTCACTACTCAGTTCAGAGTTTGCTATGAAAGACTTGGGGCCCTTGAGTTATTTTTTGGGAACAGTTGTCACTCGTCATGCATGTGGTCTATTTTTATGACATAGGAAGTATGCGACTGAGATTATTGAGAGAACTGGCATGTCATATTGTAAGTCTTATTCTACTCTGGTTGATACCAAACCGAAGCTGAGTGCTACGTCTAACACACCATATGAGGATCATACCCATTATAGTAGTCTTGCAGGGGCTCTTCAGTATCTTACATTCAGAAGACCTGATATTACTTATGTAGTTCAGTAAGTGTATTTATTAATGCATGATTCGCGGATTAAGGACATGCATGCGCTCAAACGCATTATACGATACATACAGGGCACGCTTGATTATGTGTTGCATTTATATCCATCATATGTTCCACTCTCATATCTTATACAGATGCTGATTGAGGTGGATGTCCAGATACCAGACGTTCAACTTCTGGTTATTGTATGTTTCTTGGTGATAACTTGGTCTCTTAGTCGGCAAAACGTCATGCTATTTTATCGCAATCCAGTGCGGAGGTCGTGTATCGAGGCGTAGCGAATATAGTGTCTGAGTCATGTTGACTGCGTAATCTTTTATTAGAGCTTCGATTTCATATTCAGAAAGCTACATTGGTCTACTGTGATAATGTTAGTGTCGTCTATCAATCTGGAAATCCGGTCCAACATCAGCACACTAACACATATCGATATGGATATTCACTTTATTTGCGAAAAGGTAGCTCGTGGACAAGTACGTGACTTACATGTCCATTCAAGGTACCAAATTGCTGACATCTTTACTAAGGATCTTCCCTTGGTTCAGTTTGAAGATTTTAGAGACAGTCTCAGCGTACGATAACCGACCGCTATGACTGCGGGGGTGTGATAGAAACTGTGTATATTTGTGAATATTTAGGTTACTTACCATATTTTGTAGAATCATTGTACAAGTGTAATTAGGATATTAGTATTATAGTAGGAATAAGATTTTTCATATTTAAAGATTGTATATTGTATATATAGACCTCTTCATTAATGAAAATAATTAAGAGATTATTTCTTTCAGATATTTTAGTTTTTTTTAGTTAGTTACTATAAATTTTTAGTAGATTTTGATACAGAAATATGAATGAATATGATAGAAATATTACAACATTTGGTTTCTTTCATGAAATATATAAACTTAATTATGTTTACAAAGTCAAAGGTGTTCTTTAAAACTTTTTAGCAAAAGGACTATCATATGACCAAATGGGGATCCTTAAAAATATTGTAGTTGAAATTTCCGGTTAGTAAAAGAAAATTAAGTTAAAATAATATTATAATGATCAGATTATTGATCGTTGTGAAAGCTAAGAGACAATTATTAAATGAAAAATTATTTTTCAATCTTTACTGATCTGTCAATCGGGCCTATATGGGCCCAACCCATCCCCCCTAAGGGGTCGACTTGTGGAGCGTCATTGGGCCAGTATGATTTACAAAGCAGATGTGTTTGGTCTTTGATCCATTTTTGAAACATTTGGACCGATCCGGCCCCCTAACACTCGATCCCTTTAACAGGACACAAACAGACCGAGTCACCTAAGAGATATTTTTTTTGTATATTTTATATGTTGTGGTATGTATATATAATACTATAGCATTTATTTTTCTCGTTGCTGGTCATATAGTCCTTGAGTTTCCGAAATAGTGTAAAAAGAAGTGTTTCGAATCATTGCTATTTGATTCGGATCTGTTCTAAAAAAGTCGAGGTATTTCGAATAAATTATTAAATAAAAACATATATTTAACAAAGATATAATTAAAAGAATAAAAGGAAAGAAAAGCTTCATATTTTAATCTCTTTTCTCGTCTCATTTCTGCAGTCCGGCATCAGCAGAGCAGATTTTAGCTGTTCATCGGTGGACTTCCGGCATTATCTCTGATAGAGTCTGTTGGTTTTACAGGTGTTGTTGCGTTCTTGCTTGAAGACAGTAAATCAAAGTGTATGTGCGGCCAAGTTGTCCTTCAGCCCGAGGCATTGACGATTCAAGAAACATACATAAGAAAGAGTTCACGACACTTGTTTTGCAAGGAGCTGAGCTTGGTGTGGGGTGGACACAGGAAAGATGATGGGGTGCACGCTGGGAAGAAGGGGATTATGATGAACCAAATACTTTACTATTGGATGATACTCCCTACAAGGCCTTGCTAAATCCTGCGTACACTGCAATATTTTCTCATTCTTACGAGTTCACGACCAAGAATGATAATTCACTAGGCCCTGGAGGTGATTTGTGAATTTATTTGGAAGAGTTATTAAAAACAGTATAAAAAGTCAGCCCAATTCACTAAGCTCACTGTACGCAGTCTTACCTTATTAAAAATAGTATATGTACAGGAATACGTAGAGCGACATCCATTTGGTCAACCGACAATTGATCTGACAAGCTTAAATCCGGCCTTCTACAATAAGGTTCTTTGCAGTTTGTGGGGGCGTCCTTATGTTGCTCAGGCTTAAGCTGCGTGTCTTTGATTTGTTAGCGATGTTTCAAAAAAATGCAGTTACTTCTGTTTGAGAAATTTGGAAATAGTGAACCATTTGTTTTTGCATTGTGAGGTGGCCACAAATTTTTGGAACATGTTCTACTGCCTTTTTAGATTAAAATGGGTCATGCCATAGACCATAAAAGAGGGCTCATATGAATTGGAACTTGTGGATAGTTGATGAAACTATCAAAAAGATCTGGCTAATGATCCATGCTGCTATTTTTTGGAGTATTTGGAATGAGAGGAATAGTGACCTTTTCACCAATATAAATCTTTAAAGTGACCTTTTGGCCGAGAACCCCAGGAATGATTATTGTCAAAGTTGAGAGGGGAATTTGGTCTTTAAGTTAAAATTGCGGATGTAAGTGATTTCAATAGTTATTAAGTACATACTACTTCCGTCCCAATTTATGTGTCTTATTTTTCTTTTTTATTTATCTTAAAATAGTGTCTTTTTCTATATTTAATAAGTTTTGACAAGTTTTAGACCATAAGATTTAAAGAACACACACATATTTAATTTAAAATCACAAGATTCAAAAGTCTCACTTTGTTTCTTAAACTTCGTGTTCAGACAAAGTAAGACATTTAAAATAGGACGGAGAGAGTATAATTTAATAATAGCAAAAGGGTTGATGGAAATTTGAAAACACCAGTTCATCGTGTCTTCGCTCGCACTCACTCCTCTTGCTGCTCAGGTCCGATACTTGTTTCCTTTTCATATTTTTTCCATTTCTGTCGTTTATTCCTTACTATTTGCTGAATGTGTTTGTGTTAAGAGTCTCACGTCGAAAATGGAATGGGAACATGACTCCTTATATGGACTTGGACAATCCTCACATTACAAGCTAGCTTTTGGGGTTGAGTTAAACTCAAGATTCATTCTTTACATGGTATCAGAGCCATACATGTTCAATTCTTTGTTCGTCAATGTTGGGGCCTCCAAATTACATGATCCACGCTCTAGTTAATGAGGTCTGAGCATGCGGGGATTATTAAGAGTCTCACATAAAAAATGGAATGAGAACATGAATTCTTTATATGGACCTAGCTTTTTGGGTTGAGTTATTCACCAAATATTGATGGTTAGGGTTTCATGACAATATGATAAAAAATCAATTGTAGGTCAAAATGTTTTCGCTTTTCTTCACTTGGGTCACAAATGAAGCTGCTCCTTACGCCTTGAAGGCCTTGATCATACCCACGTTTGCAGGAGTTGTGCTGGACAGATTTATGATTTGTCTGGCAAGGTTTGTAAAGGAAGGGAATTGCAAGAAGTTTATAATATTGTTGAGACAATGGAGTCTTACTTTTACTATTTTGCTGGTCTAAATTGACTAATGTATCTAGCACTGAATAATTTTTGGAGTTTATTAGTTCCCTTGTCTTAGACTGACATACTGTAAAGGGATTTTTTTTCCAGTTCTTTTGTCATTTTTTTCTATCATTGTAGGCTGTAACTATGCATCTTCTTGATGCCCTTTTGTGAATGAAACTCCTTACTTTATCAAAAAATAATTAATAAAAAACTTACATTCTTGAAATACATAAAAAAAAGTTATTCCAAACTGAAGAAAGAAACAAAATATATTGTGGATCATTGCAAAAATGATGATAATGATGGGTTGTTGTGTGTCACACTGTGGTTCCCTATACCTTATCTATTTTATTAATGATCAACTGCAACAAAAATATAAACCTAATTATTTTTCAAAGTCAAATGTGTTCTTTAAAGAATTTATTCCAAACTTAACAAAGAAATATGTTGTGGATCATTGCGATAATGAAGTTAAAGATATTTCTTTGTTAAGTTTGGAATATTTCTTCATCTCGCAAATCAAATCAAATATAATTTTTCATAAGAGAACCTAAATAACTGTGTATGTCTTTTCTCTTCCATATAGGTCACTTTACATTAGAGGAGCTGATTCATTCACTTTACGAATTTTGAAGGACAGTGACACTAAATTTCTGGCTTAATGCACAATAATTTAAGATGCTGCATATGTAATAAAATACTCCTGGTTCCATCAATGTAATATTCACTGGACCATCACTAAATACCTTGTATGGCTGATTAGCCGTGCAATAACCGTATTCTCTTCCTGATACTTGCATTACATTGTAAAATTCTGGATCAAACTCAAAATCTGCATATATGCCCCCGAAAAAGATAAAAATAACATTAAGAGTCATCATAAAAAAAAATCAGAGTTACTCCCTCTGTCCCAATTTACGTGGCACTGTTCGGATTTCGAGAGTCAAACTTTAATTTTGACCTTAATCAGACATGAAATTTTTAAGTTTTGAAAATAAAACTTACTTATTTGGAAATAATGTAAAAAGTACTAAGTCACAGAAATTTATAGTTTAAAATATTTAAAAAGCATATGAAAAAAACACGGTCAAAGAAAAACTCTTTTGATTCTCGAAATCTTAAAGGTGACGGAAGGAGTATTAAAAAGTTAAGAGAAGTACAAAGAGTGTCTCCAGGAAAGAAAATTTGGGAAGAAGACCAATTAGTGTAGAAGTTATTTGTGGGAGGGATAGTCCAAATTGAGTCCCCAACTAAATGTTGTGTAGCGTATAATCGATGATGCAATATTAGTAATAGTGCAAATGCTACCAAGATATGGTGCTTTTGCATTTCCATTGATATTTCTTTGTGGAATTTGTAAATGATGATGTTGCGGTTGTGGTGTTAAGCACAGATGGGAATGAAGAAAATGAAAAGTTTGAGAGAATGTAACTGTTTGTGCCACACTTAAAGGGTCAATAGATAGAACTTCAATTTTTTTTTCTATCGTATGTCTATAAGGAACAAAAAAATCCCTTCAATTCGATTAAAACAATATGGAAAAGTTTGGCAAATAGTCATGCTTTGGACTATCGTATGTCCTAAGTTGGTAGCTTTTCTATTTGAAAAAATATATTTATAGTTACATTTATCTTTTGGTACGTTTTCTAGTTTTCTTAGGGTTCGGCTATGCTCAATTACTCTTTGCTCCGTTAATTGTCAATACACCATTTGATGAATGACACATGTCCTAGTTATTATGAAAAGTTGAGATTAATTTTTATTCTTTATTTTTGGTTAAACTTTATTAATGGAACTAATTAAACAATTACTAAGAAAGCATTCAAACGTAAGAATTAAGAAACAAACCTGTAACAATTTTTTTGTCAATATCTAAAACTTTGTTGGGTTTCAATAAAATAATTAGTAAAACTATATTTGACTATAGATCAACCGTTCCTTAAATAAGTAGTGATATGTATGTTAAATACAAAACAAAAAGACAATCCTAGCAATGGCTGCCTTCGGTTTTGTAAGTAGACGGGCATTTTAGTTTTCTTTTTTATTTTTCCAACTATTATCATTAATAGAGTTTAACCAAAAATAAAGAATAAGATAAAAAATAATCTCAATCTTTCATAATAATTAAAACACATGTCATTTATTAAGGGGTGTATTGACAATTAATAAAGCAAAGAGTAATGAACAGTTTTCTTATGGACAGATTTGGTCCTTCCTAAAAGAGGCTAGACTAAAAGGCAGAAAAGGTCCCTCAAGTAGTATTATGAGCGTTACCACAGCCTCCAAAGTCCTAACAAAGTCAAATTATCTTGTCATGTAAATGTTGTATACTTGCCAGCAGAGAAAACACTATTTTCTATCGTATTCGGAACCGCTACCCTGACTATTCAGATTTTGTTGCGTAAAATTCATTTAAGGGAAAAACTTTTTCTATCAAGATTTTTTTCATTATCAGTTTTAAATTCGAAACTCTAGTTAAGGATGGAGGATTTCATAAATCTCACCATATCCTGTTGGAAAGACGCTATTGCTATCCGAAACCCACTGTCTCGATTAATTCAGATTCACGTTACGTAGAGTCCCGTTAAAAAAACTCTTCCTACTAAGAATTTTTCTATTCCCATATTCAAACTCGAGATATTCGATTAAGGAATGAGGATTTTATCTATCCCACCACATCTCTTGGTGATAGCTTATGGGAAAGACAGTATTGCTAGTAGGAGAATACTAATTTTTTTTTGTTTGCTAAAACTTTTTAATAGAATATTTCCTGAATATTCTTTCATTAATTGTATATCTCTTATTTGAGGTAGAATTGTATTCCTATTGTAATTAGATCTCCTATTTTAGGTAGAATTGTATTTCCTATTGTAATTAAGTTGATTAGTTACATAGTTTAGATATTCTTGTACTACTATACATATTGTACATTATTGATGAATAAAAGGCAACATATTCCTTCATGGTATAAGAAGTCTAACCCTAATATCCCACCCTAGCCGCCGACCTCTTTTCTCGGCCGCCACCCTTCCCACGTCGGAACTCTACCCGCCGACTTCATCTTTGGACCGCCCATTTTTCCCCACGACGGAACCCTAGTTTTTCCAGCCATTCTCCCTCTTCCTCTTAAATTTCCTCTCACATGTCTGACAAAACCAAATTTCATCCTGCACTTGCAGTCAACAACATTAAAAACTTCATCCCTTTGACTCTTGAAATGGAAAATGGTCAATACTCCTCGTGGGCAGAACTTTTTAATATCTATTGTCGTGTTTATGAAGTTATCGACCACATCATCATTCCTACACCGAAGTCCATAGACCTACCATCGGCTTCGACTTCTGATGATGTACTCTGGTCTCGTTTGGACGCAGCCGTCCTCCAGTAGATATACGACACAATCTCTAATGATCTGTTGCACACCATCATTGAGACCGATGCCACTGCCCACCAAACGTGGTAACGTTTGGAAAGTATTTTCCACGACGACAAAACTCAACGAGCGTTATACCTTGAAAATCAGTTCAAGGATGTTCATCAATACGATTTCTCAAACGTGTTTGCATACTGTAAAGAACTCAAGATGCTTGCCGACCAACTTTCCAACGTAGGCGCACCAGTCACTAATCAACGATTGGTCATGCAACTTATTGCAGGCTTGAATGAATCCTATGACGGCGTTGCCACCATCCTTCAGCAATGAACGTTGTTACATCCGTTTTATGAGACCCGTTCGAATCTTATTCTTGGGGAAACCCGAAAAATCAAGCGCAACACCACTCAGGCCAGCATTGCCGATGTCACCCTTACCACCACCGTCGGGCCCTTCACCGACGACAGGGCCTCCAACTCCGGCATCGAGAACTATCGGCCCGAGGACCCGAAACAACCGCTGGAGCAGGCAGTCCGGCAAGGGCTGCGGTAGATGGAATTCCGACAACAACGGCGGCGGGAAGGGGCAGTCCCCGCCGGCAGGAAACAACCAATAACGACCGCGACAGTGGTAGCAGCCTCCGCCGTGGGCTGCCTACCCGTTATGGCCGCGTGTGCCCTACCGTTATGGGCCTCTCTTCCTATACCATATCCGACATCCTCGTGGACTACACCTCAGAACTGACATGCCCACCCTGGCATACTCGGACCACGTCCACAACAGGCCTACACAATACATGCCCTCAACTTATGAACCTACTGATATTGAGGCAACTATGAGCACAATATCACTCAACGCTCCAAACGAAAATTGGTATATGGACACAGGAGCCACATCTCACATGACAACATCACAAGGTGCTCTCTGGTCTTATACCAATTTGAGTAATTTAAATCGGAATATTATTGTTGGTAGTGGACAAGGCATTCCCATTCGCGGTTTTGGTCATTCATCCTTATCCCCGCCATATCCACCACTAATCTTAAAAAATGTTCTTCATGCCCCTAAACTCATTAAGAATCTAATCTCTGTGCGACGTTTCACAATTGATAATAATGTTTCCATTGACTTTGATCCTTTTGGTTTTTCTGTGAATGATTACGACAAGGAGACGAATAATGAGATGTGACATCATCGGAGATCTCTACCCTATTTCAAACGCCATCAACAATCCAGCCTCAGTTCCATCAACCTTTGCTGCTCTTTCGTCTTCCTTATGACATTCTAGATTAGGACATCCGGGGATTTTGTTTTACGCTCTCTTAGGAAAAATAATTTTATTAATTGCAACCGTATTTCTAGGACTCCTATATGTGAATCATGCGTTTTTAGAAAACATGTTAAATTACCATTTTCTGCATCAATAAATTGTAATTTACCGCCTTTCAATATCATACACAATGATTTGTAAATGTCCCCTATTTTAAGTACGGCTGGCCATCGATATTATGTGTTATTTTTGGACGATTATTCCAACTTTTATGGACTTTTCCAATTGGAAATAAATTCAGGTTTACCCTATTTTTTCCTCATTTAGTGCTTTCGTAAAAGCACAATTTGAAAAGAGCATTAAATGTTTTCAATGTGACAATGACAGAGAATTCAATAATAATCAATTCAAACAGTTTTTCTCCAAAAATGGTCTTACCTTTCATTTTTCCTTCTCTCACACCTCCTCCCATAATGGTAAAGTCAAACGGAAAATCCGAACCATAAACAACCTAATTCGTCTCCTAAACATAATCTCAAACAAGTCTCAAGCTCAACGGTCGCCCACTCAAATTCTATTTTGTAAGAACCGTTCCTACCAACACTTGCGTATCTTTGGATGTCTTTGTTATCCTCTCCATCTGACCACTCACAAACTCCAACCCCAGTCTTTCTCGTGTGTATTTCTGGGTTACCCCGCCAATTATCGTGGTTACTCGTGTTATGACTTGTCAAGCCGTAAACTTATTATTTCACGTCATGTCCTATTTGATGAGTCTCAATTCTCCTTTGCCTCCTTAAACTCGCCACATTGGCATTCCTACGACTTCCTAGATAATGGCATGAACCCTCTTCTAATTCATCATTTACATAGTCCGTCGTCCCAGCACTCGCCCCCATCTCGAACAGTCCGGGACACACTGCCCACCCAGTTCTGCCGACGGTGGCCCGGAACAGCCCACCTCAGGGTGATTCCGCAGTCACCTCTCGGTAAACCGATCCCGCCACCCCTTCCCTTCCTACTCTTCCAGACGGTCCCGCGACACACACCCCTCCCATTCTGCATCCCAAGACACGCTCTCGGACTATGGAAACCGTGCTATACATAGAATTCATAAACCTAAACGACTGTTTAACCTATCCGCTTTAGTTGTCCCTTCCTATGTCCCTCGAAATTCGAAAAATGCCTTGTCCGGTCCTAATTGAAAAGCCGCAATGATTGACGAATATAATGCTCTTATTGATAATAAGACGTGGGACCTAGTACCCCGTCCACCTAATGCTAACATTATTCGTTCTATATGGATTTTTAGACATAAAAAGAAATTTGATGGTTTTTTTGAGAGGTACAAGACTCGTCTTGTAGGTGATGGCATGTCTCAATAGGTGGGAGTGGACTGTGATGAAACGTTCAGCCCGGTCGTAAAGTCCACAACCATTCGGACCGTCCTCAGCATTTGACTATCCAAGTCTTGGCCCATTCATCAGTTTGATGTCAAGAATGCCTTCTTACATGAGGATCTTCATGAAACAGTATTTATGCATCAGCCTATGAGTTTCAGGGATCCTATTCATCCGAATTATGTGTGTATGTTGCGGAAATCTCTTTATGGAATGAAACATGCTCCTCGAGCATGGTACCAACGGTTCACTGATTATGTCTCATTTATCGGTTTTTCACACAGTAGATCCGAGCATTCCCTGTTCATCTACAACAAGGGTACAAGCATGGCTTACCTATTATTATATGTTGATGATATCATCCTCACCACATCATCTGATGCTCTCCGCCGGTCCATTATGTCTCTTATTTCCTCTGAGTTTGCTATGAAGGATCTGGGGCCCCTGAGTTATTTCTTGGGCATCCCTGTCACTCGACATTCTGGTGCCCTATTCAGAAGAATTATGCCGAAGAGATCCTTGACCGTACAAGCATGACATCTTGCAAACCATCCCACACGCCAGTAGACACCAATTCCAAGCTCAGCGCTGATTTCAGTCCTTCATATTCAGACCCGACTCACTACAATAGCATGGTTGGGGCCCTGCAGTACCTCACATTCACGAGACCTGACATATCCTATGCCGTGCAACAAATCTGCTTACACATGCACAATCCAACGGAAGCACACATGCATGCCCTCAAACATATTTTACGTTACGTCCAAGGTACACTTCACATTAGATTACATCTATACAGGTCCTCGCTCACTGGTCTCACTGCTTATTTTGATGCTGACTGAGGTGGATGTCCTGACACTCGACGCTCTACGTCTAGTTACTGCATTTTCCTCGGAGATAACCTATTATCTTGGTCTTCCAAAAGGCAACCTACACTATCCCGATCCAGTGCAGAAGAAGAATACATATGTGTTGCCAACGTCGTCTCTGAGTCTTGTTGGATCCGTAACCTTTTACTTGAGCTTCAATGCCCGATTCAAAAGGCAACACTGGTCTACTGTGATAATATTAGTGCGATATATCTTTCCGGCAATCCCGTCCAACATCAGCGCACTAAACACATTCAGATGGACATTCATTTTGTTCGCGAAAAAGTGGCTCGTGGTCAAGTTCGTATCCTTCATGTTCCTTCCACATATCAGATTGCAGACATCTTCACCAAAGGACTTCCGCGCATACTATTTGATGATTTTCGAACCAGTTTTAGTGTTCGTGAACATTCCACTTCGACTGCGGGGGTATAATAGAATATTTTCTTAATATTCTTTCATTAATTGTATATCTCTAATTTTAGGTAGAATTATATTCTTATTGTAATTAGGTCTCCTATTTTAGGTAGAATTATATTTTATATTGTAATTAGGTCGATTAGTTACCTAGTTTAGATATCCTTGTACTACTATACATATTCTACATTATTGATGAATAAAAGTCTAACATATTCCTTCACTTTTACATAAATACACCAAATTTAGTTAAGAGTGTTCTTCACTAATTGAGGTGAGTAAGTTTTAAGTTTTATTTTTCTTTCTTGATCACGAATCCTTACTATGGATTTTAAATTGCCTTTTTTTAAAAGGAAAATATTTTCAGGAAATTAATGCAGTGTCACTGTTTGTTTCATAATAGTAGTATAAAGCAGATAATAACACGAAAATCACATGTTAAGTGAACATTATTTACCAGAGGTAAGGTAACTAGGTGCTAGGGGTGTATAATTTGCTGCCATGCACCCTAAATCAGGATAATAATTCCACCCCCACAAATAATTTTCAAATTTAAAAAGTACCCTCAACAGTTTATAGCCGTTAAGAACCACAACATCATCTTTCTCCTCTCCCCCCCATCACTCATCAAGACAAAAAATTCACTTAAACAAAATCCAATATTTTTGCTTCACAATTTCTCTCATTGATATTAAATCTTGAATCTTTTTCCAAGCCCCATTTCAGGATTTGAAATTCTTGAATAAAACTGTTCAAAAATTTCAAGAAAATGAAGACCATGAAGGGAAAAATTCTCAAGAAATTGAAAACAATCAAAAGAATTGGGTATTTGAAGCCCGAAAGAATCCTCCTTTCAAATGCATCAGATGGATATATTCATTATACTTCACCACCAAAATCAAAACAACTTCACTGTCATTCTCCAGTAACACCTATCCAACTCCATGAAGATCCCAAAAACAATGTTCAGAGCAGTGTACAAGTTCAAGAAGCTGAAATTATCGATGTTTCCGAGCTAATGAAAGACCTCGAAGATAAAAAAATGGAGGTCGAAGACGAAATCAACGATAAAGAGAACATAAGGCCTGTTACAAAGGTGAAAAAGTCTCAACCTTTGACAGAAAATGTGGAGAATTTCAGCCCATTGAAGACAAAAAATGAGACTTTTGATGGGAATTTTCTTACCCCTTTATCTGAACTTGATGTGTCGAATTTTAGGCGGCCGGATTTGGATTCGGGTACCCTTTTTGACCCGAATCTTCTTGCTGCATTTGAGGAAGCAGTGATGGTAGTGAAAGCTCAAGAAGCAGAAAGAAAAGCCAAGATTGAAGAAAAGATTTTCAAACCCTTAGAAGAAAAAGATGATGATGATGAAGAAGAAAAGGAACCACCTTTAAAAGCTCGAAAAATTGAGGAAACTATAGAACCTTTATTGGAATTTGAAGAAAAATGTCCACCTGGTGGATGTGATTCCGTCATCCTTTACACAACAGGCCTTAGAGGGATACGAAAGACGTTCGAGGACTGTCATAGTATTAGATTTCTATTAGAGAATTTTCGTGTTATGTTCTTCGAGAGGGATATTTCGATGCATTTGGAGTTTAAGGAGGAGTTATGGAGAATTTTGGATGGGAAAGTGTTGCCACCAAGGCTGTTTATTGAAGGAAGATACATTGGTGGAGCTGAAGAAGTGTTGACATTACATGAACAAGGGAAGTTTAGGCCACTTCTTGAAGGGATTCCTATTGATAATTTTCAATGTCCATGTGAAGGGTGTGCTGGAATGAAGTTTATTATGTGTTACAAATGCAATGGTAGCCAGAAAATTGTTGTTGAAGATGAGGATGAGTTGATGAAATGCCCTGAATGTAATGAGAATGGATTGATTGTATGCCCTTACTGCTGTTGAAATAATTCAATTGATTACTACAACAACAACAACATACCAGTGTGATCCACAAGTGGGGTGTGGGGATGGTAAGTTGTACGCAGACCTTATCCCTACCTTGTGTGAGGTAGAGAGGTTGTTTCCGGTAAACTCTCGGCTCAAGAAAAGAGTTTTTAAATAATTCAATTGATTGTTTGCTCTTTTTGTATTCCTCACATTTGAGGGTGTAACATTCTTTTGTCTTTGTGTTAAGAGTTCAAATATTACTCCCATTACAGCTTTTGGTAGAAAGACTACCATATGCAAAAATGGAAAGATAATGTCAAGTTTCTTGATTGTTTGGTGTTTGGAATGAAAGATTGGAGGAGCTTTTTTTCACTTGTATAAATAGATTGTGAAAGCAGATTTCTGGATGCAAGCTGTGGAACCAAATCTATTCGTATTTTGCTTGATTTTAAGTTTCATGCTTTGACGGTGTAAGAAACATTTACGCAATCAGATCACTTATAAGGTAATTAGAAGTAAATTTCTATGATAAATATTTTCTATTAAAAGGGCAATAACAATTATCCAATAGTAGATAGGTATCCCAAGCAAAACTTGGTGGAGGCTATAGAGGTTTGCATAATTTTTTAAAAAAAAATTGTTTTATTACGTAGGGGTAGGTAGGGGAAGGAGAAGGGAACGAGAAAGGGAATTACAACGTGAGTATTCGAATCTTCACCAATAAGGTGAAAGTTCAGTTAGTCAACTAACTAAGCTACTAAATTCCTACAGAGGTTTGCATATTTGTGGGCAAAAACTAGTGAAATTTACCACAGAAGTACTCGATTCCTATGTTGGCAGGAGTTAATAGGTACATCGTATTCCATGTGCATGTTAGCGGATCCGGATATCACGATTATAAAGAAAATCAATGTATTTTATCGTAGAGTTACTCGATACCTGGAGGTAATAGGTACCCCGTACTCGATATGCTTGCAAGTTGGTCTTGATATCACGATTATAAAGAAAACTACTAAAATTTACCAACTAGTATGATAAATCATCTGTGCTTATTTGTTTTTCTTTGGAGCGGTTAGAGAAGGACCACATGTTTAACTTTATATATAAGCAGCACCAGAAAAAGAGAGATCGAACGTTAATACCTTATACAGCTAAAGTTTGAATATTCTAGTAAAGTTGAAAGAAAAAGAAAGTCATTTCATGATTGGTGCTATAAGCTTTTCATTTCCACCAAGTCTTGACCATAGAAGTTGGATTTTTCCGTTTGACCTTTAACTTTCTACTGTTTCTTTCCGCTCTAATTTTTATAATCAATTATTTTTTTTTGATATCCAACTTTCAGGCTTACGCCAGACTATTTCTAAAGATCGGTTCCTCAGATGTGCCTGAATGATCAGAATTTGAGAACAAATCAACTGATATCACCTACAAGGTCCTACTCCAGAAGAGAGCAAATTGCTCCCATCATGGTTCGAATCCACGCTACATGCCTCCAGCTGAATTTTAAGTTCTCTTCCTTTACCATCCAACTATGCCCGGAGACTTCTTATACTCAATTTTGTTTCAAAAGTCTGGTGGTATAAATTGTACTCCATCAAATACCACTATAACAAACAAAAAACTTATATCCAAAAAACAAGAAAAAGATATTTGGACGAGTATATTCCAAAAAAAAAAGTATATTATATCAATTTTAGTTAATTTATGGTATATAACGAAAAAAATAAATTCTCAATATCTCGATTTCTTTTCAATTTTTGTTTGGTTCGATTAATCTTCAGGTACTTTTATTTTTAAGTTGTTAAACTAGGATACTAATATTCTAGAATTTTCATTTGTTTTAAGGAATTTGATCTCAAACTGATCAAGCTCAAGGGCAAATTATGTATTTTGTCTTAATCATAACATAACAATCCTTTCATTATTATTCACCACATGAACATTCTCGACATCATAGTTGTTTCGTTTAATGTTTAACATAAGAAAAATGAATAAATGATAGTTGAGATGTATTTTGTTAACTGATTGGTAATAATTTAGGTAGAAAACTCTGATGACCAATAATTCAAGTAGTAAATTTAAAAAATGTGATATTTGAGATTGTTTTTTACCCTTAACTCTTATATCCATTGTAAGCCTTGTTTGATTGCTGCTTTTTTTTTTTTTGGTTGGATATTCTCATAAATAATAAATTCAACTAGTTATTTGTGTAATTATTTTCCTTTTGTGAATTTCCAATCCTCCAACAATATAATATTTTCTGTGTATTTATGTCATGCACTTTTCTTTTTAGTCTTTATGTATTTTTATATTTAAAAATTAATTTTATTTGATTTTTTTTATTCTTAATAAAATAATTTAATGCCACACAAATATTTATAGCTCATTTTACCTCATAAATTTTAAAATTATTTTTTTATTTTTTATCTGGTAGTAAATTGCACGGAGCAGTAATAGTGTAGTTGACAAAAATGATGAAAAAAGAGTGTCATAAAATGGATTATACAAAGAGTTAATACTAGTCTACAACTATTACAGAGTGAAATTTTTCTTGTGTTTTCCGGGTTTAATTGATGACCCATTTTGTGTGTGTGTATAGAGTGTGGTGTTGCAGTCAAAGTGGTAAAAATATGGAGCAAGTAGTTGTCAATGGGTCAGCGTCACAAGTTGTAGTGGATGATACTAATTCGTTGCAAAAGAAAATATCTGCAATTCGCCAAGCGGGTCCTATAAAGCTTCAGGTTTTCTTACATTGTTCAGTATTTATGTTTCGTTGGGTGATGTATTATATTGGGAACAATTGAGTGATGCGCTACATGTGTTTGTTAATATTACTTAGAGCGAGTTTCCGTCGTTCCATTTATCTTGAGTTGGCCTCCACGCACCTGTTATTGATTGGGAACACAAATATTTGGCTAACTCATCATCGAGATGTGTTTTAATACAAAAAGAGTGATAGTTTCAGTAGGTAAAGTAACAATGGGTAGTTAAGTATGAAACTCGCGAAAAAGTGATAGTTAGGTGTGTTTTTGACCATTAACTCTATTACTTATTTGGTTGAATTTTCAATTTCTCGAATATATGTAATTATTACTATTATTTTGTTGGGGATGAGGAGTTTTGGTTTTAAGACATTGTTGTATTGCTTGTTAATCTGATCAATAACTTATTACTTTTACAGCTAAAGCTTCATTCTTTATCTTGTGTGTGATGTTTTAGTAGCTTAACATTCTCCTGCTTCTTGGCTGTGATGTTAAATTTGTGATTAGTAAAACGTGTAAGTAGTTAGATGAGCCTGTATTGACATAAGCCCTAGGTCCTTGTATAAACTACAATGGAAATGTGTAGCTGAAGTCAAAGGCGGATCCAAGATTTAAGTTTTATGCATTCAACATTTAAGCTTCGTAGCATTGAGCCCGTTATATCTTTAAAGTTATGGGTTCATATCTACGATCTATTGCAATTTTCGTTGAATTTTACGTATGTAAATTTAAGCAAAGCGTAGAAAGTTCTGGATTCAGGTGAACCCGGTGTCGATATGCTACATCTGCCTCTGGCTGAAGTATTGGTTGCTTGTAATCAGGATATACTTATAGAAGTGGAATCTAATAGGTTTGATTTGTACAAATAACGACATGCTTCCTGAAAAGTAGTGTTCTCGAGGATCAACTATATCCAACTTTCCAAAGTTTCTATCTGATTTTTAACAATCTTTTAAGTGGTCAAGTGTATTTAAGATTTGGTTAATTAAGGGTACATGTTCCCAGCTCATTGCCTCTGGTACATCCTGAACGTGCTTCTTAATTGCATCTGGAAAGCAGAGGTTAAATCTGATATCAAGTAAACACTATAGTGGTTTAGAGTTTGAACTATTATTACTGTTTGACGTGATCTTGGTACTAGTCCATCTCGTCCAAAGTAGAAACAATCATGATTATAGGTAATCTTAATAGAATGAGGATGAGAAACACGTAGAGGAGTTAGGGTGCAGAACATACAATTATTTGTCCTGTTATTTCAGTCTAGTGCTATTTAAAGCTTTTCTCATGCGCTTGTTAAAAACCAACTTATGGATGTTGAATCTACTTTTCAGTTCCATATGGTTTGAGATGATGGCTCCATGTTTTGTATGACATATGTCCAGAACTATTGGCAATTATTAATGTAAAGTACTTGACTTAACTACAGTCTCAAACATATTCACACACATACCCATGCATATTTCACCTTGTTCTAATTAATTTTTCCTTTTATTTACTGAACTCGAAGGGGAGCCTTGGAGTAACTGGTAAAGTTGCTGCCATGTAACCAGGAGGTCACGGGTTCAAGCCCTGGAAACAACCTCTTGCAGAAATGCAAGGTAAGGTTGCGTACAATAGACCCTTGTGGTCTGGCCCTTCCCCGGACCCAGCGCATAGCGGGAGCTTAGTGCACCGGGCTGCCCTTTTTTTTTATTTACTGAACTATTTCCACATCATAGGTAATTGCAGATTTTGATGCCACATTGACAAAATACTGGATCGATGGTTGTCGAGGCCAAAGTATGTTATCCACTTCATACAACATTGTGCAATTATGATAGCTTGTCTGGAACAGACTGATATTCCATAGCATACAATTTGATATATGTTCCTCAGGTCACAAGTGAATGACTTTGTCAAAAAAACAAATTTTATAGGCAGTCATAACCTTTTACAGCAGGAGGATCCTGAGTACAATGACAAGAGGCAGAAGTTATTCGATTATTATCATCCCTTAGAATTTGATCCGGCAATTCCCCTTGATGAGAAAACCAAGCTCATGGAAGAGTGGTATGTGTTATGATTTTGTACTGCTAGAATCAGTACTTGTGTGATATATTGTATTTTGAGTTTTTGATAAGTGAAATACTTAATATGAAGTTTCGAGGATAATATTCATATTCTTGTAGATTGTAAGAGTAGTAGTATATCCAGATCCCTTAGTATCAGCAAATGGAGACCTTCATCAGATTGGTGAAGTTTAAAGGGATTGTAATACCATGGCCTATGTGTTAATGTCCAACTCTTTTGCTGCAGGTGGGGAAAAACACATGCTCTTCTCATTGAAGGAGGCCTTACACACAATGCAATTCAAAATTCCGTGGCTAAAGCCACAATTGCATTCAGAGATGGTGTAACTGAACTTTTTGAACTTTTGGAGGTACAATATAGCCACTATCAGCTGTTGTTTTTCTGAGACATCTTGGGATGATGTTGATGAAGGCCAATGCGACAAATATGATCCAATGGGATTTTCTCATGTCATCTAAAATATCTATTGGAAAGAAATCTGATGGTATTTGTTTAGCAAAGAGCTAGAGTATTTAATAATAGGGCCATTCCAAGCATTTTAGAACCTTAGAGGAAATGCCTTGATTATTTTCTTTTCTTCTGTTTTTATTTTTGTTTTATCGACCTTTGAAAGTCCTAGAATGTCAGGCTCAACCACAGCTCAAATCTTGTTTTACAGAAAGTGAAATTAAACAGTGATATTACAAAATGATGCTTCAGGTTCCATTTTCCGTAGTTGCAAAATTCATGCTAATGCTCAAGTTATTAGTCAAATTATCCCAGAATAGCTCTTTTCAGAAGAATTTCCTTTTGACCTTCTTATTTCATGTAATTGCTTGGATAATGAGTTTGGGACTGTTTGATATGCAGGAAAAAGGTGTTCCTGTTCTTATATTTTCTGCAGGTTTAGCTGACATAATAGAGGAGGTTAGTTAAGGATTGTCAGTGGTCTTGATGCATAACAGGTGTATGCGATCCTGTTATGTTTGTCCACTTTAGCTTTAGATGTGATGTCTCTCATCTTCTTGATTTGCCAGGTGCTGAAGCAGAAAGTTCATAGATCTTTCAAGAATGTTAGAATTGTCTCCAACAGGATGGTGTTTGATGAAAATGGCCACCTACAATCATTTAAAGGTATCACATATCGCCATTTAGAGGTGCTTTTTACTTACTATAAAAAGTGCTTTAAGCAGTTTCCGCTGATGGTTTGGTTCATTATGTGTAAATCTGCATAGGCTACCAAATTTTAGTTATTCCTCTTAAAGTTTTGGAATTGCCTACTGGTTGTAAGTGTTCTGCTCTAATTATGCCCCGTGGAGAACATGTCGATAAAGAGTTTTAATTTCGTATACACTGACAATACAAAGAATATAAAGAGTTTAAACTATCAGGTTATAAAACAACCAACCACAAGCTATTTTCTGTAACGTGGATTAGTAACTTAAAAAAGAGGGAGTTACTTGTTACTACGGATCAATTAGTGAATTTTTTCACATTGTTGGCGTATGTAAGACCTTATGAAAAAATGAAAATGTTATATGGTAGTAAATGTTGGTCCCCTAAAGTCCATTTTTTTTTCATGGTACCTGTTGCTGGTGGGAGGTGGCAGGTATCCCGTGGAATTAGTCAAGGTGTGCACAAGTTGGCCCGGACACCACGGTTATTAAAAAAATATCCATTTTTTGTAACGTCAAGTTTAAAAGCTAATACATATCCACAAGGTGTATTGCAAAGATGTGGATTCTAAGATGGATTTACGGTCATACAAGATTAGATAAGACTAAAAATGACCATATTCTCCGGAAGGTGCAAGAAGCACGTGTATTGAGGATAAACTGAGAGAAGGTCGCTAGAGATGGTTCGGTCATGTCCTGCAATGACCTACAGATGCACCGGTCCGTAGGTATGAAACTATAGTGAGTAAAGGTGTTAAAAGGGGACGAAGTAGACCTAACATAATAAAGGAAATTGTGTCGAAAAACCTAAGATTTCATGGAATCAATATAGACTTAGCTAAATATAGGGCACAATAGAAGAAAGAGATTCATAGGTGGGTTTCACTAGTTGGGTATAGGTTTTAGTCTTCTTAGTACCTAGATTTTGAACCTATTGCTTTTTAGGAGTATTATGACCTTATCATAGATTTATATGCCAGTAAAAATATAGAGAACTTTTAATATTTTCATGACTATTATTATTATTATTATTGTTATAAATATTTAACTTATTTTTCACTTTTTTTAAGCGTAAACGGAGAAACATGGTCAATGATGATACATATATCCGACCTCTACTTGTTTGAGATTGAGGTGTAGTTGTAATTTGTTATTGTTGTTACTCTTGGTAGGGGTAAGTGTGAGATTTAGAGAGACTAGTTTGAGAGAGCTCCTAATTTGCCTTGAAAGCCAAATCGCTTACCAATAATGCAATGAAATGTGTCCAAATACAGCAGACTATATACAGAGGTCTAATCAACGAGCCCAAGTAGATTGGTACATTAAGGCATAGTTGATTGACTGAAATAAACAAAGACGAGTTCTCTTAAGATCTTTTTGAGTTCTATTTCTTTTTTCAAATAAAAGGACTAGATGAATACGAGTTTGCTCTCCATAACTTTGGACATTTTTAAGGGTAATGTAAGTACGGAAATCTAAAACATGAAAACACCTGATCACTAAAGGACTACATATTAAGACTCCTATATGTGGTATACGTTGGTCTGGGAGTGGAGTTCAAGCCCTGTAACGAAGTGATTAATATCTGATCATTGGTTGAACATCTTGATTCTGGTACTTACTGCTAGATAATAACCTTTTACACATATTTGGTCTATACTAGAACAGGGGGGCTTACAAGCAACGCCAATTGCACGGATATTTCTTGTATTGTTGGTCATTTTTACATCTTTGTTTATAAAATCAAGAACACTAACTGATATATGCAGGTAAGACAATCCATGTACTCAACAAGAATGAGCATGCACTTGACATGGCTGAACCACTTCATGATCACTGTGATGACGTGAATGGACTGGGTGATGAGAAATCTGCATTAAGGAAGAGAACTAATGTGCTACTTCTTGGTGACCACATTGGAGATTTGGGAATGTCTGACGGCTTAGACTATGAAACAAGAATATCAGTGGGTTTTCTGTAAGTATCTCATCATGTCTCCTTATTCATCAAATTCAAACAAACCTGAGGTATCAGAGAACAGAGAACACGACAATGCTCATAACTGAACACACTTATTGCTTTGCTTTGTCTCACCTCAAGTTGGTGCATGCGATATCCAAGCTAAATGGATTGTGGTTATAATTGTTGTAACCCCATAGTTAGAGAAATTGGGTACGCACATCCCATAATTGAAGTAGGAATGGTGTTCCACTATAGATTGGATTTGAAATCTTTTTCAGTCATAAGGCTTTGAGCCTTTCCAAGAAAACTTTCCATATTTAGATTTATTCAAAATTTTCAAGTCACTAACATTAAGATGAAATGAGTTGATACCGATGGCATACAAAGCTTTATTCCAACTACAAACATTTAGCCTAACTCATAAAATGGATTGACAAGTCCTAAAATCTGAAGTAAAGGAAATTGAGACCGCAAGAAATACACTAGTGACTAGTGAGCATCAATTCTCTCCCAACACACTTTATCATCTGAAATCTTGAAGAGTTCTAGTTAGATGGTCGACAACTCCTTGTCCTATGAATCATAATTCAATGGTAAAGAAAGGACTTACCTTGTTGGGTTAGGGAGAGGAGTGAGAGTATATAGTACCAAGCCTTCCCCTTGCTTGTTTATGAAGAGTTAGTTTCTACTCTTCGAATTTATGGCTTACAAGTTACCAAAGGAGCAATTTTACTGTTGTGCAAAGGCTCGCCTCACTTATAATTCAATTGTATCAGACCACAAAGTAGTAATTTGCCACTTTTTTTGTGATAACCTGAGAAATATGTTATAGCCAAATTTGGAACTTGATGAATAGCCCCTCTACCCTTCTCTACTGAAATATCAGACTTGATTCACAACAGGATTCAAACTTGTAACTTGCGCCTAATACACATCCAATAATGTACTACCTTCGCCATTGAACCAAAGCTCCAGGGGTAATTTTCAACAGAAATACTTATTGATTACCATAGATATGAAGATATGTGTAATAGTAGGAGTGAAGATGGTCCCAAAGTAGTCATTGGTTGGGTGGGGATAACAAGAGTGGATTGGAGTGACTGGTTTGCCTAATCTATTGTGAATTAATAGAATACCCCTTCACAAGAAAAGATCAAATCTAATTACTTAGCGATGTTAGTCTTTCTAATTCAATGTCCAGCAGTCTTCTTCTTCTTCCTTTTTTTTGAGATAGTAAACTCCACCCTCAAAACCTATTTAGCCCACGGTGCCTTTTATTCAACTTTGCTCTCTTGGTGACTCAAACCCCCAACCTGATGGTTGGAGGTGGATAGTTTTGCAAAATATGACTTCTTAACTAAGCCAAAATATGCTGTCCTTTTTCATGCACATCCATTTTGGAATCATCTTGGTGTTGAATAAATATATATTAACAGGTGAATTGGTTTGTTTTAGCCTAAACTACTCAAAAAAGCTTCCAGTGTTTGCTTTCAACGTGCAGCTTGGATCCATACAATAAGCTCCTCCTATATTGGTTCCAGCTTCTTGAGGATTCAACCTTTGACAGGCCAACCTACTTTTCTTCTCCTTATTTGAAGCTGTGTTGCGTAGTCAAGTGTGGAAGGGGTCTTCCGCCTAATTTGGGCTTCATACCTCATATTTCCGATCTTTTCATAGGTCAATAAGCTTCCAACATAATACTTTTCACTCTTTCGGAAACATGAGAAAATTGTTAAATTGTGGATTTTTTGTAGAGTTTGAGATTATTAGGAGGTTGTTAACTGACTGCCTGCTAGAGTTTGAATAGATATACCTTTCCAGAATCTTTGCCCTAATGGTTTGACAAGATATTTGCTTACACTAGGAACTTCCAGATTTTCGCATTAAAACTTTTTGTAACACTGTTTCTTCATTTTCACTCAAAAAAATTAAAAAAAATTCATATGGGTCTTTTGGTTTGACCATGCTTTTCAACTTATTCACGACTTCATTTGGGACGTGTGATAGAAAGTGCACTGAACTGACCTCCATGTCATAAAGGGCAAAACAAAAAAAATTGCAGACATGTTTGAGTTATACTTTTGTTGCGTTAACTATCCTGATAAATGTTTTCCATCTTTTATGACAAATGCAAGTGGTTAAAGCCAATCTTTGTGCATAGAGAATGGTGTGGAATTCAAAGCATTTGTTGAAGTTTGCTACTGCTGAGTTTCACAACGCATGAGAACAAGACCAGGCTTACAGTTGTGCTATATTTTAGTCATTTTGATTTAGGGTGTGTTTGGTATGAAGAAAAATGTTTTCCATGGAAAATGTTTTCTTGGAAAATAAGTTGGTTTCTTACTTATTTTCTAGTGCTCGGTAAGTAAGCAAAAAATATATTATCCCAAGAGCATTAATATGTGATCTAGCAAAACATACGGTGTGTGATGGGAATGGGGTGGGGTGGGGGTGGGATGGTCAAGGAGTGGGGCTGGGGAATTGGGTGGGTGGGTGGAGATAATGAACTTAGAATGTCACTTATGAAATTTGTTTTCTCTACTTTCATTAGGGAAGTCATTTTCCTCATTTTAAGGAGCTTGTTTTCCTTGAGAAAATGTTTTTCAAAATTTTTGACCAACCAAACATGGAAAAATTAGCAGAAAATGTTTTCCTCCATACCAAACACACCCTTAATGTCTAAATATCCTGCTCTTATTTAAGACCAAGTAGCATATTCTGACAGACTTTAATATCGATAGTTGCTAAACTTAAAGAGATTGTTGCAGGAATGACAGAGTGGAAAATTCTCTAGAAAGCTACCGAAAAGCTTTTGACATTCTCTATCTGGTAAGAAATTCTTTGATAAACTTTTAGTTTGATTCATTATGCTACTCTAAATTACTCGTCATTTGCTTTGTCCTGTGTCCTCTCATCTTTTTGTTAAATTGTAGAATGATGCATCCATGCACGGAGTAGTCAAGCTTGCCTCTCATCTCTGTTCAACAGAAAGTGATTGAATTGTGTGCGTTGCTCCTCGCAAGACTCTATTTCCCTTGCTTGGATTGGCAAACGACACGAACGACCTCGACTTTCTTACATTCTTATAAGAAATCGTGTCAAGAAGATCACCATTCAAGATACATAGCAACACTCCTAATATCGACAGTCTCTCAACATTTGTTGTCACCATCAGGCGCTACCCTCAATCTAGGCATGTTTACGCCTTCATATATGCAGAGAATGGAGTGAAATCTCCACTTTGGAGTACATTGGTTTACCTTGGGAAATAATTTATTTGGGAACTCGTTGTATTGCTCCGTACCTTGATAATGTAGCTTGTTGCAATTCACAATGAAGTGATTCCTTTTATAAGGATTGTTAGAACCTTTTTTCACAACATTTAGAGACCACCTACCTTACAACTATTAATACCTCTAAGCTGCTACGAGGACCGGTGTATCTAGTAATTTCTTGTACGCTGTTTATTTCCTTGTTTGAGTATGAACACATAACTCATCTCTCTCTCCCATTTACTTGTTTATCGTTTTTGTTAGAACAATGTTTGGGGCAACTCAAGTGGACGTAAAGGGGATTGTGGTGGAATGGAGGCGTTGCCTATGTGGCGCTAGTGGAGAGCGTCGATGAGGAGGAAAAGAGGAGGAATAAGGAGAGGTATAAGTCAGCGAAGCTAGCGGTCACGACGGCTAAAATAGCAGCTTTTGAGCATTTGTATGAAGAGCTCGAGTGCAAAGGCGGGGATAGGAAGTTGTATAGGCTCGCTAAGACAAGAGAGAGAAGTCCCGCGACTTGGATTAAGTGAAGGGCATCAAGGACAAGAATGACGGAAGTGTTGGTAGAAGATGCACATATTAGACGGAGATGGTAAACGTACTTCCATAAGCTTTTGAATGAAGAAGGGGATAGGGATGTAGTGTTGGGGGAGTTAGAGCATTCCGAGAGTCGTAGAGACTTTGGGTATTGTAGGTGCATTAAGGTTACGAAGGTTAGGGGGGCTATTCATAAGATGAGGAAAGGAAGAGCGACCGGGCCAGATGAGATCCCGCTGAACTTTTGGAAGAACACACGAAGGCAGGTACGGGGTCGTTGACTAGATTGTTTAACGTCATAGTTAGGATAGCTAGGATGTCAGAGGAGTGGATGTGGAGTACAATGGTCCTGTTGTACAAAAACAAGGGTGATATTCAGAATTGCAATAACTATAGAGATATTAAGCTGCTAAGCCACACTATGAAAGTCTGAGAGAGGGTAGTTGAGATGAGGATGAGGGATGTGTCAATATCCGAAAACCAATTTGGATTTATGCTGGGGCGTTTGACCACAGAAGTTATTCATCTTGTCAGGATATTGGTGGAATAGTATAGAGACAAGAACAGAGGCATGCACATGGTGTTCATTGATTTAGAGAAGACATGATAAAGTCCCTAGGGAGGTCCTTTGGAGATGTTTGGAGTCTAGAGTTGTGTATGTGGCCTACATCAGGGCGATTAAGGATATGTAGGAGGGTGTCAAGACTCGGATTAGAACAGTAAGAGGTGATTCTGAGCACTTTCCAGTCATGATGGAGTTACATCAGGGATCAGCCCTTAGCCCATTTCTCTTTGTCTTAGTGATAAACGAATTGACACGACATATTGAAGAGGAGGTGTCGTGGTGTATGTTATTTGCAGACGATATAATTTTGAATGACGAGACGCGCAGTGGGATTAAAGATAGATTGGAAATTTGGAGAACGACCTTAGAATCTGAAGGTTTTATGTTAAGCAGGACTAAGACGAAGTATATAGTGTAAGTTCAGTGACGTGTCACAAAAGGAGACGGATGTGGGAGTGAGGATTGAGGCACAACCTATACCTAGAAGTGGAAGCTTCAAGTATCTTAGGTCCATAATTCAAAGAGACGGGGAGATTGACGATGATCTCGCACATCGTAATGGAGCAGGGTGGATGAAATGGAGGCTCGCCTCAGGGGTGCTTTGTGATAAGAAGTTGTCGCCTAGGCTGAAAGGTAAGTTCTATAGAGCGGTGGTTAGACCGGCATTGTTGTATGGGACATAATGTTGGCCAGTCAAGAACGTCCACACTCAGAAAATGCAGGTAGCGGAGATGAGGATGCTTAGATGGATGTGTGCACATACTAGAAGAGACATGATTGAAAACTGATAGTGAATATATTATTCACTATCAAAAAGCGAAGTTATACGATACAAGGTTGGAATGGCCCGCGGTGGACAAGATGACAGAAGTGAGACTGCGGTGGTTCGGGCATGTGAAGATGAGGTGTGAGGATGCGTCAGTTATGAGGTGTGAGAGACTGACGATAGCAGGAGTTAGGAGAGGTAGAGGTAGGACGAAGAAGAATTGGGGAGAAGTGATTAGACAAGACATAGCACAACTCCAGGTGACTGAGGACATGACCCTAGATAAGAAGATTTTGAGGACGAGAATTAGGATAGAAGATTAGTAGATTGTTGAGTTTTGTCGCACTGTGTATGAGAGAGTTAGGGGGCTAGCCTCTCCATCTCCTCTTGACCCTTTCTTTGTAGTATTATATAGGTTTTGCGTAAATCCATACTTTTATATGTGTATTCCTAGGTGTTGTTTTTTTTGTTTTGTTATTGTGATATCTTGTTGTCTTATTTCCCTTAAATTACTGTATTGACTACGTTCTTTTGAGCCGAAGGTCTATCGGAAACAACCTCTCTAGCCCACAAAGGTAGAGGTAAGGTCTACTCACATCTTACCCTGTGTCAGATTTCACTGAATATATTGTTGTTGTTATTGTTAGAACAATGAGATGCAAGGAGACTACCCTTGGCAGATGATATGAGTTTGATGGTCCAAATAACAAAAAGGAAGAATGTAAGTTCCTGGTTGTTCAAAGTCGGCGAGACATGCCTTTTAGACCTTATTCAATCCTAACAGTCCATCTCATTATTATAAGTATCAAAATGTAAGGCTAAAGCCCGAATAATCCAGAGTCACGCTTGGATTCCGGAGGAACTAGGATTGGGGAATTGCTACGATTCTTCCTGAACATAGGCCCAGTAGGAAAGATTAAGTGCTTCCGACAAAGAGTTGCTTTAGAAAAAGGAATCTCAACCGTTACACGACACTCTTTAGTGAGATGTAAACTTTTTTTATATTTCAAAGGCTATCCTTACGATGCCAAGGAAGTGCACGTCAAGCCCAAGTGAAGGGTTTGGTTAAGATATGTCAGATTCTTGGACCTAACCACATGTCCCTCTACTGATATCGTGTAGTTGATGGAGAAAGAGTAAATATTCTTGTATTACCCTTTGTTGGTCCCAAAGGATGGATGGTGTTGATATTAGCAGAAAGATGATTATCAGTTCAACAACGCTTTCTCAGGGTGAGTAATGTAAAACTTTTTTCATATTTGAAAGGCCATCCTTCTGATGCTAAGGACTGTGGACAGCAGGACAAGGAATAAACTCGAATTGAGATGGGACAACATTGTTGGCATAGTGGATTTTTCGTGTTTCATATGTCAGGCTAGTTTATAGGCCATAACAAATGTTCTACACAGCCTAGAATTATTTCATTTTATATGATATGAGAAGAGTTGAGTTGAAGCTTCCAATTCATGCGCAGTATAGAAATCATATATTTATTTATTATGTTCTCCCCTCTTTAAGAGAACAGAAAGTATTATACTCATGGATATCCCGAAATTGCCGAAGATCACTGCCCACCCGTGGGCAGTCTCCCCTTCTACAATTATGTAATGTAATATTGTAGTGTATACTTACCATAATTGTATAGTTAGTCTTCAAATAGAATAAGGTTTTAGAATAGGAATAGGACTCTCCTATTATGGAAATATGTAACTTGTATATAAGTCTAGGTCAAACAACAATTTCTCTCCCAAAAATTCTTGTTCTTCGGCCAAGCATAAATCGTGCCTCCCTCGATTTTTGACACCTTTTTCCGCTCTCAAAATCTCTCTTCCAAATCCCTCTATCACCTATTGTTTTTTCGTTATGCCTACGTCAAAGAACACGTTTCACTCTGCCCTTGTTGTTTCTAACATCAAGAGTCATATCCCTCTAGTTTTTGAAATAGAAAACGTCCAATACGCGACGTGGACCGAGTTGTTCAAAATTCACGCTCGTTCGCATCAAGTCATCCATCACATAATCCCCGCAGCTCCTGGTGATACGGAGGTGCCTACACGCGAGGATGATCCTAAGTTATGGACAACATTTGATGCCACCGTCCTTCAGTGGATTTATTCTACCATCTCTACCGACCTATTGCAGACGATTATTGAGTCAGACGCTACGGCGATGGTTGCATGACATATTCCAGGATAATCAAAATTCTAGAGTTGTTACCCTTGAACATGATTTTTCCCACGTCAACATGGAAAATTTCCCGAACATTTCAGCATATTGCAAAAGGTTGAAAGAATTGGCGGACCAACTCCGCAACGTTGGTGCGCCAGCTAGTGAAGATCGTCTTGTTTTACAGATGGTTGATGGCCTATCCGAGGCCTATAGTGGCGTTGGAACTCTCATTCGTCAATGTAATCCTCTTCCGATGTTCTATCAGGCCCGATCCATGCTTACCTTGGAAGAAGCCGGCTTGGCTGAAAAGGCGGCTACTAATGCTAATCCCGTGGTCATGATGACATCATCCACGAATCCTCAAAATTTTGGTGACAATTCGAACCAAAACCGATCTCACGGGGGCGGAAAAAATAATAGAAAAAATCACGGAGGCAAACGCGGTGATTCCGGCAGCAGTCGCGACGGCCAACACAGTGGCGGTGGACCCCATCCCAGTTACAGTGGGCCACCGACCCACTGGTCTAAGCCTTAGGCCCCTGGGCCGTCCTAACTCCGCAACACTTTCCAGCCAGTGGGCTTCCCAGCAACCTCGACGGCTCAATGCCCACTGGGCCAGTGGTTCCAGCAGCAGTCACGGGCCAAGGCAGCACACAGAAGTTCTTGGGCCCCGACCTCCGCAAGCCCACCATGCAGCAGGCCCCACTCAAATCGATATTGAGGCCGCGATGCACACACTTGGTTTGACTCCACCGGACTCGAATTGGTATATGGACACCGGTGCCACTACCCACATGACATCCGATTCAGGTACTCTCTCGTCTTATTCCAATTTGAGCAACCCTCGTGGCATAATCATTGGTAATGGTAATTCTGTTCCAATTCATGGGTATGGTCATAAAACTGTCCCCCCCCCCCCCCCCCCTCATCCACCCATTATCTTGAAAAATACCATTCATGCCCCCAAATTGATTAAAAATTTAGTGTATGTCCGCAAATTCACCACTGACAATTCTGTGTCTATTGAATTTGATCCATTTGGTTTCTCTGTGAAGGATTTCAAGACGGGGAGTCCTCTCATGAGGTGTGATAGTAGGGGAGATCTTTATCCTATTACACCCAGTTTCGATCCATCGAGTCAAGCCTTGCCATCGGCGTTTGCAACCCTTTCCCCTTCCTTGTGGCATGCTCGTCTTGGTCATCCGGGGTAGTCTATTTTATCTTCCTTAGATAAAAATAATCTTATTTCATGTAAGGGTACGCGTAATACTCCGACTTGTCATCTTGTTCTTTAGAAAAAAATGTCCGGTTGCCGTTTGTAGACTCTACTTCTCATACTTTAATGTCATTTGATATTATTCATAGTGACTTATGGACATCTCCCGTTCTTAGTTCTTTGGGTCATCGGTATTATGTTCTCTTTTTGGATGATTATTCTAAATTTTTATGGACTTTTCCGATAGCGAAAAAATCTTAAGTTTTTTCCATCTTAAAATTTAGAGCTTTCATTAGAACCCAATTCGAACGAGAAATAAAAAATATCCAATGTGACAATGGCAAAGAATATGATAATGGGGTGTTTCGGAAATTTTGTACAAATAATGGGATCAATTTTCGTTTTTCTTGCCCTCACACATCTTCACAAAATGGAAAAGCCGAACGAAAAATTCGTACCATCAATAACATTATTCGCACTTTATTGATTCATGCTTCCGTACCCCCATTGTTTGGCATCATGCTCTACAAATGGCTACATATCTTCTTAACATTCTTCCTTCCAAAGGTTTGACGTATTCTCCCCCCTACAAATTTTATATAATAAAACACATTTGTATTCTCATCTTAGGGTCTTTGTGCTTGTGTTATCCGTTATTTCTGTCCACCACAATTAACAAACTTTAGGCCCAGTCTACTCCGTGTGTGTTTTTGGATTTTCCGTCTAACCATCGTGGTTATAAATGTTTTGATTTATCCTTTAATAAAATCATCATTAATCGCCATGTCATTTTTTATGAATCCCAGTTTCCGTTTGCTAAGGTTAGTAATCCCGGGCCTAGTTCGTATAATTTTTTGGATGATGATATTTCCCCGAAACTTATTCACTATTTTTCAGACGTGTTCAACACCCCAACTCCGCCAGCGGGCCCACTGCCTGGCGGTCCTCCCCAAACAGCGTCGTCTACACATCTGGGTCCAGCAAGTGGGCCATCAATTCTACCCAGGTCTGAGTACTGTTTCGGGTCCATTGTTGGCCCAGTTCCCGTGTCCAACTCCGGTTTCAGTTCCCGATTTGGGCCAGCAGGCCCACTGCCTGCTGGCCAGTCCGTCTCAAGTCCCGAAAATTCCCAAAATCCACCCGCCTCTGCCCCAAGTCATAGACCAGTCACTCGTAGTCAACGGGAAATTTTTAAACCAAAAAGACATTTTAATTTACATTCTAATGTTCTTAAATCACCCTTACCCCGTAATCCTGTGTCTGCATTAAATGACCTGAATTGGAAAATTGTTATGACCGATGAATATAATGTTCTTATTGATAACAAGAAGTGGGAGTTGGTGCCCCGTCTATCTGGTATTAATATTATTAGGTTTTTGTGGATTTTTGCTCATAAGGATAATTCAGATGGTTCATTTGCCCGACATAAGGCGCGGCTTATGGGTGATGGTAAGACTCAGCATGTTGGTGTGGATTGTGGTGAGACGTTTAGTCCGGTGGTCAAGCCGGCTACCATTCACACTGTGCTTAGCTTGGCTCTTTCGAAAGCATGGCCTATTCATCAGTTAAATGTAAAAAATATTTTCCTACATGGTGATCTCAAGGAAACAGTCTATATGCATCAGCCTTTGGGATTTAGGGATCCTAAACATCCTCATCATTTCTGTTTGTTGAAGAAGTCCTTATATGGGCTTAAGCAGTCTCCATAGGCCTGGTATACGTAATTTGCCGACTATGTTTCGATTATTGGGTTCACTCACAGCAGGTTGGATAATTCCTTGTTCATCTATCGTCGTGGTTCGTCCTTGGCCTATATTCTGTTATATGTGGATGATATTATTCTAACTGCCTCTTCCGATGCCTTACGCCAGTCTATCATGACAATGCTCAGCTCTGAGTTTGCTATGAAAGACTTGGGCCCTTGAGTTATTTTTGGGGATTGTTGTCACTCGTCATGCAGGTGGGTTGTTCTTATCCAACGGAAGTATGCGGCTGAGATCATTGAGAGGGCTGGGATGTCTATCATGTAAATCCACTTCCACTCTCGTTAATACTAAGCCCAAACTTGGGGCTGCGGTCGGCGCACCATACGAGGATCCGACCCGCTATCGCAGTCTTGCAGGGAACCCTTCAATATCTTAATTCACGAGACCCGATATTACGTATGTCGTACAACAAGTGTGTTTGTTTATGCATGATCTCAGAGTTGAGCACATGAATGCGCTCAAACGCATCCTTCGGTATATTCAGGGTACACTTGACTATGACTTGCATCTATATCCTTCATCATCGACAACACTTGTCTCATATACAGATGCTGATTGGGGTGGTTGTCCGGACACCAGACGGTCTACGTCTGGCTATTGTATGTTTTCTTGGTAATAACTTGGTCTCATGGACTGCGAAGCGTCAGTCGACTTGGTTTATTGTGATAATATTAGTGTCATCTACCTTTCTGGTAATCCGGTTCAGCACCAGCGCACTAAACATATCGAGATGGACATTCACTTTGTTCGTGAAAAAGTTGCTCGTGGGCACGTTCGCGTCTGCCATGTCCCGTCCTGGTATCAAATTGCCGACATCTTTACGAAGAGTCTTCCCTCGGTCCTTTTTGAAGATTTTAGGGACAGTCTCAGCGTTCAAAGACCGCCCGCTCAGACTACGGGGGTGTGTTAGATATACATAATATACACAATATACAGTGTATATTATGTATCCCGAAATTGCCAAAGATCACTGCCCATCCGTGGGCAGTCTGCCCTTCTCCTCTGCTTTGTACAATTATGTAATGTAATATTGTAGTGTAATTAGTATTGTACACTTACCATAATTGTATAGTTAGTCTCCAAATAGAATAAGATTTTAGGAATAGATATGAATAGGATTCTCCTATTATGAAAATATGTAACTTGTATATATACTCTTTCAATTAATAAAAATAATCAAGGGATTATTTCTTTCAATTTTCATAGCATTTACATTGTCACATCCCTATATAAGTGAGGAAGAAAACATTAAGAAGAGCCACTAAGCCAGCTGCTATTTGCAATCATGTATGAAAGAAAGGATTTAAGACATGCCCTTCATTCCTAAATTAGATGTAGAAACACAAAAAGGACTAGTGATGTTAAGTATATACTCGGCTTTTACTAAGCAGCACTTACTCTGCTGCTGACGTTGGTGACACCAAGCTGTTATTAGTCCGTTCTTCCGAGGGTGATTCCGATTCCGACTCAGTGTTAAAGCTCTTTGTATAATGGAACTCAATCTGCAGCCTCTGATGAAGGGGTGTAGTAGATGCCATCAACCCTTTCTTCATATCAACTTGTAATTCCCTAATGGGGATCGCTGCCAAAAAACTCTTAATGTACTCTTTGCACGCCTCTTTACCTTTGCAAACAAAGCTCAATTCTTCCTCATTTTCAGGAATGGTTGATTCTTCCATCTTTTCGTTAGTGTTATTTGTGCTAACTGAAATTTTCCCTTCATTAGTAGCCTGCTTCGTATCAGTTTGCTCCTTTTTAGTGCTAGCCGATTTCTCATCAGACTGTTGACTCGAGCTAGGTAGCTGCAAAATTGTAGTGTCTCTGTCGAATTTGAGGATAAAAGCCTGGTTGCAGCCCTCATAAAGCCTCTCACCAAGTGTGTCAATGATATAGTATGCATCTCGTTCAACCTTGAGGATAAAGAAGTGGTCATTCCAACTCACAATGTAAACGAAGCACTCGCCATGACTAGGACTGTCTTGAACAGATTTAGAAATCTCATCCCAGATGTTGTCGAACGACATAGCACCTTTGAGAAAATCGAACCCCTCATCTTCAATTCCTTCGGGATGAAAAAAACCAATGAATGATTTTTCTGGGACTACTGAGAGCGGGCGTACTTTAGCCTGGACCACTGTTTCGAGGTCAAAATGCTTATCTGGGAAACGCTCCCTGTACGTCTCGTTTTCACAGAGATTCCTCCACTCTAGTGAACCTTCACGGATAAGACTGTCGAGTTGGGACTTGATGGGCATTTCTTTAGGGTTGGAATGGAACCAGTTAGCAATCACAGCAACCAAGGCTGTACAAGCACTTTCACCTGCCGCTCGTTCGTTTCGTTGATCAATTGAAGCAAAGAAGACATCAGTCTGCAGCTTCATCTGCCCATCACGGCTTACTATCTCTTTCTGCTCCCAACTACCAACAGCAAAACTGTCATCTCCAAACTCGGAGACTGAAAATCGATTTGCAGTTGAACCATCCTCAGATTTATTCCACTGCAAGCAACGGAGGTATTGTTAAAAGAGAGAAAATCTGGTTTTGGTTCAACTTAACCAAGGTAGTTATTAGAACTATAGAAGTATGCTAGGTAGTGAAGAACATTATCAATCTCTAGAAGCTCATTATGAGGTGACGAATAGCATTCCACCGTGCAAATTTATTTGGATGCAGGAAAGATCTTAGATAAAAATGAAAGTAAGAGAAGACGGACACATACCCCTGAAGAAGACTCATCGGAGGAACTAAGCTGTCGGCGATCAAAATCTATATCATCCCCACCTTCCTCTGCGTAATGTTTCTTCAACAACGGCTCCCCCTTGGCTTTAGGAGATCTGAAACTTAACTTTCTCTTCCTCCAAGGGAGAATTTTCCGTTTTAAACTCTGCTGCGAATACTGATTATGACCTTCTCCGGTTGCACCCTCAGCATACACGTGCCCTGCATCAGATTTGTGATGGCTATAATAGATCAAACCCTCATCTTCACTGCCACTCGTGTCTGAGTAACACGATCCACCAGCATGGTTTGCATAGGCAAGCATTTCATAACTAAATGACTTCCGCATGCTCGTATCCTCCTTCACTTCGTCCAATTCAGCTTCTTCTGAATCACCAAGTGAATCAGTGTCAACTGGGTACACGAGATCAGTATCCTCGCTTATGACCGAGTTCCTTCCATCACTGCTCTCCTCTTCATGACATGCCTTCTTTCGTCGCATAGTAGATAATCCCTTGAAAAGTTTAACTTTCTGCAGACCTGCTTTCAAAGCAGAAAGCTCATTTCTGTCTGTCGACAAAATCTCTGCAGGGATAGGACATACCGGAGCGGACATGACAAACGTTGGCATCGTTTCTGAGGCTTCATGAGCATTCCCCAATTCAACAAGGTTGAGAGACAACTGTCATTTATATAATTAACATGTTAACCAAAAAAAGAAAAAAATGGAGATTGATGTAGAACAAAGAACAAAGTAGCTATTTTTCTGCTTGGACTCTCCAAAAATGTGGACACCCGTGTCAGATCCTCCAAAAATACATTACTTTTGGAGGATCAGACACACGCCCGGCGACATCTTTGAAGAATCCGGGCAGCATAGAAAGTAGATCAAGAAAATTTGGTTTGCTTACACAAAGTGAAAGGTTGGTCTTAATGCCGCCACTATAGGCTTCCAAGGGAACGACAATTTCAACTTCTTCTTTTTCCCTAACTGCTGAAGCAAAGTCTGCAATGTTCAACGATGCAGCAGCAACTATGGAGACTTTATGGTTTAATCTTTTATTTGTAACCTGATTTAGAAGAAACATTAATAGGTACTGTCAAGCAACTTACAGAGAGAATATCACTAGTATGGAATTGTACATAACAATGAATTAAAAAGAAAAGATGTTGGATGATCAAAGAAAGAAACTAAACAAAGGTTCAATTTTTTTTTTCCTTTTTTGTTGAACCAAACTTCCTTCTTAATTAGAAAAGAAATAGATGCTGGATGAGCAAAGGAAACAACTAAAGAAAGGCATATTCTCCAAAACCCAAGAATATCATTTGCCAAAATAGTAAAGAAATATACAGAATATGCCAATATTATTATATTTTCACAAAATGTACAAGCCACATATGTAGAAAAGTTGATACTAATATGAATGAAATTAGTAGGCCTTAGTACCATCTATAATTCTATATTACATCACTATTAAAACACACCACAAGCCATAAAGGTGGGTCCAATAAAGGTAATTATTAAATCCCAGAAAGCTTAATTACCCTTTTTGACTCCCACAGCATATTAAGAATAGTATATTCATTATCTGAGTTAAATCTCAAGACTATTCATAGTTAAATAAGATTAACTCTTCAGACAGAAATGCATTGGAAAGTAGGTTACTGTATTGTTAAAGGAAGAACATCAAGGGGAAATTCACTATTTATTGACTTTGTTTCTTATCAAAAAGTTTCACTCCTATATTTGTGATCAAACTCAAAGAAAAACAAATTTGGTGCTGAATTTGATCAGGGATCTCTTGTTAGCAAGATATTGCAGAGGCAAACACAAATACTCTTCATACATACAGAACCATCATCAAACAAAAAAAAAAATGAATTCTACTAATTTAAGGAGATCCAAGAAATTATTCTATATGATCAAGATTCATGATAGGATAATTTAAAGGATAATGATCAAGAAAACCTCAATTCCTTTCAATTCTTACACATATAAGACGAGAAAGACACAAATTCATAGCCAATAAAAAGTCAAACTTCCACACCAAAAAGTCAAGACCTTTGATCACTTCTCAACAATTTGCTGATGGGACATAATTCTCAGTAACAGCAACAACAACAAAAACATACTCAGTGTAATCCTGGGTCTGATGGGGTCTTCGGAGGATAGGATGTACGCAGAGGTAGAGAGAAGGTTTCGATAGACCTCGGCTCAAATTCTCAGTAACAGCAGTATCTCTAAAATTTCCATGAATTGGATTAAGAAATTGAGTTGTCTAATCTCATAAACTATTCCAAGATCAAATTTTTAATTCTCAAAACAACCACCAAAATCATTAATACACCAAAAAGAAATAAATTAGATGTAAAAGCATGAGATATCTTACATTAAACACAGTAAAAGAAACCTCCCAAGGATGAAATGCACCATCTTTGGATAAAGAAAAGTTGCATAGGCTCTGAAACTCTTCATTCCAATGAACAATTCCATCGTCCTTTAAAGACTCTTCCTTTGTGAATTTTTTCTTGACACTTCTTCTCTTGAGAGAACTCAAAGTCAACGGATTATTACCCTTTGAGCCTTTCCACTTAATTTCAACAGCCAATCTTTGAAAATCTTGAGAAAAGTTGAGACCTTTAAGACAATCAACGGTGATTTTGGCCTCAAATTTCTTGAAAGATAATTCAGGCCATGGCCTCCACCTCATAATCTTCACAACCATCTTACTATTTTTACCCTTTGAATTCAACACCAAACAAACAAATACTCAAAATGGTCCTCAAAAAATACAAAAATTGGGACACAAAACAAACAAATACTCAAAAGGATGCTCAAAAAACACAAAAAAGATTCAAAAGGAGGTTTCTTTGAATGTTTTGGGACACCAAAACAAACAATACTCAAAAGGGTGCTCAACAAATACAAAAAAGATTCATTCTTTGAAAGTTTTGGGACACAAAACAAACAAATACTCAAAAGGGTGCTCAAGAAACACAAAAAAAGATTGTTCCTTTGAAAGTATTTGGGACACAAAACAAACAAATACTCAAAAGGGTGCTCAAGAAATACAAAAAAGAATGTTCCTTTGAAAGTATTTGGGACACAAAACAAACAAATACTCACAAGGGTGCTCAAAAAATACAAAAAAGATTCATTCTATGAAAGATTTCAACGAATGAATCTTTGGGACACAAAACAAACAAATACTCAAAAGGGTATTCAAGAAACACAAAAAAGTTTCACAAGAATGAAGAAAAAAGGAGGTTACTTTGAAATTTTGGGATCAAGAATAGACAAAAGATGAAACTTTAAAAGAATTTTTGAAAGTTCATTTGGAATCAGAACATTGGAAAGAGAGAGATTAAAGAAGGAGAAGAATTGTTTGAGTTATGCAGAACCACTCTGGTTTTAGAGAGAGAAAGAAGAGAGAGAGGCCGGCATTGTAAAAACACCTAAAAAGTAAGGTTTCTATTTCTCTGTGAAGGGAAAGTCCCGAAGCGAAATACAGCTCTTGTAATATTTCATTTAAGTTTGTCACCATACAAATTTGAATCCATAATATCGGAAGAATTATACTTCAATCACTTTACCATTTACCAATTCGCATGTGCTCGGGACGTAACGTCTCTATTTCTATTAGGATTTCAAGAGTGTTTGTCCCACACTATTGTTCCTCTTTGGCATTATAATTATGAGTTTCTATTTTCATTTTTGTGAATTGGATTAAGTATATCCATTGCAAAGGTAAATATATTAAAAATCTAATCTTTTTAAGATAACAATCTCCAAAGAAATCTAACTAGATTCATGTCTCATATTTTTAGGATAAGGATAAACTATAGTAACAAATATTTAGGTACAAAAGGTACATTGAACTTTCCTTGGGTTCCCGGTATTATTTGCGTTAGGTATTTTAAGGGATTTTAGAATTAGAAAGGAAAAAACTATAAGAGCTTTTTATAAAATTAATAGAGTGATAACCTTTTAGATTTAAGAAACAATATCAACTTTACATTTGGATAGGATAGAAAACTCTTTTTTCGTAAATATCACCAAGAAAGTTAAGTGAGAATTTTAACTCCCTTGTATTATAGATTTGGGAAACTTTTTCGAAAGTATCGCAGTCGCAAAATTAATTCATATTTAGATTGTGTGGGGCTCATTGAAGAGGGAGAGCCTTCCTTATCAATTTTTAATTCAAATTTTGCATTTTTTAAGGAAGAATGAATCTCATCCATCTCACTATATTTGATGGCGTAAATTTGATAGTGTAGTGTTACAAACTATTTTTTTGGATATAATTTGAAGGGAAAATGAAATTATGTGAATCCCTCGGTGTGAATACATATTATTGTATGAAATATTTTGGCTGACCAACAAAAAAGAATTATAGTAGGATTTAAAGGAATCAATATTTTACTTAATAATATACTCCTGTTTATTTATATATTGAGTTATACTAGTAGTATTTGAAAATGAGATTCTTCGACTATATGTAGCCCTAAATGGTCTATAGGAATCTAATTTAGTCCAATTGATAATGGAGACCTGCCGAAGTCTTCGAGGTGTTCATCAAAATTGATGATTTCTATCCTTTTACTTGCAAAGTATAAATAAAGTACTAGTTTATTTCTTCTACTTATTACTTTAGCAAATCAAAAGATAATTAATTTTTTTTCATTTATCGTTGGATAACCATCTCTCAATAAATGAATCATGTTCATAAAATCTAGTCAATTTAAGTATTAAAATTATGGTAGTTAATTACCATATATTGCAAGTCACATCAGATTCCAGAATCAAATATTAGAAAAGATTTTTTATTTTCAGGTCGTATTAATCAAGGATCAGTCATTGATTACTTCTAAGTTTTTTTAATCTCTTCTGGTTTATCTGCTTATAAAGTACTCCCTCTCTAATTAATTGTCGTAATTTTTTAAAATAGTTATCTCAAATTATTTAACATTTTAAAAGTTCAAGACAAATTAAATTATATTTTTCCGTTTTATCCTTAATAATAATTATTTTTGAAGACTTCAAACACCTAAAGAGAGATTATATCTTAAGATATAAATAGGGGTAATATAGTAAAAAAAACTCTTCTAATTAAAGTTTCAATTAAAATATATACCATTTTAACAATTTTGTGTAAATTTTAAAATTTGCATTTTGCTCTCAAATAATAAATAAATCTAAATTCAGATAAGAATTACTGTAATAATTAAGTAAGTTTCCCTCAACTCGCCATTCTTTTTGTTTAAAATAGATATTTTCCTATTTTTCTTTTTTCCTTTTGTGTTTGTTCTCTTCCTTTTTGTAAGCTGAATTACATATAAATGGAAAATTCATGGCAAATTTGAAGATTACTTCAATTTTTTATATAATAAATCATATCTTTTTAAGGTAAGCGTTCAATGGAAATCTTACCAGATTCATGTACCATGGACTTGTTTGGATTTAGGTTCTTTTTTGTCCTAGAGATATAGATGAGACTTTAAAATTGATTTACACAAGATTTTCAGATATGATGTGTCGAATTTGTCTATACATTTTACTATTTTTAAACAATAGTTTAAATGTGTCCGATTGATGACATATTTAAAATCAAAAGCTGCGCATATTAAATTTGTTGCAGGATTTGTTTTAAAATTAATTAAACAGTAAACATTCTTCTGTGAGCAATAATTAGTGGGTAATACTAATAGTTTCAGAAAACTTTTGTAGAATGTTTGACTAAGCTTTTGGAAGGCTAAAAGTGCTTATTTTAAAAAGTAAGGTGTTTTGGTCAATCTTTTAGGAAAAAATAAGTGTTTTAAAGGAGTAGCGAAAGATGTTTTTCAGAAGCTAAAAAAAAATAAATTTTCTCCAAAAGCACTTTTAAAAAAAAAAAAATATTTTTCATAAAATATACTTATTAGAAACACTTTTAAAAGCTTGGCCAAACACTAATTGCTACTCAAAAATATTTTTAGATTAATTGGTCAAACACAAACTGCTTCTCACCACAAATATTTTTGAAAAAATATTTTTCAAAATAAACGGGCTATAACTGTTTGGTCAATCTTCCAAAATCAACTTATTTAAATATATATTTTTTGTTGCTAGTGCTTTTTGAAAGCACTTTTATAGGATAGCAGTTTGTGTTTTGCTAATCAATTTAAACAACACTTTTGTCAATATTAGAATAATATAATTTGTATTTTGCAAGATTTCTAAAAGTGTTTTTACGATGTAAGCTTCTGAAAAATAACGTCTATTGCAACCTAAAAATACTTATTTCTTTCTAAAAGACCAAACAGCTCAAGTCCTCAAAAATAAGTAAAGCTTTTCAACAAAAATAAATTAACTTCTCATAAATTTTCCCAAACTGTGCTATATTGGATATTGATAAATTATATCTCAATTATTTTTTTCTGTTTTAGTGGATAGAATTAGACGAGTGATATGAACAAACCAAAAATGGATGGTGGTTTAGGTAAGTCCAGCACTTCATTGAAATAAATAATAGACTCAATTTTGTTAATCTTATGGCACGTTTAATACTAATTTGGTATTTTCTACGTGAGAAAAAAAAAGAAAACGTATCGAAACTGGAATGTGAGTCTTGCTTTATTTAGTAGGTTGCATTGTCCCTTGACACTGAGGCCTGGTTTGGACATAATTTAAAATCATGATATGAAATTCATGATTTAAATCATGATGATTTGAAGGTAAAGTTTTGTTTGTAAATGCAATATGAATTTTTTAAGTTATATTTTTCTCATAAACATAAAACTCCATAAGTTGTGATAACCATCAAAACTTCCCTAATTCTTATACAATCTTACCAAATGGGTAAATCATAGTTCATAATAAAGGTAATACGCTATTAGAAGACCTTTCTAAAAAATATAACATCTATTGATCGAACTTTAATTCAATAAAAAAATTGAACATGAGTTGTAGAAGTAAATTTAGTTGATAAATGATTGATAAGAGTAAATTTTGTTATAAATATACTACCAACTTGCAGATCTTTTTTAAACATGGTTGGTAAATATATCTATCAACTTATGATTTTTCTTTTTATAAATTATAAACTTATGTTCAAATTTTACATTTAAAAAAATTGAAATTATGATTTGAAATCCCAAATCATGCCTTTTTGAGAATTTGAGATTTGAAATCATGATATGAAGTTAAAGTTGAAATTTTGTGCAAATTTCATAAACAAACGCTGTTTTGAAATCAAAATATTAAATCATGATATCATATCGCATGGACAAACGCCTACTTACTTTTACTTTTTTTTTCTCATTCAATATTCGGTACTCGTATTGGGATCCGATTAAATTTAAATTCGCATTGAAAAATTCCACACTAAAAGTAAAATGCCTCGAAATCTTTGATTAAAAATGAATGAGTACTTATCACTCTATCACGAGCAGTATTGATGCCCCTAGACAGCTACGTTTAACAATTTAATATGTCAAAATGCAAACTTACCTTTCCATGCTTTTGCAATCCGTCAAGCAAGATAAGCCAAATATACATGCACAAAAAAGAAGAAAAAAACTAAGAAGTATCTTGATTTTATCGGGTTAAATTTATTAATGGTTACTCGATATTTATTTTATTGTATCAAAGTTATTAGACTAATTTTTGTTACGAAAAAGCTTACTCAATTTTGCGTAAGTATCACAAAAAGTTATTTGAACGAAACAAATGGGACATTTTCTATAATATTTATCAAAGTTGAATAATTTTCCGTTAAAGAAATCTGTTTTGAAAATTTATGCGATATTTAGTCAAAATTGAGTTTTAATTTTGCTTTAAATAATTTGTGAACTAGTCTTTAATGTTACTTATATCATGACTTTGTGTCAAATATCCCTATAGTTTGATCCTTTCATTAATTAGCTTCTAATTAAGTTCCAGCTGTTTCATAGTTTGTAGAGCAGGCTAAGAAAATGTTTCACCTATCAACAACACCATTTTATAGGTTCTTTTTCCTCCTTGAGATATTTTCATGAGAACTATTTTGAGAAAAAAAATTAATCAAATAGCTAATCTTCCCCCCTACCATCTATTAATAGCTTTTATTATAACTGCCTAAGATATAAATATAACACAGACAGATCCTCATTATCAAAATACAAGAAACATATGAACATAAATTGAGAAAATAAAACTTAGACCTTAGTAATACATTTTAAAATTATACGACCCAAATTAACAGTATTACTATGGACGACATTATTGCAATTAGTATAAGATATTGTTCACCGTGCAACCTTAGACGATTATGTAACATCCTCAAAAAAATTAAATTGGCCACGAGTTTGCTTGCGATTTCACTTTACTTTAAAATATTCTTTTAAAAAAATAAAATGGTGTGATTTTCCGTGAAGTTGGCTGGAAATATTCCGAGAATAATATTGAATGAAATAAAATGAGGGTTTAGTAATTATTAATAATTTTATCACATTTATATTACAAGTTGAGTAACCTTTCATGATATTAATCCGGAAAAAGCACGAGAAGATATACTGATTGTCTGGTGATATGTTCTCATTCTTGAACTATCCAATTACATTTCAGTAAATAATGCATTTTACTATCATACTTTAGGGTATTAAAATAGAACGCAAATCCTGGAATAATGTGAAATTGACTTTTGTTTACGTGAGAAAATGATGTTAATTTAATTGGGGACCATTTTTTAATGGAAGCGACTAAATAGACTATATATTATTAATATTAATGAGTGAGAGACTTTTGATTATTACCTTCATTTATTTCATGGGATTTTTCCAAAGTCAACTTGGAGATAAAAAGAGCAGCTATATCATAGACTTGGGACTACACTAATATGGCATCAAATCAAATGTCAATTTTATTTATGTTTAATAAAGAAAAAAAAGCAATTATCCTAGATGGGTTACTAATGTGTGATATGAAGTAATCAACAAATTATTGCTGTATCTTTTGTTAATAATCCTCAATAGTAATAAGTGTATGCATATAAATTCAATTATCCTCTCTCGATCAGCGTTCAAAGATAAAGGTTTAGTTAAATACAATAAATTTTGATTGTACTATGCATATTTGTATTAAAACTTTTCTTATGTATAAAATTTAATTGTGAATTTAGTAGCGAAACAAATAATGGATTTGATGGTAAGTTAACAGTTATAAATTTGAAACTTTAGCTCTGTCTCTTGCTTTTAATTTGGATTGGGTTTCAAAGATTTTCATAAAATTATAATACATGATTAACCTATTAACCCCGGTAAGCAAAAGTGGGGGAATAGGGTATAAGGGGGTTCAATTGAACCCTTTTCATTGAAAAATTATACTATGTAAATAGGTAAAAAAAAATGATATAGTTATCAAATTCCATGACATATTTTTTAAATCGACTTGTTTGATTTTATTTTGTCTCCGCCACTGCTAATTGTGTTTCATGAGACATGAGATAAAAATATATATACTTAAAAGTCAAAAACAATGTTTTTTTATTTGTTACTTCTTTTGTCCAGTTTTGCTTGTCACATATTGACTTTACACGTTTATTAAGGAGTCAAAAATAGAATGAAAAATTTATCATATTATCCCTAATTGTCTAATGATTGAAATCAATTAAAGCTTATCAAAAATATGTGTAACCGGCTAATTAAGTTATGAGTTCTAACAATTCACATATTCCCCATAAAAAGTAGTGTTGGAAAAAGGAATTGGAAATTTTGACTTATTAATTACTAAGGGTAAAATAGAAAAAAATGATAAATTATTTTTTAATTTCTAAAGTGGACAAGTAAAATTGAATAACTATTTTTAATATAGTGGACAAGTAAAACTGGATCGAGAAGTATCTTGAAAGAACGATGTGTTGGATATAATTGCAGTACGGAAAGTAAACAAATATTACAAGTGTTTGAAAGAATAAACAAACAATCAATATTACAATTGTCGCACGCTTGTTGAGTCTTAAATCTTGATAACCTAAATCAAGAAAAACTAAGTTTATAAGCTATCAAACTACCTTGTAAGTACTTTTGGATTTATTTACGCATTTGATAAACACAAAAGGTGCTTATAAATCAAATATTTATAAACTAAAGTCGATCAAAACTTATAAGTTTGCCACTCCCAATCTATGATTTTGCAGCTTACAATTATTTTGGTTTGACCAAGTCTTTTACGAATTTATTTATGATTTTTTCTATAATCTCTGAAGTACTCCTTCTAAAACATAATTTGTAATTGTCTCTCCTTTTTATAACTTTAGGCTTTCTCAAGCTCTAAAGTGTGACAAATGTGAACAACCGTTATTACCCTTAGTTGATTCCCTTCGAATTAAAATTGGGAATCATTAAATGGGCTTTAAAGCCCCAAGTCCTAATCAACATACCATTTCCTAGACTTTAGTCTTCTTTTTCAAGTTTGACTAGAGACAATGAGCAAGAAAGATGTATTTGCAATCAACTCTTAAACATTAAGAGTGAGGGCTAGTTGAATCTCAAATTCATACACATTTTTCATGATTTATAAACTATCTCAGCTACCACATTTCATTATTTTATCACAACACCAACCTAAATCTAGCCACTCGTGTTAAGTAATAAATGCATAACAAAGTAATAAATACAACAAGACATAATGAACATAAAAAAGACTTACAATGATTTAATATAAATAATGGTTTGTCTTTACACAATGGATCAAGAATCTTGTGGAATTAAGCACTAAAGATGAATAGTAAATGTTGTCTCTACAAGACAAGACACAAGGAATCTTCAGTGATAGAAATCAATGTAGGAAATAATATGTTAAATCACAAGAGGGGTGGGTATATATAGAGCCCAATTTCCGGACTACACTTAATTATAAAAATGTCACTGCCTGACCACTCTACGACCGCAGAACAGGACCGCAGAACATGTCTGCGGACTGCAGAATGGACCTAGGATTCACAGAGTAGTTTCTTGTTTAGACTGTCTAGAACTGTGGCTAGAAGTGTTGTCTGCAGATCTGAACTGCAGCCCGTAGATGTGTCTTGAGTTTTCGCAATCTGAGTTAGACTTGAACTAGAGCAGTGGTTCGTATACCGATTGCGGTCCACATAATGAAAGTGCGGACCATAGAATGGGTGGCACTTCGGGACTCCGGAGTCTTCTTCTCACTGTCTATTTCTGCGGCTTTGGCTACCATTATGTGGTCTGCAGTCAGGTTCTGCTATCCACATAAGTGGTCTTCGCAGCACTTCATCCTTTTTTCCAGCATTGTTTTTCATGTTTCAGCACATTTCCTCACTTTTGGTGTCCCAATGCAAAAATCCTACAAAAGACCAAAATAACATAAGAAACGACTACTACAAATGCATAAAGGACAACAATAATCTATGCAATTGGTATCAAATATGCCGTAATTTCTAGGCACATCAACACCTCCAACTTAAACTATTGCTTCCTCAAGCAATAGTTTAAACATCGCCTAATGACAAAATAAAGGTGACTATGGTTGTTTCTACCTACAAGTATACAAGCACGTGCTTCACAAAATTGACAACCCCTCATATTTTTCAAAACAAAGATTCAAGAGTGCATATCTACTTTCGATAAGCCCATGAACATCAAGCCTCAAAAGATGTCTAGACGCTACTTGTGACTAGATGCGTCGAGATGTTCAACTAGAGGAGCTTTTATTTCACAAGGTTCAAGCAATTCAATTTGCCCTCACAACAAAGAAGTCTCAAACTCACTCAAAGATTTTCTTTTAAAAACAAGGGACAAACAAGATCACTCACACTCACCAAGAATGTTAAGTGTCAAAAGTATCATGTCATAGTCTTGACGAAGAAAAACCAAGGGGAACAAAATATAACACAATATGAAACATAAAAAATATGAAATATAACAAAATACGAAATCTAAAAACCCTACCCCTAACTTTAAAAACATGTGTTGTCCTCAATGCATAAAAAATAAAGTACAAGGACAAGAAGTTTGAGGGTCTCCCTAAGGCGCACTAAGCGCCCTCCTGAGTCTGGCTCACGGACGTGGCCTCCGCTAGGGCATATGTGCTCTATGACTATGGAGCAGGAGTGGGTATATCTGTATCGCCCATCACGGGCTCACTCTGTGGTGGTGGTGGTGGTGGTGATGGTATGGTCTCGGTGGCCGATGGAGTGGTGCCCACAACTAGTAGAGGAGTAGGACCTCTAGTCTCAACATCTGTCTATGGCTCCTGGGCCACTCCACTAGAACCAATCATAGAGGTATACTCACGAGACCATCCCCTCATTATCTGTCTCATCATTGTCACGTCCATTTTTTACCACGGTTTAGCGACGTAATGGGTCGATTCCCCCTGGATTGATTAAAGTTGTTGAGGAGTCGTCACCTAATTATTCTACGGTGAATTAGGACATCTAAATGTTAACTAAATGCTGCAAAATAAACTATGGTTAATGGTTTGCTAAATTATGAGATTCTGGGTAAGGGTTCTTTATTATCCTAAAGGGAAGGGGTTAGACATCCTTTAAGATCCGCTAACTTACGGTTATCCAGTCAAACTTAAGTTAATTATTACGCTAAGAAAATGCATGCTTAAAAAGTAATAAACTAGCGATGGGTTTCCAACTTTAAACTAGCCTTTCTAGTTTATCTGGTACGACCTAATTATTCTAAGTATTCTAACAATCACACAAGCGGAGCAATTAAATTACAGTACAAAAATAAAAGGAAGGCGGAAAAATAAATTAAAACAGTAATGGCTAAGGCGATGGAAATGTCATCTTTGGGGCCTTAGGCGCAAGTCCGACAATATTTCATCTCTGTAGAACAACGTTTTTCTATCCATATTGCTTAGATGTTCCTCGCAAAAAAATGTAAAAAGAAAGATAGTTAGAAATAAATAAATGCGAGTAAAATTTTCGGATCCGTATAAAACAATAGAAGTTTTAATTACGGAAGGAATTTGATATGAGTATGTATTCTTCCATGGGGTCAAAGAGTATGTTAAAATAGTGTGAGCTAATTAAACTAAAGGCCATGTTAATTAGTTAACGAAAGTGTTCAATAGAAATTATATTAGAGTTTAATTTCAAGCCTATCTATTTTTTCAGATTATATAACCTATTATATAAAATGTCGAATCTATCACTGAAAATATTGGTCGAGACAAACAAGTTGACTGGAGCTAATTACCCTGACTGGTTGAGAAATCTGAGATTGGTGTTAAGATAAGAAATAATTTAGTATGTGTTAGATACAGTGTTCCCCACAGTCTCTGCTGAAAACTCCGCTGAGTATGCCCTGTTTGACAATGTGGCTTATCATAAACATATGGACGATGCTACCTCGGCACAGTGTGTAATGTTGTCTTCCATGAATGTGGAGTTACAGAGGCAACACAAAAATATAGGCCCCAATGAAATGCTGGAACACTTGAAGAGTCTTTATGACTCACAGTCTCAAACAATGGAGTATGAACTGTTGAGAGACCTTTTCAAGTGTAAGTTGAACGAAGGGGGTCAAGTGTCAGCGCATGTTCTGAAGATGATTGGGTTGATAGAAAGGTTGGATTCGATTGGAACGAAGCTGCCTATAAATGTCTTTGTCAACCTGATCCTGAATTCGCTTCCTAGTTCATTTGAGAATTTCATTGTGAACTTCAATATGAATGGGACCAAGGCAAGTCTTCAAGAGCTTCACAACATGTTGAAGACCTTTGAATTATCTACCTCTAAATGTAAAGATGTGTTTATAGTGGGCTCATCTAGCAAGTTCAAACCCAAGTGTAAGAACATGCAGAAGAAGAAAAGGGTAAGACAATTACTGCACCCACAACATTGAAACCTAGGGAAAGTGTTCAGAAAAAGGCAAAGGTAGGTATGGATGTGTGCCTCAACTGTAAAATGAAGGGGAACTAGAAGAAGGATTGTACAGCTCCAGGAGGAGGCAAAACACTAGGTGCTTCTAGCTCTACTGGACAAGGTATTTTTGTCATTGAAATATGTCTATAAGTATCTCTCACTGTTGGGTATTGAATACCGCTTGTGGCTCACACATTTGTAATAATGTGCAGGGTTTGATTGACAGCAGAAAGGTTGGACCATGGGAGGTAGACCTGTGCGTTGGAAATGGAGTACGAATGGATGCTAAACGCGTGGGAACTTATAGACTAGATTTACCTTCAGGCTTTTGTTTAGAACTAATTAATTGTTATTTTGTTCCCTCATTGACGAGGAATATTATTTCTATCCCAGTGTTAGACATTGAGGGGTATTCCTCATTTATTGCCAATGGCAGTTATGTACTATCTTTTAATGGTTTTGTTTGTGGAAATACTCCGCTTATGGATGGTTTGTATGTTCTAAACTGTAGTCGTAAAATTTTCAATGTGTAAAATAAACGAGCTAAGATAAGTAATCCAAAAAAACCCACCTACTTATGACACTGTAGACTTGGTCACATCAATGAATCAAGGATAGCGAGATTAAGAAAGTTAGACTACCTTGAACCATTTTACTTGGAGTCCTATGGTAACTGTGAATCTTGCTTGAGAGGAAAGATGATCAATAAGCCACTTTCTGGGAAAGGTGTGCGAACAAACGAGGTACTTGAGTTGGTCCATACTGATGTATGTAGGCCATTTTCAACTCAAGCTAAGGGAGGCTTCCCTTACTTCATCACTTTCACATATGATTTCACAAGGTTTAGGCATGTGTATCTTATGAAACACAAGTCCAAAGCCTTTGAGAAATTCAAAGAGTACAAGTTAGAAGTAGAGAAGCAACTTGAAACAAGTATCAAGACCATTCGATCACATCGAGGAGGTGAATACTTAAGTAAAGAATTTCTAGATTACTTGAAGCTTTATGGAGTCCAATCACAATGGACACCTCCTGGAACGCCACAAATGAATGGTGTTGCTGAGAGGAGAAATCAAACCCTATTAGATATGGTTAGATCCATGATGAGTTTCTCAGCTCTACCAACATACATTTGGGGCTATGCATTGCGAAGCTCAATTTATATTCTGAACAGAGTTCCTTCAAAGTCAGTAGAGAAAACTCCATATGAGATATGGAATGGCAAGAAGTCAGCACTTAAACACATGCGACTCTGGGGGTGCCCTGCATATTTAAAGAAGATACTTACTAACAAGTTGGAATCTAAAAGTGAGAAGTATTACTTTGTGGGGTATCCAAAGGAAACTAAGGGATACTATTTCTATCTTCCTGGAGAAGATAAGGTCATTGTTTTTATAAATGCAACTTTCCTTGAAGAAGACTATGTCTACAAGGAACAAAGCTGCAATAAGATAGAACTTGAAGAAATTCAAGAACCACAAGATAACACAGAAGTTGAACCCTTGTCAAATGACCTAGACAAGGATTCAGTGGGAGTATTTGGTAAAGATTGGGTACTTAGAGTACGCCCTTCAGCCAGTGGGAGTGATGTGAGAGATATTGCAGAAATGCAAGGCTCTCATACACAACCAATGAACATGATACAATGGTTGTACAGCATTACATTAAGGAAATATATGAAAATGACATTCCTGAAAGATCTCAATGTGGTGGATTGTCCAGCACACAAAGACCTTCTCACAATCAGAATACAACAAACACTTAAACGCAAAATAATCAACTCCGTAAGTCCACTGGGACGCATCGTCCGCCTGAAAGACTTAATCTCCTTGTTGAAACACACAATGAGATAGATATTGATTCGTAGAAATGGCAAGAAGCCATGAAATATGAGATGGACTCGATGTACATCAATCAAGTTTGAAACTTGGTTGATTTTCCAATAGGGGTTATACCCATAGGATTAAAATGGGTCTTCAAGAAGAAGATTGATGCATACGGCAAGGTACATATTTATAAGGCAAGATTGGTGGCTAAAGGTTATAATCAACGGCCTGGTGTCGATTATGATGAAACCTTTTTACATGTTGCAAAAATTAAGTCCATTAGGATTTTGCTTGCAATAGCCGCATACTATGATAATGACATTTGGTAAATGGATGTTAAAACTGCTTTCATCAATGGTAACCTAATTGATGAGGTGTATATGATACAACCTGAGGGTTTTACATCCAAGACTAAGCCCAAAGCAGTATGCAAGCTACATAAGTCCATTTATGGACTTAAGCAAGCCTCAAGGAGTTGGAATATTTATTTTAACAAAGCAGTCAAATCGTTTAACTTTGTTAGAAGCAAAGAAAATCCCTGCGTTTATAGTAAGCGCAAGGAAGTGAGGATTGTCTCCATTATTATATATGTAGATGACATACTAATAATGGGAGACAATAAGACTCGCATGCAATCAGTCAAGGAATGATTATCCATCACCTTCATGATGAAGGACTTGGGTGAAGCCTGCTACATTCTTAGAATTAAGATCTATAGAGATAGACCTAATAGATTGTTGGGGTTGTCAGAGTCCATACACATAGACAAAGTGCTAAGACGATTATCTATGGAAAACTCCAGGAAGGGAAGTCTTCCTATAGGTCAAGGCATCAAGCTATCAAAGAAGGATAGTCCTTCCATTGTTGCAGAACTTGAACGCATGAAGAGAATCTCAGATGCTTCAACTATAGGATCAATCATGTATGTCATGACATGTACGAGGCCAGATGTGGTCTATGCACTTAGTATGACTTGCAAGTTCCAGCAGAATCTTGGGGAAGAGCACTGGAAAGCAGTCAAGAGTATTCTTAAGTATCTTAGACGAATTAAAGAATATTTCTTAGTCTATGGTGGACAAGAGAAGCTAGTGGATGTTGGGTACACTGATGCTAACTTCCAGACAGATCTTGATGACTTCAAGTCTCAGTCTGGATATGCCTTCATTTCCAATGGTGTAGTAGTGAGTTGGAAAAGTTCTAAGCAAGCTACAACTGCTGATTACTGAAGCCGAGTACATTGCTGGATCGGAAGCTGGTAAAGAAGTTGTCGCGATATCTGAGTTTCTGAAGGAACTAGGGGTTGTTCCAAGTGTCACTTGTCCAATAACAATTTATTGTGACAACACTGGTGCTATTGCGCAAGCTAAGAACCAAGATCAACAAACAGAAAAAAACATGTACCTAGGAAATACCACTATACTCAAGGAGATGGTGAAAACTGAAGAAATAAGATTAGACTATGTTCCCACAGATGATAATCTAGCTGACCCATTTACTAAACCATTAAGCTTAGTTAAGCATAATGGTCATTTTGAAAATATGGGTATTAGATACATTGGAGATTGGCTCTAGGCCAATTGAGAGATTGAAAGTATGTATGTCCTAGAGACAATCATTATTAGGGACAAATGTACTTGAACACATTCGTATTATTAATAAGATTAATATTTATGGCATTTGTAATTATTGAATTATTGTTTGATTGTTTATAATTATTCATTAATGTACTTCCCTTGAGCTTACGTTGTCATTAATATAGTGAGTTATTAATGATAGAACGTAACTCTTAAAATAGCATCGACTAATGATCATCGAGAATGGGATATTAATGCTATGTTATAAGTCGACATGTGGTCTACATCACATTCTTGGAGGATGTAGTATGTCTCACCTGCTACTAGTAATAGTTACTAGTGATTGACACATGGATACTTTTGGAAAGTATTGGTATGCCCTGCTGATAAACTATTTGTTATACATGTCTAGAGTGTTATCAGTATGTGGGAGATAAAGGTCATTTGACTTGAGGTCAATACGCACATTGATTACAGAATAATGTACTTTGACGCTGTCTTAAGCTTAAACTCCTTATAGGATAAGATACAGCTTGTGTTGGTGCATTATGATGTAAACTAAGGTGGTAGTTGAGCAAAGAATAGGATTCATTCCTCGATTGGATATTCGATAGAGCACTTAACTTCTCAGTGATATTAGGTCGACCAAGTCATTGGCCAATGCAAGAGACATATTCAGAATATGGTCTAGTTGTCGACTAATATAGATGAAATAAAGTGATCAAATCATTTGGATAGGCACATGGCAAATTCTAAGCTTGAACGAGTGTGTCGGAAATGAAAGGAATTTATCATCTCACATAAAGGTTATGTTTACTGGATTCATGTAAACGTACTTCACATATTGAGTTCGTCGTACGGCGCAGTCTAGGAGTTCCGTATGGACCTTAATTGAATTAGTGTCAAAATATGATGGTCTATAGGGTCACACTATGTTGATTGTCTCTTCGATCTATGGGTGTATTGAGAAAGTATTAAATATTCGATTTGGAATCGAGATAGTTAAATTGATAATAACTATGGGATAATTTCTATTTGATGGAAATTATTTAATTAAGTCAAAATAGAATTTTTGATTTAATTAAATGTGTTGAATATTTATTAACGAGGAACGTTAGGCGCCGCGGCGCCTACTAGGTAAGTGAGCCGCGGCGGCCGGCATGGCCCGTCGGATCGGCCCACTGCACCTAGGTTTTTGGGCCACGCTTAGAGCCCAACCCTAATCCGATTTTTGACCTAAAAATAACTATATATACAACACTAACCTCATTGATATTACAGACTAGTCATATAAACGATTCTAGACTTAGAGTTTAGAATAAAACTCTCTCAAACCTCTGCCAAGATTTTCTGGCTTTCTTGATAGAGGAATACACTGTAGCAAGGTGCTTGCAATCGAAGGGAACAATCGTGTGTTCGCCCTTAGTAAAGATTCCAGATTGGATAACATGTAAGTATTCTCGTTTAAGTTTTACTTTGCAGGTTTTGATTGTCATATAACCATACCAGATGAAATTGTTGGGGTAAGTGAACAAAATTTTAAACTTCCGTTGTGCTTTACTTATATGTTTTAAACCCAACAAAACCCTACAGTATTCACCAGAGTTGATGATTAAAAATTTAAGGCTTTTTCATAAATAAAATTAAAAACAAGCTGAAAAGGTACACTATCACGCACTTAACAATTGCTTTAAGACACTCCTCGTCACATTAAATACGTGTATCTAAAAGGCACACATTAGATACGTAAGTTTATACGTATCTCAAAAAGGCTACACTTTAAATGAGTTTAGGTATCTATTTAGTCACTTCGTAAGTTTATACGTCTACTTTATAAAGCATATCAAGTTTAAAGAGCTATCTACATATTAAGCTTTTTAAATTTGAATTTTTCATGATTTTAAGATTTCTATCATTTATCTGTTAGAATTTGAAGTGAATTTTGATTTTTGATAGGAGTTCAAGTCGGAAAGGAGCATCGTCGTGTTTTAATTTTTGCCTCCCATTTTCTTTTTTTATTCTGGATTTTTGCCTCTGTGTTTGAAGAAGGTTATGTTTTTTTACCTTTTTTATTTTTTATTTATTTTAGTAACTTTTAAATAAATTCACGCTCTTTATGCGCTTCTACACACGCAACTTCTTCCATCTCAGCTAAATTAAAGCCGCATAAGTTTGGTCAACGGTCAGAGTGATTTAAAATGTTCAGTTTTTAAAGGTAGAGGATGTTCAGTTTTTAAAGATAAAGGGGTTTAGTTGGTAAATCCGTAAATACGAAGACCGGCATGACAAAAATGGATAAATACAAGGACTCCCAGGCTATTCCGCCAATATAAAATGAAAAGTACTAGTATAAAAAAACTTCACGTGCTTAAAACAAACTTTGAGAAACACAGTTTACCACGTCAGACACTACACATGTTCATCGATCGGTTTGGATTGGATTTAGCACATTTCAAATTGTAATTTCGATTTGCATTTCGCAACATGTAATCTGAATTTGATCCAAATACGTTCAAATTGGATCGGATTTTTTAAGTTCGATTTCGGATAAATTGGTTTGGATAATTCGGATTTTCAATTCGGCTTATAAGTTGAAATGTTGAATTGCTTCTTCTCCTTCTTATAAAATGAACAATCAAATAAAATATTTATACCAAATTGCCTTAATATATAGTTCTTCGTTGCTATCACAATCATATAAATAAAGTACTCATACAAGCAATAAAATCATTGCCAAAAATGCAACGGAAGCAGTACTAAACTATGAATGAACAAGTCTAATTTAGTAAAATCATCATATATATAGAATATATATGACAATGAAAACAAAAAGAAAATCTAAAAAGTAATTATCTTTACAAATAACAAATCCAAACATATTAAACTTAGTAATTTATAGGGGTTGATATGTAATGAGTAGGATATATTTGACTTAAGTAATGCACTAAATGAATAGTGGGGTAACCTAAACATAAGGTATAAGAAATTCGATTTTCGGATATCTAAAAATTCGAAGTTCCTAATCCGAAATTCGATCCAAATCCAAAAAATTTAAAAATCTAATTCAAAATACGAAATTTTCAAAATATAAGTTCAAAATATTCAGATTTCAATTCGAATTTCGGGTTTATCCAAAATATGCACATCCCTATTAGACACTTGTGTTTATAAGACACATTATAAAGTAGAGGTGTTTAGATAATCATTAGACTTTTAAAATGTACAACTGACAATTGAGACCAAATTTGATTATGCGTCTTTGTGTCTGATGAATGTTGTTAAAAGTACTTTTATTTATTAGTACGTAAACATAGGGACGAAGCCTCACATGGCCCACTAGGGGCTATAGACTCCAACAAATTATTTTTTACTATTACTATATTAATAATTGTCAAAAAGCCCCCACCCAAAAAAAACATCAGCCCCCAACCTTTTGCTACTCTTAAATTATCCAAGCCCAATAAATTTATAAAAGAAAATCCATAAGCCCAACAAAATAAAAAAAAGTACTAGTCTATGAATACACAACAAAGTCACCGTATGTGCTGATTAAAAAATAGCGTTGTCTTTATCTATTAAAATAAATAAACACTTTGTCTTCTTCAGGGTTTCACGCTCGAGACCAACTTAGAAATTGGCGATTCTTCTTCAGTTCTTCCGGTTCTTTTCTTGTGATCTTCTTCAAGACTTTGGATTTTGCGCTACTCATCTTTATTTAGTACATGTAAGATTTTTTCATCATCTATTCAATTTCATCATAATAGTTATTTTTTGTGAACCCTAATTAGTACAAATTTATTATTATTTGAATTAATTAGTGTTTGATAAATGATCATATAGTTTTGGATTTTTGTAGAACATTATTGTTGTGGATTTAAAGATTGTATTGATGGAGAAATTTCTTAAAAGAAAGTCTGCAATTGTTGATTCTTCTAAATCAAATGCTCAAAAGAGACCTTCAAATGTTGAAATTGACTTCGACAATCTCCCGGCAGACCCTGGGAAGCGACCAACAATATGGAGTTACGATGCTAATCATAGAGATAGAGTAAGACGAGCTTATCTATTAAAGGGGCCGTTTCAACCTAGAAATCACAACTTTCCATGGAACCAACCAGATGATAAAATTCAAAAAATGAGGTTTGTTGAAACTTGGTTTGACAAATATCCGGATTGGTTGGAGTATAGCATAACGGAAGATAGAGCATATTGTCTTTATTGCTTTCTTTTTAGGACTCAAAATAATCAAGGTGGGGCATATTTTCATTTGTTATTGAAGTACTTGATCTTATCGGACGATTGACTTAATGATTTATTAGTATCTTATATTGAGAATGAATTTTTGTATGAGATCAGTAACGAAGCCGTTATGCAACGGTTTCAGACTATGAAATCTCGTCGAGAAAAATTGTGATTATATTTTCATTATTCTTGAATGATTTGTATTTATGTTATTTAGAATTTAAATTATTACCTATTTTTTAAAATTTATATAATATAATACTAGTCTCCTCGGAAAAAATTGGCTGACTTCATCCTGCGTAAACATGATAAGAAAAACTTGGATAAGATAAACAAAAGTAAGGAAGGAGAAGATGGAATATATGATGGCCTAATTAGTGATGTGTCTCATTCTTGAACTGTCCAATTTAATTTCAGTCTATTATTGGAGTTAATTTATGTAACTTCATATTATCAATTAAAAGAAAAAAACAAAAGGTGATGACAAAACAACGGCAAATCCTGATATAAATGGTGAAATTGACTTTTGCCTACCGAGAAAACGACGTTAATTGGGGGGCATTTCCTTACTCTCTAATTATAGTCTCTATATTAAGTTATATACATTAATAATATAAATTTTTTAATATTACTTTGTTTATCATAAAATACACCTTGTAATTTAGTGGTCCGATGTATAAATATTTTTTAAATTGCTTTCCCCACATTCGAAAGATATGGGCTTTTGCGTCTGTTTCTGGTATATTTGTGTTTTTTTGGGATTTTTCATCCGGTGTTTGATATTCATACTGAAGTCCAACTATATCCGGATTAATCGCGCCGCGCAGGGCCTATTTGGAGCATTTTTTTGTACGGAATTCCCTTCAAAGGCACTAGTCTTTAATTTTTCACACTCAAATTTGGAATATTTATTTTTTTCCCATCGCCTAAAAACCAACGGGTTCCGATTTTGAACCCTTGATCAAGCAAAATTTTAAAAAAAAAATCGCAAGCCAAAGTGTTGTAACAAAATTAGGCCTATATAGGCAGAAGTTTGTCTTTAAGGCAGAGGTTTGCCTTAAGGCTTAACTTTGGGTAAAAGTTTACCTTATGGCTAACCACTGCCAAATAGGCCTAATTTTATCCGAATAAGTATATTTTTGCTAAAAACCTGTCTTTCGAAATTCTTTTTAATTTTTTGCCTGAGTAGGAATTCGAACCTAGAAACCACCACAACGACGCTCACGTTTCTCCCATCTCTCGGGGTCATAGATTTTCCGGCGGATTTCCTATTTCTCCTTCTCTGTATTTGTTTCTTTTCCTCTTTCTTTACGTTTGCGGGTAATCCAAACCTATTTCCTGCGCTCAATAGCCGAAATCGTGACAGACCAAACCAGATCTGCCTCCGCGCATCTTCGAGCAACAACAGTACCTTGGCATACACGAGTACTCGACTTTTTGGTAAGTGAACAGTACTTCCGGTACTGGTGAACAATACCGGGAACATTGATTTTTGCCGGCAAACAGATTCGATTCAACTGGAGTTGGTACCTCCAGTTGCCCGTATCCATTCTTTGTCCTTATCATTGTTGTAAGATTTTGTTGTCTCGTTGTATTGATTCGTGACTTTACGTTCTTGCATTTACACTTCTTGATTTTAGTTGTAGCATTCTTGGCGTAGTGGTTCTACGTGACCCTAAATTCTTGTTAACGGGTGATTTCACTTTGATCCCTTTCTGTTTTAGGGTAATAGTTGAGTGATTTACTATTTTATATTTGCTTTAGTGGCTTTGGTGAATGATGGTAGACTAGGATCATGCTCTGGGTCGGGGACGGGGGCAAGTGGGGTAAGAGAGATGCTAGGCTGAGAATAGGGTCTTAGAATAGTGGGACTTTAACGGGGAAGGTCATAGAGCTAGTTAAGATTCTTAAGAAGAGGAAGATTAATATAGCATGTGTCCAAGAGACCAAATGGGTAGGACTTAAGGCTAAAGATGTAGACGAGTATAAGTTATGATTCTCCGGTAGGTCGAAGTATAGGAATGAGGTAGGCATTTTGGTAGACAACGAACTAAGGGATCAGGTGGTGGAGGTGAGAAGGGTCAATGATAGGATGATGGCGATTAAGTTGGTAGTTGGAGGGTGCACTATGAACATTATTAGTGATTATGCGCCACAAACGGGCTTGGACGAGGAGGAGAAGAGACGCTTTTGGGAGTATTTAGACGAAGTGGTGGGAGGTATACCACCCACTGAGAAGTTATTTGTAGAAGGGGATTTCAATGGACATATCGGAATACTTCCAAGGGGTTATGACGACGTGGATGGAGGATTTGGACTCGGGGTCAAGAATGGGGGAGGCGTCTCACTTTTGGAGTTCGCTAGAGCTTGTGGGATGGTGATAGCCAATTCTAGATTCCTAAAGAAGGAGGAACACTTGGTGACTTTCCGTAGTTCGGCGGCTAAGACTCAGATAGACTTTTTGCTCCTTAGAAATGTTAACAAATGTCTTTGTAAAGACTGTAAGGTTATTCCGAAGGAGGATCTTACAACCCGACATAAGCTTTTGGAGATCAAGTTGGAGAAGAAGAAGGTTGTGGATGATATGTTAAGAATCAAATGAGGGAGTTTGACCATGACTAATGCAAAGGAGATGTGTGAGAGGTTGATGGCCAAGGGGGCTTGGGGGAGTAGTGGGGATGTGACTAGTATGTGGGATAGGACAGCCAGTTGCATTCGTCAGGTAGCCAGAGAAGTGTTAGAAGTATCGTCGTGTTATCGTGGTGGACATCGAGGGGACTGGTGGTAGAATGGTGAAGTTCAATAGAAGGTGGAAGTGAAAAAACGACGTATATGAAATTGGTAGAAAGAAGAGATGAGGTGGAGAATTGGATGAATATGGAACTATATAAGATGACGAGGAAAGAGGCAAAGCTAGTGGTTACGGCGACGAAAATGACGACTTTCAAATGCCTGTATGTGGGATTAGAGGAGAAATACGGGGATAAAAAGTTGTACAGACTAGCCAAGACAATGGAGAGGAGGGCCCGTGACTTGGATCAAGTGAGGTGCATCAAGGATTAATACGATAAAGTACTGGTGGAGGAAGCGCATATTAGGCGAAAGTGGCAGTCTTACTTCCATAAACTCTTGAACGAAAAAGGAGATGGAGACATTGTGCTGGGAGATCTGGAGCACTCTGGTAGGCACGGAGATTTTGGGTATTGTATGAGTATTGAGGTTGAGGTGGTTACGGGTGTTATTCGCATGATACGAAGGGGACGAGCGACCGGGCCTGATGAGATTTTAGTGGAATTTTGGAGGAGCGCAGGCATGGCAGGTTTGGAGTAGTTGACTTAGTTGTTTAACGTCATTTTTAAGACGACTAGAATGTCCGAAGAATGGAGGTGGAGTACAATAATCCCTTTGTACAAGAACAAATGTGATATCCAGAGTTGCAACAACTATAGAGGTATAAAGCTGCTAAGCCACACAATGAAAGTGTGGGAAATGGTCGTGGAGATGAGAGTGAGAAGAAGCGCATCTATTTTTGAGAACCAGTTTGATTTCATGCCGGGGCGTTCGACCACAGAAACCATCCATCTTATTAGGAGGTTGATTGAGTAGTATAGAGAGAGGAAGAAAGACTTATATATGGTTTTCATCGATCTCGAGAAGGCATACGACAAAGTTCCCTATGGAGGTTCTATAGAGATGTTTGGAGGTTAGAGGTGTACATGTAGCGTACATTAGGGCGATCAAGGATATGTATGATGGAGCCAAGACTAGAGTACGGACAGCAGGAGGAGACTCGAAGCACTTCCTAGTGATGATGGGGCTGCACCAGGGATCAGCTCATAGCCCATTCCTATTTGCCTTGGTGATGGATGGACTGACACGACAAATCCAATGGGAGGTACCATGGTGTATGTTATTCGTAGATGGCATAGTCCTGATTGATGAGACTCGCAGCAGAGTGAACGCCAAGTTGGAGGTTTGGAGACAGACTCTGGATTCTAAAGGGTTCAGGTTGAGTAGGACCAAAACATAATATTTGGAGTGCAAGTTTAGCATTGGGATCGACCCTGAGACATGCATGTAGGTAAGGCTTGGTACTCAGGTCATTTCAAATAAAGGAAGTTTCAAGTACCTAGGGTCTATTATCCAAAAGAATGGAGAGATTGATGACGATGTCACACATCGTATTAGGGCAGGGTGGATGAAATGAAAGCTCGCATCTGGAGTCTTGTGCGACAAAAAGGTGCCACCAAAACTTAAAGGCAAGTTCTATAGGGTGGTGGTTAGATCGACTATGTTGTATGGGGCGGAGTGTTGTCCAGTCAAGACTACGCACATACAAAAGATGAAAGTTGCGGAGATGAGGATGTTGAGATGGATGTGTGGGCATACTAGGAGAGATGGGATTAAAAATGATGATATCCGGTAGAAAGTGGGAGTGGCCTCGGTGGATGATAAGATGCAGGAAGCGAGATTGAGATGGTTCGGGCATGTGCAGAGGAGAGACACGGATGCCCCAGTGCGGAGGTGTGAGAGGTTGGCTATGGACGGGTTCATGAGGGGTAGAGGTAGGCCAAAGAAGTATTGGGGAGAGGTGATTAGACGGGATATGGCGCATGTGCAACTTATTGAGGACATGACCTTAGATAGGGGGTTGTGGAGGACACAGATTAGGGTAGAAGAGTAGTAGGTATTTGAGCATAGTCCTACTTATGCTTACAAATTGATAGTTGTAGTGTTATTACTGTAGGTCCGATTAACCTATCACATTTATAGGCACATTATTGCTTTATAATCCACTGTAGTTTGATTTCTGCTACTATGTGTTCTTTAGTGTATTTTGTTTAGCTTATTTAGTTGTGTTAGCTACTGCTCCCTTTTGTTCGAATGCACTCTATACTGCTTTAATTCCTTATCTGAGTCTGACCGTTTCTCTTGCTCGGTTTTGATTGTCTTGTTTGTGATTATACTTTGCCTTGAGTCGAGGTCTTCCGAAAACAACCGCTCTACCTACCAAGGTTGATGTAAGGTCTGTGTACACTCTACCATCCCCAGACTCCACAGTGTGAGATTTCACTGGGTATGTTGTTGTTGTTGTTGTTAATTAATTATGACAATTCATACCAATTTTACCTCATTTTTGTAGTATTTTCAAATTTTCGGAATGTGGACCATACTTTTTTTGGTGATGACCTAAGTATTATTAAAAGCTTTGGAGATAACAGTACTACTAATTCGTTTTAGTAAATAAAAAGGTGGAATGTTTGAATTATCTTGCGACTACAAAAGTTATCTATTTCTTCAAATTTTATGTTCTCATTAACAGAAAATGGTTGAAGGGTCTTGCACATCTAAAAGAAATAAATTAAAAATATAAAATTTCTAATATCTTAAGCATTAAAATCAGTTCACACACTAAAACATGATATTAAGACAGAAAATTAAAAAATAGCCATTTTTTGAACTTGTAATTGAAAAATAACCACAAATTCAAAATTCATTGAAAAATAGCCAATTTCCGAAATTCTTGATTGTATATTTTTCACTTGTTTAAGTTCGAATTTCATGATTGTTATGATGTTCCCGTATCAAAAGTGGCTACTATTTAACATATTTTCAGGAAAGTGGTTAACCCGTATAATTTTTACTCTTTAAGTTGAGTCTCAGTCACTTTATTTATCAACAAGCATATTTTAGTCTACATATTAGGCCATATTTTCATTTTCATTTTCATTATCATTTAGATAGTTTCAATCAGCAAACATTTCATCACACTTGCAATGTACAAACTAATTCAACTCCTCTTTGTCATTACTTTTCCTAGCCAGCCGTCCTATACATTTATGGGTCCCAAAAGATATATAAACAGAGACCTAAGCAAAAAAAGTCAAACAAAAGATTATAGTTTGATTTCAAGAACCACAAACAAATAAAACTTTTGATTATTTTCAATGAGATTATACTATCTTTTTTATTAGGGTTCGAATTTTGAAAATAGAGTTTTTTTGTAGGAAAATGTTACCCTAATGGAACTTATAATATAAATTCGGATTAATCAGTTCTCAAAACATGTGTTCGACCAAGAGCCACAAACAAATAAAAATGTTTGATAATTCTCAATGAGATTATACTATTTTTTCTGTTAGGGTTTAAAGTTCTGAAAATAAAAGTCACCTCTAATAGAAGCGTGTTATCCTTACAATGATACTTTGCACAGCACGTTTCGAATTAATCAGGTCCAAAAACGGGTTGAATGCGGTGAGAAACCAAAAAATCTCATGTGTCCTGTTAATATTTCCTGAATCTTGACCTCATAAAAGGCACTTTTCTTTAATTTCATGACACAAAATATTGAGTTAGTCAAAACAATATCACATAGAGGTCCCATTTGATAAATCTAATCATAGTCCACTTACACAACAATTGACCATTTCATATGACAACATCTCTCCCTTTACAATAACTTCTCTTTTCATCACTCCACTATGTGAGGTTGACATCATGTTTGACTTTTCTTTCTCCATCTCAATTTTTTTGAATATTTTTCTTAAAAAAAAAAAAAAAACTTCTCTTGCTTTACTATTTACTCTTGCTTTATTTTGATTGTCTTGCTTGAGATTATGCTTTGTCTTGAGCCGAGGGTCTCCCAAAAACAGCCGATCTACCTACTAAGATGGAAGTAAGGTCTGTGTACACTTTACCCTCCACAGACCCCACGGTGGGATTTCACTGGATATGTTGTTTTATTTTTGTTTTTTTTGTGGTGGTGGTGGTGGTTAGGGAAGAGCAAAGAAAATGAATTGGAATTCAAGAATGGGAACATTTGATGGCCCATTGCTTCCCACTGCTTTGCTGGATTGAAAATTTTGTTCTCCCACTTTGAAATTATATGGTTGACTTCATACCCAACACTTGTCACTCCCTAAAATGAATGACAGAATTCGAACTATAAAGATAGAATTAACTAACTTTTTGTATAAGTTTAAACATTGATTCTTTGATTTTCTTTTAAAAAAAACATAAAAGTTACAATAAACCATATAAAAAATACTTTCACTATTTCATAAATAATTAAAGATATTTGTGAAATGTTTAAAGACTATTTAGATAATGATAATTTTGTTTGACTCTCCAAACAGCAACACCCATCCCACAGAATTATCTATTTTTCTTGGTAGAAATGACAAAGGCAACGCCTGTAGTGCCCCTATGTAAAACATATTCAACTCATTAAAACCATTTAAAATTGAACTGAACCTACTACTTCTTGAAGGTTTAGAATAAGACTATACCAAAATCTGACTTCATAACCCAAGATCTAAAGTTCGAAAAGCCAAAGTTCAAATTTAAACTTTCAGGTCTAAAGTTAGGACATAATGTCTTCCTTCAAACTTCATGGCTCAGGTCAGTTAGACTTTGACAGAGTTCAACTTCAAACATGTCACTCTGAATTTTTCAATTTTAAATTCACATGATTTTGAGGCAGATAAACTTTAAAAACTGTGTAAACTTTAGTTGTTTCAATTTTATGCACTTCACCCTTTTTCTTGTACTATAAAAATCAGTTAACTATGACTTCCAATATTGCTTACAGGTTGATTACTGTTGGCTTATGCATAAACCAAAAAAGGACAATGCTCATAGTGCTAAATCTTGGGTTATAATCATCATACAGAGCCCAATATAAAATCACACAATCCAGAAACAAAAGCCTTAACTGATTCATTAAAAATCCAACTTGATTTCCCTTTTCCTTTTCCTGAACTGATTTAGTCGATTAAATAAAAATTGTCCCAGGACATAAAACATGAACAGTGAAAATGAGGAAGAATATATTCTATAGTGAAATAGCAGTTCTAATCAATAACAATACTAACCCAAAGTATTGGGCTCATAAACAAAAAACACTCACTGAGTCAATCTGAATTCGTACACTAAAGAGAGCAAATTACTCTACCCAGAAGTTCATCAATTTTAGAGCTTGTACCCGAAACTAAGTTAAAGGTGAAAGAAAAAACAATTATCTCATCACCCCTTGGTAGTTGAAAAATATTTTAAATATTAAATATAAACTAAATAAAAAACTCACGTGTTTTCTTTCTAGCATTTTTTTAATCAAACAAATTCTCCAAAAGTATCCAACAGCTCCTAAAGTTTAAGTTTAGACATAATATTGAAGTTGAAAGATTTGAAAAACTTCACGTCGAATACACCTTCAAGCTAGTATTTCAGCTCAAAAACCCAAAATTTCCATAGTTAAACTTCAACTCAGAAATACTGCAAGCATAGTCAAAACAAGTCCTGAAATACTGTCCCAAACTAACACTGTATTTATTCTTATGGAACAAAAACTTATTATTTGATAACATTTGTGTTACATTTTAGTAAGTACCTACAATTTTTAAAAATTCTTGATATACCAGGTGAAATACTACTATAAAAGTTGGTTGTAAAGACCAAATATAACAAACTAAGCCACCCGACCCCAAAGATCCACTCAACTAAGACATAATCATCTACAACTGATACCACGATATCATGCCATTGATCAAACTCTAAGGTGATAACACTTCACAATCCCCATAAACATCAAAAAGATGAAAAACAAAATCCGTGAACTGAAAAGTAGAAATTGGAGCTTGGATCAGACATAGAAAACAAAGGAAATATGGCCTTGTTCTCTCAGAACATCAAAACGATCCCTATGTCTCAATGATATTCCACGAATAAGACAATTGAAAATTGCCACAAGCAAACTATACATTCACTGAGACCTAGCAGGCATATAGCTCAATTAGGAGATGGTTACCGTTTTACCTGCACATTTTACCTTCCATCAACTCTCTGACTCTGGAGTACACTTAGACAATTTATAGATGTCGTGCATTTTTCCTATCGTACACAAGCTACTTCAAAGAACCATTAAATGAAAGATTAGGCATGAGAAGCTCCTTGTTTGCTGTCATTAACGAGCGCGCCAACTGTTTTAAACCAACGCATAAGATTCCGATGGTCCTTCACATAGAGCCAAGCTTGTAGAAATGGAAAGAGGCTTTCATTAATTCCTCTCTCTTCAATGAAGCTGTGCAGTGCATCTCTCATTTTCTCATCAATATCTCTGCATTTGCAATAAAATAAATCAGATGGCATTCCACTTCACAGAGTTTCCAAGTCTCATTCACAACAAAAGGCCATCATCACTTGACCTTTTATGCATGAACAGTAAGATGCACAAATAAATACATCAGAGTAGAGTCGGCTAGTTTGAGAACAAAGAAACAATATGGAAACAAAACTCAAATGCACACAAAATCCAAAAGAGTCTAGCCCTTGTGAAACTGGAAAACAGTATCATCTTGATAAATCCGAAACTGGAATAATACCAGACATTAAAAACTGGAGATAAGCATTACAACAGCAAGATAATTAAATGCGCATGCCGGTTCAACTAAACAGCTCACTTAAAAGAGGAAAGGATTAAAGGAAAAGCAGTTATCCTTCATTAACAACATACAAATGCGCAAATTGATGGAACGGGTTTTAGAAAATGACATTTTCAGCTGATAAACTACCAAAACTTCTCTGTATAAAGCAGCTTCAGCAGATCTCTATACAATCCTTGTTCACAAACTGTTGATTCCATTACTCAACAAAGAACCTCTAGAGAAGAAAATAATTCAATTAACAGAATTGTGTACCCACCCCAAAAACAAATGAAGCAAAGAATGACCAAATTCTGGATTCATCCTAGGTTGACAGATATCTCACTCTTCCTACATAAGCCAAGGTGATTACTATCGTACCCAGTTAACTTTTTTACTCCCTACTTATTCTCTATCCCTAACTCGGTTAGAAATTGATTAAGATATCAGCACATCATGCACTGCTTATCACTTTGATCTTTCAAATAATCATGCACTCCTCTCTCCCCCCAACGGTAACAAGCCAGATCCCCACCCCACCCCCCCACCCCCCACCTTCTCCGACGGTAACCAGCTCGGCGACCAGGTAACACCGTCGGACTACTACGCCGGCGACTTTTTCCGGCACCTTCCCTTTTTACTTCTGCTTCTCTCCTTTCTCCTGGCATACCTTCAATTTATTCTGATCTGATTTGGATCTTTGCTCCAATCTTACAATTTTTTATCTATAAATTGATTTCCTTCCTTTACTTGCTTTATCGCTGAGGGTTTTCTTCATTAAATTTTGTTTTGTTTGATTGATTATTACTTATTTTTTCTGGATTACTGAAAGATTTCTTTTTCTTTTAACAACAATACCCATGAGCTTGTGTGTCTCCATTGTACCTCTATGTTTGGATTCTTTAAATTAAATTAATTTGTTAACTTAAGCAGGGGAACTTGGATAATCGGATATTTTTTGCTTCAGATCTTAAGAGTATATTTTTTAACAAGAGTATTTATTTATTTTTTATATTTTTTTGAATTTTGCCAAATTATCTTTCTTCCGAAAGAGAGGCAGACGAAGCACAACGGCTTTGTTTTAGCCTTTAAGTTTCATAGTACATCTTCCTCCAAGAATCACAGATTTGTCCATTTTTTGGCCTTTTGCTTCAGATCTTGACTGATCTTCTAGTAATTGTTCGAATAGCAATTCTTCATCAAGTAAGAGAGAGGCAGACGAAGCACAATGGATTCCTACTGGTATTTCTTCTATGTGAGAGATCAAATCGTAAAGCTCCATCATTAAAACATCGCCATTAAAACAGAGTTCCACCGTTGGCTTCTCCTTCAAAATCTAATTAGATTTGGCCGGATCTCGAAGCGATTTTGAGTTGAAGCTGATTCCCGCAGCCAACACATATTTACTTAGCTAAGTTACTTTTCGAGAAGTTTCGAGACCTTTCTTTTGTTCTTTTCCCCTTGATCTACTCAGGTACTCGACTTTTTGGTGCAAAATTCAAGTGAAAAGTACTTCTGGTGCCGGTGAATAGTGATTCTCGCTGGCGAACAGGTTCGATCCAACTGGAGTTGGTACCTCTAGTTGCCCGTATCCATTCTCTGTCCTTATCCTTGTTAAATTTTGTCGCCTCCTTGTATTGATTCGTGACTTTACATTCTTGCATTTACCCTTCTTGTCTTTAGTTATAGCATTCTTGGTGTAGTGGTTTTACTTGCCTTTAGATTCTTATTAACTTATGCTTTCACTTTGATCCCTTCCTGTTTTAGGGTAAACATTTGATCAGTTTATTATTTTATATTTGCTTTAGTGGCTTTGGTAACTGATGGTAGACTAGGGTCATGTTCTCGATCGGGGACGGGGGCGAGGGTTAAAAGGGGTAAGTGGGGTAAGGGAGATGCTAGGCTGAGAATAGGGTCTTGAAACATTGGGACTTTAACGGGAAAGTCCATTGAGCTAGTTAAGATTCTTAAGAAAATGATGATTAATATAGCATGTGTCCAGGAGACCAAATGGGTAGGACCTAAGGCTAAGGAAGTGGACGGGTATAAGTTATGATTCTCGGGTAGGTCGAGATATAGAATGGGGTAGGCATTTTAGTAGACAGCGAGCTAAGGGATCATGTGGTAGAGGTTAGAAGGGTCAATGACAGGATGATTGCGATTAAGTTGGTAGTTTGAGGGTTCACGATGAACATTATTAGTGCTTACGCGCCGCAGCGGGCTTGGACGAGGAGGAAAGAGGCGCTTTTGGGAGGATTTAGACGAGGTGGTAGGTGGTATACCACCCATTGAGAAGTTATTTGTAGGAGGGATTTCAATGGACATATCAGGTCACTTTCGGTGGTTATAATGACGTGCATGGAGGCTTTGGCCTCGGGGAAAGGAATGGGGGAGATGAGTCTCACTTTTTGAGTTCGCTAGAGCTTTTAGGATAGTGATAGCCAATTCGAGGTTCTTGAAGAAGGAGGAGCACTTGGTGACTTTCAGTAATTCGGTGGCTAAAACTCATATAGATTTTTTGCTCCTTAGGAAGGTTGACAACGCTCTTTGTAAAACCGCAAGGTTATTCCAAGGGAGTATCTTACAACCCGACATAAGCTTTTGGTGATGGATTTGGAAATCAAGATGGAGAAGATGAGGAGGATTGTGGATGACAAGTTAAGAATCAAATGGAGAGTTTGACCATGGCTAGTGCAAAGGAGATGGAGAGAGGTTGATGGCCAAGGGGGCTTAGGGGAGTAGTGGGAATGCGACCGGTATGTGAAATAAGACGGACGGTTGCATTCGAGAGGTAGCTAGAAAAGTGCTTGGGTCTCGAGGAGTAGCTGTGGTGGGCATCGAGGGGACGGGTGGTGGAATGGTAAAGTTCAAAAGAAGATGGAAGCAAAGAAAGTAGCGTATGCGAAATTGGTAAAAAGCAAGGATGATGTGGAGAAGTGAACGAATAGGAAATTATATAAGATGGCGAGGAAGGAGGCAAAGCTAGCGGTTACGGCGGCTTTTGAACACCTGTATTAGGAAGAACGCCAGTTGAATTTTGGAAGAGCGCAGGCAAGGCAGGTTTGGAATGGCTGACTGAATTGTTTAACATCATTTTTAAGACGGCGAGAATGCCCGAAGAATGGAGGTGGAATACAATGATCCCTTTGTACAAGAACAAAGGTGATATCCAGAGTTGCAATAACTATAGGGGTATCAAATTGCTAAGACACACTATGAAAGTTTTGGAAATGGTCGTAGAAATGAGGGTGAGAAGAGGCGTGTCTATTTCTAAGAACCGGTTTGGATTCATGCCGGAGCGTTCGACCACAGAAGTCATTCATCTTATTAGAAGGTTGGTAGAGCAGTATAGGGAGAGGAAGAGACTTACATATGATTTTCATCGACCTCGAGAAGGCATACGACAAAATCCCCAGGGAGGTTCTTTGGAGATGTTTGGAGGTTAGAAGTGTACTTGTGGCGTACACTAGGGCGATCAAGGATATGTATGATAGAGTCAAGATTAGAGTACGGACAGTAGGAGACTCGGAGCACTTCCGAGTGATGATGAGGTTGCACTAGTGATCAGCTCTAAGTCCATTCTTACATGTCTTGGTGATGGATGGACTGACGCGACAAATTCAAGCGGAGGTTCCATGGTGTATGTTATTCGCAGATGACATAATCTTGATTGAGGAGACTCACAGCAAAGTGAACGCTAAGCTGGAGGTTTGGAGATAGACTTTGGAGTCTAAAGGGTTCAGGCTAAATAGGACCAAGACAAAATACTTGGAGTGCAAGTTCAATAACGGGAGCGACTTTGAGACAGACGTGGAGGTGAGGCTTGGGACTCGGGTCATTCCGAAGAAAGGAAGCTTAAAGTACCTCGGATCTATTATACAAGGGAATGGAGAGATTGATGACGATGTCATACATGTAGTTGGGGCAAGGTGGATGAAATGGAGGCTCGCGTCTGGAGTCTTGTGCGATAAAAAAGTGTCACCAAAACTTAAAAACAAGTTCTATAGGGTGGTGGTTAGACAGACTATGTTGTATAGGGCCGAGTGTTGGCTAGTCAAGACTTCGCACATCCAAAAAATGAAAATTGTGGAGATGAGGATGATGAGATGGATGTGTAGGCATACGAGGAGGGATAGGATTAAAAATGATGATATCCGGAACAGAATGGGAGTAGCCTCGGTGGATGATAAGATGCGGGAAGCGAGGTTGAGATGGTTTAGGCATGTGCAGAGGAGAGACACAAATGCCTCAGTGCGGAGGTGTGAGAGGATGGCTATGGACGGGTTCAGAAGGGATAGAGGTAGGCTGAAGAAGTATTGGGGAGAGATAATTAGACGGGATATAGGGCAGGTGTAACTTACCGAGGACATGACCTTAGATAGGGAGTTGTGGAGAACATAGATTAAGGTAGAAGGGTAATAGGTAATCGAGCATAGTCCTCCTTACGCTTGCAAACTGATAGTTGTAGTGTTATTATTGTAGGTCCGTTTAGCCTATCATAACTTACTAATAGGCACAGTATTGCTTTATAGTCCTCTGTAGTTTGATTTCTGCTGATGTGTCCTTTAGTGTACTTTGCTGAGCTTATCTACATGAGCTAATTACTGTTTACTTTTTCAGAATGCGCTAGCATGACGTATTCGCTTTTGTTACCAGCAATTTCATACTAACTTTTTTCGATCGGCTCTGACCGTTTCTCTTGGTTTGCTTTTGCTTTTGCTTATATTGTCTTGAGCCGAGGGTCTCTCGGAAATAATCGTTCTACCTATCAAGGTAGAGGTAAGGTCTGCTTATACTCTACCCTCCCCAGACCCCACGCTGTGGGATTTTATTGGGTTGTTGTTGTTGACCTTGAAGGTAAAATTAGCTACATTTGAATTTGAACATGTCTCCTGTGAAGTTTGGCACACACCCTAGAAAAACCCCAGAACAGCCAGAAGGATGAGATCCCCTAAACAACATATAGTGATTTTGTTTCATCACTAGCAAAATCTTTGCTTACTTCCGGTCCATCTAGTACACGTTGCAAACATTTTCATATCATCAAAATGCTTCACTATTTGCTTAGGTCAAAGTCCTAGGTGTACGCATCAGAATTCAGGGTTGTTCCCATCCAATCAACTAAGACATATTCATACAATATCAGGACCAAGACAGATACTATTTGGCAAAGAGTAGTCTCTCTTTTTCGTTTTTGTGGATAAGGTAATTCGTCAGGAGTGGTCTTTGTCTATCTGTTTTTCAGGTCACCCGTATACTAAGGAGCCTCCAATACTCAGGACTGCCTCAAAATTATTTTCAAGGCCAACCCTTAAGCTACTATTTTCCATTATTAACTTTCACCCATAGAGCTTTTAGAAAATCGACAAACAAAGATGTGGCGGTCAATACATTGGATTCTCAAATTGTGTAGAAGTACTGAATTAACAGAAGCAAAAAACCAAAGAATTTTTTACACCAATGCAAGGTCTCTTTATTGCTTGGCAAGATAAGGATTTGTAGGAAGTGCAACAGAAAGACCATTCTGGCATCACATCGTTAGTTACCTGGGCGAACCATCGGGAGAGATAGAATTCATACAAAAGCCAGGTTGACACTGGCAAAGTTGGACTAAGGATCAGATTGATTTAAGAAATAGGAATAGAAGGAAAGAATGGATAAGAAAGGATGGTGCATGTTCAAGTCAATCTATATAATCTTACTCATTCTCCTTTTCATATAAGTATATCTTACTCATTGTTCCCGTTCCATTCATTTCATTTCCATTCTAATCCCAATCAACTCCTAATGGAAAGCTTGTGATTGATAGTTCTATAACCCTTGAACTGTTTTAGTTGGAACATAGTTTATTCATCTAATATGAATGGTCATCCCCTTATCCTGATTAAAGTGCTGAATCTTGACTCTCTTGATGCCCGTACACTGATTCTACAGTCATGATGCCAAAAATGCTCAACACATTCATATATAATGACAATACTCTAATAGATTTAGTTGAAATGAATTTGAAATTCTCCTTGCAAAATGGATTTAAAATTTTTCTACAGTGTGTTGTAGCAGATTATGACAGTTTATCATAAATTATCAATCCCACAGAACCCTAGCCTAGATAAAGAAAAATAAGTAATCTAGGCATTTAAACTACTGTCCCAGGTGGCTGATTGTGGTGCTCAAACGAAAAGATTTCTGAATTTCACTTTCATGATCTGAATGCTAGGAAGATAAATGGTGTAGTTGCATCACTTATCTCTGCAAGATACATGTCCATAATTTTCTCGTTATCCGGATGGAAAGATATGGTATCATAAGGTTACAAATTTCTTTTGCAAACGGGCATGTCATTGTGATGCTAGGGACAAATGGAAGAAGAAACCATTTTCTGTTTCATAGTGGCAAAGCTTTGAGGAATATATAACAGTTCTAGATTCTGAATGACATAACCTGTAGGTCAGTTCAGGCTAATTTAAAGGAAAGGGAAACTCTTTTACCTAAATAAATGAATATATCGGTGAGGCAAGATGTCTATCGATGAGTAACTGCGGAAACATGAGAAGCAAACATAAATTAACAGTTATCTAATGTAAAGTGTCCCTCCAGTTGCATAATAAATCAACAGCAGTGCCCACCAAATAAAATAATGCCATTTTCTTTCCGGTTGTGTGCTTAAAAGTTTTTATCATAAAATAAATATGGGACTCTATGAAAAAACTACTCACTTTTGTATCAATTGGTGTCTAACTAAACTCTGGAGCTTAAATTCTGACCATCGTCAAAATCCAATCGTACTTTTTACAGAAGAAATGAATAAACAACTAGGTCATGCTGTCTGAATGGATAGAAACACAGCATACAGCCAAACATCCAAATCCAATCATCTTTTATACAGAAGAATGAGTTCTAGGTCATGATGTCTGACGGGTAGATTATAGCAGACAGTAAAACACAATCACACATCGGATAAATACTTACTGAAAAACTGGGCCACCATAATTGGTTGGAACAGCAAGAAACCCACTAGGCTCGGCCTTTGGTCTCAATGAGACTGAGTGTATTCCCAAAGCATCTGGATATAGACCACAAAGAAAATGTAGAGATTCCTTCCGTCCTGGCTTTGAAATGTCAACATGTAGAAAAAGCTGGTTAATACCATCCTCCTCATCTCCACCACCTCCAGGAATAATGTTGGCCAACCGCATGACAGAGATACCGATTTCCTCATTTCCATGTGTTCGGCTTAGAACAGGACCACCCTGATCAAGTGCCCCTTTGACCACAGTGAATGGAGTAGGAGGGCTAACTTTCTGTCAAACACCCAAAGAGATGCAAAAAGAAAATCAAAAATCACATAAATAGGAGTTTCCAAAACTAGGAGCAATTCATTTCCAGGAGTTGAAGCTGGAATACTAAAAGACACTGCTTCAGATTTCAGTATCACGACTTTTATTACAAGTATTAGGTATGGGTGTCGACATCATCTACAGAAACTATCACTTTGAACAATAACGAAATCAACATCCTCAAATTTCATTGATAGTTCCTTTTCGTTTTTCTCTTTTGGGTGCTTGTAGACTGTAGTACATCTTAGACGATGTTTTCTATAGGTACTAGAAGAACCTTACACTAAAACAAAGACGTGGTTAACATTTTTTCCTTTGAGAATTCTCTTCCCACAACAGTCCCGCATAATTATCAATGTCCAGCCACTTTACTCACCACTACTACCTACAATTACCCACCACATCTAACAGCTCCCAGAAGAACAAAAGTGCACCCAGCATCATGATCACTTATTACATCGTATAGCCATCACACCCTGTATGTCCTAAGAGAAAAAACATTACAAGAACACCCTACACAGTTTTTGCTAATCCTAAAGGATTACATGTGAGTTGGAGAAAGTGTGTAAACACGAAAAAGTTGTAACATGTAATTGTACACAACACTAGTCTCTTACTAATGTATGTGAAACACACAACCTTCACAATAGATTGATATTCATTCCATAATAATGGTGGACAGTAAGTCTAGGAACTAGACGTTTTAAAGCTGATCTTAGAGAAGCACTCAAACATCTAGATACCAGAATAAAGGTCTAAAAATGAACAACTTACATTCTGTGCTCCCTAAACCTAATGCAAACTGTCATGTCTCTTATTTCAACGCCATCATAACCAATATTTACTATGACATCAAACAAAAGGAAAAAATCTCATGTAGCACAACTTCCAAATAATCCAATATCATTTGTTTGCTCAAACGTGTGTAGCTTGCATAAACATCAAGCTTATGTGGCTTGAGGCTAGTTACTTAATGCTCTTTATTATAGATCTCTCTTCAGCTGCTTAGTTTGATATTCACTGCACGGAGAGAATATTCCACCACACGCTCTTATAATTCAAAATAATTCATTACATTACCTATCGATATTTTACTTGGGTGTATACAGCCTAGTTTCTATCAGAAGGAGAACGCTATTGCAAAAGAGCATTCACCTTGCATGCATATCATGTTAGCTCACCAGGGCAATTTTAAATACTTCCATTATGACCTTATGCCACTTCCATAGTTCTGTGTGCCTTTAACCCTTGCTGCACCATTGTGCTTTTCACCATCTTCACTCACTCAAGAATTATTCAAGTATCTATAAACCCCGCCCTGAAAGAAAAATAAAAAAGAAGCTATACCCTCCTTCGAGCTATCATCCTCAACTCACTCTCTCTCTCAAAATCACCATTTTAACTCTATAGGAGTTGTTTGGTAGGGTGTATAAGAATAGTACAGAATATGGTGTATTTGTAATGCTGGGATTAGTTATGCTGACATTATTTTTTATCGACTATTCGGTTTGTTGTATTAGATAACACGCATTGCATAATTTCTAAATAGTACTAAATAGGGTCTATTAAAATGGAATAGTATTGGTATGGTTAATGCCACGGTTTATTATGTATAAGAATAGTACTTAATAGGGATGTATAACTAATCCAGGTATTGGTATTAGTTATACATAGGTTGAACACACTACCAAACAAGCGATTAAATAATACCAAGGCCGATACCAGTATTATTTTCTCTAATACCTCCTACCAAATGACCCCATAGCGTATATTCAACTGCTCCTACTATGCAAAGAGGATCAATCAGCTTCTTGTATCAGAAATACACCAAATTAACTCAATCACTCAGTACAATCTCCATAGGGGAAGGAGATCCAAATGGTAAGGACCCTCCATCTTCAATCATAAGGTTGGGAGTTCCAGTCACCCAATGTAGCAAAGTGGAAAGAGCCACTATTGGGCTTCTGGGTAGCCAGGTTTGGATGGTTAGGTTCACCGTATCACAAAAAACAACAAAAAAGATCGACCACACACATACACAATGGCAGCAGTGGCATACACATAAAAGATTCAAACTTTAATAAAATTTCAGTTAAATATACACACCCACATGAACTTTAGGGGGTAGTAGGTTCACCATATCACAAAAAACAACAAAAAAGAACGACCACACACATATACACAGTGGCAGCAGTGACCCTCACACATATAAAAGATTCGAACTTTAACCGAATTTCAGTTAAATAAACACACCCATTTGAACTTTGGGGTAGTAGGATTACCGGAGGAGGGGTCATTTTGGAGACTTCAAGATAGTGATCTTTAAGGGACCGGAGAATTATACTGTTCACTGCTGATGATACACTCGACGACCGCCGGCATGCTATTATGCGCCATGGGTGTTGTTGTTGTTGCAGTGCGCTTCCGGCGCATGCTAGAGCCTTCCATAACATTTTTCTCCCTCTTCTCGAAAGGTTTTTTAGTGCTTTAGGCTGCAGCACAGTGGTAAATGTAGTGGCGAATGCCGATATTCTCTTTTAGCCCCTGTTGAAACTTGAAAGTTCGGTTAGGTTAATTTACTTAAGAACAATATTTGGTGAAAATACTTCAGGTACAATGTATAAATTCACTCAAACATCTATATAACACTGCTCATGGTATAGTGTGAATAGTGATTGAGTGCACCTATAATAATAGAGTAATTGATATTTAAACAATACTATTTAGTTATTATAGGTAAAAAGAATACATAAAATCTAATTTTTTTATTTTTAATATTAAAAAATATAATAAAATTATTTAAACTCTTGATCTATTATATAATGTCAAATCATAAGCTTAATCATACTTTGTATAAAGAAAAAACACTTCTTAATGATAGAAACATATATTCATATACTAACATTTTTTGTTATAAATAGAGTATTAAAATATTTGATCAAAATCTGTAGAGTTATTATTGATAATCTTAGAGATTCTATTTCTATAAAGATAGTAGATAATTATTATATGACAACAAAAGAAGATAGTTGTTATAGAAGGAAATTTTACAAAAAATATACTGCTATAAAGATGGTTGTTATTGTTATTATAGGTAAAAAACTTCTGAAAAAAATTTAATTGTTATAGAGAGGTCTAACTATATTAGAAGCTACACAATTAAGAAAATTCCTTTCAATCCTATTTGAATTGATGATGATTTTTAGGATGTCTTTCATAGGAAAAAGGGTCTCTGATACGTGATGTTAGCATAAAAAATAGTAGATACAACAACATATCCAGTGAAATTTCACAATATGGAGTCTGGGAGGATAGAGTATACGCAGACCTTACCTCTACCTTGGTAAGTAGAGGTTTCCGAAAGACCTTCGGCTCAAGAAAAAGCATAAGCACAAGCAAAAGCAAAAGCAAAAGAAATGGTCAGATCCGGATAAGAAATTTAAATCAGTATGAAAATGCTGGTAACAAAAGTGAATACGTCATGCTAGCGCGTTCTGAAAAAGTAAGCAGTAATTAGCTCAGGTAGATAAGCTCATCAAAGTACACTAAAGTACACAGAGCAACAGAAATCAAACTACAATAGACTATAAAACAATATTGCGCCTATTAGTATGAATGTATGATAGGCTAAGCGGGCCTACAATAATAACACTACAACTATCAGTTTGCAAGCGTAAGTAGGACTATGCTCGACTGCCTACTACCCTTCTATCCTAATCCGTGTCCTCCACAACCCCATATCTAAGGTCATGTCATCAGTAAGTTGCACCTGTCTCATATCACGTTTAATTACCTCTCCCCAATACTTCTTCGGCCTACCTCTACCCCTCCTGAACCTGTCCACAGCCAACCTTTCACACCTCCGCACTGGAAATTTGTGTCTCTCCTCTGCACACATGCCCAAACCATCTGAACCTCGCTTCCCGTATCTTATCATCCACCGAGGCTACTCCCACTCTGTTCCGGATATCATTATTTCTAATCATATCTCTCCTCGTATGCCCACACATCCATCTCATCAACATCATCTCCGCAATTTTCATTTTTTGGATGTGTGAAGTCTAGACTAGCCAACACTCCGCCCTATACAACATAGTATGTCTAACCACCACCCTATAGAACTTGTCTTTAAGTTTTGGTGACACCTTTTTATCGCACAAGACTCCAGACACGAGCCTCCATTTCATCCACCTTACCCCAACACGATGTGTGACATCGTCATCAATCTCTTCATTCCCTTGGATAATAGACCTGAGGTACTTGAAGCTTCCTTGCGTCGAATTACCTGAGTACCAAGCCTCACCTCCATGTGTGTCTCAAAGTCGCTCCCGTTACTGAACTTGCACTCCAAGTATTTTATCTTGGTCCTACTCAGCCTGAACCATTTAGACTCCAGATTCTATCTCCAAACCTCCAGCTTAGCGTTCACTCCGATACGAGTCTCCTCAATCAGGACTATGTCATCTACGAATAGCATACACCATGGCACCTCCACTTGAATTTATCGCGTCAGTCCATCCATCACCAAGGCAAATAAGAATGGGCTAAGAGCTGATCCCTAATGCAACGAGTCTCATCCTACTGTCCGTACTCTGGTCTTGGCTCCATCATATATATCCTTGATCGCCCTAGTGTACGCCACGGGGACCTCCCTGGGGACTTTGTCGTATTCCTTCTCGAGGTCGATGAAAACCATATGTAAGTCCCACTTCCTATCCCTATATTGCTTCACCAACCTCCTAATAAGATGAATGGCTTCTTTAGTCGAATGTCCCGGCATGAATCCAAACTGGTTCTCAGAAATATACACGCCTTTTCTCACCCTCATCTCCACGACTCTTTCCCAAACTTTCATAGTGTGGCTTAGCAGCTTGATACCCCTATAGTTGTTGCAACTCTGGATGTCATATTTGTTCTTGTACAAACGAATCATTGTACTCCAACTCCATTCTTCGAGCATTTTTTCCGTCTTAAAAATGACATTAAACAACTCAGTCAGCTACTCTAAACATGCCATGCATGCGCTCTTCCAAAATTCAACTAGGATCTCATCAGGCCTAGTAGCTCGTCCCCTGCACATCCCTGCAAACAACACTCTTAACCTCCTTAACCTTAATGTTTCTACAATATTCAAAATTCCGGTACCTTTCGGATGCTCCAGATCACCCAGCACAATGTGTTCATCTCCTTTTTCATTCAAGAGTTTATTATGGAAGTAAGACTGTCACCTCTGTCTAATAAGCGCGTCCTCCACCAGTACTTTGACGTCCTCATCCTTGATGCACCTCACGTGATTCAAGTCACGGGTCCTCCTCTCCCTCGCCTTGGCTAGTCTGTACAACTTCTTATCCCCGCCTTTTTCCTCTAATTCCATATACATGCGTTCAAAAGCCGCCGTTTTCGCCGCCATAACTGCTAGATTTGCCTCCTTCCTCGCCATCTTATATAATTCCTTATTCGTCCACTTCTCCACATCATTCTTGCTTTCTACCAATTTTGCATACACCACTTTCTTTGCTTCCACCTTCTCTTGAACTTTACCATTCCACCACCAGTCCCCTCGATGCCTACCACGGCTACCCCGCGAGACCCCTAGTACTTTTCTAGCTACCTCCCGAATGCAACTGGCCGTCCTATTTCACATACCGGTCGCATCCTCACTACTCCCCCCAAGCCCCCCTGGCTATCAACCTCTCCCCCATCTCCTATGCATTAGACATGGTCAAACTCCCCTATTTGATTCCTAGCCTGTTATCCGCAACCCTCCTCTTCTTCTCCATCTTGATCTCCAAATTCATCACCAAAAACTTATGTCGGGTTGTAAGATTCTCACTCGGAATAACCTTGCAGTCTTTATAAAGAGTGTTATCAATCTTCCTAAGGAGCAAAAAATCTATCTGAGTCTTAGCCACCGAAGTACGAAAACTCACCAAGTGCTCTCCTTCTTCAAGAACCTCGAATTAGTTATCACCATCCTAAAAGCTTTAGCGAACTCCAAAAGTGAGACGCCTCCCCCCTTCCTGTCCCCGAGGCCAAAGCCTCCATGCACGTCATCATAACCCCAGGAAGTGACTCGATATGTCCATTGAAATCCCCTCCTACAAATAACTTCTCAGTAGGTGGTATACCTCCCACCACCTCGTCGAAATCCTCCCAAAAGCGCCTCTTCTCCTCCTCGCCCAAGCCCGTCTGCGGCGCATAAGCACTAGTAATGTTCATAGTGAACCCTCCAACCACCAACTTAATCATCATCATCCTGTCATTGACCCTCCTAACCTCTACCACCTGATCCCTTAGCTCGTTGTCTACTAAAATGTCTACCCCATTTCTATACCTCGACCTACCCAAGAATCATAACTTATACCCGTCCACATCATTACCATTAGGTCCTACCCATTTGGTCTCCTGGACACATACTATATTAATCATCCTCTTCTTAAGAATCTTAACTAGCTCTATAGACTTCCATGTTAAAATCTAAATGTTCCAAGACCCAATTCTCAATCTAGCATCTCTCTTACCCCTAACCCTCGCCCCCGACTGAGAACATCAAATTTTATCACTTAATGATAATTAATTAATTTCTTAACTTGCTACTTGTGCTCCTCTTGGAACTAAATTGTATCGTGTGTTTTGCTTCATTGGGTGGAAAATAACTTATTTTTGCAAAATCATTTCCGGAATCATCTCCTAGTGTTTAGCGGACTCTAAAAATAGATAGAATATTATGACCATACGAAGTGTAAGGAAACGGAGATGTCTTTTGAAGGGAGCCTTGGCGTAATTGGTAAAGTTGATGTCATGTGACCAGAACCCGCGCACAGAGAGAGCTTAGTGCACCGAACTGCCCCTTTAGGAAGACGTATTTTGGTAATACTTCAGCATTTAGGTTAATAATAAATGTTAATTGAAGCAATTGATACGGAAAAGAGTAGGAATATATGTAATGAGTGACTACAACTCAGAGATGAACAAAATCATTTTTAACCAGTTGGTCGAAAATGTCATCAGTGAAAAAATGCCCAAAAGCTAATATAAGCAAACACATGAAATACCTCATTAAAGAGGACATATTCCGACGTACCAAATACCTTAAGCTTTTTTCTATTATTACTCTTAAGACAGAAGTGGGATGATTTCTCTTGAGCAATTTACCAGTAGATTCATCGAAAGAGATGTTTAGACTTTAGAGGCACAACAATTTCCCTCCTATTATACATGTAGAAGTACAGAAAGCAAAGCTGACTAAACAATTTGGCGAACCAAGACACCCTTCATGCCCCCTACTCATACAATACAATCATTTGTCTTGTAAAAACTGTAAACAAAATTGTGACCTTTGATTGCTGCGCCATAATCAAATGATTAGTCGTCTCCTGCCACTCGATATCTACCAACAAATCGAAGATCTTTGCTTAATGTTCTCATTTCCTTCTGTGTTTGCTTCTATTAACTTTCACAATCCTCCGACCTGATTTGTCAGGGCCGCTGCTACCCAATGAGAAGCTCCCTCCACCACCAAATTCTAGACTGCTTGATGCTGCAAATGGATTAGAATTCTGAGGAGCAGGCTGAACTAGACTGCTTGATGCTGCAAATGGATTAGAATTCTGAGCAGCCTGACTCTGCTGGCCGCCAAACTGGAATGGACTTGGTGCTGAACCAAATGCAAAGCCACCTGGAGAGGGTGACGCAGCAGGTTGCCCAAAAGAAACTGCAGGTGCAGGAGCCTGCACATGATCCTCAGCCATGCTGTCTTCCATGTTATCATTATTTCCGGGGGACGCAGCAAACGCAGAATTACCAAACATAGGCTGTCCAGGTGAATTTGTGGAAGAAGTTGAACCAAATAAAAAAGCAGAACCACTTGCGGCACTGGGAGTTGATCCATAGACCACTGGTGAAGTGCTTGGAGTAGCAAAAGAAGATGAAGATGCTCCAAATGTAAACGCAGAGGGGGTAGAAGAACTAAATGAGGAAGTAAAGCCAGTAGACTTGGGGAGCTGCCAACTGGATCCAAAAGCTCCAGCAGCGCTAGAGGCTTGTGAAGAGGCTGAAGTAGCACCAAAGTTGAATGGACTAGGATTGACTGTGCCACCCGCATTAGTCAAAGAAGCTGAAGAACTAGCACTAAAACTGAAGATACCAGGCAAAGCACTTGTGGAGGTGGTGCCTGCATTTGCAGGGGAAGTTGAAGAACTACCACCAATATTAAATATGCCAGGAGTAGCTGAAGTATTGATGGTGTTTGCTGAGGAAGATGAAGTATTACCACCAAAATTAAATATACTGGGGGTAGTACTGCTGGAGATGTTAACAGCATTTGTTGAAGAAGCTGAAGAACTACCACTAAAGCTGAGTACTCCAGGAGTAGCGCTGCTGGACGTGGCAGGTACACTAGTTTTTGATGAAGGAGCTGCAGAACTTGCACCAAAAGTAAATGCCAACGGGACCGTCCCATTTGTGGGCCCACTTGAACTGCCTGCTGCACTGGAAGCTGATGAACTAGCACCAAAACTAAATATTCCAGAAGCAGCATTGCTGGAGCCAACTAGGACATTATTTGAAGGAGACGCAGAAACTTGGCCTGTAGTACCAGGCGCAGAACCAAATACAGGAAAGTTTGTTATGGATGGCAATGAAGCAGATGAACTGAAAGGAGCAGGCATGCTCCCTGAGACAGCAGAAATGCTAGATCTACCAACAGAAGTCTGTGCACTAACAAGTGATTCACCTCCTGTACTATAAACAGAACCCTGAGACTGTGTACTACCTGTAGTACCCGTTGACATTACTGATGAACTAAAACCAAAAATACTATTTCCAGAGCCTGTAGCTGCAAAAGATGCACCCCCAAAAGGTGAACTCTTCAACTTGCCAAAAGTAGTTCCAGTCTCAGATTTAGCTTTCACGGCTGTATTTTCTGCAGTGGAAGTTGTTGCTGGTGCTGAAACTGTTTTTGGCTGAACCTCAGAGAAACCAAATTTGACAAGAGGTTCCTTGGAAACTGAGGATGCTGCACCGGAACCAAAGAGGCTGCTGGCGGATGCAGTAGAGCTGCCTGTTGTGGCACCAATCGTACTTGTAATGCTTGTAAACGGGGTAACAGCATTTGAGCTGCTAGTCGAAACAGCATTTGTAAAACTACCCGACGCCAAGGCAGAGGTGGCTGAGATACCAGGACTGGGAGCAAACAGTCCATTACTTGAAGGGCTGGATGGAGCACCGAATGAGAAAATACCACTTGTTGATTTTGAACTTGATGGACCAGATGATAATGATTCTAATTTGCCATTGCTGTCCACAGCCTTCTGTGAGTTATCCAACTGAAAACGATTAGGCCGAGCATCAGCTGGGCTGGATGCCAGATTGGACAGGCTGCAGACATTTGAACAAATATCAGATGCACTTTCAGGTTAAAAAGGATGCACAAAACACACAAGAACCTTACTCATTTCCTTATTCATCATATTTTCCAACTACTTCCTAACCGATAGCTAGTAAACATTCTGAAATCTTCATCGTCTTCCCTTACCATATAAACTTCACCGACCACTAGCTAGACTACACTCTTGGGTGCAAAAGTTATTAATTTTTTGCTGATCACAAGAAATAATCTCCTCTTAGGTTTCCTTTACTCACAACTACATTGAAGAACAAAACTGCTACTCCGACACGAATCGAAAGTGGACAAGAATAAAAAGAAATATCAGATATTTAGATTGTGCAAGAGACCTGGATGTTATTTTTCAATTAAATTTCGAAGACACATAAGATACCAGGTGCAGGGAATTGTAAATGTCAGCATGATACTCGGTAATAGTTTTTCTTCGTCTTTGTGCACTTTCAGAAAACTTGAAATGATCCCCAAAATTAGAACAGAAACTCAAAAAACTGAGCATCCTTCATCAATTATAATGTAGTAAATTTGAACATATACAAGCTCAGATCTAAGTAAGAATTCTTCAAAAGCTTACAATTCTGTAGAACACTTAAATGCTCATCGTTTTGGTTGACTACTGACCTTTGTCAACCATGGCATTGAAATTAATTTATAAACCATCTATTTCAGATAAAAAGTTCGTAGATTTAATTTAATTTTAAACAAAAAAAAAGGGAAAAGAACCACCAAGGGTTCCCCTAAATCAAGTGCAAACATCAGCTAGGAAATGCATCACAAGAAACAAGCATCCCAAACCCATATATATTGAGAAGTACACAACTAGCATATCACTAAAAATAAGGTTGTCAAACCAAGATATTTGCAACAAAAGGGAGACAGATAGCTACAAACACTATCATTAGAACAAATAAACTATAAAGAGCATCAGATGACAAAATCATTAGAATCAATTGATCATACTCTAGGAGTATATTGTAGTAGGAACTAACCTGCTCGAGCTTCCTGGCTTTGACCCTGTTACTGGGGTTGACGATGAAAACAGAAATGGTGGAACCTTGTCAACATTTGTCTCCTTTGATTTGTTAGACGCAGTGACAGCGACCGCACCAGTATCTGGAGTCCTCATATCAGATTTTTTGCCTGAAAGCCCGGGAGGTGTCTTTACTTCCAGCAAAGCAGCAGGTTTGCTTGTGGGTTCAGCAGCACTTAGGGGCTTCTGTGCAGCAGCAGATATTTCCAGCTTCCCTCTCCCTTCAGCTAATTTATATGAAGTCCCATTGGAGTTTATGTCCTCTCCTAGCTCAAAAGAATCCTACAGAACACACCACAGCAGAAACACGTTTAAAAAGAATGTCTATCATCTAAGTTGGTAATGACCAGAGATGAAACCAACCTCAAAAGAACCGTAAAGAAGACGACTGAGAACAAAATAGCAAAGTAGTCTGCACATTGAATTCATAATGACCAGTGAAGCAGCTAAAGTCACACAAACGGAACAAGCAAATATGGAACACAGGATATATCCCACTTGAATAAATGCTAATACCAGAATAGTCGGTGGTAACAATTATAGAGCAGAATTAAGTAACTAACTAATGGTCACGTGAATCTCTACAACGGGGCGGAACTTTATCAACAGAAACCAAACCATTCATACTCAAAAGACCATTTTTCCAAAATAAGTACAATACAGAAAGCAAGTTGTTCAACAGTATCCACAAAAAAGGCGCTATCCAATGTCAATTCAAAACCTGTTAAAGCAAGTCCAAGAATCTTATGCACTGAGACAAAAAGTGCCCACCTCAGATGCACTCATCTTAAAAGCTTGTTTCTTGTGAGGAGGTTGAGCTGCGGACTTATTTTTTTCCAGGGAATTGGTTTCAGCAATAGGTTGAGTATCTTTGAATGAAAAGATTGTATCTTTTTTTGCTAGAACAGTTGACTCGCTAACAGAACTCTTATACCCATTTTGTTTTATTTCACTTTGCTTCGATTCACAGGGATTGGGAGAAAGAATTTTAGACCAGTTCTCCAACTTATAGCTATCTTGTGCGCTCTGCAGCAGCTTGGGTGAATCCAAATCCTCCAAGCTTCTAAGAGCTCGTCCATGAAGCATGTTTGGGGTTATCTTCTCAAGTTGCTCCAATATCTTTGCAGCAGTCTCACGGGACTTTGAAGGGACGGCTACATGCCTTGTAGGCATGGTTTTGTTATCTTCGACATCTCCAACAACTTTTGATACCTCCGGATGCAGGTTAGCTGCAGAAGCAACTCTCGCACTGGGACGTGAAGCTCCAAAAGATAGGTTAGGTTTCTGCCTAATCCTACGCATAGGACCAACAGATCCAAGATCATCATCCAGAACATAACTTCTTCGCTTGAGGGCCTGAAAGAGTTAAAAATTAAAAATAAACAAATAAGGAAAAGAAAGAAGTGAAGGATAATAACACAAGTACAACGCAAATGAGTTCAAAACATAGTAATTTCAAAATAAACACCTGCTTAGAACCAAAAAGTACATCATGCTCCGACACTGGCTTAGATGATGAAGCCCCACCATAGACATAATTTGCCGAGCTAGTAGCCTGTAGTAGATCAAATTTTAGTTCCAAAAGGTTCAGTCACACAAAAGAATTTCCAACATCGAAGTAAACTGAAAGCAAATAAACCTTCTGAACACCAGTTTGACGAACTCTTGAGTATGGAGTACGAGCCATGCTGTATATAGCAGATCTGCCACGAGATCTTGGAGTGGTAAACCCATTTTCTCGAACCCCGAGAACACCAGGAGTCCTAGTTGTCACTGATGGAACGGGTGATCTTTGGACATATTGTACATTTGTTAGCAGTGGTGTATCTTCTCTCACAACTTGATTACGCGTGCTCAGCATTGATGGTGACACCTTTGATGGCCTACTCCCCATGTAAGCTTTTGCAAGCTCAGCAGGAGATGCAATATCATGTTCAAGAATCTGTAAACAACCACAAATATGTCAAGCTACCAAGAATCTATTCGATTCTGGCGAGGTCAACAAATTTAAGTATCCATAGAAAATAGTCATAAAGGAACACTAGGGAATAGGATCTAACCCTGGAATTCATGACAGGAGTTGCAACAACTCCACCGGATGTAACCTTCACAGACCTATTTTCTTCCAGCAAGCTGCTCGAAGAATCCAACGCACGTCTAGGTTGAATGGCCTGGGCTCTTTTCTCCTCATATCCCATAGGCATGTCTACAGCTTTTGAGCGCAAAAGTTTTGTCAAGCGATCAATCTCAGTTCTGCACAAAGTACATTTCATGTCTGTAAATCATACCCACCTTGAAATCGAGCAACAGAAAATTCCACTAAAGAATATTTCTAAGTCCTTTAAACGAACTCATAAATCTAATGAAATCCAAAGGCTACATCTCTAAAGTAGTTGGAAACAACAACAGATTATGGAAAAACCAGAATGCAGGTTTAACAACTACTACTTTTTTAACAAGTGTGTTTACCTAATACTACTTCCAAAAAATTTAACTCATTAACACCAAGTAGAAAAGAAAGCTTGAACACATACTTCTGATAAAGAATTGCTCAGCATGACAAAAGGTAAGAGTAGTTACTTGAAAAGATGTTCCATCAAAAATTAATTTCTGTTTTCCCCTTTTGCTATTTACTATTATGAAATTGCACATAAATGATGTCAAGTCAGACTAAGATTATGTGGTATTCCCCTTGTTAAATTGTTACTATGTTGTACATAGAGACAACAAGAGAGAGAGAGAGAGAAGAAATTGGCAAAGGAATATCACCAACAGAAGCAGGTAGTTGTAACACTATGTTCTCGTTGAATACAAATTCGGTGATACTGAAACCAACACAATGTGAAACAAATGCTTCCTGAAGTAATATGTATATTAAATATAGAGAACGAGTATGATCATGTCAATGAGGAGTTGGGACAACACGGAGCATCTGGATAAGGAGATGCATATCAACTGTGAATGGTAAATCAGTGGGTTTCTTTTCCTCCACTGAGGGTTTGAACCAAGGCGACCCATTATCTCCCTTCTTATTTAATTTAGTTATGGACGACCTAAGCAAAATGTTAAAATGCGGCTGTTAAAAGAAACTGGCTTAAGTGCATCACTAGAGGAGCTAGAGGGCAAGAGGAATTGTTATACATATCTGACAATTTATTTATATACAGACGACACCCTGGTCTTAGAGGGAAAGAAGAACAGATAAGATTGTTTAGGTTAGTTTGGCTGGTTTTTAAAAGGATAAGTATTCTTTATCAAAAAGTCACTTATTCCTGGTTGATGAAGGAGATAACATACTGAGACTGGAAGATATATTAGGATGAAAGGTAGGAATAATGCTTGGTCATGCGACTGGGGGCTAGCATCAAAGATGAGAACATATAGGTTTAAATGTGAACGGAATCTGGCAGATTGGAACAGACAATACTTGTCATTGTGAGGTAAATCAGTGCTTATCAATGTTTTTAAATCTATCGTCTTGCCGCTCAAAGTGACAAAGTGATGCAAAGCAAGACGTCATCACTTCATAGGCAATGAAGCACAAAGTTATATGTATGAGAAATAATTGATTGTTAAACTTTGATGAGTTGGATTAACATCGATATTATTGTATATTAGATGTTGAAATTAGTTTTTTATTAAACTTTGATTATTAATATTATGGGTACTAAGTCATATATGTATGGTACTTCTAAATTTCCGTACTGCAATTATTTTACAAAAACATGCGCTTCATTTATCGCTTTCTTTTTTAATGTTACTTTTATCGCTTTTTCGTGCATTTTGCTTTTAAAAACATTGGTGCTTAAAATGTTCGGACATGTGCAGAGAAGAGGCACGGATGCCTCCGTGCGAAGGTGTGAGAGGTTGGCTATGGACAGTTTCCGAAGAGGTAGAGCTAGGTTGTAGAAGTATTGGGGAGAGGTGATTAGACAGGATACGGCGCACATCCAGCTTGCCGAGGCCATGACCTTAGATATGAGGTTATGGATTACGGATTATGGTAGAAAGTAAGTAGGTAGTTGAGTTTTGTCCTACTTATCCGTTCATACTAATAGGTAGTTGCTACTATATGTTGTTTTTTTGCACTTTGATTATCGTATTAATTTGTGGTAATTATTGTTCCTTTTTTTCAGACTACTCTATTATGTTTTTATAGTACTTTGCCATGACTTTTTATACTGCTTTGATGGCTAGTCCTTGCGCCGAAGGCCTACTGAAAACAACATATCTACCTCCCTATGTAGGGGGTAAGGTCAACGTACATTCTACCTTCCCCAAACCCCACTTTGTGGGATTTCACTGGGTGTTGTTGGTGTATACAAAATTACCAGTTTCAAAAAAAATTGGTGCTTATAAACTCAGTATTAGATGCATTGCCAACATATACTATGTTCGTATTCCCAATTCACGAAAAGGTAGAAAAGAGAATTGAGAAAGGAATTTTATGGTCGTGCAACAAGAAGAAAACATATAATTAGGTGAACTGGAACACCACCAAGGCAGTCAAAGAAAGGTATGGGTTGGGAATACACAATCAAAGCCTAATAAACAACAACAACATACCCAGTGAAATCCCACAACGTGGGGTCTGGGGAGGGTAGAGTGTTCACAAACCTTAACGTTGTTTCCAAGAGACTCTCGGCTCAAGACAGAGCATAAGCACAAGTAAAGCAAGAGAAACAGTCAGATACGATTAAAAAAAATTAAGCAGTATGTAAATGATGATATCTAAAGCGAACAAGATATGATATAGCATTCTGAAAAAGTAAGCAGTAACTAGCGCAGGTAAATAAGCTAAACAAAGTACATTAAAGAACACATAACAGCAGAAATCAAACTACAGGGAACTATAAAGTCATAATGCGCCTATTAATATGATAGGTTAAGTGGGCCTACAGTAATAACACTACAACTACCAGTTTGCAAGCGTAAGTAGAACTACGCTCGACTACCTACTACCTTTCTACCCTAATCCGCGTCCTCCACAACCCCCTATCTAAGGTCATGTCCTCAGTAAGTTGCACCTACGCCATATCCCGCCTAATCACATCTCCTCAATACTTCGTCGGCCTACCTCTACCCCTCTTGAACCCATCCATAGCCAACTTCTCACACCTCCGCTCTGGGGCATTTGTATGTCTCCTCTGCACATGCCCAAACTATCTCAACCTCGCTTCTCGCTTCTCGCATCTTATCCTCCACCGACGTCACTCCCACTCTGTCCCGGATATTATCATTTCTAATCATATCCCTCATTGTATGCCCATACATCCATCTCAGCATCCTCATCTCCGCAACTTACATCTTTTGGATGTGCAAAGTCTTGACTGGTCAACACTCCGCCAATAAAAAATCTGGGAATACACAATCAAAGCCTACTACTTAAATGGATTTGGAGATTTACCAAAGAAGAATGATTTACCAGCAAGGGTGGCTCAATTGGTTGAGCATGGAGCTTTCATAATGGAGGGCTCATGTTCGAAACCCCCTGCAGCAGGGGATTTTGCCTTCTGGGTCGAGCTCGTCGCACAGGGCTTGCTTAGTGTGGATTACCTCTGATGTGAGGTTTGCGAGCTATTGCACAGGAGTGGGTTTTACCATGTGCTCACCCAAAAGGGTAGCGGATGTGGGTCCCATGTCATAAAAAAAGGGAGCTCCAGGAGAAAAGTGGTAAGAGAACAAAAATAGAAGGCCAATGGATGATTAACGCAACAATCATGTCCTGCGGGATTGGAACTCGAAGAACATTAGCCAGCTGCGAGAATAGTTTGAGGTAACTTAAAGTTTAAAGAGATGGTAGATAAATACATTTATGGCTTGAGGCATAGAAAGACCAATCCCCTTAAAGGAACAATTCCCGAAATCTGGCAGTACATCCATCAACAGTAATTGCAGAATATTGGTCAATCGAAAGGTGGGACATTCAACTCTGGATGCATTGCAAGGACCGGAACTAGAGAGCATACGCCAACTACTCCAGCTCACAGGGAACACCCAGATATCACATGACAGCTCAGATTCATTTATTTTGTAAGGAAGCAAAAAAGGCCAATTCACAGTCATGTCAGCATACAGGTTCTGTCCAGTAGCTCAAATGCTGACTGGCCATGGAAAATTATTTTGAAAACAAATGCACCGCACAAGGTGAGATGTTTCATATGGCCGGTAACACATGAAGCATGTTTAACACAGAATAATTTACCAAGGAGAGTTCCGCTCTCTTATTTTCTTTTGGAGTAAAGAGAAAGTTCCTTGTTGTATAGAGGATTAGGTGGAGTTTGTAGAGAATCATATTTTGTAGAGTCTTGATCTTTTGTTATACCCTTTGTATACGGCCGTTGTGGCAATGTTTATGAATGAAAATACTTTTACCAAGGAGAGGAACGATTGCATGTAACAACTGTGGGCTTTGCAAAGAAGGATATGAGGAAACACGTCATTTGTTCATCAGCTGCAGAACGAAAAAGCAATTATGGGACACGATGCTGAACTTGCTGGAACTTCAGAAGTGCATGCAAAGAACTACCAAAGATTTGCTACAATGGTAGTACAAGAAGTTACAGAAGAAAAATAGGAACATCATCCTTGTAACACTTTATTTTTGGGCTGGGAGGGGGGAGGGGCTTTGGGTTAATGTGGGACGAGGAACCAGAGTATTTATGAGGGAAAGAAGGAATGTTTTCTCAGTTCAAATGTATATACTTTTTTAGCTTTTTGGAATTGGGAGGCAGATGTACAAGACACAGATGGGACGATAGAATTTCTGAATTCAATAAATGTGCAGTAAGCAAACTAGTTTTTTTGTTATTTTGTACTGCACAAACCCAACATCACTTGATGCTACAAGAATAAGATTTTACATCACTTCACCAAAAGAAAAAACAGATGCTTCTACAATTATCACAATTTTTACCAATAATGAGTTATCATAAAGTACTTTTTTAGGCCCACTCAATTACCACAATCTTACCTTGTAAATGTCTTCTGCTTCAAGAGCTGCTCAAGCTCTGAGAATGCGCCGTCCCCAGAGCTGCATGCATCAACGTCACCTCCTTGTCCCGCCACCACCAGTGCTCCAGAATACTCCTTCACAGAGAGGAAGAATTGTTCCGCATAGGGGACACTTTTATCAGCATTAATATACATTTAAGGTAGAGCATATATTTCTTAAAAGCCATGCTCTTAAAAGTAAAAAGCGCAAGGTGTGACAAGATTCATGGGGCTTGGGGTGAAAAGTGAGAAGTGAAGCGCATAAATTACAAAAAATTACTAATACCCCACATTTATGAATTGAGTACTATAGTACTCAAATTGTAGCTAAAACAACTAATTTCAGCATCCAATATACAGTAATACTGATATTAATCCAACTCATCAAGATTGAGATCCAAAGAACCATCCGCATTTTTTTTGTCACTTTGCATGTCGTTGTTTGAAGCTCAGATTTCTCCGACGGGCACGGTTTCACCCTTGAAGCAATAACTCCTCGCTTCACATCGCTTAGAGAAACAAAGCCACGATTTTTAATAACACTACATAATAGATAAATTATTGAACTCTTTGGATACATGAACACCAAAAGAAAGGATGACAGTCAGCATAGAAGGAATATGAAAGATGCCATGTATAGGAAGACAGATGATCTGCATAATAAAAAATTAGTACATCAGCACATTCCTCCTAAAGAATTGCACGTGTTATCAGCTTTCATCATGAATTTGACGTGAAACATGCATTTCTTAATAGATTATGATTATAGCAGCCAAAAAATGCTGCAATATCTTGAAAGACATATGATCACATAATCAACTCAGATCTGACTATAAAGGCACCATAGCTTTGTGAACAAAGTTCAAGAATAATAAACTTACATTGGGACGTGACTCCTGAGGCAGATTCTGTGGTTCTTGGCTTGGTCCTGTTTATATCAAAACGGAATCATGTCTCAACTGAAGTCATTTCTGAAAGCAGAATAGAAAGAGAATGCTACTAGTACACCATTGGAAGATTACTTCTTTTTAATAATACCAATCAATCAATTGTGTCTTAATCAATGTCTAAAAGCAGAATAGAAAGAGAATGCTACTAGTACACCATTGGAAGATTACTTCTTTTTAATAATACCAATAAATAAAGAACTGTGTCTTAATCTCAATCTAGTCACTGCCAAACAAAGGTAGCATCCCAACAGAAATTATTGCCACTTACAACCAAAAAATGGAATAGCCAGTGCATTTCTCGGCTGACAACAATGATCAGAAGGAAGAAGGAAAAAATGGAAACTAACCAAGAAGGAATGTCTAAATCGAATCAACAAGGTCAAAAAACAGCTAATTTACGAAAACAGTTCAATTCATCCTCCTGACTATATAAGCTCAGGTAGAAACATGTAAAATATTGTCTATTAAATTTGAACCCTGCATGATATTCCAAAAAAGGAAAAAGAAAAACCTCACTCTCATAACTATATAAGCTCGAGTAGCAAGTAGAAAAATATAGTACATTAAAGTCGAACCTCATAAAAATATCCAACATGGTAAAACTCCATCCTCTTAACTATACAAGCTCAAGTAGCGGCGCAAATCAGTAAGCACATGCACTGCTATATCCAAATTAAAACAACTACTGGTTTCTCAAAGGGTCAGACAAAGCAAACAGACCAACTCACAGCTCTAGCTATATAGCCAAATTCTTTACGCGCCTACACATTAGTACATTCATCATTTAACAACCTACATACGCTCAGATCCAATCATTAAGATAAAGCCCATCCTTTGTTTCTCCAACAATAGCAAAAGAATACTTTCCTCCACAATATATCCAATTCTCACACTATATAAGTCCAAAAATCGCATAACTACATCCCTCAAGAAAAACATACATTACTGTTTGAATTGTGAGGTTCCATTACGAGCTCAATATATACGAGTGTTATTCTGTGAAATAACTCGAACTTCACCTGCTTTAACTACTCATGATGTGGATGTAGGAGCATCAACTCCATTATTATAACTGTAATATATAAATCATTATTATAGAAATCAGTTTTGTTTACAATCTAAATTAAGCTAGGAGTCTCATTAACCAACCAAAGTTACATATTTCCTTGAAAATTGGTAAATCTAGCAACTCCAGCAATAAATAGATGCTAAATAACTGTGAAAAAACAAAAAGGACACAGAGACAGTAATAACCTGGAGGTGGTGGAGGTAGAGGTAATGGCGTAGGAGGAGGAGGAAGACGTTTACGGAATATGGAGGAAAAGAAGCGTTGAGCACCGAAAGCTAGGAGCTTTGAAGCGGGATCAACCACAACCTTTGTGAGCCAACTAGGGTTTCGGAGAGCCGTCGGTGGACGATCGTATGGAGTCGTCTGATTCCGTCGCAACGGCCTCTTCCTAAACTTCCCTCCGGCTCCCCCTTCATACGCCGTCGCCGCCGTGCCATCATCCGCCGTCGACATTTTACTGGAAGCTTCGAGAAAACAGAGAGGAGAGAGAATACCGCACCAAGTACCAAAATTGTAGAGAGAGAGAGAGAGAGGAGGAGGGGGGGAGGGAATTAGGGTTTTATTTCGTTGTACAGACACAGAAAGCGATTACCCGTTATTATTTTGATAGAATTATGTGCAAAAATTTACACTTCCTATCCCAATTTATGCGATAATTTTTTTAAAAAAAAATTAAAAATTAATTAAATCAAATCAACTTAAAATTTCATAAATCAAAAAGTATATGAAAAGATATGACAAACTACATCATTTCTCATGTCAATACAAAAAATATATATATTATAAAATGTCAATTAAATTTTATATTATTTTTTATATCATGTTGGGTCAGTTTAATTAATTTTACGGGATATATGCCACGTCTCACCATCAAGATATATATAACTCTATTTACCAAGGTTAAGACATATGGAAAAAAAACATTTAGTATTTTTTATCTCTAATGAAATTTAAATTTGAGATATCACGAATAAAATTTACACTAATTTAATTTTCAAAATCAGAAAAATATAATATAAATTGGCAGAAAGGTGGTACACTCCTTCTTTATTAGATATAATGGAAATAAACGAAATAAAATAAGAATACGAGGAGGAGCGTACATATATTATTTATTCTTTTCTTTTCTCGATTATTTGAACGTTGTTTTGGCGGGCCAGTTTGGGGGGGGGGCAAATTTTGGCGCCTGTGACTGTAACTTTAGTATTTGCTCAGCTTATCATGTGCACTACAAAATTGTACATTTTTCAGTCTTCACAAAAATGTATTTTTTTTTAACCAATCTTATATTTAAATTACATTGATTGAGCTAATTTATATTCATGTGGCATTGTAGAATTTATAATCAAAATAATACAAAAAATATTCTTATAACTGAAATAAATGGCTAGATGCAAATGAAATATAAGTGAGATTAATGTATGAAATTCAAGTGTTATATTGATAAAATTAAACTTTTTAAGTTAGTGATCGTTAAATCAGCATTAACTGATATACCGAATGAAATACATGTATTATAGCCCCAACTTCAAAACCCCACCCCCGACCGATAATTGACCCATCCTTGTTGGTCCAAAACCCCATTGAAGGCGATTTTAAGGTTTCCAAGCCCGAAAATTCGTCTTCCCAACAAATTTTAAAAAATCACATCCTTGTTATATAGAATTTGATTTTGGCTTTGAAATTCGAAAAAAAAAAGTGAATTTGCTTCACGTTGGCAAACTTGAAGAATTCTTCAATAAAGGTAATTTCTAGACTTCCTAAAGTAAACTTGTTGAACATATTATATGCTAAATCATAGGATTTATCTAGTATTTTTTCTGCTTTCAATTATTAGGGTTTTAGCAGTTTCTAAAATTACTTCACTTATTACAGGTAATATCAGTGTTTTGTTGAATTTAATTATTTTCTTGCTTTCAAGCACATCGCTAAAAGTTCAATATAGGTGTCTAAACTGATCTTCTTTCCTTTATAAACAAGTCTACATAATAACTTAATCTAAAGGTGGCCGGTGGAGCGGGGCGGGGCGGATCCCGGTGGGATGGAGAAGGGTCGGGATCGGGTCTCAAGCGGGGCGGGATTAGCGGGATAGGCAGATGTCCCGTCCCGTCCCGTCCCACATCCCGCCGGAAAGGGACCGGTGTTGGGGGAGGGCGGGTCGGGATTTTGGTTTTTTTTTAGACACTTAATTTTAAAAAATAATATATATAAACACTTCAATAATTGAATAAGATAGTGTAATAAAAATATTTCAAGGCTGTTTTTGTGCCTCTTATATTATTTAATAGAAATATGATTTTTTTGTAATACAATTTCAAAATTGTAACTTTGTGATGTTGTTCAAAAGTTGCAAATCACATAAGAAAATTGCAATTAAATAAATTACATAGTTAACCATACTTTTTCTAATTTTCTCACAATGTCTTGAGGATCTTCGGTTGGAATTGGAAGTTGTTGGTCAAATTGTTTGACGTCGCTCCATGTTCCCTCGGACAAGATTTCGTTGTAGTTGTAGTCTTCTTCTTCGTTGATCTCCGGTTGACCGCACATTCTACGCTCCACTTGAATCCAATCTATGAATAGAACTGCAATCTTCAATGTGTCTCCCGCCAATGAATGTTTGTGTTCTCCTATTTGAAATCTTCCGCCAGAAAAAAGCGCTTTCAGACACTATTGATGACGCTTGAATGTTCAACACATTTCGAGCCATCTTTGATAGAGTCGGAAATGTCTTCTCATTCTCCCTCCAGTGTTTCAGCAAGTCTTCATGTCCCTTATCATTGACAATTAATTCATACGGTACAACACCCTGCAAAACATAAACATCAAATTCGCTAACTTGTGAAGAAGTTGAACCACTAAACATTTTATTTCTAAGGCCTTGAATACTAGCAGCAGAAATCGCATGTTTTTTATAACGTTACAGCGAAGTAGTAGAAGATGGTACAAAAGCCGCTTGATTATTTACACTTTGTTGTTGGTAATACATTTTTTTTTTGCATTCAGTGTGTATGCTAGACGTAACTTCTTCCTTAGTTGGTTCGTGAGTTGGTTCTTCATTTGGACTTGGAGGTGGAAGTATTGTTATACAATCATAAATCGTTTCAACAAGTGTTTTACAACCCTCTACTTCAATAGTTCGATTTAATACAACACCAATAATATAAATAGTGGGAATAGGAAAAATAAGTTTTTTTTTTAAAACATTTTTTCAATAGATGCCGTATAAGTTTATTTTTCTATATATTCATTAAGTAACAAAAATATTATAGCTATATAAAATAACATAGTTAAAATAGTAGGATAATAAATACCATAAAATTCTTTAGTAGCTTGAAAACATTTCTCTAAAAATCCAATAAGTTCTAAAAAAAAAATCTCAATCATTATCTACAAGCATATTCCTTGGATTTTTATTATGACGTTAAATAATAAAGTTATAGGTCTTCTTTAATCGTAAGCAACAAGTAGTTGTTCATATAGAGAATTCCACATAGTCTCTACTTCTTCAGGAATTTTTCTATACGGTAATCCACAATCGTGCCAAGTTTTTTATACTCTTTGCGTCTTTGTATTCTTTTACCTTTAAAATAAAGTTTATAGTAAATTGTATTTTATGAAGAATGTTTTCAAAAAAATTTAGGTCATCATTTACAACTAAGTTATAAATATGACATGCACATCTTATATGAAAATGATCAGGAAAAGATTGAGTTAATCAAATTTTTAAAAGTCTTATAGCATAATCATTAGAAGTAACATTATCTAATGTAACAGTCATAATTTTATCAATTATTCTATAATAATCACAAATTTCATGAATATTTTGTGCAATAAAAGTTTCAGTGTGCCTATCATCAATATATCTATATGTTAAAATACGTTTTTGTATAGACCAATTATGATCTATCTAATGACATGTTACGGTTAAATAATCATTACTATTAGTATTACGGCCTATGTCAGAAGTGATAGCCACTTTGCCATTAAATGATACAATGCATAACATAAATATTGTTGATATTCATGCGCAAATTTAAAAACATCTCTTCTAACAGTTGATTTAGGAAAATGTTAAAAGCAGGATTATATGTTTCTCGAATGTAATGAATAAAATCAGGAGATGAAGGAAATGAAAAAGACAAATCCTCCACCGCAACTAATTTTGTCATATTTTCCCTATATTTGTTTTTATCATATTTAGGACCAAAAATTCCCCCCTTCGTCGGATTAATTTGACCATGTACTTGGTCGGGGACACTATGTGAACCTTGTCTCGACTCAGCTGGCACACCAGATTTTTTAGCCTGGTATTGATTCCACCTAGTTGTGTGCTCGCCTTGTGCATGTCTCAATATACCTCCCGTCCCACCTTAACCTTTTCCGATTTTAAATTTATAAACATTTACATTTTTTACATATAACTACTTGATTCTCTTGATTCCTATCAAAAAAATCTCATGTAGGTGATTTTACTTTTCGTTGTGTGGAGCCTCGACTCATACTAGGGGGAATAAGAGGCGTTCCAGTTTCAGTTTGAGGTTGAGACTCAGTCTGAGGTTGAGGTGCACCAGTGGGTGTGTCATCTATATTATCGTCAATATTAAAGTCTGGTGCATATGCAAAATATACCTCATCATCTAATGGTATATCATTAAAAAAGGTTGTTGTATCTATATAAGTGAAATCAATCAAATCATCGGGACTAGGAATATGAATACTAGAAGAAGTACCCTTACCCTTGTTACCCCTACTAAAAGAAGCACCATTACCGTTGCCCTTAATCATACGTCCAAAGCCTTCCATTATAATTATGCAAATAAATAATTAAAGTAAATGAATTTTAGTGTGATAATTAAAATTAAGTAACAATAATAATTTAAAGAATGAACGAAAGTACCAAACACCGATGTAACGTCGACGTGTAATCGAGGTTGAAAATTAAAACTTTGCTCGATGGATGATCCTCAAGCTAGTTGCCAACTCCACTCCTAATTTTTGAACTTTGATATAAATGAGCAAAAATATATATAATATTTAGTAGGTCATGTAGAATTGTAGAGACATAAATTGAGATATTAGAGAAATGGTAGGAAGATTTGTGAGAAAAATGAAGAGGAAAATGAGGTATTTATAGTTGAGAAATAAGGTTAAAGTGTAAATATATTAACTTAGGGGTTAAAAATAAATATTAAAGGGGTAGGGAGTTTATGGGGTAGGGGCAAAAAATAGTCGTTATAATCGTTGCACAACGGCCAAAATTGAAACTTGGTCGTTGTTGCAACGACTATTTCTGCAAAGTGGGAGGGCGCTGGCGGGGCAAGACAGGGTCGGGATGGGCTCGGGTTGGGGCGGGGCGGGGCGGGTCGGAATCAGGATGGATGGGACGAGCCCAGGTCCCATCCCGAGTTCGAACCCCTACACCAAATTTTTCTTCTTTTTTTTTTGGGGGGGAGGGGGAACGGGGCGGGGCGGGTATCAGATGGGACGGGTCGGGATCGGGCCGACCTAGCCCACTGGCCAACCTTAAGTTTTAATCACAAGGGTTGGATGCAAACATGAAAAATTGGCTAGAGAACTCAGGGGCAACCTAAAATGGGGCTAGTAAAACCCTTGCTTTAGGGCTTCAAAATTTGAGACGTCAAAAAAAATTATTATGTCATAAAAAAATAAGCTAAAGCAAGAATATTTGTAGAGAAAGATAGAAGAAAACTCTTATTTCTTTTGAGGGATGAAATACAGTGAGGGAAACATCTCTATTTATAGGAGAAAATTGACTTGGTCACAAAGTTATTAGCCCTAATATTTCTCCTAAAGATAGACACCCATAATATATGATAATATCTATAACACTACCCCTTGGATGTCTATTTTGATAAATAATATGCATCACTAAAACCTTACTAGAAAAAATCCAGTGAGAAAAATTCCAATGAAGGAAAAAGAGTACACATTTCTAATAATACACATTTTGGTTACCTCATTAAAAACTTTTCAAGGAAAATTCAGTGGGACAAAACCTTAGACGGAAAAAAAGTACAACATGTATTAACTCCCCATGGTGCGAACTCAAGTCCAAATGTTTGAGTCTTCGCATTCCAATCTTGTGCACAATCTTCTCGAAAGTTGCAGTTGGTAGAGACTTAGTGAACAAATCAGTCATATTATCACTTGAACGAATCTGTTGCACGTTGATATCAACATTCTTTTAGAGTTCGTGTGTGAAGAACAACTTTGGTGAAATGTGCTTTGTCCTATCTCCTTTTTATGAATCCTCCCTTCAATTGAGCAATGCATGTTGCATTATCTTCATATAAGGTTGTGGGTACTTTTTCATATTTCAAACCACATTTATTTCCAAGCGATTTAAATTAGTCCTAACATTAATTGGATTTATTGATATTTCTTCATTTTCTTGAGTTTGCGGCTCGTTGATTTCTTCAAGAATATAAGGATTGATTAAATCTTGCATTTCTTTATGAGATTCTTTCTTAGTGTCATCTTGACCATTTATTTTTATTTTTCTGGATTTCGATCCTTAGAACTCAATGGTCTATCACGCTTCAGGCGTGCTTTGGTCTATGGCATTAGTAGATGGTTGTAACACCTCGTACTTTCGGGTGATGGTTTGAGCACATAAGAGTAGGCAAGTAGACCCGGGCCTCGGGGAATTTATGTTATATTTACGTATACTAATAAAGAAATTAGTATATAAAAGGATGTGATCCTGAAACAATTTAGGATTTAACAAATGTGACGACGGAGATTAATAATAATAGTTGTATATCCCCAAAAGAAGTTATGGACTAGTTTCATATTACAAAATTATGACATTGAGTATAAGAATGTTTTATAAGTTATAAAGATTAAGTGAAGCGGGGTCAAAAAATTAATTGTGTGTATAATTGATTGATTATGAGATTAATAAATCTTAATGGGGATAATATTTAGTGGAACGTTAAGTGTAACATTGTAACAAAGCATCTCAATGACTAAGCCTAATAGACAAAGCACGTTGGCAGCCTGGGAGATTCTCAAGTCTCCACCCATTCACCCCTTCTCTGTTATTAAAATGTCTTCATCTCTTAAGCTTCTGTAGAAATTTTTCCTTGGAGAAGTAGTTGTTACACTTCTATAAGAGGAAGTAAATCTCAATTGGTAGCCTCTGAAAATTCTCGGCCGAATTAGGAGATTCTCCGTAAGCTTTTGCTCGCCCAAAAGGGGAAAACATTCATGGTGTTTTGGACCTTAGCTCCAGCGAAATCGAATCCTTGAACAAGCTTGAACACTCAAAAATCAAGCAAAGACCTTGAGTTTCGAGGAAGTTCTAGCTCAAGTCAATTTTGGGTCGTGTTTCCGCTCGTCGAAATCCGGTTTGGGTGAAAGATTGTTCGACGACGCTCGTCGCTGCTCTAAAAAAAGGTAATCATTCTTGTCTTGAGATTATACAAGTTATGAAGCATGATTCTTGCTACTAGTTGCTAAAGTGAGTATCGAAAATGTTAGGACTTGTTGGGCATTGTTGGGGTTTATATGGAGTTGTAGGTTGGGTATGAAATTGCTGAATGGTTATGGATATTGTAGAAGTTAAGGAGAATGATTAGGAAGACTGATTGTTTTTGCTACAAGTATAAGTTTCCATATAGAAGAAACATAGATTCTACGCGTACAAGGTGTTCGATAAAATATCTCAATGAATTTATTAATAGTATATTGATCCGATTATGATTTAAATCATTTGTATGATGTAGATAATCATTCATAGAGCTTACAAGGATCCGTGGAACTAAATAACTTCAATAACAAGGTATGCAAGGCTATTTCTTCCTTTTGACATGTTCTATGTACGAAACGTAACTATAATGTTGTTCCATAAATTACTCTACTCTTAGTAGTTAAGGAATGTTCATATTATTGATTCCTATGTTAAAAGCATGTCTAAATATGTTCCTAAATCTTTATTGAGGTATGTGGGAAAGATGTTGATATTTCCAATGTTAGCCGAAGGTACAAGGATATTATGTCATCCGATAAGTTCAGAATGTTTCATTGTCATTCATGCATTATATACATATAATATATTGGATTGGGTTGCACGTTCCGCAACATATATAATATATGGATATATATATAATATATGGACGGGTTGCACGTTTACATTGTGCATAACATATATATATATATATATATATATATCATATATATATATATATATATATATATATATATATATATATATATATATATATATATATATATATATATATATATTTACATTTATAACATTTAGGCACGTGTATTAGGACATAGCCATTTCGCTAGTCGGCCATCGTTTCGATTGATATGTATCTCTGTTATATTATTTCTTATGCTTGACATACTCAGTACATCAGTCATACTGACGTCCCTTTTGTCGGGGGACGCTGCATTTCATGTCCGCATGTTTAATTAAAAAGGGTGACAGTTCGCACTGGTTGGTTGGTGGTTCAGCTGGTATTGGAGCACTCTACTTGTTTCAGAGTTGCAGTCTGATCGTGGTATGTTATTTTGTATATGCACTTGGGTATAGCATGACCATGTCCCGCCCTTGTGATGTCGTGTATTCTTTAGAGGCTTGTAGACAGATGTCATGTGTATAGTAGTCATGTGAGGCCTTGTCGACTGTGGCATATATGTCAGTAGGATATTCAATAACGACCCTTGTGGCCATGATTGATTTCGGTTAGCTGGTAAGAATATGAAGAGCGGCGCTTGGACAGGTAAGGTCCGAGTGCCCATCATGGCCCTCCGGTTGGGGTCGTGACAAACTTGGTATCAGAGCGGGTCTGTCTTAGGGATGTCTACAAACCGTGTCTGGTAGAGTCTTATTTATGGGTGTGTAGCGCGTCACACTTATAAGCAAGAGGCTACATGGCATTTAGAATTGTCTCATTCCTTCATAATCTAGATCGTTTGATAGAGCCTAGTCGTAAGAACATTTATTCCTAATCGTATGTTCCCATTTGAAATTGCAGAAATGTCTATGACGAGCAAGACCCAGGTTAACAAGAGTGTGTGCATTATCATAAGGGAAGATATTAGACAGGTACCACCCGCTGGTACGGGTCGGAGGGCTACGAAAGTAGAAAAAAGAGACGTGAGTTACACTATGGAGTTAGACCCATCAGAAATCATGGAATCTATTGAGGAGGATCCATCCAAAGATCCATATGAGTCACCCGCTCGGACACTCTCGGTTCTTCCAACGAAAGTTGGGGTGAGGGTGGCTCCAGCCTCACCAAGGGCTTTAGTTTCAGTATCGGGCCCCATTGATCATGGTGTAAGTGGGGTAGCACAGGGATGGACACAGCCGGGTTCCCTTCAGATGCAATGCCGTGATAGGGTATTCATTTCATTTACTGACCCCGACTATTCTGAGGTTCCGGATAGTCCACAATCTTGGGGGTCCGTTAATCAGGGCTCGCCGGTCTATGTTATGGGATACGTGGAGGAGGAAGAAAATAGGCAGATAGGAGAAGGCGAGTGGTTAGTAAGGATAAGAGGGTTCCACTTCAAAGTGTGTCTGATCGAGGTTCATATATAGGACCAAGATAGGATAGTACATGAACACTAACATGATCACAACATTATCCTAGCACCTATCATAATAATCCATAAGATTATTAAATTAGCACCTTTAAATAAATTATGTATTGTGCTTAACCAATATATGGTTATATGTTTGGATTAATCGAAGAAGTATAAGGATTTTGTATGTGGATTGATAAGATTGTTGTACAGTTTAGTGTTGTGAAGATATGGGTATGTTTTTATGTGATAAAAAAATGATGATGTGAAGTATATTAATGATGAATGTTCACTAGTATGTCTATGTCTACATGAAATGAATATGTGTATATGATTTGGGAAATTAATGGGAGCCTCATGTATGCCTGGACTGGTTTTGTTGGATGGAGTGATGGTATGTAGGCAAGTATATTGAAAGGGACTGCCTAGTTGTTTTCATGCACTAGTTCATTGTGTCCAAAGTCACCTAAGTTTGTTTAGCATATAGGCTTGTATATCTATTTTTCCATCTTTGTAGTCTTGAATACATGACTATTTGTTTTGAACTACAAGTGATAGCATGTTGAGTCTGTATAAGCCATTCATGTCTCTCATATGACTTCTACTGACAATTTAAGTTAGGCAACCATTTGTATGCTCTAAATGTTATTCTTATCCCACTCATATGTGTATTTCTTGTGTGTTGGTGTGTGTATATTTGCCTCAGTGTCATACATGGTTATGATATGTCCTTATTCTGTGATCTGGACATTGTTAAATGACTTATTTATATTTTAGTCTAAGTTAAGAACACTAGTCTTTCATGGCTCAAAGTGATGTCCATCTAAGTCATGGTACCATGTTAAACATCATGTCTGCCCATTTCTATGTGTTCAGTCTAAAAATATTAGTTTGAAATCTCATCACCTAGTTTAATACCTATTTGAATGAAGTCTAAAACATGGGAAGTTGTATGTCATATAGTGTTTTGGATGATCATGTCTTGGATAACACATGATTATGGTAGTTTTTATGCTTGTTAAAGTGACATGCTTACATGCTATAAATGTGCTAAAGTACTATGTCAAGTGCTTGGTTTGCATCTGTCTAATTAGAAGTTTTAAGTTAAGCCAGGCATGTTGACCTAAAGGATAGATAAAAGACTAATTTGGACTATTTGAATCTACCTCCTTGTTTTGACTTTGCCCTGCTTATGTATATCTTATCTCATGTTCTGTTCATATGTATTAGCCTTAGTGTCACATCATTTTGCTTTGTCTCTGTCCCTGCAGACGTAAGTCTTGGTAAGTAACCTGTTTGCATTCTCAACTTAAAATGATAAACATTAAGTCTTTTAGAAACTCAGGGCGAGGTCTAACTATGTTAAAATGTCATGTTGAATATCATGCTTATATACTTTCATATGTTAGTCTGGAAATGTTAACCTGAAGTCTGAATCACCTAATCTAATGCATTGTTGGATAAAGTCTAAAATATGAGAATTGTATGTCACATAACATTTGATAACCAGTTCCTAGATAGTACATGTTTGGATTGCTCCCATGCTAAGTTGAAAATGATAAGTTACATACTAAAAGGTCGTGCTAAGTACTCTAATATGCATATGCCTAGGTATAATATAAGTTGGCTCATATTTGTTAATCTAAATAGATAGATCAAAGGGATAATTTGGTTAATTGCATATGTTCTAGGAGTAATGTAGTGATAAAGATATTAGTTAACATGTAGAACTATATCAACTGTGATGTGCTAAGTTCAAATCATATTCTCCTATGACTTTGTGCATGCTTTAGATTATGTGATGATTTTGAGTTCTAAATTGCCATGACCAAGGCTATGTTCCTCTCTGTCCTATGTCCTAATTGACACACTAAACACCATGACTCTGAACTAACATGAGAATCATTCTAATTGGATCCTGCATCTTACTTCTTATCCTGTACAATGCATGAAACAACCGTCTTTAACCTGTTTGGGCCTTGGTGAAGTATTTGAGATTGATGTGTATACATGTTCAGTTAACACATTATATGTGAGCTTTAATAGAAAGAATTAGATCAAGAGTGTTATCATAGTGGTCTGCTAAACTGCCAAGTGAAAAGATATGGTCCTAAGTTTGATTATAGAAAGCATGGTTGTTTTTTTTAGGTTAGAGTCAGTCTGATAAAGTCTAAGTATGAGCATGTGTATGAACTAAGTTCTCATCTCTCTTTACAATTGACCTATATGTTTATAATTTGCCTAAGTATTATTGTGTTCTTCCCAGATACTGGTCTAGGTGGAAGGATGTGTTACATTACCTAGGATGCCTTCAACATGTTTAACTTGGTCTTCCCTCTCCTATTTGGTTTAGTTGTTAAGTTGTACAAGAGAGTAGTTAGAGGGTAATGTAAAGTAAGGACTGAAATCTGAAAAGCTATATGCTAAATGATAATTTTGGGTGTTTTGTTTGTTCAGCTTATGTCTGATTTCTCCACCATGCTCATGTGTCTTGCTTCAAATTTATTTGCTTTTTCAGAGTACTTAATGTCAATTGTTTAAACTAAAACATAGATTCTTACATACTTAGTTATTACACCAAAGTCAGTAGTTTGATTTAGCATATGTGTGGACCAATTTTCTGAGGCAGAAGAGGATGTCTCATGTTTACTTGTTTCAAGGATCATACTTGTAACCCTTGTTAACTATGTATATGCTTGGCCTGATCTGAAGCTTGAATCTAGTCCTTGTGTTCACCCAAACATGCTTCCCCAATCCTTCTTATTTTCAACCTGTTAAGGGTGAACCACTTTAGCAAGATACATTTTCTGGTTGTCTATTTCCTTATATGTGCCCAAAATGATCATCTGAAATGGTTCAAATACTAGCTGTGAGACTGTGAAGTTAGAAGGAACCTGGGAACTTGATCTAAATTAGTCATGGGATAATAAAACAGTTGAAGCATGATTATTTACACTAATTTGTTTATTGTTTTAATAGTTATGATGCATATAGGACTTTAAACTAGATGTCAGGACTCTTCATCTTCTTTGCCTGCTGTTTGAATATGAAGGATGCATGAGATATACTACAGACATAGGCAAGAGTCCATCAACCTATTAACTTTCTATTTAAGCAATTGGCTAAGTGAAGATTGCTTCACACAAGATTACTGAATACTAGAACTGGAAGGTGGCACTATGTGTTTATTTAATTTTGTATGTGGAGTTGTAGGAGGTGTTACATGCTTATAAAATAGCATTGAGTGATGTATCTTACTCATGAGATCAAGATAAAGCTTTGAATAGTTCAACCCAACTTCATTATGATTTTCTCTGGGTCAAGGGTTCCTCCTTGTCATTTCTCTAAGCTATGGAAACCCTTTAAGTACATGCAATTGGCCTGAACTTGAGTTTGTTCTTTGGAAGTGGTCATCGATTTATATGTATTTTCTCACTATTTTAAATGATAATCTGAATTAATCTATGAGTGTCTTATCCCCTGTTTTGATGAATTGGAGTGACAATAGTACCATAGAAGACCACATAGTAATGCAAATATTTCAAATGTAGGGTACTGTAAGTATGTAGCTGCTTTAGTTGCCTGGAATTGGTTCAAGTTAGTTAGGTTTGTCACTTTGTCGTCATGACTGGCTGAACAATGAACCTATAGTCTATTTGATATTTCCTCTCTTGCTTTTATTGTATTTGATCATCCGTGTGTTCATTTTATTATGACAAGAATTAGATATGTCACCCCAACATTCGAGAACGAATGTTTCTAAGGGGGAGATGATGTAACACCTCGTACTTTCGGGTGATGGTTTGAGCACATAAGCGTAGGCAAGTAGACCCGGGCCTCGGGGAATTTATGTTATATTTACGTATGCTAATAAAGAAATTAGTAAATAAAAGGATGTGATCCTGAAATAATTTAGAATTTAACAAATGTGACGACGGAGATTAATAATAATAGTTGTATATCCCCAAAAGAGGTTATGGACTAGTGTTATATTACAAAATTATGACATTGAGTATAAGAAGGTTTTATAAGTCATCACGATTTAAGTGAAGTGGGGTCAAGAAATTAATTGTGTATAATTAATTAATTGTGGGATTAATTAATCTTAATGGGGATAATATTTAGTGGTACGTTAAGTGTAACATTGTAACAAAGCATCTCAATGACTAAGCCTAATAGGCAAATCATGGTGGCAGCCTGGGAGATTCACAAGTCTCCACGCATTCACCCCTTCTCTATTATTAAAATGCCTTCATCTCTTAAGCATCTGTAGAAAATTTTCCTTGGAGAAGTAGTTGTTACACTTCTATCAGGGGGAGTAAATCTCAATTGGTAGCCTCTGAAAATTCTCGGCCGAATTAGGAGATTTTCCGTAAGCTTTTGCTCGCCCAAAAGGAGGAAACATTCCTGGTGTTTTGGACCTTAGCTCCAGCGAATTCGAATCCTTGAACAAGCTTGAACACTCAAAAATCAAGCAAAGACCTTGAGTTTCAAGGAAGTTCTAGCTCAAGTCAATTTTGGGTCCTGTTTTCGCTCGTCGAAATCCGATTTGGGTAAAAGGTTGTCGGACGACGCTCGTCGCTATGCTAAAAAGAGGTAATCCTTCCTGTCTTAAGATTATACAAGTTATGAAGCCTGATTCTTGCTAGTACTTGCTAAAGTGAGTATCAGAAATGTTAGGACTTGTTGGGCATTGTTGGGGCTGCCTATATGGAGTTGTAGGTTGAGTATGAAATTGCTTAATGGTTATGGATATTGTAGCAGTTAAGGAGGAGGATTAGGAAGGCTGATTGTTTTTGCTACAGGTATAAGTTTCCATAACACGTACAATGTGTTCGATAAAATATCTCAATGAATTTATTAATAGTATATTGATCCGATTATGATTTAAATCATCTGTATGATATAGATAATCATTCATAGAGCTTACAAGGACCCGTGGAACTTAAATAACTTCAATAACAAGGTATGCAAGACTCTTTCTTCCTTTTGACATGTTCTATGTATGAAACGTAACCATAATGTTGTTCATAAATTACTCTACTCTTAGTAGTTAAGGAATGTTCATATTATTAATTCCTATGTTAAAAGCGTGTCTAAATATGTCATAAATCTTTATTGCAGTATGTGGGAAAGATGTTGATATTCCCAATGTTAGCCGAATGTACAAGGATATTATGTCATCAGATAAGTTCAGAATGTTTCATTGTCATTCATGCATTATACACATATAATATATTGGATCGGGTTGCATGTTCCGCAACATATATACATATATCATATATTGGATCGGATTGCTCATTCCACAATATATATACAAAGACAAAATCGAGGCATTGATCAAAGAAGGAGTCATCCGATTAAAAGGAGCTCCCCCTAATGTAAACAATAACCCTTTGTCAAATCATGATAATGCCAATGTGAACATGATTACCGTTGATCAAGAAAATAATTTGGAAGGGACTATTGTACCAGTCCAGAAAGATGAAAAGGTTGAAGAATCAGGCACCGTTTGAAGTGGAAGTGCTTCCTCCGAAGCCGCGGATCATGACACCGTCTTTTGACACCAAAACTGTTCCTTGGAGTTATTCGACTGGGGAAAGGAGCAGGGGAAAAGAAAAATAGGTTGTAGAATTTGTCGTCGCTAGTATGACAAGATCTGGGCGGTATTATGCCCCTGCAGGAGTAGCGCGAGGAGTGCCAGGAAAGGAAGACAATAAAAAAAGGGCCATAACAGAGGCCGAAGTGGAAGTGTTCTGGAGGAAAATGCCAACTAATGAATATTCCGTTGTAGACCACCTGAAGAAACGCCGGCCCAAATTTCTTTGTTATCGTTATTGATGAACTCCGCAACCCATGGGCGTGCTTTGTTGGAGGTACTAAAAGAAGCTTATGTTTCGAGGGAGACCACCAAGGACAATCTCTTGGCCTTGGTCGGATAAATTTTAGAGGCCCATAAAGTCTCTTTTCATGACAAAGAATTGCCGTCTGAAGGCTTGGGGCACAACAAAGCGTTGAACATAAATGTAAAGTGCATGAACAAGTTCATCTCTAGAGTGTTAATTGATGGAGGCTCAGCTGTCAACATCTGTCTTGTGGCAACTTTCCGAGCCCTGGGAATTAACATCGAGAAAATTCGCGAAAGACATGTAAGGGTTAAAGGCTTTGATGGAGCCCAAATGGGCGTTATGAGGAAATTAATTTGACATTGGAAGTAGGACTTGTAGAGTTGGTCGTGGAATTCCAAGTGTTAGACATATCTACTGACTACAACTTGCTGATGGGAAGACTTTGGATCCATATGGCTGGTGCAGTCCCTTCTACCCTACACCAGAGCTTGAAGTTTATCTGGAATCATCACGAGGTCGTGATACACGGAGAATGAAGCAATTCAATATATCCTGAAAGCCAAATCTCCGTTGTGGAAAGTGTGGAGAGGTTGGATGGATTTGTTTTCCATATCAGTGAGATTGCATGTGCTTCTAAAGCTGAAAAGCTGAAATTACCCCGGGTTCTCACAATGGTGGCCCAGGAAATGTTGAAAAATGGCTTTAAGCATGGTCGAGGCCTCGGATTGAACTTGGAAGGTGTAGCGGAGCCGATTCATCTGCTCAGTAAAAATGATACTTTTGGTCTCGGATACGAACTCACTCATGAAGAACTCTTATCGACCAATTCTTGAAGGAACATAGATACTCCCTTGTCGAAGCCTGATTCACCTCTGAATCAGTCATTTGCCAAAGCATGCGCTGCTAAGGAATCAAAAGAAGACGATGCAGACAACCTCATTGCAAGGACTCAAAAGTCTTTTCATTGCTGAAGAAGAGGCAAAATGCAATGTAATTCTGGATGATTACGCTGAAGACCCAACCATTTGGGATGCAGAGCAGAGAGATATTTTGAAAAAATGGACATGTGCCCCGGCCCTGTTTCTCCGGGGAGCTTGGTAGAAATTGTATTAGTACTTAATGAAACAATGCGATTCAAATTGAGGCATGAATCACATTTATGCATTTTAATGTGTTTTGCCTCCACCTTTTGAAAGCTTAAATGACAAATCCGCATTGCTTTTGCGATTTCAAAATACATTTTGTTTAATAATTTTCTTTTCTCTTTCAGTATGCAAACTAATAAATATGTCGATAATGTGAATGTGACATGTAATGAAACAAACAAACAAAATCCAAACAATGAACAAGACTTCAAAGAGTATGAGGAAGACTCACATCCGGAAGAATTGACCGAAGAATTGGAGCATTTTGAGAATAAGCCAAAGCCAAATTTGGATGAAACGGAGGCAGTAAATTTGGGAGACGCAGAACATGTGAAGGAAACAAAAATCAGCGTCCATTTGAGCACCGCACAAAAGAAAGAATTGGTGGATCTTTTGAGGCAATATATCGACGTATTTACGTGGTCTTATGACGACATGCCAGGTCTGAGCACAGATATTGTTTCACATAGATTACCTATTGAGCCATTTTGCCCTCCGGTGAAGCAAAATTCTAGGAAAATCAAGCATGATTTGAGTTTAAAAGTCAAGAAAGAAGTCTCCAAGCAATTGGATGCAAAGGTCATTCGAGTTGCAAGGTACCCCACTTAGCTAGCCAACATTGTACCTGTGCCAAAGAAAGATGAGAAAATATGGATATGCGTGGGTTATCGGGATCTCAATAAAGCTAGCCCGAATGATGATTTACCTCTCCCAAATATTTACATACTCATTGATAACTGTGCAAAGCCTGAATTACAGTCATTCGTTGATTGTTTTGCTGGTTACCACCAAATCCTGATGGATGGGGAAGATGCAAAAAAAACAGCATTCACTATACCTTGGGGAATATACTATTACTTGGTAATGTCGTTCCGACTCAAGAACGTATGTGCCACTTACATGAGAGCCATGACTACTATTTTTCATAATATGATCCATAAGGAAATCGAGGTCTATGTGGATGACGTTATTATCAAGTCACGAAGGACTTCAGATCACTTGACTGATTTGAAGAAATTCTTTGACCGACTGAGACAGTACAATCTGAAGTTAAATCCTGCAAAATGTGTATTTAGTTTCCCTGCTGGGAAGCTATTAGGTTTCATCATGAGTAGAAGGGGCATTGAATTGGACCTCTCAAAGAAAAAAGCTATTCAAGACTTGCCTCCTCCAAAGAGTCGAAAGGACGTGATGAGTTTTCTTGGTCATCTAAATTATATCAGCAGGTTCATAGCGCAATCAACGGTGATATGTGAGCCAATATTCAAGCTGCTGAAGAAAGACACTGTTACCAAGTGGACAACAAATTGCCAGCAAGCTTTTGATAGAATCAAGAAATATATGTCTAATCCGCTTGTGTTAGTGCCTCCGGAACCCGGAAGGCCTTTGTTATTATATTTGTCTGTATTAGAAAATGCATTTGGATGTGTGTTGGGACAACACGATGAAACAGGAAAGAAGGAGCAAGCTATATACTACTTGAGCAAGAAGTTCACACCTTATGAAGCTCTGTATACTTTGTTGGAACGCACTTGTTGTGCCTTGACTTGGGTTGCACAAAAGTTTAGACATTAGTTGTCTGCATATACCACTTATCTCATCTAAAAAATGGACCTGCTCAAATACATTTTTCAGAAGCCCGTGCCTACCGGGAAGCTAGCAAAATGGCAAATCTTGCTAAGTGAGTTTGACATCATATATGTTACTCAAAAGGCCATCAAAAGACAAGATCTAGCTGATCATCTTGCTGAAAACCCCGTAGATGAAGAATACATGCCTCTCCAGACTTATTTTCCGAATGATGAGGTATTGTTTGTTGGAGAAGATATCTCAGAAGGATACCTGGATTGGAGAATGTTCTTTGATGGAGCTGCAAACTTAAAAGGAGTTGGTATTAGAGCAGTCTTGATTTCAAAATCGGGTTAACACTACCCAATCTCGACGAAACTCAGATTCCCATGCCCAATAATATAGCAGAATATGAAGCTTGTATACTCGGACTTAGAATAGCCGTTGATATGAATATACAAGAATTGTTGGTTATCGATGATTCAGACTTATTGATTCATCAGGTACAAGGCGAATGTGCCACCAAGAACGTGAAGATACTTCCTTACCTGCATTGCGTAAAAGAATTTTGCAAAAGGTTCAGCGAGATAGAATTCAAGCATATCCCACGCACTCAAAATGAATTTGTTGATGCTCTGGCAACTCTGTCCTCAATGATTCAACATCCGGATAAGAATTACATTAATCCTATCAAGGTGAACTTGTTGGATCAACCGGCCTATTATTTCCACGTAGATGAAGAACTGGATGGAAAACACTGGTACCACGACATTAAGAGGTATCTCAAAGCAGACGAATATCTATAAGGCATAATCGGCACTCAAATGAAGACACTTCGGAGGTTAGCAAACCATTTCTTCCTAAACGGAGAAGTCCTTTATCGGAGGACTCCAGATCTAGGTTTGTTGAGATGTGTCGATGCCCGAGAGGCAAGCAGTTTAGTTGAAGAGATACATGGAGGCACGTGCGGGCCTCATATGAATGGTTCTACTTTAGCAAAGAAGATTCTGTGAGCAGGTATTTTTGGATGACTATGGAAACAGATTGCCTTCGCTTGTTGCAAAAGCGCCATAAGTGTTAGATTCATGGCGACTTAATTCGGGTACCTCCTAACGAGTTCAATGTGACGAGTTCTCCTTGGCCATTTGCAGCTTGGGGCATGGATGTCATTGGTCCTATTGAACATGCTGCATCAAATGGACACAGATTCATTCTAGTGGCGATTGACTACTTTACAAAGTGGGTAGAAGCATCGTCACACAAGTCAGTGACGAAGAAAGTGGTAATGACTTTGTCCGCAATAACGTCATTTGCCAATTTGGAATCCCCGAGTCGATTATAACAGATAACAGAGCCAATCTCAACAATAATTTGATGCATGAGGTATGTGAGAAGTTTAAGATCACTCACCGCAATTCCACTCCATATCGGCCTCAGATGAATGGAGCAGTCGAAGCAGCCAATAAAAACATCAAGAGAATACTGCAGAAGATGGTTGATAATTACAAACACTGGCATGAGCATTTTCCCTTTGCACTTTTGGGATATCGCACTACAATCAGGACTTCTACTGGGCAATGCCGTATCTTTTGATCTATGGAACAGAAGTTGTGTTACTAGTAGAGGTAGAAATACCATACTTGAGAATTATTCAAGAAACCGAGTTGAGCGAAGCCAAGTGGATACATAATCAGTACGAGAAATTGATGCTGATTGATGAAACATGGCTGAACGCAGTTTGTCACGGGCAACTTTATCAGAACAGAATGACCAAAGCTTTCAATAAGAAAGTAAAACCAAGAATTTTCAAATCGGGGCAATTGGTGTTAAAACGTATATTCTCGCAGCAAAATGAAGCTAAAGAAAAATTTGCATCTAACTGGCAGGGGCCTTACATGGTTCACCAGTGCTAACTGGAGGGGCCCTAATCCTAGCTGAAATGGACGGCGAAGTATGGCCAAAAGCTATCAACGCAGATGCAGTGAAAAGATACAACATTTAGGAATTTTTCAATGTAAATGCACTTTCTATGTTGTAAAAGTTATGCTCCCTTGGCGGGATACGCTAAGAACCCATGTCGGTTCCGTCTCTTTAAAACACAAAATCTCCCAAAAAAACCCATTTACTTATAACATGAACTACGTTATGACCTAATTTCCTTAGCGGGATACGTAGGCGGCTCACATTGGCTTCGGTCCCATTTTAGAAAACCTTACAATCCCATTTTGCTTGTAACGAACTATGTTATGACCTGATTCCCTTGTTGGGATACGTATGCGGCCTATATCGGCTTCGGTCACACCATTAGAAAATTGTCCTCCTTTATCCTGCATGTAACAAAGTATGCCCATCTGATCGCCTTGAAAGAACAGGCAAGCAACCCACACAAGACTCAGTCTCGTCCAGTTGAAAGTTCAGCATACTCACATACTAGAACCTAGGGCAAATTTTAAGGGTTCACTGCAAGAAGATGCCAATAGACATGGAAAAGTGTTGGCCAACTAAGTCTTCATTCAGAAGAAGGATTTTGGACAAGACGTTTGATTTGTTTCACTGCATGTCACTATTTGAGAGTTCAACATTAATTATTATTATTATGCATACTTTCTTATAAGCAAATTATTTTCAACAAATATTTTTCATTAACAACTAGACAAGACTGGAAATTAGACAGAGGCTACATGTCTGAACCAGTGGGACGTTCAAGTATCAAGAGCTAAAGCTACAAAGTCAACGCGAATCAACCTCCCCTCCCCCAAACTCACAAATTTCTTTGAGTGCAGATCTTCAGGTCGAAAGAGGTAGGGAAGCCGCAACATTTATGTTCAATTTCGCACAAAACTTTCGCATCGCAGCTCACCACGAGGATCACGTTCCAGTTTTGCGTCTGTACAAAAACATCATCTTAACCTACAGGGTCCCAACTGCGTTATGTCTGTGCAAAGATGGTATTTCGACTCACAAGGTCACATTCTCACCCTCATCTTACATTACTTATATCCACGCATTAACTTTTCATCCAGGTTGAGTTTGCAAGAATTTCAACATAGTATTTCAGCCTTAGGGTCATGTCATTTTGCATTACGTCTATACAACGAAGACATTTTGCATTACGTTTGGACAATGACGTCATTTTACATTTCGTATGTGCAAGGATGACATTTTGCATTACGTATGGACAAGGACGTCATTTTACATTGACATTTTGCATTATGTCTGGACAAGGACACCTTTGTATTTCGTCTGTACAAGGACGTCTGTCGCGCTCGTTTTTGACCCGCGGGCTTCACGACGTGATGGCTCGATTCTCTCTAGATTGAATAAAAATGCTTGCTTTTGGAGTCGCCAGCTAATTATTTTAAGGTGAATTAGGGCACCAAAATGCTAACTAAAAATACAAAATAACTCCAATTTTGTGATCTGCGAAACTAATGAGATTCTAGGTAAGGGTTCTCTATTATCCTAAAGAGAACGGGTTAGACATCCTTTAAGATCCGCTAACTTACGGTTATCCAATCAAACTCAGGTTAATTATTGTACTAAGAAAATGCATGTTTAAAAATATAAAGTTAAAATGATGTTGCAAGTATTTAATGAAATGATGCATTTTGTACAAGTATGCATTTGTATGGCATTAATATACATGTAAAGCTGAAAAAGTACGTATTTGTATGAAAATTGATAAAAATGCATGCAAGGTGATTTTTATGGGCGACAAGCCTAAAAATAGATAAATTAGCGATTTCGATTTTAAAACTAACCGAGCCTAAAATAAATGAACTAGCGATGGGCTTCATGTTTTAGACTACCCTATTAATTAATTATAAGTATACCTATTCTAAACATTTCAATAATTTCAAAGTACAATACTATTACAATACAAAGTGAAATAAAGCTGAATTAAAAAGGTAAAGAAAAACAACAAAATAAATAATCTCCGAGGGGTATTTGCATTCTTTGACTTTATTCCTTGCAAGCTGTCAAGAACAAACGGTTAGAAACAATTGAATATACGTAACTTCAGATCCGTATCCAAAACAATAAATGTTTTTTATTACGAAGGACTCAGACTTAAATTTTGAAAAGATCATTCCAATCACGTCGTGGCTGCGAACATATGACTCGTTGGTCATTTTAGTTGTCTTGCCTACCGAACATGTTGGTCTCTCGGGTGAAAAAGATTTAAGTTTCATCATTGCCCAGAAGTTTTATTTTCCGTCTTTACAACAATGGAGGCTAAAAAATCGACGAATATTTTTTCATCGGCCATATAGTATCATGCTCAAATCAGTAAAACAAACCAAAAACAACAAACTAAAACCGAGAAGCAATTTCCGAAAAGACGCGGCCTCGAATTCAATTTCATTGGCCTAATCTAGTATTAGTTCAAATCAGTAAAATACCAAAACAGCAAACTGAAACGGAGAAGCAATTTTCGAAAGAGCGCGACCTCAAATTCAATTTCATTAGCCAAAGTGCAGTATTTGTTCAAATATGTAAAACAATAAGATATCCGTGTACGGATGTTTAAATACCAAAATAAACCAACAGTTTGCAATTGAAACGTCCGACCCAAATTCTGAAATTTTCGGACCGAGCAGGATTTGAATGTTTCTGAAAAATCCGACCCGAGACTGAATAGTGACACGACCAGATTTAGGGTCGACCCGACCCGGAATCGAACAACTCTTTTTTTTTTTTTTTTGAATTTTCAGATAACCAACAACAAAATATTAAACACAAAAAAATCTTAAATTATTACTAGACCCGGGCTGAATCGACCTGAATCAGCAAAACCGACCCAAAATAGAAATCGACCCACAGTTTTTCTTGGATTTTCATATAGCCAACAACATAATATTAAACACAAAAATCTGGAAATTTACTCAAACCGGATCGACCCGACCCGAATCGTATGTTTCAACCCGAATCCATTTCTTTCCAAATTTCAGATAACCAACAACAAAATATAAACACAAAATCTGAAAATTTCATCCAAATCGGGTCGACCTGACCCGGATCAGTGACCCGACCTGAATCGATTTCTTTCCAAATTTCATATAACCAACAAAAAAATATAAACACAAAATCTAGAAATTTTACCCGTCGGAACAGTAATCGAGATAGAGCAATGACCGACCCGTCCGGATTGTTCTTGATTTTTTAGCACTTCTACCGAGAGAAACCAACCAAAACAACGATCGAAAAGTGAAATCTCGAATCCGGCCCAAAATAAAAACCAACAAACCGATCGAAAACCACCAACAAATCAACCGGAAACCACCAACAAAAAGTACCGAATAACACCAACAAAAAGAACATAAAACCACCAACAAAACAACTTTCCGAACCTCTTTTTTACGAACTTAGGTCCTCCCCTAGAAATCCCCTCTTTTCTGATTCGGACTCCACAAGAACTATACCCGAACCTCCCCCTAAGATAAAGAACAATGGGGTGTTTTTATAGATGAAAAAAATGGGTTTGAATTTTAAAATAAAGGCCAAAAGTGACGAGTTTTGGAGCGGATTTTAGGGGATAAGAGTATGGGGGTGTCAGGGGCAGAGGGGGTTGGTGGTGGTGCCGTGTGAGGTGACCGGCGTGTGGGGTTACGGGTATGGGTGAGGTGCGGCGGATTGGGTGTGTTTGGTGAAAAGGGGGGAAAATAAAGAAATGGATTGGGCTTTGGGGGTTGTGGGTTCTTTCAGTTGGGCTTTGGCCGAAAATTGGGTGGCCAAATGGGCTGCCCCTTTTAAAATTGGTGTTTGTGTTGGGTTGGGAAATAAATGGGTTGTTTTTATTGTAATGGGTTGAGTATAAATTGTTTTGGGGGAAATGAAATGGGTTATGGGTTTAACATATAAAAAGGGGTTTTATTATATAAAAAGAAACCTTTGCAAAATTTATAAATTGTAAAAGATGACAATATGATAAAAATATAATATTTGCGAAATGCTTGGTGCTAAAATAAAAATAAAAATGCGATGTCGTTTTGCGAAAATAAAAATAACATACAATATTAGGATAAAAGTATGATTATGATATAAAAATGCAAATGACAATAGAAAATGCAAATAATAATAATAATGATGATATATATACATATATATGCCTATATTTTAAAATTGTTTAAAGGTGTCAAAAATATTTGAAATTGCAAATAAAATCATAAAATATGGGACAAAATTGGGTGTCAACAGATGCCCCTCTTTGGCCGGATACGATGAAAGAGTTTTCGGCCAAAGAAGTTGACTGAGTAGCCAATTTTGTCCTGATCATCGGGACTCGAGAGAAGGTTAGGGATGCGTGGAAAGAAATAGAATCTCGAGTTTGAGAGAAGTTGCAAAAGATGGCGCAGATTCAAGAAACATTGCCCAGTGTCGAGTTATGATGACAATGGTTGCAAATATGGCGAGATACTGGGGGAAGGGCGGAACAACGTTCGAAGTACTTCCGTGATGCAGATGACGTTGTTGCATAGGCGTAATGAGATAGCGTCGTTGCTTAGACGTTATGCAGATGGCGTCGTTGCATATGCGTGACAGAAATTAAAATACCTGCATTAGAAGGTGGACGCCTGACTGAAATTAGAATACGCGCATTGGAAGGTGGGCGCATGACTGAAATTAAAATACCCGTATTGGAAGGTGGGCACCTGATAAAAATTAAAATACCCGCATTAGGAGGTGGGCGCCTGACTGAAAATAAAATACCCGCATTATAAGGTGGGCGCCTGACAAAAATTAGAAATACCCGCATTAGAAGGTGGGTGCCTGATTGAAATTAAAATACCCGCAGTAGGAGGTGGGCGCCTGACTGAAATTAAAATACCCGAATTAGGAGGTGGACTCTTGACTGAAATTAAAATACCCGCATTAGGAGGTGGACGCCTGACTGAAATTAAAATACCCGCATTAGGAGGTAGGCGCCTAACAGAAATTAAAATACCCGTATTATAAGGTGGGCGCCTGACAGAAATTAGAAATACCCACATTAGAAGGTGGACTCCTGACAGAAATTAAAATACCCGCATTAGGAGGTGGGCGCCTGACTGAAATTAAAATACCCGCATTAGGACGACCGAAATAAACACCCGCATTATGAGGTGAGCGCCTGACTGAAATTAAATACCCGCATTAGAAGGTGTGCGCCTGACTGAAAATAAAATACCCGCATTATGAGGTGGGCGCCTGACTGAAATTAAAATACCCGCATTAGGAGGTGGGCGCCTGACTGAAATTAAAACCCAAATTATGAGGTGGGCGCCTGACTGAAATTAAATACCCGAATTATGAGGTGAGCGCCTGACTGAAATTAAATACCCGAATTATGAGATGGGCGCCTGACTGAAATTAAATACACGAATTATGAGGTGGGTGCCTGAAATGACGTCGTTTCTTAGACGTGATGCAGATGTCATCGTTGCATAGACGAAATGTAATGACGTCGTTGCTTAGACGTGATGCAGATGTCGTCATTGTATAGACGAAATGAAATGACGTCATTGCTTAGACGTGATGCAGATGTGTGACCCTAAGGTCGAATTGCTATGTCATCAATCTAGATTAAAAGTTAATGCGCGGACATAAGCGATGTAAAAGGAATGGATAAGGATGAGAATATGACCTTGTGAGTCGAAATACCATCCTTGTATGGACATAGCAGTTGGGACCGTGTAGGTGAATATGATGTTTTTGTACGGACGCCCAATAGGAATGTGATCCTTGTAGGGCCTAAACTGCGATGCCGGAGTTCTTTGCCAAATTAAACACACATGTTGTGGCTTTCCTAACTTTGTCAACCTGAAGACCTGCACTCAAAGAAATTTGTGAGTTTGGGGGGCAGGAGCGGTTGATTCGCATTGACTTTGTAGTTTTTGCCCTTGACGCTTGCAAGCTCAGACTGGTTTAGATTGAAGACTTAGTTGTCTGGCATTTTTCCAGGTCCATTGGCATATTCTTGCACTGAACCCTTAAAATATGCCCCAGTTTCTGGTATATATGAAGATGATGAACTTCTAACTGGACAAAACCGAGTTTGTGCGGGCAACTTGCTTGTCCTATCAAGGCGATCATGTGAGCCTATTGCGTTGTGTGCAAGATAATGGAAGAAAATTTCCAATGATGTGACCGAAGCCGATATAGGCCGCCTACGTATTCCGACAAAGGAAATCAGGTCATAACGTAGTTCGTTATAAGCAAAAAAGGATTGTAATTTTTCTAAGAGTGGGACCGAAGCCGATGTGGCCGCCTACGTATCCCGCCGAGGGAATCAAGTCATGACGTAGTTCATGCAAGCAAAATGGCGATTGTGAAGTTTTCCAAAATGTGACCGAAGCCGATGTGGCTGCCTACGTATCCCGCCGAGGGAATCAGGTCATAACGTAGTTCATGTGGCATGAGAGATTTGTAATTTTTTAGAATGTTTTTTGGTAAAAAAGAGTGACTAGAGTTTGAAAAATGATGCAATTTTTTTTTTAAATATGAAAAAGACAGAATCACATCTTGACTTCAATTGATACCAACAATTAGTATTGTGCTTAGGGGCACCCGTTATTGCTTTCTGTATAACCGAGACTGGCTCCAGGGTAATTCATACAGCTTCAAATGCTACCTCAGACATACCTGAGTATCGACACTTGCTTCAAGCCAAGGTTTCGACATATACGCATCCTCATGTTTCAAATGCCCTCACTAAAAGAAAGTCCCTTTCTCACATGTATGTCAGTATTTTGAACTTTGGGACATCTAGAGAAGTACACTCACCCTCAGAAAGATGTGTAATGCATTTAATTGTGATACCATAGACTTGGCCGTCATGTGAGTATCCACTAATGTGAAAACCCTCAGTATAGGATCATGTAGGGCTTGTTATGGGTTTGTAATGTAGACTTAGTGAAAGGAAAAGATATCATTTGGGTAAGGAGTGACTAGTCCTTCCTTGAGCGTTGGAATATGTCTGCGCTTGTGTGCCTTGATGCCGATTTGCTTCTTTTTGCCCCCTTTGTTTTGTACAGACTTCTTTTGAATATTTTGTTTGAAGCATTTTTTTCCGAAGTTATTTCCTTTTTTTTTTTGATATTGTCGGGCCTTTTTGACTTCTTCTTTGTGTGAAGTCGTCCTTTTGTTTTGATTTCTTCTCCTCTTTTGGGAACATTGCAACTTCAACTTTTTCACCAATTTGCACATTTTTGATGCGCTCAAGGAGGTCGGGCAAGAGAGGGATAGAGAAAGGGTATAGGCATAAGATGTGGTTGTTAAAAAAATAGGCTTCAGGCTCAAAGGGGAAGTACTACAGATAATGTTATTTGGTACGCTGGAAAGGCTCAAACGGATCAAAGAAAGCCTACAATCCTTTCCTATACCAAGTGTTACTCAGGATTTCGCCTCAACAAACATTCGAGGCAAGTTCTAGATCACAATGCAATGCAATTGAACTTATTCTAAAACTCACCACACAATGCATATGAAACGATGAGGTTTGTTTTGTTCATATCTTAGAAGTATGCAACGCAATTTTTCAAGTGTCGCCATAGGCGTGAATAAGAGGTACCAAAAGAATCTATGATTTACCACGAAGTCAGTCTTCTCCGCTTGTTCTTTCCTATGCACACTCCTAACTGTGTTGGTATCAACAACATCAATCAATGATGCTTAAAATATTTTTGTAATTTTACTCTTTTTTTTTTGGATAAAGGGGTACCGAACCCAAGTAGGGCTGCCTACGTATCTCATCTTTGACGAGAATCAGGTGTGCGCAGTTCGTTCAGATAGTATATATAAAATGTATGCTTGAAAAAGAATTCATCCATGATAGGATAGTAAAAGTAAAAAACGGTATAAAATAGATGATTGTTCACTATGGGACGAATGCAAAGTAAAAAATAATTGTCCATGATAGGATGAATGCAATGAAAAAATGATTATCCACAATAGGATAAATGTAATGAAAAAAAAATGATTGTCCATTATAAGATGAATGAAAAGATTGGTAAACCATATATGTTCCTTTCTAAGGTGGATGCGGAGAAGTGCGTCCCTTTTTTCAGGTGGACTAGGAAGTGCGTCCCTTAGACAAGTTTGTTCCACTTTCGTTGGGTAGCATTCCGCAAGGACTAGATTGACATTTTTTTTATTTTTTTTATTTTTTTTAGTGGTGTCGAACCCGAGAAGGGTTACCTACGTATCACACCGTAGGGTGAGAATCAGACACTCGTAGTTCGTGAGGATATGTTGTAAAAAATGGTATGATATAAAGGAATTATGTAACGAAAATTAAGCATATCAATTGAATTTGCAAATATGTAAACAAAAACAAAAGTATAGACAAACTAGAGTGATGCCTCATTGAATCTAGTGTTGGCTGACTTTTCTAATCAAAACATCTTTCGGTCATCTTTGTGAAAACCTTTTGCTTTGTTCTTTTCTGGAGTATATCCAGAGATAATGTTTTAGAACGACCGCCCCCGACTGTTCGCGAGGACGATCTTCCTGTAAAAATAAGAGCACCGAGTGAAAGGAGGAAAGTCACAGAAAGAATAATAAAATGTGAAAGTATGATAGTATAGTCAAAGACTCCCCTGATTGATTTGTTCGGACTGGAGGTTGGATGACTTCTTTCAAAGTATCTCCCGGTCATCTTTGTAAATACTTTTTTTTCATGGGGTATTTCAGGGATGATGTTTTATAATGACCGCTCTCGACTGTTTGCGAGGACGGTCTTCCTGAAAAAATGAGAGACATGGGTGAAAGTAGGAAAGTCGCAAAAATAATAAAATGTAGGAGTGTGACAATATGGTCAAAGACTCCCCTGATTGCTTCACAAGGTCCGAGTCTTGATGTTCAAGAACGCTTTATCCTCTGGCAGTGACACAATTTCTGTCCCGAGGACCAAAAGATATGGCGTTGCCACAGTAGAAGTCTTGATTGTAGTGTGATAGCCCAAAAGTGCGAAAGACAAATATTCACGCCCAGAGTTGCAAGCGACATGGCATTATACGTATAGAATTGAAACAAGTAATTATTGCATTGAATAATATGTACAGAGTTAAAAGAAGAAAAATAGCAAACAAATTGTGCGGGAATTAAATGTGCGTCCTAACATGCATGGGCCTCTCTTATGCCAGAGGTGAGCCTAAACGCCAAATATGAGAGATTATGACGGATTAATCTAAGCTGTCAAACATAAATGCTTTTGTTGGAAATGAAGACAAAACGTATGTACATTTTCCAATATCGGCATGTCATGATTAGGCTTGGATGAGTCTATCATTATCACGCTACACATAATATGTTGATTTGTCGTTGGGTTGTGAGACCCGTCGACAATTTTGGTGGATTTGTTAACTGTGGAGTCAATGTCAATGATCGACCCACCTATGGTGTATGCATGCATGACTTAAAATAAAGGGTGGTATAGCTCTATCTTAAATTTTCTAAGATTTGGCTGACTAGACTCAAGGTTCCCGAGCGGACTACTCGAGTGAGAAGGCTACGCGGCCACCGGATGGTCCGGACACTCCGCGCATACGCCAACTCTCCTAAAATTTGGTAATTTGAAAGAAATTTTGCGGGTGAGCAAAACACACCTCGCGTGAAATGTGTGATAGTGTCAATTTTCGAGTGGAAGAAATATGAGCGAAATGCCAATTTAAAGAAAGCAGTAAGAGAATATAGCAATTAAAGCAGTTATGCAAAATTTCACAAATGAAACATATCAAAGCATTAAATCAAATAATGAGCAAAAAGTAAAGCGCAATAATAATTAACCTGATTTTGCTATGGTTAAGAACCTGAATTTCTCCAGCAGAGTCGCCAAGTTGTCACGTCCGTTTTTGACCCGCGGGCTTCGCAACGTGATGGCTCGATTCTCTCTAGATTGAATAAAAATGCTTGCTTGAGGAGTCGCCACCTAATTATTCTAAGGTGAATTAGGGCACCTAAATGCTAACTAAAAATGCAAAATAACTCCAATTTTGTGATCTGCGAAACTAATGAGATTCTAGGTAAGGGTTCTCTATTATCCTAAAGAGAAGGGGTTAGACATCCTTTAAGATCCGCTAACTTACGGTTATCCAATCAAACTCAGGTTAATTATTGTACTAAGAAAATGCATGTTTAAAAATATAAAGTTAAAATGATGTTGCAAGTATTTAATGAAATGATGCATTTTGTACAAGTATGCATTTGTATGGCATTAATATACACGTAAAGCTGAAAAAGTACGTATTTGTATGAAAATTGATAAAAATGCATGCAAGGTGATTTTTATGGGCGACAAGCCTAAAAATAGATAAATTAGCGATTTCCGATTTTAAAGCTAACCGAGCCTAAAATAAATGAACCAGCGATGGGCTTCATGTTTTAGACTACCATATTAATTAATTATAAGTATACCTATTCTAAACATTTCAATAATTTCAGAGTACAATACTATTACAATACAAAGTGAAATAAAGCTGAATTAAAAAGGTAAAGAAAAACAACAAAATAAATAATCTCCGAGGGGTATTTACCTTCTTTGACTTTATTCCTTGCAAGCTGTCAAGAACAAACGGTTAAAAACAATTGAATATACGTAACTTCAGATCCGTATCCAAAATAATAAATGTTTTTTATTACGAAGGACTCAGACTTAAATTTTGAAAAGATCATTCCAATCACGTCGTGGCTGCGAACATATGACTCGTTGGTCATTTTAGTTGTCTTGCCTACCGAACATGTTAGTCTCTCGGGTGAAAAAGATTTAAGTTTCATCCTTGCCCAGAAGTTTTATTTTCCGTCTTTACAACAGCGGAGGCCTAAAAAATCGACGGATATTTTTTCATCGGCCATGTAGTATCATGCTCAAATCAGTAAAACAAACCAAAAAAAGCAAACTGAAACCGAGAAGCAATTTCCGAAAAGACGCGGCCTCGAATTCAATTTCATTGGCCTAATCCATTATTAGTTCAAATCAGTAAAATACCAAAACAGCAAACTGAAACGGAGAAGCAATTTTCGAAGGGGCGCGGCCTCAAATTCAATTTCATTAGCCAAAGTGCAATATTTGTTCAAATATGTAAAACAATAAGATATCCGTGTACGGATGTTTAAATGCCAAAATAAACCAACAGTTTGCAATTAAAATGTCCGACCCAAATTCTGAAATTTTCGGACCGAAGCAGGATTTGGAATGTTTCTGAAAAATCCGACCCGAGACTGAATAGTGACACGACCGGTTTAGGGTCGACCCGACCCGGAATCGAACAACTCTTTTTTTTTTGAATTTTCAGATAACCAACAACAAAATATTAAACACAAAAAAATCTTAAATTATTACTAGACCCGGGCTGAACCAACCTGAATCAGCAAAATCGACCCAAAATAGAAATCCGACCCACAGTTTTTCTTGGATTTTCATATAGCCAACAACATAATATTAAACACAAAAATCTGGAAATTTACTCAAATCGGATCGACCCGAATCAGTGACCCGACCCGAATCGGATGTTTCAACCCGAATCGATTTCTTTCCAAATTTCAGATAACCAACAACAAAATATAAACACAAAATCTGAAAATTTATTCAAATCGGGTCGACCCGACCCGGATCAGTGACCTGACCCAAATCAGATGTTTCAACCCGAATCAATTTCTTTTCAAATTTCAGATAACCAACAACAAAATATAAACACAAAATCTGGAAATTACATCCAAATCGGGTCGACCTGACCCGGATCAGTGACCCGACCCGGATCGGATATTTCAACCCGAATCGATTTCTTTCCAAATTTCATATAACCAACAACAAAATATAAACACAAAATCTAAAAATTTTACCCGTCGGAACAGTAACTGAGATAGAGCAATGACCCAACCCGACCCGGATTGTTCTTGATTTTTTGATTTTTTAGCACTTCGACCGAGAGAAACCAACCAAAACAACGATCGAAAAGTGAAATCTCAAACCGACCCGAAATAAAAACCAACAAACCGACCGAAAACCACCAACAAAACAATCGGAAACCACCGACAAAAAGCACCGAAAACCACCAACAAAACAACTTTCCGAACCTCATTTTTTCGGACTTAGGACCTCCCTAAAAAATCCCCTCTTTTCCGATTCGGACTCCACAAGAACTATACCCGAACCTCCCCTTAAGATAATGAACAATGGGGTGTTTTTATAGATAAAAAAAATGGGTTTGAATTTCAAAATAAAGGCTAAAAGCGACGATTTTTGGAGCGGATTTTAGGGGATAAGAGTATGGGGTGTCAGGGGCAGAGGGGGTTGGTGGTGGTGCCGTGTGAGGTGACCGGCGTGTGGGGTCACGGGTATGGGTGAGGTGCGGCGGATTGGGTGTGTTTGGTGAAAATGGGGGAAAATAAAGAAATGGATTGGGCTTGGGGGGTTGTGGGCTATTTCGGTTGGGCTTTGGCCGAAAATTGGGTGGCCAAATGGGCTGCCCCTTTTAAAATTGGTGTTTGTGTTGGGTTGGGAAATAAATGAGTTGTTTTTATTGTAATGGGTTGAGTATAAATTGTTTTGGGGGAAATGAAATGGATTATGAGATTAAAATATAAAAAGGGGTTTTGTTATATAAAAAGAAAGCTTTGCAAAATTTATAAATTGTAAAAGATGACAATATGATAAAAATATAATATTTGCAAATGCTTGGTGCTAAAATAAAAATAAAATTGCGATGCCGTTTTGCGAAAATAAAAATAACATACAATATTAGGATAAAAGTATGATTATGATATAAAAATGCAAATGACAATAAAAAATGCAAATAATAATAATAATGATGATATATATACATCTATATGCCTATATTTTAAAATTGTTTAAAGGTGTCAAAAATATTTGAAATTGCAAATAAAATCATAAAAGATGGGACAAAATTGGGTGTTAACAACGTCATTGCATTTCACATGTGCAAGGACGACATTTTGCATTACGTCTGTGCAATGACGTCATTCATCATGTCTGTGCAAGGACGTTGCATCGCATTACGCTTGTGCAAAAACATCATTTTACATTACGTTCGTGCAAGGACGACATTCTGCATTACGTCTGTGCAAGGACGTCGCATCGCGTTACATCTGTGTAAGGACGTCATTTCAATTCACAGGGTCGTATTCGCATATACCCATTGTATTCAGCAGTTATGCAGTAATTTTTTATCTTAACTCTAGTCCGCAGGAGTTTGAAACGGTAGGAGCTTCAGCTCAATGTGGAACTATCTCTTACAGGGAATCGAGGCAATTTGTTGGAGAGATGGACTTCCCAACAAAGGTCAGCGACCTACTTCGAACGTCAAAGACTATCAACAAAAAAATTTCATCTTTTCTTGTTGTTTTCACGAAGGTTCAAGAATTTGAAAAAACCCATTGTAAACATATTCACGCTTCGTTCTTTATTGGTCGAAACACAACTTCTCCGAGCGTGTTCGACGATTCGAGACGACGCCTCGGTTCACTGCTCGGAGAAGGTCAGTAAACTCAAATTCCGCCTATTTTCCTTTTTTATGTGATATGCGTGTTTACTGCTAATTTTAGTTTGTCTTAAATTAGTTTAGTCTATTTAATTTTGTTAGTGTAACTTAATTTAGTTATATGAGGGATTACGATATGCGGTGATAATAAACTTCCCTGTAATCTACCCTGAAATAGTTAGTTGCTAAATCCCATGTGAGCTTTAGTATGTAATAAGAACTTGCTTTCATGTCTTTTATGGCTTAGAAGTAATAGAGGATGAGTTGTCTTGCTTTTGAGTATTTAACAACATGAATCTGTGTAAAAAAAAGAAGGGCCGGGGTGTTCAACATAAACTTTGTGTATGTCTGTGGATGTTCCTGAACATGATTAGTTAAGGTTGTGTTAAGTGGTATTGGGAAATGTTTGTTCTTTTCTTGGCCTTATAATGGATTATCATGTTTAGACCTGTTTGCTTTAGTATATATAAACTATTTCCAAGTGTTATGCCAACTATGCCATGTCTAATACCAATTGTCACAAATGCCTAGTATGACCTGAATGTTGAAACTAGTTTTTGATAGCATGATTAAGATAGCGTTCCAAAGGTTGATCAACCATGTCTGTTTGAACCAATTGCATATTCAACTTTACTTATTTAGTGCAGAAAATACCTCTATGTTAGCCTGAAAGTCTTATGAATCATGTTAGATGATGTTTTGATTAGCTCAATAGTATGAATGTTCTGTTAGCTTAGACAGTCCCACAACTATAGTATGTTGTCTGTAGATTGGTCTATTAAGTGTCTATAGTCTATTAGCCTAATTGTGCTTCTGTTTATTTGCTTTAAGGTCATTATATCTGGTTATATTGCATGAATAGGGCCTTGTGTGTGTGCTGCCTAATCTAGTGATTCTGTGCCTTTCAAGATGCTACTCTAAAATTATCACTTGTTTATCACTTTACCTCATATGCCTGCTGGACTGTTTATATATTTCCCTTTCATATTTAGAGAGGAGAATGCATCATGCTAGTCTATGTCATCATATAGTTATGTGGTATGTGCCTTACCTGTTAATATTTTAAAATGATATCTGGATTAAGGATACGTATTCAATGAAAATGATTATGTCATGATAAGTCTTGAAGTTTCTGCTTGTCTACCTGGGTTACAAGTTTATTTTCTGCAAGTATACACAGATCTAAGATCCCTGTTTGATATGAAAACTTGTAGACTAAGTAAGTTAAAAATACACCTGCATATACGCTCTCTGTTAGGATATATGTTGTCTGCTTTAGTTATCCAAGTTGTATGCAAAGAGCATGTATTCATTTTGCCTTAGTCTTTAGATTGGTTTATGTAAGCATGTCTACATCTATGATAATCACTCTGTGTGTTTGAAATGACTTAACCCTAGTATACTGCTCAGTTAACCAGGTCCTTTGTATGGATAGAAAAATGCCTATGTCTTGTGATGTTTTGCTGCCTGTTCAAATGTAATCTGGTCTCCTATACTTACCCTCTTAAGCATGACTCTGAACTAATGTAGATGACCTCATGCCTATGTGTATCCATAAAAGAGAGTATGATTATTCGTGGCCACAGTGCCTTGCATATGCGCATGCATATAGTACATGTTGAAGTTTCATGTTGAAAATCCTCATGCATGCTTGTCCTTTTATCTGTTTTGTCTATTATGCATGTAAGTGTGTGGTATGTCTATTTTGGGTGCTGGGAAAAATGTGCAGTACATTGTTTCTTTTCCTGATTAAAATTGAATGTGCATCTGTGTTTCTCTTGGTACTATCTGGACCCAAACATGTAGGCCTTTCCCTTTTCATGGTGATATTGAAAACATGTTTATGTTTGGGCCAGCTTCGTTTTAGCTCTTCTACCTGCTTTGTTGAGTATGCAATGATATACCTCGAGGTATACAAGGTGTGAAGACTTAGGTACACCATGTGTATATCAATATTGTATATCCTTGTTTATCTCCAAGTATATCATATATCTTTTGAATTTTTCGTGTATATCAGTTTTATGTGGCTAAATGAGTGTCCAATATGGGCTGGTGTGTATATATATATATATATATATATATATATATTATAACAAGAAGAGTGGATTTATTGTGGGTTGCTTCATGATTTGGGCCTGTTCTATATTCTTTTTGCACCTGCCTATATCATGAGTTCCAACAACATTTTTTTTTTATGAATTATTTATTTACATTTCTTATGTATATATTGTCATGTTCCATCTCCTAATCCTTTTTTTTTTTATTTACATGAAATGCATTGGGAGCAACGAAGAGTCTCGTTATGAGACTCGTCATGGCTATTGTCAAACGAAGATCCGCATCCACGTTCCTTGCATTCTCCGGCCTCGGGATTTCTAAACAAATGGGGCGGGATGACATCGTCATCCGCCCTAGTCGCTTTTTATTATTATTCCTTAATTCCACCATTTTATTTTTATTGTAATTTAATTATTCAGGTTGTGCGATCATTAAAAGACTTAGAATAATTAGGCCAGAATTTATCATTATTTATTAGTCTGAAGCATACAAACGTCGTTGTATGCAATATATCATATTTCAGATAAACACATGAAGCTTTGTTCTCATTAGCAATGGTTTAGCTATTTATCGCAGACATTCAACGCTAAACCAACTTGGATATAAATCAACATTAACAATAAACGGGTCCATATTCACCTTTTATATTTTTTCAATAAACGGGCCCACATGTGACCGTCTTATCGACGCATCTATTTAAGATATCACATAACAGGTGAACGGGCCCATATTCATCTTTTATATTTTTTCAGAATTTAGGAATTTCAATCCCAACATTAGCCAGTATAATCAACTTATCATGAGAACAAGCAACAAAGATAAATTCGTGAAGAATCTTCTAGTTCTTCAATCAATTTCAAATACTCAATCAGCACATCATATTGAATTGGGATAGCCAAATCGCTCATGCCGACTAATAAAAAAAATTATACTAGTAAACTTCAAGTTTATCATGCCACGTGCTATTTGTTTTAGTAAACTTCTGATTTACTATAACATGAATTCTATTTTGTACAATAAACTTCTGATTTATCGTGACATGTGATTTCATCATGCTTATACTTGTGTAATACAATTTTAAGAATAAAGAGGGTAACCTTTCAAATACATATTTCTTACCCACTATGATTTCATAGATATTTAGTCCTCCAATCATTTATAGCTTCAACATGATAGTCATTTACTTTAGTAAACTTCGGATTTACTATAACTTGTGTTTCGATAATTGGTGCATGTGTTGACTAACATGTATTTCTAATATCATATGTAACATGTGGATGAAATGTCATATGAAAGGGCAGAGAAAGACATCAAACTAAGTTATACAAAATTGCATCTAATTGAATCAGGCACATGCATTCACATAATATAGAATTAATATACCTTGAAACAAGTTATTAAAAAGTTAGTGCAATAATAACGGTCTAATATATAGACATGTGTAGAATATTAACCTTCATATAAAAATCTGGAAGCCACCATAAATAACTAAAATCAAAGTTGGCAGAAAATTAAGAAAAACTTTACCTGCATTATAAAATCATAATAGATTTTGGTGAAAAAATCAATTAATTTACTATTTTAGAAGTAAATTTCAAATTCGAACGTTTTGAAGACTAAAGTTCAAAGCCTTACTACTTCGAGAGTAAATTTAGATTTATTATTTCAAGAGTAAAATTTAGAGTAAATTTTAAAGTTTTGCAACTTCAGGAGTAAAGTTAAAAGGTTTAATGCTTCACGAGTAAAGTATAAAATTTTATTACTTTCAAAGTTCTACTACTTCCGGAATAAAGTTCAAAATTTGCTACTTCGAGAGCAGATTTCTGAGTTTGCTACTTTGGGAGTAAAGCATAGAATATTTAGAATATTTTTTTCTCAATTGTTCTACCTTTTCTAGAGGTGAGTCATGATAACTTCACAACCAAAGGCACCTCGGTATTTATAATCTTTACTAAATATCATCATATTCACTTCAGGGAATGAATCTGTATTTGTAACCTTTATCAAAAGTTCTCATTCTTCGAGAATGTAACATAATCATCTGAACGTGTCTTAACTATGTCAAATTATGATTGCTTAGAACCTTTTTAAGATATTGCTACTTCAGGAGCAAATCGAGGCATGTATATAATGTAGAGAATTATTCTCTAACATATCTTCATTTGTAATCGCAACAAGCCTATAAAAATTATTACCACTTCTGGTGGTTATTAGCGTAATTTAGTCTTAAGCAGACTGTGACAAACGCATTCGAACTTTCAATACATTTTTTTTCTCGATGCTTTGAAATATCACCACTTCGGGTGGTATAAACGTAAATCTTAGTCATACTGAGCCTCCAAAATGAATTGAAAATAAAAGATAAACAGTAATTTGATAAATTACTAAAAGGGTAAACCATATTAGATGTTGCATCAGTACTTAAATAACTATACTTAACAAATTTTTTTTGGACATAACACTTGATAATCATATAGTCATAGAGTTAGTGTCATAAATATGCTCATTATGAGTCACCATAGTTACCTAGATATAATAGTCTATTTGTATATTGTCCATTGCAAAACTTAATTACGCGTTGTTGATCAATCTGAACAATTAAAGTAGCAGAGTAAAAATATTACCTTTTGATATCTTGAATTTGGCTTTAGCTTTTGGAGACTTACCCTCAATTGCTACCTCTCGTTCAACCTTTCTTTCCACCGGAACAATTGTGCACCGACGACATGTTATTTTTAACGAGAAAATTAATTATAATTTAACAAATTAGAGTCTCGTGCTGATAACGTGTTATAAAATAATAAACTAAAGTAAGAATATTTGTAAAGAAAGAGAGAAGAACGCTCTTATTTCTTTTGAGGAATAAAATACAATGACAGTAACATCTCTATTTATAGGATAAAATTGATTTGATCCCAAAGTTATTAGCCCTAATATTTCTCCTAAAGATAGACATTCACGTGATAATATCTATAACAAATTACGGGTTTTAGGATTTAATTTCACTTGTACAATATAAAGATTGTAGAAACAAGAAAAAAATACAAAAGAAATATTTTATAACTTTGAATTTAACTAGGCAAATCTTCATATTAATACTAGGTGGGGTTGGCCCGTGTTGGAACTATTATTAGTGATCAACTTTGTTTAGATATGAAGTTGAACATAATAAAAATTGATGCTTGTAAGTTACAATCAAATCAGATACAGTTAGATGGCAAGATAACATACAAATCATCCAAAATGATTTATAAAAGTTTGGAAGATTGTGAATCAAAACGGAATGGTCTAATTTAGTGACATCCTAGCTTAGGACATTTTAAGACCACTCTTGCCTCTCGTATGCTCCACGAAACACTACCATATGGAAAGAAGAAGAAGAATAAGAATGTATGGCGAACTCTCTTCATCTCCATGTGGTAAGAGTCACAACAAGATGGAGTGGTATATGACTCGACTAAAATTTAAATCATAATGGTTATCAGGTAACGAACAAGAAAACCAAATAAAGAGAAAGAAAGTGGAAAAGTGAAGAGATTGTAAGAATTTTGAGTCATCACTAAAGCTGTATACAAGGCAAGACACAGTAAGCAACTAGAAAGTCTAATCAAAGTGAAGGAGATATAATATGGCAGATAAGTTTCCAGTATCAACTTTTTTTTAAGTAAGTCGTATTCAGGCTCTACTTGATTTATCTATAGCTTAGAAGTTAGAACCATCACATTTGGCCACAAAATTCCAAGCATATTGTAAGACATCTCTACAATACCTTATCTTCTCTGCCTCATTTTACTCAATTGAAACCTAAACAAGGGCTCATGCCTCTTGTCTTTCATCTAAATAATGTGTTAGAATTTGTAATGTTCATTCTTAGAATCTTAATTGCTCCTTTAGACTTGTATCTGTAAAGGATGCAACAGGTTAAACAGAACAATACTAATTTCCAAAAGTAAGTCCCTGAAACATATAGTTTTTACTTGAAGATCTAGACAGGACAAAAACAGCAAAATTCTGAACATGAACAGTAATCAAATATATAGCAAGACACACAAAATAAACATGAACAAAAGTACCTTTAATTAAGAATAGTGCTTTTACATTTAATTTAAGGATTTGATTTTAGGGAAAAGAAGCTTTGCTTTTGGGGGGACTTCAACCTATTTTGTGGTAGTGTTGTGAGTTGCCAAGATTTAGAAAACAGTTTCCGGGGTTGCTTAAAAATTGAAGCTTGAGCTTTAGAGTGGTGTCAATGGTGGATTCAAGCTGAAATCAAGGTATGTAATCTTTCTTCAAACTAAGGTTTTTTCTTGATGATCTTGATGTGAAAAGTTTGAAACTTACCTATGATTTTGTGCAGAAGGAAGATCTTTATGCTAAGAAATAGTTCAAGATCAGCATCTAATAAGCAAGTTATAATGGCAGATTATAGTTCTTTACCATCTCCAAGACTCCAAAGACACCTCTAGAAAAACCTCTTCCTCTTTTTTTTTGGTTCACTATGGTTGTTCACTGGTTTTACCACTAAGGGCTTTCCTGATACTGATTCCATTATGAGTCCTACTTGAATACCTGATAGTAAACCTTTCTCTGTTTTTCTTTTACAAAGAAACCTTTCTACGCTTTTAGAAACCCCTTTTGGTCTGATTCAAACTCAAATACTCTGTGAAAGTACAAAGAAAGTATGGAAAAAGCTAATCTACCTATAGCGATATCCAATTTACACATACAGGTCTCTGAAAATAATTGGAAGACATCAAACAAACCAAACTAAAAAGGAAAAATAAAGAACAAAAGCAAATATACTTTCAGATGCCGAATGAAGATTCTGAATCGATAATCTCTAAAAAGAAATAAGAGTCAGATATTTAGACGCTCATCAAGAAAGAACAGAGAAAACTAAGTAGAACTCAGAAATTGACATACAAATGGAAAAAAGTGTAGAGATTAGCGAACAAATTATCATAACCTTAAAAAAAACTGAAACAGTACGGTTCTCCCAAAAAAAAAAAAAACATTTAGTAGGGAAAAAAAATCTGAAAACGTCAATTTCAACTCCCCAGAAATACCAGAATTGAGTTGTTTAACGCATATAGTCAAGCACCTCGGCTGCATCAAAGCTCTTGTCTGTTTATTCACTATTTTTTGCTCTAGACGGAAACCCAAATGTGCCCAAAGCGTGTTTATGCCTATGCAGGAAATTTCCAAACATGCATGTGCTAATCGGATATGCACAATCCAAGAAACCATTGAAAAGAGTAGTAAAATAAAACATCCCAATCGCAACAACATGCTGAAAACTCACATCTCCGTTTCAGTTTGTGAAAGCTCAAGGCATGTCAATTACCTTATTATTGATCTCACTCCTAGGAGATGGCATCAAGCAATCTTTTACCTTCATCACTCAGCTCTATGTTCTCCATTTTAATCCGCCGACGCATGATAGGACTTGTTTTTTCAGAAGCTATATAAGTTCTTAACAAAGATTCAAATATGTCAACCCCCAAGTCATCCTTAGCCTTCTTCAAAATTTCCATGAAGTGTTCTGCACCAGCGACATCTTTATTTTGTTCATAATGACTCATGAATTTTGTAACGATGGCAGATGACGGAAACCACTTGCCACCATCACCCCTTCCAATTGAAACTGCTTTGTCAACACTATCAATTGCTGATTTGATATCCCCATTTTGCAGATAATAATCCATGAAAATCTCCCATGTCTTAGCATTGGGCTTAGCTCCACTCCTTCGGGCCTGTTCCTTGAGCTCTTCAGCTTTCTCCAGGGAACCTTGTTTAGTGTAAGCTCCTACAAGAACATTTGCTACACGTATGTCATAAGTTGGGCATCCAGACTCCCATTCCTTAAAGCATTTTTCAGCACCCGGTAAGTCATTCAAGTTAACCAAAACTTGGATCATGTTAAGATAGCTTATGTTTGCTGTTCTGGGAAAAGCAAGCCTCAAAGAACGCCATACACGATATACTTCAAGCAAGTTCCCAACACGGCCATACAATGTGATCAGAAACTGGTAAGCAGTAATATTGCGGCATGCATTTTTCTTCTCCAGTTCCTTGAGTGTCTTCACTGCTTTATCAGTTAAGCCAGCATCTACATAGATCGATGCCAAATTACTATATGTAGTCCAATCTCCAGCAACACGGCCATCCCTCTTCATTTCATCAATAACCCTCTCAACCCCAGAAATATCATTCACAGAAGAAAGAGCCCTCATCCAGACGTTGTAGGTGTAAGAATCTGGCATAACATCATTGGCCTTCATTTCTTGAATAATGGCTGGAATTTTTTCTGGGTGCCCAGTTTTTGTGTAAAGAGTCATCAAGCTGTTGTAAGGCATGGAGCTTAAACTTAAGTTAAGTTGTTTCATTTTCTCCATCAAAGCCTCAGCTTTTTCAGTTATTAATTCCTTGCAGTAGCAGTTCAGAAGAGCACAATAAGTGACAAGATCTTTTGATGTCTCTGGGAGATTAAGAAAATAGCTCTCTGCTGCTTCAATCCCTTTACTCTTGGCAACAAGATCTAGATGTATAGCTTGATCATTAATGGTCTTGTTCATGCCCCTCTTTTCCATTGTTTCTGATAACTGCACATAGCAATTAGAAAATTTAAACATCTCATTTTGCTAAACGAAAACCAAGGAACCATAAAATATTACTTGCTTACAAGTCACACCTTATAGTGCTAAGTACATAACAGTTCTACTTCAAATTCTCCGTGGTCGTAATAAGATCTAAGAGATAAAACGAACCCACTTTTTGGGTTCCTTAGATAGTGGTTTACAATATAAGTATTGCATTAAAGTATCATTCCTTAAGCAGTTATTCACTTTTTTATCCAAAGCTGCCACCAAAACCTAACATAAGAATTAAGTAAAAATCTAGCTTGCTGATTCAAAATCTTCTTTAAACATAAAAGGGAAAATAAGCCGGTCAAAACCATAGCAAGGAGAACATCTTTGCAATACAAGTTGTTCAACATGACTGGAAGAATGCAAGGAGAATAGCCAAAGATTAATTCTAATCAAAAGGAATAATGGTGAAAAGTAAACCCGACCCTTTGAATTTCCAACATCAAGGTAAGCTAGAATATGCATGAACTGTAAAGCGACTAATCAAGTTCAGATGCCTAAATGAGTTTGATCACTCTCACTTTAATAAACATGAGGTCCGAAAGGTTGGAAAAAAAAGTTCCAAAGTCGTTCATTGTGTACTTGAGCAGTTGAGCTGACATGCTAATAAACATGAGGCCCCAAAGGTTGCTCAGAATTGTACGTCACGCTTGATTACTTGTACCTTAGTTCAATTTTGACATTATCAAGATTCAAGGGTCTTCAGATTCCAGTATGACCAGACACATACACAAAAACAAAAACCCAACTACCAAAACAACACCATTTTATTATAATACTACAAAAAGCAACTTCAGCAGAATCCATTTTCTTCCTAATTTTAAGTTTTTTAACCTTTGTAAGAATCCCATTCTTGAAAAGTCTGAAACAAGATTTGCTTAGCCCCCAAAACAGTAAATCTTGAGATACATTGCCTAATTAAAACCCCAGAAAAGCTCCTTTCTTGATCCACCCGAGCCTTTAGTTTTCCTACAGATATACACAGAATTTAGGGTTTAAAGTTCACCATTTTTTTTGATGAAGTGGTAAAAGTTCACCATTTCTAAAATGAAAGACCTTGAAGAAGTGACCTTTCATATTAACGATCAATTTTTTTAAGACCAAATACTATACATAAATGCTAGTAATAGGGTGTAGTTCTAAGACTCTCTTTCCCTGAGAAGCAAATTCGAAACCGAATTTATTTTCAGGTCAAACAATGGGAGATAAATATACAACTAGCTTTAAGGGACACAATCCCTAAAATGACAAAATCCAAGACTTAGGTCCCGTTTAGCCATGGATAATTTTCATCATCTTTAGGAATTGTATTCCTGAATCATGTTTTGACATAGAACTGTTACAATTAAAATTGTAACAATTCCGGAAAACTCCAAATGCCTGTTTTCATATTTTTCACTCCAAATGACTCACAAAGATTCCAACATTTTTCCAAGCTGTATTCATGTCCAAACACAACTTCATTTTCAACTTATTTCCAAATACAACTACTCCCTATGCTTTTGTTACCATCATTTTCATACGGCTTTAAAATTCTTGTCCGGGTCTGACCGTTTCTCTTGCTTTGCTTGTGCTTATGCTTTGTCTTGAGCTGAGGGTCTTTCGGAAACAACCGCTCTACCTATCAAGGTAGAGGTAAGGTCTGCGTACACTCTACCCTCGCCAGACCCCCACGTTGTGGGATTTCACTGGGTATGTTGTTGTTGTATTTCCTTATTTGACAACAATTAACTTTAAACTTTACCTTTTTACGCTTAACGAGATAATTTATCACCATACAAATATCTTTGACTTATTTTAGACCACAAGATTCAAAATTCTTCCTTTATTTCTTAAACTTACTCCCCAGTCAAACTACGTCACATAAATTGAGACGACGGGAGTATTTTTTTCAAATTTCACATTTTCTATGTCCAAAAGCCCATTTATTCTTAAGAACATTTTACAGAAAATAACAAGTGCCAAGTATTTTCAGGTAAAAAATCATCGAATACACAGAAATGCAAGGTTATTACAGTTAAAAGGCATGCAAATTTCGAAAATAACAAAAAGATTAAAAATTCAAGAATCTCAGAAAAGCAAGAACATTGAACTATTTTCATGTCAAATCATCGAAATATACAGAAATGCACAGTTAAAGGCATACAAATTCGAAAATAACAAAAAAAAAAATCAAGAATATAAGAAAAAGGGGAGACCTTGAGTGCTGGGGCATAAAGTTTGCGTTGGCGTAAGACTTTGAGGGATTTTCCAACTTCCCATTTATAAGCACTTTTGTGTGATTTCAAGAATTCATTCACATTTTTCCTAATATGGTTCTCTTCGCCTCCTTCTTTGAACAGATTTTTGTAAAGTGCATCTTCTAAGTACTTTTTTGTTGACCTTTTCCCAATGTTCTTCGTTTTCAACGAGAATTTCTGAATAAACGACGTCATTTTGATCGTTTTCTTCTTACACTGATTGTTGGGGTTTTAATTTCAGGTGGAAAAAACCCTAGGCGAGCTGAGGAAGGAGAGTGCACTGTGAATATGGTAATGGGCTTCTGAAAAATGCAACCTTTAGACTGGGCCTACTATCAAACTAATCGGGTCATTCGCACAAATGCCTTATTTGTCTTTAATTTTTGCTCTTCGGTATTTTTAGCGCATAATTAGATTTCACACGACATAATTTACGTTTAATTTCAGTATATATCTCAGAACTTTCATATAAATTATGTCGGATAAGGCAATTTTCAATACTCAACATAATCTGAAAAATACTACAAAATTTATATCGCATAACTTAATTCCTACATAATTTATGCCGAGCGAGACAAAAGTTCAATTTTCAAAGATAATAATATTACAGAAATTATGTCTTGCGAAGCAGATATAAATATTTTTATTAAATAAATAGTAGGGGTAAAATTAAAGACCATAGAGATGAGGGCAAAATAAAAGACCAGTGCGTTTGAAGGGAATCAGTGTAAAAAATGATTTTTTACAGCGTGACCAATTTGGATATTGACATTTAACTAAGGGGAAATTGCATAAGTAACAAAATTAATGATCATTTTTGCTAATAATAACGACACTATTTCTAACACATTTGTATTGCAAAATGTACAAAACTCATTTGGTTTGGGCACTGCTATTTAAACCTAGGGAAAATTAAGTGATATAACAATTTTAAGTCCATCAATTATTTTAAAATTATTATAAAAGATAGCTAGATTTTTATTTTATAGCAGATTTCTAATGTTTGAACGTATGAATGATATGTATGTACGAGGACTATTCATTGGCGGAGCTAGAATTTTTATTAAGAAAATTCAAAATATTTCAAAATAAGTATACAAAAGAATTCAAGGGTATTCAATATCTACTACATATATCTATCTACCTCTCAAGATAGGGGTAATACATGTGTACGTTCTACCTTCCCCAAACACCACCGTGTGGAATTACATTGGGTATATTATTATTGTTGTTGATACAGAGTCGCCCCTACCTCTACCGTTGCGGCTAGTACACCCCGCTAGCATATGTGTGTGCAAATGATATGTTTTGAAAAAAAACTATTATTATGTTTGAAAAAACTCAATAATATTGTCATAATTTGTTATTAGGCGCATAAATAGTGCTTTTAGTTTACCCACTTTTAAAAGTTACTAGTATTAGAACACGGGCGAATGATATTAAAGAATAAACCCACAGTTAAGGGAAACAAACAGTTATATCCAGCAAGAATTGTAAACAAATTGATAATTTGCATCCATTTGAATGAAATAAGATTTCAATATACTTCATGACTAAAATGCAGTTTAATATTGTTACATCCATGTTATACAATTACTCCATAGGATAACTGAAAATTACACGTAAAATTGAAAATGCACTGGAAAGCAATGCTGTTTAGCAAGTTCTAGTTTAATACTATACAGTTATACACTACTAAAAAACACACAAAATTCCAGAAGGAACAAAAAGTCACTCTTCATAGATCTATAGTTTTAGTGCTTCTCTGAAGCCAATGCTGAAACTATGCTCTAGACCTTTCTTTCCACCACCAAGCACTGGATTTCCCTTTTGCATCATAGCAACAAACTCATTGTAATCAATGCGCCCGTCCTGAAAAAATAAGAAAATTTTCCATGGCTGAGATCACAACACAAGCAGCAGATGATGGATATCTTCCATATTCACGTGAATATGTATTTTGTTCTTTGACAAACGTTATCTAGTACTAGGATCGAGACATCTTCTGAGTAGGTCCAATGAAGTGAAAGCTAAGAAACTAGTACGAATTATGGAATATTTTAAGAGACGAAGAAGCTCTAGACTTTTGGAAACCAATAAATTGTGCAAAAAGGAAAGTAAGTCCCTTAATCCCATAAAAAATCCTTTTGGTGAATCAAACTGCAGCAAGAGCCCGAAAATTTTGGGGATAAGAGAAACTGGTCTTAGAGCTTGTTTCTGCCGAAATCAGCTTATATTTGAGAAGTACTTCTAATCAAAACTGCTTTTGAAAAAGTACTCTGGGAGAGTAGCGGTTTGTGTAGATGGGATTTGAACCTGAGGTCTCTTGGATGTTACTCCCATGCCTCAACCACTAGGCCATCCACTTCACTAGGACAACATATCTAAACTTACGTTGCCTCTCTAATCAAACCCTCCTTGACGCCCCTTAAGAATTAGGAATCAAGTGGTGAAAAACAGAACTTACATTGTCCTGGTCAGCTTCTCTGATCATTTCTTCCATGAGAACATCTTCAATGCCAAATTCTTCACAAGCATGTTGAAGCTCGTCTGCAGTGATGTAGCCGCTTCCATCTTTATCAAAGTAAGAGAAAGCAGCAAAAAGATGATCTTCTTTTTCAATTTTGTTAAGATGTAATGTTGCAGCTATAAATTCACCATAATCAATTGTTCCACTGTTATCAACATCAGCCTGCAATTTCGGAGAATGTAAAGAGTTACTAGAGTACGCCATCATGTTTGCATTGACTGAATGAAAGATCTTAAAGTGTCATGAAGCTAAACAAATCTAAACCTTGATCACGAGCTGATGATAGATTTAGAAATACAAATCATTACAGCAATGAAAAGGATAAATGAATGATTTATCTCTTAATTATTTCCGGATTAACTTCCGCAAATAATGCTATATATAAAATGTTTTCCTTGACAAAGACTTAATTATCTCTCAAGTTCCACTCAAAACTACTAATACTGACACATAGTCAATTTACATGGAAGTGGGAGATGAAGCTTAATAAGAAAAAGAAAAGTCGAAAGAAAAATATTGCTATATATCAGTTGGATTAATACAGCATTAGCATCAATCAAAAAGATTATTTTACGGTAAGTGACATATTTCCAGATAAACAATTTCCGTACTTTCAACAAAGAAAACTCTGTAAAAGAGTGAAAAAACTGTCCACATTCTGCCATCTCCTTGGCTCACAGATTTGAAAAAACTGGATGGACTAATATGATACTTACTGCCTGCATAAGATCATAGATCTCAGACTCCTTCAGATTAGAGCCAAATCTTTTTAATCCATCTTTGAGCTCCTCAAAAGTTATTTGACCGCTATTGTCTGTGTCTATCATCCTGAACATTTCTTTAAGACCAGCAATTTCTTCTTCGGATAGGCTTTCAGCAATGACCTGTAGCACATACGACATAATATTTAGCAGACTAGTTTCAACTAAGGTTGACCAGTGGGTCGGCCCGGTCCTGACCCGCCCCCGCTCTGATCCCCCTAAAAAAAACAGTGTCGGGACTCGAAACCGGGACGGGACCTGGGCTCGTCCCGCCCCGACCCCCCCCCCCCCCCCCCCCTTGCAAAAATGACCGTTGCACAATGGCCAATTTATATTTTGGCCGTTGTGCAACGGCCATTTTTGGCTCCCCCACCCCATAAACCCCCCATACCCCCTTAATATTTATTTTTAACCCCTAAGTTACTATATTTACACTTTAACCCAATTTTTCAACTATAAATACCTCATTTTCTCTTCATTTTAACTCACAAATCTTCCTACAATCTCTTTAATCTCTCAATCTATCTCTCTACAAGTCTACAATTACATTGCCTACTAAATATTATATTTTATTTTATTTGCTCCTTTGTATAATTGTATCAAAGTTCAAAAATTGGGACTGAAGTTGGCAACTAGCTTAAGGATCATCCATCGAGCAAAGTTTTAATTTTCAACCTTGATTACAAGTCGACGTTACGTAGGCGTTTGGTACCTTTGTTCCTTCTTTAAATTATTATTGTTACTTTATTTTAATTATCGCACTTAATTTCATTATCTTTAATTATTTATTTGCATAATTAAAATGGAAGGATTAAGAGGTATGTTTAAGGGTAAAGGTAAGGGTGCTTCTTCTAGTAGGGGTAACAAGGTACTTCTTCTAGTCATCATATTCCTAGACATGATGATTTGATTGATTACACTCATATAGATGAAACTGAATTTTTTAATGATATACCATTAGATGATGAGATATAAACCAGACTTTAATTTAAAAGGTAATCTAGATGACACGCCCACTAGTGCACCTCAAATTGGAACTGGAACGCCTCCTATTCCCCTAGTATGAGATGAAGCCCCACAACGAAAATTAAATGCAGCTTTTTTTGATAGGGACCAAGATAATCAAGTAGTTAGATGCAAAATTTGTAAAAATGTTTATAAATTTATAATGGGAAAAGGTCAGTGTGGGATGGAAGGTTTATTGAGACATGTACAAAGCTTTCACAAAGTTAGGTGGGATGAATACGAGGCTACAAAGTCGGGTGCGCCAATGCGCTCTCAGTTGGGACAAGGTTCACATAGTGTCCGGACCAAGTGCAGGGTCAAATTAACCCGACGACGGGGGAATTGTAGGTCCTAAATACGATAAACATAGATATAGGGAAGCAATAGCAAAATTAGTTGCGGTGGAGGGTTTGTCTTTTTCATTTCATTTCTTTCCTGGTTTTATTCATTACATAAGAGATGTGTATAATCCTGCTTTTTCATTGCATTTTTCATTTCCTTCCTCTCCTGCTTTTAACGGGTTTGCCTTCTAACGTTTTTCGAACGGGAAGCGACGTCGACCAATTTAACCAACAAATTCCAATTCCAATCGAAGAACCACAAGACATTGTGAAGAAATTAGAAAAGTTGTTTATAAATATGTAATTTTTTTAATTGCAATTTTACTATGTGTTGCAACTTTCAACACCACAAAGTTGCAATTTTGAAATTGTATTACAAGAAAATCATATTTCTATTAAATAATATAAGAGGCACAAAAACAGCATTGAGATGTTTTTATTACACTATCTTGTTCAATTATTGAAGTGTTTATATATATTATTTTTTAAAATTAAGTGCCAAAAAAATAATAATAAATAAACGAAAATCCCGATCCCGACCCGACCCTGCCGCGCCCCGCCAAGACCGGTCCCCTTTTCCGACGGGACGGAACGTTGGCCAGTCCCGGCCCGCCGGTCCCGACCTCCCCCCGTCCTGCTGGGATCCACCCCGCCCCGTTGGACACCCGCCGGTCCCGACCTCCCCCGTCCCGCTGGGACCCGCCCCGCCCCGCCCCGTTGGACACCCCTAGTTTCAACCTAAATAGTTATCTCCAATATGTTCATAAAATATAGTTAACATCACAGGTATTTGCACGTTGATAGACTCACTCTCAAAGCCATTTTCTTGAGCTTGTTCATTGCAGAAAACTGCTTCATTCTACTCAGAACTGCAGAATCCAGAGGTTTATCAGGAGCCACACCATCAACTTGAACCCACGGATGGCCTACAAAAGTTACGATATCACCCTCAATGACTATCCAAATTTCTCATCACAAACGAAAAGCTTGGAATGGAAGGATCGCGTTCATTAACATGATTCTAAATAATCGGAACGGAAAAAGACAAAAGGGCACGAGTGCACATTTTCCAATTACATGATCTAAGACAGATAATTACAGAAGATGATAAACATAAGAGATTATAGCAAATTACGGGTGTGTTTGGTATGCAGGAAATGCTTTCCTAAAAAATAAATGGTTTTCTTACTTGAATTCTGATGTTTGGTAAGTAAGCAAAAAATATTGTCCCAAATGCATTTATATATAATCTAGGCAAACACTATGGGGATGAGGGTGGGTTAGGGGCGTGGGGGTGGTGGATGGGGTGTGTTGGAGGATGAGGAGGAGTGAAATGCTACTTATGAAACTTGTTTTGTCTACTTCTACGATTCTACCAGAGAAGTCATTTCATCATTTTAAGGAACTTGTTTTCCTAGAGAAAATGTTTTCCAAAAATTTTGACCAACCAAACATAGGAAAATTGGAAGATATTTTCAGGAAAATGTTTTCCTCCATACCAAACATACCCTACATTTAGAAAATATTTTCCTCCATATACCAAACACACTCTACATTTAGAAGTAACAAACCTCTCAAGGAATATGTATAGATTCTACTTAGTATAGTAATCCCAATAACATAATCATCTTTTCATAAGAGACAAAGAAGAAAAGCTATCCACTAACTGCGCGCAACATCAAAGCAAGAAGAACCAAAAGAAAGAAAACCAGTGTACATGCATACCATAGTGATTTGACAATCTTGCAGCGAATTTGTTACAAGCAAATA